>OX336390.1:870980153-872230153 GCA_946902985.2 Meconema thalassinum
ATTATTTACTAGTTGAAACCCGTCAAAAATGACGGTCAATAGAAAAATATTTACTGAAGAATTTTCTTATGTAGGCCTACTGTATATTCTTTGTACGATGATTTTTTGGCTCTATTGAAACTATAAGGGCGTCAAAAGATTGCACTCTCAACATTGCAAAATACTGCTGGCCATGACTGAAAAATTGATGAGGCAAATTGAGACCTATACGTTCCAGAGTTTTCCCTTGAGCTTCATTGATTGTGACAGAGTATGCCAAATAAATTGGAAAATATTGCCTCTTAAAACAAAATGATAGTGTTTTATCGGATGCTGTTAAATCAAGTAGAAGGATTCAACCTCTCTGCCTAATTTTAACTGCATTTATTATTTCCAAATCCAAGCAATATGGTTGCATTTAAGAGCCCTTGGGAAACGTTCAGATTTCTAAGCAGCATAACGGTTCAAGCGTTTGGAATATGTGGAGGCAAGTCATTTAGTTCCAAGGAATTCAAGAACTCTGAGGAGTCTAATAAAACTGGCCGCAAACCGTCACATATAATTTTGGAATATAACGAAGAAATGCGATGATGTGCACCTCCATACATCTTAAAACAATGTGGACCGTATGGGTGTGGCACAGTAACATTGGCACCAAATGAAACGAAGGACATAGCATTGTACTGCCGATTAGTCTCTCTGAAATTCCTTGAGATATCATCTCCAGTGAAAAATAATTGTTGCAGCATGTCAAATGTTTTATATTTAGTCAGATTAATTTTACATTACAACAGCAAAGCTCAAAGTAACCAAGTGAAGATTTCTCTCAAGAGAAATACAGTGCAGAACAATGTTTAAATTTGTTCGTCAAGGACCCTACACTGTAACGGTATAGTATCTGGAATTGTATCTGAAATGCCGTATTCATATTGGAGTTTAAAATTGGCTTCGTATTTTTCTCCGATTTCCCACTTGTTTGCGGCTAATGTTCTATTTCGTAAAATGGGTTTATTTATAGCAGCATTTCTCCCCAAATTAACGTCATAGCTTATTAAATAACACTATAGTGGCCTGCATCAACGCAGCTGCCAAATATTAAATAGCAAATAATAACTTACTTCCATTGCCAAAATCAACTGCGTGGTTAGACTCATTGTTATGTACTCTAAAAAAATAATCAATAAACAACAATATTCACTTATACAACTAAGTTCAGAGACTTCCATTCTCAAGTTGGTTGCTGATGAGAATGCGATGAGACTGATCGCCAATAATAAAATCCTTGCAATTTTTGCAATTTGCTTGCAAACGCAACTCAGGATGACGAACTTCATTTTGAAATAAACAGAATGAAACTGCTCTAAATAATCAATTTCCATCACCTGTTGAAGGTACAATACTTTGCATTTCCATGACAGTAAATTATGCAAGGGAGCATAGAATCACTTCGCCACTACTGGAATGAGCATGGACTCACTTCGCCAGCCACCGTAATGGAGGGAGTTTTAGAATTATATGTTCAGTGTTTTTCAAAGATCGTATTAACACAGGGAAGCCCAGTCTTAAGGCTACATTCTGAGCTATCGCCCCAGATTCCAGGTTCGATCCCTGCTCTGCCAAGAAATTTAATTCTGGTCTGAGGGCTGGAACGGGGCGCACTCTTGAGGCAAACCTAAGAAGAGCAAAATTTGATTCCCATCTCAACAACCTTGGATGTGGTTTTCCGTGGTTTCCCACTTCCACTCCAGGCAAATACCGGGATAGTTCCTAACTTAAAGCCTCAGTCGTCAACTCTCCATTCCCCATACTAATTACAAATGCACACATCAATACAGCCATCACATTAACACAGGTTATCAGAGAAAGGTTTACACTCACACACCAAAGTAGACGGGGCTGAGTGACCACGATGTCTGAGTCCATCAAATGAATTATGTTCGACAATTTTCTCTCAAGGCGAAGCGATTGTGCCGATATTTATTTAATAATTTAAAAGTATCTGGGAACGTAAATCATGGAGAATTCCTTACCTTACGGGAATAATAAACGTAGCCTAACATATGTTTAGACAATGTAATACCAATTGCAAGATAGAATAATTGGGAAATAGAATTACATATCTGAGGTGGGAATCAAACTCCTTCGACGATGCATAATCAATTTCGTTGTCCACAATGTTAGCCGCTGAGCCACCCAGACAACGAAATTAGAGTGCAATATTAAGAGACGTAAACAACAAACGCACTTAACTGCCAGTTACTGTTCATCAATATTTCCCTTATTTCATGATTCTCAACTCCCTATTCCCCATACTAATTACAAATGCACACATCAATACAGCCATCACATTAACACAGGTTATCAGAGAAAGGTTTACACTCACACACCAAAGTAGACAGGGCTGAGTGACCACGATGTCTGAGTCCATCAAATGAATTATGTTCGACAATTTTCTCTCAAGGCGAAGCGATTGTGCCGATTTTCATTTTCAATTTAAAAGTATCTGGCAACGTAAATCATGGAGAATTTCTTACCTTACGGGAATAATAAACGTAACATATGTTTAGACAATGTAATACCAATTGCAAGATAGAATAATTGGGAAATAGAATTACATGTCTGAGGTGGGAATCAAACTCCTTCGACGATGCATAATCAATTTCGTTGTCCACAATGTTAGCCGCTGAGCCACCCAGACAACGAAATTAGAGTGCAATATTAAGTGACGTAAACAACAAACGCACTCAACTGCCAGTTACAGTTCATCAATATTTCCCTTATTTCATGATTCTATTCCAGTATATATCGGGATACAACATAAGCGATATTTCCCTTTTCAATTCTCATAAACAAAGATCACACTACGATACGGTGGATCTTTTATCCGCCATTTCTCTCATGAAGAAACGCAATTGTGGCAACGCGCAATTGCCACATATATTACCTTTTTCTTTAAACATATAAAAATATACCGTAACATATATTTTCCTTTTAAAGACACACTGCAAATCTGCATGCCAAGAGCTTTCGTTAGAATGCCATACGAAGCCAATCGGTTAAGTCGTTTTCAAAATCTCGTGTGTACAAAAAATACATTAGTGTTTTAAATATATATGGCAACAGAGAATTCGTTACTTTACAGGAATGATAAAAGTGAAATATGTTTCTACACTCTAATACCAATCGTAGGAAGGAAGAAAACAAAAAAAAACATATCCGAGGTGGGAATCGAACCCTCTCGACCATGCAAAGGATGGCAACAGAGAATTCGTTACTTTACGGGAATGAAAAAGTGAAATATATCTCTACAATGTAATACCAATCGTAGGAAGGAAGAAAATGAAAATAAATAAACGTATCCGAGGTGGGAATCGAACCCTCTCGACCATGCAAAGGATGGCAACAGAGAATTCGTTACTTTACGGGAATGATAAAAGTGAAATATGTTTCTACAATGTAATACCAATCGTAGGAAGGAAGAAAACGAAAATAAAAAAAACATAACCGAGGTGGGAATCGAACCCTCTCGATGGGAACAGAGAATTCGTTACTTGACGGGAATGATAAAAGTGAAATATGTTTCTACAATGCAATACCAATCGTAGGAAGGAAGAAAACGAAAATAAAAAAACATATCCGAAGTGGGATCGAACCCTCTCGATCATGCATAATACAAATTTCTGGCCAGTAACCTTATCCCCTTGGCCAACCAGACAACTATGTGACACTGCAGTATTAAGTTATCTAACCAGTATACACACTCAACCTGCACTTTATGTCCTTCAATTCGTGGTTTATTTAATATAATTCTATTTCAATGCATATTGTAAAAACATAACTAACATTATTGGAGACCCTTTTTAATTCTCATAAACAAAGATCTCAGTTAGACGCGACCGGAATCGCCATTTTCCTTGTTGAGAAAGGCCATTGTGCGCATGCGCGAGAGTGTCAATATTTTCCTTTTAAAGAAACTCTGCAAATCTGCATGCCAAGAGCTTTCTACAATGCAATACCAATCGTAGGAAGGAAGAAAATGAAAATAAAAAAACATATCCGAGGTGGGAATCGAACCCTCTCGATCATGCATAATACAAATTTCGGACCAGTAACCTTATCCCCTTAGCCATCCAGACAACTATGTTTCACTCCAGTATTAAGCTATCTAACCAGTATACACACTCAACCTGCAGTTTATGTCTTTCAATTCGTGGTTTATTTAATATAATTCTATTTCAATGCACATTGTAATAACATAACTAACATTATTGGAGATCCTTTTTAATTCTCATGAACAAAGATCTCAGTTAGACGCGACCGGAATCGCCATTTTCCTTGTTGAGAAAGGCCATTGTGCGCATGCGCGGGAGTGACAAATATTACATATTTCCTTAATCATTTAAAAATATACCGTAACATATATTTTCCTTTTAAAGAAACTCTGCAAATCTGCATGCCAAGAGCTTTCGTTAGAATGTCTTACGAAGCCAATCGGTTAAGTCGTTTTCACAATCTCGTGTGTACAAAAAACAGCTTAGTGTTTTAAATATATAGATTCCATTGAAGAAAAATTAATTCACTCAAAACATATCAAAATCAAAATCACTTGGTATTGTCTCTTCAAGTGTCACTCATAAAATAAAAATCACCATCAAAATTCACTAAAATATCACTTCATTGTTCCGTGAAGTTTCGTAAATACTCTATCTTGCTTAAATTAACTATTACCATTTTTAGTTTATTTCACTCAGGCGTCGAGCGCGCCTATCATTTAAATCATATAATCTCTCCAAGGCTTTGAACATTTACAATCATTTCATTTACCCTTCAGGGTTTCTTTATCCTTTATGTTTACTTAAATATTATTTATTTATCATTTATTAAGTCCTTTGGATCTTAATAATATTTCTCCACAAAGCCTTAGATTTTAAACATAATAAAATACTGTACAAAAACATGCCATGTCTGTTGATCGAACCCTTATTCCACCGGTTACTTTCCATGCATCAGGTGATCTTTCTTCAGCATTGTACCATGCACTGTGTTATTTATCATAGTGGGATCTTTATTCATATTAAAACTACATTGTTTCATGACCCGTTATTTCATTCTTTTTGAGGAAGGAATCCTTTTATCAACAATAAAAATATGACAAAATCCGTCAAAATCTATATAAACACTTCAAACTTATATTCTGGAGAATGGTCTCAATCTCAGCATTATGTTTTTATAGGTTATTTTGAGCTTGCACCTTTTAATAAAAACTTTCATCTAGTGGCCTCATTATTATTAGTCTCTGCTAGACCCTACGTGACCGTGGAACTCGTTAAATGGCCTCTTTCATTCACTCACTAGGGTAGGTCATGCTCCAATAGCTGCCCCTCTTCCTTTGACACTTCACTTGATTTATGACGTCTCGCCGACTGTCATGCTTTGCACTGTTATTTACTATTCAACCATTTGATTCCCAAGACTTACATTCATTTCTAAAGCGGCTATTTGTTTCCGCTTTTAATATTATTATTAGCATTAACATTTCGTGTCTTCAGGATAATGGTTACTTATTTCGGAGAGGATGTATAATAGTTGATTACACCAACCTTAATAACAACTTGTATGACGTCTTATCAGAACACTATATTTATAACAATGCCTGATCGGGATACCTATCTATCCAACGGACTTACTTGCATATTTCACATACGACGCTTTATTTCGACGATTATTGCCTACAATATTTCATTATAACAATGCAAGGCCAGGAACACTATCCAATTTGGCGGGACTCACATGTAACTATCATTTACGACGCTTCATTTCGACGATTATTGCCTACAATATTGTATTATAACAATGCCAGGCCAGGAACACTATCCAATTTGGCGGGACTCACATGTAACTATCATTTACGGCGCTTCAATACGGCAATACTTTAGTGGGAATTTCACCTACACAATATAACATGACCTTTTCAAACAACAACAATACATTAATGTGAATCTTTCATCAACGATATTTCGACAATACTCTCCATCTCCCGAATAAATATATCCTGACTAACGCATATTTATTAGCTTGAAGCTAAATTTATTTTATTACTAGCAGTAGTACCCGGCTTCGCCCGGTGGAATGATGATAATGTTTTAAGGTCTCCTTAGAAATATAATGGACTTAAAATCTAAGTCATTTGCCCCCAAAGACAATGAGGGAGTAATATCTAGGTCATTTGCCCTTTTGATAAGGATGATAATAAAAACTACTGTTGAATTGACACGTCAAACTTACAAACTACCGTAATAGAAATACATATTTCAAAATTCACAGGCGAGAAAGACTTATTGTGTGTGGTGATTAATGGTGTAATGGGCGTAACATCTAGGTCATTTGCTCTTATGATGAGGATGATAAGGGAAACTACTACCGGTATTGAATTGACACTTCAACGTATAATGTACACAATGTACTGTAATAAAAATAACTATATGGCGGCTTCGGTGGCGTATTTGGTAGCATGCTGAGCTTCTATGCCCAAGATAGTGGGTTCAAACCCGGCCGAAGCCGTCGGATATTTTAAGAGCGTTAAAAATCCGTCAGTATGCCTTTCTTCGGAGGGGAAGTAAAGCCGGCGGTCCCATGTGAGATTTATGGCATGTTATTGAACCTTCCACTAATTACACCTGTGTGAAGCTAAATTGGATAGGTAAACAACGCTCATAGATGTCTACGTCCGTTGCCAAGAGCCGACTGCAGTGGCATCTAGTAGCTAAGTTCCGAACTTGGCCTAGTAGTCGTTGACGGTGGCGCTTGGTGGCAAAAGTACGAACTATTTGAAGAATTCTAAGTTGCAGTTTGTACTTAAATTAAAAAACAGATAACACACACTAATACAGTCATCACAATTAACACCGGTTATCAGACAGATTCTACACACACCCAAAGTACACGGGGCTACATGACCGCGTTGTCGCAGCCCCTAAACTTAAGAACCAACCAACCAAAAATAAATATTTTAAAAATCACAGTCGAGAAAGACTTTATGCGGCGGTGATTATTGGTATGATGCGCGTAACATCTAGGTCATTTGCACTTATGATGATAATAATAAGGTAATGAAAAAATGACTACTAAACGAACATGGTGTTATTTTAAAACTAATATAGGTAATTCAGGTGTCTAGCTTCGATGTCTTCCTAAGTCTCAACCTTATTTTCTGGCTAAGGCCTGTACTGGATGCGTCTAGTGAAAGAGCGTACTGCTCGGCAAAGACAAAGAATATAGGTCCAAGCTGCACGAACCTGAGATGATCGCAGATGATGACGAAATATGATGACACACGTTTGGGGTTCCACGTCCTATACAGATTGACCGGAAATCACTCACTGTTTCGCAACGGCCCTGTGCTGGCATCAGCATAGACAGCAGGAGACAACACGGCGGGCTCTGGAAAGTACCTCACGATGAATCAGCAAGCTATGATCACAACTGACCCCCCCCCCCCAGGGTCTCACAACTTGTGGGACGTGGGTTGGCGACCACGGAACCCCAGCTGAGTCTGGCATCGCTTCTACTTCCTGGTGCTGGGCTCATTTCAGTTCTCTTTCCTGTCGGCCTCCCTTGGTCAACTCTTGTTCTCTACCGACCCAGACTGTATTAGGGTATCCGAGGGCTAGGGAGTCTTTCAATTTCCCGCCTTAATTGGCTTTGTCTCATCTTTCCTGATACCCTCATTCTTCGAGGGGTCTGCCTTCTTTTCCTTTTCATAATATCTCCTGTCTTCTGCTCAAGGCCCTCAAAGAGGCAGGGTGTGTGTAGACCCACCACTTCTGGTACACCCTCAAGGGCTCATGACTGGTGAGTTAGGAAGCTGGCAACCCCGAGGAATTCCTGAGCTACATGCAGGGAATGGAGTGGTATGTCAGAAATTTCAAGTGGACAGTGTTACGCATCGGGTTCCAAAGGGTAAGTATACACACTTTGTTTTCGATCGGTGAACAATGTAGATTTGTACCAAAGGGCCTTAATACGAGAAATGGAGTGGTCTGTCCGAAATTTCGAGTGGACAGTGTTACTCGTCGAGTTCCAAACGGTAATTATGTAAAATCTGGTTGAGATCGGTGAAACGGTGTAGTTTTGTGCCAAGGGCCAAAATGCAGGGAATGGAGTGGCCTGTACAAATTTTAAAGTGGACAGTGTTACTCATCGGGTTCCAAAGGGTAAGTATACACATTTTGTTTTCGATCGGTGAACGATGTAGATTTGTGCCAAAGGGCCTAAATGCGTGGAATGGAGTGGTCTGTCCGAAATTTCGAGTGGACAGTGTTACTCGTCGAGTTCCAAAGGGTAATTATGTAAAATCTGGTTGAGATCGGTGAAACGGTGTAGTTTTCTGCCAAAGGGCCAAAAAGCAGGGAATAGTGTGGTCTGTCCAAAATTTAAAGTGAACAGTGTTACTTGTCGGGTTCTACGGGTAAGTATATAAAATTGGGGTCAGATCGGTGAAACGGTGTAGATTTGTGCCAAACAGCCTAAATGCAGGGGATGGAGTGGCCTCGCCGCAATTTAAAGCAGACAGTGTTAGTCGCAGTGTTCCAAAGGGTAAATATACAAATTTTGGTTGAGATCGGTGAAACGGTGTAGATTTGGGACAAAGGGCCTAAATGCAGGGAATGGAGTGGTCTGTCCGCAATTTCAAGCAGACAGTGTTACTCGCTGGGTACCAAAGGGTAAGTTTACGAATATTGGTTCTGATCGGTGAAACGGTGTAGATTTGTGCCAAAGTGCCTAAATGCAGGGAATGGGGTGGTCTGTCCGAAATTTTAAGTGGACAGTGTTACTCGCAGGGTTCCAAAGGGTAAGTATACAAAGTTTGGTTCAGATCGGTGAAACGGTGTAGATTTGTGCCAAAGGGCCTAAATGCATGGGATGGAGTAGCCTCTCCGCAATTTCAAGCAGACAGTGTTAGTCGCAGTGTTCCAAAGGGTAAATATACAAATTTTGGTTGAGATCGGTGGAACGGTGTAGATTTGGGCCAAAGGGCCTAAATGCAGGGAATGGAGTGGTCTGTCCGCAATTTCAAGCAGACAGTGTTACTCGCAGGGTTCCAAAGGGTAAGTATACACATTTTGGTTTAGATCGGTGAAACGGTGTAGATTTGTGCAAAAAGGGCCTAAATGCAGGGAATGGCGTGGTCTGTCCGAAATTTCAAGCAGACAGTGTTAGTCGCAGTGTTCCATAGGGTAAATATACAAATTTTGGTTGAGATCGGTGAAACGGTATAGATTTGGGCCAAAGGGCCTAAATGCAGGGAATGGAGTGGTCTGTCCGCAATTTCAAGCAAACAGTGTTACTCGCAGGGCAGCAAAGGGTAAGAATACGAATTTTGGTTCTGATCGGTGAAACGGTGTGGATTTGGACCAAAGGGCCTAAATGCAGGGAATGGGGTGGTCTGTCCGAAATTTTAAGTGGTCAGTGGTACTCGCAGGGTTCCAAATGGTAAATATACAAATTTTGGTTGAGATCGGTGAAACGGTGTGGATTTGGACCAAAGGGCCTAAATGCAGGGAATGGGGTGGTCTGTCCGAAATTTCAAGTGGACAGTGTTACTCGCAGGGTGCCAAAGGTTAAATATACAACTTTTGGTTCAGATCGGTGAAACGGTGTAGATTTGTGCAAAAGGGCCTAAATGCAGGGCATGGGGTGGTCTGTCCGAAATTTAATGTTGACGGGGTTACCCGCAGGGTTCCAAAGGGTAAGTATACAAATTTTGGTTCAGATCGGTGAAACGGTTTAGATTTGTATACATAACAGACAGACAGACAGACAGACAGACAGACAGACAAACTTTGTGCTTTATATATATAGATTTGGCCTTTTCGGCAACACGATTTTTGCTTGGATATTCGCGAATTATTTAATCTCTTGTATACATTTTCCCCTTGGGTGTTTCACTCCACCAATTACCTTTAGAGATTTATAAATTGATCATTTTGACAACAATACGTCAAGATATTATTTATTCCGTTCCGTTTTTTATTACTTGAGTTCCTTATTACGATTTTAACCACAACTTTATTTTTAGAGTGTAACAACTCGATAATCGTTATTATTATTATTATCATTTCAGATTTTCAATTATTTTTATTACAACACTTTGTTATTTACCATTTGATTATATGGTATAAAATCAAACTATTTTTATTTTTCCTTACCCTTTTGACTTTTAACGATTTCATTATGGTGCGTATTTATTTCATAACCTAATTTTACTGTGGCAAAAATTCTAAGCCATTTAGGTTATTATTTCGATTCCTTCCTCCAAATCATTTATTACTTATTATTTCATTTCTTGGGTTTCCATTACTTTATATTTACTGATCCCATTTGCATATTTATTCCTACGAGGTCATCCTCGCGGTTATCCATTATTATTATCCCAACATTTCAATCATTTTAGTGCATTCAACTACCCAGTCAATCAATCGTTAAACTCCCTAGTCAACGATCGATTTTACTGGGTCAGTGCATAGTACAGCTGCAAATTTTAATGAAAAATCATGACTCACCCGTGTGCTGCTCTTGTTTCATTCTTGGACGGATTCACCCATCTAACTGCATATCTAGCACTTTTTTAATGGCACTCTCTTTGGTGAACTGCATTTCACTTAGGCCCAATCGACCTTCACTTACATTTAAACACATTATTATTCTATAAAAACACTATATTAACACTAAAAATATATTTCTTTTATATTATTTACACTGCACTTTTTTCACCATATATCAGTGATCTTCGGCACTTCCTGTCGGCGATCGACGCCTTGATGAGATCCCAAGACCCTGCATTGGACGCGTGATAGCTCGAACAGCTCCTAGTTCTTCACTGGATTTTAGTCTCTGCCCTGTCTTTTTAACAGTCTATTTCGACTTCCCTTATCGTTCCAATAAGCGAGTAAGTGTCCATCACTTGCCCCTACGCTTATATGGCGGTCTATCGAACCTGCGATGCTCCTAATTCTTGACCGTAATATGTCCTTTTTAATACTGCGACGAGATTTATTTTCTTTCTCTTACGAGAATGGTTTTCTGGCTACGTCCCTATTGGACACACTGTAACTTCGCTAAAGTTCACTGAATACGCTTTGGGTATCGAACCCGTGTCCCTTTACTTGAACTTTTGAATTCCGTTCCAATATCTGACCCTTAATAATGTGGTCACTTCACTTCACTTGACTTTTACGAAGACCTGTCTATAGTCTCGAACCGATGACTTCCAGCGTAGCGTCTCTACTGATCTGGACTTGTGCTTTCTAGCTGAGTAATGTTCTAGAATTCGACGCGGCGAAACTTATTTTTGTCACGGTTTCCGTGTAGCGTAACATTTTATCTGATCTAGCACACGTGCTTTAGTGATCACTTAAAAAAACAGTACTTTATGATGTGACGTATTTATGTTACTACGCACATACGAACTTTTCGATGAAACCGCGGATACTGACGATTTGTTAACTTGACTTAACACGATCCACTTTAGCGGTTGGTAACGAACTGAGTTACTCGATGAGACATCTCCATACAGGAGTGCGATGAGTTTTTATCAACGTGACAACGAACTTCCGTCCAGGTGGACTATGATACTGCGTACTGTATACTATGTACTGTATGAAATCGCGCAGAGCCTCTCCGGGCCTGACTGAACTGCAACTGATGTGATGCAGCGCTCCTGCATTTGGATTCCACTGTAAGACTGCATGCCGTTGCTTCGTCCTAGCCTCTATTTATTCAAATCTACAAAAATGTAGTTCCCTGCTCAATGCAGAGCTTATTTTCTCTATCTAGGCTTCCACCTGCTTGAAACTTTGTGTGCTATTGTAGAATGTGCTAATTCTAACATTTATTTCATGCGGAGTTATTTTCAATCATACGTTTATTTCTAATTAATTAAAATGATTATTATCCTCGTTACGGGGACGGTGGATGACTTTATTTAACTCCCGTATTCTTGCGTTTTAACTATTAATGATGTCATGTTGACGATGCAATTTTTTTCCCATGTCAGCTTTCATGGTTGGCAACCCATGAAAAGATAAGGTCCCTATGTATGCCTATACGCTTGCTATTTGACTATAGTATTATTTCTCTGTCATGTTATTCCCTAACATTGATTGACATTTGTTTGGGGATCTCCCTGACTCTCATATCGCAATTAATGCTGCGTTGGTCTCTTTTCCTTGACAGTTATGCTATCATAAATTTGATTAAGACTCGCTTATATTAAGATTTTTAATGACTTCTTGCACGTGGCTTATCGCTTATGAGTAAGCAGAATTATTATTATCTTGTTTATATTTCTCGGCTCCTGCCATTGATAAATATATTTATTACTCCATTAAATTGGTCTCGATAATGCAGTTGTGAGGCGTGATTCACATATGGCTGACGTAACCCTCTGCTAGGTCCACTACTCGGTGTGACATAAACTGCATCTTTACATCTCAGAGATCCGAAGTTGGGCTCTTGTACCAACCCCAGTTGGGTACACTAGTAAACATCATATACACCTCGGGATTAGATGGATTATACCTGAATGACTTCACGAGAACGAGACTGCGTAAGCCATACATAAGGGCGAGAAAGACCCGCAGGTGTCACACTCACGTGTGAAATAAACGGCAGTTGCAATCAGCAAGCAACGACCAGTCGAGTCAACTGTGGGGATAGGACTTACTCTGCCATACCCTCCACTATTGAGATCTGGTCGGTGCTCAAGCCTGGCAACGACCACACGGCGAGTTCTCAGGTACAGTTGGCGTGCTTTGCTTTCTCAAACAGGTCTGTACTGCAAGATTTCCTGTATTATTGAAGAACAAAAACTTATAATTCCTATGCATGTAAGAGAAAACCCATGGCTTTTTGTTGCTAAAAGATTATTATTATTATTATTTATTGAAAAAATCTGGTCGTTGTCCAACACTGCAACCTTATTACCGGTCGCCACTGGCGAAAATGTGCCGTGTATGACTCCTGAGCGTTGTGGCTAGCTGCTGGGGAGCAGAGCAGTCTGTCACAGACACGAGTGTAATGAAATTGGCAACACGTCGCGAGTTAACCGACTTTGAACGTGGAATGATCATCGGCGCATCGGGTCATAGTATTTCGGATATTATACCCGAATTCGGGTTTCCGATGTCAACAGTGTCGAGAGGGTATCTTCAATATCGCAGAGATAAGGTTACTATCCGCGTAAACCACCGCACGGGACGACTACATGTGTTTAAGGCTAAATTTCCCGACACTTTGGTAAGAATATATTTCAACAGATGGCAGAACATGCGAAGCTGAATTTATTTATTTATTTATTTTTGTATCGAAGGGGAGCTCCGATCTGCGATCTGAAAACTGCTATGCACTCCGTCTAGTAGCAGAATTGATATTAATGCATTGCTTACTTTTTAATTTCAAAAACAGAAAAGTTGCTGTTTGTTTTTCAAACATCTGATTAAAATTCGAAAGGAAACGGGTAATACGAAAGTTGAGTTTTACTCACTGATTCCAAAGCAGCATCAAAAACCTAAATCGGTTGAATAGAACCGTCGGGATCACTTTGGGAAGTTTGAGAATAAAAGTGATACTGTATTTGCAACACGGCGCGACAGTAGAACAAGGTCATGGAGAGCGGGTTGGTGGAGGGTTGAGGGGAGGGGATTGGAGCTAGAGTGATTTGAGAGAGCCACAACCTTGCCAGACGGTAAGGAATTCCCGAGCATCAAGGTCTGGATATTTCTAAGTGATCCTTTGATATTTTACCAGTTCCTAGTTACGACTTTTTTTTTTTAGTTCATCGATCTCATTAATTACTTTTTATTTAATTTATTTTACCTGCATAGCCTCCGTGGCTTAGGCGGCAGCCCGCCGGCCTCTCACCGCTGAGTCCGTGGTTCAAATCCCGGTCACTCCATGTGAGATTTGTGCTGGACAAAACGGAGGCAGACAGGTTTTTCTCCGGGTACTCCGGTTTTCCATGTCAAAATTTCATTCCAGCAACACTCTCCATTATCATTTCATTTCATCTGTCATTCATTTAATCATTGCCCCAGAGGAGTGCGTCAGGCCTCGGCAGCCGGCACAGTCCATATCCTCGCCGCTAGATGGGCGCTTCATTCATTCCATTCCTGACCCGGTCGGAGACTGGAAGCAGGCTGTGGATTTTCATTTCATTTTACCTACAACAGTATTATTTTTAATGCCCGTTAGGTGTTCTATTTTCGGCACTTGAACTCACCACTGCCACCTTTCCAGGCAGTGTCCTAGAGCTGGGAACCCTTGGTCGTTTTGGATGTGATCAGCACTTCACCCAGGCGGTCTCACCTGCAAAGCGAACAGGGGCCTCATGAGGGATGGGATGAGAAAGGAAGATTGGGATGGATATGCAAGGAAGAGGGAAGGAGGCGGCCGTTGCCTTACAGTAGGTACCATCCAGGCATTTGCTCGAAGACGAAATGGGAAACCACGGAAAACCACTTCGAGGATGGCAGAGGTGAGAATCAACCCCCTCTACTCATTTGGACTCCCCATGGTTGAGTAGACCCCGTTCCAGTCCTCATACCATTTTTCAAATTTCGTGGGAGAGCCGGGAATTGAACCCAGGACCTCCGGGGCGGCAGCAAACCATGCTGACCGCTACGCTACGGAGGCTGAATAGATACATGTACATCATATAGGTAGGCTACGACTGGTGGAGAGCATTACGGTCATCACGTGGAGTTATTTTTTCGTTTTTGTTGAAAAATGGAGCCACCACCAAAACCGACTCAGGCAAAAAAAGCTCCTCTTCACACCCATAAGTTTTTTTCGTAGTTTATATAATTCTTTACGCTTGCATTAGAGAATCTGTAATGCTCTGAGCAGTTAAGATTTCACTTATATTTTACCTGTAGCCTACAAGTTGGATGACTAAACGTCACCCCGCAATCTGCTGGCTACATGGCTGAACAGCACAGCGGTTGCTTGGTAGGCTAGGCCCTTATGGGGTGTCGCGCTACGGGTGTAGTTTGTTTTTTACTTCTAATACATAAGTGTAGGATTACAAAATCACGAACTATTTAGTGTCAACTTTTTGATGTGTAACATCTTTCCGCTCGGTTGCTGGATAGTTTTGTAGGAGTGATTTTGAAAATTGGGGACGGAAGTGGATCGGAACGATCGAGCTGGCAGTGGTGAATCGAACGGAAGTATGCACTGACCGCTCGATCGATCGAACGGAAGTGTAATAGCTGGCAGTGGTGGAAAACGGAAGTATGCACTGCCCGCTCGATCAATCGAACGGAAGTGTACTAGCTGGCAGTGGTGGAAAACGGAAGTATGCACTGCCTGCTCGATCGATCGAACGGAAGTGTACTAGCTGGCAGTGGTGGAAAACGGAAGTATGTACTGCCCGCTCGATCGATCGATCCAGCGGGCAGAGGTAAGACCCAGCTGGCAGTGGTACGAGAAGCAATGAGCGCGCGATGTCGGAAATTGATACTATGACGTACTCTCGGCCATGTGGAATGTATATGACATACTGAAAGGAAAACGCTCATGCGAACTCTGGTGTCAAGTGATTGAAACAAATGATATGGTACATGTTCGAAGTCTTCGTATCAGTATTTAAATGGTAAAATGCCTTAATATCAAACATTGTAAGTAGACGGCATTGCCGGTATTATGTTTCTGCACAATGGCTATTCAAATATTAACCCACATAACGGTAATGCAGTCATCAATATAATATAATCGTTGTGGTTATACGAGAATTGAGCAAGCCTTCATGGACTATTACTGAATACATTCTCTTTACTCACAAGAGGGCCTATTCATAAGGCATTTTAAACTCAACTTCATGCAGGAACATTATCGAAACAAGCAAAATATAAATGAAACTTAATTCCGTAATGCAGTATTATTGGAACGTGGAAATAAGTCACCATCTTGTGCACAAAATTTGAGTAGTCGAAATAGCCGTGGGGCTAGTGCTTATGACTGTGAATCTAGAAATCTTGGGTTCGAATCCCGGACGGGGTGGAAATTATTGCCACCAGATTATCATTTTAAACGATATTTATCATATCAATATAACTCATTTTAACAGAATCCAAATGAAATTACGTGTTGGTCTGTGAATGAAGAGGACCTGTTTATAAGGAATTTAAGGTGTGAGTGGTGTCGCGTCTATTAATATAGTTGATCCATATCGTATTCTTTATTTAGGCTAGTGCTAGTGGAAGCTACAAATCATCTAATAAAATGAGTTCCGTATTATGAACTACAATATCTGTAAAACACCCCCTTTTACAATAGATTAATATTTGTGCCAATAATAGTATAAAATACCGGTGTATCAACAATTTCACGTGAGGTTTCTTCTATGTCAGATGTTGCACATCATATGCGACTTCTGAAAGGCTCGTAATTGTTTTCAGAGAAGCAAGTTCGACTTCAAATGAAAACAATGCGTTGTGTGGAAAAATGAAGGCGTAGCGAATGTGAAAATGGAAGATTGGTTTTTGGAAATACTGGATTGGGTTGGGATCCATAAAGACTGCTAACAGTACTTTTGAACTACCAGTGGGTAAGTTGAAGACAAACAGCTAACTGCAACCAAACTTATGCGTTAATGCTTGCAGCCCCTAATTGCAAAAAGTACCCAGCTAGTATCAAACACCACCAGCAATGCTGCCGAAAATTATATGAGCCTTGTTGCAAAATTCACGGGAGGTAAGCAGATCAATAGAGGGAAACGAGGTTCCTTCACTGGTAGAACCAAAGCTGCCGGACTGGACTTTCAGTTTGGACCATCCTGGCACTATAAAACAATGACATCCGTTTAGAAAAAAAACTGCCACAATAGTGAAGGACACTGCACTTAGCAGAAAGAGAAGAAGAGCAGCTTTCCGAAAAAGTTTATTTGCGTCGCGAGAAGGGAAAAGAATGTCCCGACAACAGTCTAATGAAATGAAACGTACTGTCTCACGTGATTATAGAAACCGACCAATGCAGTTGGATTTCGATGAGGTACTATTGAGAGAGTTTAGTGATGAGAAGATCAAGCAACTAACGCTTAGTGAAGGCCATATACAAAAACTGGAAAAGGAAACAAGGGGCCAAAGGGAAAATGAAAAGTGACACAGAGCTAGAAAGGACAGACTTACGGCATCCAATTTTGTATATGTATGCAAGAGGAAACCTACTTCGAAATGGGCTCCATTAGCAAAAAATATTCTGTACGGCGAATTTCACTCAAAAGCAATGCAGTATGACTGTGATAATGAGCGAATTGCAAAACGAAATTTAGAGGAGAAATCGGTAGAAAACGTATGGGTTTTTAGGTGCCTCCCCAGACGGATTAATAGGAGACGACGCTGTAGTCGAAGTCAAGTGCCCTTATTCTGCACGGAATATGACCATACTGGAAGCCTGCAAAAAGCTAAAGGGATTTTGTTTGGCAGAAAGTAAGTGAAAAAGAAAGCCAGAGAATGTCAAGAACAGTGCCTTTCAGAAGAGAACAGATTGATAACTCTCTAACACTCACATGGTTTTTATTTCCATAACCAGGGCCAGTTGGAAATAACATAGCGGGAAATATGTTATTTTGTGATATGGCCGCCTAAGGACATTCACATAGAAACAATGAAGAGGGACGAAAAGTTCTGGAGACAAGAAATGCTTATGTAACTGACATGCTGCTGGGAGAAAATCTTGTTGCCTGAGATCATTGATCCCAGGATGACCAGATCAATGGATATAAGAGAACCTGAGGTGAAGTAAAATAGGCTGAGTGTGTGTAAATCATGAAACGCTATCTTTGATATGGAAAAAAATTGAAGCATTGGTTTCAAGAACATGAAATAATTAGGTATAATATTTTTGTTTGTTTATAGTACGCAGTACTAGTGCCTGTGCTAACAATAGGCAGACGAGATTATCTTAGGAACTTAAATTGTATTATGTACATAATAATTTTGCTCTTGTTATGCATTTTCATAATTTGTTTATGGTAATAAAATGTCCTACACAAATGAACTTTTATAATTACCTCCATGAAAATTGAAGTAAGTAATAGTGATTGGCCACACGGAGTCGTTTCAGATCTCACGAAAAAAAAAGGGGATTTAGAGTCTAGAGAACCAAAGAACCATACGAATCACCAAAATAAATGTAAGTATGTAGGTCTATGTGCGTACGCATTTGGCCCCTTATAAATCGATAATAGCTGGCTCCATTGATTAGAATATTTCACGGTTTGTGGTCTTATTTGTTTTGTCTAGAAGACGATACCTAGAGTTGGACGTCCGCATCGGATGGTTTTTAGAATAGATATTCCCAATAAACCACAACACGAACATATCTTGTCCATCTTTTTTCTAAAATATCAGGAGCGTGTTAACTACAAACCAGTCATATCTTTCTATACAGTATTCAATTTCGCATCGAGTGAAACCAGTCGCTGATCTGTGCGGTAAGAATTATGCCCTACAAAGTATTACTTATGTCGGAACAATATGTTTTTTGTTCGGGAGTTTATCCTCAAATAACTCTAAAACTGTTACCTAGAAGGTAATCCAGCGCTATCAGCATCTATCCTGAGTGTGTTTTCACCAGTTTTTCCACAATCCCTCCAGGTAAATGCCGAGATAGTACCGTACGTGAAGTTTCAGGGCACCTGTCCCATCCCTGACTCTAATACAGTTACACACATATTCAACTATACGGGACTGATGATGATAATGATAATAATAATAATAATAACGTTATTGATTTTACGTCCCTTTTAACTACTGCGGCTTTTAGAGACGCCGGGGTGTCGGAATTTTGCTCCGAAGGGGATCTTTAACGTGCCAGTAAATCTAATGACACGGCTCCCTCGCACCCTCAAATACCAACTGGCTGCACCAGAATTCGATCCTGCAACCTTGGACACAGCAAGTGAGAACGTTACCGCTGAGCCACGCAGCCAGCCAAAGGTACTGATGACCAAGATGTCCCAAGCCCCTACAATGTATTATTATCAACAAGAATGTTAGAGAAAGTAAGAAAGGCATCTGTACGAACACATTGTGTCGACGTTACATATTGTGACACTACTACAATATAATTTTATTGCTCAGATATTTTCCACGCCTAGGCACTTGTACACGTAACTCGTTGAACTATAATATTTATGACAAGAGGAAGACAACTCCTTCCTGTCGTCAGATCGTCCCATTTTCACTCGGCCCTGTCAGCGTGTTCATCATTTTCCTTGCGAAAGAGATCTTGTGGAGCCGCGCCGCCTACCACCCTTTTCAAAACAATTCCCAAACTAATGCTGTCGATTCCATTCACCCGATTTCAATTCTGAAAAATGCATTGGAAACAGGAAATGAATCTCCATTTTCGTATTACCAGGTTTTTTCATATTTTAAGCGGAGATATAAAAAACTGTTAGTAACTTTTTTGTTTTTCACATTTTGGAAAATGAATTGAATTAATATCAATTCAATTGCAGTCTAGTATACATTGTGGTTTTCAGATCGCAAATACGAGCTTCCTTCAAGAGAAAACTGAAAAAAGAAATTGGCTCACTTTGGTGCTGCTAGGTGGTGTCAGAATTACAAATAAACAAGAAGTTCCGTGACGAACTAAAGAGCCTACTTTTCATAATTTAAGATTCACGCGAATGATTAATCTATATGGATCTATCTAGGATAATGATGAAAATAAGTTGGTAATATCGAAATTTCTAATTAGCTCGAAATACTGTATACCTGGCATAATGTAGCCTAATAGAGAACTACAGTTGGCAGCCCTGGTGACTGAATATATTCTTAGTTCCATCTCTTAAGGTACAGAATACAAAATTTGGTTGAAGTCCAATAGATAGGATGGACTTTACATGCAGTTAAACATTGGATCTAACAGCGCGCGTAAAATCATGTTGGCAACAATGACATAAACTTACATGTATTGGTCAGAAATAATCTGAAATAATATGATCTATTGTTGTGTCAATTTTGAATGAAATCCATTAGTTAGTATAGAAGTTACATGCATTTTAAATTTGGACCTATCAGCAGGCTTAGAATCATGTTGGTAGCACTGACGTATATAAGTTACTCCAAATTAATATAGAATATCAGGTACTATACGTGTGCATAGTTTAAAGCTGTCGGCTTGCATACTTTGTGATATATGGGAATTTAGATTTTAAAAAAATTGAGAGCATTTATTAACAGTTGGCAGCCCTGGTGGATCTTAAGAATACACTCAGTCATATCTGTTTAGGTACACATAGCACATACAAAATTTGGTTGAAATCCAATTGATAGTGTAGAAGTTATATGCATTTAAAATTTGGACCTATCAGCAGGCTTATAATCATTTTGGCAACACTGCCATGTATGGCCTCCAGGAAATTAAACTGCAATATTATTATCTATACGTGTGCCAATTTTGAAATAGCTGCCATTCATACCTTCCATGATATCCAACATGGAGCTCAAATTTAAATTGCGATTTTTCAGCAGTTGGTAGCACTGACATCATTTTCAAATATGACCGTGAGATAATCAGGTATTGATCTTTACTGCTACCAAATTTTGTTTCGATTGCTGCAGCCGTTTAGGAGTTGATAGGGGGGGGGGGACACACACAGCCAGACAGACAGACAGACAGACAGACAGAAGGACAGACAGACAGACAGACAGACACACACACATTTGCCTGATCTCATAAGTCTACTTTTTCCTCATTTTTGCAAAATGTGAAAAGTAGGCTAAAAAAACGGGACATTTAGCCTTAACGAACGGACATTACGTCACCTCAGCAGAAGGTCTACTGTGAGTCAGATCACCGCCCAGTTGAATGTTGGGAGTTAGGAACCCATTTCTTGTTGCGTGGATGTCTCGCAGTATTGCTGCCGTTTTGAGGGCTCGTGGAGGAGCAACTTGTCATTAACATCATAGTCCGTGCCTTCCCATGACTTATGGCCACAAGGAGAGGTCGCCATGTGGTTTACTAGAAAAGCGTTCAAATTTGGAGTGTTTGCTCTTCATTAACAAATATTTTGCCCCTGTTCGAGCATTTTTGCCAAAGGGCCTTAGTGTGTTCAAAATTGAACATTTAAAATCAATCCTCAAACTTTTGTAGTCTTATTCCCGCACACATTCCGGCTCCTCTCCGTGGCGAAGTCGCTAGAGCGTTGGCGTGGGGAATTGAAGGTTTCGAGTCCGAGTCAGACATTGGCCAGCAATTTTTAGCCTACTTTCGATTTTTGCAAAAAATGAAAGTAGACTTATGAGATCAACACAGGGCGAAAAAAGTGTGTCTGTCTGTGTGTGTGTATGTGTGTGTGTGAGTCTGTGTGTGTGTGTCTGTGTGTGAGTGTGTGTACTCTGAATGTCTGTCCCCCCCTATCAATTCGCACACGGTGAATGCGAATTGAACGAAATTTGGTACAAAGGTAGCACTAGCAAAGGACACCTCAGTGTCATATTTTATATCGCCGCCATCTTGACGGAAACGTAATGGCGGCCACATAAATGTTCAAAGCTTAAATCAAATTACGACTAACCTAATCATCCGATCTCTACCAAATTTTGCAACAACATACCTTTATAGGGGGAGCATCCTTTGACCAAACCAATAGGCCATAAGCGTAATAGTTTGCGGATGGCGGCCATCTTTGTGTGAAAATCGATTCCCCTATTAATTCGAACACGGTGCAACCGAATGGAACGAAATTTGGTACAGAGGTAGTACTAACAAAAGGCACCTCAGTGTCATGTTTTATATCGCCGCCATCTTGACGGAAACGTAATGGCGGCCACATAAATGTTCAAAGCTTAAATCAAATTACGATTAACCTAATCATCCGATCTCTACCAAATTTTGCAACAACATACCTTTATAGAGGAAGCATCCTTTGACCAAATGACTAGGTCATTAGCCTAATAGTTTGCGGATGGCGGCCATCTTTGTGTGAAAATCAATTCCCCCTATTAATTCAAACACGGTGAAACCGAATGGAACGAAATTTGGTACAGAGGTAGCACTAGCAAAGGGCATCTCAGTGTCATGTTTCATATCACCGCCATATTGACAGAAACGTAATGGCGGCCACACAAATGTTCAAAGTTTAAGTTAAATTACGACTAACATAACCATCCAATCTCTACCAAACTTTGCAACAACATTCCTTTATGGAGGGAGCATGCTTTGACCAATCTAATAGGTTATTAGCCTAATAGTTTGCGGCTGGCGGCCATCTTTATGTCAAAATTGATTCCCCCTATTAATTCGAACACGGTGGAACCGAATGGAACGAAATTTGGTACAGAGGTAGCACTAGCAAAGGGCACCTCAGTGTCATGTTTTATATCGCCGCCATCTTGACTGAAACGTAATGGCGGCCACACGAATGTGCAAAGCTTAAATCAAATTACGATTAACCTAATCATCCGATCTCTACCAAATTTTGCAACTACATACCTTTATGGAGGGAGCATCCTTTGACCAATCTAATAGGTCATTCGCCTAATAGTTTGCGGATGGCGGCCATCTTTGTGTCAAAATCGATTCCCCCTATTAATTCAAACACGGTGAAACAGAATGGAACGAAATTTGGTACAGAGATAGCACTAGCAAAGGGCATCTCAGTGTCATGATTTATATTGCCGCCATATTGACAGAAACGTAATGGCGGCCACACAAATGTTTAAAGCTTAAATCAAATTACGACTAACATAACCATCCGATCTCTACCAAACTTTGCAACAATATACCTTTATGGAGGGAGCATCCTTTGACCAATCTAATAGGCCATTAGCCTAATAGTTTGCGGATGGCGGCCATCTTTATGTCAAAATTGATTCCCCCTATTAATTCGAACACGGTGGAACCGAATGAACGAAATTTGGTACAGAGGTAGCACTAGCAAAGGGCACCTCAGTGTCATGTTTTATATCGCCACCATCTTGACGGAAACGTAATGGCGGCCACACAAATTTTCAAAGCTTAAATCAAATTACGATTAGCCTAATCATCCGATCTCTAGCAAATTTAGCAACAACATACCTTTATGGAGGGAGCATCCTTTGACCAAACTAATAGGTCATCAGCCTGATATTTTGCGGATGGCGGCTATCTTTGTGTGAAAATCGATTCCCCTTATCAATTCGAACACGGTGAAACCGAATGGAACGACATTTGGTACAGAGGTAGCACTAGCAAAGGGCACCTCAGTGTCATGTTTTATTTCACCGCTATCTTGACGGAAACGTAATCGTGGCCACCCAAATGTTAAAAGCTAAAATGTAATTACGACCAACCTAATAATCTAGTCTCTACCAAATTTTGCAACACCATATCTTTATGTGGGAAACATATTCAGACCAAACTGCAAGAACATCAGCCCAATAGTTTGCAGATGGTGGCCAAGTATGTGTGCAAATCGATTCCCCCTATCAATTCAAACACGGTGAAACCGAATTGAACGAAATTTGGTACAGAGGTAGCACTAGCAAAGGGCACCTCATATTCATGTTTAATATCCCTATAGCACGTTGTATTTCAACAAGCTACTACAACCAACATTCGATCATACACCTTGAAAAGGACAAAGAGTTATAACAATACCCATGCATTTAGGAGAAAGTAGGCTATATGTTCTTTACTGAAGATCTTGTTTCTTCTTTTACTGACACATCCCTTATTGTATTTTGTGTTTTCTATAATGTATTTGCTGTGGTCTCTTCAGTTTTGGAGCTATGTACAATATTTTAACATCATTATTCGTCCGTGACTCTTGGACGTGTTGTAAGTTTTATTTGTTAGAATTTAAATGCAGCGTAACCGGCGACGCTACCTTCATTCGCACTGCGCCGAGTCTAATGCAGAAACGCAAGAGCCCTTCCCTCTGTCCCACTCTGCTCCACCATCAAGCTAAACTTTCTGTATGTAAACAATAACGTAAATATTCATTTATTAATATTGTAAATAGAAAAATCAACAATAAATAATAAAGTACTTGATGTAATCTGCCAACTTAATATATTGTACCACAAAGAAAAAATGTCAAAGAAAGATAAAGACAGTAATTAAAATCACGGTAACTTCCATTTCCAACGCCAACACGCTAGCGACTATGCCGCGGAGACGAGCCGGGAACGTGTGTGGGAATAGGACTACAAAAGTTTGAGAATTGATTTTAAACGTTCAATTTTGAGCACACTAAATAAAGCCTATTGGCAAAAACGCTCAAACAGGGGTAAACTATTTTTAGCCTACTTTTCACATTTTACAAAAATGAGGAAAAAGTAGACTTATGAGATCGGGCAAATGTGTGTCTGTCTGTCTGTCCTTCTGTCTGTCTGTCTGTCTGTCTGTCTGTCTGTCCTTCTGTCTGTCTGTCTGTCTGTCTGGCTGTGTGTGTCCCCCCCCCCTATCAACTCCTAAACGGCTGCATCAAACGAAACAAAATTTGGTAGGAGTAAAGACCTATACCTGAATATCTCACGGCCATATTTGAAAATGATGTCAGTGCTACCAACTGTTGAAAAATCGCATTTTAAATGTGAGCTCCATGTTGGATATCTTGGAAGGTATGAATCGTAGCTATTTCAAAATTGGCACACGTATAGATAATAATATTGCAGATTAATTTCCAGGAGGCCATACATGGCAGTGTTGCCAAAATGATTATAAGCCTGCTGATAGGTCCAATTTTTAAATGCATATAACTTCTACACTATCAATTGGATTTCAACCAAATTTCGTATGTGCTATGTGTACATAACCAGATATGACTGAGCGTATTCTTAAGAGCCACCAGGGCTGCCAACTGTTAATAAATGCTCTCATTTCTTTTAAATCCAAATACCCATATATCAGAAAGTATGCAAGCCGACAGCTTTAAACTATGCACACGTATAGTACCTGACATTCTATATTATTTTGGAGTAACTTATATACGTCAGTGCTACCAACATGATTATAAGCCTGCTGAGAGTTCCAAATTTAAATACATGTAACTTCTATACTATCATTTGGATTTCAATCAAATTTCGTGTGTGCTATGTGTACCATAACAGATATGACTATGCCGATTCTTAAGAGTGACCAGGGCCGCCAACTGTTAATAAATACTGTCTCTATTTGTGTTACCCTAATATCAATATATCAGAAAGTATGCAAGCCAATAGCTCTAAACTTTGCACACGTATAGTACCTGGCATTCTTGATTAATTTGGAGTAACTAATATAGGCCTACGCCAGTGCTGCCAACATGATTCTAAGCCTGCTGATAGGTCCAATTTTAAAATGCATGTAACTTCTATACTAACTAATGGATTTCATTCAAAATTGACACAACAATAGATCATATTATTTCAGATTATTTCTGACCAATACATGTAAGTTTATGTCATTGTTGCCAACATGATTTTATGCGCGCTGTTAGATCCAAAGTTTAACTGCATGTAACGTCCATCCTATCTATTGGACTTCAACCAAATTTTGTATTCTGTAACTTAAGAGATGGAACTAAGAATATATTCAGTCACCAGGGCTGCCAACTGTAGTTCTCTATTAGGCTACATGATGCCAGGTGAAATTTCGATATTACCAGCTTAATTTCGTCATTATTCTAGATAGATCCAAATAGATTAACCATTGGCATGAATATTAAATTTTAAGAAAAGTAGGCTCTTTAGTTCGTCACGGATCTGCTTGTTAGCCTATTTTCAATTTTGAAAAAATAGGCTTATGAGATCACCTTTTGTCCGTGTGTGTGTGCGTGTGTGTGTGTGTGTGTGTGTGTGATTCGTGTGTGTGTCCCCCCCTAATAAAATCTAAACGACTGGAGCGATTTCAATGAAACTCGGTATGTTCATAGCACTATTCCCGGCGACCTCGACCGTGCCCTTCAAATTTTGTTACGTCTCACCAATGCAAAATGGCGGCTGTGCGAAATATTTCACTAGCATTCAATATCTCCGAAACTATTACCGATATCGCCCTGAAATTGTGTACGGTGATAAAGGGTACTACTCGAAGTTCACCTATGAGACTTCCAAAAACCTGGTGACTACAAAAGCAACATGGCGGTCAAGCGAAGTTGAGACTTTTAAATAGACTTTTCTCGCGATTTAACTATCCACACGTAATGAAACTTGGTACAGCAAATGTTTATACACATTGTAATGCACTGGAGTCTAATTTAGTTCAATTGTTTACATAACCTCAAAATGGCGGCTGTGCGAAATATATCACTGACATTCTATATCACCGAAACTATTACAGATATCACCCTGCAATTTAGTACGGTGATAAAGGGTACTGATACAAGTTTACCTATGTATACTTCATAAACTTGTAAAGTAGAAAACGAACATGGCGACCAAGCGAAGTTGAGACTGTTAAATAGACTTTTCTCACGATTTAACCATCCAAACGTAATGAAACTAGGTACAGCAAGTGTGTATACACATAGTAATGCACTGGAGTCTAATTTAGTTCAATTGTTTACATAACCTCAAAATGGCGGCTGTGCGAAATATTTCACTGACATTCTATATCTCCGAAACTATTACAGATATTACCCTGCAATTTTGTGCGGTGATAAAGGGTACTGGTACAAGTTTATCTATGTATATTTCATAAACTTGTAAAGTAAAAAACGAACATGGCGACCAAGCGAATTTGAAATATTTTAATAGACTTTTCTCGTGATTTAACTCTCTGAGCGCAGTGAAATGTGGTACAGTAAATGATTTTGCAGATTATAATGCACTGCCATCTAATTTAAATAAATTGTTTACATAACCTCAATATGGCGGCTGTGCGAAATTTTAAAATTATGTTTTTATTTCTTGTGTCGTAATCATGCGATCGAAGTCAAAGTTTGAATAATGAACCTAGGCAATAATTGTCCTTGAATGGTACATAATTCTATGGCCTATACATATAACAATCCTAAATGGCGAGCTTCCGAAATATTTAGACGGTTCTCAATATCTATGAATCATTTACAGCAACCAAACTGATTTTTTTTGTTCATAGAGACTATGAACATATGTTCACCTATAGGACTTTCATTAACCTGGTGAGCACAAATTCAACATGGCGGTGACGCGAAGTATAAGTATTTAAATGGACGATTCTCGCGAATGAACTATCCGAGTGCTGTGAAACGTTGCACGTTAAATGGTTATACAAATGTTGATCCACTGGCATCTAATTTATTTCAATTGTTTGCATGATCACTGGCTGCTGTGCGTAATTTTAAAATCTCGTATTTACTTCTTGTGTTCTAATCATGCGATTGCAGTTTGAATACCACACGTACACAATAATCTTAATGTAATGGTACAAAAATAAAAATCCAACCTGGCGACAATCAGAAATATTTAGACGGTTCTCAATATCTACGAATCTGTTACAGCAATTAAACTGAAATTTTGTATGTTGTTAGAAGAAATTAACATGAGCAGGATATATGAAAATAGGCTGTATAGTTCTTTACGGAACTACTTGTTTTTTTTATGAAGAGTGAACCCACCAAATTTGAACACTTTTCTAGAAAACCACATGGCGACCTCTCCTTGTTAGTGTATAAAGAGAGCTTTGAAGCCTATTTTCAGTGTCGCCTTATTAATAATTAATATTTTAGCTTTTAGTCGGTCAACGCAAAATCATTCCAATTACTGGAATATGTGAAAAATAACCAGAAATAAATTGCAAGTGATTGGCCGACAAACGAACGACTAAAATAATCTATATATATAAAAATCAATGTTACGTGATAGTTTGTCTGTGGGTGTGTGTGTATGTCTCCTATGCATTCATATACCACTCAACCGATTGCGATGAAACTTGGGTGAGATGTTGAGTACACTCTAAGGAAGGTTTCTGACTTAGTAAATCCATTTTACAATAGGTAGCGCACGCGTATATTCAACAAATGAGTGACGATGCGCGAAGCGTTTCAAACAAGTCCCGTATGTGTTCATATACCATTCGTCCGATAGCGATGAAACTTGGGTGAGATGTTGTATACACTTACGTGAAGGTTTCCAAATTAGTGAGTACATTTCACAGTAGATAGCGCACGAGTAGATTCAACAAATGAGCGACGACACGCAAAGTGTTTCAAAAATGTCCCGTATGCATTCATATACCATTCGTCCGATAGCTATGAAACTTGCGTAAAATGTTGTGTACACTTCAGGGAAATTTTCTGGCTTAGTAAATCCACTTTATAATAGGCAGCGCACGAGTAGATTTAACAAATGAGCTACGACGCGCGAAGCATTTCAACAAAGTCAGTTTCAAAAAAGTCCCGTATGCATTCATATACCATTCGTCCGATAGCTATGAAACTTGCGTAAAATGTTGTGTACACTTCAGGGAAATTTTCTGGCTTATTAAATCCACTTTACAATAGGCAGCGCACGAGTAGATTCAACAAATGAGCTACGACGCGTGAAGCATTTCAACAAAGTCACGTATGCGTTCATATACCATTCGTCCGATAGCGATGAAACTAGGCTGAGATGTGTGCACTCCAGGGAAGGTTTCTGGCTTAGTAAATCCCTTTAAAAATAGGAAGAGCAGGAGCAGAATCAACAAATGAGCGACGACGCGCGAAGTTTTTCATCAAAGTCCCATATAAGGTCATATACCATTCATCCGATAGCGATGAAACTTGGGTGAGCTGTTGTGTACACTCCAGGGAAGGTTTCTGGCTTAGTACATCCATTTTACAATAGGTAGCGCAGCAGTAGATTCAACAAATGAGCGATGACACGCGAAGCGTTTCAACAAAGTCCCGTATAAGGTCATATACTATTCGTCTGACAGTGATAAATGTTTGGTGAATTGTTGTGTACACTACAGGAAAGGTTTCTGGCTTAGTTAATCCATTTTACAATACGAAGCGCACGTTTAGATTCAACAAATGAGTGACTACGCGCGAAGCGTTTCGACAACGTCCCGTATACGTTCACATACCATTCATCCGATTGCGATGAAACTTGGGTGAGATGTTGTGTACACTCCAGGGAAGGTTTCTGGCTGAGTACATCCATATTACAATAAGTAGCGCAAGTAGAATCAACAAATGAGCTACGACACGTGAAGCGTTTCAACCATGTCCCGTCTGCATTCATATACCATTCGTCCGATAGCTATGAAACTTGGGTGAGATGTTGTGTACACTTCATGGAAGGTTTCTGGCTTAGTAAATCCACTATACAACAGGCAGCGCACAAGTAGATTACACAAATGAGGGACGACGCGCGAAGCGTTTCAACAAAGTCCCGTATAAGGTCATATACCATTCTGCCGTTAGCGATGAAACTTGGGTGAAATATGGTGGACACTCCAAGGAAGGTTTCTGGCTTAGTAAATATATTTCACAGTAGGTAGCACACGAGTAGATTCGACAAATGAACGAAGACACGCGGAGCGTTTCAATACACTCCCCTATGTCTTCATATCCCATTAGTCCGATAGCGATGAAACTTGGGTGAGATGTTGTGGACACTTACGTGACGGTTTCTAACTTGGTAAATACATTTTACAGCAGGTAGCGCACGAGTAGATTCAACACATGAGTGACGGAGCGTGAATCGTTTAAACAAAATCCGGTATGCGTTCATATACTATTCATCCGATTGCGATGAAACATTGATCAGTTATTGTGTACACGCCAGGGAAGGGTTTCGACTTAGTAAATCCATTTCACAATAAGTAGCGCAAGAGTAGATGCAACAAATGGGTGCCGACGCGCGAAGCGTTTCAACAAAATCCCATATTGGGTTCATATAACCTTCTTCGATTGTGATGAAACCTTGATGAGTTATTGTGTACACGCCAGGGTAGGGTTTCGACTTAGCAAATTCATTTCTCAATAGGTAGCGTACGAGTAGAATCAACAAATGAGTGACAGCGCACGAATCGTTCAAACAAAATCCCGTATACGTTCATATACCATTCATCCGATTGCGATGAAACTTTTGAAAGTTGTTGTGCACGCTCCCACGATTGATTCTAAATTAGAAAATCCATTTTAAGATAGCATAGGGGCAGTTAACGGAAATTGAAAAACATGTTGTGTATCCAAAAGCACTTCAAAAAACAGAATTTCAACGCCAACACTTTCCTTGATTGGCATTGCAACGCATGCCGGGTACAGCTTGTCTTTAAATATATAATTGGATTGAACGAAATCTAGCTTTTGGTGATGGCTCTTTCCTTATTTTTATCTTCCCAAAAGCCTTTCGTCCGTTCACCCATATAAAATGCTTCGCTTTCGTAGATGACATCGCCATACGAACAAATACTAGAACAGAAGCACACCACGCCTTAGAGAAACTCCACGAGATCGCCACGAAAACCGGGCTCCGAATTTCGTATGAGAAAACGCAGTTTTTAGATACAAAATCCTCAGAAAAACTCCCAATAAAAACATCATACGGAGAAATTGTTCAAGCCAATGACTTCAAATATTTAGGAGAAATCATCCAGAAATCTGGTCTGAACACGAAGGCTAACGAAGAAAGAGTCTCAAAGTTACAAAAGCTTACAAAATTAGCTGGTCCCACTACAATAAAAAATGCATTTTCACGTCTGTGAAATTACGACATTATAAAATGGTAGTTTTGCTGGAAGCCTTATATGCATCAGAAACTACAAGCACCTAGGGAATGGCCAAAATTAAAAACATTGAAAAACAAGAAAGGAAAATTCTGAGAAAAATTTACGGCGCTGTTTTCAGAGATAATTTCTGTAAAAAAAGACCCACAGAAGAATTATACAGAAATACTGAATCTATCACGACACTCATCAGAAAACACAGAGTTAAGTTCTTTACACATATCGCCAGAATGAACGACGCCAGACTGACTAAAAGAATATTCAACATAATTTCTACGTCGAAATTGGGTACTTCTTGGTACAAAGAAACTATGGAAGACTTACACCAATTACATTTCACCATTGAAGACATTCACGACCGCAGCATTTGTGGAAAACAAATCAGAAACCAGTAATTTGAATTAAGATCACAACCCAATATAAGTAGGCGTAAATGGACAGATGAAGAGAAGAAGCACACAGTGAACGGATGAAAGGTATTTGGTAAGATAAAAAGAAGAAAAGAGCCACCACCAAACGCTATATTATTTTAGCACTCTCCTTAAAGGGGGATATACGCAAATAATAATAATAATAATAATAATAATAATAATAATAATAATAATAATAATAATAATGAATATCTATGACTTTTGTCATTATTCTAGATTTTCCCGTATTGATTTGATATACAGTATTACACCAATATCCACTTTACAATCAACTATTCAACTAATACGCCAAATCAATACTCAATTTATATATAATTCTATATAAATAGGACATGTTTCGGCCTTCAATGAGGCCATCTTCAGCTAAAGAAGAAATTAATTAAGAATTAAGTTAAACTATTATAGAATTACTTAAATCTAATAACAAATCCTCCCAGCCTCCACTTCAGAGGACCGGATGGACAGATAGCCTATAATGATATGGACAATTGCCACCTTCTGGCCAAGTACTTCGAGAATCTCCTTAACTGTGAATCACCTGACACATTCTTCACTTATCAAGACACCATCAGGCAACCAAACTCTCAACCACCAACCAAAGAAGTAATAATAATAATAATAATGTTATTGGTTTTACGTACCTTTTAACTACACTGGCTTTTAGAGACGCCGGGGTGCCGGAATTTTGCCCCGAAGGGGATCTTTAACGTGCCAGTAAATTTACTGACACGGCTCCCTCGCATTTGCGCACCCTCAAATGCCAGCTGACTGCGCCAGGTTTCGAACCTGCAACCTTGGGCTCAGCAAGCGAGAACGTTACCCCTGAGCCACGCAGCCAGACAAAGAAGAAGTGATAGACATCATCAAGTCCTTGAAAAACAACAAAGCATCAGGTGAAGACTCAATTGTAGCGGAACTATGGAAACAAGCTGGGAATAGGACTATAGGCAAGTTGACAGAAATCTTCCATGACATTTGGGAGACTGAAACATTGCCTAGTGACTGGACCTCTGCTTTGATTCATCCCCTACATAAAAAAGGAGACTTGACCGACATCAACAACTATCGAGGAATCTCGTTAGTACCTGTGACATACAAGATCTTTTCTAAGGCCTTATTAAACAGAGCTGAACCCCAGCTAGACCCTCGACTAGGAGAATACCAGGCAGGATTTAGAAAAGGACGCTCTTGTACGGAACAGATACTGAACTTGAAATCAGTGCTACGGCAAGCAAAAATGGCTAGTAAGAAATATGTCATCATTTTTGTTGATTTTAAGAAGGCGTATGATTCGGTTGACAGACCTACTCTCATGAAGATCCTGCAAGAACTAGGACTAGACGAGAAGACACATAACCTTATCCAACAGACTTTAAAGAACACCATGTCACGAGTGAAGTTCAGAGGAACCCTCTCTGAAAGTTTTGAAATTAAGTCAGGAGTAAGACAGGGAGACGGTCTCTCACCTCTCTTCTTTAACTGTGCCCTGGAAAAGGTGATAAGGGAGTGGCGAAAGGAGCTAACTAGTCAGGGGGTACCAAGTGGTATCACTTTGGGACACAAGTGCAATGAGCTCAGTGTTGATTGCCTGGCATTTGCCGACGACCTGGCACTTCTATCTCATTCAATAAAAACGTCTGTGAAACAACTTAATGTTCTCACGCAACAAGCAGCTAAGGTAGGACTATATGTGTCACTTGAAAAAACACAGTACATCACAAACATCAGTGAATCTCCTTGTACACTGCATTTGGACCAGGGAGAGATCAAGAAAACTGACAGATATAAGTACCTAGAAGAATGGCTTGAACCGAATCTCTCGGAAGTAAGGGCATTATCAACTCGAGTTAGAAATGGCTTATCAACTAACCAAGAACACATATAATAAGAAGTGTCTCTCCCGAAAGACTAAAATGAGACACTACCAGACAGTTATACGTCCTGAAGCCTTATATGCATCATAATGTCTAGTATTCAACCGGAAGGGACTCACGGACAAACTCGAAGTACAGGAGAGAAAGATAATGAGGAAGATATTGGGACCTGTTAAGGAAGGTAATGAATACAGAAGGCGGCCTAATCAAGAGCTCTACACGTACTGTGAAAGAATCACGGTTGTTGTTAGGAAACGACGTCTAGCATTTTATGGACACGTCTACAGGATGCATCCTACCAGGTTGACCAATCAGCTCCTCGGTTACTGGCAAAAGCGGAAGACCAAGTCACCATGGTTGTGGGAAGTGAGCAAAGATCTGCAAGAACTTGGAGGGACGGAAAGAGTCTTAAAAGACCGGACATCTCTCAGGAAGATGCTTCAGCAATTGAGGTTCCAGAACAAACCGCCAAGAAAGAAAACAGGTGCCCTCTGGACCCAGGAGAGGAGGGAACAACACAGCCAGAGGATGCGTAACTACTGGGCAATCATCAAAGCCCACTCCAAATGTAACAGTTGAACGTCGTGGTCCATAGATGGCCTATTCGAAACAAGAAGAAAAGAAATATTAATGTTAAAATTGAATAAAATGAATCACTATTAAAATGGATATCCTTACAAATCAAATTTTAAAATGAATAAAATACTTGTCATTTTTCTTCAAAATGTAGTTAAAAACGAGAAAATATTATTGGTGAATGTAAACAAATATTAAACGATATAATAATTCTTATCAACATAATACACTTAAAATAATTTAAAAGTAAATTTCTGTAGCCAAAAATTAATATAGATCAGTGAAATTGAATAAGCACATGGTTAAATGCTTAAATGAATAAGTAAATCTTCTATCTTCAACATGAAGTTAAAATTCTCAATAGGTGCCAAATACTAAGTGTGCCGACATGAACGTAGTTTAGAGCTTGAAATATTAAGTAAATGGATCAGTGCTTGAGACGAATAAGGAGATCTTCATTCATGATGGAGTTAAAATTTTGAATATGTGCCCAATAAGTAATCGCGTTGACATAAAGTGCCCTGCTAAGAAAATAAATATGTCAGAGAAAAATTGTATGTAATTAAATTTTTTTTTTTCGTGTGACCTCCTGGGAGGTCGAGTGCAGGTCTTTCTAGTCGACGCCCGTGGGCGACCTGCGCGTCGGGATGAGAGATGGAATGGATGATGGTGAATGAAACTGGGCAAGGATGTGGAAGGAATCGGCCGTGGCCTGTCAGAAGGCACCGTCCCAGCATTTGCCTGGTGTTGAAAATGGGAAACCACGGAAAACCATTTCAAGGACGGCCGACGGTGGGGCTCGAACCCACGCGTCTACCGAGTCAGCAGAGAGCTTGGCCCCATGACCTAACGCCGCGCTTTTAGCGAGCATAGCCACCACTGTCGGTTATTAAAATAATATAATTGATAGATATATGAATGTGGTAAAGATCTACATTTATACTTAATTCTAACACACCTTGATGTAAGAGAACGAAGAAATAGGTGCTACAATGTTAGATAAAAGCTTCATCATCATCATCTTGTACAGTTTCCAGCCCCAGGCTGGGTCTGTTTGGAACATAAGCCTCGCCACTTAGTTCTTTCTTCCCGCCACCTCTCCGCTGTCACTCTGGTCCAGTCCTCGCCTCTCTTCTTGACACATTCCTCCACTCCTTTCAGCCATCTATCTCTTGGTCTTCCCCTTGGTCGTTTCTTCTGTATCTGCATCTCATGTATCCTCTTGGGAATCTTCTTCTCATCCATTCTCTTTAAGCTTCTTGTGCGCAAATGTCTGTGAAGTAATAGTGGGCAATATGAAGCACATGTTTAGATGATTGAAGAAATGTTAACTGCATTTATATATTATTATGTATTCTTATCTTCTATAGCTTTATCGTGGTATGTAAATAACATACGTAACCTATAGTATGTTCCCCGTTTTGATCAATGAGGCTAAGTAAGTCATTATTATCGTATCTGTGAAAATAAAATAAAAGTCAGCGAGATTTAATGTTTGGTACATAGCACTCCATAGGTAACCGAAGTGCAATCTTATAGTATCAAAGAAACATGAGAGTAAAGTTTAATAAAGTTCCGTAGTGGCGTTGCTGTGTAAAATACAATACAAAAATGTTTTTATATGATGTCCTTACACTCTTCGATACATGTTTCGGCACTGTGAGCCTTCTTCAGTCAAACACATTATTGATTCTCATATGACAGTCCGTGTGTTGATCTAGTTAAAAAACTAAAAAAAAAATCTTTTTACAATCGTCGAAGTTATTTAAAAATGGACATAAAATGCTTAAAGAATTCGACTCCATGGGGTCCTGTGTTTGAATTGGTATTTCAACGACGAAGGGCCTATGACCTGAACTTCGGCATAGTCGAATTCTTTAAGCATTTTATGTCCATTTTTAAATAATTTTGACGATTGTAAAAATATTTCTTTTAAGTTTCTTAACAATATCATTAATGTGTTTGACTGAAGAAGACTCACAGAGCCGAAACATGTATCAAAGAGTGTAAGGACATCGTATAAAAACATTTTTGTATAGTAAAGTGGATATTGGTGTAATATAATAATAATAATAATAATAATAATTGGATTGAAGAGGACGACGAAATTAGTGGAGTACTGTAGGTTAAGAAGGACAGAGAATAAATTAAAATTACTTCTGAATTGATCTTCAACAGAGAAGTTCAGAACTCAAGTAGATAATCACAAATTTCACTAAGAGCAACTGAAGATCAGCCCCAAACTCGTAATATCTGAGGATCAGAGAAAATTAAGGAGTGAACGAATGAAGAAGTTCTGGGAAGAGAAAATAAGACTGACCAGAAAGCATTAAGCTACACGCGGTCCACACTTGGCCAAATTCGGAAGCAAGAAGAAGAAATTGCAAATGATTTAGATTTATTGTTACGGACTAAGGAAGAAGAAGACGAAGACTACGAAGACGACGAAGTGGTGTAGTTGTTTCGCTCATCAAGCGAGCGTCATCAGAGCCAAATATGCAAGACAAATAGCTCTACTACACACCACCAAACCTACAATGACACCCACAGACAGTCTCTGCCCTCCAAAAACAAAATATGAGGGCCTTACATGCAAAAGCCACCAAGTCCACATTGACAAAATTTTCAGATATTGAGAAAAACGTGCCTCTGCTTTACAATATGTACTTACCGTGTGTGTATTGGACAAGTGATTGTAAGGGGTTAGGGAATAATATGAGCAAAGAAAAATAAGCGCATACGGTACCTATTATTTTCGCTGTAAATGAGGATTTTATTTTTTACTTGGAGGGTTTTGGTTGGATCATGATAGCAATCATCAATTCAAAATCCTGTCATGTAGATGGATGTAGATGAATGAGAAGCTAAGTCTGTGGAATGGAGTATTTTGCGTTAACAATGAAATATTTTAATACTAAAATGCATTTTTACAAATATGTTGTTGTTGTTGTTTGAGTCTTCAGTCTTTTGACTGGTTTGATGCAGCTTTCCATGCCTCCCTGTCCCGAGCTAATCGTTTCATCTCTACATAGCTACCACACCCTACATCCGAGGCAATCTGTTTAACATATTCTAACCTTGGTCTACCCCTACAGTTCTTATCCTCGACCCTTCCTTCCATAACTAAGCTTGCTATTCCTGGGTGTCTTAGTATGTGTCCTACCAACCTATCTCTTCTCTTCATTAGCAGTCGCCAGAAACATCTCTCCTCTCCCACTCGTCTTAATACCTCTTTGTTTGTAACCCTATCTACCCATCTGATCTTTATCATTCTCCTGTAAAGCCACATTTCAAATGCTTCAATTCTCCTCTTTTCTGCTACACCAATAGTCCAAGTTTCACTTCCATAGAGCGCCACGCTCCAGACAAAGGCTTTCAAAAATGACTTCCTAATACCTAAATCTATATTCGATGTCAGCAGATTCCTCGTTTGTAGAAATGCTTTCTTTGCCTGAGCCAACCTACTTTTTATATCCTCTTTGCTTCGTCCATCACTGGTTATTCTGCTTCCTAAGTAACAGAAGTCTCCTACTTCCTTCAGCTTTTCACCTGCCAATTTGATCTCCATAGAGGTTTCTGATTTATTTCGGCTGCATTCCAGTATTTTTGTTTTACATTTATTAATGTTCATCATGAATTCTTTCCGTAAGACGGAGTCCATACCATTCAAAAACTCATTCAAATCCTCAGGCTTGTCGGCCAAGATGACTATGTCATCAGCAAATCTCAGAGTTGAAATTATTTCTCCTTGAATCTTCACTCCCACTTTACATTTTTCTCTAATTTCCTTCATTGCTTGTTCAATATAAAGATTGAAAAGTATGGGTGATAAGTTGCAGCCTTGCCTTACACCTTTCTGAATACCAGCTTCTCTCTCATGTCCTTCAACTCGAATGACTGCTGTCTGGTTTCTGTATAGATTGTATATCACCCTCCTATCCCTGTACTTTATTCCAATCGATTTCAAAATGTCAAACAATTTAGTCCAATCAACGTTATCAAAAGCCTTTTCTAAGTCTACAAAAGCCATGAACGTTCTCTTATCTTTCCTTATTCTACCTTCCAAAATCAGCCTAAGACTTAGTACAGCTTCCCTTGTTCCTACATTTCTCCTGAAACCAAACTGGTCTTCACCCAACTCCGTTTCTATCTGGCTTTCAATCCTCTTGTAAATTATTTTAGACAGGATCTTTGAAGCATGAGTAATCAAGCTGATTGTACGGTAATCTTCACATCTGTCAGCTCCCACTTTCTTTGGTATAGGGATGATTACATTCTTCTTGAAATCAGGGGGTACCTCACCTGTCTCATAAATCCTACACACCAAGTGAAATAACCTGATCAGACCTTCATCTCCTATGCAGCGTAGCAACTCAATCGGTATATCATCTATGCCTGGTGCTTTGTTCCTGCTTAGTTCTTCCAAAGCTCTATCAAATTCTGATCTCAATATTAAATCTCCTTTCGCATCCTCATCAATTTCCTCCTCCCTTTCCATTACATGATTCTCAATCTCCTTTCCCTGATACAAACTCTCTATGTAAGCTTTCCATCTCTCAACCTTTTCTTCCCTATCTGTTAGAGGCTTTCCATTTGTGTCCCTAATATTACAGCACTTAGTCTTCTTTTCCCCAAAAGTATTCTTAATCCTTCGATAAGCTGTGTCTACTTTTCCTAATTTCAGACAATTTTCTATACCTGCACATTTCTCTTTCAACCATTCTTCTTTCGCTTCCTTGCACTTCTTGTTAACCTCATTTCTCAGACGTCTGTATTCTGCTTTCCCCTTTTCATCTCTTACATTCTTGTGTTTCCGCCTTTCATCCATCAATTCTAGTATATCCTGAGTGATCCACGGTTTTCTACCTATTCTTTCTTTCCTACCAATGTTTTCTTCTGCGGATTTTGTTATTTCATTCTTCAAAAGTGCCCATTCGTCTGCAATTGAAGTTTGTTTAGGGATTTTCATTAGTCCTTCCTTTATACTCTTCTTGAATCTTTCGTTTACATCCTTCTCTTTCAGTCTGTCTATTGCCCACCTTTTTGGCTTTTGACTTTTCTTCAGTTTCTTCAACTTTAATCTGCATTTCATTACAACCAGATTGTGGTCAGAGTTTATGTCAGCACCAGGATATGTTTTACAATCCAAAATCTGGTTTCGAAACCTCTGTTTGACCATAATGAAGTCGATTTGGTAACGCCCTGTATCTCCTGGTCTCATCCATGTGTATATTCTTCTATTGTGGTTATTGAATAAGGTGTTAGCTATGACCAACTCATGCTCGGTGCAGAATTCTACCAGCCTGCATCCTCGATCATTCCTTTCACCTAATCCGAAATCTCCTACTATCTTCCCTTCTCTCCCATTTCCTACCACAGCATTCCAATCTCCCATTACTATAACATTTTCATCACCCTTGATATACTGTGCCCAACTCTAGGAATGGGTATTCCAAGATTCAGACACCTAGATATCAAGGGAAAGGCTGTAGCCACTTTTGAAAGTTCAGATATTTGAATATCGCGCTACATTGCTTCTCGAAGCATTTGGAAATAATTTACCGATACTTGGATGTCAAGTGACGTAGCGAGTAATAGCAGAGGTCGAGGCTATTTATTGATTAAATAGTTAACCATGGAGTAGAGACTTGAAACTGGGATCAGATTACTGGCACGGCTAAATGAAAGAGAATGCAATTAGTATTAAGTAAATCGGACCAGGGATTCAAGAGATATGAGGATTTCTAGATTACAACGTGATGACGCGTGACCCTGGCAGTTTTGAATAAAAGCCAGCTGGCCGAAGCATGGTCAGCTCATTCTAACACAAGCAGTTGCCTAGCAAGTTGCTACGACGCTGAGCCAAGGCACATGGTTGCCGGATCTACGCAGAAGTTCTTTTCAAAGTCGTGATAGTCACGAAAAGTGCTGCGCTACGAGTTGGAACTTAGTAAGTTTACGGCGAGGAGAATCACTGAGGTGATTGATTTTTCTACAGACATTGGTGGAAATATTTATATTTCTACAAGGACATATGCTAGACTTTGTCTAGAAATTAGTACTTTGTCACAGTCCAGTAGTAACATAATACTTGGATGTTTAAATCCATTTCAGTCAGTTTTCATTATTTTGTAACTAGTTAACCACTTCGATCTGTCAGTACACTGAAGACTAGTCTATAACGGTGGCGTTCATTAGTCTACGCAAGGGAAACTACAAGTTGCCTAGCGCATGGTAGATGGTGATATAATAAACCATGCCCAGGGAACGATCTTCAGAACAGCCGTTAATTGCTTAGACTGTCAGTGTTTTTCTTGTACTGATAAGATTACAGTGAGTTATGTTACAACTGACATATCTAAGAAGAGATCACTTAGATCTGACCCCATTTAAACAAACTGTTATGGCTTTGATAGAAGCCCATATTAAAATGGAACCACAGTTTATTCAAACGTCAAAAGATACTACCACTATGTCTGACTAGACGAATTGTGGGTATATGATGGCGGCGGATACAAGGATTATACATGCTTGTCCGATGGGGCATGTCTATGGATAAATCTGGTACAGACCAGGTTTACTACGCTTCAAGACCATCAAGAAATGTAAGCCACATTTGAATTATATTATGCCTAGCTAATTGGAACAAACTATTTTTCTGCAGATGACCAATACATTTTTTTTCTTCGTATTTAAATCTTGCAATGATTTACGCAAGACTTGTTAGAGTTATTCTGAGTATTTTCAGCACTCAGAACAGTTTAGGATCGATGACCGAGCATTTCGAGCATTTATTTGAATATTTCATATTTTTGGGAAATCACGGTAATCAGCCGATGTAACTGTAAAAGTTAATAATTTATTTTTGTTGAGGAATGGATATTTTTTCCATATTCGAAGGTTCGAACATGTGGATTCTCACATAATGAGATGATAATTAAACATATTTAAAATGATATAACGAATAATAATAATAATAATCCACTAATAATAATAATAATAATTTTTATAATTTTTCTAAATAATTCTTGGATATTATATTTTCTAATAATCATATGTATTGAGAGAGAGCCTATGAAGTAGTTTAATCATTTCTAGTATGGAACAGGAGATTTTCCGAAGGAGAGTGGTTAGCGCAAGCCCGCATTCAACCAACATTTCAGTTCTGGTTGAACAGTTGATATTTGCATTGAGCAAAGTATATTTTTCAGATAACACGGAGAGGCATGAAACGGGAAGCAAATGATATTTGTATCAAATAGGATATTTTTGTATTTATATAAAATCATGACGTAAATACACTCGAAAGTGAAATAAAGATTTTCATAAGTATGGTAAATTCACGGGTTGAACTGAATGGTAAAATAAAATAAACTTGTAAGTTTATTAATCTTCCAGTGTTGATAACAAGCAGAGGCTTGATTTATTGTATAAATTTTGGGAAGAAAATTTATATGTGTGGAGTAGTTGAAATGCCATTCCCAGGTGCGCATGTTTAAGTCGCAGGAATGAAGGTTTTTTCGAGCATCAATCAAATAGCAGGTTCGATGGCTCAGGTTTATAGTAGGAGTATTGGAACTACACATTTCGTCGTATGAATGACCCGAAGGTTATTTCTTAGAAACCATCAGTTCTTATTTCAATCTTGTTTACGAATTCCATTTAGACTTTGATTTTGCTAGAACCCGGATTTGTCATGATAGTAGTTTATTCTTCTTCAGAGGAAGACCTTTGCCGTTGTTGTTGTAATATTGTGTTCTTACACAAATAATAGAATGGGCCACTACCAATTAAAAAATAATTCTTTAACCACGAATAATTTGAAGGATGTTTTCAATCCTAGTGCCATGAACTAAATGAATTCATTATAAAACTACAATTCTTATTTCCGCATTCTGTCGAAGAATTGCAAGTTGTGAAAGTTACTAAAATTGCCATGAATATAAATATTTTTTTATAATAATGATTCCAAGTGGAAAATTGAATAGTTGAATGGTTCAACAATTTATTGATCAAGTTGATGATTCAGAAATCATATATTTTGTTAGGAACTTGAAGTTCATAATCGAGTCACTTCTCGAATGTTTAATGTCAGAAGAACAATTAATTGTTGTTGTGCTTCGCACAGTTCTTCGATGCTATGCTCAAGGTCAAATACTTTTCAGATGTCATTAATTTGTGTAAATAATTTGTGTTGCTTCGATGATGATAATATTTTTCGACGATATATTTTTGAAACTGGAAAAATAAGTGAAAGTTAAAAATTCTATGAACATTTATTCTACGAGTGTTAATATCATGTAAATATTCAAACAGTGATCTACGATATTTCCAGTAGAGACAATTAACTTTGAACTGGAATTAATCATTAATAATTTTGGAACACGGTCTACAGGACTATTAATCGGACTTGTGTTTCCAAAAAGATTGTCAAATGTGTTTGGAAAATTTCTGTATATTGTGTAAATAGGAGTGTGGGTCGCCACACGTGAGTGATGCTACTTTGAGCATCTTTGCAGTCAATTTTAACTTCAAAATAAACTGAGATAATTTTACCAGATGTGTCATACCCAATTAAATCTCCTTCTATCCTTATTGTTGCATTGAGCCAAAAATCAGTAAAGCATTTTTTTTAATTTGATGTCGTTTTTGCGATTTGCTTTAACCCATCTGGCGCTCCGGGATATTTTGACTCTCGTGCTGACTGATTATTGGTAAAATGCATATGTGGTCGTGCGGACTCCGGTCTAAACGGGCACAATACCTCAGAATTTCGTCTATTTGTTCGTAGACCTTTTCAACATCCTCATCATCAGCTTGACTGGTAGGCATATAGACTTGCACCACTGTGGTGCAGGTAGGTTTAGTATTGATTTTTGCTACAATAATCCGTTCACTATATTGCTCATAATATTCCACCCGCTGTCCAAGTTTCCTACTCAATATGAGGCCAACCCCTGCCTGGCCATTGTTTGATTTACTGCTAATGACCCTATAGTCTCCTGACCAAAAGTCCTGTTCCTCCCGCCAGCGCATTTCACTAATCCAAACCAAATCCAACCTCAACCTATCCATTTCCCTTTCTAAGTTTTCTAACCTTCCACTTCCTAGCAGCCTTCTAACATTCCACGCTCCGATCCGTAGAATGTCAGATTTCCTCTTTGTCACTTCTGTGATGTTAACCCCCTCTCGAGTAGTCCCCACCCGGAGATCCGAACGGGGGACTAGTTTACCTCCGGATTGAAATTTTACAAGGGAGGAGGCCATCATCACATGTAATTATGCATAGAGAGGTGCATATCCTCGGGAATAGCATACGGCTGTAGTTTCCCGTTGCTTTCAGCCGTGCAGCAGGACGCAGTGTAGCCATTATTTGGCTTATATTATCAATATCTTAACCGTCTATAAGACTAGTAAAGAATTTATTTATTCTGAAAGGCTGCTACTCCCTTTCAGAATAAGTAAAGAGCAATTCTACTAACAAAAATACTAACCTTCTACCGTACTAACAATTAAATACCAAAATTCTACTAACGAAAAAAATACTAAAGTTCCACCAACAACAAATACTACCACTAAAACAGTCTGTCACCAGGCACACTCACATGCACCCTCACACATCACAGTCTACTGAAACAATGAACTATAACTAATAAACAATGCAACTGCTACCAGACACACACACACCCACACACCACAATCTAATAGAACAATGACATATCCTGATCATAGAATAATCATTTGTCATGTAACCCATCATCGTTTACAAATATAAATTCAAGACTAATGGTGAATTGAATTAGGCAGAATAAAAATATGACCTATGTCACGTGAGTCGGATGAGCAGTTCCATTGTCTCCTGTGGGCTTGGCGATTCTTGCTTTCCATGACACGATGGTTATTGCTTGAAACTGCAACTTTCTACATGCATTTGTAACATAAAATGGCGGGGTTTGCCTTATAACTAATAAAATATAACCAAAGAGTTCTTCACTGCGCACATAATGGGGTATACAGCTTAAAATTTTAAAAATTGGACATGGAGGTTTTTTCATGTAAGATCCTCATATAAGACATCAGTAATAATTACCACACTTACTAAGTTTTCTTGTATTTTGGGTTTGGAGGATAGAGACTGATTTTGGGTGTCACGTTTGGTCCATAGTGTTTTGGGGAGCTATTTGTGTTGCATTTTTGGATCTGATGATGCTCCGTTGTCGAGCGAAATATGCCATCCCTTAGTTATCTCCTTCTTCAATAGTCCGTCTTAATCTTAATCTTAATCACATGTAATTTATTTCAGGTTATTTTTCATATATCAAATTGGAATAATTTTGTGTTGACCATGTTGACCTGCCCGGCTTTACTGTTGTGCGGGCTTGATGCGTGGCAGTTTAAAAATGTTCAAACGCACTTTATAAACAAATAGAGTAAATATATTTCCGTTGACTTTTCACGAAATGCAATATTCTTCCTGTGTAACTGTAACATTGAGACAATATAAATATTAATGATAACAATAATAATAATAATAATAATAATAATAATAATAATAATAATAATAATAATAATCACGGGATTTGCCGAACTATCCTGACGTGTACACTACACTGAAAGCATAAGCTCGGCCCTAACTTTACCAATCAGTGTTGCTGCTATATAGTTCAAGGTTATTGAGTCGTTAAAACTGTCGTAAACAACAGCTATACTATCTCTAAACCAACAACAATAGTACACATATTTCCTTGAATTCACTTCCCACACGGTCCCCTCTGCTTTCTACTCTTTGAATCTTGACGTTACAGACAGAGAACATCATGACATCGACTCAGAGAACAACAGCGGAGAGAGCTGATTGGCTTTCGTTAATAACAGATGAACAGTGAGTGTACTGTAGACTGAATACAAAAACCGAGCTAAGTGCCAAAACAATCAAATCCCATTTTATTGCTAAAAAGATGTGGGCTATGTGCCTATGCCAGTGCGGTAAAGACCGGGCTCAGTGATATTCAATCTGCAAGTAGTTCAAACTTTAGCCACAAGAATTCGCCTGGGTCTAAGTGCCACTTGCTGTATATCAAGATCCGGGCAATATGCCAAGCGCCATGTGACTGGTTTTGTAGTTACTTGGACGTCTTGGTGTTATATTGTGTGCTGCTTTTTGGCGCGAGTTCAGTGTTTCAGCGTGTAGTGGTGTCTTAATAATGGATGTTCCTTAAAAAAAAAACGCCGTAAAAGGGGAGAAGGACGAGTTTCCGAAAAGAAAAAAAGTCGTGAAATGTGAGGTTCCCTTGGATGTTGTCAGACTTCCCCGTACTGGTTGCATAAAAAAACACATTTCTAACAACTTTGATGGCAATGTTTTTTTTCTGTTTGTCTCAGAACTTAGATTTTGGCACTTAGCTCGGCTTTTGTATTCGGTCGACAGCTGTAGTTCTTCAGGTTTTACGAGAAATTCATGCATTATGCACTGATTTTAAATGCTCAAACAAACAATTTTCTGAGGTTGCTCGATGATCACACAGTTGCACTCCCATGTTTTCTTCCCACCTGATCCCTCTCCATGAGCATCTAGTTCAGAGGTTCCCATTAGGAACACAATAATGAAAATGGAAAACGGAGAAAGTACAAAGAGTTCCTTAAATAATTAAGCGTTGCCATCCACAGCATAAGTGGCGCATTCATATGTGGCGCAGCGTAATTTGAGCCTTTCAAGTTTCCCGCTAGAGAGCGTTCTGCTCCTTTATCTCCGAGTTCTGCTACGCAGCTATTTTGTGTGTTTACATTGTGCCCGCTGGCCGAAGGTTTCGGGGAGCCACTGGTTTCAAATGACCCTTCCGAGACCCTCTTCCAGTTAACACACAAGTATAGGGGACGATACATTCATAGGCTGGAGTAGCACAAAGTCTGCACTCGGGGGTGTCGGGAATTAGTGAGGTTCTATCTTTAACCAGCTCAGAGGAATGCATCGATAACAAAACTAAACAAGAAAAGAGTGGTCAGTCTTATGTTAAAATCACAAATAAATTTTATTCAGAATAGATCCCTATCCTAGCATGAGAGTTACAAACGGTTAGTCCAATACTATTCTGCCCTGAATGAAAATATAAAAAAGTCCTAAACAAGATCTAAATTACTCTCATGGTCCTTGGAAAAGGGGTGAGTAGTTAGCACCCCAACTGGGAAAAGGGGGATTGGGATTCGGGCACACAGTGAAATTTAAAGAGCGATGAGGAAGAGACCAAATATTGATAACCAAGGTTTGATACATTTATTTAATTTGTGAAGTAATAACAAACATTTTCATTTAGAAGAATAATTAAAAGAAGCTAATAAAAAATGCAAGGTTTCTCCAGGAAACTTAGAATAAAGAAGAATTATAATAAAAATGCATAAAAAGGCCATATAAAGGCGATTAAAAAAGTATGTTTAAGAAAAATATCTAAAAACAAGCAAGAAGCAAGAAAAAAGGCTTAGCCTTAAAAAATGTATAAACCAAGTGAAGGTAGTTCACGTTACCAATAATTCGATACTTTTGTACTTAGTATTTGGCCCGCAAGAAGCGGGTTGTGATCCAAACGAAGGCTTCCTCTAAGCTGCCTCGGCATGCGTTCCGAGAAAGATGGATGGTGGCTCCATTGGCGAATTGCACCCCGCAGGAACAGACCTCTTGGTAATGATCTGTCCGGCGGTTTACAATCAATTGTAGTTTCTCATCGCCAAGTTGTAGTGAGCTAGCGGGCTGACTTAGTTGCTGAGGTGAAGGTCGTTGACTCATGCCGCGCCCAGCATGACAGAGTCCGAGTGATGAAGCATGCCGCCTGGCAAGGTTCCAGCCACTCAATGTTTACTAACAGGGCCTTCCCAAGAAGGGCCTTGCTGTGGAACGGCAGGCAGCCGTGGTCAGACTGGTTCAAGCAGGTAGATGTAGACAAGGCCGCAGAACGGCGAAGCGGAGAATTTATAGTGGAAATGACGACAGCGCGTCGAACAATCCAGAATGAAGGCGGGGCGACAAACAGCCAATCAGCGCACAGCCCAAGCACATTGCGACGGTTGCCGCTGAGATGAGCACAGTACCTCATGAAAAAGTGTGACAGTATGGTGCGTCTAGAAAGACACTTCAGAAAAAGGTGAGTTGACAAGAATAATAAAGAACAACAATTCAAATGAAACGTAAGTTAAGTAAATAATCAGAACACCGTGTTCATACTGCAATTATAACGGAAAAAAAATAATGGGGCAAAATTGAACGAGTGTTTCAAACCGTGCGGGAAACATAGCCACAAAAAAAAACATTCGCAAAAGCGAACATGCTGGGAGGGGCGAGAAAAAATTGCAGTAAGAAGTCGCAGAAGTTAGGTCTCGCGTGGCAAAGGAGCAATCATAGTGATTGGCCTGAGAAACTGGCCAGCAAAAGTCTGCAGTTTTACCACGCGAATCCTACCATCTCTGCCAGGAAAGCACTCAACAATCCTACCCAAATTCCAGACAAAAGGGGGACTAGGGTCTTTCAAAAGGACCAAGTCCCCAATCTGAAGGTTAGAGCAGGAAACACGCCATTTGCCACGCTGCTGAAGCAAACCGAGGTATTCCAACCTCCAGCGGCGCCAAAAATTGTTGCGCAAACTTTCAATTTTGCGCCAAGAAATGGCTAAAGAAGATGGAGAATTAGAATATAATAAAGATGGGGAGGCAGTCAATGGACCACCGATAAGAAAATGGCCCGGCGTTAATGGTAGAAGATCTGAAGGGTCATTAGATAAGGGTGATAAAGGACGAGAATTAATTATGCCCTCAATAAAAATAATTAAGGAGTTAAACTCTTCATGAGATAGGGGGGTGTGGCCACAAACACGTCTAAGGTGTTTCTTGGTGAGTTTCACACAAGACTCCCACCGTCCACCTTGATGGGGCGCATAAGGGGGGATGAAGTGCCACTTGAAATTTCTCTGGTGAGCATAATCAGTAATCCTTTCCAGCGCTGCATTTTGAGTAAGAGCTCTCTTAATTTGCTCAGAAGCTCCGATAAAATTTTTAGCATTGTCGGAGAATACTTCTGAAGGAAGCCCTCGGCGAGCAGAAAATCTGGCAAAAGCTGCCAAAAAATAAGCAGTAGAGGCGTTGGTAACTAGTTCTAAGTGTGCTGCTCCGGTGACCATACATACAAACAGCGAAATATAGAGTTTTCCACAAATACATCTTTTGGCCTCAGGAGAATTTTTTCTGTAAACAAAAGGCCCGGAATAATCCACCCCCGTAAAGGCAAAAGGTCTAGCAGGCGCAGATCTAAAGTTGGGAAGATCACCCATGAGCTGAGTGGTAATTTTAGGGTTGGATTTAAAACATGGAATGCACTTCCGGATAACAGAGGTAACTTCATGGACTCCGTTTATGGGCCAATACCTTTCCCGAATGATGGAAAGTAATGTACGGGTTCCAGCATGAAGATGCTGGTAATGATACTGACGAATGATTAGAGAAGTGACATGATGCTTTGAAGGAAGAATAATTGGGTGTTTTTTATCCTCAGAAAGATCAGCCAAAGATAAACGTCCCCCCACTCTTAATAAACCATCAGCATCCAAAAAGGGGGCGAGTGAGGATAGCCTACTCAATTTCTTGAGGGATTGACCTTGAGACAACACCTGACATTCTTCAGAGAATATTTCTTGTTGAGTAAGCCATAAGATTTTTGTAGTGGCTAAACCTAATTCAGAAAGGGTTAAATATGGCTTAGGAAAAAGAGGTTGTTCTACCACAAAATATTTCCAACGAAGGAGATAAGCCATAACCCTCACCAATTTATGAAAAGAGGAATATCGCTGCAAGAGAAGGGGAGAGTCAGAAACGAAAAGAGAAGATCCAGTAATCTTACCAACATCTGGCAAGTCTGATAATTCCGGAAGAGGAAAATTTGGCCAAGCGGAAGGTTCTTGTAGAAGCCAAGAAGGACCGTGCCAGTATAATGTCAGGTTAGCCAACATAAGAGGGGAACATCCCCGAGAGATGACATCTGCAGGATTCTCCTTGCCAGATACATGATGCCATTGTTCAAAGTTAGACAATTGTTGAATTTTGGACACTCTATTAGCTACAAACACCTGCCAATGCGAGGAGGGTTTGGCAATCCATGCCAACGTGATGGCTGAGTCACTCCAAAAGTAAGTTTTGCTAAATCGGATTTTCAAAGATTGGCGGATTTTGACCGATAATTCAACCGCCAGAAGAGCAGCACAAAGTTCCAGTCGTGGCAAGGATAAGGATTTAAGAGGAGCCACCTTTGACTTAGCGCAAATTAAATTGGAAAAGAAATATGACTGGTCAAAATTGCGGCAAACAATATACGCACAACACCCATAAGCTTTCAATGAGCTATCGGCAAAGATGTGAAGTTCATATCCTTCACAGGAGGGAAAGGGAATAATCACTCGCGGGATAATGACATTGGAGAGATCCTTCAAGCTATTTCTATAAGAAATCCAATTTTTTTGCAACTCGGAAGGAACTGGTTCATCCCAACCAGTTTTCAAGGACCAAAGGTCTTGCATGAAAAGTTTTGCGGTGACGATAATTGGCGCCAAAAATTGGAGAGGATCAAATATTTTTGCAATCTCAGACAAAATTTGCCGCTTAGTTTGCGGTTTGATGTCACTGAGATTAATTTTGAAAAAGAAAAAATCCTTTTGAGGACTCCAATAGATGCCTAGAGTTTTGATAGAATTATTTTCATGAAGAAGCTCTACTGAGTCGTTATAGACTGAAGTTAATGGAAATTTAGAAAGAAATTCTTCCGAATTAGAGTTCCACTTGCACAAGGAAAATCCGCCTCCCAAAAGCAAAGCTGTCAAATCTTTAGAGACCTGCAGGGCTTCAGGCACTGACTCAAATGAATGAAGAAAATCGTCAACGTAAAATGATGATTTTAACACTTCAGAAGCCTTAGGAGAATACAACGGGCCATCCTGTTCAGCAAGTAATTTCAACGTACGTATGGCTAGAAAAGCAGAGGGCTTTAGTCCATAGGTTAAGGTTTTTAGCCGAAAGATCTTGACAGGTTTAGTAGGCTCGTCGCGCCAAAGAATTCTCTGAAGGTCGCGCTGTTGTTGATCGACCAAAATCTGTCTATACATCTGCTTGGTATCAGATATCACTGCGATAGGGAACAAGCGAAAATTCATTAAAACAGAAGAAATGTCAGATTGAATAGGGGGGCCTGATAATAATGTGTCATTCAGAGAAGTTCCATTGGCATCCAAAGCAGAGCCATTAAAGACCACCCTTATGTTTTCCTTTAAAATCTCATTCTTCCAAACTGGATGATGATTGAGGTAAATGACTTCAGATGGGGTATAAGAAGCCTCATCTTTCTTGGTAACAACCTCCATGTGATCAAGTGCCTCATATTCCTCCATAAACGTGGAGTATTGAGCTTTAACAACAGGGTCACGTTTAAATTTGTTTTCCACAGCATAGAGTGCTCTAAGAGCCCTAGGGTGTGTTTCAAATAAAAGAGGTGGATTATCCACTCGGGGCATTGTTACAACAAATCTACCCTCTGAATTGCGTTTGGTTGTTTCACGAAACAGTTTTTCACACATTTCATTTTCAACCGAGGAAGGTGAAACTGAATCTATAGTTTCGATTTTCCAAAATCTTTCTAAGTTGTAATCGAGACTTGTATTGACAAAATGACATTGAGAGAAATTTTGAAACGACTTACGAGGGACCTGACCCGTTACTAACCAACCTAGCTTGGTATGATGAACAAACACTCCAGGTGATATTTTAACCTTAGAGCTAAGGAGACATTGCCAAAATACTTGGGCACTGAGAAGTATGTCTACCGGGGCGCTCGTATTAAATGTTGGGTCCGCCAACTGAATGTTATGAGGAAATTGCCACTTTCTAATTTCAAAAGAAGTACTAGGGGTATTACTGCCAATAGTATCAATGGCAAGGCAATTCAACTGAAATGTTGTGTTAGAATTAACAGCATCTTTGATGTGAACACGAACAAAATGCAAAGATTTAACATTGCTATTGTTAATACCGGTAACCTGAATTAATGTAGGTTGCTTGGGAAGACCAAGTTTCTTAATGAGACGCTCACTTATGAAGTCATGGGTGGCGGCATTATCCAATAGGGCACGTGCTTCAAGCCATCTACCAGAAGAGTCTTGAACTTTTATTAACACGGTTGATAGTAGCACCTGGGAACTACGAATTGAGCTAGAGCTCTGAGTATAAGATTGCGCATTAGCTCCTGGGGATGCATCTTTAGAACATCCAGGGGAAGGAGCCTGACGTGGCTTTTCAAACCTATGAAGCAAGGTATGATGTTGAGCCTTGCAATGGGAGCAAGTATTTTTAGATAAGCAATCAGGCACCATATGCCTAGTTGACAAACAGTTATAGCAATATCTTTTTTGAGCTATTAATTTGCGTCTTTCATCGGTAGAAAGGGCTTTAAAGGCAACGCAGGAATATAACCTGTGAGGTGCTTTACAGAGAATACAATCCGTTGAGTTATGCTGAACAGTAAAGACAGCAGATTTGTTTATTTTTGCACCGACTGGTTTCACAACATTAGATTTGTTATCTGCACTCCCTGACATATGACAGGCTACAGCTGACAAAACCTGACATCTATTATTCATAAACGTAAGCAATGAGCCATAAGTATATGAAGTGTCATTTGTTAGTTCCCTCTCCCATGCCTTTAAAGTTGATGAATCAAATTTAGAAGTAACCAAGTGAACTAAGAATAGATCCCAATGGTCGACCGGTTGATTCAACCGTGCCAATGCTCTGACGTGTAGTTGGACCGTGTCACTTAAAGCTCGCAGTGTTGACAAGCTGTCAGCTCGCAATGCGGGCAGGTTAAATAAGGCTTGAATGTGCCTCTGTAAACATAATTTTTCATTGCCATAACGGCCTTTAAGAAGCTCGATAGCAATGTTATAGTTTTCTCCTGTTAAGGGAAGTTCTCTTATAAGTTGAAGGGGTGGCCCCTGCAAAATGGATTTTAAGTAATGAAATTTCTGAATTTCCGGAAGTGTGGCATTATTATGTACTAATGAACTGAACAATTCAAAAAATGATTGCCACATCTCTTCCTTTCCTGAAAAATGCGGAATTTCAATTTTAGGTAGCAATGGTTTGATACCATTCCCATGGTCGCTAATTATTCCTTGAGTTTCCTCTACCTTCAACGCCAGGGTCAAAGTTCTTACTAATGCCACAGCCTGAGCGTGTGTATCAAAGTAATTACTCTCTACTTCTTCCCTATCTGATTGATGTTCTGGACTTTTGATTTCAATTTCAAGTTGCACGAGATCATATTTCTCGTACGCCTGTTCAAAAGCTTTTAAACGCTGAGATATAATATCAAGATTTTGTTCCTCTTTCGGTAGAGTGGCTAGATATTTTTGAAAACGGGTAAGTTGACCTTTGTAGGCCGCCCGAGAGTTTAACAGTTTATCGTCTATTATTACTGGCATGGCTGGGAAGTTGGAATAACTCACCTACCAAAGCTGCTTGCGGCACCAGACGGACCTGCTTTCCAGAAAGAAACCAGTTATGGAGTAAGCTGGGATTGTCTCCGCTTTCCCGCAGATCTCCTGCGCTAGCCACGATATACTGAAATGTATAAGGCAAATATTAGATTACACAAGTTCTGTTTTTTTTTTTGGAATAGAATTTGTGGTCTCAGAATAAAGGTTCTGGGTTCGATCCCAGGTTTCGGCACCATGGAAAAGGGGTGAGTAGTTAGCACCCCAACTGGGAAAAGGGGGATTGGGATTCGGGCACACAGTGAAATTTAAAGAGCGATGAGGAAGAGACCAAATATTGATAACCAAGGTTTGATACATTTATTTGATTTGTTAAGTAATAACAAACATTTTCATTTAGAAGAATAATTAAAAGAAGCTAATAAAAAATGCAAGGTTTCTCCAGGAAACTTAGAATAAAGAAGAATTATAATAAAAATGCATAAAAAGGCCATATAAAGGCGATTAAAAAAGTATGTTTAAGAAAAATATCTAAAAACAAGCAAGAAGCAAGAAAAAAGGCTTAGCCTTAAAAAATGTATAAACCAAGTGAAGGTAGTTCACGTTACCAATAATTCGATACTTTTGTACTTAGTATTTGGCCCGCAAGAAGCGGGTTGTGATCCAAACGAAGGCTTCCTCTAAGCTGCCTCGGCATGCGTTCCGAGAAAGATGGATGGTGGCTCCATTGGCGAATTGCACCCCGCAGGAACAGACCTCTTGGTAATGATCTGTCCGGCGGTTTACAATCAATTGTAGTTTCTCATCGCCAAGTTGTAGTGAGCTAGCGGGCTGACTTAGTTGCTGAGGTGAAGGTCGTTGACTCATGCCGCGCCCAGCATGACAGAGTCCGAGTGATGAAGCATGCCGCCTGGCAAGGTTCCAGCCACTCAATGTTTACTAACAGGGCCTTCCCAAGAAGGGCCTTGCTGTGGAACGGCAGGCAGCCGTGGTCAGACTGGTTCAAGCAGGTAGATGTAGACAAGGCCGCAGAACGGCGAAGCGGAGAATTTATAGTGGAAATGACGACAGCGCGTCGAACAATCCAGAATGAAGGCGGGGCGACAAACAGCCAATCAGCGCACAGCCCAAGCACATTGCGACGGTTGCCGCTGAGATGAGCACAGTACCTCATGAAAAAGTGTGACAGTATGGTGCGTCTAGAAAGACACTTCAGAAAAAGGTGAGTTGACAAGAATAATAAAGAACAACAATTCAAATGAAACGTAAGTTAAGTAAATAATCAGAACACCGTGTTCATACTGCAATTATAACGGAAAAAAAATAATGGGGCAAAATTGAACGAGTGTTTCAAACCGTGCGGGAAACATAGCCACAAAAAAAAACATTCGCAAAAGCGAACAGTCCTAATACAAAATTCGACTAAAATGAACAAGCTAAGAGAATGGCACGTAAGATCGGCCCTAAGCAATTACATCGAAATGACTACGGGAGGATCAAACATGAAAAGAATCTACAGCAAAGCAAGACATTTACTTGTTTACAAATACTAGAACATTTACATTTAGTAGCAAGGGGAAAATTTGTCCTATGCTATGATGGTGCCATCTCTAACATTTATTATCTTTAGAGTTAAGTGTTTAGCTAGTCCTAAATATCATTAATTAATAAACGAGATGCGTTTATTTACTAAGAAAATCAAGCTATGTGCACAATGTTGCTGAATAAAAAAAGCTATGCTAATACAACACAAATGCATACACTAATTCAGCACTCCTATGGTTGTGCAATTGGCACTGCCTGCGTACTCGATTTGTTACTGTTTGTAACAAACGGTCATAGTGTCAGAGTGTTAAGAAAGTAGAAAAATATAGGAAAGCCTGCAAATGCGATAGTAATTAAACAATTACATCGACTCATATTGCTACTAATCTGATGTGTGTGCTTCTGTTATCACATCACCAATTAGTTGTCGACTATTCATGTGAAAATGTATCAAAATGTATCTAAAACAGCTTAACAATATCTAAGTGTTAACATTTGGTCCAGAAAATAGTTTATTTTTAATGTTTATAAACTTTATTTAGACTCAGGGGGAATTATGAGATTCGTTAGTTTTTAAACCCCTATTTTTTTATTATTAAAGCTTCACACAATTATTTATCCCTGACAGTATTGTTGTTCAGTTTATGGACCTTTAAAAGCGTTCAGTGTATTTAGGTAACGTGTGTATCCAACTTAAGCAAAATAACTCAATAGTTTAATAGTTTACTAGACACCCTGGTTCTTCACCAATATTTCATCATTTTTAGACATCCTGTGTCTCCACTAATTACTTCAAAATTATTAGACATCCTGTGTCCTCACCAATTACTTCACTCTTATTTCGGATTCATTGATCCAGGCGCCCTCGGTTTGGTACGACTTCAAATAGTTCATTACCACCGGTATAACCACAATAACAATGTCGGAGGTATTAATCCACCGTCACGACTCATATGATACTCTCATAACGTTAATTTACAAACGTGTGGATTCCTAATTGATACACGTCTGAAATGCTGGTAATAAAGATTATGTGTACAGAAAACACATCCTGACAACGCTTTAAATAAACATGAAGGCTTCTGATACAAGCTGAAAGTGTGTGTGAGCATTTATAAAATTGCCACTTCCCCGAATAAGGTCGAACCTGCGTTCATTTTGTTACGAAATGCAGTTGCATTCATTGCCTGTCTGGCTTCTCGTAAAGAAAGAAACCTGTTTTCAAGTATTGATCTGGCCAACAAATGTGAATAACGGACTCTACATTCCACTTGTAGTAATGTTAAGAATCTCTCAGCCTTCTAAACAACATACTAATGCACTGCCTAGAATCGAGTGTGCTGTGTAGTGGGTTTGGTTCGTAACCTTGGCCTCGATTTAACATTTGACAAACTAGTTTATTTGTCATCAGCTTGACAAAATAAAAGTTGATAATAACTGTTTTGAAATGATACGAAATGAGCATTGAAAATCCAGCCTTCCTGGCGTATATATACGTTTAATAAAACTATTACTTTCCACACGTGCCTTATAATTAACTACCTGCATTGTGCACTTAAATAAATGAAACAAAATTAAACTAATCTACTGTTTCCAACTCATACAATACGCTACACATACTTGATCTGACTTACAGATGCATCGTCACTTGGTTCGAGACCCGCCATGAGATGTTATATGCGGTCTCGTGTATGGCTTAGATTATCTTCTCATTGTATTTGAACATCTTCCGCTGCTAATTCCCCACGCATGATTTAGAAATCACATGCCATCGCGTGGTTGGGGTTGTATTTGAAGATCTGATGGTTTAGCATGATTGTAATGTTAGCGTTGGTAATAACGTAGCAAATAATTAACGAAAACTTGCGCGCACTGAAGCTAATATGCGGTAAAAAATTGCCCATTTTCACTCCGCCACTGGCTATAGTCTTGTCGCTTGTGCGACACTCACTCGTGACTTTTGCACTGATATTTACAGAAAATATTAACATAAATTATTAAACCTAAAATACTGCCCATCCGGCAAACAAAGATTGTACTCGTAGATTTTGTACAGTTAATTAATTACACAGTTTATGTACCACTGAAGTGTGTGTGTGTGACCATGCGGTCATAAAGTTTGCTTTACACAAGTCCATCATTTCACCTCGGAGAATGAAAATATTTCACAGTTTATGTAATGATGAATGTCTCCAATCTTTAAATTGTTAAATAATGCCATGATGGCTATCCATGAGAAAAATATCCACTGATTTTTCGTGCCACATTGTTTCCTTCACGGACGTACTTTCACTTGTGCTCCAACATGCACATCGATGTTGTCTCATCCAAAGACAAATAGGAAACTGGTGTTACCAAATATGGCGTGCTCTCAGGATATGAGCTAGCCGCGTAAATTGATAGTTTCATTGATTTACGAAGTATGCTGTACTTCAAATATGCAGAATAATTTGGTTATAATTATAATTGATTTTTGGAATGTCCAAAATATATAAAAATATGATCATAAGCGATATTACTTCAGCTTCTTCCCGCCGCTCGCAGGGTATGTTCAGTTACATTCCAGCATAAGTTTTAGTTTTTGTTATCTGAGCAATCATGCGTCAATTGGCGCATACATCTCCACGTCAAGTAAATAAAAATTGTGGAAGTCAATTTTTATTTCATCCATTTACCATTCCTTGGTTTGACTTCGTGCACGATCCATTCTGTCAGTGATCCTGTGGTATTCTTCATCACTCATGCGATTGTCTTCACCTGCTGGTTCAATATCAATGTTGTGAATCAGCTGTCGTAACTTTCCTGTTATTCTCACGACATTTGTTACTTCCATCTCTTCTTCTGTCTGATTCTTCGTCTTCTCTATTTCTTCTTCTCCGTTCCTGAATGTATTGGCGACTTTCATTAGCCTTACCTCGCCAATCATTGTCGTATTGGAAACGAGGGTCATTTTCTCTTCGGTAACCGCCTCTGTATCTATAATCTCTCCTGGGATTATCAGTGTATCGGTTATTTCGATCATCACGATCACGTGGCTGTCCTCTGTAACCACGGTTGAAATTAGTGTTGTTGTTGTTATTATTGTTGCTACTACGATGATTGTTGTTGTAATTGTTGGCTCGATTTTAATATCTGTTCTTGTAATTTTTGTTGATTGTGTCAAATCGACGATTCCTTGAATAAGGTGTATTGTCTTTACGGTAATCACGGAAATCTCTCCTTCTATCCGGTCCCTCGTGATTTTGACGATTGTTTGTTCGACGATTTTCTGTAGGTTGTACAGTCTGACTAGTCCTGTCCACTGAAGTTATGTTTACATCATGCGTGCTCCTGTGTCTAGGTGTAGGTGCAAATTGTTCGTGGCTGCTATCCAGCTTTCTAAGAACTTCGTCACATTTCATGAATGTATTTGCATCTGACGCTATGAGTAACCTTTGTACTTCCATAGGGTATTGTATTCTAATGGTTTGGACAAGTTCTAATTCGGACAAAGGGGGTTCCAAACATTGCAGTTTCGAATGCTGACTTGCAAAGTAGGTAGCGTACTTGGTTGTTTGAGTACTAGCGTACCTCTTATTGTACATTTCCGCCCTTATATTTTGTTGCCGTTCCATAGACCAATAAGTCTTAAGGAATGCTTCTTTAAATTCCTGATAATTGTGGAATGAGTATCTGAATGCCTTGAACCGGGTTAACGGACTGTTCTCTGTGTATTTTTCGACAGTCCGTAACTCCCTCTCTGGTGTTACCATAGTTTCTCTCATATATGACTCCAAGTTTCTCAGAAAATCTACCGGTGTAACGGAATTGGAATTATTGAATTTAGCCGGTCGATCTTCTTGGCTTCTCAAATACACAATATTCGAGTACTGAGTTTGACCATAGTTCGGCGTGACATTAAAGTTAGGTGTCAGCCCATAATTCGGCGTTATGTTAGCATTCGGTGTCACAAATTGTGATGTTGTTCTAATTGGATTATAACCTTGGTTTTCCATTGGAACATTCGGTTTTGCTATGTTGGTCGCAGTGCTTGTAGATGGTACACCCTCTCTATTAGATTTTAATAGACGATTGATGCGTTCATCCAGTTCGGCGTACTCTAACACTTTCTCAGGTAGCATGTTAATTATAGCATTCATCTGTAATTCTATCCGCTCAATTTTTCCTTCAATGCGATTATCGAATCCTTTCTGTTTTCCTTCCTGTTCCTCAAGGTATACATGTAGTGTTTTTGCTACATATTGGTTGGATCTATGATTGTTTTCACGAGTTTCCTCTCGAATCGCTTCAATGTCTGTAGCTAAGTCATGTTTTATTTTGCTGACTTCATCCTCCACCTTCTCTACCTTGCTTGCTACACGCTTAGTGTTTATGTGTACGGCAACTGCTATACCTCGCGTTAGTCTTAATCCAGCGTTAACTATAGCCACATCAGCTTTTAACACACCAACGTACGTGTTAACTTCTTCCGTACGCTGTTCCACGGTATTAATTCTAGTACTAACAATTTATTTTGCATTAGCGACTTCATTCCTAACTGATTCGATGTTATCGTTCATCTCCGCCTGAACGTTTTCGAGTTTTTGATTTATTTCAGATCTATTCGTGCGTATCTCCTGTTTTATTCCTTCTAAGTGTGCGTGATATTCCGTGCGATAAGTTTCCATCTCTGCACGCAAATCATCACTAACCATATTGAAAGATGGTATATTGGCTTTCATGGCCGGTTGGGGACACCAACAGCCCGCCGATGAGCCAGCTTGGTGTCCTAGGCGAAACCCCACACAAGACACGGCACAAACCTAGAAGAATTGCTGAGTTTTAATTCACCGGCCGTAAAAGCCAATATATCATCATTTTGGAAGCCTTCATAGGGAGGTTAAAGCTGCTTGAGCTTTTAGTTCTCGCAGTCAAGTGGTGCAGTTGCACCTAATATAAAGGGAGGTGGCGCGCAGTTCGTCACTCCTGTGGGGGTCCGGGCGGGGACACCAAGAGCCCACCGATGAGCCAGCTTGGTGTCCTAGGCGAAACCCCAGACACGACACGGCACAAACCTAGACGAATTGCTGAGTTTTAACTAACCTTATTGATTGTAACAGTTATTTCGGCTTTACCATTGGCAATGTCCTCTCGCACTTCAACTACATTCTGTGCCATATCTGCCCTAATGTTGGTAGTAAAGTTGTTACTAGTTTGCAACAGAGTAGCTGTAGCATTGTGACTGTTCTCATTCATGTCTGCCCTAACAGTGTTTACATTTTCTGTAACAGTGTTGATATTTTCGGTTACATTGTTTATATCGGCCCTTAAGTTTTCACTATTTTGAGCCATATCTGTCCTAACATTGTTTATATCAGCCCTGAGATCATTGTATTTCGTGTCAAATTGTTCATCGACACCTGCAAATTGTGCAGTAGGGCAGGCAAGTTTGCCAACAACTCGGCTGTCTCTTGCGCAGACATAATATCTTCAATCGGAGAAATACGGGGAGCTAACAACTTCATATGCTTTAACAATGGCTTGAGTTGGAAAACAGTAGAAAATCCATTCCTTCATAAATTTATTCGATGATAACAGCTGAACCTCTGGTAAAATTAAATGACATCAAGACAACAAACAAACTTACATTTACTCAAGACTAGGATAACTGCAAATAAAATCCTCAATATATTATCATTAATAAATGTAACCTAGCCTCATGGTCTTAATTCTGGGATAAGAATGCCACGTAGCCTTCCAAAAACTCTAGTACGAAATCTCGATTCGTTACTAATCTGTTGGATTTGCTAACAAAATTAAACCCTCACAAACAAACGAATCATGGAGATCGAACACAAGTTTCGATGCTAACCACGTTCGAGGCCAACGTACTATATGTGCCCGCTGGCCGAAGGATTCGGGGAGCCACCGGTTTCAAATGACCCTTCCGAGACCCTCTTCCAGTTAACACACAAGTATAGGGGACGATACATTCATAGGCTGGAGTAGCACAAAGTCTGCACTCGGGGGTGTCGGGAAGAAGTGAGGTTCGATCTTTAACCAGCTCAGAGGAATGCATCGATAACAAAACTAAACAAGAAAAGAGAGGTCAGTCTTATGTTAAAATCACAAATAAATTTTATTCAGAATAGATCCCTATCCTAGCATGAGAGTTGCAAACGGCTAGTCCAATACTATTCTGCCCTGAATGAAAATATAAAAAAGTCCTAAACAAGATCTAAATTACTCTCATGGTCCTAATACAAAATTCGACTAAAATGAACAAGCTAAGAGAATGGCACGTAAGATCGGCCCTAAGCAATTACATCGAAATGACTACGGGAGGATCAAACATGAAAAGAATCTACAGCAAAGCAAGACATTTACTTGTTTACAAATACTAGAACATTTACATTTAGTAGCAAGGGGAAAATTTGTCCTATGCTATGATGGTGCCATCTCTAACATTTATTATCTTTAGAGTTAAGTGTTTAGCTAGTCCTAAATATCATTAATTAATAAACGAGATGCGTTTATTACTAAGAAAATCAAGCTATGTGCACAATGTTGCTGAATAAAAAAAGCTATGCTAATATAACACAAATGCATACATTAATTCAGCACTCCTATGGTTGTGCAATTGGCACTGCCTGCGTACTCGATTTGTTACTGTTTGTAACAAACGGTCATAGTGTCAGAGTGTTAAGAAAGTAGAAAAATATAGGAAAGCCTGCAAATGCGATAGTAATTAAACAATTACATCGACTCATATTGCTACTAATCTGATGTGTGTGCTTCTGTTATCACATCACCAATTAGTAGTCGACGTTTCATGTGAAAATGTATCAAAATGTATCTAAAACAGCTTAAAAATATCTAAGTGTTAACATTTGGTCCAAAAAAAGAGTATTTTTTAATGTTTATAAACTTTATTTAGCCTCAGGGGGAATTATGAGATTCGTTAGTTTTCAAACCCCTATTTTTGATTATTAAAGCTTCACACAATTATTTATCCCTGACAGTATTGTTGTTCAGTTTATGGACCTTTAAAAGCGTTCAGTGTATTAAGGTAACGTGTGTATCCAACTTAAGCAAAATAACTCAATAGTTTAATAGTTTACTAGACACCCTGTGTCTTCACCAATATTTCATCATTTTTAGACATCCTGTGTCTCCACCAATTACTTCAAAATTATTAGACATCCTGTGTCCTCACCAATTACTTCACTCTTCATTTACAAAAGTGTGGATTCCTAATTGATACACGTTTGAAATGCTGGTAATAAAGATTATGTGTACAGAAAACACATCCTGACAACGCTTTAAATAAACATGAAGGCTTCTGATACAAGCTAAAAGTGTGTGTGAGCATTTATAAAATTGCCTCTTCCCTGCATAAGGTCGAATCTGCGTTCATTTTGTTACGAAATACAGTTGCATTCATTGCCTGTCTGGCTTCTCGTAAAGAAATAAACCTGTTTTCAAGTATTGATCTGGCCAACAAATGTGAATAACGGACTCTACATTCCACTTGTAGTAATATTAAGAACCTCACAGCCTTCTAAACAAAATACTAATGCAATGCCTAGAATCGAGTGTGCTGTGTAGTGGGTTTGGTTCGTAACCTTGGCCTCGATTTAACATTTGACAAACTAGTTTATTTGTCATCAGCTTGACAAAATAAAAGTTGATAATAACTGTTTTGAAATGATACGAAATGAGCATTGAAAATCCAGCCTTCCTGGCGTCTATAAATGTTTAATAAAACTATTACTTTCCACACGCGTCTTATAATTAACTACCTGCATTGTGCACTTAAATAAATGAAACCAAATTAAACTAATCTACTGTTTCCAACTCATACAATACGCTACAAATACTTGATCTGACTTACAGATGCAACGTCACTTGGTTCGAGACCCGCCATAAGATGTTATATGCGGTCTCGTGTATGGCCTTAGATTATCTTCTCATTGTATTTGAACATCTTCCGCTGCTAATTCCCCACGCATGATTTAGAAATCACATGCCATCGCGTGGTTGGGGTTGTATTTGAAGATCTGATGGTTTAGCATGATTGTAATGTTAGCGTTGGTAATAACGTAGCACATAATTAACGAAAACTTGCGCGCACTGAAGCTAATATGCGGTAAAAAAAATTGCCCATTTTCACTCCACCACTGTCTATAGTCTTGTCGCTTGTGCGACACCCACTCGTGACTTTTGCACTGATATTTACAGAAAATATTAACATAAATTATTAAACCAAAAATACTGCCCATCCGGCAAACAAAGATTGTACTCGTAGATTTTGTACAGTTAATTAATTACACAGTTTATGTACCACTGAAGTGTGTGTGTGTGTGACCATGCGGTCATAAAGTTTGCTTTACACAAGTCTATCATTTCACCTCGGAGAATGAAAATATTTCACAGTTTATGTAATGATGAATGTCTCCAATCTTTAAATTGTTAAATAATGCCATGATGGGTACCCATGAGAAAAATATCCACTGATTTTTCGTGCCACATGGTTTCCTTCACGGACGTACTTTCACTTGTGCTCCAACATGCACATCGATGTTGTCTCATCCAAAGACAAATAGGAAACTGGTGTAACCAAATATGGCGTGCTCTCATGATATGAGCTAGCCGCGTAAATTGATAGTTTCATTGATTTACGAAGTATGCTGTACTTCAAATATGCAGAATAATTTGGTTATAATTATAATTGATTTTTGGAATGTCCAAAATATATAAAAATATGATCATAAGCGATATTACTTCAGCTTCTTCCCGCCGCTCGCAGGGTATGTTGAGTTACATTCCAGCATAACTTTTATTCTTTGTTATCTGAGCAAACATGCGTCAACGGGTGCAACATATTACATGAGTTTTGAAAGTTGAAACTTTTGATTGTTTTAATTGTTAATAACCTATTGAATATGGATCGTTGGTTGTAGAGTGGATCTTTAAAACTAAGTAGACCCACTGCTACAAATAGTGACGAAGAGGAATCTGTGGTAATAAATATAGAAGTGAACGGACCGCATGCTGCCTCTCTTGAACCTAGGCATTCAAAGAGTAAGCCTACTGCGAAAAGTAGGAAATACGACATAAGATATTTGGAAATTGGCTTAATGTATTGTGGACCTGAAGATTTTCCTAAGCCTCAATATGCTTTGAAACCCTTGCCAACGAAAGTATGAAATCTTCAAACCTCCGGATGCATCTAGGTATCGGTACGGTACTAAACACTCGGAGCACAAAGGTAAATCCATTGAATTCTTCAAAATAAAGTTAGCTGAACTGAAATCATGCCAGAAAGTAATTACCAAAAATTCTGATGCAAATGTGAATGAAAATGCAACGCTTGCATCCTACGAAGTATCCTCAGTTTGTCACAAAATATGCCAAAAACCATACCATTGCTGAAGGGCTCATTCTACCTTCAGCAATTATTTTGTGCAAAAGAATGCTGGGTGATGCTGCCGAAAAGCTTATAAGTACGGTACCGTCCCGCTGTCTAACAATACTGTGCAAAGGCGAATTACAGATAAAGTCAAGCAATATTGAAGAGACGTTGTTGGCAAGGCTCCACATGTGTGACATGTTTGCTCTGCAGTTGGATGAGAGTACCGAAGTATCAAAAAAGGTGATACTGTTGGTTTTGTACGTTTTTTATGTCACGACGATGTATAGCATAAAGATTTTCTTCTTTCCTGTGAACTAGTACAGAGGTTCCCATTAGGAATATAAATATTTTAAGTCTTGAATTGAATTTGGAGCAGGGCGTCCGTGCTTGCATAACGATCGCTTTAGGGGGTCCAAGAAAAATTCCTAATGGTAACCTCTGATTCTCGTTGGTAGCGTTTCAGGTTCTGTTCACAACTGAAATACTTGTTGCAGATTTAACATTGACAGGACGGTTTTGGACTTATTAGCAGAGGTGCGATAGCATCCACCCTTTCGACTTGTGCTTTAGCAATGTTTTGCCTTAGATATTTATTGTAGCCATATTCCTTCCCGCACTCTGAACACACAACCTGTTTTGAGTCTCTTATATCGAGAGAGAAATTGTCGACTTCTCTATTTTGAAGCGCGCCTCTTTCGTAACCGATCGTAACGCTTCGGCTTTGCCCGCTACCATGGGGTGACTCGAAGCCATGATGTTCACTGTCTGTAACGTCAAGTCTCTTCGAACAGTCCCTCCCTTCCTTCCTGGCGTATTCTCACCTATCCTCGTCTTATCGGGCAACTACAAAACCCCCTCGATTTTCCAATGATGTCATTACCAAACACAGATTATATTCTTTGAGGGAAGATCGGCAAATCAATATTACTGTATCACAAATCGGGCCGCAAGTTTGAGCACTCTAAATAGCAACGTGGTAGAGTTAGAAACTAACTGACGTCCGGGATCTGTGACATGACCATAGCATACATAAGATCGGAATGGTTCCAATATACCTGCCTTAAATGTATTCAAACTGAGATCTTCTAGTTCTCTTAATTTCAATCCTAGGATCTAATCTCAAGGTATAGTTTATCTTGCACAGACTCTTGAGTTGAATACCCCGTTTAGACGTCCCGGTTGCGATCGCGATCAGGCGCCGATCCAGATTAAGTTGGGACGTCTAAACGCAACAGGATAACATTATCGCGATCAACTTTCCCTCCAACAAGATTAGCCTGATCCCGTTCCCTCAACGAGATAATCGCGGCCATTGCGATCGTCGGTATGTTCTATCCTCCTGCTGTGTGAGTGAAGTAGGCAGTGTAAATTATGGCCATTTTGTATTATCTTGTGTTTGAAAGCGAGATGTACGTAATGTTGGCCATGATGGTTGTATTTATGTTGGGTGATATCAGATATATGAAGATTGAGAGAAACGAAATGATGGATGGAGACAAACATACCAGTGTTTAAACGCTGAAAAAAATATTAGCGTTGGGGAAAGTCGATGAAGACGATTAATAAAGACATAAATTTATTGGGGTATTAGATCAATGTGTCTAGTTTACTATGGTAATCTACGTAATACCCCATTTAGACGTCTCGATCGCGATCCCGATTATCTCTGATCTGGATAATGTCCATTCGCGATCAACGGCATTTGTCATTGGTACGTGTTTAGACGTCCCATCATGAAACAACAGGATAATCGAGTAAAACAGCATTACATCGCTAAGGTCTACCAACTTTTGAATTCCAAGTGTTACAGTAGTTTGTTTCCTCCAGTTTTGAAGTATTTCAGTTATATTTTATACATAATTCAACCTGCTAATGCATATTCTTAAATATATACAATCCTGAGGAGACGTGTAGGCAAGGCAAGATACATTTCCTTGGTGCGGAAATAAAAATATTTTGAAATATTTATATACAGGTCTTTGCCCCAGCGGAGTGCGTCAGGCCTCGGCAGCCGGCACATTTCATATCCTCGCCGCTGGATGGGGGCTTCATTCATTCCATTCCTCACCCGGTCGGAGACTGGAAGCAGGCTGTGGATTTTCATTTTCATATACAGGTCTAGGCTATTTATTGCATAAATACTTCTTGTTCGTCCAGAGTTATTTGGACCTATCGGAATCCCTTCTATGTCTATGACAATAAATTTATGTCTTTATTAATCGTCTTCATCGAATTTCCCCAACGCTAATATTTTTTTCCAGCGTTTAAACACTGGCATGTTTGTCTCCATCCATCATTTCGTTTCTCTCAATCTTCATATATCTCTATCAACCAACATAAATACAACCATCATGGCCAACATTACGTACATCTCGCTTTCAAAACACAAGATAATACAAAATGGCCATCATTTCCACTGCCTACTTCACTCACACAACAGGAGGATAGAACACACCGACGATCGCAATGGCCGCGAACGCGATTATCTCGTTGTGGGAAGGAGATCGGGATGATCTTGTTGGAGGGAAAGTTGATCGCGATAATGTTATCCTGTTGCGTTTAGACGTCCCAACTTAATCTGGATCGGCGCCTGATCGCGATCGCAACCGGGACGTCTAAACGGGGTATAAGATTCGTTTCTCTTAGACCTCGTGCGAATGGCGATATTTTTGCTGCTGGCGCCCCTAGCGGCAACTCGCTCACAGAGTCCGTAGGAATAGTGGGTGTGATGGCTTGTGCTGTAGAACCGAGTAGGACAGTAAAATAAGTTATTGGTGAAAAGTCATTATCCATGGTAATTTATCAGGGTTTAGGGAATATTCGGAGGGATAGGCTACGCCGTATTTCACAGCCTCTCAGGTTAAGAAAGGTGGATAGCTCATTGTGAAATAAAAGTTTGGAGAGGACATACGGTAATTATACAGTTTGTGTTTGTCTTTATGTTCAACCATCTCATGCTGCTAAATTTGAGTTGCAGTGCCTTACTTTATGCACTTTTAATAATATATATTAATTTAGAATAGTAATATCAACGTACAACTTTACTTTCCTCTTTCCCATTTTTTAAAATATGTATTTAACAGATAAGTTGCAATAATAAATATCAATCCCCTTAGAGTGGATGTAAACCATGTCTTTCAAAATGTTTTAAACACATTACGAGAGAGGTTATTTGAAGTCGTCCTTCCTGCAACAATGGGAAAAACCTAAGAACGTTGCCGTAGAACAGGGGCGTATATAGAAAAGAAATTCGGGGGGGGGGGGGGGTGACTATCCTGGAAAATTGTGAGTATTCTCAGGGGATTGTCACCGCAAAATACCCAGAAATATCAACAAATACCTTAGAGTAATTGTAATTATTTTAGATAAGATTCAAAGTTTATATAGCCTACAATTATTACTGGCAATACAAAAAAAGTTGTAAAATACAACACCACACACAAATAACATTTTATACTTAATGAACTTTCTATTATGATCTATGGAGTATGAATGGCATATATCTAAATATTTGTCAATTTACTAAGCAGAAAGTTTTTTTTACATGTATTTCTCAAAAAACATACTGTGGAATTCACAGCCTTACCTCACAAGGCTGAGTGCACAACATTCCAGCCCTCAGACTAGAATTAAAATTTCTTGGCAGAGCCGGGAATCGAATTCGGATCTCCGGGGCGGCAGCGAAGAATGCTACCCACTACACCACGAGTTAGTATAATTTCAATTTTAGTATTGTTTATAACTTAGCCGATAAGTTAAGATTAGGGTACAACCAAATTTACAATTATTTTATGCTCTTACCAAAGCAGCACACTCTTAATTTTTATTGACTTTCTTTTTCGGGCGGGGGGCGGGGCTGGAGCCCCTTCAGCACCCCTCATATATACGCCCCTCCCGTGGAATATTGTAAACGAGAGGGTCTGAGGGTTAGAACACGGTACACTCAGACTTGTGAGGCTACACATATGGCCGTTTGACTGCAATAAAAAAATAAAAAATAAAGCTGATAAGAGGATGGTTCAATTCACACCTCAGGTATCCTATAGGCCAAGTTGTTTTTCTTTGTTTCCCCAGGAAAATTCCGGGATGATTCCTAGTAACGTAGGCTTTTAAATAATGTCTACACACACGCAAGTACATGGGCACAAATAATGAGCAGGACACTTCAGGAGTTGTTTATTGCACGAATAGGCCTACTGCATAGGGGAGCTGGATTTCTAAAAGAACAACCTTGATGCTACTGCAACCTGGAGAGAATATTGCTAGGTCAGGACTGTCTCTTATGGAGATTGGTTGCCCTTATTCATGTTGTGATTGATGACAACACGTCTAATGTTAGCTGTGGTGGTGACATCAAGCTATCCTCAGTCTTATCACCATTTATGGTCATGATGTCAGGACTGTCTCTTATGGAGATTGGCTGCCGTTATTCATGTTGTGATTGATGACAACACGAGCAATGCTAGCTGTGGTGGTGACATCAAGCTATCCACACAATACACTGCACAAACCTAGAAGAATTGCTGAGTTTTAATTCACCGGCCGAGAAAGCCAATATACCATCTTTTTGGACGCCTTCATAGGGAGGTTCAGGCTGCTTGAGCTTTTAGTTCTCGCAGTCAAGGAGTGCAGTTGCACTCTATATAAAGGGAGGTATCGCGCAGTTTGATACTCCTGTGGGGGTCCGGGCGGGGACACCAAGAGCCCGCCGATGAGCCAGCTTGGTGTCCTAGGCGAAACCCCACACAAGACACGGCACAAATCTAGAAGAATTGCTGAGTTTTAATTCACCGGCCGAGAAAGCCAATATACCATCTTTTTGGACGCCTTCATAGGGAGGTTCAGGCTGCTTGAGCTTTTAGTTCTCGCAGTCAAGGAGTGCAGTTGCACTCTATATAAAGGGAGGTATCGCGCAGTTTGATACTCCTGTGGGGGTCCGGGCGGGGACACCAAGAGCCCGCCGATGAGCCAGCTTGGTGTCCTAGGCGAAACCCCACACAAGACACGGCACAAACCTAGAAGAATTGCTGAGTTTTAATTCACCGGCCGAGAAAGCCAATATACCATCTTTTTGGACGCCTTCATAGGGAGGTTCAGGCTGCTTGAGCTTTTAGTTCTCGCAGTCAAGGAGTGCAGTTGCACTCTATATAAAGGGAGGTATCGCGCAGTTTGATACTCCTGTGGGGGTCCGGGCGGGGACACCAAGAGCCCGCCGATGAGCCAGCTTGGTGTCCTAGGCGAAACCCCACACAAGACACGGCACAAACCTAGAAGAATTGCTGAGTTTTAATTCACCGGCCGAGAAAGCCAATATACCATATTTTTGGACGCCTTCATAGGGAGGTTCAGGATGCTTGAGCTTTTAGTTCTCGCAGTCAAGGAGTGCAGTTGCACTCTATATAAAGGGTGGTATCGCGCAGTTTGATACTCCTGTGGGGGTCCGGGCGGGGACACCAAGAGCCCGTCGATGAGCCAGCTTGGTGTCCTAGGCGAAACCCCACACAAGACACGGCACAAACCTAGAAGAATTGCTGAGTTTTAATTCACCGGCCGAGAAAGCCAATATACCATATTTTTGGACGCCTTCATAGGGAGGTTCAGGCTGCTTGAGCTTTTAGTTCTCGCAGTCAAGGAGTGCAGTTGCACTCTATATAAAGGGAGGTATCGCGCAGTTTGATACTCCTGTGGGGGTCCGGGCGGGGACACCAAGAGCCCGCCGATGAGCCAGCTTGGTGTCCTAGGCGAAACCCCACACAAGACACGGCACAAACCTAGAAGAATTGCTGAGTTTTAATTCACCGGCCGAGAAAGCCAATATACCATATTTTTGGACGCCTTCATAGGGAGGTTCAGGATGCTTGAGCTTTTAGTTCTCGCAGTCAAGGAGTGCAGTTGCACTCTATATAAAGGGTGGTATCGCGCAGTTTGATACTCCTGTGGGGGTCCGGGCGGGGACACCAAGAGCCCGTCGATGAGCCAGCTTGGTGTCCTAGGCGAAACCCCACACAAGACACGGCACAAACCTAGAAGAATTGCTGAGTTTTATCCTCAGTCTTATCACCATTTGTGGTCATGATGTCAGGACTGTCTCTTATTGAGATTGGTTGCCCTTATTCATGTTGTGATTGATGACAACACGAGCAATGTTAGCTGTGGTGGTGACATCAAGCTATCCTCAGTCTTATCTCTATTTATGGTCATGATGTCAGGACTGTCTCTTATGGAGATTGGTTACCCTTATTCATGTTGTGATTGATGACAACTTGCGAAAAGTTACCAAAAAGAAAAAAAAAAAAAAGATATCGCGCCAGGAGTTGGCAGTTGGGTTTGAACTGCAGATGTCTTCCCGCTCACTGCGTATCGCGCATTCCAAAAACATAAAGTTAGTTACTACTTGCTTCACTCACTCAGCACATTCCTTCTTTCACTGGCTGGGTGTCTTGTGCTGCAATAACAACGATTGGCATGTGGGAAGCCGATATACTTAGGTCTGGAATAGGCGAACCGCGCATGCGTACTGCAAGACCCCTCGCACCCCGTCGCAGCGTGTTGAACTGCAATCACCTGACGCGATGACATTAGCAGTGGTGGTGACATCAAGCTCACCTCAGTCGTATCACTATTTATGGTCATGATATTTGTCGACATACTCGTGTTATATAATAATCCAAATTTAAACACACTCCCTTCACTTCCCTCATTTTCATGAAACATTGAATCTTCCCCAGCGGCTCATAAATAGTAGGTCGTGGGTTTGTGACCACGGGTCACCAGGTGAGCATGCGATTACTTCCACTTGTGCTGGGCTACTCTCTGTCATCTTTCATTTCAACCTCTCTTCGCGCAGTTAATCTGTTACCCTCCCCTCGTTCACGCTGATCTGATTAGTTTGGTTTCATATAGGACAGTGCCTGGGTCTGTCAGGACCTCTTGTCGGGTTCTATTTATAAAAATGCCGACTACATATACCACAATTAAGGAGGCGTTCCTTCTACGAATGTACTGTTATTTGCTTCTGAATACGAAGAATTACGTTCCAGGTGGATATTTCTGTATGTGTAGTTACATTCAACCACAGAACGACTTGCTCTACTCTCTGTAGAACTTTTACCATCTTGACCTTGAAATCTTTCCGCAACATGATCTAACCACGTTGCTCCACTCACACTCACATGTCCTACAGAATATTTGAGTGGCTTGCCGCCAGAGCGCAGCAACGTTCATTCGCACGAGGTCTATAGCCGTTCGTCTTTAACATTACCATATTTGTTGATGATTTTTTCTTTAAATTTTTCATAGTTAGAATTTGCGTCCAAATCCAGGATGATACATGCGTCGCTGGCGTAGTTGGTAGCTTACTAAGCTTGTATGCCCATGATCACGGGTTCAAACCCGGCCGAAGTCGTCGGATTTTTAAGAGCGTTAAAAATCTCTCAGTATGCCTTCCTTCGGAGGGAAAGTAAAGCCGGCGGGCCCATGCCATAGATTTATGGTATGTTAAAGAACCTTCCATTAACTACAGTACAATTGTGAGAATCCAAATTTGTAGGTTAGATTTGATTAACGCTCTGTAGTTCCAACGTTCGCCACCAGGTGCTGGTTGCGGTGGCATCTAGTAGCCAAGTTCGCGGAACGATGTTGTTGGCGGTAGCATTTGTCAGCAAAAGTAGGAACTACTTGAAATTGATCGTCTGCAGTCCTTACCTGAACTACAGATAACACTCACTAATACAGCCATCACAATTAACACCGGTTATCAGACAGATTCTACACACACCCAAAGTACACGGGGCTACATGACCACGTCGTCGCAGCTCCTAAACTCAGGAACCAAACAACTATATGCGTCTCCTTTAAGTGTAGACTTAACAACATTGAATAAAAATTCATTAATTATTATAGCAGCAGTACTTGCTCTCTTGTGCCTATTCAAAAAAGATTCACATCTTGCAATGAAGTAAACCAAACTGCAAGATGTAACTCCATTAAATTCAATTGGATTTATGCGTACTCAAATGTTGATAATGAGTCTGTCTCAGGCATTGTGAATTTATTTTATAACATCAAAATAATATAAAAATGAATTGTATTATATTATTTAATTTATTTATCTACTTCTCTATTTAATTAATTAATTTTATTCACTTATTGAAGGAGAAATGTGCAGGTATAGAAAATTGTCTGAAATTAGGAAAAGTAGATAGGCCTACAGCTTATCGAAGGATTACGATTACTATTGGGGAAAGGAAGACCAAGTGCTGTAATATTAAGGACTCGGGTGGAAAACCTCTAACAGGGAAGAAAGAGTTGTGAGATGGAATGCTTGTATACAGAGTATATGTATAGTGTTTGTGTAAGGGATAGGAGATTGAGAATTATGTAATGGAAATCATCATCATCTTTTACAGTTTCCAGCCCCAGGCTGGGTCTGTTTGGAACATAAGCCTCGCCACTTAGTCCTTTCTTCCCACCACCTCTCCGCTGCCACTCTGGTCCAGTCCTCGCCTCTCTTCTTGACACATTCCTCCACTCCTTTCAGCCATCTATCTCTTGGTCTTCCCCTTGGTCGTTTCTTTTGCATCTGCATCTCATGTATCCTCTTGGTAATCTTCTTCTCATCCATTCTCTTTAAGTGTCCATACCACCTCAGTCTTGATGTCTCAATCCTACCTTGCAAGGGCTCCTCTTTCACCATTTCCCTGACCTTTTCATTCCTCACCCTGTCTCTTCTTGTTACTCCGATCCTACTTCGCAGGAACTTCATTTCATCTGCCTGTATTCTGCTTAAGTCTCTTTTCTTCATTGTCCGCGTTTTTGAAGCATAGGTCAGTATCGGGATATAGTAGCTTCTGTATAACACTTCCTTGCTTTTTTGTGGGACATCTTTATTCCACACTAAGCTCCTAATGCTTCTTAGAAATGCTTCTGCCTGTCTGCCAAGTTCCGTAATCTCTTTGTCATTTCTTCCATTTTCCTCCACTATACTTCCCAAGTACTTGAGACTTTCCACCTTCTTCAGCTGTCCACCTCCAAGTGTTATCCCACTCATTGGTCTGTCCTTTTTCCTGGTCGTTAACAGGATCTCACATTTACTGATGTTGAACTTCCATCCGTACTATCCCACTGTTTCTTCCCAAGCCTTCAGTTGCTCCTGAATTTCCTCCTCCTTGTTTCCCCAGACCATGAGATCATCTGCAAACACCATTGCTTTCATCTTATCTTCTCCTATCTTTCCTGCTATCCGTGTCATTACCTCGTCCATAACCACAATAAAGAGAATGGGTGACAGCGCACCACCCTGTTTCAGGCCACTCATTTGTCTGAACCAGTCTGTTCTTTCCCCTCCAACTTTCACACAACTCACACTTCCACAATACATCTCCTTCACTCTGCCTACAGCCCCTTTTTTCACTCCCATGTTTTCCATTGCTTTCCAAACCTTCTCCCTACGCACACTATCATAGGCCTTTTCGATGTCCAGGAAGGCCATCAACAGATCCTCTCCAAATTCGTAGTTGTGTTCCTGGAGCTGTCTCACTGAAAATATGAGATCCACTGTTGATCTCCCAGGTCTGAATCCATACTGCTCCTCTCTCAATTTTCTCTCCACTTTGGCTCGTATTCTACTTTCTACTATCTTTTCATATATCTTGGCACAGTGAGGTATGAGTGTGACTCCCCTGTAATTTCTGCACTCCTTTCTGCTTCCTTTCTTAAATATTGGGACAATTAATCCTTTCTTCCAATGTTCTGGGGTCTTTTTCTCCTTCCATATCACCATCATCACACGGTACAGCCATTGTTTCCCAACCTCCCCTGCTGCCTTCACCATTTCAACACTCACTTCATCGACACCCGGTGCCCTTCCTCCTTTCATCTTGTCTATAGCCATCTCCAGTTCTCTCCAAGTCAGGTCCTTTTCCATTCCTGTGTTGTCTTCTCCATCTTCCAATACGTTGTCTTCCTCCCTATGACCATTTGGATTCAGCAAATCCTCAAAGTACTCTTTCCACACTGTCTTGAGTGTTTCTTTGTTGTGTACCTCATTTCCGTTTTTGTCCATCATTACCACATCCTCTCGCAGACCTCTTCTCTTACTTTTGACCATCCCATAAAGTACTTTCTTATTTCCTCTGCTGTCTTCCTCCATCATCTCTGTCCACTTCACCATCCACTTCTTCCTCTCCTCTGCGACAATCTTGTTTGCTTCTTTCTTCTTTATCTTATAATCTTCCCTTGCCAGATCAGTTCTTTCCTGGAACCACACTCTGAAAGCCTTGTTCTTCCTTCCCACAGCTTCTTTTACTCTCTCATTCCACCATGGTGTCTCTTTACACCGCTTTCTGTTGCTTGTTCTTCCACATACTGCCACTGCAGCTTCCACCATTGTGTTTTTGAATTGCTTCCATTCCTCTTCCCCTGTTTTAGAATTGTCTGTTGGCATCATTTCCTTTATTATCTTCTGGAATTATTCCTTGACTTCCTTTTCCTTGAGTTTCCATACTTTGATTCTCCTTTCCTGGTACTCTGTCCTCTTGCTATCCTTAACAACTCCCAGGTTCATTACAAGTATTCTGTGGTCGCTATCTAAGGCCTCTGATGGTATTACCTTTATATCTCTGACCCTTCTCTTCATTTCCCAGTCGAACAGCATGTAATCTACCAAAGATTTCTTTGTCAAATCCCTGCTGTACCACGTTACCTTATGGCTTTCCATCTTCCGGAACCAGGAGTTGCCTACCACTAAACCGTTTCTCTTGCAAAAATCAAGCAACTTTCTCCCTTCTTCATTCCTGCTACCCCATCCTTCTGCTCCCAATACATTTTCATATCCTTGCCTTTCACTTCCTACATGTGCATTCAAATCTCCCATGACAATGATGCTCTGACCATTCAACTGCTGTTGTAGCTCCTCCTCAAAGTCTTCCTTCTCTTGAGCTGTACATCCAACTTGAGGGGCTTATACCTGGGCTATCTCCAGGCTTCTTCCCTTTACCGTTACTCTGATCTTCATGATCCTATCACTTATTCCCTTTACCTCCTCCTTCATTCCATCTCTCACAACTACTCCTACTCCGCTGCTCCTTCCTTCACTGTTCCCACTCCAGTACAACCGGTACCCTTTCCTCAGTTCTCTGCGACCTCCTCCTTTCCATCTTGTTTCTGCCAAGCCCAGTACATCCAGTTTTCTTCTCTCCATCACATCTACAATCTCCTCCACCTTTCCTGTCAGTGTCTGTATGTTTAATGTCCCAACTCGTAGTCCATTAGCATATCCGGGTCGTCGTCGTTTGCATCCGTCCTTTCCGAGGCCTGTTCCTGTTTTGAAAGCAAATATGATATCCACTACTGGCTTGCTAGGCCTATCGTAGCTTCACCAGAGCCCCGTCAGCCGTCACTTTTCAGGGTTCCCATAGAGCCTTAACAGCTACCGCAGCGGTCCCGGGGCACACAAAGTCCCCACTGTACTTCACCCCTACAGGCAATCCCCTACTTCATGCCGTTGCCCGTCTCCCACCACGTGGAGGAGGGGTTGGACTTGTGGGTGGAAATGGAGGAGGAAATTGATGAGGATGAGAAAGGAGATTCAATATTGAGATCAGAATTTGACAGAGCTTTGGAAGACTCAAACAGGAACAAAGCACCAAGCATAGATGATACAGTATACCGATTGAGTTGCTACGCTGCATATGAGATGAAGGTCTGATCAGGTAATTTCACTTGGTGTGTAGGATTTATGAGACAGGTGAGGTACCCTCTGATTTCAAGAAGAATGTTATCATCCCTATACCGAAAAAAGTGGGAGCTGACAGATGTGAAGATTACCGTACCATCATGTTGATCACCCATACTTCATAGATCGAAAAAGGAAGATTGTAGTTTTACGTGACCGTGAATCTTGTGATTATGAGCCACGGGACCTCCGTTTTACGTGGATTCCCAACCACAGGACATGGCATTTCACTTCGAAAATCTCACATGCATTGACCGGGAATCGAACCCGGACCGCCTTGGTGAGAGGCATACAGCTAGACCGCTGAGCCACCACGCCCCCCCACTTCATAGATCCTCACTAGAATAATTCACAAGAGGATGGAAAGACAGATAGAAACAGAGTTGGGTGAAGACCAGTTTGGCTTCAGGAGAGACGTAGGAACAAGGGAAGCTGTACTACGTCTTAGGCTGGGTTTGGAAGATAGAATAAGGAAGGATATGAGAACGTTCATGCCAATTGTAGACTTAGAAAAAGCTTTTCATAACGTTGATTGGAGTAAGTGGTTTGACATTTTGAAAACGATTGGAATAAACTACAGGAGCTTACCTCGAATGTTGGGTGTGGTAGCTATGTACAGATGGAACAATTATCTCAGAAACCAGACATCAGTCATTCGAGCTGAAGGACATGAGAGAGGAGCTGGTATTCAGAAAGGTGTAAGGCAAGGCTGCAACTTATCACCCATACTTTTCAATCCATTCACTGAACAAGAAATTAAGAAAATTGGAGAAAGATTCAGAGTAGGAGTAAAGATTCAAGGAGATATAATTTCAACTCTGACATTTGCTCATGACATCATCATCTTAGCAGACACGCCAGATGATTTGAATGAGTTTTTAAATGGTATGGATTCTGTCTTGAGGAAAGAATTCATCATGAAACTTACCAAATGTAAAAAAAAAAATATTTAAATGAAGTCGAAAGAAGTCAGAAACTCCTATGGATGTCGAATTGGCAGGTGAAAATCTAAAGGAAGTAGGAGACTTCTGTTACTTAGGAAGCAAAATAATCAGTGATGGACGAAGCAAAGAGGATATAAAGAGTAGGTTAGCACTCTTTAGATTTAGGTATTAGGAAGTCATTTTTGAAGGAGCGTGGAAGTGAAACGTGGACTGTTGGAGCAGCAGAAAAGAGGGGAATTGAAGCGTTTGAAATGTGGTGTTACAGGAGAATGATGGGTTGATAGGGTTATGATTGAAGAGGTATTAAGACGAGTGGGAGAGAAGAGATGCTTCTGGCGACTGCTAATGAAGAGAAGAGATAGGTTGGTAGGATACATACTAAGACACCCAGTAATAGCAAACTTAGTTATAGAAGAAAGGGTTGAGGATAAGAACGGTAAGGGTAGTCCAAGTTTGGAATATGTTAAAGAGGTTACCTCGAATGTTGGGTGTGGTAGCTATGTAGAGATGAAACAATTATCTCAGGACAGGGAAGCATGGAGGGCTGCATCAAACCAGTAGCAGATCTGAAGACTCAAACAACATCATTCACATATTTCTTTCTTTCATTTATTTTATTGGTTTAATTGTTAATTTGTTAATTGTTTAATTAATTAAGTAACGTATTTTATTTGTTTACTTATCTTGAAGCCTTCGTGGCTTAGGCGGCAGCACGCCGGCCTCCCACCGCTGGGTCCGTGGTTCAAATCCTGGTCACTCCATGTGAGATCAGTGCTGGACAACACGGTGGCAGACAGGTTTTTCTCCGGGTACTCCGGTTTTCCCTGTCAAAATTTCATTCCAGCACAACACTCTCTACTATCATTTCATTTCATCTGTCATTCATTTAATCATTGCCCCAGAGGAGTGCGTCAGGCCTCGGCAGCCGGCACAGTTCATATCCTCACCGCTAGATGGGGGCTTCATTCATTCCATTCCTGACCCGGTCGGAGACTGAAAGCAGGCTGTGGATTTTCATTTGTTTACTTATCTTATTAGATTTATTCAATTCACTTCCAATGAAATGATGATATGTGCAAAAAAAATCTTGTTTAGATCTACACAATTTTATTTTTATCTTTAGGTTTTAAATTATAAATTTTCCGTAGCGTAGTGGTCAGCATGGTTAGCTGCCGCCCCGGAGGTCCTGGGTTCGATTCCCGGCTCTGCCACGAAATTTGAAAAAGTGGTATGAGGACTGGAACGGGGTCTACTCAGCCTCGGGTGGCCCAAATGAGTAGAGGGGGATCGATTCCCACCTCAGCCATCCTCGAAGTGGTTTTCCGTGGTTTCCCACTTCGTCTTCGGACAAATGCCGGGATGGTTGCTACTGTAAGGCCACGGCCGCCTCCTCCCCACTTCCTTGCCTAACCCTCCCACTCTTCCCATCCCTTAATCAGGCCCCCTGTTCGCTTTGCAGGTGAGGCCGCCTGGGCGTAGTGCTGGTCACGCACCCCAGTTGTATCCCTGACTCAGAGTCTCAAGCTCCAGGACACTGCCCTCAGTGGCGGTAGAGGTGGGATCCCTCGCTTAGTCCGTGGGAAAAGCCAACCCTGGAGGGTAAAACGATAGCGAAAGAAAAAAAAATGAATAGTGACATTATGGTGTTTGAAGCCATTTTCAGTGTTGCCTTAGTAAACAAAGTTTAATGTTTTTCAGTCGGTCGACACGATTGTACCCAATTGTGATTGGAATTTATTAAACTTCGAATAGTGACATGCAAAAGATCCCGTTTTGATCTGCATAAATTCACTCTCTCTTAAGTCTAATTTATTAAGTCAAATGAAAGTGATCTGCGAGGGATATTGTTTAGGTTTTCACAAAACTCACTTTTATTTTGAAAGGCAAAACATGTATTATTAGCGCTCTATTCTTTCGACTTCTATCTGCATGAAATGAACCTACAATCATTATGCAGGTGTTACAATGGGGTATTTAATTCTGTCGACTTACTGACAGGAAAAGATGATTAGTGATGTATGCATCCTGTAGGAAATGTAGTCGGTTGGTCTTCTTGTCGTCGTGGTGATCCAAAATGCCCCCAGTGGAGTAGTCGGTTATCAGTTCGATCGGCTGGCTTTAGTAGGCGGTCGAAAGGCTCCACCTTGTGGAGTTGTCGGTTGCTCCCCAACAGCTTGCAGCTCGGCGTAGTTGGTTGTAGTCGAAATTAGTTCGTTCAGCGTTGTCGTTTCCACTTCCTACTAGCAGGCTGGTTCCATTGAATAGATTACTGCAGCAGTTGCGAATAGGAATTGGTTTGTCGGAAAAGCGTCGAAATGCCTCCAGTGAGGTTGTCAGTTCGCAAGTCAAACACGTTGAATATCTGGTCTTTCGGATTCTTTACGCGCTGAGTAGTATCGTATTCAATAGAAATGCAAAAGTCTAACTTGGTGTAATACTTGATATTTATTTAGTTAGAACATACATAGGTATACAGATTATTTACAGAAGCCATAAGGCTTGACGTTAATGTCACCCAATCATGACACAGCGACAGATTATAGAATTATGATCATTACGCTCCCTAAGCCACCCCTTAAATAATATTATCGTATGGGCGGTTTTACATCAGTATGACAGAGGAAGACGCCCGTAGTTTAACCAATCATATTCCAGTATTCTCTGGAAGGAAAACAATGTTTTTAAGTAAAGCAGTGTAACTGAAATTATTCAGTTACATAGCACAACCTCGGGGTTTCGCCTTGTGCCGTTAATTGGGGGTATTTATTCATATTTTATTATATTGGGGGTAAAATCTGTGTGTTCGTGTTGTGCGATTATTACAAATATTTTGGTGCGATCACATTTTGGATGATTCGCACAATAGATGCAATGTCATTATTAATTATCGGTTTTGTATATTGTTCTACTTTTGTGTAGAACTTCCCCCCGAGCCTCTTACATTTGTTCTACTTTTAGGTAGAGCTTACCCCGCGCCACCCCCCATATGTTATACTTTTAAGTAGAGCATGTGTTGTGAGCGTTTGGCCTACTTTTATGTAGCACCGTTGTGTGCAAAGGGGCTGGTCGGCATTTCCAGCGTTTACTGAGTTTTGCTGGGCGCCTATACCAGATGTAAAACTAGGGCGAGGAAAGGAAAGATAGTGTTTGGTGTTTTGGGGAGTACTGCTGACACGTCTAGAGAGCAATTAACGTACAGTAAGGGAACTGGATGGAAGAATACTCACCCTGCTTACCTTGATAAGACTTAGTAAGCCGCACGCTTGCTGTGCACTGCCGACTGCTTGGCAGCGTTCGGTGAAGATCTTAAGCTTGATTCTAATCTAAAGGGAAGGGTTTCTTAACCTAAGTGAAATAACGAGATACGCATTGAACTGTACGAAAGGGGTTTATTACTTAATAGTTGCGATGAAAAGAGGGGAGGATTGAAATAATAATTAGAAGGAAAAGGAGTTTAGTAGACAGTTTTCTCACTCACCATGTGTCCTCGATGTCGTGTTGGAACCACCCCTCAGGGCCGCGCCCTGAGGGGTTCTTTAGCGTAGCACTGCTCAAAGGAGCGTAATAGACTCGTCGATCTAGAGAGCGCCTTCGGTACGTCAGAGAGACCAAGAGAGTCAGAGAGGGCGGCGCGTGCTCGTACCTCCTATTTATAAGGCAATTGTGCGGTGTCAGTCTATTCAGCGGTATTTGAAAGTGTAATGTCCGCTGTGTCCTCTCTAGCCTGCTAGCTGGTGGACTTAGGGCTATGTCCTGCTGCTTACCTTGCAGTCGTGTTGCCATGCCGTTATTCCCGTCTTTTCTGTAGCTTGTATGTAGGTATAGGCGCAACCCTTGTATAAGGGTTGGGGCTCTAACAATATTTGATATTTTAGTTAAATGGGATATTTCAAGTATTATTATATTGAGGACAGGAATAGTTATTGTATAATTATTACCTGATAAAGTCACTATTTTATTTTGGATATGCGTATCAACTTTATTAATTTAGTAATTCCGTAAGTATGTGTTAGCACCGTGGTGTGTGATGTAGGAACATCAGGTTACAAAATGGCCGCCTTATTGCCTGGGCTAAACATTTTATATAGTGGCCTAAGTTGACCAGCTTCCTAGTCAACTAACCAACAATACACCTGTTAGAAGGCTTTGGAATGATGTGGTGAGATGAAAATAAAATATTAAGATTTTGGAAAATCTGGATAGATTAAGTATTGAAGTTTTTTTGCAAGATCTGGGTAGATAACGTGTGAGTAGTTATAAATCAATAAATACAAAAAACGAAGTAAAAATGAATCTGCAGGGATTTGAACCGTGAACCTCGAGACTGTGAACCCAGGTCGGTACCATTACGCCACGGATGCGCTACGATAATACTTGGTAAACAACTGGTTTAGTATAACTGTATCATGTTTTGTGTTGTAATCAACGATTTCATTAACGTTTTCTGCCGTTTCTATAAACCATTTGTTACTAAATATGTATTATTTTGTTCAGTACATTCCTAAAAGGATATAAAGTTATGAAGTTATGGAAATATATGGATTTACTAGCGGCCATTTTGACAACGGGACGTCACGGCACCACAACGATATGGCACGGTAAGCCTGGCCTGTTAGTCACTTCTACGGTTACATATTCTATTATAATATGCTAATATCCTACCGGTCACCTCCTTGAGGACAGTTTAAACCTCCCTATGCACGATAAGCTGAATTGTTAAGGCCAGGCCTCGTTGAATCAAAAGTTACATTTAGGCTATAATACTTGCATGATTCATACATCAGCCATCTTGAAACTATTTGGTTGATGACCTTGTAATTTGGGCAAAAGACGCTTCCCACATTATGGTATATTATGGCATAATTAGGTAGAGATCGGATGATTAGGTTAGTCATAATTTGAATTAAGCTCAGAACATTTGGGTGGGCGCCATTTCTTTTTTGTTATAATGTCGGCAATATACAAAATGACACTTAGTTTTCCTTTGCTAGTAATACCTCTGTACCAAAGGTGGTTCGATTTGGTTTTGTTGTTTGAATTGATAGGGGGGATCGATTTGCGCACGTTCACGGCCGCCATCTTCAAACTATTGAGTTGATGATCTTGAAATTTGGACAAAAGACGCTTCCCACATGAGGGTATGATGTTGCAAAATTTGGTAAATATCAGATGATTACATTAGTCGTAATTGATATAAGCTTTGAACATTTGGGTGGCCGCCATTACGTTTTCGTCAAGATGGCAGCGATATTAAACATGACACTGAGGTGCCCTTTACTAGTGCTACCTCTGTAACAAATTTCGTTCAATTCGGTTTCACCGTGTTTGAATTGATAGGGGCGGGGCGAACACACATGCAGAGTACACACATATACACACACATACACACACAGTCACACAGACGGACACACAATTATTTTGGCCCTGTGTTGATCTCTTAAGTTTACTTTCATTTTTTGCAAAAATTGAAATTAAGCTAAAAAAAATGTACACGCACTAATACAGACAACACAGTAACACAGGTTATCAGACAAATTCCACACACACACACACACACCCAAATGCACGGGACTACATGACCAGGTTGTCGCAAATACCCTAAATGAATCAACAACAATAACAACTACCGACACCACAATAACACGGGTTATCATACAAATTATCTGTACATACATCCAAGTACACGGAACAAAATGACCACGATGTTCACTCCCTCAAATAGAACAAAAACAGCAACAAATCTCGTCTTGTATCTAGGCTAGTATCGGTATTCACGCCACTTCCTTTCTCATGATGTAATCCTCTCCAAGTATTCACATTAAGATTAATTCGCCTCTGGGAACTACTTGTTCGAGCGTTATTTCATTTGTCAATAAGTGTATTCAAAAATAAATTGATTCTTGTCGGACGCTAATTTGTACTGTCCTCATCTAAATACAGTTTAAGTGTTCGTTTACTTAAGTTAGCTCTTTACACCTCCTAGTAATGATATTCTGGTTTTGCTAGCATGACAATCGACTACGATGCCATTCTGCAAGAGTTGGGGCAGTTTGGGACGTACCAAAAGAAGATATTCATCTTGTTCGGATACGTGGGGTTCGTTCTATCACTCCATGGAATGAGTTACGTGTTCACCGCCGGAGACCTAAGCTACAGGTGAGTGTCTTCAGCAGCAGTTCTTCTCTTCAAACTGTGTCATACAGCACAACCGTATTGGGGGACAGTTTTGTTACAGCCCCCCTTCGAAGGTTTCAGAGAAACAAAATAAAATGTCACTGAAGGTGCTTGCATCATAACTAGGTCTAGGATATTTATGTGATAATATTAGGTTGGTTGCTTGGTTCTTAAGTTTAGGGGCTGCGACAACGCGGTCATGTAGTCCCGTGTACTTTGCGTGTGTGTAGAATCTGTCTGATAACCGGTGTTAATTGTGATGACTGTATTAGAGTGTGTTGTTTTTTAATTTAAGTACTGCAACCACAGATTACCTACTGCAACTTAGAATTTTTCAAATAGTTCCTACTTTTGCCGCCAAGCGCCACCGTCAACAAATACTAGGCCAAGTTCAGAACTTAGCTACTAGACGCAACCGCAGTCGGCTCTTGGCAACGAACGTAGAAACCTAAGAGCGTTGTTTAAATTCTTAAGCTATCCAATTTAGCTTCACACAGGTGCAATTAGTGGAAGGTTCTTTAACATGCCATAAATCTATGACAAGGGACCGCCGGCTTTTCTTCCCCTCCGAAGGAAGGCATACTGAGCGATTTTTAACGCTCTTAAAAATCCGACGGCTTCGGCCGGGTTTGAACCCGCTATCTTGGGCATAGAAGTTCAGCATGCTACCGACTACGCCACCGAAGCCACCTGATAATATTAGGTGAAATATGTAATATTGCATTAAAACATTTAAATCTATATATATAAAAATCAATGTTACGAATAGTTTGTGGGTATGTATGTCTCCTATGCGTTCATATACCATTCGTCCGATTGCGATGAAACTTGGGTGAAATGTTGAGTACACTCCAAGGAAGGTTTCTGACTTAGTAAATCCATTTTACAATAGGTAGCGCACGCGTAGAGTCAACAAATGAGCGACGATGCGCGAAGCGTTTCAAGATAGTCCCGTATGTGTTCATATACCATTCGTCCGATAGCGATGAAACTTGGGTGAGATGTTGTGTACACTTACGTGAAGGTTTCAAAATTAGTGAATACATTTCACTGTAGATAGCGCACGAGTAGATTCAACAAATGAGCGACGACACGCAAAGCGTTTCAACATAGTCCCGTATGCATTCATATACCATTCGTCCGATAGCTATGAAACTTGCGTAAAATGTTGTGTACACTGCAGGGAAATTTTCTGGCTTAGTACATCCACTTTGCAATAGGCAGCGCACGCGTAGATTCAACAAATGAGCTACGACGCGCGAAGCATTTCAACAAAGTCACGTTTGCGTTCACATACCATTCATCCGATAGCTATGAAACTTGCGTAAAATGTTGTGTTCACTGCAGGGAAATTTTCTGGCTTAGTACATCCACTTTGCAATAGGCAGCGCACGCGTAGATTCAACAAATGAGCTACGACGCGCGAAGCATTTCAACAAAGTCACGTTTGCGTTCACATACCATTCATCCGATAGCGATGAAACTTGGGTGAGTTGTTGTGTACACTCTGTTTCGACAACGTCCCGTATACGTTCACATACCATTCATCCGATTGCGATGAAACTTGGGTGAGATGTTGTGTACACTCCAGGGAAGGTTTCTGGCTGAGTACATCCATATTACAATATGTAGCGCAAGAGTAGAATCAACAAATGAGCGACGACACGCGGAGCGTTTCAACACAGTCCCCTATGTCTTCATATCCCATTAGTCAGATAGCGATGAAACTTGGGTGGGATGTTGTGGACACTTACGTGACGGTTTCTAACTTAGTAAATACATTTTGCAGTAGGTAGCGCACGAGTAGATTCAACAAATGAGTGACGGAGCGCGAATTGTTTAAACAAAATTAGGTATGCGTTCATATACTATTCATCCGATTGCGATGAAACATTGATCAGTTATTGTGTACCCGCCAGGGAAGGGAACTTAGTAAATCCATTTCACAATAAGTAGCGCAAGAGTAGATGCAACAAATGGGTGACGACGCACGAAGCGTTTCAACAAAATCCCCTATTGCGTTCATATAACATTCTTCGATTGTGATGAAACCTTGATGAGTTATTGTGTACACGCCAGGGAAGGGCTTCGACATTTCTCAATAGGTAGCGCACGAGTAGATTCAACAAATGAGTGACAACACACGAATCATTTAAACAAATCCCGTATACGTGCATATACCATTCATCCGATTGCAATGAATCATAGATGAGTTATTGTGTACACGCCAGGGAAGGGTTTCGACTTAGTAAATCCATTTCACAATAGGTAGCGTACGAGTTGATTCAACAAATGAGTGACAGCGATGAAACTTTTGAAAGTTGTTGTGCACGCTCCCACGAATGGTTCTAAATTAGAAAATCCATTTTACGATAGCTTAGAGGCAGTTAACATGTTGTGTATCGAAAAGCACTTCAAGAAACAGAATTTCAACGCCAACACTTTCTTTGATTGGCATTGCAACGCATGCCGGGTACAGCTTGTATGTAATATTAATTGAACGTTGACGTGACAACGTCAAATAAATTGTTGGAATACAGTGCCGTTCGTTAAAAAGTGTAACAGTGAGAGGTGATTATATCGTTTTATCTCTGTTATGCTGCAACACTCTCTCTTCTGTTGCTGCACTCGTGTGTCGCTACTGTCGTTTTTGGATGTCACGGGCGAACCTCTGGATGGATATTGATGCGGTTTTCACCATTCTGTAGAGGATATATTGCGGAAGATTTCTGAAGAAAATCATTTATTTATGATCAAAGGAAGCCAAGCAGTAACGATTTCAGTGAGAAAGTCGGAAAAAACACCACTTGGCGTCCGTGCGCTTTTTAATCTTACGCTGGGCAAACCGTTATAAATATCTATACTCATACTATGAGTGTGAGAATTGTTCAGCATGGAAAGTTCTAGAAAATAGTCCGCGAGAGCATATCTCTATCTTCAATACATCGCCCACTATAAGTGTTTTAACGTTTTCATTTCTTCCAACACTCTCCATTCAAATACTGAGGCGACAGTTTACGATCTGGCTAGGAGCGAATCTATCACCCCAGTTACAGCCTAGCTAGCGGGCGAACATATTACTCCAGATACAGCCAGCAGCAAACTGTCGAGTCGTGTTGAGTTAAAACTTCAGAGAAGAGTGGTTGTGTTTGGAGTTTCCTTGGAAGTGCAACTTGGCTTTCCTTCATTTCCCTGTGAACTTTCCGTTCCACAAAATACATAATTAAAATATATACGAAGCTGAAATTTCTCAAGAGCGACAGTTTAAAGAAATCAGTCCGAGAATACGTTGTCATGTTCAAATATCGTCGTGCATCGCCCAAATTTCTTTTATATAAATGATATATTACACATGGTACTACTTGAAGATTCCTCATTTTATTCATTATATTTTTGCAAAATAATAGTGTGGTACAATAATGAATTAATTAAGCTTATCCATATTACAGCAAATTTAAATACCTTCCATTATTACGCATGAGAAAATGCGAAGGAACTCAAGAATAATTATTGCGAGGGGCACTTTTTGTTTGCGAGGTGGGAGGAATTATAACAACCTTTCTGAACAACAGGTTGAATAGTAGGGTCTCAGGCACTCACTGGACAACTGAAATAAACTAAAGTCCTGCTGCGGAGTCCTCCCTCATCTCCACTAATATCTTTCTTGGAGTTCTTCCCTGGCCCTTTCTTAGCAGCTAATGAATTACTTGGAAAATCCGTTTCATGTACCTGAACAAATATTGCCATACAGACTGTCATGAATCACTGTATATTTCATTTCCGAAAAAATACTTTCTTAACAGTAAGAGAGTTAGTTAGTTAGTAAGTTAGATAGTTATCGTTGTTTAAGGGGTGGAACTACGAGGTCATCTTCCCCTAACAAACAACAGTAAGAGACAGAATATGTAAATTTACATAAAATCAGTAAAACTATGCAAACAAAATGTCATTATGATCACTAGGGTTCGGAAGTTGAAGACCTAAAGAAGTACAAAATATGCAAGCAAATATGCCCTAAAAACTAGCTAAATATGACCTAAAAACTATGAAATATGACATGAATTTTGGGATATGTAGAGTATCACTAACATACAGTAAACGTCTCAAGTGCCAAAACATGATCAGCGATAATACACCAGACACATTTAATCATACAAACTGACAGAGAGCTACAGTACATTAGACTTTTCAACATTCATTCAGTATCATAGCCTTGAGGTGCAGTTTTTGCTCGGTTTTCCTAAAAGAAAAAAAAACGAAGTATTAGCATGCTTTATGATATCTGTCGGCGTAAGTTAAAGGACACTGCCTAACAGGAAGTTTATCGAGTTCATTATCTTCTTCTTTGCCAGCATTGCACATCACGACGATGTGCATTCTCAGGCTGTCGAAAAGAAATCTCTTTCTACTACACTGTTCGGAAATCCTGTGTTTGAAACTCGCCCCAGATAACACGTACCTTGTTAATGACGCCACAATTTAAACAAAAATGCTGAAATTAAAACCAAATATGACCTTATATCACTAAAATATGACCAAATATGACCAAAACAATAAAAATGGCCGAAATATGCATTTATAGGTAACATCAAATTGCTTTAAACGTGGTCAGAGACCCGTCATTCAAACTTATTTTTCAGATTTCGGGTAAAATGAGCTCAGGATAAAAATATGACTTTTCCTTATCATCCGAACTTTAATGATCAAATATGTAAAATAAAGAGGCATAATATGTATTTTTTACATTTATAAAAGTACAAATATATTTAAAAATATCATTATGCAACAATAAAATGTAATTATTGTGGTGTTTGAAGCCATATTTTCAGTGTTGCCTTAGTAAACAAGAGTTTAGTGCTTTTCAGTCGGTCAACACGAATGTACCCAAAAGAGATGGGTTATGCCCTAATCCTGAAATAAATTACATGAGATTAATAAAACACTAGGATGACCAGTTTCGATCGTCAAGCGATCATCATCAGATCCATTACACTTAGGCAACAAAATCTATGTTTGAAATACAGGTGAAAATATTTACAATATGTGCAATTATTTAGTTGCACACAGCCAAGCTAGATAAAAAAGGGGGGAAATTAGGGGGTTATTAATAGGTAAATGTTATCTGGATCAGGTGTACGATGTACTTTTCTTCTGCAATAAACCAAGGCCCATATTCGCGGCAGTATTAAAGGGGCCGGGACGTCCTCATAAGACCGTCAACGCATAGTTCGAATGGGTTATGCTCCACGCGTGGCGAGGGCTAATCCACGGTCTTTAATAGTTGTAGACCCACCTCATTCAATAACATACATCTTATCTAGGTTGGCAACACCTCACATAAACACATCGCTATCACTCCCCACAGCACGTAGGAGCAGGGGGAGAAAGCAGGGAAAAACCAGTCGTTAAGATAACCACCGCAGTCGACCGCACAGTGAGTTCCAGTGAGCACGAAAACTGCGAGTAGCTGTTGTACGGAAGACAATCAGATAAGTAGTTAGCCTAAAATTTTATAGTTTAACCATAGTTTACAACCATAAAATCTCTCTAAAGTACAATCTACGGATAGCTATCACCATTTAGCATTTCACCTAACATATATATACTGCATTTAGCATACACTGACAGTTGCAGTACCAATACTGCAATAATTGCACATATTGTAAATATTTTCACCTGTATTTCAAAAATAGATTTTGTTGCCTAAGTGTAATGGATCTGACGATGATCGCTTGACGATCGAAACTGGTCATCCTAGTGTTTTATTAAAAATGTAATTATATGATGGCTAAGGTTCTAATTCATGGACATTTATCATTTTTAGTTATGTCCATCGTTTGTAAACAGATGGAACATCTCATTTGCGACTACTTGAGAGAAGAGTGGGAAACATTATCATGGTTTAATGATAGGCAACATGGATTTCGGAAAGGTTACTCATGCGAGAGTCAGATGCTATCACTTTTTCAAGATATTAACGAATCGTTAGACGATGGAGTTTCAGTCGACGCCGTAGTTATAGATTTTGCGAAGGCATTTGATGTCGTGCCGCATGACATGCTACTCCATAAATTAGCTTCGACGAAGATTGATAGAAGAGTAATTTTATGGATCCAAGAATTTTTGACGGGTCGTTCCCAGAAAGTGAAAGTTGAAGGCCGATTCTCGGATGAAATTACCGTAACGTCGGGTATCCCTCAGGGCAGCGTAATCGGAACTTTATTATTTTTGGCGTTTATAAATGACTTACCAAATGGGATTCGCAGTGACTTTCGATTGTTTGCGGATGATTGTGTAATATATCGAAAGATACATGACTCACAAAACAATGCAGTACTTCAAGATGACCTGAACCTGGTCTATAAGTGGGCGATTGAAAATAACATGAAAATAAACACAAGAAAATGTAGTCTAATAAAAATAGGGAAAGTGCGATGGCAAGATTTTAATATAACATTGGCTCGGAAATACTTGTAGAAGAAGATTCTTGCTAATATTTGGGCGTTCACGTAATAAATGATATGAAATGGAGTAGTCATGTAGGATGGGTAATTTCTAAAGCTTACAAATCCCTGCACTTTGTAATGAGGGTATTAAAAGGAAGTAGTACCTCTGCTAAAGAATTAGGATATTTGTCACTTGTAAGACCTATTCTGGAATACGCCTTGGCGGTTTGGGATCCATATCAAGTAGGGCTCATAAATGAGTTGGAAATGGTACAAAGAAAGGCCGCTAGATTTGTGCTCAGTGACTTTAATCCCAGGAGCGGTGTGAGCCGTATGTTAAAGAAACTTGGATGGGAATCACTTGAGGCTAGGAGGATGAAATGTAGACTCTGCGCTATGTACAACACGTATACACATCAACCAGCATGGGGTGATCTTAGCAAACGTATGGAAAAGCCTACTTGCATGGGTAGGAGCGATCATCCTTTCAAAGTTAAGGGCCGACCACAGCGTACAAATTATGGTAAATATTCTTTCGTAAACCGTGCCATTGATAATTGGAACTCTCTACCTGCCGCAGTCTTAGAGCCTTTTCCCAAACATGGACTATAGGTGTGTTTAAGAAAAGACTGACTATTTGTGTAAATACTACAGTTTAATTGTTAGTGAATTGTTATGTATAATTATTTATTTCTTATGTATATCTCATTTGCCACCGGGGAACACACCCCCAATTGCAAATAAACGAATGAATGAATGAATGTATAAGGAAAGGGAAAGATTCTGTAATTTCATAGAAACCCTAGCACTTATAATGGTGGCTTCAGTGGCGTAGTTGGTAGCATGCTGAGCTTCTATGCCCAAGGTCGCGGGTTCAAACACGGTTGAAGTCGTTGGATTTTTAAGAGCGTTGAAAATCCCTCAGTATGCCTTCCTTCGGAGGTGAAGTAAAGCCGGTGGGCCCAAGTCATAGATTTATGGCATGCAAAAGAACCTTCCACTAACTAAACTTGTATGAAGCAAAATTTGTAGGTTAGGTTTGTTTAATGCTCTTAAGTTCCAACGTTCGTCACCAGGCGCTGGTTGCGATGGCATCTAGTAGTAGCCAAGTTCACAGCTAGGTGTCGTGGACGGTAGCATTTGGTAGCGAAAGTAGGAACTACTTGAAATTATCGTCTGCAGTCCTTATTTGAATTAAAAACAGATAACACACACTAATACAGTCATCACTAGGGCTCGGATCTTTAGGTAAATAAATATTTTTTTAATGTAAATACATATTTTAAGCATTTTTTCTATAAATACATAAATTCCTGCTTTTCACTTATCTATATATATAAAAATCAATGTTACGTGATAGTTTGTCTGTGTGTGTGTGTGTGTATGTCTCCTATGCATTCATATACCACTCAACCGATTGCGATGAAACTTGGGTGAGATGTTGAGTACACTCTAAGGAAGGTTTCTGACTTAGTAAATCCATTTTACAATAGGTAGCGCACGCGTAGATTCAACAAATGAGTGACGATGCGCGAAGCGTTTCAAACAAGTCCCGTATGTGTTCATATACCATTCGTCCGATAGCGATGAAACTTGGGTGAGATGTTGTATACACTTACGTGAAGGTTTCCAAATTAGTGAGTACATTTCACAGTAGATAGCGCACGAGTAGATTCAACAAATGAGCGACGACACGCAAAGTGTTTCAAAAATGTCCCGTATGCATTCATATACCATTCGTCCGATAGCTATGAAACTTGCGTAAAATGTTGTGTACACTGCAGGGAAATTTTCTGGCTTAGTAAATCCACTTTATAATAGGCAGCGCACGAGTAGATTCAACAAATGAGCTACGACGCGCGAAGCATTTCAACAAAGTCAGTTTCAAAAAAGTCCCGTATGCATTCATATACCATTCGTCCGATAGCTATGAAACTTGCGTAAAATGTTGTGTACACTTCAGGGAAATTTTCTGGCTTATTAAATCCACTTTACAATAGGCAGCGCACGAGTAGATTCAACAAATGAGCTACGACGCGTGAAGCATTTCAACAAAGTCACGTATGCGTTCATATACCATTCGTCCGATAGCGATGAAACTAGGCTGAGATGTGTGCACTCCAGGGAAGGTTTCTGGCTTAGTAAATCCCTTTAAAAATAGGAAGAGCAGGAGCAGAATCAACAAATGAGCGACGACGCGCGAAGTTTTTCATCAAAGTCCCATATAAGGTCATATACCATTCATCCGATAGCGATGAAACTTGGGTGAGCTGTTGTGTACACTCCAGGGAAGGTTTCTGGCTTAGTACATCCATTTTACAATAGGTAGCGCAGCAGTAGATTCAACAAATGAGCGATGACACGCGAAGCGTTTCAACAAAGTCCCGTATAAGGTCATATACTATTCGTCTGACAGTGATAAATGTTTGGTGAATTGTTGTGCACACTACAGGAAAGGTTTCTGGCTTAGTTAATCCATTTTACAATACGAAGCGCACGTTTAGATTCAACAAATGAGTGACTACGCGCGAAGCGTTTCGACAACGTCCCGTATACGTTCACATACCATTCATCCGATTGCGATGAAACTTGGGTGAGATGTTGTGTACACTCCAGGGAAGGTTTCTGGCTGAGTACATCCATATTACAATAAGTAGCGCAAGTAGAATCAACAAATGAGCGACGACACGCGAAGCGTTTCAACCATGTCCCGTCTGCATTCATATACCATTCGTCCGATAGCTATGAAACTTGGGTGAGATGTTGTGTACACTTCATGGAAGGTTTCTGGCTTAGTAAATCCACTATACAACAGGCAGCGCACAAGTAGATTACACAAATGAGGGACGACGCGCGAAGCGTTTCAACAAAGTCCCGTATAAGGTCATATACCATTCTGCCGTTAGCGGTGAAACTTGGGTGAAATATGGTGGACACTCCAAGGAAGGTTTCTGGCTTAGTAAATATATTTCACAGTAGGTAGCACACGAGTAGATTCGACAAATGAACGACGACACGCGGAGCGTTTCAATACACTCCCCTATGTCTTCATATCCCATTAGTCCGATAGCGATGAAACTTGGGTGAGATGTTGTGGACACTTACGTGACGGTTTCTAACTTGTTAAATACATTTTACAGCAGGTAGCGCACGAGTAGATTCAACACATGAGTGACGGAGCGTGAATCGTTTAAACAAAATCCGGTATGCGTTCATATACTATTCATCCGATTGCGATGAAACATTGATCAGTTATTGTGTACACGCCAGGGAAGGGTTTCGACTTAGTAAATCCATTTCACAATAAGTAGCGCAAGAGTAGATGCAACAAATGGGTGCCGACGCGCGAAGCGTTTCAACAAAATCCCATATTGGGTTCATATAACCTTCTTCGATTGTGATGAAACCTTGATGAGTTATTGTGTACACGCCAGGGTAGGGTTTCGACTTAGCAAATTCATTTCTCAATAGGTAGCGTACGAGTAGAATCAACAAATGAGTGACAGCGCACGAATCGTTCAAACAAAATCCCGTATACGTTCATATACCATTCATCCGATTGCGATGAAACTTTTGAAAGTTGTTGTGCACGCTCCCACGATTGATTCTAAATTAGAAAATCCATTTTACGATAGCATAGGGGCAGTTAACGGAAATTGAAAAACATGTTGTGTATCCAAAAGCACTTCAAAAACAGAATTTCAACGCCAACACTTTCTTTGATTGGCATTGCAACGCATGCCGGGTACAGCTTGTTAGCACATAAAAAGACATAATATTTACATTTTTCTTAAAATCAGTATTCTATATCTTTCAGTTTATTGCATTTTTGTTCTGTGTTACTTCAACGGGGAAGAATCTGTGAGCTATCTAATCTACATGCAGAGCGTATGTCATCTTACAATTGTGTCATTCTTAACTTGTCGCCCTGTGCCACTCACTGTGAAAGCCAGGGATTTCCTTGTCCAAAGCCACATTGCACCCCTCCCCCAGCTACCTGGAACCAGTGTTACTCACATGCAGTTGATTTCTGGCACTGTGAAGTGCAAGGCAGCTCTACTATGCCTAAAGTAAAAGCATACAAGTTATCGTCTATTGCAGAATTTAAGGATCATTTTACTTCTGATGGGGGCGTTCTGTTCTGTCAACCATGTGGTAAAGCAATGAAGGCTGAACAGCGATCTCAAGTTACACAACACCTCGAGGGCAAGAAACATATTGCCGCAGTTTCGCGCCTTCGGAATAAGTGTTGCGTGATAATCGTCGGTCATTTGTGATGGACAACCTGACGATGTATCTCGTTTTATATTGTAATTCTTCAGCAGTCAGTGAGACATAGAATAAATTGCATTCGTGAGTACTGCATATTGTTTATATTCACATTAATAAACTAAATTATAATTAAATATTTTTACTTTTTTGTCACATATTTCAGGTATTATTAATACATAAAAAGTAAATATCTTCCCGATTTTTAGCACCTAAAAATCCGAGTCCTAGTCATCACAATATTAACATTGGTTATCAGAGAGGGCATCTCGCATCCAGTCGGCCGTGGTGCAAGTGCAAAGACGGCCGACTGGTGCAAATTTTGTAATGGCCCATGGGACAGATACCACGTAAGGACATGCACACGCCGAGAAATATCTCTGACGCAATTCTGCGAAAGTGCACGGGCGAAAGTGAGACTTAAACTCTGTTCTATACTTATGCACATTGTGCTCAAATCAAATTAGAATTTAACACCAGTCTGGTTGGTTGGTTGGTGGGTTCCTCAGTTTAGGGGCTGCGACAACGCGGTCATTTAGCCCCGTGTACTTTGGGTGTGTAGAATCTGTATGATAACCGGTGTTAATTGTGATGACTGTATTAGTGTGTGTTATCTGTTTTCAATTCAAGTGAGGACTGCATACATTGATTCTTTTAAGTAGTTCCTACTTTTGCCGCCAAACGCCACCGTCAACGACTACTAGTTCAGAACTTGATTACCAGATGCTACCGCAGTCGGCTCCTGGCGACAAACGTCGGAACCTAAGAGCGTTTGTCGAATGTTTAACCTATATATAATTTAATTAATTAAATATTTAATGCAGCCAATGGCCATACAATAATAATATAGTTATCGATATAGTGGTCAATGTATAGTTCTATAGTTCATATAGCACTTAATTATTACAAAATTTTGTCAACGAGATTTTCCTGCTTTTGCATTTTATCACTTGATATCTATCATATTGGTCACCACAGAGTTACTGACACAGGTCCCTTGGTTCATGATAAGTATCTCTTTTACAGATTTTGTAGTGAAAACCATGGACCGCAAAGCGAGTCATGGTGTGCCTCAGTTCATAGTTAGCCGTTATCCATTCCCTGTTTATCATCGCGTCTGAGGAGAAGAAATCTAAACATATATCTTCCCTTTTGTCCCGAAGTTCTTGTAATAGGCTCTGGTATGCTCCTGTTGTGGGCAATGATAATTCAAACCTGAGATCATCAATGTAGAATGGTTCTCTGGCCAGCAGGTAAACCAATCGCGATAGGGTACATTTTGAGACTCCTAATGCTTTTTTTTAGAAATCTAGACTTTACATTTTCAATTTCTTTGATGACCCTCTTTTACAGTTGGTCCCAGATTAATGTCAGGTCGTAAGTTAATATCGGTGAGATCTTTCGCTTAAATATTGTCAACGCAGTTTCTTATGACATTTTCTGTGTATTCAGAATGCTGTTCATGGCAGATATTGCATAATATAGTAATAATATAATTTACCTTCACACTAAACACCACAGTAGTGGCTTTTGGTGTGTTCTAGCGCCTCCACCTCCACATTCCTCTACACAAGATGGCGGCGGTGCGATATCTCTCGAACGCATGGTCGGATTTTGACAAATGAGGTGTTATTGAACTCGGGATGATACCCTCTTTCCTATGGACAGCATATTTCCACTCCAAAATAAAACCTACCCCCAATAGGGGGTGAAATTGTATATTTTTTAAAATAGAATCTCGCTTTCCAAGTGCAACATATGAGTGTTTGAATGCCAATATGAAATTAAACGTTGTTCCGCAAACCAATAATCAAAGAGGGGCATGTTAGGCCTTGAGGCGAGAGCCCCTGTTATTGTTGACGAGCCCCTGTTGTCGGGCCCTTGTTGATGGGTTATTGTTGACAGGTCATTGTTGACAGGTCCTTGTGGACGGGTCCTTGTTGACAGGTCCTTGTGGACGAGTCTTTGTTGACGAGTCCTTGTTGACAGGTCCTCGTGGACGAGTCCTTGTTGATGAGTCACTTTGGACTGATCCCTTTGGACCGGTCCCTTTGGACTGGTTCCTACGGACTAGCCCATGAATTTATTTAAATTATGTCAAAGGGCCTAACTACATTTTACATGGTAAAGCAGTGTGTTGAACTGACGTTGTTAACCAGTCCCCCACTACTATAATGTGATAACGGTATTAAAGGAAAGTGACGAAATACATGTGAACACGTGTGAGATGACCTTATTACCGTCCTCCTTGTGAAACACGTCACATCCTGTTTTGGTTCATACGTGAGAAAATGCAAGTTCATGTGTAATATGACCTAACACACAGGTGTTCACCTGTGCACGTGCACGATAAGAGCTAACAAGTCACAACCTGTTTTGACAGTGGTGGGAATAAGGCTAGAGACATGTACGAGTAGTCAAATTACTCGGGCAGACAACCCCTTTCCTATGGACAACTTATTTCCACTCCAAAATAAAATATACCCCTATCAGGGGGTGAAATAATAATTTTTAGTTAAAAGTCGTTTTCCATGTGCAACATGTGGGAGTTTGTATGCCAATATGAAATTAAACTCGTTCCACATAAAGTGCATGCATACAACTCAATGCCGCTATGATTTATCTTTTTTGTTTTTTCTTTTACGAATGCACAATTGTTTTTTTTTGTAAGAGGGAGGGCTTTTTGAATAATGATTTATAGATACGTTTTTTTAACAAATTAACCAAAGATCCAAAAACTAATAGGTCATCGGCTTTTTAATATCTTATGAACTAAGAAGGCTAGGGACTTGTATGAGGGGTCGTTGGACTTGGGGTGACGCCTGTGCACGTGCACGATTAGAGCTAACAAGTCACAACCTGTTTTGACAGTGGTGGGAATAAGGCTAGAGACATGTACGAGTAGTCAAATTACTCGGGCAGACAACCCCTTTCCTATGGACAACTTATTTCCACTCCAAAATAAAATCTGCCCCTATCAGGGGGTGAAATAATAATTTTTAGTTAAAAGTCGTTTTCCATGTGCAACATGTGGGAGTTTGTATGCCAATATGAAATTAAACTCGTTCCACATAAAGTGCATGCATACAACTCAATGCCGCTATGATTTATCTTTTTTGTTTTTTGTTTTACGAATGCACAATTGTTTTTTTTGTAAGAGGGCGGGCTTTTTGAATAATGATTTATAGATACGTTTTTTTAAACAAATTAACCAAAGATCCAAAAACTAATAGGTCATCGGCTTTTTAATATCTTATGAACTAAGAAGGCTAGGGACTTGTATGAGGGGTCGTTGGACTTGGGGTGACGCCTGTGCACGTGCACGATTAGAGCTAACAAGTCACAACCTGTTTTGACAGTGGTGGGAATATGGCTAGAGACATGTACGAGTAGTCAAATTACTCGGGCAGACAATCCCTTTCCTATGGACAACTTATTTCCACTCCAAAATAAAATTAACCCCTACTAGGGGGTGAAATAATAATTTTTAGGTAAAAGTCGCTTTCCATGTGCACCATGTGGGAGTTTGTATGCCGATATGAAATTAAACCCGTTCCACATAAAGTGCATGCATACAACTGAATGCCGCTATGATTTATCATTTTTGTTTTTTGTTTTACGAATGCGCAATTGGTTTTTTTTGTAAGAGGGCGGGCTTTTTGAATAATGATTTATAGATACGTTTTTTTAAACAAATTAACCAACGATCCAAAAACTAATAGGTCATCGGCTTTTTAATATCTTATGAACTAAGAAGGCTAGGGACTTGTATGAGGGGTCGTTGGACTTCGGGTGACGCCCTGTTTTTGAATGTATTATTCATTTTTTGTCTAAAGGGCCTAACTGCATTTTCGTTAATATCTGGCTAACTAATAATCACAGAGGGTTAAGTGAGGTGTCATAGGACATAAAATGGCCAACGCTTCCCCATGACCAATGAATTTACCCAAAAAAAAAACAGCAAGGTCATTGACCTATGATTTTATCAACTAATAATCAGAGAGGGGCAAGTGAGGTGTCATTAGACTCAGGATGGCCAACCCTTTACCATGACCAACGAATTTACCCAAAATACCCAAAACTGCAAGGTCATTGACTTAAGATTTTATAAACTTATCATTAGAGAGGGTCAAGTGAGGTGTCATAGGACTACGAATGGTTAACCCTTTCCCATGACCAAATAATTTACCCCAAAAATCAAAAACAGCAAGGTCATTGACCTGAGATTTTATAAACTAATAATCGGATATCAACATGTGGGGTGTCATAGGACTCAGAATGGTCAACCCTTTCCCATGGCTAATGAATTTACCCAAAAATACCCAATACATCAAGGTCATCGACCTGAGATTTTATAAACTAATAATCGGATATGGACATGTGAAATGTTTACCGTGAGTGATGAAACATAGCTAGGTAGTGAAAGAATTATTGTAGGCTACATGTATGGTGACTGACAAGTCTTTCACCATTGGAACTTGTTTTCAGGTCAAACTGCAGTACAGAGAGAGTATAGGTTGTAGGTATGGGATGATAAATGACAAATGGTGTATACAAAATCTGATTTATCGATTCAAGAAATAAGAGTAGAAAATCTTTAATTGTTTGGTTAAAGAGGATAGCTAAAATCCAAAATGGTGACTATATCGAACTAAACTGATCCAAGCTGAATCAAACCCAACTAAACCGAACTAAACCGAACCAAACTTAATCAAAAACAAGCCAATGGTTTAAGTGTAAAACTTGTGGGTGAATGTGGTCATTGGTAATGTCAGAAAGGAAAGGGATAACGCTCTACCTATAGAGGGCAAGGTAAAGCTAGTGCATGATGCTAATGCACACACGCAAGTATATGAACCACACACAACTAACCTATACTGTTTTTATGGGTTGACTGTTAAAACTTGCTCAGTGGTTACTGGGACAAGATGGTCGCTACACACAACAAGCGTTAAATACTTCAGGCTAATAATCTACACACACACACACACACACACAACACACACTTGTTCTAAACTAAACTGTCTTGCTGACATTGCTCACACTGTAGGCAGATGACAGAAATGCTTGGCTAACAGAAATACAATCATTTCCGGTTGTCTAATGTTACCAGCTAACCATTTTGTGCTGCAGTGGCGAGCACATGTGCCACTTACACTAGAGATTTTAACTCGATTTCAAGCTCTAAGTCCTAGAACGAATCAAACTAAGAAAGAAGGGCATGGTTGCGCAGTGGTTAAGCTGTTAGCCTTTCACTAAAGTGGACTAGGGTTTGATTTCAGGTTAATACGCATGTTATAAACATATAAAAAAGCAGAGATAATGTTTTAAACCGATTACACTCGTCTCTTTTCAAATTATTACTTGGATTACAAATACAAATGTGGACTGGGTGTGATATACAGTTAATGCTGCCTATCGCACACTAGCTGTAAGGAAGCCATATGTAGAGCTATATGTAGAGAACTACCTAGCGATTTTATGAACTGATATAGCTATGTCGCATAAACTGTGCAGGATACAATCCAGCAACTATAATTCGTATCTTGTGGAACAGAGAAAATGCACTTTTGCCTTGATGGATAACAAATGTGTGCAGACGAATGACCTACGCATTAGCCTACCAAGGGGTTATAACCACGAGGAGGAGGTGTGATTTCTATATTTTATTGTTTAGAGACATGGCTTTTGTAACCAGTAGATTTAATTGATTTAGTATTTTGTAAATATTTATTTTTGTAATTGTAAATAGTTAATTTTTTGTAAATAGTGGAAACCATTTATTTTTGTAATGGTAAATGTTAAATGTATAATTAATGTTCTTTGGGATGAGTGTGCATGTGAATGATGTTTTTAGGGATAAAAGAGTGGTTGTGTGTTTGTTCTCAAAGACAGGCATGGTTGTGTGGATGTATGACTACACAGAAAGAGAGAGAGTGTGTAAAAACAGCCTTACCTGCAGTAGTAATAGTAGACCTCTATGTTTTGCATACTCATAGACAGACTGTACCATCGCCATGGCCAAGCACTCACTTTAACACCATTTACAAAATCTTTAAATGAAAAAATCATGTTTCGCAAATATGAACTTTTGACATAAACAAAATAAAAATAAAATGTGTAAACAACAAATTGGAAAATCCATGTTTCCATATCATGAAATTCAAAACCTTTAAACTGACATTTAAAAGAAATGCAAATGGAAAATTGACAAATTGTAATGTGTGAATTGTGAAAATGAGCAAATGGCTATCATTATTTAAAAAAAATAAAAAAACACATGGTGCTGTATGGTTGAGGTGTGAATCAAACCCTACTTATTTTGGACCACCCGAGACTGAGTATACTTGTTTTAGTCCTTATACCACTTTTAAAATTTTGTGTTAAAGCTAGGAATTGAACCCAAGAGCTTGTAGGGGGAGACCAAGGTTTGAATATGTTAAACAGATAGTCTTGAATGTAGGGTGTGGTAGCTATATAGAGATTAAACGATTAGCTCGGGACAGGGGGGGCATTGAGATCTGCAGCAAACCAGTCAAAAGACTAAAGACTCAAACAACAACATGTAAGCTCACCAAAATAATGTTGTGTAACGGTAAATGTTAGTCAACGAACAGTAATGCATTACTAAAACCCATGACACGATACCTAAGAGCGTTTCTAAAATTATTTTAAAATGCCTTTAACCCTATATTTAACACCAAGTTCACGAGACTCATAACTGCAATGTTATGGTAAAATAAAACAAACTCTATATTTCAAAACAAGCAAGTGGTTTAATCAATGTATACTTGGAAAAGTTTTGTAAGCACTCAAGTCTCCACAAGACTAATTAAATTAGTAACTGTCAGGTTGGTCGAGTGGTTAAGGTGTTTAACTTAAGATCAAATTTTCTGTACAAGGAAGCAAGGGTTCGAATCCCTTACCTGACATAGCTATTGACTTAACATTGCTTGGCCACACTGTATTATTATGATACTCGGTACACAAACCATAGACAGAGTGTATTGCTTAAGGCACTCTCTTTATGAACATAGTCAGAGACTGTTGATGGTTAACAATTGCATTAATAGTGGGACATGGGGATCGCAATTAAGAAAAAACAGCCAATACCCATACAATATTTTTATTCATTTAGTTTTTTTTACAATAGTGTACGCAACTTAGATGAAGTAATAGAAATAAACATATACTTACGTACGCAGCAGACGTCAGTGGAAACGTAGCTGAAGCTCTTCCCCTATCCCCGAAGAAATATAAAATAAAATAAAATAAAATAGAAGAAAGAAAAACGGGGAGATCGCAGTCTTGTTTGGCTTTCGCTGGGCCCAAATTTTAAAAGGCAAACCAGAAAGCAATCCCAAAAGGAAGGGGGAAAGCTAAATAAAATTAAACTACGGTAAAATCCAAAGATGAACAAATTTAAATCAGAGGCCGTGTAGGTCGTATTAACGTCACAAGTACGCTAATAAGACCGACAAACCGAAATATAGCAAAAACCAGACAAAACTCGAAGAAGGTTACTAAAATTAAAATAAGACGTGACGCAAAAGCAGAGATACTTAGGCAAAGATAAAATGTATTAAAATAACAACTACAATGCACAACGATCCCAGAGATATTAAAAGCAAGAAGAGAAATGACCAACAAATAAACCACAAAATTAGTTTACCGCAAAAAAAAAATACAAATTAGGAAGAAAATCGAAAATATACTAAATTAAATTATATTAAAATGAAATAAAATAAGATAAGTTAAGGTAACGTGTTCAAGGCAAGATGAAACGATGACTAAATGTAAGTATGTCGCAATTAAATAAAAAGACAAAACTCAGAAACGACTACACTCAACGAAGTCAAGATACGTTCTCCGAATTTAGACAAAGCGTGTCAAAAGGGATGAACAAAATAGGAGGGGGTACAATGGTTCAGAACGGGGTGGAGAGGGGTGAGAGGGAGGGGAGGAGTGAGGAAGAAAGACGCGGAGGCACATGCAAGAACGAGTGAGTTACGAGAAAAATAGGAAATTAGACAAAAGGAAAAATTACATTAAATTATCGGCAAAGCCAAAAATATACTTTAAAAATTGAAAGTATGCGTAGGAGATAAGGGCACACAAAGACGACGAAAATATGTGATGCGCAAAATATGGGCATTCACAGACACAAGAATATCACAGGTTAGGTCACCAGCAAATAGCAATGGTGAGACCTCCTTTTGTGAACTCTTTAGATAAAGAACAAAGCATTACGGGAAGCAAGAAAAATAATCTGCAATCCCGTTATGTTGTTCTACGATAAGATACACTCTGAATAACAGACTCAAAGGTGCCCCCTACAAGGTAGGCAAACCCACCGTCACGTACTCCAGAGTAAATCGAAGACAGCCCACATACATAACTTTCAACCCTTAAAGTACAAAAACTACGTTATCAAAATAAATGAAAATAACACTACCATACAAAACAAAAACTCACCAGCAATTACACGCACACAAAGGGCGGAGGGAAAATATCGGGAGGGGGCAAGTACACGCGACCAAAAGAAAATAACACAGAATAAGAGTTTTAAATTGCCGAAATATGAAACTGAACTACAGTAAAGCAATATAGATTACGACATACAGACACCTCGCCATGGTTTCACCTTGAACGCGGGCACTTCCCCAAGAATATGGGAATACGACTAGCCTACTTGGCTGCAAGAAAGAAATGCCTCGAAACAAAGCAAATGACGACGCAACACAAAGTTAACTGCGTGGTAAAATTTGATTGGTCACGACCCCTTCCAATATATAAATCACAGGCCAATAAGGGGACAAGATGCAGATATGTCCATATATGGTATTAAGACATCAGAGGGCTATTAATAGCTTCACAGCCAAGGTTTCACAAAGGCGTGCATTGATCACGTCAGATAAAAATGGCACAAAGGAGTAACTTATATATCTCATAAAAATGGCTCAATAGTTACACACTGAATACAACTTTTTATCTCTTTACCATTGTTTGACATAGATTTTAAATACAACGCTTGTTGTAGATCCTTTTATAACTTTCTCCAGGTACTCTTGTTCTTAAAAACTGGGGAAGCCGCAATGGTTTTATAGACATTAAACCTCATCCTCTTCTTTTTCATCATCATCATTATAAATATTATCTTCATAATTATTATAGTCATTGTCATTGTAAGTAAATCCATGATGTACTTGAAACAGCTGTTGTTGGCAATTGCTATAAGTACGGCGAGATTGTGATGTCATATCTATATAATTATACTTATGTGTGCAGCTACAATTCCTCAAGAGGTCCAGGTCTTGATTATTCAAGTTTACATTAACTCTTTATCAAGTTTACAAGTAATTTCTGGCTTATTATGAAAATGCTATTTTGACCATGATACAGAACGTCAGGAAATGAAATTCCAGGCAGCGGCTACAATTTCTCAAGAGTTCCAGGTCTTGATTGCAGGCTTCAGTTATACACTGCTAACAGCGGGAAATTTTATACCCCAAAATAGTCGTATCTATACTATCCGATCCATCGGCTGGTCCACAGCCATATTTGAAGGGTTCCTTAGCTTTAACTTCTTTTTGAACTTGTTCTTTGTAACATCCACCCTGTTTACACTCTCTAGGAGGATTCATGCTGACATTCAGACACCCTCCGAACCGGTAATCATCTGGGTGACAGAAAATACAATCTCTGCCGCCGCCTTCTTTAATCGTGAAGAGGGGAACGAGAAGTAATACTGCACGCACCATTTTCCACTGTGATTAACAAATGGACGAAAAGTAATTACACACAGAGACGCGGTTTACAGTCCATGGATTCCATCACCGTGTATGTAAAACAAAAGCTTTTTACTCATCGGATGACATGTACTTTTGTGAACTTTGTGGTGCTAAGTATCGCAGGTATCATCTGATCCATTGTTCCGAAAGAGCGAGATCCATTGTGAACTATAGTGAGAAAAATTAATGTATATCTTTTCAGATTGGCCATTGGCTGCAATAAAGAAATTATGATTAGGCCTATACTGTTGTGTGTACTTACAAATGCACATGTCGGTTGTATATTAGGCTACGGTACTGTACTAGAATTGAATGGTTTATTATAGTGTTCTTATTTATTGTGGTTAATTCAATACCATTGCATCCTTAAATCTGTATAGGGTCCGTATGAGTTGTTCAAAATTTATGACCAATACGAGATGCAAAGGGGTAATATGACGTGGCTTCAAAAGAATCATAGATGTAGTGCGGATTCATGTTCCAAGGAGAATTTGTATTATTATAAAGGTGCGCCCAAATGGGCGTTTCATACATTTCATAATTTTTCTTCACTATAAAAGTGAAGGGATTTCGTTCTGTTCTTGCAGGTCGTAAAGTGATACTGTTCACATTTCTTATTGCATAGTGTACAAAAGCACTGATCGTTGGCCGATGAAATATTTTGTTCGCACACAGATTATGTTTTTTTTGTTGTCGTGTAGCCTCCTGAGAGGCCGAGTGCAGGTATTTCTAATCGACGCCCGTGGGCGACCTGCGCATCGGGATGAGAGATGGAATGGATGAAGATGTATGAAACTGGGCAAGGATGTGGAAGGAAGCGGCCGTGGCCTGCCAGAAGGTACTGTCCCAGCATTTGCCTGGTGTTGAAAATGGGAAACCACGGAAATCCATTTCAAGGACAGCCGACGGTGGGGCTCGAACCCACGCGTCTACCGAGTCAGCAGAGAGCTTGGCCCCTTGACCTAAAGCAGCGCTTTAGCCCGCGTAGCCACTACTGTCGGTACAGATTATGATAAAAACCATGTATTGCCAGTCTCATGAGAGCATGTCTTTGTGTCTGGTTGGTTCTGGTCCAGTCTCTGTTGAGCATTGCATCCGTCCCAAAGAAGTTGATGTCGATGTCCCCTGATTTTTGTTTTCGGGCTGCAATGAATTCGTTACACGGTCGAGTAGATGGTAGTTGGAGTTTGGCTCTTAGATCTTCGAGGAAGAACGTTTCTCTTGTTAGGGCATATATCATTCTGTTTGGTGCAAATTTTCCTGAGCTGTTCTGAGTCGTGTTGCGCTCTACGTACTTAGACTCAGGATTATTTGTGTACCATACTTGTTCATGTATTAAATATAAATTATGCTATTATATCTTGTTTTTTATTTGGTTCTTGAGGAACATTTCCATTCATTTCCAATTTATTGCAAGTGTGGCTTTCTTAACGTTATAAGAGCATAGCATTAGTTTTTAATGAGATATTATAATATAGGGATTCATTCACGAAACAGCACGGGATGATTGGAACCGTGAGAGGTTTATAGGCAATTTATCATCGACTAAAGAAGAGGCCGACATTTATGACTTTAAATTTGGTAGATGTGGAGATTGGAAGTCTCAAGTCTATCTGTCAGTTTCACCTTCACAACCATCCATCACGGCTCCAATACCCAGTTTGAAAAGGCATCTTCAGAGTGTTTTGAAAATTATATTCAAATATTTAGAACCTTTATTTAACCAAATTATTTGTAAGGATATAAATTTTATTTTATTTCAAATTGATTCTTTCTTTTTATATACATCGAGTAGAGCCTCTTTGGACTGCGTGGAAACAATCAACTTCACTTAAGTGTCTAGGTCGTGTTCTTGTTCCGGCTTTGACTTCCTGCCAGTATCTTCTGACCCCAGCGACGAGTGCATGTTTATGTTCTTCGGACAAAGGTCCTCTCCGTCTTCCGGAAGTTGATACCATTTTAAAACCTTGGTAGTTGTTCACCAATCTTTTAAATGTGTTCCTGTCAGGAATTTCTTGGTATAGAATACCAATTTGCCTGAGATCGTTTTCGCATTCCTCGAACCATCTCGGCCTTGTTGCCTTAGACTTGATGAAACTCCATATTCTTTTCGTTAACAGATCATCAGTCATCCTCAACACGTGACCGTAAAATAGTAGCCGTCTCTTCTTAATTGATGCTGTGATAGGGTTTATGTTGTTGTACAAGTCCTCATTTGCTCTCATTCGCCACTGTCCATCAACCCATCTATTACCTAGGATGTTTCTTAATATCCTGTGCTCTCTTTTTTTTTTTGCAATTTCAGCTTGAACTTGACTATTCTTGGTCAAAGTTTTGGACGCATACAATCCCTCAGGTTTTCCAACTGTGGTATAGTGTCGGAACTTTGCCCCTATACTCATAGACTTTTTGTTATAGATATTCTTTGTCATTTGGTATGCCTGGTTTAATTTCGTCATCCGAACATTAATTGCTTCCTCTTCTAATCCATTCTGCTGGATGAATTCACCGAGATATCTGAAATTTGTGACTCGACCGATTTTTCCAAGATTAGTGATCATCCATTCAGGTCCATCGCAGATGTTTGTAATTGTTTTTGACTTCTGAATAGAAATATGGAGTTCTACCCTTTCAGCAATTTCAGACAGTCTATTGATATTGTTGACTGCCGAATCTATGTCTTGATTCTATTATTTTACAGTTTACAAGAATAGTTATCCATTAGATTTTATATTTTCATCGTCCTTATTCATTGTTTTTCCAGTTTCGTTTCATCCAGTGTATATTTTACTTAATTTCATTTATCAGCTGTTTTATTAAATTAGTTTCTTAAGGTTTATTCTAATTTGCTGAAGAAGGTTGCATTGTTGGGCCGAAACATGCGCTAACTTGATTATAATTTGTATTGAGTTAGTTAGTTATTGTTGTTTTAAGGGGCGGAACTACGAGGTCATCTGCCCCTCTTAACACAGAATAAAGAATACAAATTTTGAATTGAATTTAAAATTTTGAGGTGTACATCTAAATTTAAAAAGACCAAAAATTAATAAAACAAAAACAAACAATTAAATTAAAAAAAAATATAAACATAAACAAAAATTACGGAAAAAACAAAACATTATCATTCAAAAACGAACAAGTCGTTGAGTCAAAGTTCACTGGAAAATTTAGATTGCTGGCCCTAACCCACTCTCACTTATAAAGCGGATAACGCGATCAGCAGCCACCGCGTCATCGGCTAATATAAGTTTGAGTGTCGTCTGCAAACCAAGGTTTCTTCGTAAGTCAGCAAGATCCACACACTCGGTGAAAATGTGGGCCACGGTGAAAACGGCTCCACAGGTACAAAGTGGGGGGTCTTCCCTTCTCATTAGGTACGAGTGGGTGGATCTTGTATGACCTATCCTTAGCCTACACAAAATGACGGACTCTCTCTGGGCCCGGAAGGAGCTCCGCCAAACGCGAGTAGTTCCCTTGATCGCTCTCAGTTTACTGGGCAGTGGGTCAGCTAGCCACTGACTCTCCCAAAAAGCCAGAACTTGTAGGCGTAACTGAGAGCGAATATCTCTAGCGGGTACCTCCATTGGTCGAGGTGGTAGTGATACCGCCTCTTTTGCAGCTTGATCTGCTAACTCATTTCCCGCAATTCCCATGTGGCTTGGAAGCCACAGAAAGGTGATTCGAGTGTCAGCGTGGCACAGCCCGGCTAGTAGGTCGTGGATTCGCTGCACTAGGGGGTGTTGCGGGAAACATGTAGCAATTGACTGCAACGAACTCAAAGAGTCGGTACACACGAGAAAGTGGATTCGAGCATCCTGTAGTGCAAACTGCAGAGCTTCATAGATGGCAACGAGCTCCGCAGTAAACACACTACAGGCCTCAGGCAAAGAGATCTTGGTATTTGCACCATCAATAACGTAAGCACAACCCATCTTCTCGTCCACCTTCGAACCATCCGTGTATAGAATGCCAGCGTCCGGAAATTGGTGAACTATGCTGTGGAACTGCCTCCGGTAAACGGAGGCATCCGTGTTCACCTTAGGACCTCGGTGCAGATCTAACCGAATTTCCGGACGCGGGACTTGCCACGGAGGCACCTAGCTAGATGTCCGGATCATACAGGGATTGTATTGATTAGCGGAGAATTTTATTTATTTTTATCTATTAATCAATACGGCAATTTTCTCACATTTTCCTATAATGGTGAATGTGTTTGCTCTTCACCAAGTACAGGGTCTTTCATATAAAGTAAGAACGGCAAGCGGCAGTTTTGTTATTCGCTGCAGCGGTGGCCTTGGCCAAGCTTGTGACGCGCCATGGCCCTCTGCTGTACCATCGAAAGCGCATGCATAGTACATACAGTAAGAGGGCTGTCTTCTTTTCTTTCCGATGGACTGTATAAAAATAACAGCTTGATATACCAAACTGATTTCACTACTACTGTCGACCAAAATATTATGTGCACTCGAGTTTGAAGGTTGTTTGTGAAGTAACCAATAGGCCTACATAAAACCCAATAACATCATCATTTTCGTCGTTCTATTTTACGTTAGTTCATTTAGGCTTGGAATTTTTAATTTATATTTTAATATTTTTTATCGCAGTTGGAACACAAAAAGTACCCGTTTTAAGCGTGTTTCAACCATGCGTCACGTTTAAGAATTATTATCTCACAAACCCGTTATCAGATAGAATCCACATTTTAACACAATATACATTGGAATGTTCTATAACTGGTTTATTCATTTCAAAATTTTATATGTCCAAGAAAGAAAGTTGTTATCATTTTTGTATGGTAACTTCTTTTTGGCTCGGGGTCGTTGGAAAATTTAGTTCTTGGTCGCGTTGTAATCCTTATACATCAAAACGTTATGCTGTATGACTGTGAAATACGTAAATTAATTCAATTATTTTATATCGGTTTGTATTTGTACGGGGAAATAATACATGGTTCACCAGCTAGCCGCTCCGGGGAAAGGTCGTTACCTTCCTTTTTATGAAGCGCACCTGCGCCTTTTCACTGTGAGAACTAAAAGCTCAAGCAGCCATAACCTTCCTATGAAGGCTTCCAATTCACTGGCCGTAAAAGCCACTATACCATCTTTTTGGAAGCACGTGGTTCACTACTCTTGTGGTGGTCTGGGCGGGGACACCAAGAGCCCGCTGATGAGCCAGCTTGGTGTCCTAGGCGAAACCCCACACGAAACACGGCACAAACCTAGAAATATTGCTGAGTTTTAATTCACTGGCCGCGAAAGCCAATATACCGTCTCAAGGGGAGACCCTACTGAGTTTTAGGCCAAAAATTACTAAAAATACAAAATCTGTTTTTTTTTCCTAAATGTTACTTCATCCTTTGGGGGCACTTGGGGCACTTAGGAAGTGTGAGAAATGTAAACCGCAAACTGTGGGAAATTTGATGAAGGTATTTCCACTAAAATACTGATATTTGTTTATAAAATTAGCTCTAAATTATATTTTTCAGAATTCAAAATGTTCCAACTGAATGAGTTTTGATCGTATTACCTTAAAACTTGGTTTGCTCATGCATCTTTGCAGCCTTAATAATATTTGGTATCCATTTTTAAAAACATTAATAACATTCAAAAATATTTAGGTTCAAATTTGAAAAACTTGCATATTTTAACAGAACAACAAGTCATCCTAAGAAAAATAATATTTTAATAATATAGCATTCGCACGGTTTTTAAAAGTAATACAAATACTAATTTATGTATCATTGATGATCATTCCATAGAAGTCTCAGATTGATAAATTTAAAGTTGATGTGATGGGACATATACAAAATTTGCATACTTATTACATAAAATATGTTATAATTATAAATGACTGAACCAAATGGCTTCAAATTTTAGAATTACCTTAAGTATGCTCACTATAAAAAACCTGCAAACATTTGGTAAAATTGGGTGAAAATACTGGAGAATTCAAAACTCAGTATGGTCTCCCCTTCCCCCCAGGGGCTCACATCTTGTGGGACGTGGGTTGGCGACCACGGGGCCCCAGCTGAGTCCGGCATTGCTTCCACTTACTTGTGCAGGGCTCCTCTCCGTCTTCTTTCCTGTCGACCTCACTTGGTCGACTCTTGTTCTCTTCCTACCCCGACACTATTAGGGTATCCGAGGCCTAGGGAGTCTCTTCCTTTCCCGCCTTAATTGGCCCTTGTCTCATCTTTTCTGATACCCTCCTTCTGCGAGGGATCAGCCTTGTTTTTCTTTTCAACTTATCTCCTGCCTTCTGCTCAAGGCCCTCAAGAAGGCAGGGTGCATGTAGCCCCACCACTTCTGGTGCACCCTAGAAATTGTTACACCCTCAGGGGCTCACGGCTGGTGAGTTCAGGAGTTGGCATCCCCGAGGGATTCCTGAGCTGGGTCCGATTTTCCCCCCTTTGTCCATTACCTCTGGGGCGGACCCTCTCCTCTTTCACTTTCCTATCTGCCTTTCATGGCTCTTTTTCCTTCCCAGTCCCTCAATCCGCATTCTTCAGGGGTTGAGGGCATTTCTTTTCATCCTGTCCTTAATTGCCTTATGCTCCTTTTGTTTACCATTTCTTCTTCTAGTATATAAGTTAGTAGTTAGGTTTAGTTATGTAATGTGCGTTCAAAAAGTAACGAGCCGGAGGCTGTAATGTGCAAACCGGTGGCGACATCAGCTAACCGTGGCGTGTGTAACGAGGTGTGGTTCCGACCAGAGCGCGGAAGGTCACAGCCCGTCGCTGGAGGGCACGCGTGCATGTCACGTGACGATACAAAGCGAGCAGCAGCATGCATCTCGTCCAACCAAGACCAAGACAGTGGGCCATTCGACATGCTTCCTGGTGTGGTTGAAGACTGTGGGGCACCCATTGGGCACACACTTTGCGCAAGTGAAGTTGTTCCTTCATGATGGTGTGCACACTTCCGACGCTCAATCCGACCACGGCGGCTATGGCGTTCACTGTCACTCGGCGGTCCTGGACAATGAATGCATCAACCAGCTGGACGTTGCCATCGGTAATGCAGGGGGGTGCCCCAGACCGGGCATCATCGGCTAACGACACCCGTCCTTCCCTGAAGCGCTTGTGCCACGCCTTGACCCTTGCAAGGCACATGCAGTGTTCGCCGTACACGTATAACATTCGGCGATGAATGTCCGTTCCCGCTACTCCTCTCGCTGTCAGAAACCAAACAACACATCTTTGCTCTTCGTTTGACGCCTCGATGTCACTGTTTGCAATGCAACTGGCAGCGTTGGACGATTGATGCATGCTGCTGCTCGCTTTGTATCGACACGTGACGGGCACGCGTGCCCTCTAGCGACGGGCTGTGACCTTTCACGCTCTGGTCGGAACCACACCTCGTTACACACGCCACGATTAGCCGATGTCGTCACCGGTTTGCGCATTACAGCCTCCGTCTCGTTACTTTTTGAACGCACCTTATAGTTTACATTTCATTATCATCTTCACGATCACCCAAACCATTAGAGGCCGATAACCTAGATGTTTGGCCCCTTAAAACAACAATTATCATCATCATCATGGTCTCCCCTTAATACAGGTTATTTTTCTACATATTCCAGTGATTGGAATTATTTTGTGTTGACCAACTGTCACAATATCAATTGCTAATAAGGTAACACTGATAAATGACAGATGCCACATCGAGGAGTGCGACAGGCCGCGGGCTGAGTACCTCCCCTTGTGGCTGGACAATGCTGTGCCCATGGAGTCCAGGAAGGGTGAGGAGGTCCCCAGTAGCTGCTACAAGTATGTACGAGGCAACTCCAGCTTGGCGAAACATGGCAACATCTCCTGTCCTGCAGAATGGTTCCTGAACTCCACCGAGCGGTGTTCCCACTGGGTGTACGAGGGCCCTGAGCAGACCATCCTTAGTGAGGTAAGCTACAGCCCTGGGGTACGAGCATACTGAAGGGCCCGGAAGAAACAACCACAGTTTTTGATAGCTGTTTTAGTCTATTCAACTGAATTTTGAAAAAATAAAAATCAATGCATTTGAATTTTCGCCAAAGGAAATCTTTAGCAGGTAAACTTTAAAATAATACTTAAATTATGACGATTCTTGAGCCGTTGTAGAATGAAAAACTTGCGTTCAATTTCAGACATTCCTAAAGAATTGTTATTTATTTACATATTGGCAAGTAATGACAACAGTTCAAATTTCAAGCATTACAATGCCAAATACAACTTTGAAAATGTACAGTAGGTAAACCACGAAAGTTAAAGATAAAATGCCCATGAATAAATAGGAAATGAGATTATGAGCTGGCAAAATGGCTGTTTGATGGAAAACAATTAATTCAACAGCTTTCCACACCACTTCACATACCGTAACCAAATTTAGAAATGTTAGTTTGTTTTGAGAGAAAACACGAATATTAAGGTTTCATGGAAAGAGCTCAAATATAGTGCGGTGCGTGAGTCATTGCCGTGGGGTCCGAGATCGCTCTCTACGGCTCTGAGGTAAGATGACCTCTAGCAAGAACCCTTGAGTGAAACCAGTCCATAGTGGAATAGCTTCATACAGGTTGCACCAAATCGGTCACGAGCACTTAGTAGATCGTGAGACATTCCTGTCCGCCTCTCTTCGTAGTGGTTAGCGATCTTGGCTATCACCGCGGAGGCCCAGGTTCGATTCCCAGCTCTGCAAAGAAATTTAATTCTGGTCTGTGGTCTGGATCGGGGTCCACTTAGTATCGTGAGGCAATACTGAAAAGAAGCGGGTTCGTATCCTACCTCAGCTATCCTGAATGTGGTTTTCCGTGGCAAATGCAGGTATGGTACCTAACTTAAGGCCACGGCCGCTTCCTACGCAAATCTTACCTCAATTACAAATGCACACACTAGTACAGACATGACAGTGACACAGGTTATCAGACAAATTCTACCCACACCCAAGTACATGGGGATCTATGACCACGATGTCGCAAATCCCCTAAAAGAATCAACAACAACAACGCCTTATCAAGATGCTGGCCAGCACATACAAAACAGGCCTCTGGAGGAAATAAATACCACAATCAGAGCCAATGTACTGCGGAATATTGATTCTCTACTTTCAGAACGTTCCATGCTCGATAGTTATAAATCTTTAGATCGTACGCTTTCGCAGCTGGTGGGTGCTGCCATGACAGCCGAAACGTCCGGAAACAATCACCGATATACGACGTGGCTCCAACTGTAAGCCTAGATGATAAATTATAAATCTGTTTCCAATGGAAATTCTGAGGAATTGATGTTTTTTCAGAATTCACAACTGTTAAACTGGGTCAAACTGCTGGTCTAATAGGTATTTGGCTAATTCCTCTGAATTAATGATCACTATCACTTTGCTAAAATTCTGCTTTCTGGCCTCATGCCAGGATATAAGTCTTCCATAGAACCCGGACGGGATAACGGCTGTGGCCGATGTAGTGCACTAACACAATTGATCGAAATAAGTTTGCGCATGCAGCCAGCCATCACATGTTAAGTAGTAACCACTCTTTTGTTTCAGTTCGACCTGGCGTGTGATGATGTGGGCTGGAGACTCACTCTTGTTGGAACTATAAACGCTGTCGCCTACCTGATCAGTCTGCCAATCGTGGGCTACATATCCGACAGGTGAGAACAATAATAACCGAGTCCCTGGAAAGTAAACAACCATTTAAAACAAATCACCTGAACAAATATTGTTGATGTGTTTAGTTTGTAATGTTCTAGAGGAAATGAGCTCATAACCAGAATCTTCCTCCTCTGTATCATAAAATGAGACTACTTTTTTATTATAGCAATGCATGGAGGCAGTCTGTGTTAACTAGCAAGGTGTAGACTTTACGGTATCACCCAGTTTGCACCACCTGGGGAGAGATGATCTCGTGGCATGGAGTAAATGTTATCTCTTAGAAATTTAACCCTTCGCTAAAATTATCCCATAGTGACCTTATCCTGATCTAACATAACCCGACCACCGCTGGTCTTTATCATGATATGATACACCTCTAGAATGTCTGGAAATTGGCATTAAATCGTCACCCAGAGACACGGAAACAGCTCAGCCAACCACAGGTCACAAGAATTTCCGTACACGGTCCGACACTGCTAACAAAATACGAGGAACACGTCGACAAAGACTACCGTAACGATGGCGAAACCACAGCAACAAAAAAACAACTCTGGACGCGACAAAACAACCAGAGTCATTACAGCTTACACCATTAACTCCGGACGCGACAAAAAAAACTGACACATTACACCTTACACTATTAACTCTAGACACGACAAAACAACTAGACACATTACACCTTGCACCATTAACTCCGGACGCGACAAAACAACCAGACACATTACAGCTTACACCATTAACTCCGCTCGTGACAAAACAACCAAACACATTACAGCTTACACCATTAACTCCGGACGCGACAAAACAACCAGACACATTACACCTTACACCATTAACTCCGCTTGTGACAAAACAACCAGACACATTACAGCCTACCCCATTAACTCCGCACGTGACAAAACAACCAGACACATTACAGCTTACACCATTAACTCCGGACGCGACAAAACAATCAGAGACATTACAGCTTATACCATTAACTCCAGACGCGACAAAACAACCAGAGACATTACAGCTTACACCACTAACTCCAGACGCGATAAAACAACCAAGCACATTACAGCTTACACCATTAACTACGGACGCGACAAAACAACCAGAGACATTACAGCTTACACCATTAACTCCGGACGCGACAAAACAATCACAGACATTACAGCTTACACCATTAACTCCTGACGCGACAAAACAACCAGAGACATTACAGCTTACACCATTAACTCCGGACGCGACGAAACAACCAGAGACATTACAGCTTACACCATTAACTCCGGACGCGACAAAACAACCCAATACATTACAGCTTACACCATTAACTCCGGACGCGACAAATCAACCAGAGACATTACAGCTTACACCATGTCTTACATTTTTATTATAATCATCAAAGGATCTCTGTGAGGGAAAAGTGCTGTGTCATCTGTGCTGTTATACCAGGGATGTTGCAGTCGAGATTATTTACAAATACCAGAAATAGAAATGGTAGATTAGACAATTTCTAAATACTTTCCTTGTAAAGGGTACAACTGCAATAAGTCTGTTATTAGATGGACAATTTGTATCTCATTTCTTATGAATATGTATCACTTTTGCTATTTTCAAACAGGTTCAAAATACCCCATTTTGGAGGACTGAATCATTTACATGTTAGAGGAGCTAGTACTGAATCTCAAACATTCTCAATAACCTTGTGGGTCATTCGATATATGTATTTACATTTGAAGAGGTAATATTTTTAAAAATTACAATTAGGATGTTGCATAAGTAATGTCGTTTTTGAAGTTTGGTGTTTTATAAGATTGCATTGGTTTTCTTTGGTTCGCCAATGCTACTTACAGGAGGCCATGTCTAGAATTGCGTATATTGCGAGAATGTATCATTAAAAGATACCATACATCTCTAGATTACGACACTTGGAAAATCAAATAGAGGCTGTAGATCTGTAGCCTTCCTCGTGAATTGACCCCTGAACAGGCTCAACGTAGAGTGGATATCCGTCGTCAGCTTATCGGTAACACCACGGATGATAGATTTATCAGGAGAATTGTCACATGTGTTGAATAAATATGGGTATAATACCGCAACGCTGATGCCTCGAAACAGTGGCACAGACCCCGTCAATCTGACGAAGCCATGGTTGAAACGGATCGGTTCGACCCCAAAGTGATGTACAGTGAGTTGTTTTAGATCCCTTATTTGGGGGTGGATCTAAAAGGGAAGAGTTATTGTACTAATTTATAAGGTTGTGCCTAAAAAGGGTAGCTTCCCTTGGCAGGGCAAGCTGACCAGTGTAGAGTGTTGTGGTGTGCTGGGAACTAGGGGGCGTTCCTATAAATAATGTAGTAGTGTTTGAAGGGATGGGACCCAATGTAAGGGTCACCGTGCTAGTCGCTCAGCTGACTGCTTATTATGTAATTGAATCTGCTCGTATCAGCCGAGTGGCACGTGCTGCTTGCTGGCAGCCGGGCCGGCTCGAGAAACACAAAGGTACCTGAGTTAGAGCTATTAGACTACCGTCTGTCACGTCTTACCGTGACGGGAATAAGGAAGGGCGTTGGGATGTAAAGAGGCGTATAAACAGTAATGCTAGTGTGATGTGTTGACCAAGTGTTTATTGGTCTGTAATTCTGAGTATGAGTCCCTTGTAGGGAATGTAATTATGTTCACAATGTAAAGTACAAGTTGTGGGTTAGAGGTTACAAAAGTAGGAACTCTGAACACGACTGACTTACCTCTGGTGACACCGGCGTGGCCTTCGGCCGTATCGTTGAAGCACTGATAATGGAGAGATCCTTTGACCTCATTAAGATGCCTTCTTATACTCTCTGGCGCTATGTTGTCAGCAATGTGTTGGCATTGCTGGCCCAGTTAATAGTATGTCGCTATGTGTAACCATTGTGCAAGGACTGAGCTGCTTTTTAGAGTGGCAAGCTGTCCCTGCTACGTTTTATGGATGTTGACCCGGCTTTCCAAGGGTTGCCATTTAAGGGATTTAGGCAGATGATGGGGGGATGGTCTCCAAGGGGTGCATACCCCTGGGAGGCTGTACAAGCGTCTTCCTTCATTTGTTCGCGTCCTCGCAAACGGGAACGGAACTGGAGGTTGGGATGTTGACGTAGTGGTTCTTGAAACCTCCTCGTATCTCCTGGTGGTGTCGTATCGAAGTGTGGGTGTGAGGTCAGCCCGTGTTCAGAGGGGAGGGTTATGGGATGTACAGATATATGTATACACTGATATTGACATTGTGAAAAAGGAAATTAACAAAACAAACAAAAAAATTGACATTTGAGAAAAATTTGACATTAAAAGAAATTTGACATGTAAAAAAAATGGCCCTTGCTATTGCTGGCATATTGCTAGTTTAAAAAAAAAACATGGTTTTTGATGGTGATTCGTTACATAGTTGTGCAGGGAGGAAAAACCCAGCTAGACGCGGAATTGTGTCGTCTGGCTTTACCTTGGGGAAAAAGTGCTCCCTACAAATAGAAAGATAGGAGAGAATAGAAAAAAAATGGGTGTTCCAGGGTATAATTTAAGGGATATATTCAAAGTATTTATTTGTTTGGGAAAAAAACGGAACGCCCTGACAAATGGGGAAGTTAGAAGAAGGAAAAATGAAAGAAAACAAATCATACACATTATGTACATTGGTGGTCTTGATAATGGTAACAGATATGACCCGATAATAATAACAATAGTAATCCTTCCATTTGTAAAATTCCTGACAAGTTATGATGGAACATAGTAAACATGTAATGAAGATGAACATAAAAAAAAATAATTGCCATGTTGGTACCCTATACGTATAAGTAACCTTGCCACTCTTGTGGACCCTTGCAACTGTATGACATGGCGAGAAAATACAAAATAATTTACACTGTATAAATATTACTATCATATATATATATTAACTTATAGAGCTCTGTTACCTGGCCATTTACTGCATACCTCTTATACTTGGCGCGCACCGTACTATTATGCCTCGCCGACCGTTCTCTAATCGGCCGTCCCTGGTGCGGTTTAGTGGCTAGTCCACTATCCTCTCCCTGTATTTATCACCTAACCTCGTGGTTTTCCGTCGTGGGTCGGAATCCCACCTTAGGGTTGAAGGTCCGGCACTTACAAACCTTGTGTCGCCCTTTGAGCCTGAAGTAACGCTTCATTCGCGTATTCTGAAATGTGCTTGCGTTCAGCGATGGTCATCATCCCACGTATGCTGTCCACCGCTGACCGCTGGCGTTGTCACCTTTAAGGGTGCAACTAAAACTGATAAGGAGTGTAATTGTGTATGACATGTATGTGTATTTGGGTAATATGTTTACCATAGACATATTCACGTTCTTGGTTACCTGTAAATCAAAACAAAACAAAAATGCATCCATATTAAGATGTTTATCTCCTCGTATCTCCGTGGTCTTCCTGTGTGGGTAAAAGTGGGTTAATTATGAATATTACAGTGCAATACATTATGATTCATGACAGGTATATATAGAACCTTCTTCGGTAGCGCTTAGTTTGGAAACTAAGTGTAGCGCCACCGAAGTTTAACTTACCCTAGGTTAGCCTATTTTAACCTAGTTTATCCTAAGTATTGTCGGGCTTACCTCGGTAACGGATTTTTAGTCACCGAGTGCCGAGATATTCTATTGTGATCTATATATATATTAAAAAAACAGCCTTAAATGTAGGTTTATGTTACCCTACATCTTACATTACTTATTTAACTTATTGATAAAATTACTTAACTGTAAAACTATTCTGTATTTACATGCCGAGTGGACCTTATTCTAAAGCCGAAATGTGCTGTGCTATTATTAGCAACAGCTGTTAGTAAATTTGCTTACATCTAAGTGACCTTAACATGGCACTATGACTTAAGTACTAAAATTTAGATGGAGGCTCGTCCGTCCGATTTCTCTCGCGGGTGCCCTTGTAGTACATTGCCGGGACCGGAACCCGACAATGTCTCGTAGTCCCCTCCGTTTTAATACTATTGTCGACATCTATTCTAGGTCTTAATACTAGTACTAACCTATTCGCAGGCGGCTTACGGTGCCACTAAGCTAACCGTTTCGCCCGCTGTAACTTCCTTGTTCACGACCGTTTGCTGTTCCGATTTATCGTAGTTGAGCCGCCCACTTGGCTCCTGTGAGGGGCGCGCAATGCCCCTCTCTTAATGCCCTCTGGTTGCCCGATGCGTCGCCATTTATGTGGGCATTGGACAGTGTGGTCCAATGGCATAATATTGTCTTCGCCTTTATCGGCCGTCGCAGTCTGCTTTTCGCAGTAATATGTGCCTCTATGGGCCGCCGTAGTATGCTTTTCGCATTGATATATGATTTTGCCTCTATGGGCCGCCGTAGTATGCTTTTCGCATTGATATATGAATTTGCCTCTATGGGCCGCAGTAATATGTATTTCGCAGTTATCTTCCACTCTAACGCATAGGAGTTTTGCTTCCCGCTATGGAAGCCGTGCCTACTTAAATTTAAACTTAACTAGAAGTCTAGTCATAATGGGGTCGTCTCTAGGGATAGTTCCCGAGGCCGGCGGTGAGTGAGCTATTTCTCCCGCCATCCTCAGAAAGTCACCCTGCAGGTCTCGGCTTCGATGACCGTGACACATAGTGGGTGTAACCTTCTCCGACAAGGGGGATGAGCTAATATGCACCCCTAGATCTCGATGTTTGCCCGTGTCCGGTCCCGAATGCTTTGACCTTACGTAGTTCGTCTGTTTGGTCTAGTCGTCAGTTAAGTGAGGTCGCCGCGCTGTCGAGCCAACTGGGGTAAGGGTCCACATCGCCTTCCCCAGCTCTCAAAGTGTTGTTCTCCTGACCTTCGGCTTACACCGTTGTCATTAATCAGATCGTATCAGATTCCTTTGTAAAAAAAAATGTAGCGTAACCTGTGTAAATGGTTTAATCTCTGTGTAAAATGTAAAATATTTCCAGTGTTGCGGGGTTGTAGATCTCCTAAGTACATAGGCTACTTCTGGTCTACCATCGCTACGTCAGCTTTCCAGCAATAATGCTTTCTTTACCTTAATGGAGGTGTTAGTAGGGTCTGTAATGTCAGGTATCCTGTTATTAGGATCTGGGGGTAGTTATTTGTTGAGTGGGCATAAAGTATGGTAGGAAGGGTTTGCGCACCTTTGGGTTCCACGTTAGTGGTGGCCTGGAGCCGCTGATGCCGCTGGGATGTTCCTATAGTGAGTGGACTGGGGAGGCAATTCCCGGGATTGCAAAGATACGAAAATTTCATGCAGGTTTGATATTAAAATCCCTGGTAAATGGATGGGATACTCATGCATGTGTCTGGATATGAAGTGTCTGCCTTCATGTACGGATAGGTGTAGGGTGGGGCATAATACCAATATGTTCCTGTCATGCGGGAGTGTTTAAGTACTAAAGAATGGTTAATATATATCTATGGCCTCCTCTCTCATTTGGAGAGGCGCATTATGCTTATTGAATGTTTGCTGAGCCACCCCTAATACTCAGGTGGTAGCATCGTGACGCAAGGCGTAGCATGCCTGCTCTTTAGACGCATGAAGTCCATCAACCCCTTGTGTGTACTTTGTAATGTAGTGTAGCTGTTTTTGGTCGTGTAGATGTGTCTGCGTTGGGTTATGTTGGGCGTGAGAGGGTTATGGGAAGGGAGTAAGGTGGTACGCTGGTAGCCTGTTCTCCTGTCATCCTCCCTTGGTCCATATTGGCTGTCTATCCGCGCCTTGGGATAGTAGAGCTGCATGACCTAATCTGGTCTGCCATTTGTAGTGTAGATGTGGCCAGTGGTCGTAGTGCGACTGGTCATGTGCTAGTCATCTGTAATGACTCCTATGCCTTACGATCGATAAGAGAAGTTATTAGGGGGGAGATCTTGTCTGTGTTTGCTCCTAATTGTTGAGTGCGTGTGCGTGTGTGTGACTATGTTCCGCTACACCACGCGGACGGTTGGTCTGTTGCAGGCCAAGTCGTAATATGTATCGTCTGTGTGGGCAGAAGGCGCCCGTGGCTTGCCAACGTCCTTGCGAACGTGCCCCTTATAGGCCCAAGATAAGTTCCGCTGTGTCACGTCTTGTCCATTGCCAAATGTTTTTGCAGTGTGGAAAAAAAATGTATGGTGTTATAATTGTTATGTGTTTGTAATTTCATGGTCACTGGCGCTACGCAATAGTGTCTCGTCACCGCAGTATTGCAGTGTGAATAGTCTGCAGTCAGCAGTTGGCATGTGTGATGTCAGGCTGGGACGTTATTGTTTGTCATCCGCTGGCATGTGCTTTTCTGCACGTATGCAAGTGTGGTCATTGTTTTAGATTCCTAGTGGACTAATGTAGCAATTCATCCTAGTTAGGTAATGACGTTGTGTGGCCATTGTTCCCTAAGACTTGTGTCTTGCGAAATTTTCCTACCTGTGTCTGTGAAATGTATTCTCTATGTCTGGTGTAATTCGAAATTTTATGTCTGGCTTCTGGTGGGATGAAATGTAGTATTCCCTGTTCATGCACTTGTATGGGCCAATTTCAGTATGATTGGACACCTGAATAGATGTTTTCCTTTGTGTCTAAAATTTTACTGTAACTCAGACCCGTGACCTTATGTCATTCTCTGTGTTTTATGTTTGCGTTGTGTTTCAGGGCTTGGGGCTTTCCCAGTGTGGTTTTTGCTTGTGTTCCGTGTACCAAAAATACCATTGGATAGTTAGTTTTTGGTACGAGTGTGGTGTGTGGTCATGGGTTCGAATCCGGTTGTCTGTAAAGACTTGGTGTGATCATTTCCGTGCCGCATATATTATGGCACGTTCCCGTGGATGTGCAATGCGCAAATGAAAGCATGCATACCTGTGTAGAGTTTGTATGTTTTTGATTTCCCCTTGTAGTGTAATTTTGGAAGATATAGGGTCTCTAAATCGGGCGTGAATGATGCCGTGCGTTCTGCTCCGAGAGCTGTTTTCTGTAAGCTTGCAGGTTATCACTGAGGCCTGCGTTACTGCTGAGTATGGTGGTATCGGATTACAATGTCTTGCGCGCTCGCTTGTTACTTGTCTTGATAACGCTGTGTGTCCGGCACATGTGTTTTTAATCGCTTACTCTCTGTGACTGTGATTAGTGCTTTTCGCATTGTGAAAGAAAAGAGGGGAATTTGTGGTTTAACGTGACCGTATCTGGAGATCATGAGCCACGGGATTTCCGTTTTACTTGGAATCCAAACCACAGGCCATGGCATTTCACTTCGGAAATCTCATATGCATTGGCCGTACTGTAGAAGAACCTCCCATTGACTACATGTGTGTCCCCAAATTTTGCGTTAACTGTATCGTGGTTCGATTATGTCCCTACAATGGTACGAAATGTCATTATGCCCGCGTGTTTCCGGGACAGTTCTGTGGGGTGTTAGGATCGTATCCCGGTGCGGTCAGTGGGCTATTTCTTGGCTTTCTTCCCACGTCTGCCAGCGGGACCGTTTCCTTTTCTCTTAGTAGTGTGCCTTCCTGTACGTGTAGGTGTGTGAGCTTCACGTGTATGATATGCCTTTATCCGGCGGGCGTGAATAGTGTCCTTTATGAGTTTTCTCCCATGGCGCACGCTCACTATATAATTTAGGTCAGATACCTTCCTGCAGACTTTGAAGGGACCTGCCCATCGTGGCAGGAGGAATTCGGACACGTTCTTCTTACGGGCAGAATTGGAGACCATGACCAATTGCCCGGGTGTGTATTCCACGGTCTTTCTATTCCGATCGTACCGCTCTTTTTGCTTTTTCTGGGCCTCGGCTATGTTTTTTCTAGCGTCCATGCGGGCTATCTGCAAATGCTCTAGCCGAGCCGCATTGTCTGTGTGGGCGTCCTGTGGGATACATATATTGTCTATGGGACTTCTGGGTGTGTATCCGTGCAGTAGGAAGTGTGGAGAGTGTTTCGTAGCCGTAGATACAGAGGTATTATAACTAAAAGTAATGCTTTGCAGGTATTCATCCCAGTCTGTTCCTGCGTCCTCTGTAAATTTAGCCAGCGCTATTCCAAGTATTTTGTTCATACTTTCCGTGAGTCCGTTGGTTTGCGGGGAAAAACTCGTGGTAGTGTATGCCTTAATCCTGAGTATCTCCAGAAACTGTTGGAGCACTCTCGAGGTGAAAATAGTACCTCTGTCGGATAATAAGGTTTGGAATAGGCCATATCGTGTAATTATATCAAATAGAAATTCGGCTATGCTGTTCGTGTCTGCTTTGGGAACAGCCTTTGTAATCATGTATAGTGTGAGATACTCGGTGGCCACCAGGATATATTTATTACCTTTTTGACTCGTTGTAATGGGGCCTTTCACATCTATCCCGACTCTGTGAAATAACTCTCCCACGGGAATTGGGTTGAGTAGTCCATGAGGCTTACCAGGTCTTGTTTTGAATCGTTGGCAGGTGTGACATGTCTTTACAAAGGTATCTATGTCGGCCTTCATGTTCACCCAATAGTACTTGTCACGGATTCTAAGGTATGTTTTATGCGTACCTAAGTGTGCCCCTGCCAGTGGGCTATTGTGGTGTCCGATCATGATATTTTCTCTCAATGATTCCGGAACCGCTATAGGTGCGCTATCGTGCATGGCTGTGGGCTTAAATTTCAGTACCCCGTCTTTGTCTAGGACAAATCGCCTAGACATCCGTGCTGTCTTGGAGTCCACTTTATCCAAGTCTTCTAGTGCCAATAGAATCTGTTTCAAGTGCGGATCACTTTCTTGCTCCTGTTTGATGTCAACCACCGTCAGGGCAAAGGTGGGCATATCGTCCCAGTCGTGGTCCTTACTGTCATCCGGGGGCTCGGCTACTGGCAGCCTAGACAACCCATCTGCGTCTAGGTGTGTAGCGCCTTTCTTGTGTTTGACCACGAAGTCATATTCATACAGGCGGAATATAAACCTGTTGAGTCGCGAATTTGGGTTTTTAAATTTGTCCCAAAAAAGCAAGCTCGCGTGGTCAGTCACTACCGTGAACTTGATACCATAGAGGTATACTCTAAAATAGTTCACTCCCCACGAAAATGCCAGCATTTCCCGCTCTGTGGCAGAGTATCTAGTCTCGACGGCCGTTAGCTTCCTGCTAGCGTAGGCGACGGGCCGTTTGCGCCCTTCGGCGTCTTCCTGCAATAGGGCTGCTCCCAACCCATACAGGCTGGCATCCACGTGTAAAAATGTGGGCCTATCACTGTGGAAGTGTTGCAGTAACGGAGGTGAGGTCAATAGTTGCTTCAGTGTGTTGAAGGCATCTATGTGTTCCTGCTTGATGCTGAAGGGCGTTCTTTTACGTGTGAGTTCAGTTAGGGGATGGGCGATGTGTGCAAACCTATAGATATGCTTGCGATAGTACGAAGCCAAGCCAATAAAACTGCGCAATTGTTTCAAATTTGTGGGCATTGGGATGCCCGTTATTGCGTCAGTCTTAGCTGGGTCGGGAATAATGCCCTCCCTGTTGACAATATGGCCCAATATGTTAATTTGCTGTCTGGCAAATTGACATTTCGCAGGTTTAAGCCTTAGTTTTGCTTCTCTGATCCTTGCGAAAGCCTCCTCCAAATGTACGATGTGTTCATCAAAAGTGTTGGAGAAGACCGTTATGTCATCCACGTACACTAATACGGAACGCCATTTAAGCCCTGAAAATGTCTTATCCACTAGCTTTTGGAAGGTTTGGCTGGCGTTCCGGAGACCCATCGGTAAACGGGTGTAGGTAAATAGTCCGTTCTCTGTAACGAACGCCAGCTTGTGCCTATCTGGTTCATAGACGGGGATTGAATAGAATCCGCTAAAGCAATCCATCGAACTGAACCAGCTAGCTCCACCAAGGGCGTCCAAATAGGTGTCTGCCCTTGGTAGTGGATAACTATCATTTTCGACAAACTTATTGAGCCTCCTGTAGTCAGTACAAAATCTGTGCGATCCGTCCTTCTTTTTGGTCAGCAGAACTGGAGAGGAATAGTTAGAAATAACTGGAACAATGACCCCTGCCTCGAGCATCTCTGAGATCTGGGCATCGATGGCATGTCTCTCCTTCTGGCTCACTCTGAAGGGAGGCTGGTGTACTGGTCGGTCACTAGTGAGTGTGACGTGGTGTTCAATGAGGTCTGTCACAGCGAGATCCTTCATTGAGTGGGCAAAAATATCTCTGTTGGTCTCCAGGAGCTCCGTGAGCCTTTTATTTTGCTCCGGAGTCAGGTCCTGCCTGTGGTTCTGGTTGGCCGCCTTATCCGTGTGTGTGTTTGTGTATTGGCTGATAGTGTGCAGTGTAGGGGCCTGATGCTCGTGGTTTTCTCGCTCCGCTCGAATCCCATCTCTGTTCCTGGTGTATACCATGGGATGTGTGGTGAGCCTCTGGTCGTGCTTTAAAAGCATCTGACCACTAGCGAAATTTATGCTAGCCTCATATCTAGCGAGAAAATCCATGCCAATTATGGCTGACGCAGAAAGGTGTTCGATAACGAACATGGGGTGCGTTGTGGCAAAATGGTCTATCCTAATATGTATGTTTGCTACCCCCATGTTTTCCAGCGCCTGAGCATTGGCCGCTACCAACCGAATGTCTCCCGTGACACCTTGTATTTGCGCCTCGGCAATGTGTCGTCTATTAACACAACTTACGGCTGCCCCAGTATCAATTAGGGCCTGCACTCTGTGGCCATTTATGGTGGCGTGTATCGTGAGGGCCGATACCTGAAATCCACTGCCCTGCACCGATGTGTTGTGTAAGACGTATGTTGTTGTTGTTGTTGTTGCCGGAGTGACATTTGTGCTGGGGAGGCATGGATCTGTCCGCTTATCGTACCTGGCACGCTTCGCCTCTCGGCTTACTTCCTGTCCTGAATACTTTGCCCCGGTCAGCAAAGTGCGTTTGCCAAGTACATTGCCATCTCCTTTAACCGGTCTTGCTGTGAGACTAGGAGTCTGCTGGCGAACGTTTAATGTATTAATCGTTCCCAGCCTTTGTGTAGTTGTGTTGTTGTTGGTTTCTTCCTCTCGGGAAGGTGTGTCTGCAAATGTGACCCTGAGCTTGCCCTTGTTACCCCGACTTTTGTTCCAGGCGGTCGCGAGTTCGACTCCTGTTGCTGGCTTTCCCATGCCGAGCGAACTCGCGTCATGCGCCTGTGTGTGGTCAATTCCCCCCCCCCTGTGTTGTGGTGAAGGGGGTGGGGTTTTCTGTTTGGAGGGTGTGGGCGTGTTCTCGGGCTGTTTGCTTCTGATTGTGAGGGGTGTGTAATGTCCCGCCTTAGGGTTTCCTGTAAAAAGTACGTGTAGGTCCCTATTGAATCCCGCACTTGAGAATAGCGGAGGCGAGTGCACATCCGTGTATACATGGATGTTGGCTTTGAGCACCTTGCCGAGAGCGGTTACCTCTACGGCACTACCATAGGTGCCGTCCTTACCCATGTATTTTCGGTAATCCGCCCCGGTCTGGAATGGGTTTTCCCGCTCGTCCGACACAAAGTCCCGGTACTCTTTCCAGTTGGCCAAGATATGTTTGACCGTTTTCTGTCTGTAGTCCCCATGATAATCCTCGGTATTCCGGATTAGAAAGCTCATGGCCCTAAACAGACAGTTGCCGTCTCCTTGCACGGGGTGTGTTTGGAAACGGTCCGGGGGCGGATCGTCAGCCTTAGCTTTAGCTGGCTGCTTCTTCCCCTTACTCTTACGAGTTTTCTTGGGGGAAGGGCCTTTCTTGTGTTGTGTTGGGGGAGGAACCTCAGCTGCTTCATCAGCTAGCCGAACCTCCCCGTCTAGGCGTTTTTTGAAAATGTGGGTGTACGCCTGCCTGTAATGTATGTGCGCCCCCCCCTCGGGGTGGCTGCGCCAACTCCCCGTTTGCGGTGTGTAAGCAGGTGTAGGGAGTATGGCCCCCCTGTCTGTCCGGGGGGGGTGCTTCATCCCTGAACTCCCTCGGGTATTCGTCTGGGAGGGGGTAGTGTTCTGGGCCATTCGTGTGTTTGTCTATGTTGTCCCTTTCTCTAGTGGGTTTCCTTCCTTGTCGGTTATTGCCCTGTTGTCCGTTATTCTGTCTCCGCCAGGGTGGGGTATATGTCTGCTGCTGCTGGGGCGGGTGTTCCCGTCGGTTCCCCTTTTCCCTATATTGGTCAGCTGCATACCCCTGTCTGGTCGAGGGTGGGTTTTCTCGCTGTTCCCAATTTCCCTTGTACTGCGGGGCCGCATAGCCTTGGCTGCGTGGGGGCGGGTTCTCCCGATATTCCCCATTTCCCCTGTACTGCGGGGCTGCATAACCTTGGCTGCGTGGGGGCGGGTTCTCCCGATATTCCCCATTTCCCCTGTACTGCGGGGCTGCATAACCTTGCCCGCGTGGGGGCGGGTTTTCCCGGTACTCCCTGTCTGCCCTGTATTGTGGGGCAGCGTAGGACTCTCTATTTGGTGGCGGGCTGTCTCGTCGGGGGATGTCGTGGTCTTACTCCTCAGGGTAGTACTCCCGTGTGTACGGAGATGGTGATCGCCTTGAGGGGTATGTCGGCTCTGTGTCCGTGTATGCTATCGGTGAGTACCGCGGAGGGTAGTGTGGTCTATCCTGTGGGGGAGGTGTTGTTGGCCGCTGTGGAGGGTAGTAATTTTCTTCCCTCCCGTAGCGTCTCCTCTCTGTGTACCCCCTGTCCCTCTCAGTATGATAGTGTTCTCGTGTGTCTGCTTGCTCATCCCTTGGCGGTCTCCCGCCCGCTTGGATGGCAGCTATGGTCAGTTTCTCCATCCTATCCACTAATTCGTCTATTTTGTCATTAGTGTCGTCTTTCCGAGTTTTGAAGTGCAGATCCACGGCTTTTTCCGTAGCCTTTTCCGTGATCTTTCTCCCCTCCTCTATGGTCTTTATGTTATTCAACATATGTTGGACCGTGAGGTTGTTCATGATGCATAGCTTTTCTACTATGGCTGGTCTGAGGCCCTGCATTAACAGCTTGACTTTCTGTTTATTTGTCATTGCTGCATTGTACTTTTCGCACATTATCAATTTAACATTGATGTATGCCTGGGCGCTCTCTTTGGGTCCCTGTGACCTCTGTCTAATCTGGTCATAGAGATCGTCATCGTCTGGTATAAGCTGGAACTCATCCTTCAACATTACCGTGGTTTCCTCCCATGTGGCAGCCTCTAGTGCGTCCTCATGGAGCTCATACCATGTCATGGCCGCCTTTGTGAGATAGGCAGGAAGGAGCCGTTTCCTAACTTCCTCGCTCCAACCATTGATCCGGGCCGTTCTATTGAAGGCCTTGAGGTATTCCTCGGGATCCTGGCCTTCCCCCGTAAACTTTGTGGGGTGGATCATGGGGTATTCAGTGTGTCTATTCATCTCGCTTTCAGCTGTGTCTCGTTGGCTGTGTAGTGCTTCGGGTCTGTTTGTGCCGTTCACCCCGCTGTCGTGTGCCGAGGTGTTTGGGCTGTTTAGAGGGGAATTAGCCTCGCTTCCCGTGTACGACACCTGTGTTACGTTACCAGGTGGCTCGTCACCTGATATGTCTGTGCTGATGGATGGTGTATTGTCGTACTGTGTGGATTCGACTATGTGTACGGTTCTGTCTAAATCCTGTTTTACTGTTTCCAAAATAGTGTGGATGTCAAGAACCGCTTCTGTCGTGTGATTATTGGCTTTAATAGTGTCTGTTTCTAATAGCTCTGAAATGCGCTCGAGCAGGTTACTGGCTTTCTGCTCTGTGATCTGCAGTTGCTACAACAATAGGGGATGGAGTGTTGGCAGGCAATCTACTTCACTAGCGCTGGATACTGGTGACTCTTGTGTGTGTTCACTGGCCTGGGACCGTGTAAAATGTATAACTTGTGCTGCAGCGGCAGGGTGTTGAGCACGGATCTTTGCTGTTTGGAATTCAAGGTCCCTGAGGAGTTGTACTGCAGTCTGGTCAGTTATTAAGTCACCGTTCTTAATCTTTAGCTTCGGCAGGAGTGGAGTCGTACTAGCCGACAAATGGTGTGCAAAGTCTCTTAATGTAGTTCTAAATGTGGACATTTAATTTAAAAAAATGTGTGACGCAATATGAGGTTAAAAAAAATTCACTATTTGCTTGGCTTTTTGCGGTACGGAAGGGGTCGTTTCTCCTACGAGGGTTCGTTGGTTGAGTCCCGTTCTACTGTGCGTAGGACTGCGCCTCCACCAGTGTTTTAGATCCCTTATTTGGGGATGGATCTAAAAGGGAAGAGTTATTGTACTAATTTATAAGGTTGTGCCTAAAAAGGGTAGCTTCCCTTGGCAGGGCAAGCTGACCAGTGTAGAGTGTTGTGGTGTGCTAGGAACTAGGGGGCGTTCCTATAAATAATGTAGTAGTGTTTGAAGGGATGGGACCCAATGTAAGGGTCACCGTGCTAGTCGCTCAGCTGACTGCTTATTATGTAATTGAATCTGCTCGTATCAGCCGAGTGGCACGTGCTGCTTGCTGGCAGCCGGGCCGGCTCGAGAAACACAAAGGTACCTGAGTTAGCGCTATTAGACTACCGTCTGTCACGTCTTACCGTGACGGGAATAAGGAAGGGCGTTGGGATGTAAAGAGGCGTATAAACAGTAATGCTAGTGTGATGTGTTGACCAAGTGTTTATTGGTCTGTAATTCTGAGTATGAGTCCCTTGTAGGGAATGTAATTATGTTCACAATGTAAAGTACAAGTTGTGGGTTAGAGGTTACAAAAGTAGGAACTCTGAACACGACTGACTTACCTCTGGTGACACCGGCGTGGCCTTCGGCCGTATCGTTGAAGCACTGATAATGGAGAGATCCTTTGACCTCATTAAGATGCCTTCTTATACTCTCTGGCGCTATGTTGTCAGCAATGTGTTGGCATTGCTGGCCCAGTTAATAGTATGTCGCTATGTGTAACCATTGTGCAAGGACTGAGCTGCTTTTTAGAGTGGCAAGCTGTCCCTGCTACGTTTTATGGATGTTGACCCGGCTTTCCAAGGGTTGCCATTTAGGGGATTTAGGCAGATGATGGGGGGATGGTCTCCAAGGGGTGCATACCCCTGGGAGGCTGTACAGAGTCTTTCTCACGACTCGGCCGGCCGGCGCGCCCAGCTTATCTGCCTCCCCTGGAAATGTTCTCCACCTACATCCACACATTTCTGGCATCGTCTTAGGGAACTCCGATTCACACGCATAAGTCTTCAGAAATTGAGGCTATTTCTCGCCGGATATGTTCTGCTATTTCATTTACTTTTTCCTCGTTAAGTACACGTTTTCTAACACTTCGCTTCTTATCGAGTAGGGAACCAGTTCCCCTCAATTTGTTTACGAGATTCCATACGGACTCTCTATGTGGAGGGCGCACACCTGGAAAATGTGTTATGAAACGTCTAACGACTTCCCTGCAAGACTCTGTTTTCACATAATTATCGTACATAAATACCCTTTCCTCTACCGTGTACACACGTGGAGGCATTATGAGAATTATAATCAAAAGTAACACTTCACAACTCGAGAATAGTTGGAGCGACAGATGAGCACTAAATACACGTTATAAGCATGGACCAGAACTGCGAAGTGCGCGCTGTGTAACAGGAAGTGATCAGTCAACGGGTGGCAGATAAGCTTGGTGGGCTTGCCAGCTGAGTCGTGAGAGAGACTCACTCTATGTCTTGTGGAATTTTGAAGAAATGATTCACTGGGAGTTTTTTTTTTCAAACGGGCCTGCAGCCAATGCAGATCTTTAATCTCAATAACTATAACGAGCTCATGAAATTTTGAGACGGAGATACCCAGTTACCGAAATAGCATTCTCTTGCAGCACGACAATGCGAGACCTCATACTGCACGAACAACCGTGGCAACTAATTCAGGAAATGGGAGGAGTCGAACAGCTACGACATGAAGCATACAGCCCTGATCTTGCGCCTTCGCATTACCGTCTTTTTAGAATCATGGCCCTTTTCTTGCGTGGAAGAAATTTCGAAAACATTGAAGCTGTGGGAGTGGGTCTCGCTGAATTCTTCGCATCAAACCCCAAGATTGGTACCGTCGCGGGATAAGAAACCTCGCTGAAAGATGGCTCTTGACCATAGAATCTGATGGTCTCTACTTTGAAGAATAGTTTAATACTTGTCAGAAAAATTTCCAAATATAAGGTGCGTTCAAAAAGTAACGAGCCGAAGGCATAATTACAGAAACCAGTACCTGTATGTTAGAAGTATTGGTCCTGGCTGTTGAGGCACTTGTCCCACTGTGACACGAGGCGGTGAATGGCTGTCTCATAAAATTCCCTGGGCTGCGATTTGAACCAGTTCCGCACGTACAGCTGGACGTCGGCGTCCGAGGTGAATCGTTGGCCCCACAGAGCCCTTTTCAGGGGACCAAACACGGCGTAATCACAGGGAGAGAGGTCAGGACTGTATGGAGGGTGGCCGAGAACCTCCCATTTGAATTTCTGCAGGAGTGCCGCGACTGTGTTGGCCGATTGAGGTCGTCCATTGTCATGGAGCGACCACGGCGGCTATGGCATTCACTGTCACTCGGCGGTCCTGGGTAATGAGTGCATCAACCAGCTGGACGTTATCATCGGTATTGCAGGGGGTGCCCCAGACCGGGCATCATCGGCTAACGACACCCGTCCTTCCCTGAAGCGCTTGTGCCACGCCTTGCCCCTTGCAAGGGACATGCAATGTTCGCCTTACACTTGTGACATTCGGCGATGAATGTCCGTTCCCCCTACTCCTTCCGCTGTCAGAAACCGAAAAGCACCTCTTTGCTCTTCGGTTGACGCCTCCATGTCACTGTTTGCAATGCGACTGGCAACGTTGGACAATTGATGCATGCTGCTGCTCGCTTTGTATCGCCACGTGACGTGCACGCGTGCCCCCTAGCGACGGGCTGTGACCTTCCACGCTCTGGTCGGAACCACACTTCGTTACACACTCCACGATTAGCCGATGTAGTCACCGGTTTGCGCATTCCAGCCTCCGGCTCGTTACTTTCTGAACGCCCCTTATATATCCTTGTGATTCTTATTCTGTTTTTACCCAGCATCTCTATATTTGCACCAAATCCACGATAACAGACGCAGCATCTGATGTAATATTTTAGAATACTTTCCCAGACTTTATTGAACGTAGTTACAATATCCAATGTTATGATAAGAAAGTTTATCTGAACTTCTCTTACAGTTTCCACCAGTTTTAATTATAAAGATGAAAGATGCGCCCGAACGAACATAATATGAGTTTCGTTTTGTCCAATGATTCCTCTGGATTGTTTGTTTACTCTTTACAGTATTCGTTGAGTGACTTCACTCTTCTTGAATATTTCATTACGTGATAACGGTTACAGTTATGTTCACACAATTCACAAAAACACCCTTCCCCTGGGTTGTGAAGTTTCTTGGTTTTGTAGATCATTTGATGGAATCCCTGCATTGCGTGGCTTAGTTCTTGTCTTTCTTTGGTCCAGAGTCTGTCTAGTAGTGTATTTGTGTTCTATGACGACGACGACGACGACGACGACGATGATTTTACGGGCGGAACAGCAAGGTCATTTGCCTCTTGTGTTGTAGAATTATAGAACGATGTCGTGCTATACCCTTCTGTTTTCGACACGCTCGTTGTGTTGCTCAGTATAGTGTTACGTGCCACCCCCCTAGTGGCACTTTTTGTTAACTGGATTACGGTGGGTTGAAGCACAACACAGATTGTTCCTTTAAAGAAATAATTAACTTTATTGCGGCCAGAAAGATACACCACTCAACAGCAAATACAAGCAATTAGAACCTTACTCAAGTTTCCTCAAGTCTCTTCCTTGAGCGCTCTTGCCCCTTTCACTTGTCAACAAACCACAGAAGTTAAACCGTCTTAATGAGTCCGGTGGCCTTGACACAAGCTACCTGCACCTCTTCCTCATATACACAAACTACAGTTACTTACGATAACCTGCTACACGCTGTTTCGCTGTCCACAAGCTGGGGGAAACAATGTCACTGGATTTCGTAACTCGCACGGCACTTCGTCACCACACTTCTGTCGCTCAGAAAAAAAAAGCACTAGCTCAGAAACACACACCCAGAGAAAACTCGGTCCCCTCACTGTTGAGGCCGCTTATATAGCAGGCTGGTGACTCAATGAATTCTAGAATCGTCCAGGACACACTGCTTCTCGACATTTCCTTCACTGGCTGGGTCACGAATATTCTGGACCATCCCTTTCACTTCGCAGCCCGTTGCGTAACGCGCACGTAATACACTGAGGCAGAGCACACACAGCCCGGGGCAGCTGTGACTCATGCGGCGAGCGATGAAACAAACTCACAGCCGTAACAATAGCTTGACACACCGTATGAGTAATCTCACTAGCGCTTAGAGACAGCCCAGCGGGGCTAACGAAGCGACACGAATACTCACGACCGCAACCGATCATCCATCCCCTTTCACGATCTTTTGACATGCACCGAGACAGACCAAAGCAGCGGGGCAAACAGAACGTACCCGAAACTTCACAACCTAGACCAATCATTAGGGCTAGGATTTTTATATAATTACATATTCCTTCCCTTTGCTTATACATAACTAAACATTATAAATGTCCATGAATTAGAACTTGAGCTATCATCTAATTACATTTTATTGGTACATATTTTACATATTTGATCATAATGACATAATTTGTTTTAGATATTTTTACTTTAAAATTAATATTCTGCGTTTTTATTTTACAAATTTGTTCAAAATGGCATATTTTTAACCATAACTTTACTTGATTTATTTAAAATTACATATTCTGTCTGTTACTGCAAAATAAAAATATTTTTCGCAAGTGAAATATATATGTTCACTAGAAACTCGGGTACATGAAACGGATTTTCCAAGCAATTCATAGGCTGTTGAGAAAGGGCCGGGGAAGATATTAGTGGAGATAAGGGGAAGGCACCCTGCCGGAGACTCAGCGGCTGGACTTTAGTTTATTTCAGTTGTCCAGTGAGTGCCTGAGACCCTAAGAATTAACGCACAGAACAACAAATCAAGCGATTATTCACAGAACAAATAGCCCGTCTATAAACGAAAGAAAAATGGCTGCCTAAGGATCAAGCCCCGCTTCGTCTGTCTTATATAGTACGTGGAAGAGGTTGGCTGATCGGTTATATTTGTGAGCCTTCGGGTCACTTCGTTAGCCCCGCTCGGCTGTCTCTAAGCGCTAGTGTAATCTCAGTCGCTGGTCTCCCACGGATGTTGGGTTCTCTTGTTCACTGATATACTATTCTTGTGGGGGTTGTTATTCCCACCCTCAGGGAGTATTTCAGGAAATGTGCTTTAACCTTATCTATTCTTTCGAAGTCTGAAGTCGTTAGTTTATTCCAAATAAAGATTCCGTCAGATAAAATTGGTGACATCCTGAAATTAAAGCACTTCTAGTCACGCTCTCATCTGTGATCTGATAACGGTGACAACTAGTGTTTGTGGCACAATTATGGCAGACGCAAGGTGCTTCTTGTCCCACTCTCATCTGTGATCTGATAACGGCGACAACTAGTGTTTGTGGCACAATTATGGCAGACGCAAGCGCACCTAGTCTCGCTCTTATCTGTGATCTGATAACGGTGACAACTAGTGTTTGTGGCACAATTATGGCAGACGCAAGGCGCACCTAGTCTCGCTCTCATCTGTGATCTGATAACGGCGACAACTAGTGTTTGTGGCACAATTATGGCAGACGCAAGGCGCTCCTTGTCCCACTCTCATCTGTGATCTGATAACGGCGACAACTAGTGTTTGTGGCACAATTATGGCAGACGCAAGGCGCTCCTTGTCACGCTCTCATCTGTGATCTGATAACGGCGACAACTAGTGTTTGTGGCACAATTATGGCAGACGCAAGGCGCTCCTTGTCCCACTCTCATCTGTGATCTGATAACGGCGACAACTAGTGTTTGTGGCACAATTATGGCAGACGCAAGGCGCTCCTTGTCACGCTCTCATCTGTGATCTGATAACGGCGACAACTAGTGTTTGTGGCACAATTATGGCAGACGCAAGGCGCTCCTTGTCACGCTCTCATCTGTGATCTGATAACGGCGACAACTAGTGTTTGTGGCAGAATTATGGCAGATGCAAGGCGTTCCTTGTCACGCTCTCATCTGTGATCTGATAACGGTGACAACTAGTGTTTGTGGCACAATTTTGGCAGACGCAAGGCGCTCCTCGTCACGGTCTCATCTGTGATCTGATAACGGTGACAACTAGTGTTTGTGGCACAATTTTGGCAGACGCAAGGCGCTCCTAGTCACGGTCTCATCTGTGATCTGATAACGGTGACAACTAGTGTTTGTGGCACAATTTTGGCAGACGCAAGGCGCTCCTCGTCACGGTCTCATCTGTGATCTGATAACGGTGACAACTAGTGTTTATATCACAGGTTCGGAAGACGGAAGGCGCTCCTAGTAACGCTGATTCTGTCCTCTATGATCGGGTTCTCCCGTTCGCTGGCCCAGAGTTATCTACAATTCATCATCCTGGAAGGACTCAGCATGCTGGTTGGTGCAGGCGCCTATGCCAGCACTTTCATTCTGGGTCAGTATCTACAACATTATTCTACGTTCAGGCTATACCCTATTTTAGTGAAACAATCACTTGGATATTTGACTGTAGTCAAACATAATTATCTGATCCACGGTGACGTTTTTTCATAACAAAGATATAGAAATAGAAAGGACCCTCTGCCAGCCCAACGTCTCTAATTCCTATTTTTAAGAAGCTAGTCGGCTCGAGTTAAATAAAAAAGAAGTTGTGATTAGATTAGTGGATAGCAGTGACTTTCTGTGTGTTGGAGGGACGGAATGGGATTAGTGTTTTCTCATTTAACGTTTTTAGTTATTATTTGTTTCTGTAGAAAAATCATGATTCTTATTTCTTTGTTACATATTTTAAATAGTAAGTTTATTATAATTTTTCCACCAGGGAGTATCCCTATTTACAAATATAATGTGCGTTCAAAAAGTAACGAGCCGGAGGCTGTAATGCGCAAACCGGTGACGACATCGGCTAATCGTGGCGTGTTTAACGAGGCGTGGTTCCGACCAGAGCGTGGAAGGTCATAGTCCGTCGCTAGAGGGCATGAGTGCACGTCACGATACAAAGCGAGCAGCAGCATGCATCAATCGTCCATCCAAGACCACGACAGTTGGCCATTCGACAAGCCTCCTGGTGTGGTTGAAGACTGTGGGGCACCCATTGGGCACACACTTTCCGCAAGTGCAGTCGTTCTTTCATAATGGTGTGCACACTTCCGACGCACAATCCGACCACGGCGGCTATGGCGTTCACTGTCACTCGGCGGTCTTGGATAATGAGTGCATTAACCAGCTGGACGTTGTCATCGGTAATGCATGACGGTGCCCCAGACCGGGCATCGTCGGCTAACGACACCCGTCCTTCCCTGAAGCGCTTGTGCCACGCCTTGACCCTTGCAAGGGGCATGCAGTGTTCGCCGTACACTTGTGACATTCGGCGATGAATGTCCGTTCCCCCTACTCCTTTCGCTGTCAGAAACCGAACAACACCTCTTTGCTCTTCGTTTGACGCCTCCATGTCACTGTTTTCAATGCGACTGGCAGCGTTGAACTATTGATGCATGCTGCTGCTCGCTTTGTATCGTCACGAGACGTGCACGCGTGCCCTCTAGCAACGGGCTGTGACCTTTCACGCTCTGGTCGGAACCACACCTCGTTACACACGCAACGATTAGCCGATGTCACCGGTTTGCGCATTACAGCCTCCGGCTCGTTACTTTCTGAACGCACCTTATAAATAAATAAATTTATGTAGAGACAACAGAATAAACATGTCTTGAAAATAATTGTTATTGACAAAATTTGTGAGACAACGATTATACACCTTCACTCAATAACATTATTGTTATTCTTTTTTTTATTATTATTATTATTATTATTATTATTATTATTATTATTATTGTTGTTCTAAATCATTTTATTATGTTTAACCTATTTTCTTTTATGAGAAAAAAAATGCTTATGAGATCACGTTTTGTCCCCGTGTGTGTGCTTATGTGTGTGTCTTTGTTCCCCTAATAAAATCTAAACGGCCGAAGCGATTTCAATGAAACTCGGTAAGTGTATACTAATACCTCGTCCAACCTCGACTGTGCCTTTCAAATATCGATACGTTTCACCAATTCAACATGGCGACCACGCGAATATTTCACCGGCATTCTATATCTCCGAAATTATTACTGATATCACCCTGAAATTTTGTACGGTGATAAAGTGTACTACTAGAAGGTCATCTATGTGACTTTCATAAACCTGTTAAGTATAAAACGAACATGGCGGTCAAGCGAAGTTGAAACATTTAAATAGATATTTCTCGCGATTTAACCATCCGAGTGCAGTGAAACTTGGTACAGCAAATGTTTATACACATTGTAATGCACTGACATCTTATTTAGTTCAATTGTTTTCACAATCTCGAGGTGGTGGCTGTACTAAATTTTAAAATCAAGTTTTCATTTCTTGTGTCCTAATCATGCGATCGAAGTGAACGTTTGAATAATGAATCTTTGCAATAATCTTCATCTAATGGTACATAATTGTATGACCTACACATATAACAATCCAACGTGGTGACCATCCGAAATATTTAGACGAATCTCAATATCTACAAATCTAATACAGCAATCAAACTGAAATTTTGTGTGTTGATAGAGGCTCGTCTATCAAATGGTCTATCCTAGATTTTCCAATGTATTTATTCACAATTATGGTTTACAATAACTTTGAAAAGTACTGTATTTTAAAGCTTTATTTAATAAAGCCAAAACACGTTCGATTACTCCAGGGAAGGTTTCTGACTTAGTAAATCCATCTTACAATAGGTAGAGCACGAGTAGATTCATCAAATGAGTGACGCCGCGCGAATCGTTTCAAAAAAGTCCCGTATGCGTTCAAATACCATTCATCCGATTACGATGAAACTTTGGCGAGTTGTTGTGTACACTCCCGTGAAGGTTTATGACTTTAAAAAATCCATTTCACAGTTGGTAGCGCACGAGTAGATTCAACAAATGAGTGACAGTGCGGGAATCGATTAAACAAAATCCCGTAAGCGTTCATATACCATTCATCCGATTGCGATGATACTTTGGTGAGTTGTTGTGCGACAAATGTTTCTGAATTAGTATATCCGTTTTACAATAGTTAAGAGGCAGTTAAAGATTTTTTTATAAATATTTTCTATCCAAAAGCATTTCAACAATCAAAATTACAACACCAACACTGTCTTTGATTGGCTTGCCAGGGCAGCTTGTCATTAATAAAAACACCAACCGGGTGAGTTAGCCGTGGTCGTTACGGCGTGCCTGCAGGCAGTCACCCACATCCTTCCAGGCAAATGCCGGGGTTGGTCCCTAACTATAGGCCACAGCCGCTACCTTGCTTTCTCGTCCTTACATTCAATCTTTCTTCCCCAGACAACACTCCACACCCCATGGGTGTCGGCATAGAAGCAGCTACAAAACTCTGGCGAGCCGAACATGTCCTCGGACACTCCGCGCACTAAAAGCCATACGCTAAAAAACAAAAACAAAAAACAACAGGTGGATGGACAATGGACATTGTTATCTACCGGGAAAGTGATTCAATAATTATTATTATAATAGACAATAGACTACGTAATGATATGAACTTATTCATCCCTCCCTATATTATTCTGCTAAGGTCCCATTCCAGTTTTGTACCGAAAATACGGTCCCATTAACACCAACCTACACATATGGGGTACCTACAGGTTCAGCATAACCCAATGCGTAAGCGAAACGCAATCACTTACTCTTTAAATGCCTCACAATTAAATAAATACCTTAAAACATGTATATTTACAATGAAATAATGAAAGAATGCAACACGATAACCATGGTTACAGAATCTCACAGGTCCATCTATTTCTGTAAGACGCAATGCAATTCCAATTATTACATTACTGTGAAAGTTTCCAGACGGTTATAAGGTTATCACTGAACCAAATTAAGCTGTAAAATTCATCAATACATACAGTATAATGCGCTTAAGGGGGCCAAGGGGCACTCTAGAATATTTGCACGCAATTTTCACGTGTGAGTGTGGTACGAAAGGTCTTTTACACCCGACTATAAAGGGTCTCCGAAAACCACATTTAAAGGCCCTTAAATTAACAGTGTCTGTGATATTCCCAGAAAACTAACTTGCTCTGATATACCTATGAAGGAATGACAAACCCCTAACCATGCACCAGTAGCTGAATTGATAAAGTCTGATTATTCATACCAAGGATAAATCAGTCATAGCATTCATGATTGAGATTTTGCTAAGTGTACTCTTTACAACTAGAATATTCGCGGGCGAAGCCGCGACGGGTAATGCTAGTAATAATTATTTCCTTATTGACATTCAATCTAAAAAGAAATACCCACAGATATTTAATAAATCTAATACACTTTTGTCAATAATTTTTTTAAATTACCGTATTATTTATTAATTGAGGATGTATTGCACATTATGAACTTCTTCAGTTTTCTAATAAGAAAAGAAAAATAATTAAAGGAAATCTTTTGAAACAACATTTTAACTTGGTCATTGCTATTATTTTTTATAAAAAATACATTTAAAGAAGATGTTCTGTAAAGAACATATAGCCTACTTTCTCCTAAATGCATGGGTATTGTTATAACTCTTTGTCCTTTTCAAGGAGTATAATTCAATGTTGGTTGTAGTAGCTTGTTGAAATACAACGTCTTATACGGATTTTAAACATGAATATGAGGTGCTCTTTGCTAGTGCTACCTCTGTAAAAAACTTCATTCAATTCGGTTTCACCATGTTTGAATTGATATGGGGAATCGATTTGCCCACATACATGGCCGCTATCTGCAAACTATTGGGCTGATGACCTTTCAGTTTAGTCAAAATATGCTTCCCACAAAAAGGTATGTTGTTGCAAGATTTGGTAGATATCAAATGATTAGGTTGGTCGTAATTTGATTTAAGCTTTTAATATTTGGATATCCGCAATTCCGTTTCCGTCAAGATGGCGGCGATATAAAACATGACACTGAGGTGCCCTTTGCGAGTGCTACCTCTGTACCAAATTTGGTTCAATTCGGTTTCACCGTATTTGAAAAAAATAGGGTGAATCAATTTGCACACATACATGGCCGCCATCCACAAATTATTGGGCTGATTGGTCAAAAGTTTCTTTATACATATAGGTATAATGTTGCAAAATTTGTTAGTGATCAAATGATTAGGATGGTCGTAATTTGATTCAAGCTTTTAACATTTGGGTGGCCACCATTACGTTTCCGTCAAGATGGCGGCGATATAAAACGTGAACTGAGGTGCCCTCTACTAGTGCTACCTCTGTTCCAAATTTCGTTCAATTCGGTTTCACCGTCTTTGAAAAGATAGGGGGAATCGATTTGCACACATAAATGGCCGCCATCCGCAAAGAATTGGGCTGATGACCTTGTAGTTTGATCACAGGAATCTTCATACATAAAGGTATAATGTTGCAGAATTTGGTAGAGATCAGATGATTAGGTTGGTCGTAATTTGATTTAAGCTTTTAACATTTGGTTAGCCGCCATTACGTTTTTGTCAAGATGGCGGCGATGTAAAACATGACGCTGAAGTGTCCTTTAATAGTGCTACCTCTGTACCAAATTTGTTCAATTCGGTTTCATCGTGTTTGAATTGATAGGGAGAATCGATTTGCACACATACTTGGCCGCCATCTGCAAACTATTAGGCTGATGACTTTGTAGTTTAGTCAAAAGTCGCTCGCCATATAAATATATGTTGTTGCAAAATTTGGTAGGGATCGGATGATTAGGTTAGTCGTAATTAGATTTAAGCTTTGAACATTTGGGTGGCTGCCATTACGTTTCCGTCAAGATGGCGGCAATATAAAACATGACACTGAGGTGCCGTTGGCTAGTTCTACCTCTGTACCAAATTTCTTTCAATTCGGTTTCACCGTGTTCGAATTGATAGGAGGGGATCAGACATTCAGAGTACACACACTCACACACACACACACACACACACACACACACAGACTCACACACAGACAGACACTCATTTTTTGGCCCTGTGTGGATCTCATAAGTCAACTTTTTTGTGTGTGCAAAAATCAAAAGTAGGCTATAAACAGATCTGTCACAAATGTGGGCTTAATTTGATAATATAAAATTATTTTGTAAAAAATGACAAAGGTTAAAAAAAAAGTGTTTGTATTCACAAAATGGATCCACAAAGATAATGTCCGCTTTACAATACAAATTTCTTTTTACTATCACTCCACTTATACTCCTACAAATGATGCATGTTTTGGCTATTATTAGCCTTCATCAGTCAATTAGCAGCACACATACACTCCGTCATCATCATCATCAACTTCATTTCCCCTTTTCCAGTTGACACTGAGTGGAGGCAAATATGGTTCCTCTCCACTTTGTTCTGTCGTTCCACCATTCCTCTTCCGACACAGTGTTCCAATTCAGGTTCCGTTTTCTAATACTATTCTTCACCGAGTCCATCCAACGCATTCTTGGTCTTCCTCGTCCTCTCTTCCCTGTCATCCGTCGTTCCAGTGCTCGTCTTGGTAGCCTTACTTCATTCATCCGTTTGACATGTCCAAACTATCTCAATCTGTTTTGCTCCAGTTTGTCATTTAGTTTCTGTACTCCCAGTTCTTTCCGTATATCTTCATTTGTCACTCTGTTCCTCCTCGTTTTCTGGACCATACTTCTCAGGAATCTCATGTCAGCTGCTTGTACTCTGTCTCATCCCTCTTAGTCATTGTCCAAGTTTCTGCTGCATATGTCATTATAGGAACATAATATGCTTTGTACATAACTTCTTTAGCCTTAATTGGTATATCCTTGTTCCATACTAGTCCCCGTAACTGTTGGTAGAAAGCACACCCGAGTTGTATTCTACTGCTTTTTTCCAAATCTAGTCTTCCATCTTCAGTCAGTTCACTTCCCAAGTATTTGAAGTGTTTCACCACTTCCAATTCCTTATCTCCTACTTTGATTACTCCTTTTCCATCTTTCTTGTCTCTACTCATCACCACGGTTTTACTCTTCTCCATATTTATCGTCAATCCCCATTGCTCAATCTTTTCATTTATTACGTCTAACTGTTCTTGTACCTCCATCTCATCCTCGCCCCAGATCACAACGTCGTCTGCAAACAACAATACCTTCATCTTTGTCCTACTATATTCTTTAATTGCTGCCTTCATGATGTCATCCATCACCATTACGAACAATAATGGTGACAACACACTTCCTTGCCTTAGTCCAATGTCAATTTTAAACCATTCCGATGTCCCTACTCTAGTCTTCACACTACTGTAGCACTCCATGCACAGTCCTTTTATCATGTCTCTCAGTTCCTTGCCTATCCCCCTATTTGTTAAGCTTTCCCAAACTTTTGTTCTAGGGATGCTATCATAGGCCTTTTCTAGATCAATAAAAGTCATTACCATATCTTTCCCATATTCCCAACTCTTTTCAATGTTCTGTCTCAGAATGAAAATGGGTTCCACTGTTGACCTGCTCCCTCTAAATCCAAACTGCTCCTCCTCTATTTGGTTTTCTACCTTTACTCTAATTCTTTTTTCTAGGATTCTTTTCATTACTTTCGCAACATGCGAGATGATGGTGATTCCTCGGTAGTTACCACACACCTTCCTGTCTCCTTTCTTGAATATTGGCAATATTATTCCCTTTTTCCAGTCTTCAGGTACTTTCTTCTCTCTCTACACACTCCTGAGAAGTCTGTATGTCCACTGCAGTCCCACTGGTCCTGCCGCCTTGATCATTTCTATTGCCACTTCGTCGATTCCCACAGCTTTCCCCATCTTCATCTTCCTAACTGCCCATTCCACTTCTGCCATAGTAATGTCTGGTTCTTCTTCTATTTCTTCCTCCACCGTTTTGGCTGTTTGCGTAACTTCTCCGCATGCCTGGCGTCTCACCTTCACTCCGTCATATTCGATCTTAATAATATACTAATACTTGGTTGTTTAAAGGAATTGTACATGTCAACTGGCGTCAAACACCATAAGAACAGAAATAAAATTCTTAAAGATAATCATGAATCCAGGGGACACCCTTAGTCGATACTATATTTACAATCAAGTTGATAAAAGATTTTAATTTCATTCCAATCTTCCGTGACGCGTCTGTAAAATTGAGGTAAAACCCAATTTAAATCTGATACTGGAACCTTGTAACTTCTCAGCTTCCCATTCCAGCCAAGATTGCTAGCCGCTACACCGAGAGGTGGTTCTCGCGTTGTAAGTTTCTGAGTCCAGAGGTGTTGACTGTGTTCCAGCTCTGGAAATGGTGGGGGCAGACAAGCGCGTGTTGGCAGGAACCATCATCAGCTTCTCAGATTCTCTGGGCTTTGCCACGCTGGCGCTACTGGCTTGGCTGCTGCCAAATTGGAGGACTCTGATTCAAGTGGTGCATGCAACTGGGATTGGCTTCATTTCTTTCATCTGGTAAGAATGCATCCAAATATACAACACATTCATGTAATGGTGTCGCCTTCATTGCTTACTTCTTGTAGATTTCACCCTAATATAGCCTACATTACATTCATGTTACAGGAATTGAATTAATGTACATAGCTCTTATCTTCGGCAACAGATGGCTAATCCCCTGACGTTCCACAACGATCAATGGTTAAATATTGTGAAGCAAAATGAAAGTAATCATAATAAAACTTCAAAAATTAAAAGTTAAAAATAAGTAACTGAAATAACGCTTTAAGAAATTGACGAATTCAAATGTTCATAAAATATACTCTAAATGCATAGCAACAAAAAGTTTACTTTACAAGCTTAACCATAATTATCATCATCATCATTATCATCATCATCATCATCATCTTCATCCTTCCAAGTATTAGGCCAAATGTCCCGTTACGGTCTTGCACTTTCCCTCCATCTCTTCATCGGACGTCCTATCGATTCATTTCCCCGTGGTTGGTAGCGAGGGATCTCCTTTGGTAATTTTCCAGGTTCCATCCTTTGGACATGATGCTTCCAGTTCTCTTGGTAGTCACAAATCTATGTAGTTATTGGTTTCACGTTTAGTTCCTTCAGCACATCCTCGTTCCTCTAATGATCCCATTTAGTATAGCCTGCTGTTCGGCGCATGAAGGTCTTTCGCATGCTGAGTCTGGAGATGTCCTGAGATCGTATTGTCCATGCCTCGTTGCCATAGCATAGGGTAGGTCTGGCTAATGTGTTATACAAACGCAAGCGTGTATGCCTTTGGATAAGAGATGGCTTCATGACGTGATTGATAATTCCTGTTGTTCTGGTATCATTTGTTATTTTTGCAGTTATGTCCCGTTCCTCTTGAAACGATAAATGATATCCTAAATACTTGAATTCGTTAACTCTTTCTAAAATTTTACCATCCAGACAAATTTTACTGGCGATAGGGTCCTTACTCTTAAAGGCCATTACATTAGTCTTTTCAGTAGAAATTGTGCCGTCTGGCCTTGATCGCAGATGTTGTCGTAGTGCAAGTGTGTACCAATCAGCCTGGCGCTGGGCCCATTAAACCGCACTAAGGTTATGAAGGTATCAGAGGCGATGGATTGAACGTACATTCACTGCGATCTGAATGCAAGTTCTATTCGAATGCGCTATTCATTGAGAACCATGGGCCTAGCTTAGCCTAGCTTAAAGAAATAAAGACTAAATAACGGACTAAATAAGGTACACATACTCAACACTAAAGTAAAGGTACGGTAATGTATTCTTCAAGGAACTATTCCTAAGGTATGACGAGGAAGCTTAACACGCTAATGTAAGGTTATGTGGTTGACAAGATAATCTGACAGTTCAAGGGACCGTGACATTAAGGTTATGGGTGATACGAGGTAAAGGTACAGGGGAACGTATATGGGGGAAGAATGCTCATAAAGAGTATAATTACATTGTGAAAAGAGAAAAATAACAAGGGCTAGACAAAGAGTCGGTAAAAGTGAGTGTACCACCAAAGAAGCGAACGGTATCTCAAATAACCCTTAAGGAGGCGAGGGAGCATGAGACAGGACGGAGTTTAATAAAAGCACGCGTAGATATGACGTAAATGAATAAACACAAAATGAGAGGCAACTAACCGAAATGAAATAAACACGAGAGATGTTACGTTACACAAAATGAAAGATATCCATCAAAATACGTTACGCTAGAAAAGGGATTACGCCATACACATAGACTTGCGTACGAAGACGCAATCTTAAGATAAGAGGCAAACAAAAGATAAGAGGTATGGCAATGGTCTTACTGGAGAACGCACTATACAGTAAACCGTACAAAATACCTACACAAAAAGATGCGACGAAATGGGGACAAAGATAACGAAACAGACACTCCATGGACATACTAGAAAAGGCCAAATGCCCTAGTATTCCATACGATGAGCAAAGACAAAAATACGTAACCTACCTTGATGGTATCAGCATTAATCCGGCATCACGGAATTACATTAAATAAACTAGATTCGCACCTCTGCGCGCACCTTTATAATAAACACAAACGAACGGGTAAAAACGGATAGAAAAGCAAGGCATCTCGAAAACGAGAGCGGGCGCACAAACAAAAAGGTCCTACCAGGATAGAAAAAAAAACAGAAGACTGCTCGAGAGGGTAACAAAGGGTTGTTACAGGTGACGGAAAAGAGAAGATAAAAGGAAAGAGGTGTCACTGATCACGATTCGGCATAGTAAGAAATCACTATAACGAACCCTAATCAGCAATTATAGAAATGTCCACTGATCTGCTCGGCTATTCTGGCCAATAATAATCAAGAAGAAAAGAGAACAATTCCGATAATTGACACGCCGATGGAAAAAAAAGGGGGAAGACTACAGGTGGAAGAAAAACAGTTCAGATTCCCTCACACTCCGCCAAAATTTTTGTTGCGTCCGACAAAATAGACGAACAAAAATTTTAATTAAACAAATACAAGGAAGGGAGAAGGGTAGAAAACGGGTGCATCACGAAAATGTGACGGGAAGGAGCCTAGAAGTAGGAAGAAGACGGGGAGGGATCAAAAGGAGTGTACTTCAATGAAGATAAATATAAGAATCAAAAGACGAAAATTTTACAATAAGAACGTAAGTTAAACCAGATAAAATAAAATAGTAAAAATAAAATAAAACCCTAGCTTCCTCGCCAAAATATTATACAAAAGTTACAAAGTTACAGATATACAATATATAATAAATGTAAGTACACAAAAGCTGTCTTCTATAATCTCCCAAGGTAGGATGTCAGAGAGCAGAAATCGATAATTAACTAAAACAAGAAAGAACGATTAATTGAGAGCGATATTAATTTATTCTAACAATGGGATAAAGTAGAGTGGTGACCATAACGGTACTCCGACAAAGATTAAATTTTGGGACGAAGAAAAATGACTAGAAGTCATCTATTTAAATATTATTCGAAGGAATAACCTGAAAAAGAAGTAGATAATTATAATTGATAGCAACGCCATCTTGCGCCATCGCACGTTAACTCGAAGCAAATAGAGCTGGAAAACATGTCACAAGAACAAATAAACATTTAAGAGAAAGATAAGAAATGTGACAAAGATAGATGGACTTACTTACAAAACGCTTCAGTTGGATAATATGAGCGGTAGATATTTGTTGCAGGTTGTCGTCACTTACAAGTTTCATGGTACGCCCCTGCATTGCTCACAGAGTGGAGCTCTCCAATACCTAGTCGTTTACCTGAAAAGCAATTATATACCTTCCTACGTTGAACCTATTTGTGATGGGAAGAACATCAGTCATCACCGAAGCGAAGTCTCTGCTGAAATAAATCTTCTTAGCCTCATTAGTTTTCCTGGCGGGGGTTACATCGTGGACACGCAGTTCTAATTACATCGCGTAATCCACAACCGAAACAGAAAACCTTAAGATGGTCTGTACACATACAGAAATGATGTTCTTTACCACAATTTTAACATGTATGTGAACTGTCATGTTCGCCAGTACGAAAAGAATCACGACGAGGACGTATATTAATAGGTGTGGTATCTGTTACAACATTGGATCGGACATGATTAACAGATGAGGGTCGAGTTCTGTTGACTGCGGATAGATGGCGCGATTGAACTTCACAGGCCTACTAGCAGTGGAATGAGTAATTAACGTATGTGGTAGGCGACAATGTCTAGCATTATTGACAGTAGGCGAAACAACACTTGGAGTAAAAGAATCGTATCCTTCAGTGCTATTAAAAGCTAGTACCGGAAACATTGTATCAGAGGGAGGAGGTGGTGGAACATACTCTTTACACAGGCGATAATTACCTTTGAATTCCCTTCCCAAGTTAAGGATGTCATCAATAACGAATACAGAAGATCTACGTACATAGAACTTATATTATAAATGTAGGTTACGATATATAATATCGATAGTTTCTTGACCAGTTAATGGAATGGGAAGGCGAGACATTAAAATTCCAATAGCCGTGACATAATCAACCACACAAATAAATGGAAAGTTACAATACCTTGAAAGGCAGTAAAATGTAGAGAAATGTTACTCCATTATTCTTAAATATTCGTTCTTCAGCAGTAATGGAATGGGGTATCCTATTGCTTTTATTGGCGATGATATATAATGGCCTAGTTGTCAACAAACCGCAGCCATCTTTCACTCTCGACACATGAAAAAAACAAAACAAACGATATAGTACCTTATTGCCAACTTACACATACAGGTGGATGTATTTGTGGGCTAAGCGGTCCTCTTATGTCATTTTGGGGAATGAAACTAGGTGTAGTTACATGGAGAGAGATACATTCGAATAGCGACCAAGCTCTGTCTACCATTTTGTGCCATCTGGCTTTGTTCACAGATGTTGTCGCAGTGGAAGTGTGTACCAATTAGCCTGGCGCTGGGCCCATTAAACCGGACTAAGGTTATGAAGGTATCAGAGGCGATGGATTGAACGTACATTCACTGCGATGTGAATGCAAGTTCTATTCGAATGCACTATTCATTGAGAACCATGGGCCTAGCTTAGCCTAGCTTAAAGAAATAAAGACTAAAGAACGGACTAAATAAGGTACACATACTCAACACTAAAGTAAAGGAACGGTAATGTATTCTCCAAGGAAATATTCCTAAGGTATGACGAGGAAGCTTAACACGCTAATGTAAGGTTATGTGGTTGACAAGATAATCTGACAGTTCAAGGGACCGTGCCATTAAGGTTATGGGTGATACGAGGTAAAGGTACAGGGGATCGTATATGGGGGAAGAATGCTCATAAAGAGTATAATTACATTGTGAAAAGAGAAAGATAACAAGGGCTAGACAAAGAGTCGTGAAAAGTGAGTGTACCGCCAAAGAAGCGAACGGTATCTCAAATAGCCCTGAAGGAGGTGAGGTAGTATGAGACAGGATGGAGTTTAATAAGAGCGTGCGTAGATATGACCTAAATGAATAAACACAAAATGAGAGGCAACTAACCGAAATGAAATAAACATGAGAGATGTTACGTTACACAAAATGAAAGATATCCATCAAAATACGTTACGCTAGAAAAGGGATTACGCCTTACTCATAGACTTGCGTACGAAGACGCAATCTTAAGATAAGAGGCAAACAAAAGATAAGAGGTATGGCAATGGTCTTACTGGAGAACGCACTATACAGTAAACCGTACCAAATACCTACACAAAAAGATACGACGAAATGGGGACAAAGATAGCGGAAACGAAACAGATACTCCATGAACATACCAGAAAAGACCAAACGCCCTAGTATTCCATACGATGAGCAAAGACAAAAATACGTAACCTACCTTGATGGTATCAGCATTAATCCGGCATCACGGAATTACATTAAATAAACTAGATTCGCACCTCTGCGCGCACCTTTATAATAAACACAAACGAACGGGTAAAAACGGATAGAAAAGCAAGGCATCTCGAAAACGAGAGCGGGCGCACAAACAAAAAGGTCCTACCAGGATAGAAAAAACAGAAGACTGCTCGAGAGGGTAACAGAGGGTTGTTACAGGTGACGGAAAAGAGAAGATAAAAGGAAAGAGGGTCACTGATCACGATTCGGCATAGTGAGAAATCACTATAACGAACCCTAATCAGCAATTATAGAAATGTCCACTGATCTGCTCGGCTATTCTGGCCAATAATAATCAAGAAGAAAAGACAACAATTCCGATAATTGACACGCCGAAGGAAAGAAAAAAATGGGAAGACTACAGGTGGAAGAAAAACAGTTCAAAATGCACATGCTGAATTTTGATGCCACTTTCTGGAGGTTGAATACTGACCACTCCAGATCATCTTCAGATGCTGCTAGCAATGCAACAACATCAACAAATAGTATAGCGTCTACATTTTTAGATGCCTGCTGATAGGTATTGAACCACGTCTTTCACACCTCCATTCCTTTATTATAGCTTTCATCTACAGTGCGGTACCTAACTAGGAGAACTTTTAACCTTTTTCTCAGTATTTTTACTCTCGTCAAATGTTTATACTTATTGAAATATGTCGTAAATGTAATTAATACTTCGATGACACGTCACCTTGAATGTTATTAACAGGGCCCCGATTTTGATGACCAATAATGTTTATAAAAGTAATTTATAAAATGACTGCTAAAATCCCACAAAATGACCCGAAAACTTTAAAAAATGACCTAAAATATTGAATGAAACTGACATAACTTCATCACACATAAATGCAAACATACTACGTCATTGTATGTTGAAATGATTTGAATGGGTACCTTATATAATTTTATTATTATTTGACTAATACAAATTATTTGCTCACTAATACTGGTTATTATTTGAGTCTATGGCTGCAACATATGAAGAAAAAACAAGATGTTCGGTAAAGAAAATATAGCCTACTTTCTAATAAATGCATGGGTAATGTTATAAATCTTTGTCCTTTTCAAGGAGTATAATTGAATATTGGTAGTAGTAGCTTGTTGAAATACAACGTGTTATACGGATATTAAACATGAATATGAGGTGCCCTCTGCTAGTGCTACCTCTGTACAAAATTTCATTCAATTCGGTTTCACAGTGTTTGAATTGATACAGTGAATCGATTTGCACACATACATGGCCGCTATCGGCAAACTATTGGGCTGATGACCTTGTAGTTCAGTCAAAAGATGCTTCCCACAAAAAGGTATGTTTTTGCAAAATTTGGTAGAGATCAAATAATTAGGTTGGTCGTAATTTGATTTAAGCTTTTAACATTTGCGTGGCTGCCATTCCGTTTTCGTCAAGATGGCGGCGATATAAAACATGACCCTGAGGTGCCCTTTGCTAGTGCTACCCCTGTACCAAATTTCGTTCAATTCGGTTTTACAGTGTTTGAATTGATAGGGGGAATCGATTTGCACACATACATGGCCGCCATATGCAAACTATTCGACTGATGACCTTGTAGCTTCGTCAAAGAACGCTTCTTACATAAAGTTATTGCAAAATTTGGTAGAGATGTGATGATCAGGTTGGTCTTAATTTGATTTAAACGTTTTATATTAGGGTGGCCGCCATTACGTTTCCATCAAAATGGCGACGATATAAAACATGACACAGAGTTGCCTTATGCAAGTGCTACCTCTGTACCAAATTTCGTTCAATTCGGTTTCACCGTGTTTGAATTGATAGGGGGAATCGATTTGCACACATACATACCCGCTATATGCAAACTATTGGGCTGATTACCTTGTCATTTGGTCAAAAGATTTTTCCCACACAAAGGTATGTTGTTGCAAAATTTAGTAGAGATCAAGTGATTAGGTTGGTCGTAATTTGATTTAAGCTTTTAACATTTGGATGGCCACCATTACGTTTCCGTCACGATGGCGGCGATATAAAACATGACACTGAGGTGCCCTCTGCTAGTGCTACCTCTGTACCAAATTTTGTTCAATTCGGTTTCACCGTATTTGAATTGATAGGGGGAATCGAATTGCACACATACATGGCCGCCATCTGCAAACTATTGGGCTGATGACCTTGCAGTTTTGCAGAAAGACGCTCACCATATATAAATATATGTTGTGGCAAAATTTGGTAGAGATCGGATGATTAGGATAGTCGTAACTTGATATAAGCTTTGAACATTTGGGTGGCCCCCATTACGTTTCCGACAAGATGGCGGCGATATAAATCATGACACTGAGGTGCCCTATGCTACCTCCGTACCAAATTTCGTTCAATTTGGTTTTACCGTGGTTTTACCGTGTTCGAATTGATAGTGGGGGGGGGGGGACAGACATTCAGAGTACACACACACACACAGACACACAATTTTTGGCCCTGTGTAGATCTCATAAGTCTACTTTCATTTTTTGCAAAAATCGAAAGTAGGCTAAGAAAGAAAGAATTTCGCCGTTCGCAGTGGTGGCCGGTAATGAGGTTGCAGTGTTGCACATCGACCAGTTTCTTTAAGAATAACAAGCCAGGACAAAAGGTGAGTGATAGAGGAGTAACACCTCTTTAAAAAAACCATGGTCCAGTTGGCCCGACTGGTAGTACCATGTATGGGCCCCTTACCAGGGTAACGGTGAAGACCTCAACGGCATTTATGGTGGAGAAGGTAACTTTCGGTACAGCATAATTGGCGGAAGGGGCAACCCAGTGCTCGGGTTAATGAGTAAAGCGTATATGGAGGCCATATATCAGTCTTAGGGGTATGACGGTTTCACATGTTAGTGGCGATACTCCGACAGCGTCTGTTCCACATGTTAGTGGCGGCTGATTAATAACACTCAGAAGTGGAACTCTGAGCTTAACCCGACTAGAACCTCAATTCTAGTCAAATCCCTAATCCAAGTTAATCAACATGGATGTAGCACGTTCAAAAACAACTTACCCCAGTGGGTCAAATCCCACGGTTGAAAAACCGCAAGTAGTCTATTCGGATTCTGGGGAGACCACAGACGTGTACGATGAGGTAAGTCGGAGTGCCTCGACACCCCGTAAGAAAATTAAACCTAAATCAAAGATTTGGCTAATGACGTTTAACGTAAATTCTCTCTTGAAGATGGGGAAACTCATATCCATTTTAGACATATCACGAGAACGTAAAATCAAGATTATTGCTTTTCAAGAATCTAGATTTACAGATGAATATCCTTTCAATTCTGAAGGTTACAGGATTTACAAAGGGAAGCCAGGAGAACGAGCTATGAAAAATTGCCCACAATTTGGTACTGGATTTATAGTCCATAATTCCTTATTTGATTCAGTTACAACCTTCCACTCTCCCTCCGGTCGTCTCTCCACCATGACAATAAAATCAGCAAACAAAATTTACACTCTCATTAATGGACATGCCCCAACTAATATCACCAACAGAAAGGCTGTAGGAAAAGTCGAAGAATTTTGGAACCAATTAGATGATATACTTCAAAGAATCCCGAGGAATCATGTTAAAATACTTATGGGCGATTTTAATGCCCAAATTGGCAAAGAAAAAAAATATAGATATTGGGTAGGTAAATGGTCAGGACATAATCAGACCAATCGGAATGGTATGCGTCTTCTTGAAATCTGCAAGAACCATGACTTATTCTTCAAATCAACATTTTTCAAAAAGAAAACCTCTCGGTCCAAGACGTGGGTGTCACCTAACCCACTGTTAGGAGCATATCAACTGGACCATGTGCTGATCTCCAGAGTAAATACTCTCAAAATAATGAAACTTAAAGTCCTTAAGGGGTTAGCTCTGGATTCTGACCATTACCCTACAAAATTTTTATTAAATATTATTCCAGAGAAAAGGCGATTCTCTCAGAAAATCCCACTCCGTAAATATGATGTTCAAAATATTCCAGGCAATGATAAATTTAAAAACGAGACTCAACAATTGAATCCACAAAACTGGCAACAGCTCCAAGCAGGATTAATAGAAACAGCCAAGAAAATAGCACCACACATAAGAACACGCAAACATCCGTGGTGGACAGCCGAATGTGATGACCTTGTAAGGCTCAGGCAACAGGCATGGCACAATTGGTCTTGCAACAAAACTCCTAAGACTCTGCAAGATCTCAAGGATGTCAGAAGAACAGTCACGAAATCAATACGAAAAATTTGCAAGCAGAATGACAACAAAATATTACAAGAAATAGAAGCTGACTTCAAACAATATAATTCTAGAAACTACTATAGAACTTTTCGCCAGAAGCTCACTAAATATTCCCCTCCATCACTTCAATTCAAAAATGAACATGGGGATATTGCTCAGAGTAACACAGAAAACTGTGAAATCCTTGCAAACTACTTTTCGGTATTGCTCAATTGTGAGAAACCTCAAGAAACATTCACATTTATCCACACGCAACAAAACCAAGTTTCGCATCCACCCAACGTTCAGGAAATAAGAGAGATAATTAAATAATTGAAAAACAACAAAGCGTCGGGGAAAGATCAAATTGTTGCAGAGTTGTGGAAAAATGCAGGAGAAAATCTCATTGTAAAACTCCAAGAAATTTTAGAAGAAGTTTGGCGAGCAGAAAAAATTCCCACTGACTGGAAGATGGCACTCATACATCCCTTGCACAAAAAAGGAAATCGGACGGATCCCAACAATTATCGTGGAATTTCATTACTATCCATAACATACAAAGTTTTGTCTAAAGCTCTCCTGAATCGTGCAAAAATTCAATTGGATCCAGTAATCGGCTAATACCAAGGTGGCTTCAGGAAAGGCAGGTCGTGTGTGGAACAAATTATTAATTTAAAAAACTCAATGAAATATTTCCGCAATACATCGAACAAACAATATGTCATTACATTTGTTGACTTCCAAAAGGCGTATGATAGCATCGACCATGAATCCCTTTTCGAAATACTCAAAGAATTTGGATTAGATCAAAAGACAACAAATATTATTAAGGAAACACTCATGGAAACCAAATCTAAGGTTAAATTTATGGGAGAACTGAGCAGAGAATTCCCCATTGACACAGGAGTCCGACAAGGAGATGGATTGTCCCCGTTGCTTTTCAATTGTGCACTAGAGAAGGTTGTACGAGAATGGCGAAAAGCAGGTGCACCGATGCATAGGATAGGACCAAAACTTAAAGGCATAGAATTAGACTGTTTGGCATTTGCTGATGGCATGGCATTAATTGCCCAAAACATCTCTGATGCGCAATACCAACTTGAACTTCTACAAGAACAAGCAAAGAAAATTGGATTGCAAATCTCATTTGATAAAACAAAATTTATGACAGATATAAAGAATGCCCCATCTGAAATTGAAATTGGTACTGACCATATATCTCGTGTGAAGGAATTCAAATATTTGGGTGAATGGATTACCGACAATTGTAATGAAAAGAGGTCCATTACAACAAGAATTCAAAAAATGGAAACTGCTTTTCAGTTAACGAAAAATACTTACAACAAAAAGAGTCTTTCCTGGAAATGCAAAATTCAACATTATACAACAGTGATCGGGCCCGAAGCTCTCTACGCTTCAGAAACTCTCACTCTTCAACATAGAACACTTCGAGATCAGTTGCAAGTGAAGGAACGTAAAATAATGAGGAAAATCTTAGGGCCGAGAATCAAAGATGGTGTTCATCTTCCAAAGCCAAATGCTGAAATATATAAAACCATCTCCAAAATCACAGACAAAATGCGTATGCGACGAATCCAATTCTTGGGGCACCTGGAAAGAATGGACCCAAATAGACTAACTCACAAAATTCACACATACTTGAAAAACAAAACAACTAGATGAAATTGGTACAAACAGACTGAAAAAGACTTGCAAGAATTAGGATCGCCAAATCTCCTAGACCGAAATGTCATCAGAACACTTGCACTCACACGGGGTTTCGAGGAGGAAGAAAGACGGCCATACCACCATATCTGGTCTGCACAACGGAAGCAAACCCATTCGTTGCGTATGAAGGAGTACTGGGCTGCAAGAAAGGCTAACCATTGTTGATTCCGCGTGGTCCTAAGAGACCCATTCGCGACGAAGAAGAAGAAGAAGACCGTAATTATAATATTAGCTGTACGTTTCCTTTTATATGTATAAGAATTCATAATTTTGTGTTTTAATATTTCATGAAATCTTATTGTAAGTTACTGTCAACTGTCAGAGAAAGCGAAGTGCGCCAACTCTCGGGGAGCGCTCGTCCGTTTGGTCATTGCCAGGCCCAAGCACTGACCAGATCCCAATAGTGGAGGGTATGGCAGAGATGCTAGACCGAGTAAGTCCTATCCCAACAGTTAACTCGGCTGGTCGTTGCCTGCTGATTGCAACAAGGGAGCCGAGGCGCGGACGAAGATGCTCCGTCAACTGCCGATACAATATCTTGCAATGTAATTTGCGCGTACTTGTGACACTCGCAGTTCTTCCACGCCCTCTTATATAACTTATGTTGTTTTGTTCTCATGAAGTTTCTCATGTACACTCCAGTTAACCCGATGACAATTTGATGAACTGCGGCATTCGTGATGAATGAGGTACATTTGTTTTACGGCGCAATTGAATACAGCTTTCTCTCATATCAAGCAGTCTTTTACTCTACCACTTCCTCCCCCTCTTAATGAGAAAAGCGCAACGCCCAGAACAATTATCCGCCAGCCGCCACTGCCGTTAGGTACTCGAATTCATTATCGGATTAGAGGTAATATGTGTAGACAAAAGTTTGGTGCTTTTCAGTCAGTCAACACGAATGTACCCAAAATGAGCTGGGTTATGCCCTAATCCTGAAATAAATTACATGAGATTAATAAACTGGTGCTAGAGTGACCACGAAACTGCTCGAAGTTCCAGCCAGGAAGACAACCGGATAAGTATCAGCCTGTATTATTACAGTATAACCATATAATCACCCCAAACAGACAAGCTCCGGATTTTTATCACCAATTTAGCATTTCACCTAACATTAGATATCTACTACATTTAGCATACACCGACAGTTGCAGTACCAATACTGCAACTAAATAATTGTAGGCCTACATATTGTAATTATTTTCACCTGTATTCTCAAACATTGATGTTATAGCCTAAGTGTAATGGATCTGATGATGATCGCTTGACGATCGAAACTGGTCATCCTAGTGTATTTATTAATCTCATGTAATTTATTTCAGGATTAGGGCATAACCCAGTTCTTTTTGGGTACATTCGTGTTGACCGACTGGAAAGCACCAAACTTTTGTTAACTTAGGCAACACTGAAAAATGGCTTCTAACCTCACAATGTAATATGTGTAGATTCTCACAGGAAAAAGAACGACGATTGTTGACCATTTTAAATACACTCGAAATAACAATCGCAGCCGATAACACAAATCCACTTAGCACACGTATGGTTGCACTGAGGTACTTAACCAGACTGACATTACTGGGCCTACTGTTGTCTGCCTTCCTACCTCCTCGATTTCAACATCGCTTCCGGATTAGTTGCAAGCGCAGTGTGTCTCCTGGAATGTGGATATTCCAAGAAATAAGGGTTGAACAAAGTTGTGTAGGTTCTCAAGTCTTCGTATTTATCCTCACTTTCAGTTCCGTTAATATCCAGTATCGTACGCAAAACAATCATCATAAACCATTAAAAATGTGAAAAAATGACTCAAAACTTATAAAATATTCTAATGAATTCCATAAAATGACATAATAATAACGCGAAAAGCGAGAAAATGACCTAAAATAAAATACGGTACTTAGAAAAAAGATGAAACAAGATGTTCAGTAAAGAACATATAGCCTACTTTCCCCTAAATACATGGGTATTTTTAAAACTCTTTTTCCATTTCAAGGAGTATATTTGAATGTTGGTTGTAGAAGCTTGTTGAAATACAACGTGCTATACGGATATTAAACATGAATATGAGGTGCCCTTTGCTAGTGCTACCTCTGTATTAAATTTTGTTCGATTCGGTTTCACTGTGTTTGAATAGATAGGGGGAATCGATTTGCACACATACATGGCCGCCATCCGCAAAGTATTGGGCTGATGACCTTGTAGATTGGTCAAAAGATTCTTCAAGCATAAAGGTATAATGTTGCTAAATTTGGTAGAGATCAGATGATTTGGTTGGTCGTAATTTAATTTAAGCTTTTAACATTTGGGTGGCCGCCATTACGTTTTCGTCAAGATGGCGGCGATATAAAACATGACACTGAGGTCTCCTTTGCTAATGCTACCTCTGTACTAAATTTCGTTCAATTGGGTTTCACCGTGTTTGAATTGATAGGGGGAATCGATTTGCACACATACCTGGCCGCCATCTGCAAAGTATTGGGCTGATGACCTTGTAGTTTAGTCAAAATACGCTCGCCATATGTTTTTGCAAAATTTGGAAGAGATCGGATGTTTAGGTTAGTCGTAATTTGATTAAAGCTTTTAACATTTGGGTGGCCACCATTACGTTTTCGTCAAGATAGCGGCGATATAAAACTTGACACTGAGGTGCCGTTTGCTAGTTCTACCTCTGTACCAAATTTCGTTCAATTCGGTTTCACCGTGTTCGTATTGATAGGGGGGACAGGCATTCAGAGTACACACACTCTCACACACTCAGACACACAGACACACAATTTTTGGCCCTGTGTAGATCTCATAATTCTACTTTCATTTTTTTGCAAAAATCGAAAGTAGGCTACAAATGACTTAAAAAATATCCATTTCTGTAATGTGGGAGCCATGAACAGGATTTGTATAATTATAAGTTAGCAATGTAGGCCTATGTGGTGAACCATTTAAAAGATGACATGTCATCAGTATCCGGGCCCTGGTTATTAATAAAATGTGCAAATTTGAAGTTTCTAGGTGTCATGGTTTTCTAAGAATGAAGCTTTTATTAAACAGTTGCATTCTTCGCTAATCTACATTTCCAGACTCCCTTAAAAGCAGCTGTTATTGTAATAGGTTGCTTCCAGAGTCAGTGCGGTGGCTGCTTGTCCAAGGGAGGTTCCAAGAAGTAAAGACGATCATCTTCAAGGTCGCTGAAGTAAACCAAGTTAAGCTGTCTGAAGCAACCCTCAAACAACTCAACGATTCTTCCTTCACCTCAGTTAAAGACAAAGTAAGTGCATGAGTTAGTAAGTAATATTGCATTTGAATACAGTATTTTAGAATCCGATAAATACTACTGCAGCTGCTCTGTCAGGATTTGCTCGGGTGATGTAATTGTAAAGCAACACAGCTTTAAAGATCCTTTAAAATGATATAATACACGCCAATGCTGCACGAATAATAATAATAATAATAATAATAATAATAATAGACTGGCTGCGTGGCTCAGCGGTAAGGTCTCGCCTGCTGTGGCAAAGGTTGCAGGATCGAATCCTGGCGCAGTCAACTGGCATTTGACGGTGCGCAAATGCGAGACAGCCGTGTCAATAAATTTACTGGCACGTTAAAGATCCCCTTCAGGGAAAAATTCCGGCACCCCGACGTCTCTAAAAGCCGTAGTAGTTAATAAGGTAGTAAAACCAATAACATTATTAATATTAATAATAATAAATATTAATAACCAGCTGAACCCGGCATGCTTTGCAATGCTAATCAAAGAAAGTGTTGGCGTTGTAACATTGCTTGTTGAAGTGCTTTTGGATTCCCAATATTTTTTTCTTTTTCCGTTAACCACTTCTAAACTATTGCAAAATTGATTTACTATCTCAAAAAAAATCATAGGAGCGTGCTCAACAACTCAACAAAGTTTCATCGCAATGAAATGAATGGTATGAATGAAATGAACGCATACGGGACTTTGTTGAAACGATTCGAGCGCCGTCACCCATTTTTTGAATATACTCGTACGCTACCTATTGTAAAATGGATTTACTAATTCGAAAACTGACAAGCGCGGGGTCGTTGGCGAGACCAGGCCATGGAACTTGTTACCCAAGTTGTGTACAATTATTTCACACCTTGAACTAGATGAAGATACGACTATTAAATAATTACATCCTTCGAGTAATGGTTGCAGAGAAAATGTAATAGCAAAACAATGTAAAAGAAGGGACGTGAGAAGCGCATGAAATGGTAAATAAGGGGTGAAGGGGGCTGTAATAAAAGTATACAATAAACATAGTAAAACATTAAAAACATCTATAAAAATACACAATAAAAGAAATATAAAAGAAGAACAGAAAAGCCTAACCCTAGTTAGATTGGAGATCGTAGCGAAATTATCAAAGTTACATCTAAGGGGAAAAGCTAATTAAAATAAATAGAAATAATACATTCGTCCCACCACAGGCTGATTACCGAAGTAATCAGAAGAAATATTCTAATTCGCATATGAAGTCGTACTAGACAAAGAACAACCCCCTTAAATTATTAAAACAAAGCATACCTCACAAACAACACTGCAGAAAGATAACAACCGGTCAAAATAAACATCCACATCTACAGAACGCTACAAAACACAAACACGAACCCCAAGTTAAGAAGATAGAGAGACATACCAAACCCTGAATAAAATAACAACAGAAACCCCTTCAAAATCAAACAAACCCGACTTCATAAACTCACTGAATAAAACTTCTTCTCGGACGAAAGTATGAGATTCAATTATCTTACCGAAAGTAACATGAGCCTCAATCACAGTCCCCGGGTACTTGTCACAGACACACATATCACAAACCACAAGAATAATCGATATACCTCATTTAATAAACGTAAGAGAGAAATACGTGTTGTTCCTGGACCGAAAGTAACACAAAACAAACCCAAGAACGATCCACTACTTTCAGCCAAGCTCCCACTTAAAAGACATAAATCCACCCTTAAACACGTGTCTAGAAACGTGATTATAAGATGAGATGCCTTTCGATACAAGTTCAAATGTCCGTCGACTCCTTATAGGAAACAAAAAGTCAGAGGGAAATTCCAAGGAGCACCACGGACAGGACATGAGAAAAAAAAATACGCAACGAAGAAATGTCTGCCCAGTCCTTAAGAAAGAAATAAAAGACCGAAGAGGCCATCCTTAAGGTTGCACAAATGACGAGACATAGCGTATAATCCTTAAAATAAACAACAAACGATATAGTGTGTGTTCACGCCATCAAACAACAACAAGGTCATCTGATATACGACCACCACACTCTCCTACGTCTAGGCACCAAACAAAATTTAACCCTAAATATTACTAACCCCTAAAGAGCCTTGTAACATCCCATACTATTACAAGGAGTAGACGTTAGCAAGAAATACCTCCCATGCATATCAATCACGTTTCCTGACGAACAAGAAGAAAAACTACACGTAAAATATAACACTAAGAAAAACGAAACAAAAACTACAACGACAAATAATCTTAAATAAAATTACAACCCAAACAACAACACAATTCATTATTCATAATGTTGAATTTTGGGCTTATGCCGTGTTTTATTATATTGCAATTCGACGCGTTTCGAAAGAAACCATGTCTTTCATCGTCAGGAATAATCTGGAATACGACAATGTTGCTAAGAGAAAGCAACGAAGAACATATAGAAGGTGCCCAAAGATGGACGCCATTATAGCCCCATGTTAGGGACAACGGAAAGCAGCAGTGAATTACTTTCTCAGGGTTCTGATAATAGGTAGCCAGGATTCACTGAGATTGTAGCCGGTGTCTCGGTTGAAATTATCTGGGTGTTTACGTATTTCAACCGCCTCCCTGATGATTCTGGGACGATATTGCTTTATACGGGCAAGAACATCCACCCCTTGGAACATGACATCATGGCCAGGTGTTAAAGCATGATCGGCAACAGCTGATTTATCAGGTTGAATGAGCCTGATACATCTATTATGTTCCTTAATGCGAGTGCATATTGTTCTCGAAGTCTGCCCGATGTAAACCTTGCCACAAGTACAGGGAACTCTGTAGATACCCGGTTGTTGCAATTTAGGCAAACTGTCCTTAGTTGGTCGCAGGAGTTGCCTAATCTTAACAGAAGTTCCAAATGCAGTCCGTATGTTGTATCGACGTAGGATTTTAGCAATACGATCCGTTGTGTTATGTATGTACGGAAGGTAAGCAGTTCCTCTTACATCTCTTTTCTCAACTGACGTCCTATTATTATTTGTTGGTTTCAGAACCGTAGAAATCAAAGCCTTGCTATAACCGTTGCTCTCAAAGGTGGTTCGCAGGGTGTTAATTTCTTCTTGTAAAGAAGACACTTCACAAATCCTCCTAGCCCTGGTAGTTAGAGTTGTAAGGATACCATGTTTCTGGGCAGGGTGATGGTGAGAACTTGCGTGGAGATATCTATTGGTGTGTGTTGGCTTACGAAAAACGCTGTGTCCTAAAGATCCATCCTCTTTCTTAGTGACGAGAACATCTAAAAAAGGTATTTTGCCGTCAGATTCTTTTTCCATGGTGAAACAAATAGAAGGGTGCTGGAGATTAAGGTGATCCAGGAAATGGCTAAGATTTTCCTCACCTTCCGTCCAAACAACGAACGTGTCATCCACATAACGCCACCAGATCTTCGGTTTGAAAGGAGCCGACGACAAAGCTTTCTCTTCAAAGTTCTCCATGAAGAAATTAGCCACAACAGGAGAGAGAGGACTACCCATGGCCACACCATCAGTCTGCTCATAAAAATTCCCATTCCATAGAGAGTAGGAGGAGGTCATGCAGTGATAAAAAAAAAGTCTTGTGATGTCTTCAGGAAAAAAGCCATTAATGAGAGACATAACACCATCAATAGTTACTCTCGTAAACAGAGACACCACGTCGAGACTCACTAGAATATCACCCGGCTGAAGTGTTATAGCTTTTAACTTTTCCACGAAGTGTGTGGAATCCTTAATGTACGAAGGCGTGTTACCCAGAAGCGGCTGAAGTAGTCTACCTAAGTATTTGGAAAGGGCATATGTGGGAGAACCAATCGTACTAACAATAGGTCTAAGAGGAACATCTTCCTTATGTATTTTAGGAAGACCATAGAGTCTCGGAGGAATAGCATCCCCTGGAAGGAGAGTCTTCGCTGCATCCGCTGGAATAGATGATTGCTTGATCAATTTGACGGTGACATTTGAGTAGCGAGTAGTAGGATCACGACTATTAATCCTATATACAGGATCTGATAACAAAGACGAGATCTTGGAATCATAACCAACCTTATCCAATACCACTGTCGCGTTACCCTTGTCAGCGGGGAGAACGATAATATCAGAATTGTCCCTTAGATCTTTAAGTGCCCGGCTTTCGCCTTGTTTTAAGTTGGTGTTAGGTGGCTTAGCGGTCTTGAGAACTCGGGAACATTCTTGCCTGGCTTCCTCGGCCTCTTCAGGTGTGAGGTGATGTACTGAGGATTCTACGGATGTAATAAGTTCTTCAATAGGAATTCTTCTAGGCGCTACAGCAAAATTGAGACCTTTAGCGAGAACTGCCTGTTGGGTATCACTTAGGGGCTTGCTGGACAAATTTACGACAACCTTGTTAGCATCAAGTCTAATGGCTTGAGATTTCTGCAACTGACATAACCTATCACATTTGGAAATATGTCTGTCCCTCACCTGATCTAGAACGCTGTTAGCTTGCACTGAAGAAATACGATCAAAGATCTTCCATAATTCCTCACTTACGAAGTTTGAGAGGCGTAGATGTAGCTGTAGTAACTCCCTCGAAATAAAATCCAACTGCTTACGAGTATGCTGTAACCTCTCTATCAATAACGCCTTGCTTGCACGACGATAGATTCTCGTTGCCTTAGGTGTTCTGAAGGAATGCTTCAACATAACAAAATTCGGTAGAATATCATGATCCCGGCATCTTAGGAGAAAAGCGAGTGAAGAGATTAGACACACCTTCTGGCGTCGTAACCTACTAAATCTAGACATCAGTCGGAAAATATCCTCCCCATAGAGGTTTCTAATATTGTCATTTAGACTTTCACGGCCCGTGTTATTATTCATAATGTTGAATTTTGGGCTTATGCCGTGTTTTATTATATTGCAATTCGACGCGTTTCGAAAGAAACCATGTCTTTCATCGTCAGGAATAATCTGGAATACGACAATGTTGCTAAGAGAAAGCAACGAAGAACATATAGAAGGTGCCCAAAGATGGACGCCATTATAGCCCCATGTTAGGGACAACGGAAAGCAGCAGTGCATTACTTTCTCAGGGTTTACAAAAAAGTTTGTTTGACATAACTGAAAGGTCCCTACGCCCCCTACCCCCAAAATAAATTTCAAGTCTCTAGGATAAAAACCCGACAGTAGTGTGGTAACAGGGTTTCTGCTATACTTACGAAGTTGTGAGCCCCTGCGACCTTGGAATGGAAGGAGTCATGCTAGGAGGGCGTGCTTGGATTCGCTTTTTTCGTCTCGTTGTGCTCTTCACGGAAATGTAGGTTTCGAAAAGGTGAAAATCTGGAAACATGTTTTTTTGGGGGGGGGGGGGGGGAAACCGTGATTTTAGACTTTTTGCTCTATATCGCGAACCAATGATGCTAGAGGCGTGTACGAGGGGTCCAAGGACTCGGGGTGACGCCCTCCTTGCTATGGACTACTAGTTATTTAAAAAAAAATGGAAACTCGATTTTGGGGTAAACACATATTTTTGGTGATTTTTGCTGATATCTCTCGAACCAATTAGCCTAGAGATGTGTACGAGGTGTCATTCTTTTCGTCACGTTGTCCCCTTGCCGAGGATGATTGTGTTGAGCAGGAATGAAAAATCATGTTGAGGTAAAACCGTGATTTTAGACTTTTTGCTCTATCTCGCAAACCCATATAGCTAGAGACGTGTACGAGGTGTCCTAGGACTCGGCCTAACGCCCCCTTTCCAAAATAATAATTCACAAAAGGCCTAACGACAGTTTTGTTGTTTTTTTTTCTTTACCTGTTTACAATGTTCATGAAGCGTGGTGGTTGAGAGAGACTATACGTCTGGGTGTGTGTTTCAACGAACCTGTCGCTAACCACAATGACCATGCTTAATAGAACAATCGCTATTTCGGCAGGTCGGTTTATGACAGAGCGAGGGTGTGGTTTTTCCGATATTTTACTCCCGAAGATGATCTTTAACGTGTAAACGGTGTTGAGAACTTGGTTCTATGTTGGTCGAAGCGAGTACAGAAAACAAACTTGCAGAGGAGCTGACGAGCAGGAGGTGAATGTCATTTGAGCTTATTGGAATGCGCTGATCTGACTTGACAACAGGTGCAATGGAAAATGACAAAGACGTGGATGACGCGAGGTGAATGTCATTTGAGCTGATTGGAATGCGCTGATCTGACTTGACAACAGGTGCAATGGAAAATGACAAAGACGAGGATGACGCTTGAAGGTGAAATAATCTGACAACCGTGGTGGCAGGGAAGAGCGAAATGCACGCATACACATGTGAAACCGCATGTGGGCTAAACATGTCACATCCTGTTTGCTTCGTACGTGACAAAATGCAAGTTCATGTGAAATTTGATCTGGCACAGGTGTTCACCTGGGACGTTAGCTGTCCCCGTGCAAGATAACAGAATGTTCAAAGCGTGGGAATCGCTGAATCAGTAAAAAGTATGATGCAACTTGTGGGAATGATGTCACAAGCAATAGATAGGCAAGAGCAGCGAACAACAGTGGTGGGAGGTGAAGGGGGGGGGGGTAGGGGGGGGGGGGCAATGTATGAGAGAACACAGGGGGAAAGAGAAAGAAATATGTGGAGCTGAGGACTGTACACACAGAGCTATAAGTGGTGTACAACATTTGTGAATAAATAAAAAGTACACAGGTTCACACAACATGTAATTTATTGATCCAAGAATTAAACGTAGAGTTAAATCCTAACCATTTGACATATAGTTTATTTCCTTTTTGTTTCAACACTTTTTCCACAAGATAATGCTGAGGAAATGCTGTTTTCTGAAGTTCATGGAGATAAAATCTACCTTTTATGGGTTGATGGTTGAGGTCCTCGAGTAAATAGGTGACTGGACTGTCCAAGTTGACTTGACGAATTCGAAATAGTTCAGTCCCCCACAGAGGCGTGTAGCCCTTATTGAAGGCAGACTTAAATTTGCTCACACGAACAAAATCCCCAATTTTCAGTCAGTGACGTTTGGGATCGGCTGTTTTTATGGGGTTAAACAGTTTATCCAATCGCTGAATATTTTGGTCACGAGGCGTGGCTTGGTCCCAATCGTTCTATGTTTGGTGTCATTGTAACGTGATACTAGCTCTGGTAACATGTCCAACCAGCGATACGTGCCCTGAGCGGTAAACGCTTTCCACATATGGGTTTTCAATGTTCGGTTGAACCGCTCAACCACACTGGCTTTGAAATTGCTGTACGTGGTGTAATGGTGAATATCCTAAGATTTGAGAAAACTGGAGAAATTCTTGTTGAAAAATTCTTTCCCCTGGTCAGTTTGTAGCAACTGAGGTTGACGTTTGGAGTGTTGAATAATATGTTGAAAGGCCTTGGTGACCAGTGGACCAGACTTGCGACGCACAGGTTCAACAAAGGCCATTTTGGAATAGACATCAATGACGGTCAACATATAGCGTACACCATCGTTAACGCTAGGGTATCATTTCAATCAAGTCAACCTGCCAAAGTTCATCCACACCTCGTGAAATCACCTTGAGTCGCGGATAGTGACGCCTAGCTGGGCGATGCAACTCCTGAGCAATACTCATTTTAATGGGTGAGGGCTTAAACAATAATTTTGGCATTTCGAAGTTCTTGTTCAATTTCTTGAATTTCCCAATCGTGACCGGTATGGCCGGCTTGACGTCAAGCATGCAACAACTGTAGCCACTGGACGAGCTTATTTGGATTGTGCCAGTAGGTAACATCCACAAGGGGATTTAATGGTTTAAATGTCACTCCCGAAGCGGACACTTTACGACGACCACTTTGACTGGTGGGAAACATTTTTGCAATGATGATTTTATATTTTTGAGATATATTGGCACTCACTTGTTGAGCTGGATCATACCGTCTTTTATGGGCATGGGTGTCCAATAAAATGGATTTATATTTGTCAAGATCCTCTGACGTATAATCATGGGAAGAGGGGGTCCGAGAAAAGAGCAGCTTTAACAGTCCTGGCGTTAATTTATAGTTGATGTTTTTAATGACAGCTTTAGTACGAGCGAATTTAATGGAAGAATCGCCAATTTTAAAACTATCATCCTCATAGCGAACACCATACGTGGTATCTGTGTTTCCAATAAATAGATCGGTGAAATAGGGTTCTAGTGTTGATCCATAATATTTTATTAAAATGGTTTTCAGTTGGGCTTTATGTTGAGGGGTGGCCAAGAGTTGTGAAAACGGAGACGCTCTGGAAGGGCAAGGTGTTTCGACCATGGCCAAGGATTTCTTTTTTCTCAAAAACTCTGCAAGGGGTGCGGCCTTTTTTTGAGGCGTAAACACTTGTTCCTCCTCATCCTCAACCTCGCTAACACTAGTCAAATCTTCCTGTTCCTGTTCCTCTTCCTCAGGGTCCTCGTGCAGCGTCTGCGTGGCTTGTGAAACGGTGGGTAGCGTTTCAGATGGCTTGAAAGAGGGTTTCAACATGGCTTTTAGTGGAGGTGCTAAATGTTGTTGAATAAAAGCATGATTTGCACGCGATCGTTTCAATTGACGAAACTTTTGGCGAATAGTATTTTTTAGCTCTAATAATATGCTTTTTCAATTGACTCTCTGCTAACGCCATGGTGTCTTGACAAATGACTTGACAGGGAATGAGACAGGGCCTAAAATAGCAATAAAATGATCAAACCCTAAGCGATACCGTCCTTGGTTGAGTTCACTTTGTTTGTCAATCACTAAACAGGCATGACGTTGAGTGTTCCAGCACTTGGCACACAATTCTGTAAACATTTGAAAGGTCATATCCGGATTCACATGTTCATTATAAATGTGACGACTGTTCCTCTCGTCCTGGCGAAATAAAACAATGACATTGGCATTGTCACGAATCAACTGTTTGGACATTTTTGAATACGTTTGTCCAAGATAGAAGCAATCGATATGTTTATGTCGACCCATGCTGAAATAGCTTTGAATGATGCTTTGACGTTCAGTGGATACATCATCAAAAATCGTGAGTGATTCAGGCTTTACCTCATCCGGTGAAATCACATTTTCTTGCATGGAAAATGTAAAATAACCCATATTCTCTTTTTGTAATCCAGACATGAGTTGATCCAGAAACATGTAGAGGGGTTGGTAGAGAGATTTTGCAAAAATATAAATATTTTGAAAACGCAGACCATTGGGCGCTGTAATGAGCGTTAGCAAAAGATTAGTCTTTACACAGCCGGAAGGCCCCACAATGATGCAGTGAATGGAAGATGGAAACAGTGAACCATGGCGTTGTTCACGTGATGTGGGACAGAGATGGGAAACCATGTCCCCCACGGGGAATGACTCTTGCTGCTTAATAATCTTCATTTCAACTAAGGCTTAGACAGGCTAGCAGGCTGTCTATATACAGGACACCGAACCTTGTCACAGAAACAGTAGACTGGTACTACAGGTTGACGATGGATGTCTTTGGACGTGCGTTGATGGCCAAAGCTAGGCCTGTCCCCATACATGATCCTAAACAAGAAACAGATCCTGCTAATAAACACTATGTAGATAGGTCAGTAGTGCCACGCACAAAACAGGGAGATTATGACTTTAAGGGAAAGTGGTTAACCCATGTAAAACATCCTCAAGTGTCTACAGACGTTACTACGAAAAAGTATGTGGATAACAAAGTGTATGAGTTTTATGACAAAGTGCCCCAGCTTACGGTGAATGGCTATAGCGCTAATCACCATCGGATTATTCACGTGGAAGACCCACAAGACGAAGACGATGTTTGAACCAAGCGTTACATGACCTATGAAATGAAAAGGCTTTATAAATTTATCCCATCTGTATTTCTAGTGTATCTGACAAATGAAAAACCTGTGAATGACAGAAACCATTTACCGCTAGTCCATGATCAGCACTTGACCTGTGTGCTTGCTTCGGGTTTAAGCCACTATAGATTACACTATGATGGAACCATTCACATCAAATATGCCATACCTGATGAGAACCATTAACAAATAAAGATAAATGGTCATAGGATGTTGATCCATAACCATGAAATGGTCAATGCAGGTGACGAATTATCCTTTCATCTCATGTTGACATGGGATGAAAAGCAAGCGGGAAAACCCATAAACGATTTCCCACTTTATGTGGAATTGGAATATACAGCCATGAAATAACAATCTGACGTTAGTTGTGATTTAAACTTTCTTGTGAAAGGTTGTTGGTCATTATTATCATGGTGAAACAAAGGTATGCGGTGAGAAATACTAAAAAAAGGGCTTTGTCCTTGGCAAAGCCTGGGCTTAAGACATTCGTGGACATGCCCTTGCGAAAGAAAAAAAAGAAAAAATAATGTATTGACCATAAGGAAAGCCTTTCGAGCAGCACAGAGACATGTTATTCCAAAACGTCAGCGACAGGGTTCAAAACAAGGGCGAGTGATTCCCGTCCCCAAACGAGCGGGATTTGTACCTGCATTATTTGCCGGTTTGGCTGCTTTAGGTTCACTTTTGGGCGGTGCCAGTGCAGTGGCGAAAACCATTGAAGCCGCGCAGCAGGGCAAGCAACAACTAAAAGAAAGTCAGTGACATAATGAAACGATGAAAGCGTTTGCAATGGGGGCTAGAAATGCCAATTTAAAGCCAGCCTTTTATCAACAAGGATTTGGGATTTCACCATTTCGAAATATAAAAAAAAACTCAGCCATAGCAAGACATGCCCTGACGAATCGACAAGTGGAAAGCTATGCTAAACAACTAAAGCTTTCTCATTTTCGAGGTGTGTTTATGCGAAACCAATTACCCCCACGACCCTGGAAACAGGAATGTGCTGTTGTCAATTTGGATGATCACCGAGGAACAGGAACGCATTATGTAGCTTATGTCAAAGAGGGATCCATTGTATGGTGCTTTGACAGTTTTGGGAATTTGCCCCCGCCCATGGAACTAGTGACCTATTTTGGAAACAGGATCAAGGTATATTATAATGTGACACGTGAGCAAACGTTTAACAGCCAACAGTGTGGACGTTTTTGTTTAATTTTTTTATATAAGACACAACATAAGAAAAAACGCCACCAGTATGTCGGCAGAAAGTAAAACGTTTACACTGCATGGACGTGGACCCGAAGTTAGCCTAGACTTTTACCCGCCCAACGAATTGAGTGAAAAACCCTATGGTTTGGGACTTGATTCTCTTGAAACGTACAATCGAATATACAACATACGTGAAAATGTGAACAACAAGTTTTACTATGATGATTCTGTGCTCACCCTGAACTCTGGTGGATACACGATCGATGACATTTATGAACACATTTATGTGGTGTTGATCAATGAATATGGTTTAAAGTCATTTCTCGATGGAACGCGCAAGTTTGAACTTGTAGGAAATACCAACACTCATCGCTGCAGTATTTTCTCTACATTCAACATTGACTTTAAAACACACCCCGATTCCATTGGCCCATTACTAGGATTTAAACCACGTGTGTTGGAGCCCAACAAGAAACATGAATCAGACCTTGAAGTGAAATTCATTGAGGACCATCATGTGTCGGTGACGTGTAATATTATTAGCCAAGTGTATACCAATCAAGAACCATCGCATTCGCTTTATGACTTTATTGTGACATCACCCAATGGCTATATTATTCGTGAACACCCTCCAGTAGTGCTTTTTCATTCTGTGGCTGTCGATAGTATTAGTAATATAACATTAAGACTGATCAATAGAGATGAACAACTCATTGATCAAGATCCTACCACACCAGTGACTTACAAGTTGGTGCTAAAGCCACTATGAAGTTTGTGTATAAAGCAACAACACCGTCTAGGAATGGTGTTAGTTGTTTGCCACGTGAATACACGTTAACATCTCAAGACAAGCAGATTTTACAGCATTTGGGTTACCACGTCAACCCCCATGATGAATTCTATCCTAGAGGTAGCGAACCGCATCGAGGAGCAACCAGGAGTGGTAAGAATTGATCTCCATTCCTATCAAGCTCAAACACCTGGACTCAATAACAATGACGAAATTCAATTTGTTATCAACAACCAAGATATTTACACCCTACCGCATGAAAGTGTCATTCAGATTGAAGGTCGACTCACCAAGGCTGATGGCTCTACACCCTCCACATCCAAGTTGGCCAACCATGCTTTGGCCTTTCTGTTTTCTGAAGTACGTTACGTGATTAACGATATCGTAGTGGATAGCACTCGAAATGTGGGTATTTCCAGTGTCATGAAACTATATCCCTCTTATAGTGAGGAAGAAGGTAAAACACTTTGCATGGCAGGTTGGTGCCCCGACTCGACCAATGACTGGATGGTACACACGGATGGGACCTTTACTGGATATTTACCTCTTAAACTGATTTTAGGCTTTGCCGAAGACCACCAGTGCATTGTGGGAGCCGACAATGCCCCCATTGATTCAAAAATTACACTACAACGCTTGCTATGGAAAGTGCCCCATGTGACCCTTGACGATAGCAAAAAACTGGACATACTCAAGATGGTAAGAAGAGATATGACTCTACCCATGGAATTTAGAAGCTGGGCACTCCATGAGTATCCGCGATTGCCCACCACCAACACACACAGTTGGTCTGTAAAAACAGCTCGCTATACAGAGAGACCACTCTACCTAATCGTGGGTTTTCAAACGAATCGCAAGTATCAACAAACCAAAGATGCCACGCAATTTGATCACCTGCAATTGAGAAATGCACGTCTTTTCCTCAACGGAGCTGTGTTTCCCTATGAAGGACTTGATTTGGATTTTTCAAAAATAAGTTTGGCCCCTGTACGACTTGTTTTCTAAATTTCGATGGTCGTATTATCAAAAAGAGAACGGCCCTATGCTGCTACCCCAAGCGTTTAAGGCAAGAGCACCACTGATTGTCTTTGACTGTTCTTACCTGGAAGAGTCTGTCAAGCCATTCAATATTGACATTCGACTAGATTTTGAAACGCATGACAATGTACCAGCCAATACCACTGCCTACTGTTTGATTATTCATCACAAACAAGTCAACTATTATCCACTGTCCAACCAAGTGACGAGTGTATAAATAACAGGTCAACCCACGTCAAGCCGCTCAGTCATGTCTTGCTTTAAAGCCTCAAGAGATGTCACATCCATGAATTTAAACTCTGAGGAACAACGTTTCAAGACTTTTGCCACATGGCCAGTGCCTTTCATAAACCCTCAAGACTTGGCGGCCGCTGGATTCTACTATTTAAAAACAAGAGATGAAGTGAAATGTGCCTTTTGTCCCATCATCATAGACCAATGGCAGGGCGGTGAACCCATGCAGGAACATCAGCGCTGGTCACCCGCCTGCCCCTACCTGTGTAGAATGGAAGTGGGAAATATACCCTGTCATTCAAGCTATCCCTCACTTGTGTCTCTGGGTGATGAAAACAAAACAAGTTAAGATACGTGTGGACCGTATGGTGTCCATGGTGCTTCGGTGAGCAGCTCACCATCAAAAACGCCTAGTTTAGAGACACTGAGACATCATCGGTGTTATGGACGTTACAAACACAAGAGACTATATTGTTGTATCAGTTGGTATCGTCCTTATCCCAAAATGACAAAAGCCTGTAAGACGTGTTATGATAATAAAATGATGTAATTCTTAAATTCTCATTTTTTTCATGTCCCTCTGTCCTACCCTATCCTCATTTTTTTGAAACTAGCATGGCAGGTAAGTCCATGTCATGACCACACCTTAGTCATTGATCGTCAGTCAGTCGTCTGTTAAACTTGGTCCAGGCAAGTGCCAACATGTTGAGCACACTCATTGTGGTTTGCCAAGGGTTTAAAATTGGTGACAACAAATTTATATTTAAACAAGTGGCCATTATCGATTGTACCACGTTTTGGATATCGCAAGCTACGCATTTGCTATTTAAACCGCCCCATGCTTTTGATTTGTTGTGTGAAAAAGACCGTAAACAAACCCAGTGGATTGAAAATCATAGGCAACTAGACTGGAATCAAGGAACCATTTCCTATAAATATTTGGACGTGGTCATGAAAGCACACTTGTCCTCGGACAAAGTGGTATTTGTGAAAGGTAATGAAAAACGTCAATGGTTGCAACCATTTTTGGCGTCTTACTGTAAATGTATCGACCTCATGGAGTTGGGCTGCCCCTCCCTGCAAACGCTCATGGATACTTGTTCCTGTGGCAACATTTCCCATACAGCCCTATCGCATGCGTGGCATCTCTTTCATTGGTTAACCACCCATGCCTGCTGGGAGTTGTTGAACAAAATTATAACTCAAGATTTACCTGTGAATGACGCCAGTGAGATTTCTACAAGCGACGTGTAAACATCTACAGCACGTGATACCATGGAGAAAGGCAATGCTACGGACAAAGCCATCGGCAAGTTCGTTGTGTGCAAAAAGAAACTAGACAGTGTTACCAAAGAGGAACTCTTGGCGTTCCCCAAGTCGTTCATTTATTATGTGGCCGCCAACGCGGTCAAAGAAATCTGGCAACATGTACCAATATCATGGACTCAAGACCCTGTGTTGAGTGAATTGCAACCCTGTACGGATTACGATCATCATAAGCAAGTGGCCAGGGCAAAAATACCGTCTATGCGTCAGTGCGCGACTTGCCAGCTAGTGAAACTGTATCACGGTCATAAAAGTCCGTGTAAAGACTTTGTTGAATCATTCCACGGGTGTCATGGCGAGAAAAAGCAACAACAACAACAACAACAACAACAACAACAACAACAACAAACACAAACATCGTCCACAGAAGAGGAGGAAGACCAAACCTTTTTACCATCTATGGAAAAGGATATGCCAGACCTGTACTGGCAATGGCGTCATTGACAAAGTGATTCAATACTTACCTTTCGAAATCCATCTTCCAGGCTATCGTTTTTGTGGCCCTGGAACTCATTTCGAAATACGTTTGCAGCGTGGTGATGTACCCATTAATCTTTTGGATCAAGCATGCAAATAACATGACCTATCTTATCGCCATAGTCATCCTGGTTTAAGACATGTGGCAGATAAATTGTTATTGATAAAAGCTAAACAACGTTTCACATCCTGTGATGCCTCATTGGGTGAAAGGATGGCAGCCCTGATTGTCATGTGTGCTAAGAAAGGAAAGTTGATGATGCATGGTCATAAACATTGAGGAATGGAGGAGTGAGGAATTGGGATGTGTTTGTATTCTATATTTCTTTTGTCAATTCACTATGAGTATGAAATAAAAACAAAGGTTTACCCGAGCACGATGTTTTTATTTTTTTATTTTTTGAAATCATGATGTTGATGACTGATTTTTCATTTTCACATTTCACACATGATGAATTCACACACTGCCATTTGTCATTTTGCAATTTACAGTTTTTAAAAATGTTCGTTTCAAGTTTTACGTTTTTGATGATAAGGATTTTCCATTTTGCTGATGACACTTTTTAAACAATGTCCGTTTGAAGTTTTTGAATTTTCATATTTCACACATGGCCATTTCCAGTTTTCTTTAATGTCCGTTTTAAGTTTTGCTGTTTTTGGTGATATGGAAACATAGATTTTCCATTTTGCTGTTTTGACATTTTTGCATTTGGTGTATGTTGAAAGTTGAGATTTGACAATGATGTTGATGCAAGTGCATGACCATGGCGATACTGCAGTGAGTGTATGGGATTGCGGAAACGTCCATTTCCCACCCACCCACCCACCCTACCTCACCGTGTTTGCTCTGGTCATACATACACACCTGCTTTCTCTCTCCACTCATACATTCACACCTGTCTTTGGGAACCACTTTATTTATTCCCAAAAGCACATTCCCGACATGCACACTCATCCCAAAAGAACTTTTTAGTTTACCATTTATAATTTACATTACAAAAAGTAATTAAATACTAGTTATTAAAGTTACTAAAAAATACTATTACTCATTAAATATTTACAAAAAACTACAACTTTGTACAGCTTTAAAAGAATCAAACTATTTACCAATCTTTTTTTTTAATAAGGTTGCATAGAACTTTTTGAAGGGCAAAAGGCCCAAGTGGGTTGCCACTATTTACAAAATCTACTATTTACAATGACAAAAAAAACAACAATATTTACAAAATACTAAATCTACAAGTTACAAAAAGCCATGTCCCTTAACGATTAAACAGTGAAAACACACCTCCTCCTTGCGATCATAACCCCAGGGCAGGCTAGTGAGCAGGTCATCAGCCCACACACGCTTGTTATCCATGGAGGGTGCGCTTTTTCTGTTCCACAAGATACAAATGATGGTTGCTAGATTGTATCCTGCACTGTGTATGAGACATAGCTTTGCCAGTGTATAAAACCGCAATCTACACGTAGCGATTTTACCACTGCCCTACTTACACCTTTTGCTCTTTGGCTTCCTTACAGTCTAGTGTGTGGTAAGCATACATTTTTGAGGCCAAACCTACGAATTGCGTCATAATGGAATCACCACATTCATCTTTTAAAACGCCCATTACCTTTTGTTTTTTATGAGCAGCTGAAACATGTTGTCAGCGCTATAGGAAGAAGTGTCGAACCAGTCACTATGTTGTCTCATAACGTCATAGGGTTTGCAGTGGCGAATGTGGTATATGAATGAGTCCGTACCCATATACAAAAGAGAGACGTCCTCAAAATGGCGTTTGGCAAACTCATAGTGGAATCGATACATGACCGATTTAGAAAAGTCTAAAATGACTTGGTCCAAGTAAATGGGCTTATCCATGGTCACGCTGGTCCTACTCAATTCAATAGTGGCCAAATCATCATCGATAATGTTGATCGATTTAAAATTTGTCTTGGCAATGTACCGCCGGGCACCCTAACGCCCCTCCCAGACTTGACCAATTTAATGTCACGGTATTTGCGGTCATTCTCCATGGACTTGCCATAGATGCAGTTGTTCATTAATTTAAAAAAATAATTCAAACGGGTGTGTTGCCATTTGTCGGTGCTCTGTGTTGAGTCGCATGTATGGCTCAAGCCATGCTTTTTGAGCAAAAGAAATACCCCTGTGGATTTTCTTCAACACCAAGCCTTGGGCGAGGCATTGCACCAACATTTGGATATGTAGCACATACCGATTTTTGTTGTAAAGTGTGCCCATGAGTTTTTCAGTTTTCACTTTACTGTCAGGGGGAGCCATTTGCTCAAGGCAGAATGGGAAAACGGCATGTTCATCATACAAGGATGAGGGATATTCAATATCCACTTCTAGCACATATCCACGGCCTGTTTCTTGGCTAGCCATATTCACATCAAATTGTGACACTTGTTTGTCCGTCAGCCAAGCAAATTTCCCATAGGGCAAATGCTGACTCATGGCGTAACCATACAAATTATTCACGACATATTACCTTAAGTACGATTCTACCGGGTGAGTTAGCCGTGGTCGTTACGGCATGACTGCTGGCAGTCGCTCACATCCGGGAGGCGAGGAGGTTCGAATCCCCCGCCGGCAACCTTGAATATGGTCTTCTGTGGTTTCCCATCTTCCTTCCAGGCAAATGCCGGGGTTGGTCCCTAACTATAGGCCACAGCCGCTACCTTCCAACTCCTCGTCCTTACAATCCAACTTTCCTTCCCAACGGTACTTGTAGCTCACCCATTGGGTGTCCGTCTCGAAGCAGCTACAAAACTGGCAAGCCGAACATGTCCTCGGACACTCCCGGCACTAAAAGCCATACGCTAAAAAAAGTACGATTCTGGTTTGTCTGGTGAATAATCAGGCATGTAGACATTGTTCGCTTCAGCATGGCGCTAGTTAAGTGACACAAAGCCGCCACGAATGCCTTTTTCAAAAAATAGAACCATGTCTACGTCAGTGAGTAAATCCAATTCCACTTGAGTGTATTTTAAAGCGGCATCAAACGAGAGCCCAGGACTCGTATAATAGTCAGCCGGGTCAAGACCATAAATGTGCTGACACAACTCACGAAATTTTTCAAACACATCAGTGAGCAGCAATACATCCTGTTTTAGGTAATGCATAGCATATTCACTTAGCGTGTTCATGCCAAACACTCGCCAAACTTGACATGCATGTGCATAGTCTTCATCGGAAACGGTACTGCGTGTTAGTTTCGAGTAAAATTTCTCTTGTGGTGGGAGTTTTCTTTGCTTTAACACGTCCCAGCTGTTGCAGAAATCATACGGGAATATACCTTCCCGAATGCACAATTGAAATTGCTCAGGATCATTAAAATGCATTCTAGTATTTTTTAATTCCTCCTCATTCAAGCCATTCACAAGCCTATCTAGCGAGGATGCCATAAACTTAAAGGAATCCAAAAATCGACTGCTTAAGTCGCTCAACCTCCATGTCAGGGCTGTAAAACATTCATGGTTTTGGGGAATAATGGTAAACGAGCCCTTGTTGACATGACCCAATTCACGAATCAAAAACTGAATGTCATAATTTGCCAGATTGTGGAAAAAGACACTGATGAAACGAGGTGTTGGAAAGTTCAAATTGCATTCACTATGCGCAGCTCCACGAAACTCCCCCGTAAAGTGCGAGTGGTCTCTGACTTTTTCCTCTCCGCCTAAAATAGGCCTTTCACAAATATGGCATGTCGTGGCATGTTCATAATGCTGCTGCTGTTCTGGAGATAGGCTCATGGGTACAGGGTGGTCTAGTAATCCCTGTACATGGTCGGCCAACTGTACAAGTTCATCCAAGAACCATTTGGCACAATCTGGCCCCTCACGGTATTTTTAAACGGATTGTGTGAGGTCATAGGCACACACCACATTAAATCCTATGGCTAAGGGTTCATGTTTTTGAATAGGTGTGGTTGAGCTCATGGTGGGATCAGGTTCACATCCCGCCATGGGTGTAGTGAGTGCTTCGAAATCTGCGTATACCCATAGGGAACAGTGTCACGCTTATGAATGTCCTTAAACTTTAACACAGCTTTGTCCCCTTGTGGCAATATCAGTCTCACTGCTTTCTGAGAAACGCAATCTACCCTATGACGTTCCAAAAGCGTAGGGGTTGTAAAATATTGCAGACAACGATCACAAATATGTTTCTTAGGTTTATGTTTAGACATTTGACTGCTTAGCAATCTACATAAGCTTTTAATGAGGCAATAGTGATTCACCTCTCCGTAAGACAGATATAAAAGATGAATGTGATGCCGTATCGGTTCATTTGTGGCATAAAGTGGACCCACAATCTCATCACCATCAAGACCATAAGGAACGAAAAGTCATGATTGTCTTGTTCAAACCTATGGATCTCGGTTAAGTCCATAGGGAACGATACTCGAGTTAAATTTAATGTTTGTTTCAATTCATCAAACTTGGCCTTGTACTTTCCTGGTCGAGATCCATTACGGTCTTGTGCTGGCTGCAAATACGCAGCCACAGACCACAGGAAGCAATCATTGTCACGATTCTTTATATTGACCACAGCCTTTTTCAAAGCTATTGCTGGTGGTGTTTTAATATAGCTAGACCCAGCATTCAACGGGTTGAAATGACAAATGTCGATTTGCAAATAATGAATTTTGTCCAACGATAAACCACTCGGTCCTTGTTGCAGTTTATCAAATTTTGATAGCAAGGCATTGACCACATGGCATAGATACCACTCGTTCAGATTATCGGCTATCAAAAGCTCTTGCATTTTACAGCAAATATAAAATGTCTCTTTATGCTCGACGTCCTTATTTTTATATATGAAATCGCACACTAGTTCTGTATTCACCTTTAAAGCCGTATGCAACCTTTGCGCTGTACAAATTTCAATTTTAAAAATTTCAAAACGAGATTCTAAAAATTCTTTGGGAATCAAACTATTTCTAACATTGACCACATGACCAGAGCACACACGCGATTTGAAACAACTGTTTAGGGGTTCCCAAGTTAACGTACCCGCAGCAGTAAAAGACATTATTTTGAAAGAACACTCTCACCTGAGTTTTCAGCTGAAGACTGTTAAACAATGGTCCCAAACACACACGTTCCTGGTTATCAACAGAGGTCAAGCGTTTTCCAACACTCTAAAAAGAAATAAAATAAACCACCATAAGTATATCAATTCCATATATAGTTTATACATTTCATAAACAAAACAAAATCAAACCGGTTATATATATTTAAAAAATCTCATCTTGACGTGTAATGCTTTGCCTTATTCCAGTCTCGTGGACTAGTCTGGTAATGGTTTCCATCTCTAGCTGTCCGCCTTTCCCTCTCTTTTTCAATCTCTTTCCCACTGACACACAACAGGTAGGCTATACGCGTTGTCTGCAAACAAATAATTAAACATTTATTTATAACTTTAATAACCAATAAATAATTGCTTGTAAATATATATAAATCAATAAATATATAAATGAATAAATATATAAATAAATACCTACCCCACAACAAGGTTAAGTATTTTCCACCAACACCAAAACTGTTAAACAAGACCAGGGGTTTCACGCAACGCAGTGTGTTCAAAGGTAGTCACCTAAGTGAGAGTGGAAATGATAACGACATGTCTTTATATATGTTACGTTGCATGTATAATCATTTTTTCCCACGCTTTGAACATTCTGTTATCGGTCACGAGGACAGCGAACGTCCCAGGTGAACACCTGTGCCGGGTCAAATTTCAAATGAACTTGCATTTTGTCACTACGAAGCAAACAAGATGTGACTTTTTTAGCCCTCATGTGGTTTCACATGTGTATGCATGCATTTCGCTCTTCCCTGCCACCACGATGGTCAGATTATTTCACCTTCAAGCGTCTTTGTCATTTTCCATTGCACCTGTTGTCAAGTGAGATCAGCGCTTTCCAATAAGCTCAAATGACATTCACCTCCTGCTCGTCTGCTCCTCTGCAAGTTTGTTTTCTGTACTCGCTTCGTCCAACATAGAACCAAGTTCTCATCACCGTTTACACGTTAAAGATCATCTTCGGTGGTAAAATATCGGAAAAAACACACCCTCGCTCTGTCATAAACCGACCTGCCGAAATAGCGATTGTTCTATTAAGCATGGTCATTGTAGTTAGCGACAGGTTCGTTGAAACACACACACCCAGCCGTATCGTCTCTCTCAACCACCACGCATCATGAACATTTTAAACAGGTAAAGAATTTTTTTTTCAACAAAAGTGTCGTTATGCCCTTTGTCAAAATTTCAAACATAGTTTTAAAAGGGGTGTGATCCCGAGTCCTAGGACACCTCGAACACGTCTCTAGCGTTATTGGTTCGTGAGAAATCAGCAAAAATCACAAAAAACGTGTTTACCCCAAAATCGAGTTTCCAAATTTTTAAAAATATATAACGAGTGGTCCATAGCAAAGAGGATGTCACTGCGAGTCCTTGGACCCCTCGTACACGCCTCTGGCATGATTGGTTCGCGAGATATAACAAAAAGTCTAAAATCACGGTTTTGCCCCAAAAAATCATGTTTCCAGAATTTCACCTTTTCAACACCTACATTCCCGTAAAAAGCGCAACGAGACGAAAAAAACGAATCCAAGCACGCCCTCCTAGCATGACTCCTTCCATTCCAAGGTCGCAGGGGCTCACAACTTCCTAAGTGGAGCAGAACCCCTGATACCGCACTACTGTCAGGTTTTTATCCTAGAGACTTAAAATTTATTTTCATGGTAGAGGGCGTAGGGACCTTCCATTTATGTCAAACATTCTTTTTGTAGAATTCCTAGTTTCCAAAATATAGGATTTTCAAAATTCGAGGGTTTTCAAAAAAACATAAAAAATAAAAATGTTTTATTACAGAAAATAAAGGACATAGAGACCTATCGTTTGAACCATGGCGCAACGTTCTATCATGTTTGATTTTCAAACTATCACCTACTTTCGAAAACAAAAATTAAAAAAATATATATATAACGAGTGGTCCATAGGAAAGAGGACGTCCGCTCGAGTCCAATGACACCTCATTTGTGAATCTCCGATCACGGGTTCGAGAGTTATCGGCAATGTTCGCAGGAAAGTAGGCTGTGAGTTTTAACACCCACTACTCCACTACTCGTAGATATTGAGAACCGACTAAATATTTCGGATGGTCGCCATGTTGGATGTTATATATGTAGGTCATAGAGGTATGCACTGTTACATGAAGATTATTGTGTACGTGTAGCATTCAAATTTCAATCGCATGATTAGGACACAAGAAGTAACAGGGAGATTTTAAAATTTCGCACAGCTGCCATCTTGTGGTTATAGAAACAATTGAAATAAATTAGATGCCAGTGGATTAACATTCGTATAAGGATTTACTGTACCAAGTTTCACTGCACTCGGATGGTTAAATTGCGAGAAATGTCCATGTGAATATTTGTAATCCACGTCGCCGCCATGTTGGATTTGTGATCACCAGGTTATTTAAAGTCCTATAGATGAACTTATGGTCATAGCACCTATGGACATAAAGAAATTCAGTTTGATTGCTATAATAGATTTGTAGATATTCAGAGCCGTCCAAATATTTCGGATGGTCGCCATGTAGGATTGTTAAATGTATAGGCCATAGAGTCATGTACCATTAAAGGAAAATTATTGCGTAGGTTTATTATTCAAACTTTCACTTCGATCGCATGATTACGACACAAGTAATAAAAACTTAATTTTAAAATTCGCACAGCCGCCATCTTGAGGTTATGTAAACAATTGAACTAAATTAGATACCAGTGCATTACAATGTTTATAAACATTTGCTGTACCAGATCTCATTGCGGTTGGAACATTAAATCGCGAGAAAGGTCTATTATTTTTTTTAAATTCGCTTGGCCGCCATGTTCGTTTTGTAGTTAACTGGTTTTTGAAAGTCTTATAGTTGAACTTCCAGTAGTGCCCTTTATCTCCGTACAAAATTTCAGGGTGATACCGCTAATAGTTTCAGTGATATAGAATGCCGGTGAAATATTTCGCACATCCGCCATCTTGTGGTTATGTAAACAATTGAAAGAAGTTTGATGTCGGTGCATTACAATGTGTATAAACATATACTGTACCAAATTTTATTGCGTTTGGTTGGTTAAATCGCGAGAAACGTCTATTTGAAAATCGCAAATTCGCGTGGCTGCCATGTTGGTTTTGTTGTTACCAGTTTTTCAATAGTCACATAGGTGATTTTCTAGTAGTTCCCTTTATCACTGTAAAAAATTCCAGGGTGATATCAGGAATAGTTTCGGAGATATTGAATGCTGGTGAAATATTTCGCACAGCTGCCATGTTGGATTGGTGAGACGTAACAAAATTTGAAGGGCACGGTCGGGGTCGTCCGGGGCAGTGCTATAAACTTACCAAGTTTCATTGAAATCGCTCCAGCCGTATAGAAGTTATTAGGGACACACACACACACACACACACACACACAGACACACGGACAAAAGGTGATCTCATAAGCCTTTTTTTTTTGTTCAAAATGAAAATAGGCTAAAAATAGGAGGACAATAAATAAGAACCCATAAACCAAAACAAGACAATCTCCAATCTAACCAGAAAGTCGAAGAATCAGGGACACATTAACACTGAAAGAAGGGAGGACGTGACTTTAATTTTTCTTCAGAAATGCAATTCTCCGAGCCTTGCTAACACCAAGATAAATAAGGTATCACTTAGCTTTGCTGGAGACGATCAAGAAGTTCACAGAAGATACTCCTTTCGGAAATAATAGCCATATACATTTCTCTTATAGCCATAGAATACGATCAGCCATTCCCACGTGTCTTCACCAACATCTTCTTACACTTTATGAATAATTTAGCACGGTAAACGAAACATTTTGAAGGACCATTTATAGAATCCAGACATGTCGGCAGACCTTCCGTTCTACTTATTGTTATTGCGATCCTCTCGACATTACCTTACAATAACACTGGTCGAGTTCCATAAATACATAGCTTAAATTCCCCGGCGGGTGCGTTTCATTCACATAAATGTGAAGTCGCTTCAAAAGGTAACCCACAGATGGCACCCTATATAACATCGCGTATTGTCGATCATGATCTAAAATAGTTATGCGTCAAAAACCTTCCCTGGCGTGTACACAACAACTCATCAAAGTTTCACCGCAATCGGATGAATGGCATATGAACGCATACGGGATTTTGTTTAAACGATTCGCGCGCCGTCAATCATTTGTTGAATCTACTTGTGCGCCACCCATAGAAAAACGGATTTACTAATTCATACACGTTCGCAGGATTGTACTCAACTCACTAAAGTTTTATCACAGTCGGATGAATGGTATATGAACGCATACGGGATTTGGTTGAAACGATTCACGCGCTGTCGCTCATTAGTTGAATCTACTCGTACGCTACCAATTGTAAAATTGATTTCCTAAATCAGAAATCTTCGCGGTAGCGGAAACAACATTTCACCAAATTTCATTGCAATCGCATGAATGGTATCTGAACGCATACGGAGTTTTTTAATTGATACGCGCGTCGTTACTCATCTGTTGAATCTACTCATGCGCTACCTATTGTAAAAAGGATTTACTAAATCAGAAACCTTTCCTGGAGTGTGCACAACAATTCACCAAAGTTTCCTAGCAATCGGATGAATGGTATATGAATGCATACGGGACTTTGTTTAAACGATTCGCGAGCCGTCGCTCATTTGTTGAATCTACTTGTGCGATACGTATTGTAAAGTGAATTTACTAAGCAAGAAACCTTCCCTGAAGTGTACACAACATCTTACTTACTTCTTACTTAATTCCTGCCGCTCCTTCCGGAGCATAGGGCCTTGGCGAAATTTCTCCACGCAGTACGGTTCCTGGCCATTCTCTTCACTTGACTCCAGTTCTTGTCCACCTCTGCAATTTCATTTTCGATCGTCCTCTTCCAGGTCTTCTTAGGTTGACCTCGCTTCCTGGCGCCTTGAGGATTCCAGTCTAGCGCCGCCCTCTCAATAGCTCCGTCCGGCTTCCTTAGTGTGTGACCAATCCAGCGCCATTTCCTCTCCTTGATCTGGATGCTAATCGGTTGTTGATTGGTGATGGTCCAAAGATCTTCATTTGAGATTATGTCCGGCCACCTCACATTCATGATGCGACGTAGACATCTGTTAATGAACACCTGTAGCTGGTTGTTGATCGGTTTTGTGACTTTCCACGTTTCACAGCCGTAGAGAAGAATCTACTTTACGTTGCTATTGAAAAGGCGGAGCTTGGTCTTCCTGGAAATGTTTATATTTCTCCAGATGGGGTAGAGCTGGACAAAGGCACCATTTGCCTTCCTGATACGGCTTCGAACATCTTCCTCTGCTCCCCCATCATTTGTGACTATACTTCCAAGGTAGAGGAAGGACTCAACTCGCTCAATGTCCTTTCCGTTGACTGTCAAACTAGTCGTGATGTCAGAATTTATCCTCATCTCTTTGGTCTTGTTGGTGTTGATCATCAGTCCTGCACGTTCAGCTTCTCTCTGCAACCTCTCCAGCTTATCTTCTATGTCTCGGTACCGTTGTGCCATAAGACAAATGTCGTCTGTGAAATCCAGATCTTCAAGCCTGTCATTTATACCCCATTGAATACCCCTCCTCCGTCCTCCCATTACCTTCTTCATCACACAATCCAGGACCAACAGGAACAGAGTGGGGGAAAGGACACACCCCTGTCTCACTCCGGAACTGGCCTTTATCTTTTCTGTTAATTTGCCTTCGTGAAAACCTGGCACTCATACCCTTCGTACATCTCTTCCATGATTCTGATGATCTTTGTTGGAATTTTATATTCCTCGAGGGTCTTCCACATGATTCTTTGATTTACGGAGTCGAAGGCTTTCTCGAGGTCAACAAATGTGAGGAAAAGGGTATTCCGCCACTCCACACTCTGCTCCAGGATGATTCGGAGGGTGTTGATGAGATCCACACAGCTGCGATGTTATCGAAATCCAGCCTGTTCCTTCCGAAGCCTTTTTTCTACGCAGTCTTTTATACGATTCAGGATGACTCTCGCCAGCACTTTGCTTGGAATGGACAGCAAGGTGATACCCCTCCAGTTGTTACAGTTTGTGGTGTCCCCTTTCTTCGGCAACTTGACTATCAACCCCTTCTTCCAGTCGGTTGGTATTTTCTCCTCCTTCCAGACCTTCTCCAACAGCGGGTGCAGCAGATCGATCGTAATATCCAGGTCTGCTTTCAGTACTTCCGCTGGGATATTATCCAGACCTGGTGCCTTCCCGCATTTCATCTGCTTCAACGCTGTCTGTATTTCGCCCCGAGTTGGGGAGTCGAGGCTGATGCTTGGGCCACTTTCTGCTTCCTCTTCATCTTCTCCTCGCTGCTTACTTTCTGGTCCTCTATCTCTATTAAGAACCTCCGCAAAGTGTTCTCTCCATCTTGTCAGCTGCTGTTCGCACGTCGTGAAGATCTCGCCCGTCTTGCTCTTCACAGGCCTAGTTTTATTAAAACCTTTCTTCGAAAGCATCTTTGTGATGCCATAGAGCTCCTTAACGTCCCCCCTTCTTGCCGCTTCTTCTGCTTTCTCCGCCTGCTCATCAATCCACCTCCTATGATCCTTCCGTACACTCCTCTTTACCTCCCTGTTTGCTGTTGAATACTTTGCTTGTGTGAGAGCCTTCTGCTGCCTAGTCTTGCAGGTGTTGAGCTTGGCCTTAATCTCCTTCCTATAATTTATCTTGTCCCAGGTCTGATCGGATATCCATTCTTTCCGCAGATAGTTCTTGTACCCGAGCTGCATCTCACTGGTTTCCACGAAGATATTCTTTACCTCGCTCCACACAGTCTCCACGTCCTTCTCTGTCTCGGAGTCCAACACCTGGAATTTATTTCTGAGCTCCAGTTTAAATTGGTCCAATCTCTGCTGGTTCTTAAGCTTGCCCACATCAAACTTGTTGTGCCGAGTGTTAAACTTTCGGCGGACTGCGGAACTTGGCAACCACAAGATGATGGTCACTACCAACGTCCGCTCCTCTCTTGTTCCTAACATCTTCCAAGCTTCTTCTGAACCTCCTGCTCACCGCGATATGATCAATTTGATTTTCTGTGACTTGATCAGGTGACACCCAGGTGACCTTGTGGCACTGCCTGTGAGGAAATACCGTGCCACCCATCACCAAATCCTGACTGGCGGAATATTCCGTAAATTTCTCCCCATTGTCATTCATCTCACCAAGGCCATGTTTACCCATGATCTGCTCCAACCCCTCATTGGTTGAGCCCACCTTCGCGTTGAAGTCTCCTATAACAATGAGAATGTCCTTGTTACTTGTTTGTCTTGTGACGTCTCGCAGCATTTGGTAGAATTCTTCCTTCTTCTCTGGCTCCGATTGTTCTGTAGGCGCATAGCATTGGATGATGGTCACATTCCTGATCTTTGTCTTGAACCTAGCAAACATGAGCCTACTAGAAATTGGCTCCCACTCCATAAGGCTTCTCTTTGTATTTCTGTTGAGCAGCAACCCCACTACATCCCTGTGTTCTTCATCATCGCCCCCAGAATAGAGAAATGTAATTCCATCTGTTGTCTGTATTTCACCAAATCCTGGCCACCTCACTTCACTCAATCCTAGGATATCCAGCCCATAGTTCTTCATCTCCCGTGTCACTTGTTTCAGTCTGGTTTTCTCTATCAAGGTCCTCACATTCCAGAAACCGATTTTCGTAGTCCTCTTCATGCCAAAAGTCGTCATCAGGTTGTCCGTCCGGTTTTGTAATTTCGCTTCAGTTTCCGTAATCACTTTATTTGAGAGGAGCGAGTGATTAACCCACTGCCTCCGAGTGCCTTGGAGGGGCTGCCACCTTAAGCCTGAGGCACCAGGCTGATTTTCTGTCAGGGTTTCTTCCCTTAGCCTTTGAAGAACCAACTCCAAACTACAAGGCAGCAGTTGTTTCACCAGAGCCCTGTTAGCCGTAATTTCTTCAGGGTTCCTGTAGGTCTTTCACAGCTACCGTAGCGGTCTTGAGGCACACAAAGTCCCCAATGTATTTCACCCCTACAGGCAATCCCCTACTTAATTACGGTGCCCATCTCCCACGACGAGGACGAGGGGTTGGATTTGTGGGAGACACACAACATCTTACCCAAGTTTAATCGCTATCGGACGAATGATATATGAACGCATACGGGACTTAGTTGAAACGCTTCGCGCGTATTCCCTCATTTATTGAATCTACTTGTGCGCTACCTATTGTAAAATAGATTTACTAAGCCTGAAACTTTCCCTGGAGTGTACACAACTACTCACCCAAGTTTAGTCGCTATCGGACGAATGGTATATGAACGCATACGGGGCTATGTTGCAACACTTGCGCGTCGTCGCTCATTTGTTTAATCTACTTGTGCGATACCTATTGTAAAATGATTTACTAAGCCAGAAACCTGCCCTGAAGTGTACACAGTATCTCACCCAAGTTTCATCGCTATCAGACGAATGGTATATGAACGCATACGGGACTTTGTTGAAACGCTCCGCGCGTCGTTGCTCATTTGTTGAATCTACTCGTGCGCTACCCATTATAGCATGGATTTACTAAGCCAGAAACCTTGCATGTAGTGTACACAACCTCTCACCCAAGTTTCATCGCTATCGGACGAATAGTATGTGAACGCATACATTACTTTGTTGGAACGCTTCGCCCGTCGTCGCTCATTTGTTGAATCTTCTTGTGCGATATCTATTGTAAAGTAGATTTACTAAGCCAGAAACCTTCCCTGTAGTGTACACAATAGCTCACTCAAGTTTCATCGCTATCAGACGAATTTTATATGAACGCATACGGGACTTTGTTGAAACGCTTCGGGCATCGTCGCTCATTTGTTGAATCTACTCGTGCGCTACCTATTATAACATGGATTTACTAAGCTAGAAACCTTGCCTGTAGTGTACACAACCTCTCACCCAAGTTTCAACGCTATCGGACGAATGGTATGTGAACGCATACAGGATTTTGTTGAAATGTTTCGCCCGTCGTCGCTCATTTGTTGAATCTACTCGTGCGCTACCTATTGTTGAGTGGATTCACTAAGCCAGAAACCTTACCTGAAGGGTACAGAACTTCTCAACCTAGTTTCATCGCAATGGGCTGAATGGTATATGAACTAATGTGGGACTTTCTTGCAACAAACGCACGCCATTTTGTTGAAGCTACTCGCACGCCATCCATTGGAAATTGGATTTACGACACCTATAACTTTCCCGGGACTGTGCACAACTCATCAAAATTTGATCGCAATCGGACGAATTGTATATGAACGCATCGCCATTACGCATTTGTTTAAACTACTCGCGCGCTATCTATTGTGAAATGGATTAACTATGCCTTTGACCATCCCGGAAGTGTTTACAACAACTCAACAAAATTTGATCGCAATCGGATGAATGGTTTATGAACGCATAAAAGACGAACAAACGAACATTCATTTTTAGGCTACTTTTCACATTTTGCAAAAATGAGGAAAAAGTAGACTTATGAGATCGATCCGGGAAAATGTGTGTCTGTCTGTCCTTCTGTCTGTCTGGCTGTGTGTGTGTCCCCCCCCCCCTATCAACTCCTAAACGGCTGCAGCAATCAAAACCAAATTTAGTATGAGTAAAGATGTGCACCGGAATAGCTCACGTCCATATTTGAAAATGATGTCAGTGCTACCAACTGCTGAAAAAACGCACTAGAAATTTGAGCTCGATGTTGGATATCTTGCAAGGTATGCATGGGAGCTATTCCAAAATTGGCACACATGTAGATAATACTATTTCAGTTTAATTTCCAGGAGGCCAACCATGACAGTGTTGCCAAAATAATTATAAGCCTTCTGATAGGTCCAATGTTTAAATGCATATAACTTCTACACTATCAATTGGATTTCAACCAAATTTGTATGTAATATCTGTACATAAACAGATATGACTGAGCGTATTCTTAAGAGCCACCAGGGCTGCCAACTGTTAATAATTGCTCTCTCTATTTTTTCTCCAAATACCAATATATCAGAAAGTATGCAAGCCAACAGCTTTAAACTATGCACACGTATATTCTGACATTTTAGATTAATTTGGAGTAACTTATATACGTCAGTTCTACCAACATGTTTATAAGCCTGCTGATAGTACCAATTTTAAAATACATGTAACTTCTATACTATCAGTTGGATTTCAACCAAATTTCGTATGTGATATGTGTACCATAACAGATATGACTATAAGTATTGTTAAGAGCAATCAGGGCTGCCAACTGTTAATAAATGCTGTATATATTATTTTTACCCTAATATCAATATATCAGAAAGTATGCAAGCCAACAGCTCTATACTTTGCACACGTATAGCACCTGACATTCTAGATTAATTTGGAGTAATTAATACAAGGCAGTGCTGCCAACATGATTCTATGCCTGCTGATATGTCCAATTTTAAAATACATGTAACTTCTATACTAACAAATGGATTTCATCCAAAATTGGCACAACAAGATATCATAATAATTCAGATTATTTCTGACCAGCACACGCATGGTATTGTTGGCAACATGCTTTTACGCGTGCTGATAGAACCAGTGACTAACTGCATGTAACGTCCATTGGACTTCAACCAAATTTTGTATTCTGTACCTTAAAAGGTGGAACTAAGAATATATTCAGTCACCAGGGCTGCCAACTGTAGTGCTCTATTAGGCTACATTATACCAGGTATATTTTGAACTAATTAGATATTTCGATATTACCAACTTAATTTCGTCATTATTCTAGATAGGTTCATATACTGTAGAATAATCATTGGCATGAAAAGTAGGCTGTATAGTTCTTCACGGAACTTCTTGTTATATATAAGATAGCATTGTGGTGTTTGAAGCCATTTTAATTTTCAGTGTTGCCTTTGTAAATGAAGTTTGATATTTTCAGTCGGTCAACCCGATTGTACCTAATTATGATGGGTTATTCCCTAATCCTGAAAAGAAATTTAATGAGTATAATAAATACACTTGGATGACCAGTTTCGATCGTCAAGCGATCATCATCAGATCCATTACACTTAGGCTATAAAATCTATGTCTGAAAGTATGGGTGAAAGCATTTACAATATATACACTTATTTAGTTGCAGTATTAGTGGAGATAATGTAACTCGTCAATAATTGTTAGTTATAGTCTATGTGATGTTTTGTTAAGATACTGGAAGTGGAGATTGACCTCCAAAATTTACTTGTTTAGAGCGAATATGTTTTGAAATTTGATAGAGATCAAATGATTGGTTAAGCCATAATTTGATTTAAGCTTTGAACTTAGGGTGGCCGCCATTTTGTTTTGGTTAAGATGGGAGCGATATAAAAGATGACACTGAGATGTCCTTTGCTAGTGCTACCGCAGTACCAAATTTGGTTCAATACTGTTTCGTCATGTTTGAATAATGATGAGGGGGAAGAGTCCACACACCCCTCTTGATCCGTGCAGATCTCATAAGCCTACTTTCGAAAGTAGGCTAAAAACTAATGATAACATTCTAAATAACCCAACCTGCGGCGTGGCCTTGCTCGTTATATCGTGCACCACGGCCGTGCGGGTAGCTGCAGCAAGTTCGGAGATCGCAGGTTCGAATACCGGCGCTGACAGCGGCTAACCTGAATGTGGGTTTTCTTCGGCTTTACCACACACCCTCCAGACAAATACCGGGATAGCACCTTATTTCATCCCTGTCCGGCGGCTTCGGTGGCGTAGTTGGTAGCATGTTGAGCTTCTATGCCCAAGGTCGCGATTTCAAACCCAGCCGAAGTCGTCGGATTTCTTAAGAGCGTTAAATATCCCGCAGTATGCCTTCCTTCGGAAGGGAAGGAAAGCCGGCGGGCCCATGTCATAGATTTATGGCATGTAAAAGAACCTTCCACTCTTAGGCGGCAGCACGCCGGCCTCTCACCGCTGGGTCCGTGGTTCAAATCCCGGTCACTCGATGTGAGATCTGTGCTGGATGAAGCGGAGGGAGACAGTTTTTTCTCCGGGTACTCCGGTATTCCCTGTCAAACTTTCATTTCCAGCAACACCCTCCACTATCATTTCATTTCATCTGTCATTCATTTAATCATTGCCCTAGAGGAGTGCGTCAGGCCTCGGCAGCCGGCACAGTCATATCCTCGCCGCTAGTTGGGGCTTCATTCATTCCATTCCTGACCCGGTCGGAGACTGGAAGCAGGCTGTAGATTTTCATTTCAAAAGAACCTTCCACTAACTAACCTTGTGTGAAGCAAAATTTGTAGATTAGGATTTATTAATGCTCTTAAGTTGCAAAGTTCGTCACCAGGCGCTGGTTGCGATGGCATCTATTACTAGCCAAGGTGACAGTTAGATGTCTTGGATGGTAGAATTTGTTAGCGAAAGTAACTTGAAATTATCGTCTGCAGACCTTACCTGAATTACAGATAACACACGCTAATACAGCCATCACAATTAACACCAGTTATCAGACAGATTCTACACACACCCAAAGTACACGGGGCTACATGGCCACGTTGTCGGAGCCTCTAAGCTGAGGAACAATCTAACCAACTTATTTATTAATCTAGAGCGTCCGTAGTTCTAAGCAATACGTAATGTGAAAATACTCGTATATTGAAGTTGAATACTTGTTGTTTCTAGGCCAAAGAAGATGAAGACGGTCTACTGCCAGCGCTGAGGGAAGTCTTCCGGTCTCGAGTGCTTGTCTTGCGACTGTTCAACTGCTGCTTCTGCTGGTATCAGTTTCTTAGATTATTTTTCGAATAAGGAGGTTAGGGTTAATACTATATTGTTCATTTATTGTGTCGTAGTTATTTTCTTAATCTTCTACTTTATATTATCTTCTTGATTCAATTTTTCGTTGTAAGGATTGTTGTTGTTGTTTGAGTCATAAGTCGTTTGACTGGTTTGATGCATCTCTCCATGCCTCGCTGTCCTGAGCTAACCGTTTCATCTCTACATAGCTACCACACCCTACATCCGATAAAATCTGTTTAACATATTCTAAGACAGGTCTACCCCTACAGTTCTTGCCCTCGACCGTTCCTTCCATAAATAAGCTTGCTATTCCCGGGTGTCTTAGTATGTGTCCTACCAACCTATCTGTTCTCTGCATTAGCAGTCGCCAGAAACATCTCTCCTCTTCCACTCGTCTTAATACCTCTTCATTCGTAACCCTATCTACCCATCTGATCTTCATCATTCACCTGTAACACCTCATTTCAAACGCTTCAATTCTCCTCTTTTCTGCTGCACCAATAGTCCAAGTTTCACTTCCATAGAGCGCCACGCTCCAGACAAAGGTTTTCAGAAATGACCTCCTAATACGTAAATCTATATTTGATGTCAACAGATTCCTCTTCTGTAGAAATGCTTTCCTTGCCTGAGCCAACCTACTTTTTATATCCTCTTTGCTTCGTCGATCAACTGGTTATTTTGCTTTCTAAGTAAGGATTAGTGCCAGTAAATCTATCGATACGAAGTTGTCCCAGTTAAACATCCTTAAATGCTATCGGAGTGAGCTCGGGATGGAACCCACTGTCCTGGATTTTTAAGGTGAACGCTCAATCGACTGTGCTACCCTCAACTGCATCGGAAACTTAAATAAAGGAAAAAGGGAAATGGGGAAAGGGTAATGGGAAGGGACATGTTTTACAGTTAAAATTCTATTTTAGCGTAAACAGTATGTATTAGCATACTTTCATTCATGAAATATACGCCTAAGGGATCACCCATTTGTCTGCGCACACGTGCGTATGATGTGTGTGTGTGCACGCGTGTCCCTAATCTGTACATAATATAAAACTAAGGTCCCCGATTCTTGGATGTCACGAGTAATCTCAAGAACCACTGGATGGATTTTGATGCGGTTTTCACCTTTCTGTAAAGGATATCTCGAGGAAGGTTTCTGTAGAAAATAATTTAGTTATGAGCAAAGCAAGCCAAGCAGTAACGATTTCAGTGAAAAAGTCGAAAGAAGAAACCTGTCGTCCGTGTCCTTTTTAAGTTTACGCTGGGCAAACCGTGAAAAATATCTACAGTATATACTATGAGTGTAAGAATTGTTCAGCAGGAAATGTTCTCCAAAAAAGTCCGGGAGAGCATATTTCTATCTTCAATACATCGCCCACTAGAAGTGTTTTTATGTTTTCATTTCTTCCAACAATCTCCATTCAATTAATGAGGCGACAGTTTACGAGCTAGCAGGAGCGAGCCTATCTCCCTAGTAACAGCCTAGCTAGTGGGCGAGCCTATTACCCCAGATACCACCAGCCGCAAACTGTCAAGTAGTGTTGAGTTAAGACTTCAGAGAAGAGTGGTTGTGTTAGGAGTTTCCCTGGAAGTGCAACTCATCTTTTCTTCATTTCGCCTGTGAACGTATCGTTCCGCAAAACACACAGTCAAGTTAAGATTGGACGGAAGGGGGATTTGTGTTTCATGTACCTCGCCATTCTTAAATTACGTCTGACAAGAATTCGTTGCACATGCATCTCCATGATAATATAATTAATAGTCCAGTCAGTGATTTTAACCCATCATTCCGAGACGTAAAACGGATATACTGTAGGTCGTAGTTCATTGATATAAGAAGAAAAAAGCGCTTATCACGTAATGCATTCATAACTGTTCCCGGGCGAAGCTGGGCAGGAGCGATTTTAATGGAACCTGGCAAAAAAAAAATATTACTACTACTGCACTCCTTTCACTACGTTCTCACAGAAGCAAAAGAGTCATTTAATTTACAGGGTATTTTTTTTTTTTTTTGCTTGGCAAGGACATTCTCGCTCACGCGCTCCGCCAGTGACAGCTCAGTTCCCGGTGACCGCGCGCGCGTATGTACGGCAGAATACGGCGCTTAAAATCAGTATCATGCATTTTTACTCCCCATGCTTACAGTAGATTCTGAAAATGTTCCCCATCCGCTACCAAACATAACCGGCATCTCCTTATGAAGTTTCCGGATACTCCAGTTAATTTAGCTTCAGTAAGGAAATACCGTCATTTAAGCTTACCGGTATGTCTATTTCTATTGTTTACTGAACCTGTACATTTGAATCTCTTAGTCAGTTGATTTATTGTCCGATTTATAGGAATGGGTCTCCCTGGAAAAGTCATTCGAAACTTTTGAGTTCTTCTAGCGCACGATTTCTTGCACTATATGTACGAATTGTGACGATATACTCTTTCACGTTACGAATATTTCACATAAGGCATTACAGCACTACACACAATCACAATAAAACACTACACAATACGATATCCGGAACACAGTAGCTTTATAAACACTAAAAGACTGAAACACCCAAATAGCTCGGAGCTCACACGTCTACAGAAGAGCGAGGGAATACCCGGGGAACACGGCTGGGGACCACGCGCCAACCTGAAACAGCCGGCTATTGACAGGGGACCAGCCACGGCTGCCAAGGTCGAGCGAAGGTCTGTACAAAACGTGCGCTAGGACAAGACAAAGGTTTCGAATGACATTTCTAGAGAGACCCATTCCTATAAATCGGACAATAAATCAACTGGCTAAGAGATTCAAACGTACAGGTTCAGTAACTGATAAAAATTGACGTAAAGGTCGTTATTTCCTTACTACCGACAGTAGTGGCTACGCTGTCTAAAGCGCAGTGTTAGGTCATGGGGCCAAGCTCTCTGCTGACTCGGTAGACGCGTGGGTTCGAGCCCCACCGTCGGCCGTCCTTGAAATGGTTTTCCGTGGTTTCCCATTTTCAACACGAGGCAAATGCTGGGACGGTACCTTCTGACAGGCCACGGCCGCTTCCTTCCACATCCTTCTCCAATTTCATTCACCTTACTCAATTCCATATCTCATCCCGACGCGCAGGTCGCCCATGGGCGTCGAATAGAAAAACCTGCACTCGGTCTCTGAGGAGACCACACGAAAAAAAAAAATCCTTACTGAAGCTAAATTAACCGGAAACTTCATAAGGAGATGCCGATTATGTTTGGCAGCAGATGGGGAAAATGTTCAGTATCTACTGTAAGCATGGTGAGTAAAAATGCATAATACTGATTTTAAGCGCCGTATTCTGCCGTACGTAGGCGCGCGCGGTCACCAGCAACTGAGGTGTCACTGGCGGAGCGCGTGAGCGAGAATGTCCCTGCCTAGCAAAAATAAAGACCCTGTATTTAAAATATATTTTATCATCACCATAAACTTTGCAACAGAACAGACTTTCACGACCCTTTACCAGAATGCGTATGCAAATTGTACTCACGATACCATTCTGGCAAATGTTCCAAAAGAACGAATAATCACTGTTGGAGTACAAGACTAATATACAATGTAATCGTGCGATTGTTATCTATAATTAAGTTGTATTTTTTGGCCATTGGCTGCATTAAACTATTAATATATACTTTTAAATTATGTACCGTACCTTCTTTGTACTGTAAACTAGGCTAAGATAAAGTAAAACAAAATGTTCCTGTCCTAAATTGTAAACACTGAACATGAATTCTTCTTTCGAAATGCTTCCCAATTTGATTGGTGTCTGTCCTTCCACTGTCACTTACTCTTATTTGGTTATTGTTAACATAAAGAAGGAAGGACACTTTACCGATTTAAGTAAAAAGTAGTAGCTTTTATAAATTTCTATACATATTCCGAAAATAAGCGTAACTCAACTTAAGCGATGACCTCTCATTTTAACTTCCCTTCTTATCTTGTGTGTTCCAAATCAATTAATCGATCCTTCAGTTAGTAGATTAGTAAAGCCGGCGAACCCATGTCATAGATTTATGACATGTAAAAGAACCTTCCACTAACTACAATTGTGTGCAGCTTGTTTGGAGTGAATATGTGGTTGTTGTGGATTGTAAAATCAGTTTGTATTGTGCAGGCTACTTATCTGGTTGAGTCTTGCGTGGTCCTGTTGAGAGCAGTGAACTTGGTCACTGTCTGCAGACTAACAAATATTGGCGCACCATTAACCTCGAGGGATATGAGCCAAGAATTTTTGGTAAATAAAATGTAGTAAAGTATGAGAATACATTCTGTATTTAGTCCTGAAAATTGTAATCCATTTCTTAATCACCGAATGTGTACTTAGGCATTTTGATCTTAGATTCTGTTGAATCTTCGCAAATTTTCTTTGTCCTCCTTGGGAGTTGAATTGTTGATATATTTATTGACGATCAATTTGGGATTATTATGTTCTTCCAGATTCATTTTTTCGTTGTCATTTATGTACTTAAGTACCCTTAAGGGGCGTGTAGGGAATGGGTATAGGATCAATTTGAAATAGGGAACCTAGGGTCTTAACGGCCTCTTAACCCCATAAAACAGGTTTGTTTCAGGCCCTCCGTCTTTGTAAGGTAGGCAATCGTGCCATGGTTACTCGGAGGTCAGGCACTCTTTCGCTGTCAACGGTTTTGGCGCGACCACCGCTCAACGCTGCGTTAGCAGAGAGGTTAGCGGCGAGGCGTGGTGTCCCGGTGGTTAACACGTAACTCATTGATGCTAATAATCAAAAGGCGTTGATCTTAGATTCTGTTGAATCTTTGCAAATTTTCTTTGTCCTCCTTGGGAGTTGAATTGTTGATATATTTATTGACGATCAATTTGGGATTATTGTGTTCTTCCAGCCCTGATGGCTCTTAAGAATACGTGTCATATATCTATTATGGTACACAAAGCACATACGAAATTTGGTTGAAATCGATTTGTTAGTATAGAAGTTACACGAATTTAAAATTGAACCTATCAGCTGGCTTAGAATCATGTTGGCAGCATCGACGTATATCAGTTATTATTATTATTATTATTATCAACTATATTTTAAAAAATCAACACAGAATAAACACCCACTGTGAATGCGTGAGGCATGGCACCCCAGGAGAAACGAACCCGGGACCACCGGGGCACCGCGTCTCGCCACTATCCTCTCGGCTAACGCAGCGTTGACTGGTGGTCGCGCCATGACCGTTGACAGCGAAAGAATACCTGACCTCAGAGTAATACATGGCGCGCTTTCCTACCTTACAGGGGCGGAGGGCCTGAAACAAACCTGTTTTCTGGGTTTAGGAGGCCATTACGACCCTAGGTTCCATATCTCAAATTGATCCTATAACCATCTCCTACACGCCCCTTAAGGATACTCAAGTACATAAATGACACCCTGTATATATCAGAAATGAAATGTTACATTGGATCTATCAGCGCGCGTATAATCATGTAGGGAACAGTGTCATACATGTGTTGCTTAGAATTAATCTGATATTATGATCTATTATATCCCACCTTCGGATAAAATCCATTTGTTAATATACAGGGCGCCCGAGAATGTTCTCCGCGGTGGGTACGTGCAGCTGCGAGTGGTTGAGTCATAATTTTAGTTGGCTGCACTGCACTGTGTCCTTGAAAGGGGGACTCCCACATGTGGGCTGTCAGTGTGTATTGCAGGTAGACGAGCGTTCAGATAGATTATTGGAAGAGTGCAACAATATACAGGCGGTAATGTTTACTACTGAAGAGAAAGTTTTTTTTTTTTTTTTTGGTGGAATACGTTTTTCGCGAAGGCGATCGGTTTACAGAAAATATAAAATTAAGATTTCAGGGGCGGTTTCATAATTCAAAGTGTCCAAACCGTGATACCGTTCGGGATTTGGTAAGTAAATTTCGTGTGACTGGCTCAGTTCACGATGTACCGGGAACAGGCAGGCCTATGCTTTTAACAGACGAAAAACTTGATGAAATCTCCGATATAATGCTGCGCAGTCCAAGTAAATCAACACGAAAATTAGCTCAACAAACAGGAATCTCTAAGTCGACAGCACATAAAGCTGTAAGAGACAAGCTTCAGTTGTTCTCTTATACAGTTACCGTGGTTCATGAATTAAAACAAACTGATTACGGAAAAAGAATGATGTACTGTGAATGGTTCCAGCATCTGTTATGAATGGCTGTGGTGAGTACAAAGTTTACTGTTTATTTGTTATGATACAAGCGGCAGCCGTGCTACCAACGTAACTGCTGTAGCTAGCTCTCGCAGACGCATGTAGGCGCTGCGCAGAACATTCCCGGACTCGCTGTAGAAGTCAGAAGTATTTATAAACTGGACCTATCAGCAGGCTTAGAATCATGTTGGGAGCACTGATATGTATCAGTTATTACAAATTAATCTAGAATATCAGGTACTATACGTGTGCAAAATTAAGAGCCATTGGGCTGCATACTTTCTGATATATTGGAATGGATAGAAAAAAGGTTGAGAGAACACTTATTAACAGTTGGCAGCCCTGATGGCTCTTAAGAATACGTGTCATATATCTATTATGGTACACAAAGCACATACGAAATTTGGTTGAAATCGATTTGTTAGTATAGAAGTTACACGAATTTAAAATTGAACCTATCAGCTGGCTTAGAATCATGTTGGCAGCTTCGACGTATATCAGTTATTTTTTTTTTTTTGTCGTGTGGCCTCCTCAGAGGCCGAGTGCAGGTCTTTCTATTCGACGCCCGTGGGCGACCTGCGCGTTGGGATGAGAGATGGAATGGATGAAGATGAATGAAACTGGGCAAGGATGTGGAAGGAATCGGCCGTGGCCTATCAGAAGGTACCGTCCCAGCATTTGCCTGGTGTTGAAAATGGGGAAACTACGGAAAACCATTTCAAGGACGGCCGACGGTGGGGCTCGAACCCACGCGTTTACCTAGTCAGCAGAGAGCTTGGTCCCATGACTTAACGCTGGGCTTTAGCCAGCTGAGCCACTGCTGTCGGTATTATTATTATTATTATTATTATTATTATTATTATTATTATACAGTATTCTGCCTAGTGGCGGGTCCATGTCTTCGTACAGAGAATTTCTAATGCCAATGTTCCCGGTCGCATTTTTCTTTTTCAGCCCGAGCCTAGCCACAGTATGTAATTCTGAGCCTCTTATTGGCTGTTATGTCATGCCATTCTCCTGGTTCCGAATAGAGACGGTAGGTAGTAGCAGGGGTCACATCCGATCAGACATGGAGGAAGGTTATCGAGTGAGTTGTGGATAATATTCGATGTGAAACAGGCATGAAACTTGCTTTAGATCAAGTTTAAAACAACCCACGCAGCAAATGAATGCATTCCAATCAACATTTAAGGTCTAAGTGAAATCATTCGACATTTAACCACATGTATTAAGACCTATGATAATATACTTGTTTTGCGAGTGCACATGAGCACAAGTGGTATCGTGCGAGCTTGGTAACTTTGTGTCCCGGGTTTAAGACTGCCCGAGGGCAGAAATTTCTTCCCTCGAGCAGTCTTGAACCCGAGATACAAAGTTACCAAGCTCGCACGATACCACTTGTGCTCATGTGCACTCGCAAAACAAGTATATTATCATAGGTCTTAATACATGTGGTTAAATGTCGAATGATTTCACTTGGACCTTAAATGCTGATTGGAACGCATTCATTTGCTGCGTGGATTGTTTTAAACTTGATCTAAAGCACGTTTCATGCCTGTTTCACGCTAATAATACAATTCAACATCGAATAATATCCACATCTCACTCGATAACCTTCCGACATGTTTGATCGGATGTGACCCCTGCCACTACCTACCGTCTCGATTCGGAACCAGGATAATGGCATGACATAACAGCCAATAAGAGGCTCGGAATTACATACTGTGGCTAGGCTCGGGCTGAAAAAAAAATTATGCTTCCCGGTCTTCAGCTTCTTCCTTCAGTCTGCTGTAACTCCTTTCATCTTTCATGTCATCCAGATGTTGAATTCTTCTTATTCCCCGTCCTGTCGCGTTGGTTGGTTCCTCAGTTTAGGGGCTGCGACAAATTAGTCATGTAGCCCCGTGTACTTTGGGTGCGTGTAGAATCTGTCTGATAACTGGTGTTAATTGTGATGACTGTATTAGTGTGTGTTATCTGTTTTTTAACTCAAGTAAGGACTGCAGACTTTTGAATTTTTCAAATAGTTCATTATTTTGCTGCCAAACGCCACCGTCAACGACTACTAGTTCAGAACTTAGCTACCAGACGCCACAGCATTCGGCTCTTGGCAACGAACGTAGGAACCTAAGAGCGTTGTTTACATTCTTAACCTATACAATTTAGCTTCACATAGGTGTAATTAGTGGAAGGTTCTTTAAGATGCGGGGGCGTGGTGGCTCAGCGGTCTAGCTGTATGCCTCTCACCAAGGCGGTCTGGGTTCGATTTCCGGTCAATGCATGTGAGATTTTCGAAGTGAAATGCCATGTCCTGTGGTTCGGATTCCACGTAAAAAGGAGGTCCCGTGGCTCATAATCACAAGATTCACGGTCACGTAAAACTACAATCTTCCTTCTTCCTTTTCTTTAAGATGCCATAAATCTATGACATGGGACCTCCGGCTTTACTTCCCCTCCGAAGGAAGGCATACTGAGGGATTTTTAGCGCTGTTAAAAATCCGACAATATCGGCCGGATTTGAACCCGTGATTTTGGGCATAGAACGTCCTGTCGTTCCTTTGATCTTCCCTTCAATGACGTCGTGCATGAGCCCCTCATGTCGTAGTATGTGCCCGATCCAGTTGGCCTTCCTCTGAAAAATTGTATTCAGAAAAGTTTTCTTCTCACCTACTCTTCGCAGTACAGCATCGTTTGTCACACAATCTGTCCACTTGATCTTTTCTATTCTCCTCCAGCACCACATTTTAAAACTTTCTAAGAATTGTCTTTCCCTGTTTCTCATTGTCCACGTCTCTGCCCCGTACAGTCCAATGCTCCGGATGTAACACTTCACCAATTTCTTCCTTAGTTCTAAACTCAACTTGCTGGTGAGCAGAGTCCTCTTCTTGTTGAATGCGGCTTTGGCCATGGCGATTCTGGCGCGAATTTCATTTGTGCATTGGGCATCTTTTGTCAGTTACTCCTAATTAATCTAGAATTTCACATTGTGGTCGAAACCGGTACACTATAATTCATAGTACACTTTATTGACTTAAGGTAGCCTTTTACTTTTCATAATATACCGTAATAAACTTTGTCAATAAGGAATTAGGGAGATATGTATTTTCATACTGGATATACGAGGCACGTCCAGAAAGTAAGTTCCGTTTGGTAATAAAATTAAATTGTGTACAGATACAGAAAAATTATTTATTGCACAACATTCTACACCTCTTAAACTACTTTTCCACATAACTGCCGAACTTTTGCAGGCATTTATCATAGCGTGGCACAAGTTTTTGGATACCTTCTTCATATAAGTTTGCCGCCTGTGTCTTCAACCAGTTGGAAACATCTTCTTTCAGCTCGTCGTCATTGTTGAAGTGTTGACCGCCAAAGAAAGACTTGAGATGTGTGAACAGATGAAAGTCGCTAGGAGCGAGGTCAGGGCTGTACGGAGGGTTGTCAAACACGTCCCAGCCAAATCCCTGTAGAAGGTTTTTCGTCACATTTGCAGTGTGTGGTCGTGCGTTGTCGTGAAGAAAAACAACACCTTTTGACAGCAACCCTCGGCGCTTATTGCGCGGCGCAATTTCCTAAGTGTCTCGCAGTAAGCATCTGCGTTGATTGTTTGACCACGCGGTAAGAAATCAATGAGAAAGATGCCTTTCCAGTCCCAGAACACTGTGCACATCATTTTCCGAGGTGTCAAGATTTGTTTCGGCTTAACCTTTGCTGGGGATGAAGTGTGCCTCCATTCCATTGATTGCCGCTTACTTTCAGGGGTGTCGTAAGAAACCCAAGTTTCATCTGTGACTATCTGTGTCAGAAATTCTTCGCCGCCTTCATTGTAACGGGTCAAAAACTGAAGTGCACTACCCATCCGTTTTGTTTTGTGTTGCTCCGTAAGAATCTTTGGTACCCAACGTCGGCAAAGTTTACGAAAGTTCAGTTTTTCGGAATCAATTTCATGAACCCGGATCTTGTCATCAATCGCGTGAACCAGTTCTTCTGTAACCAAAGATAGACGCCCACTTCGTTCTTCATCGTGCACTTCACTACGTCTTTCATTGAACTGTCGGACCCATCTTCTCACCATTGAATCACTCATCGCATTTTGTCCATACACTTCGCAAATTTGCCGATAAATTTCAATTGGTTTCACTTTCCTAGCAATCAGAAAACGAATCACAGATCTGATTTCACAAGCGGCGGGATTTCCAATCAACACCGACATTGTATGAGTAAACATGCACAACAACGCGTATGTGGCTGACAGCGCTCTCCAAATGGCGCACGTTTCTTCTCCTTGATACAGAGCGTCTACCGCGCGTATGCGGAACTGCGCTGCAGCGGAACGTACAACTAGTTGAAGACACAGGCGGCACACGTCTATGAAGAAGGTATACAGAAACTCGTGCCACGCTACGGCAAATGCCTGCAACATTTCGGCAGTTATGTGGAAAAGTAATTTAAGGGTGGTAGAATTTTGTGCAATAAATAATTTTTCTGTATCTGTACACAATTTAATGTTATTACCAAACGGAACTTACTTTCTGGACGTACTTCGTAATATTGACTTTTATTCCTCTCAGGGCCACGAACACATTTGTTTACTACGGGCTGGCACTCAACTCAGTGTACCTTGGAGGGAACAAGTATGTCAACTACATCCTTGCAACTCTAGTCGACCTACCGGGGATTCCCCTAGCCTACTTCGCTATGGACATCTTTGGGCGTAAGAGGACGATTGCAGCCTCTCTTTCAACCGCAGGTGTGGCGTGTCTGGCCTTTATATGTGTACCGCCAGGTGAGTAGCATTCCTCGTCAATTTCATCTCGAGAGTCAAAAATCCATGACTAAAGATCTCTCGTTTCACTCTCAAATAATTATAATCTTTCCTCCCGTCCTCTGTAAACAAACAAATTGTTTCTCCTGTCAAAGATCCTTTAGTTCGATTTTCAACTCTGGTCTTGACAACAACTGAATACACTCAGCCTTGTGAGGTTAACTGAGAAATTATGTGTTAGATTCTCACCTAAGGCAAATCTTGGTGTAATACATTTCTTACACGACACGCAAACGCGTTTGCAGGATTTTAATAGGAAAATATTCCAGGGAATGGGGCGGGAGTCCAGAATATACTTCTTGTTGGTCCTATTGTGCTATTTCACGAGCTGATGGATTTTTAATTTTCTATTTAAACGTATCTATAAGGTGCGTTCAAAAAGTAACGAGCCGGAGCCATAATTACAGAAACCAGTACCTGTATGTTAGAAGTATTGGCCCAGGCTGTTGAGGCAGTTGTCCCACTGTGACACGAGGCGGTGAATGGCTGTCTCAAAAAATTCCCTGGGCTGCGATGTGAACCAGTTCCGCACGTACAGCAGGATTCGACGTCCGAGGTGAATCGTTGGCCGCGCTGAGCCCTTTTTTAGAGGACCAAACATGGAGTAATCACAGGGAGAGAGGTCTGGACTGTTTGGAGGGTGGCCGAGAAGCTCCCATTTGAATTTCTGCAGGAGTGCTGCGACTGTGATGGCCGTATGAGGTCGTGCATAGTCGTGGAGCGACCACGGCGGCTATGGCGTTGACTGTCACTCGGCGGTCCTAGGTAATGAGTGCATCAACCAGCTGAAAATTGTCATCGGTAATGCAGGGGGATGCCCCAGACCGGGCATCATCGGCTAACGACACCCATCCTTCCCTGAAGCGCCTGTGCCACGCCTTGACCCTTGCAAGGGACATGCAGTGTTCGCCGTACACTTGTCACATTCGGCAATGAATGACCATTCCCCCTACTCCTTCCGCTGTCAGAAACCGAACAACACCTCTTTGCTCTTCGGTTGACGCTTCATGTCACTGTTTGCAATGCGACTGGCAGCGTTGGACAATTGATGCATGCTGCTGCTCGCTTTGTATCATCACGTGATGTGCACTCGTGCCCTCTAGCGACGGGCTGTGACCTTCCACGCTCTGGTCGGAACCACACCTCGCTACACACGCCACGATTAGCCGCTGTCGTCACTGGTTTGCGCATTCCAGCCTCCAGCTCGTTACTTTTTGAACGCACCTTATACTTACTTAGTTTTGTAATTCCAATTTAACCTGCTCTCCATCCTAACGAGACCCGATCAGAGCCCTAAGCTTCAAGGGATACCATTTAGGTCAGGGCACAGATTACAGGGGTTACCGATGGTGCACCTGCTATGATTGGGTCAGGTAATGGGTTTCTCAAATTGTCCAAAGATAAAAAAAAAAAAAAACATCATGGGAACCCACTGTATATTTCACAGGCAGGATTTGGAGGCCAAACCTTGTCCCAAGATTTTAATAACACTTTAAAAGTCGTTATAAGAATTGTGAACTCTGTGAAGACAAGTTCTTTACAGGCAAGATTGTTTGAAGCCCATTGTATTGACCTTCAAGCCTATCACAAAACTCTCCTTTTCCACACAGAGGTTCGCTGGCTATCAAAAGGTAACACGTTGGCTCGGTTGTTTGAGTAGTCTGAAGTGAAATTCTTCTTCTTGGTGAATGTAAGAAAGATCTCTATGAAGTGTTTACTGTGCCCGTTTCCCAGACCTCACGTCGGCCCGGAAATCAACGTGATGTCCAAGAAATGGTACATGGTCGTAACAAAACAAATTAGGAGTCCCTGAAATATATATCCGGAAAACCTACCAAAAATCAACAGCAAACACGGGCAGGCAAGAGATCTAGCATCTCGGGTCGTTAAACGGAATAGGTGAGAAAGGTTGCCTCAGATATATATTTGTTAAATAAAATAGGATAGTATCACTCAGTCAGGAAATGGAACAAGCTGCAGGAATGATTTAAGATACCGTAACTAAGATAAAATGGTCTCTTTTATTTAAGAGCAGACGAAACAAAATAAATAAAGAGTCCTCTCGGCACGCCGGAAGGCGGAGGTAGATTTCACCGGACAAACTTGGGGATAGGCGAAAATAGGCAGACTATGCAGGTTTTCGTAGAAGGATCAGACCTCATTTATTGCGTGAAAGTATTTTATAATTGGAGATTAATTAACTTTGTTTTTCGTCATTTTATGCATATTTTAAACATTTTATTGTCTTATGATGACGGTAACCTTCTTGTCATTTGGAGTCCATTTTTATACTTGTGTTCACACTGTCCTTATGCAAGGTTTCGACACTGATGTGTAACTATGTAACGGTCTGTTACTTCTTCACGCAAAATTATATCTCCCGCAGAGATGTTGGTTGGTTCCTCAGTTTAGGGGCTGCGACAACGCGGTCATGTAACCCCGTGTACTTTGGGTGAGTGTAGAATCTGTCTCATAAACGGTGTGAATTGTGATGGCTGTATTAGTCTGTAATTCAGGTAAGGAATGCAGACGCTCAATTTCAAGCAGTAGTTCCTAATGTTGCTACCAGATACTACCGTCAACGACACCTAGCTGTGAACTTGGCTACTAGATGCCACCGCAATCAGCAACTCGCAACGAACGTTGGAACCTCCCCTCCAAAGGAAAGCATACTGAGGGATTTTTAGCGCTCTAAGAAAATCCGACGACTTTGGCCGGCTTTGAATCCGCGACCTTGGGCATGCTACCAGTTACGTCACCGAAGCCGCTTCACACTTAGTCAGATGGAAATCTGAATCTGATCTCGCGCAAGTGCGTTGTCATGGCAACGTCTGATGGCTCATCCCTCATCAATTTAGTAGTGTTGCCATGGCAACCACTGATAGCTCTTGGCATTTTCTTATAATTCCGAAATCATTTTTCTCATCCCTTGGCGTAATGGTGGGTCACATCAAAATTTCTTTCAGACAAAAGTTTTAGGTAATTATTAGGGGAATATTGTCCATTTTGTACGGTATTGATATTGTGCCTATTAAGAGAGATATGATTAATGTTTCCCGAAAAACCCACTTTTTCCCACCCCTTTGGTCAATGGTTGGTGCTATAAAAAAACTCTTCGAACATAAATTTTTGAGTTTTATCCGGCACATTGTATGAACTTTGAACGGATTCGATATTTCATATATTAAGTTATAGCAATATTTCATTTTCTCGAAAAAAGTCCCCCATTTTCATCCCCTTCGACCGATTTTGCCCAGTAACGAACTGGACCGAGATTTTATAGGTATACATATTCGGTAAAAAATTCAAAGTGATTGGTGCAAAAGTACGGCAGTTATCGTGTCCACAAGAAACTGATATACATATATATATATACTAGCAGGTACCCGCGGCTTCGCCCGCGATCAAGACAATGGGGACGATGCATTAATGCTGATAATTGGTCTATTCTATTACAGCAATCGCGGCTATGGGTGTGTCCATTCTAATTCTGAATATTCTGATACATACAGTATATTAATATGATCAGCAAAGTGGGAATTTTATCGAGTTGTGAACGTCTGCAGGGTTCGATGTTACATTATGTTAACACATTTTAAAATTACGTTTATGGTTTTGCCATCTTCTGCTGAGACATAACGATTTTGTTGTCCGGATGCTCGCGAGCACGCCACATACAGTTGGCCATGGGGAAAAAATGTTTTTGTCTAAATGTGCACGTGCTACTGTTAAGTGTGTGTCATTGCGCTTTGTAAAAGAAATTGCGAATATTGTTTGAAGAGGGAACTGCACTCTTGCACACTGGAATGGCAAATCTATCGGAATATGGGGAATTAAAAGTATACTTGCTTAAGCTATTCTGGATGTAATTTGGCCATACTAATTGATGATTTGAACGTAAATATATCCCTATTAATAGACCAATAGTTAAATATCGCTCACCTTGGCCGCTGATGTACATTATGCAGTCTCTTCCAGTGTTACATCCCAGGGATTGAAATTCTCCAACGACCCTTTTGCCCCACATGCCTCTCTAAGTAATTAAAATTCCTGATTGTTGTTGTTTGAGTCTTCAGTTTTTTAACTGGTTTGATGCAGCCCTCCATGTATCCCTCTCCGGAGATAATCGTTTCATTTCTACATAGCTACCACACCCTACATCCGAGGCAATCTGTTTGAACCTTGTTTACCCCCAACAGTTCTAGTCCACGACCTTCCCATCCATAACTACTGTCGACCAAACTATGATGTGTACTCGAGTTTGAAGTTTGTTTGTGAAGTAACCGATAGACCTTTTTAAAATCCAATAACATCATCATTTTCGTCGTTCTATTTTACGTTAGATCATGTAGGTTTGGAATTTTTAATTTATATTTTAATATTTTTTATCACAGTTGGAACACAAGAAGTGCCCGTTTTTAAGCGTTTTTCAACCATACGTCACATATAAGAATTATTATCTCACAAACCCGTCATCAGATCGAATCCACATTTTAACACAATATACATTGGAATGTTGCGTAACAGGTTTATTAATTTTAAAATTTTGTGTGTCCAAGAAACAAAGTTGTCTTCATTTTTGTAAGGTAACTTTTCCTCGGCTCGGGATGGTTTGAAAATGTAGTTCTTGGTCGCGTTGTAATCCTTATACATCAAAACGGTATGCTGTATAATTGTGAAATACGTAAATTAATTCACTTATTTTATATCGGTTTGTATTTGTACGGAGAATTAAGACATGGTTCACCAGTTAGCCGCTCCGGTGAAAGCAGTACATCATTGCCAAGATGGGCTACATCACGCGTCATGGCGCGTCTCGCTCGGAAGTGATGGGCTCCATATCAGCAACGCTGTATAGCATTTCCCGGAGCGGCTAGCTGGTGAACCATGTCTTAATTCTCCGTACAAATACAAACCGATATAAAATAAATGAATTAATTTACCTATTTCACAGTCATAAAGCATAACTTTTTGATGTATAAGGATTACAACGCAACCAAGAACTACATTTTCCAACGACCCCGAGCCGAGAAAGAGTTACCTTACAAAAATGATAACAACATTCGTTCTTGAACACTTAAATTTTTGAAATTAATAAACCAGTTATACAACATTCCAATGTATATTGTGTTAAAATTTGGATTCGATCTGATGACGGGTTTGTGAGATAATAATTCTTAAATGTGACGCATGGTTGAATCACGCTTAAAAAGGGGCACTCTTTGTGTTTCAACTGCGATAAAAATATTAAAATATAAATTAAAAATTCCAAACCTACATGAACTAACGTAAAATCGAACGACGAAAATGATGATGTCATTGGATTTTATGAAGGTCTATTGGTTACTTCACAAACAACCTTCAAACTCGAGTGCACATAATATTTCGGTCGACAGTAAGCTTGCTATTTCTGGGTGTCATAATATGTGTCCTACCCTCCTATCTCTTCTCTTCATTAGCAGTCTCCAGAAACATCTCTCCTCTCCCACTCGTCTTAATACCTCTTCATTTGTTACCCTAGCTACCCATCTGATCATCATTCTCCTGTATCACCACATTTCAAAAGCTTCAATTCTCCTCTTTTCTGCTGCACCATTAGTCCATTAGTACAACTCAGCAACTTTTCTAGGTTTAAGCCGTGCCTTGTGCGGGGATTCAATGGCCGTGAAAGACAAAATAACAACTTTATTGAAATAAGTTTGCCCAATTCCTCAGTAAGAGTAATTAAGAAACAATAATAATTAACGTGACAGCCGGTAGAATACGACACATTCGACTGTGAATATACGTTGCAGATCATGGTTAAAAACGAAAAAGAGCAAATCAAAATTGGCAAACAAAAATATTCAGTTAAGAAAAAACAAATTTATAAAGAAAATGAAAGCATACCGTGCAAAATAGAAAGTATCCTAACATTGTAAATCCGAGTAAACTTCTGAAAGCTCGCTTACAACAACCAGCTGAAAGAGTATAAAATTAGACTCAAAATCACGATCGTATCCGAGCCCCAAAAGCAACCTCTATATATAAAATACACACATCAAAAAAAGTTTTGCATCACCTCGGTTCCAAGAGTTCCGGAACCGTTAAATACAAAGGGAATAGAGATCAACACAAACAACATTTCAGCTCGTTTTATTGCTCATGAGACCCACACATTGCATGTTGTACCATCATACAGCTAGACTTTCAGCATTTGTGGTCCAGATTGCAGTACACACCACTACCTCTAATGCCCAGTAGCACGTCCTCTTGCATTGATGCATGCCTGTATTCGCCGTGGCATACTATCCACAAGTTCATCAAGACACTGTTGGTCCAAATTGTCCCACTCCTCAACGACAATTCGGCGTAAATCTCTCAGAGTGGTTGGTGGGTCAGGACGTCCATAAACAGCCCTTTTCAACATATCCCAGGCATGTTCGATAGGGTTCATGTCTGGCGAACATGCTGGCCACTGTAGTCGAGCGATGTCGTTATCTTGAAGGAACGCATTCACAAGATGTGCACGATGAGGTCGAGAATTGTCGTCCATGAAGACAAATGCCTCTCCAATATTCTGCCGATATGGTTGCACTATGGGTCGGAGGATGTCATTCAGGTATCGTAAAGCCGTTTCGGAGCCTTCCATGACCACCAGTGGCGTACGTCGGCCCCACATAATGCCACCCCAAAACATCAGGGAACCACCACCTTGCTGCACTCGCTGGACAGTGTGTCTAAGACGTTCAGCCTGACCAGGGTGCCTCCAAACACGTCTCCGACGATTGTCTGGTTGAAGGCATATGTGACACTCATCGGTGAAGAGAACGTGATGCCAATTCCGTGGGGTCCATTCAGCATGTTGTTGGGCCCATCTGTACCGCGCTGCATGGTGTCGGGGTTGCAAAGCTGGACCTCGCCATGGACGTCGGGAGTGAAGTTGCGCATCATGCAGCCTATTGCGCACAGTTTGAGTTGAAACACGACGTCCTGTGGCTGAACGAAACGCATTATTCAACATGGTGGCATTGCTGTCAGGGTTCCTCCGAGCGGCAATCCGTAAGTAGCGGTCATCCACTACAGTAGTAGCCCTTGGGCGGCCTGAGCGAGGCCTGTCATCGACAGTTCCTGTATCTCTGTACCTCCTCCATGTCCGAACAACATCGCTTTGGTTCACTCTGAGACGCCTGGAAACTTCCCTTGTTGAGAGCCCTTCTTGACACAAAGTAACAATGCGGACGCGATCGAACTGCGGTATTGACCTTCTAGGCATGGTAGAACTACAGACAACATGAGCAGCGTACCTTCGTCCTGGTGGAATGACTGGAACTGATCGGCTGTCGTACCCCCTCCGTCTAATAGGCCCTGCTCATGCATGGTTGTTTACATCTTTGAGCAGTTTTAGTGACATCTATGAACAGTCAAAGGGACTGTATCTTGGATACAATATACACAGTCAACGTCTATATGCCGGAGATCTGGGAACCGAGGTGATGTAAAACTTTTTTTGATGTGTGTATATCTCATTTTACGCGTATCAATGCGAGGAGCAACGTTCGTGGTTAGAAGTGGGAACCGAACCCAGCGTTTTAAGGCCCTAAAATGAACGGTTTTCGAGATATTGCCAGGAAACTATCCCCGGTCTGCGAAATTTCAGCGGTTGCCATAGTAACGTTGATCTGTTTCTCAGAGGGAACACAGTTATTTGGGAATATCTCCAAAACCGTTCATTTTAGGAACTTAAAAAGTGTGTTTCGGGGTCCCTACAGGACCTCCGAGTATTGTTTCTCAAATCTGGCGGCTCAAAATGAGCTAAATCCGAACATTTTACCGACTGTCCTTGCTCAGTGCCAAAGGGCCGAAAAAAGTCACTTACAAATTTAATTTTCTAAAACCGTTTCTTATTGGGCCTCTACATACTCGGATCAACCAACATGCAAAATTTCAGCTATCTAGGTCTATTGGTTTGAGCCCTGCGTCGATGAGTCAATTTTGGATTGTCAATGCCAATGGGCCGAATGTCGAAATTTTCCGGAAATCGAAACATGGTGCCCATTGCAATAGTTAGCTTTCTAATGAAATCTACCTAAAATACTACCATCAACGGCACCTATCTGTGAACTTGGCTACTAGATGCCACCGGAACCATCAACTCGCAACGAACGTTGGAACTTCTCCTCCGAAGGAAAGAAAACTCAGTTTTTTTTAGCGCTCTTAGTAAATCCGACGACTTCAGCCGGGTTTGAACCCGCGACCTTGGGCATAGAAGTTCAGCATGCTACCAGTTCCGATACCGAAGTCGCTTCCCTCAGACAGATGGAAAACTGAATGTTATCTCGTGCAGTGGCGTTGTCATAGCAACTGCTGATGGCTCATCCCTTATCAATTAAAAGTAAAGTTGTCAAGGCAACCTCTCTTGGCACTTGGCATTTTCTTATAATTTAAATCATTTTGCTCACCCCGTGGCGTAATGGTGGGTCATATCAAAAATTCTTTCAGACAAAAGTTTTAGGTAATTATTGGAGGAATATTGTCCATTTTGTACGGTTTTGATATTGTGCCTATTAACAGAGATATGATTAATGTTTCCCGAAAAACCCACTTTTCCCCACCCCTTTGGTCAATGGTTGGTGCTATCAAAAACTTTTAAAACATAAATTTTAGGGCCTTGTCCGACACATAGTATGAACTTTGAATGGATTCAATATTTCAGATATTAAGAGAGTTTTAGCGATATTTCACTTTTTCGAAAAAAAAGCCTCCCATTTTCACCCCCTTTGACCGATTTTGCCCATTAACGAACTCGACAGAGATTTTAAGGGTATATATATTCTGTAAAAAATTCAAAGTGATTGGTGCAAAATTACGGCAGTTATCGTGTCCACAAGAAACTGATATAGATATTGATATACATATATATATAAATTATATATAAACTTTTGAACTGACGGTGGTTTTGGGGTCTGGGGGATGTGAAACGCGAAGATATGTCGAAATTTTCCGGAAGTCGAAACATGGGACCCATTGCAATAGTTAGCTTTCTAATGAAATCTACCTAAAACGAAAAAGAGCAGATCAAAATTGGCAAACAAAAATATTCAGTTAAGAAAAAACAAATTTATAAAGAAAATGAAAGCATACCGTGCAAAATAGAAAGTATCTTAACATTGTAAATCCGAGTAAACTTCTGAAAGCTCGCTTACAACAACCAGCTGAAAGAGTATAAAATTAGACTCAAAATCACGATCGTATCCGAGCCCCAAAAGCAACCTCTATATATAAAATATATCTCATTTTACGCGTATCAATGCGAGGAGCAACGTTCGTGGTTAGAAGAGGGAACCGAACCCAGCGTTTTAAGGCCCTAAAACGAACGGTTTTCGAGATATTGCCAGAAAACTATCCCCGGTCTGCGAAATTTCAGCGGTTGCCATAGTAACGTTGATCTGTTTCTCAGAGGGAACACAGTTATTTGAGAATATCTCCGAAACCGTTCATTTTAGGAACTTAAAAAGTGTGTTTCGGGGTCCCTACAGGACCTCCGAGTATTGTTTCTCGTATCTGGCGGCTTAAAATGAGCTAAATCCGAACATTTTACCGACTGTCCTTGCTCAGTGCCAAAGGGCCGAAAAAAGTCACTTACAAATTGAATTTTCTAAAACCGTTTCTTATTGGGCCTCTACATACTCGGATCAACCAACATGCAAAATTTCAGCTTTCTAGGTCTAGTGGTTTGAGACCTGCGTCGATGAGTCAATTTTGGATTGTCAATGCCAAAGGGCCGAAAAAAGTCACTTACAAATTGAATTTTCAAAAACCGTTTCTTAGTGAGCCTCTACATACTCGAATCAACCAACATGCAAAATTTCAGCTTTCTAGGTCTAGTGGTTTGAGCCCAGCGGTGATGAGTCAATTTTGGATTATATATAAGATATATATATATATATATATACTGTATATATATATATAAATTATATATATATAAATTATATATAAACTTTTGAACTGACGGTGGTTTTTGGGTCTGGGGGATGTGAAACGCGAAGATATGTCGAAATTTTCCGGAAATCGAAACATGGTACCCATTGCAATAGTTAACTTTCTAATGAAATCTACCTAAAATACTACCATCAACGACACCTATCTGTGAACTTGGCTACTAGATGCCACCGGAACCATCAACTCGCAACGAACGTTGGAACTTCTCCTCCGAAGGAAAGCAAACTCAGGTTTTTTTTAGCGCTCTTAGTAAATCCGACGACTTCAGCCGGGTTTGAACCCGCGACCTTGGGCATAGAAGTTCAGCATGCTACCAGTTCCGATACCGAAGTCGCTTCACTCAGACAGATGGAAAACTGAATGTTATCTCGTGCAGTGGCGTTGCCATAGCAACTGCTGATGGCTCATCCCTTATCAATTAAAAGTAAAGTTGTCATGGCAATCTCTCTTGGCACTTGGCATTTTCTTATAATTTAAATCATTTTGCTCACCCCGTGGCGTAATGGTGGGTCATATCAAAAATTCTTTCAGACAAAAGTTTTGGGTAATTATTGGAGGAATATTGTCCATTTTGTACGGTTTTGATATTGTGCCTATTAACAGAGATATGATTAATGTTTCCTGAAAAACCCACTTTTTCCCACCCCTTTGGTCAATGGTTGGTGCTATCAAAAAACTTTTCAAACCTAAATTTTAGGGCCTTGTCCGACACATAGTATGAACTTTGAATAGATTCAATATTTCAGATATTAAGAGAGTTATAGCGATATTTCACTTTTTCGAAAAAAAAGCCTCCCATTTTCACCCCCTTTAACCGATTTTGCCCATTAACGAACTCGACAGAGATTTTAAGGGTATACATATTATGTAAAAAATTCAAAGTGATTGGTGCAAAATTACGGCAGTTATCGTGTCAACAAGAAACTGATATACACATATATATACAGTGAAACCCCTCAAATCCGAACTAATTGGGGCTGTAGCCTGTTCGGATTTCAATTTGTTCAGATTAGCCGAAAAATATCCATAGCCTAACATAATAACCAGCCCTCGTTACGAAATAGGACTGTACATTGAGCAAGGCAGGCTAGTGTCAGTGAGGAAGAAAAAACTTCGACAATGTGACTTATACTGCGCTTCGTAGAACAACACGCAGCAGCCACGCCAAACGTCATGTTCATGCGACGATGGTGTGCAATTGCCTCCACGGGAAGGTTTTCGTCACTTCGACAATTGAAGATAACTGATTTCAAGTGAAATATTAAGTGATATTTTGTGTGTTTCTATTTTCATTTCATTTGTTTTTGCAAAGCGATTAACCTAAGGAATTACAGTAACCAACTTTTCCGTTTTTCAATTCTGAATGAGAGAAGTATGTGGGCTCATTTACACTTTGTTAGGTATGCTAACTGTACTTCTTTGTTAATTTTTCAACTAATTATGTAAAATAAAAAAAGGAAGATTGTAGTTTTACGTGACCGTGAATCTTGAGATTATGAGCTACGGGACCTCCTTTGTACGTGGAATCCGAACCACAGGACATGGCATTTCACATCGAAAATCTCACATGCATTGACCGGGAATCGAACCCGGAACGCCTTGGTGAGAGGCATACAGCTAGACTGCTGAGCCACCACGCCCCTTTATGTAAAATAAGGTTATAATGTAGAATATACTCGTATAATTGTCTTAAGACTAAATAAATAAGTTTCTCCCTTTGTGTGTGTTTTTCAACCTTATAACTGTCAAAAAAGCTCGTTCGGATTACCAGGGATTTCGGATTTCCGGGGTTCGGATTTGAGGGGTTTCACTGTACATACATAAATTATATATAAACTTTTGAACTGACGGTGGTTTTGGGGTCTGGGGGATGTGAAACGCGAATATATGTCGAAATTTTCCGGAAGTCGAAACATGGGACCCATTGCAATAGTTAGCTTTCTAATGAAATCTACCTAAAATGCACTCCTAGAATCAAATTGGTTTTATGCTTATGTTGAGATCAAGGAACCATAAGTCCTAGACTACCAATTTGATTGTCCTATATAATTTCTGTGGGGTAATGTGAATCGAAGTTAATGTTCCAGTGTTCGTCGAGTAAGCTGAATAAAATGAAATACAATATTTTTTCGTTGCACTTCGTTCAGCTTTTGAATGAATAAATTAAATTTGGCTATCATATTATTCACTTCTATCCGACCTACTGTTCTGAAGACTACTCGTATGATCTATACGCCTGTGAATCTCCTCACAATCCTGTAGTGTCTCTACTCCGGATGTTATCAACATGCGCTGGATCTCTATAGGAAATTGTCTCGTGATCGATCTCAATAATTCCCCTCGTGATAATGGTGGAGTCAAAAATTGTATTTGGCGAGCTGTGTAGTGAAATACCCTGCATACTTCGTTGGGTGAGATGTGGCGTATTTCCTAGAATACATGTCTGCCCTGACATCGAATTGTTCCTCCGGACTCCAGAATCGGTTTATAAATGCGTGACTAAAGTCGTCCATGTTCATAAACGAGTCTCGGAATGATCTAAACCAGCTTAGGAGTTCCTTCTAACGATCTTTCGACTAGTCTTAGTTGTCTTTCCTTAGAAACTCGATTTTCATCCATGTATTCACGAAGGTCCCTTAGAAATTCCATGGGAGTAAGGTTATTTCCCCCCATTGAATTTTCTAGGTCTATCATCAATGTTACGGATTATCGTAACATGTCCAGGTGTGGTTGAGTTTACTTAAGTAGTATTCTTTTCTAAGCCCCCGGATAAATTATGGCTATTGGATGGTGTTGATGTTTCCATTATTTCTCGACTTTTATCCGCATTAACTTTCATGTTGCTCAGTTCGGATTCAATTTTCGAAATACTCATAGTCGTCATACTGTGTTCTAGCTTCAACTTTTCCTCCATCTCTAAAGATGTAACCACTACGCTGCCTTTCACGTGTGTTTCCAACTCCTTACGCATATCCTCAAAGTTATTGTCGCATTTACCAGTAAGTTGATCAATTTGTTTCTTGACCCCATCTAACTCTCCAGTATTCGTGTTTATCGCTAAACGTAATTCCGCAACTGTTTCTGCACTCGATTCATTATTTCTTGTTAGATGCGCCACCAAGTCTTTACTTAATCCATCCAAGTTATCATTCAATTTATTTTCTAATGCTCCCAGATTGTCTATGAATTGCGTTTTGACAACATTAATTTGTCCTGACACATGACCGTGTAATTCGGATCTCAGAGTTTTGAAATTATGCGTCCATCTGGTATCACAAGAGTCTAATTTCTTATCAAGAGCTGCATTGCTTTTCTCAAAATCTACCTTTACTTCCGAAATCTGCGATTGCAAGCGAGTTTCGAGACTTCTAACATCGGTAGTTAACGCATTAGTTTCAAGTGATATACCCTGAATCTCTGATTTAAGATTAATAATCGATAAATTAATTTCTCCTATATCAGTATTAACCTTTAATACATCGGCTGACAAATTCGATACTTTATTTTTCTGTTCTTTCGTATCCCCTTTTACTTCATCTAAACTATCCTGTATTTCCTCCTTAAATTCCTCAGCTTTCTCAGTTAATGTTTTCAAATTATTAGTTACAATTTGCACATCATTGGTTAAAGTTTGCAACTTAGCATTTGAAGTTTGCACATCATTAGTTAAAGTTTGCAACTTATCAGTTAATGAATCCTTATTAGCTGTTAAATTATTATTAAGTTGCTCCTTATCATCAGACATTTGTTGTCGCAACTTATTAAATTCAGCTTGGACTTGAGTTAAGAAACCTCTTAACTTCTCTGGCACTTCGTAAGGCATATCAAAAATACTTAAGAATAGGGAAAACTTACAAACTAGATGACCATCCAAGACCATGAGACTAGAAATATTTTCCTGTTTTTCGAACATATTTAACGTCTAATAAACAGAGCACATTCATCCACTAAACTCACTCTGGTGAATAGAAAAGAGCAAAAAGAAAAATATTAATCATAAAACAATATCCTGCATCTATAATTATTTTTCATCATAGTGAGCTTATAGAAATCTTAATCATCCTGACATTTACTTTACTATTCATTGCAAAACTAAGTGCAATATCATCAGCCTAAACCGAATTAAAAATCCTTGCTGAATAATACCGTCAGTTATCAGAACACGTCTGACTACCTAACTGTCCCATTTTATTGCTTAAATAACAAACGGTTCGATCACTCTCAATTCGAAACCACTATGTTATGCACAAAGAAAATATCCAAACATCAGTACGATTCTCTCTGTTCGTAACATTAATGTCAGATATCAGAAGAAAATTGACTCCCAAAGGTACGAATATCTCTGTTCGAGGCCTTTCAGGTTGGGCGCCACGTCGACCTCATGTGCCCGTTTCCCAGACCTCACGTCGGCCCGGAAATCAACGTGATGTCCAAGAAATGGTACATGGTCGTAACAAACAAATTAGGAGTCCCTGAAATATATATCCGGAAAAAACTACCAAAAATCAACTGCAAACACGGGAAGGCAAGCGATCTAGTATCTCGGGTCGTTTAACGGGATAGGTGAGAAAGGTTGCCTCAGATATATATTTGTTAAATAAAATGGGATAGTATCACTCAGTCAGGAAATGGAACAAGCTGCAGGAATGATTTAAGATAACTAAGATAAAATGGTCTCTTTTATTTAAGAGCAGACGAAACAAAATAAATAAATAAATAAATAAATAAATAAATAAATAAATAAATGCACTCATAGAATCAAATTGGTTTTATGCTTATGTTGGGATCAAGGATCCATAAGTCCTAGACTACCAATTTGATTGTCCTATATAATTTCTGTGGGGTAATGTGAATCGAAGTTAATGTTCCAGTGATCGTCGAGTAAGCTGAATAAAATGAAATACAATAATTTTTCGTTGCACTGCACTGTCACTGATTTCAGCTTTTGAATGAATAAATTAAATTTGGCGTATCACATTATTCACTTCCCCATAAACACATATTTCTAAATACACTGAAAATTCACACATAAATTTAATTAAAGTGAAGGATAATTATCGTTGGTTAAATACGAATTTAAATAATCGTAAAGAAATAATTTACAAATATTTACAATTATCATCTGACATTGTAGCAGAGTAATGTGCAGATAACGTTGAGGTAATCTCATATAAATGAATATTCATCAAAAATACCATTATTATAAATAATATAATAATTATGATTATTATTATTATTATTCCGAATCCTGGACCATATTGTATTAGTCTAGCTGTATGCCTCTCACCAAGGCGGTCCAGGTTCAATGCATGTGAGATTTTCGAAGTGAAATGCCATGTCCTGTGGTTCGGATTCCACGTAAAAAGAAGGTCCCGTGGCTCATAATCACAAGATTCACGGTCACGTAAAACTACAATCTTCCTTTTTTCATATTGTATTAATCTGATCATCAAATGCAAATAAAATCATTGGATTCCAAAATATAAATTGTTATTAACAAATTATCATAAATTACTTCCATAACATTATTATAATATTAGCGAAAATTAATTAATTAATTAATTAATCAAAGTAGAAATCTTAATCAACAATTTAATTGGTTATAGATCAGCTATCCATAATTTAATTATGCATTCCTGTTAATGCAAGGCCAGATTTGGCTGAATCCTAGAAATTAGTATAACTGTTTCATAAATTCGTATCAATAGCACTTCTATCACAGCATTTAATATTGCATTATATTAATCGTCGAATACGTTAAGCATGCATCTAACAAATTACTAAATGAGGATTTTATTACACAGACACATCCTTCAAACATCAAACGCACAATACTAGTAGAGAAATTCTTATTATCTCTCACTTCCAATCTTTAAATATTCATATTATTCTTCTTCTTGGATAGGCCACATGACTCGCATCCATAATGTTGCCATGAAATAAGACCACTTATTTAAAGCGTCCATAACATAATTATAACTACATGCTTTCTTTTATATGTGCTGTGCAAAATATATCATAATTCAAAAATGCCTGAAACGACTCGAATCTGTCAGCATAATAATCCAGCGTAGTATAATTACTAGGTTCGCTAACCAATAAATTATTATTATTGACACGTGGACGGCCAGGGTGGATGGGCCAACTTACCTTATTTAGAGGTCCGTGTCGCTTCCACTGCAAAATCACCTCCAGATGACATGTCCCAACAGAAGAGCTCCAAAGGGGTGGAAGGAAGGTGGAGAAGGAGACAACGCACAGGCTATTCTACAGACACCTCCAATAACCAACAGAACTGCTGCCGACGAAATAATGCCACAACAGTTGCTTAAAACATTTAAAATAAAAATTTAATTGTTAAAATTTAAAGAACACCTCCACCAGAAAACTGAACATGCATCAACCAGCATAATTTACAAAGAAAGGAAGAGACCGCTTAACATGCTTGCTTGCAAAGCCAACAAAAAGAAAAGAATTAAATTAAAATTAAAATGTTAAAGTCCAAAGATTAAAAAAAGAAAATACAGGCATAATTAAATGAGAACGGGCTTGATAATTTAATAGGACGCAATACCGACCGGACATGCAGAGACCGAGGCCATGATGCAAAACAAGAAATATAAAATAAAATTAACAAAATAAAATTGGATCAGAAAATAAATCCATAATTTGTATGACGGAGAAAAACACAGGAACATTCACCAAAAACACAAAGTTAAACCAACAAGATTAACAAAAGCATATTAAGCAAACACCACAACACGTTTGAGTTTACCGCTTGACGCCAAGAGACTGCCCTCGAGACCAGAATGCATTTCGGCAAAACAAAAACAAACATGGCCACAAAAAACAAGAGACATCATGTCTAGCCGAATTACGGTAAACAATTACCTTTTAAAATTGAAGCTCCGCCAGAGAGAAATGACAATAAAAGAGAAAAAAACTTTTATCAATAATAAGCACACACAAAGAAACAGAAAAAGGAAGCCACGGATCAAACACCAAAAAAACTAAAGACCAAAGTATAGGCCAACCTCTGACCTACGAGAAGAAAGTGAATTACGCAATTAAAGGAAAATACCCCTAGAGAGCATTAAATAAATAAATAAATAAGTTAAAAAAAACTAGAAACGTGTCCCCAAAATTACAAACAAATTTTCACCTAATTAGTGAATACAATTAGGCCATGACGCCAGATTAAAAAAAGAATAATAAAACATACTCGTGAATGCAAACAAATAAATTTAAAAAAAAACTTTTAACATACCTTAAATAATCCTTTTTCCAGAGACACTAAAGATAAAACAAACATAACACTAATAAATAATTTTAAATAATGAAAACTGCCCACATGGCTCCGGCTGGCACATGCAACCACGGACACCAAACATCTACAAGTTTTCTCCATTCCGGCGAAAATAAATTGCAGACCTTGCTTCAGGGGTGACGATTTCACTTCCTACCCACTGCAGTTCACATATTTAGTAAATTAATACCATTTCTTGGTGAGGCGAGGGCCACTGGCCCCCGCCTCAATAGACAATCAAATTCACGACCACTCAGTCCAATACAGTATATCAAGTCACAGCTGACAACAACATGGCGCCGACAAGGAGGCCAGGTGCGCTGCATGCTAGATATTTGGAAATAGTCCAATCACAGATTGACACATCAAACAACAATGTGATTATTAAGTAATTAATTTGGCGGTATCATTTATACACAGTCCTTTGTTTCATGACGTAGAATCATAATAGCCTTCACACGAATAGGATTAGTTTATCAGTTTATAAGGCACAACCAACACACTCTAGTGGTGAAGAAGGAACCACGTCAAGAAACCCCGAAGTCCGACAGCAGCTGCCATCTCGTGTTCACAAACGGAACCAAGCGACCAGGCGGTCGTTTCAAAATGTCATGAAGTCACATCCAAGGAAGATACATATTTGAAAACGTTGGTTCGGGCAATGCACGTAACAGTCTCCCTCCCTTAAGCGTGAACACCGTTCACGAATATGCCTAGGCATAGGCAGAACCCCTTACTAGTCGATTCACCAAGCATGTTTCCAGAAGATAATGTTCACCAGTTAACTCCAATTGATGGACGAAACCGCATCGTTTTGGTTAGGAAGAGTGCAGGGTCAGATTATCAGAGAAAGGATAATTGATCACCTCGCAAACCACTTAGTTAACCGCTTCACTGTGTCCATAAGTCTTCAGAAACGCAGAACACCAGCACCAGCAGTGCTTTCATAGTCCGAGACACGTTAGGTAAATTTTCAAAAGGTCCAATGTAGTTAGCTTTAAACGACGTAGGTGGAAGCAATGTGCCAGATATCATGCGACGCGTGGGCAGCCATTTACAAAACAGAAGTTAATCTTATTTCAAAAAAGTTTACAGAAATTACAATTTCTTACTACATTTTACAAAAGAGAAACAAAGTTGAATTTATATGAAGAAAATATTTCTGACCATGCCCTAGATCCGTGCTTACAAAATGTCATTAACAAGTTTACCCTTTTACAGACTAGAAGTACCTTTCAAGATTACATGGGTTAGGTCTCCCACCGAGTCCAACTTACATGTTAGCATCTTCAATGAAAACATCAAAATTTAGTTTCAAATTTACAATATACCATAAAAATGGGAATTACCCAACAGTTACAGTTTGTATCCCAGCAGAGTTTTCATATCCAGTTCAAAATTCCAGAAGGAACAGATGCCTGAAGGCCTCAATGAAGGTTAGGGATACTCTACATTATACAAAATCGGTTTACAAAATTTATGGTAGCATTTCCTCATTAGAAACCTCTCCACCTCGTTTAATGTGCGACAGATGCACTCTGGAAATGTTGTTGGCCTTAGGATTTCTAATAAGCAGAGTAACGGGAGTCAGGAATGCCTCTACATAACACGGGCCTTTAAAACGAGGGGTCAACTTGCTTGAAACTAGATTACTGACGCCCTTGGGCTCGAAATTGGGAACGTACACAACATCACCAATTTCCAAATCAGTTGGCTTGCGACAGGCATTGTGTCGCTTGGCAAGTTGGTCATGTGGTACCTTAATATTCTCTCTAGCCTTGTCGAATTTCTCCCTCATATCCTCGGGCGTGAAACTGTCTGGAAGGAGACCGTGCAGGTTCCACAGATTAGACAATGGAGAATTAGCCATAAACGAAAACATTAACGAAAAAGGGGTGGCTTGCGTGCTCTCATGCACGGCGGTGTTGAAAGCAAAATTGAGCCAATGCAAATTAGAATCCCACTTGGAATGGTCGTCGTGGTGGAAAGCAATCAGAGCAGAACGGAGATTACGATTGACTCGCTCAGCGAGAGACGGGTTAGGAAAATAGGGAGTGGTGGTTACATGAGAAATAGCATAATCAAAAAAGAATTGACGGAACTGATGAGATACAAAGCACTTGGCACTATCTGACACCAGGTACTGACATGGCCCAAAAGATGAAAACATGGAATTAAGACACTTTATGACGGAACTGGTCGTAGCCTGTCTGGTGGGGAATATCCAACTAAACCGGGTGAAACCATCAGTGCAAACAAGCGCAAATTGGTTTCCCCGACCAGAGCGAGGGAACGACCCAACATGGTCGATAAAAAGCCTCTCCATGGGCCTAGAAGCCGGTTCAGATGACAACAGGCCAACCTTAGTAGAAACCGGAGGTTTGCTAATACTACATGCAGCACAATTTCTAATGAGCCTCCTGATGTCGCCATCCATACCTTGCCAAATGAAGAACTGTCTGATTTTAGCTCGGGTCTTGAATACTCCTAGGTGGCCACCAATAGGAGATTCGTGGTAGTAACGAAAGATTTCCGGAATGAGGACCGACGGGAGCACAATTTTAGGTAGACGGTCATGATGAGATGAACAACACAATACACCATCCTTTAGAGAGTAGGGCTTGATCACTTCACCAGGATTGATTCGGTCAATTAGGCTAGATAAGGAGGGGTCTTCTTTCTGGAATCGTCTCACATCTTCAAAAAGCACAGGGGAATTGCTGAGAACGACATTGACATAATTTACAGGTGATACAAGGTTTACGGGTTCACATCCTTGAATATCCTCTTCGGCTGTTTCCTCATACATGCGGCTTAATGAATCAGCTACCGCATTTTCGGACCCACGAATATGGTGGACAGTGAACTGGAATGACAGAATCCTAGTTGCCCATCTGGCGATCCTACCAGTTTTACGGGGTTTCCCTAAGACCCAGCTCAAGGCTTGGTTATCGGTCTCAAGGAGAAACTTAGTGTGCTCAAGATACATACGGAATTTTTCCAGGGCGAACAACACTGCTAAACCCTCAAGTTCGTATATGGAATACTTCCTCTCTGCGTCCGTTAAGGTACGAGAAGCGTATGCAATGGGTTGCCTACCCAGATCAGACTCTTGCAGTAGGACACAACCAACACCACGACCAGACGCATCAGTCTGCACAATGAACTGCTTCCCAAAATCCGGAATGGCTAATACAGGGGCGTTAGAGAGCGCAAGCTTAAGATCTTCGAAGGCTGCCTGCTGAGAGGGACCCCGCTCAAACTTCACAGCCTTTTTGCGTAATTGATTTAGAGGAGCAGCACGGTCGGCAAAGTTACTGATGAACTTACGGAAGAAGTTCACCATACCAATATAACGAGCAACACCCTTGGCGTTCTTGGGCGGTTTAAAATCTCTGATGGCCTGCGTACGAGACTGGTCCACGGAGATACCAGATGCGGAAACAATATGGCAAAGAAGGAAATTTTGGGCTTGGCAAAGGAAACCTTGGACAATTTGACGGTAAGGCCAGCGTCACGCAATCGATCAAGTACAACTTTCAGATGATCAACGTGTTCCTCGAAGGACTCAGAATAGATCACCAAATCGTCAAGGTAGTGGTACCGGTACATAAATTTGAATTTAATTTCTGAAAACACCTTGTCCAGAAGTCTGCTCAACACAGCCGCTCCGGTGGATAGGCCAAACGGGACACGGGCATACTCAAACAGGTTCCAGTCAGTGGAAAAAGAAGTAACATGCCTGGATTCCGGAGAGAGGGGAAATTGGAAGTAAGAAGAATTTAAATCGAGGATCGTGAACACCTTCGCGTTGCGAAACCAACTAAAACAAGTATGAAGGTCCGGCAAAGGAATGGATTGCAAAACAACGTTTTGATTAAGAGCCCTATAGTCGACCACCGGCCGAAAACCACCGTTAGGTTTTGGCACAAGGAATACAGGGGATGAGTAGGCCGAGATAGAAGGTTGGATTACACCTTCTTCCAACATCTTGTCGATGATCTTACGAAGTTCAGCCATCTTGGGCGGGGCAAGGCGATACGGGCTGGAACGCACCGGCACAGAATCGGTTAGCTCAATCTTGTATTCCATCAAATGGGTTACACCCAACTTGTCAGTAAATACATCACTATACTCCTGACATAACCTCTTAATGGCATCCTTTTGAAGACTCGTTAAATTTTCCAGATCGAGATCCTCAATAGTCACAGGTTCACTAACTGAATTGACAGCAGGAGAAGATAAAACCGGGTTAAACGATAATTTACTCTGCGGATTAAACTTAAACCATAAGTTGCGAGCACCAAAATCAAGAAGCATACCAACGTGTGACATGAAATTAGCTCCAATGACCACAGGACAAGAAAGATTTCTGGCAACAAAAAATTTAAACTTCCAAGAAAAATTTAGAATATGGATTTTGACTGTCATACTACCCAAAATATTTAAGTTTGAACAATTTGCCGAAATAAAAGATTCATTGTTAGGCTCTAACTCAGGAAATTTGCAAACACTCTTCATAGATAAAAACCAGTCCTCGCTTATAAGGGATGCGACACTACCAGAATCAAGCAACGCAGAAACGGGCTCATCATTAACACAATTTCAATAAACGGGGATATTCCTTTAGCCACAGGAGAAATTCCAAAATCATTACTCACTCTAAAACGATTACAATTAGATGACGAGGACACCCGCACCACAGGTTTCACATTATGTTTAGAATTAGGCTGACTTGCCACGACATTGCTCACCGACAGGTTAGGTAGGTCAGCGACATAAGCAGAATTAGCACGTGAAGATTTAGTTTTCAACGAGTTATCAAGATTTTCATTAGTAGGGCGACCAGAAACTTCACAGGGTTTTCCCAAACTCTCATGCACAGAAATATCCTTAGAAGTAACATCCGAATTGGTCTCCACAATATCCCGTCATTGGCGATACACAACCTGGTTACTCGGACACACCTTCTTGACATGTCCCACGCCACCGCACGTGTGGCACTTAATATTGGGTCTTGGGTGGAACATAACCTTAGGCGGGGGACGAGACATCAAGGAAGGAGGGGGACAAGACATCAAGGAAGGAGGAGGAACATTAGCTACACGAAGGGAATCTGCATGTTTCACAGCCATAGCCTCTATAACGACCTGTTTCAGCTCGACAAAATGACGAAGGCCTGGTACACATAGTCATGTATGACCTATATTGAGGCGAAACCCCAGTTACAATCGATGACACCAACTGTCGTTCAGTTAAAGGGGATGCAAATACCTGGGCATACACCTTGATGTCACTGACATAGTCGCTAAGTGACTCGTCCAACCTTTGGACACGATATAAAAACCTTTGCTCAAGAGTACTAAGGGCACTCGCAGGGACAAAAAACCACAACACTTCCCTAATGAACATGGCTAAGGACATGCGGGGGTGGATAGCTTCAATCAGCTTATCGCGCAGCATACCGGATGCAACAGGATACAAAAGTTGAAAAATCTGAATTTCCGACATCCCAAAAATTGAGGCATGGTTACCCAATTCGACCACTTGCCTTAAAAATAGGACTACCTGGGTAACGTCATCTAGGTTGAAACTCTTTAACTTAGTTAAGAAACCAGAAATAGGATGAGGAATCGACCCATAATTAACTGTAGGCGAGAACGTAGCATTTGGAAAAGAGACATTGTTACCAGGGTAGCCCGCTCGCACACCCTCTACAGGAGACAAAACATTTACATTGCTAGAGAAAGAACTGGGATGCAATGGGTCGGCAGGACCCAGGAAATCATTAGGTGACCTAACATGAGAAGAATGACCGTATGCAGGGTTAAGTGGTATGGACGAGCCATAACCAAACAATAGAGGTGCAGGCAAACATCTACTAGTAATCGATCCCAAAACCTCAGACCTAGTAAACAGAGGTGATTCACGTTCAACCCCAGAAGAACTCTCCAAATTCTCAAGGTTATCTCTTAAGTCAATTAAATCGAAAACACTATTATTGTCGGCCATTTTAAAAAACACAGAATGCATACAGACAATACAGAAGGAAATAGATTTTTGGAATTACGAGGACAGTTTACACTTTCACAACAATACCCTAATTACCAATTACCAACACCATAGATTAGGCTGACACTCGACACCGCCACCATATTATACAAGATCATGCACAATGCTGCCCAGAACTGAATACGTCACCGCCTGCTTGGCTCGAGAACAGGAAGCTAAATTACAAAAATTGGCACAAAACACATGGCGAACCGCTTCAGACAGGGCTCCAGGATGCCTTCACTCGTAGCATGTAGGCTATCAGAATATTACCAAATCCACATTTCCCATGCCAAGAACACATGCCAGCCACTTACCGAGCATCTTTTTCAGTGGGAATGTTGCATACAAACAGGATAAAATACAGCAGCAAACACCTCGCTTTGAGCCAGTCACTTACATCTCACCACATGGATATTCAGAGGCAAACATGAAATTAAACAGACAAGGATTATCTTTACATAACATCAAGTGCACTGGCATGACAGATCCCATCAACAACCGCTCCATCAGCATCAGAAGGGTCCATAAAACGAGCCTGCGGGTATTGAGGAGGGGATAGTTACGGAAGCGAACTCGAGCTCGGACTGCTAACAAAATGACACGTGGACGGCCAGGGTGGATGGGCCAACTTACCTTATTTAGAGATCCGTGTCGCTTCCACTGCAAAATCACCTCCAGATGACATGTCCCAACAGAAGAGCTCCAAAGGGGTGGAAGGAAGGTGGAGAAGGGGACAACGCTCAGGCTATTCTACAGACACCCCCCAATAACCAACAGAACTGCTGCCGACGAAATAATGCCACAACAGTTGCTTTAAAAAAATTTAAAAAAAATTATTGTTAAAATTTAAAGAACACCTCCACCAGAAAACAGAACATGCATCAACCAGCATAATTTACAAAGAAGGCAAGAGACCGCTTAACATGCTTGCTTGCAAAACCAACAAAAAGAAAAGAATTAAATTAAAATTAAAATGTTAAAGTCCAAAAATTAAAAAAAAAAGAAAATACAGGCATAATTAAATGAGAACGGGCTTGATAATTTAGTAGGACGCTATACCGACCGGACATGCAGAGACCGAGGCCATGATGCAAAACAAGAAATATAAAATAAAATTAACAAAATAAAATTGGATCAGAAAATAAATCCATAATTTGCATGACGGAGAAAAACACAGGAACATTCACCAAAAACACAAAGTTAAACCAACAAGATTAACAAAAGCATATTAAGCAAACACCACAACACGTTTGAGTTTACCGCTTGACGCCAAGAGACTGCCCTCGAGACCAGAATGCATTTCGGCAAAACAAAAACAAACATGGCCACAAAAAACAAGAGACATCATGTCTAGCCGAATTACGGTAAACAATTACCTTTTAAAATTGAAGCTCCGCCAGAGAGAAATGACAATAAAAGAGAAAAAAAACTTTTATCAATAATAAGCACACACAAAGAAACAGAAAAAGGAAGCCACGGATCAAACACCAAAAAAACTAAAGACCAAAATATAGGCCAACCTCTGACCTACGAGAAGAAAGTGAATTACGCAATTAAAGGAAAATACCCCTAGAGAGCATTAAATAAATAAATAAATAAATAAGTTAAAAAAACTAGAAACGTGTCCCCAGAATTACAAACAAATTTTCACCTAATTAGTGAATACAATTAGGCCATGACACCAGATTAAAAAAAGAATAATAAAACATACTCGTGAATGCACACAAATAAAATTTTAAAAAAAACTTTTAACATACCTTAAATAATCCTTTTTCCAGAGACACTAAAGATAAAACAAACATAACACTAATAAATAATTTTAAATAATGAAAACTGCCCACATGGCTCCGGCTGGCACATGCAACCACGGACACCAAACATCTACATGATTTCTCCATTCCGGCGAAAATAAATTGCAGACCTTGCTTCAGGGGTGACGATTTCACTTCCTACCCACTGCGGTTCACATATTTAGTAATTTAATACCATTTCTTGGTGAGGCCAGGGCCACTGGCCCCCGCCTCAATAGACAATCAAATTCACGACCACTCAGTCCAATACAGTATATCAAGTCACAGCTGACAACAACGTGGCGCCGACAAGGAAGCCAGGCGCGCTGCATGCTAGATATTTGGAAATAGTCCAATCACAGATTGACACATCAAACAACAATGTGATTATTAAGTAATTAATTTGGCGGTATCATTTATACACAGTCCTTTGTTTCATGACGTAGAATCATAATAGCCTTCACACGAATAGGATTAGTTTATTAGTTTATAAGGCACAACCAACACACTCTAGTGGTGAAGAAGGAACCACGTCAAGAAACCCCGAAGTCCGACAGCAGCTGCCATCTCGTGTTCACAAACGGAACCAAGCGACCAGGCGGTCGTTTCAAAATGTCATGAAGTCACATCCAAGGAAGATACATATTTGAAAACGTTGGTACGGGCAATGCACGTAACAATTATTATTAACTGATCTATAATGCATTAAAAATCATCTAATAAAATCGTTTAATTAGATAAATACGATCAACTATCGCTGCCAAAATCTCGGAAATATCGTTCGCAATCGCATCAAAATTTAATTGTGTGAATATTCACAATCAAAAAAAATTAATTTAAATTTAAAGAACAAGACAAGAAATTCAAAATTATTATGATCCAAGAAAAAAATGTGTGAACTGATAATAAATTAGCAAGATCTTATTCCTAAAAAGCTCTAGTATGTTCGAAAAACAGGCATAATATCAAAGTCATCTGAAAATGAAACAATCAATTAGTCATGGTTATGGTTTGTCATTGGGTTGCAATGAGTGTAGAATGAACTCACTGCCCTTGAATTTGGTGTTATGTCCCACGATGTCATGGTGTTTAAAGATGCCTAAATCTGCTGGATCGATGATGTAGAAATTTATAAAACGCCAGCATCTCCGTGTAGACTATAAGGTGTAATTGTATCTTCAAATCCTGGTGTCCATCCATGTTCGTAAATTTTCCCTTAAAGAATCTAAGCTGTCATCATGATCTTGATTGTATTAAAATTCATAAATATCCCCACGAGGTTCATTGTGTGTGAAGTTAACATTCCAGAAAATTCAAGTTCCCAATATGTCATTTGACTGTTCGGCACTGTTCTATTGCATTTCCACATTCTGTAAATCTTGATGCTCTGTTGTAATAATAACAGTAATGTTCATCTAATTGTGTTCTCTTCCTAATGTCTAGTAGAATAATACTCTTCTGAAACTAGTAGTTTAATCTCTCGTATAATGAAGTTGTGATTTTAGCATGACCAAACTGTTCTTACACGGGAAGTTGAACTGGTCGTGTCAGTCTCCATGATTGTGTTCTGATGTGGTGTCAAATAATGTTAAATAAGTACTCACATTAAATCCATTAGCACACACGTTTCACTGAGTTTAACATTCTGCAGTACACACGTTACCGGTTTTCGTGCAGAAAAACGAACTCTCGTTCACATAAGAACAGACTATCCCGGGCGCGCTAAGAAACTTCACAACCACGATAAAGACAGGTGTGTGAGTTTCAAACGTGTATAAGCCTCGGATGAAAAACTGCCAGTCAACTGCTCGTCGGTTCTGAGAAGCACACTCCCCTTCTCATCACGTGGTGTGGGTAACATGCGCGCTCACATACTCCTAGAGGCTGACGTCATATCCAGCGGAGCTCGACACGGTATAGCCTGACAAAAACACCTGGCGTTCTGCCACAATAAAAATATGTTAGTGGAATGATATTCGGAGACTGAGATACAATTATAGATGTATAAATATTAATACCAATTCGTATGTTACCCATAACATAATTTCGTGTTAAAGATGCCACAATAATCGTCGAGAGCCTATGCTTCCAATCTCATCACAGCTGATGTGAGCATAATTCAATCTTGATTTCGGTCACATTACTGATGCCAATTTTATCGTCTCTGGCATATCTTTGCTTTTTTTAAGCTTTGAGCAGTTTGAACTTAAAGCTCCCAAAGACTCCAATATTATGCTCACTTATAATGCCATCAGAACTTTCCTGTAAAAAATACAGTTGTGGAATCGCCGGCTTCAGTTGAACAACCTCTCATCCTTTCACCGCCTTAATTGAATTTTGCCTAAAAATGAACATGATCGTAATAAACTTAAGGTGAAAATTCAGTCACATATAGATTCCCTGGCACAAGAATTCAACCTCTACTTTCCTGATATCTTGTCAGATGAGTGGTTCTGGATGTTAACAAGAAATCCGTTTGCCATTGACATTAAAGCACTGCCAGCACAACTTCAACGAGAAGCCATTGATTTGAAGTGTGATTCAAAGCTAAAAGATGATTTCAAAATATTAGGACTGGGTGACTTTTGGGTAAACTGTCTTTTAGTATATCCTGAAATAGCCAAAGTCGCAATAGGTGTCATTGTCCCATTTACATTTTTTCCAAGGGGTGGGCGGGGGGGGGGGGGCGAGTAATATTTTTCATTTCATTACCAACCTGATGAGATGTACCCACCCCGAAATTTTCGTTTCATTTCTTACTTGCTTTGTGATATTCATTGTTTGGCTGCTCTGAAATCGGTGAGTGCATTATCTTTATGGCATAAATGGGAGGAATAGATTTTTTTTAGTTCAGAATTTTGACCATAGAAGTCATATTGTTCATCTCTGAAAAACAGGTAAAGAGTAGTGATACCTCCATGTATCGACAAAAAAAATTTAAAATCAAGCAGTTCATTAAAATGGTAATGTTAATCCAGTTCGCTGATTTTCTAAATAACTGGAGATATTTTCAAATAATCCCAAATTACTAAGTTAAATCAACTGTGAAATTATCCCTACATCTAAATCAGTTAACTAACAGTAACTTCAATTTATCAAATAAACTGGTGTGACAATGAACAATCGAAATATTGTCGGGATTCCAGGGGGGGGGGGCACATACCCTTCATGCGCCCACCCCCCTCCCCCTCCTGCGGGCGCCCATGCATATTTATGCGAGTCAGGATTTTCAACGCTGAGTGTCATAAAAACAAAGCAGCGCTGTCGGCTTGATGTTGCAAGTGATCCCCGCTGTGCTCTGTCAAATATCAAACCAAACATACCGAATCTTACCAAATAAAAAAGTGTCAACCCTCTCACTGACATTTGTTGACTAATTTAAGGATTTATTGTAAAAGTGTGTTCTTTGTATTCTGCTAAAATGAAGTTAATACCGTACTTGTAATAGATATAAAGCGCGTACTTCATATTATTTTTTGGGGCCGATAACCTCGATGTTAGGCCCCTTAAAACAATAATTATCATCATCATCATCATATTATTTTTTCAGAAATATTTTTCCATTATGTAGTGTTATTAGGTTAGGTCTGTATCCGCCACGTCAGTTTATCGAATAGGTTATAGAAGCGACCGGGAAGGGTGTCAGCTGGCAAAGGTTGGGAACCACTGATTTAGGTTGTCAATAATGTCACTGTCTGCTCCATTAGCTAAGAGGTTAGAGTAACGATACTAAAATCTCAAGGTTGCAGGCTCGTGTCCCACATTTCAAATCTCTATCTTCCATCTAAATGACTTGTACAAACAATGCACGAGTCATATTCCACTGTCTGTTGGCTATTCTGTTTCAGATATGCCATATCTCATCCTGGCGCTGTTTTTGCTTGGAAAGATGGCGATTTGTATGTCGTTCACCACACTGTACGCCTTTACAGCGGAGATATTCCCCACAGGCCTTCGTAACTCGCTGATGGGCACCTGCTCCATGGTGGGGCGTTTTGGATCCATCATGGCCACTCAGACACCCTCTCTGGTAAGAACAGGCATTGTAATAATTGTGGCACGGGCTGGGATGCTTAGATCCATTCTGGCCACTCAGACACCCTCACTGGTAAGCACAGTTGCACGATGGCATTGTAGTCATGCTGGCGTGGATTAGGATGTCTTGGATCCATCCTGGTCACTCAGACACCCACACTGGTAAGCACTGTTGCACGATGGTATTGTATTCATGCTGGCATGGATGAGGACGTCTTGGATCCATCCTGACCTCTCAGACACCCACTCTAGTAAGCACTGTTGGTCGATGGTATTGTAGTCATGTAGGCATGGATTAGGATGTCTTGGATCCATCCTGGTCACTCAGACACCCACTCTGGTAAGCACTGTTGGTCGATGGTATTGTAGTCATGTAGGCATGGATTAGGATGTCTTGGATCCATCCTGGTCACTCAGACACCCACTCTGGTAAGCACTGTTGAGCGATGGTATTGTATTCATGTAGGCATGGATTAGGATGTCTTGGATCCATCCTGACCTCTCAGACACCCACTCTGGTAAGCACTGTTGCACGATGGCATTGTAGTCATGTAGGCATGGATTAGGATGTCTTGGATCCATCCTGGTCACTCAGACACCCACACTGGTAAGCACTGTTGCACGATGGCATTGGAGTCATGTAGGGATGGATTAGGACGTCTTGGATCCATCCTGGTCACTCAGACACCCACACTGGTAAGCACTGTTGCACGATGGCATTGTAGTCATGTAGGCATGGATTAGGACGTCTTGGTTCCTTCCTGGTCACTCAGGCACCTAGTCTGGTAAGCATTGTAGGAATGTTGACACTGAATTGCTTGTCTTGGCATCCAACCACACTCGCTTTCCGTTTGAGCAGGATTCTGAAACAAACCCCACAGTTGTAGTGTATAAGATTCAATGTATAACATGTAAATCATGGGGAAATTGGTCATGGCACCGTGAAGTCAGGTTTATTTACTCGTGTCAGGAACAAAAAATATTACAGAAGAAATTATGTACAAAATGGGCAACAAAAATGACAAATCTCGAACATTTAAGGCTCTAAATAATGAATGACCAATATTTTGCCATGTCACGTCCATTTGGTGTAGCCTTCACCAGATCCTCCATGGTGCACAGTATAGGACACAGACTGCCCTGAAGCAGATGACCCATAGTCTGTTCTTCACCGCGTTCACAAAGGACCGAGTCGAAGCAAAAAAAAAACATTTATGAATGTTGGACTTGGATCTGCCAACCCCAGATCGCAATCTGTTGAGAGACTTCCAAGTTGTCCAAGCCTCTGTATGTCATGCTGGGAGCCTTTCAGATGGAGCCATCCACTAAGTAATGTGGGGGCTTCTGGTCAACTAAGATGTAATCCTCAAAACCTGAGGTTTGTCAGTTAGGCACTCAGCTGTGTGAAGGAAGCTTCTTCTGGACTTCAGTCGAGAGTGGGCTGGTTGAAAGCTATACAATGGATGTGCTTGGGACATATCAACCCTAGATCTCTCACATATATCTGAAACTTCTCTTCTGATATCTGGGGGTTCAATGCCTGCTAAACAATACAGTTTATCACATGGCGTGGGTCTCAGGCAGCCAGTGATGGGTCTACACGTTTCATTTAATTCAGTATCAACCTGCTTGGTATGACACGACCTATACCACATAGGACATGCATTTTCTGCTGCAGAGTAACAGAGTGATAAAGCAGTGGTTCTTATTGTTTGAGCTTGAGTCCCCCAGCTGGTACCAGATAATTTGCGAAGGAGGCATTTTCTTGCGGATACCTTATTTTTGGTGTTTAGACAATGTCTTTCATACGTGAGTGTACGGTCCAATGTGATCCCTAAATATTTGGGATTCACACAGTGATCCAACAGCATGCCTTCCCACGTTACATGCAGTTTCCTCTTTGCCTGTCTGTTCTTGAGATGGACAGCGCAGACTTGTGTTTTCGAAGGGGTTGGTTTCAATACGTTTCCTCTATAATAATGACTTAGTTCCTCTAGAGCTTCAGATAGACGTCTTTCCACAACTTCAAACTCATCCGCCTGGACGGTAATGGCACGATCATCCGCATAAATAAAGCTTCGAGTACCTGCTGGTAAAAGTGGGAAACATTGTTTCTACTGCAGTAAAGTAAACCTTTAGTCACAATTGTCGTTGAAGAAGTCCACGCATTGCTCTCACGTGTATCCTAAAACATGTTCTGTCAGTATCTTTTAAAGAATAATGCGACTTCATCCATTCCAGTGATCGAAGAAATGATTTAACACAATGTAATGGTAGAATTCACCAATTCTAGGAGAAGTAGCCCAATGGATAGACACAAAGGACTTCATATGCGCACGTACATCGCGAAAAGGTTTTAACTCTAACTCTGTATGCAAACGAACTCTCTTTAATCCTTGTATCATTGTGTGGTTTTCTCTCTCTACGCTTTTGCACAGGTACAGCTGTAACAAGGTCTTCCGTGTAGGTATTTCGTTTATCAAATCATTAAACTGCCTTATTCCTGTATCTAATGGAGCATTTTCAAAGCAAGTGCCATGGGTTAACTTGCAATCTTTGCATGTAGTATTACTATTTAACACAATCTTTCTCATCACATCTTTGACACGGCCATACTTGTTTTCTTCTTTGCTGTTCTGGAAACGAGACCTCGTCATCTGCGTTAGAAATGTGTCCACTTTCTAATTATCTATCCATCACTACACAACATAAAGCCCTGCTTAGTAATACGTGTATAAGCAACCTACCCGCAATGCACACATAGGTCAACTACTTGAAAATGATTGCCTGCAATCCTCACCTGAATTACAAATAACAAACACTAATTCAGCCATCATAATTAACACCGGTTATCAGACAGATTCTACACACACCCAAAGTATACGGGGCTACATGACCGCGTTGTCGCAGACCCTAAACTGAGGAACCAACCAACCAAGGTCAACGATTGTCTGCTGCTGTACTTTGTCCTCTGCCACATTCATTGGATGCTGATCGTTCTTCCATCTGCTTCCCCCTTATGACACATCTTTCTTCCTTTGTTACAGCAAGCATTATTGCCCACAGTGTCTCTCGTGGTTGAAACTGACTGTACTGAGCTATATAAAAGTTTAAAAACATTAATTCCCATGTTTTGATGACTGAAAGCATTTTTTCCTTCTTCAAATAGGCTATTAAGAGGTTAAATATTACTATTTAGTATTGTACCCTTAGAAAAGAAGCACTACACAAGACTTAGATTCGGTATCGGGATCGGTCCTTGAAATAGTATGAGGAGAAACGTGCTTCTTACATTTTCCAGGATTCATAGGGGAACTTAAAATTATGAATAACTTACATAACAGGTTAAAACAATAACAATTTAATTCTGAATCATCACTGACAAAACAACAAATTTAAACCACCCTGATGTATGACTTTGAATTGTTTGCCTGCCATAAAAGACCTACAAGCAACCCAATAGCCCATATGTGACCTCCAGGTATCCGATTCTATATAAACAAACAAAGCCAGGACCAAGAATAGTCACTCCCATATTTGCCACCATAGTACCCTCAAACCATGTTAGCCGACAAACAAAACATCAGTCCACAAAACTAATAAAATTAAGCACTCAGCTTAGACAGCTGTTAAACAAGGTGAACCAAAATGTCACCTAAAGAAAATAAATACATAGAATCAAAATAACAAAATACAAAATATCCAAAGAAAAACATGTTTTATCTGTTGTCTGCGCAGTCTGACAAATAAAATAACGAGTACTTTGACGAGAATTCATTCCCGTTCGACCACTCTAGTAAATCATGAATTCCCGTTCTGCGGGTTGGAAATCACGACAATAATGGGAGTACACAATGGCTAATACTAAAATAAACAAGCTGACATAGTCTAACCCTTTACCAACAAGCAATAATACACGAATTGTATTTTATGATGAATAGCAGACGAAACAAGCGGTCTTAAGCTCACAAATCAACACAATGCAACACGTGACATACAAGAACACAGATTAGCCGTTTGCAACCTTGACGTGACATCTTAAAGACTTGGCGAAAACACAACAAGCAACAACAACAACAACAACAACAACAACAAAAGTAAGAACAGGCCTCAACAGGCGTACAACAATTATATTACACTTCGATAAATATGGTCGGAAACTGGTTAGAAAGTGGCATGAATAGCTCCCAATTAATTCAACACATTATAATCTTTCAGGCAAGACATTTAACTAATTCCCAAATCGAAGAATGCGTAGCGCGCAGCTACGGTTTATCGACATTCTCAATCTGATTACGGTGGTCAATCAAGCTCTTACTACTGTGCTCTAGTGTGTAGACAAATAACCAAACCTGAGGCCTTGAGTTTCGAAGACAGCCTCCACTGGCTCCTGGAAACGTGATACATAAAAAAATCAAGACAATCATAAATTTCTTGAAAAATTCACGCCATGGGATATCAAGATTAAGTCGTCAGCAAATTCACGTAAGCTGGAATAAAGTAGCAACGGTACAGGATCCACGGTCCTTACCTGCTCACTATCGAAGATTCACACACTTGTCGAATCTTGATCAATGACCGCAAATCATACGTCAGACCAAGAATAGATTACAAACCAAGGCTAATGACATGAATACGGTAAGGCAGACGACCTTACGTGCCAACAATAGTTGCAGCAAGCAAAAAAATAAACTCCCTTTGCCTGAACAATTATAATCAAACAACGGGCAATTCCCCCCCAAGTCTAATATTATAATCTAATAAAGATTCATTTATCGTCCTATTCTAACATTTCCGCCATAAATTATCACACTAGTACTATGTTTTCAGGCGCTCAAGGCGACATAAGAACAAGCACTCTAATCTAGCAATAAAAGAAAGCAAAAGCAAGAAAACACACAAAATACTATATTTACAAAATTTGTCACGTAATGCTAAGAAACTAATTATGTCAGCAACGAAAGAATCTACATTTAAAACACACAAAGCAAAAATTATTTAGAAACAAATTTCCCAATATTGCGCATGACCCCTCCCGTCAAATTAATAAATTAATATTGTACTCATCACTTTCAGCTTGCCCGGTGCCATGACGGCACCATGTCACCGTCCCTCCTGATGATCTAGCCCATGGTATAATTCATCGTGGCAGATGAATCAATATTCTTCAAATCTTCAATCACGTGGGCGAACATCTTGCTGTAGGAAAAGTTGTTATTATTATTATTCAAATCTCCAACTAGCTAGGCTGCATAATAAGTTACTCAATTCGCTTATTTAGTTCTGTGCAGTACCGAAGAAACTTTCCCTAAAAACTGTGGAATTGTATCCATCTAATATTCAAAGAAATTAGCATAACATGTCGCTCCGCACACAATACAATTACTCTACAAATTGTAAGTGTTAGCATCACACTTCGCAAAAGTTAAAGTCCCTGAGTGCCTCGCACTCGGACAGAGTTTCACCCTACAAACGTCTTCAGATTCACAAAATCAAGTCCTCGTCTGTTCACAGATCGTCGTATTTATATAGTTTATCAGAACAGTCAGTGGAAGGGGAACATCGCTCCATAATAAATCTTAAAAATTGTCCCACAGACTTCGGAAACATCTCCATGAACTCATAAAAATTAGCACTTTCCAATGACACTCGCGTTCAGAAAATCGCATCGTAGGAACACACATTTATCGATTTCGCGGGCAAAATAAGTTCCCACCGTAAGGTGCATCATATTTCCTATTGGCAGTTCATTCAAATGATTGAAAATCTCGGTTGGTGAACTCCTCCCACTTCGTGACGTCAGGCACTATCTCCGTCCTTACTTGCGACACTGCTTTCTCCGTCTTCCTTCCTCAAGACAAGGGAACTTTACTGACCTCCACATTGAAACAAGTAACGAACTTCCAGCTCACACCTGTCTTCCTTTTCTGAGAATCGGATAAATATAGACTGGCCTGCTGTTCTCACTGGCGACAGTAGCAAAACACTTTGTTCACCCAGACAGCCTCTTCTTGCGAAATATGACCAGCACTTTCCTCAACTGAGCTAGATCAGAACCGTAGAAAATAAAATACTAGAAGACTTAAATATGCCTTTATATTTAAGGGTTCATTGACCCCGTAATAGGTGGAAATTGAACTTAGATAGAAGTCAATTTTCACTCCCATAAAGTACTTCAGTCAGACAGTGACCTGTTACCTCAAAAACTTATATTTCCAATCGCCGCTGCTGTCATCCAGAGCTCGGCTACTCGCCACTAATGAGCTCATTCCATACTTGCTTGTGCCTCAGGCAAGACTGGTCTTCCTTCTCTGTCGCTGTCACTCACTCATACAACAGATGTCAAATTTCTATTTCAGGCTTGCTCTCCGTCGAACTTATAAACAAACCAATGTTTACGTTCTGCTACAGGCGCTGGCTCACTCGTGCCCCGTACACTTTTTGCACTATCTCAAATCCACATAATTTGTTGCAGCATTATCATTTATTCTTGGCTCCCACGGCTCTGGTTTATAGTAAATCTTCATGTTTGCGATATTGTAGACTGACAGCGTACCCGTGTTCAACTCCTGCACTCTGTATGCATTATTTCCAAGGTTCTGAACAATCTTGAACGGGCCCAGATAACTCTCACAAAATTTGTGAAACACCTTGTTTGATGGGTTGGATATCGGTGGTTTCTTGATTAAGACCAACTCGTCTTCAATCAAGTCCCGGTGGAATCTATTTCCTCGGACTCTCCTCAGTCTTCAAGCTGCTTCACTTCTATGTGTGTGACGGTTTTCTGGATTCTTAATTCATGTGCTGGCATGGCGTCACGTGGACAAGTGACCACATTATCCCACGATCTTTCCGGTTGTCTATTATGGAGCAAAACCATCGGTATCTGTCCCGTAGATTCGTGTCTTGTTGAGTTTATACAGATATCAATATCCTTCACACGATCTACCCATTTGTGATGTTCATTAGGCACAAATACCCTGAAAAACATAGAAATATTTCTCATCACGCGTTCGTTCGGATTCGCGGGTGGATGTCTTATCGAAGATAAAATATGCTTAATTCCAAGATCTGCCATTCCCTTCTTGAACTCTGCACTGGTGAAATAGCTCCTGTGGTCAGATAAAATAAACTCAGGTTTTCCTAAGGTGGGAATCACTTTATTTCTGATCCGGCATAAAACTTGTTTTGAAGTAGTTTTTTGTATAGGGCACAAAAGCATGAATTTCGAAAATACATCTAAGCACACTAGCAGATGTCGGTATCCTGTCCTTCCCTTAGGAATTGGGCCAAAGTTATCAAACGCAAGCAGCTCACATGGCTTTTGCGGCAATAAAGGTTTTGGAAACTGTTTCATGAGATAATTGTTCGGTTTTGCGCGCTGGCATGCGTCACATGTTTTAATCACTTCGCATATGGTTGTTCTGATGCGTGGCCACGCAAATGCATCAGCAATGGTCGCTTCAGTTTTGTCTGTCCCGTGCCAGATTAATCCACGCTGCAATGAAGCTGGTACCAAAATTCGTAACTTAGTGAGTTCCTCATCAATAAATGTAAGCAGTAGGCCGTTCAAGTACATGTATTTTCCTTCCTTCATGTGTGCTTCCCGGTGCCCTGGTGTTCCTGGTTGTAATTCACCTTTGAAGTCGCGTATCATCTGCAGCATCCAAGGTTCAGCTTCTTGTTCTCTGGGTATTTCCTTCAATTCATCGAGAAACTTGCGGTCCTTGTCAGTCAACTCAATGTGATTTACTACGACTTCCTCTTCAACATCTGCTTTAGGGTTCCTGCTAAGTGCATCCGGTGTGACGTTTAACTTGCCAGGGCAGTGCTCAATCATGATGTCAAATTGCTGAATGTATATTCACCATCTGGTAATCCGCTCACTGAGCATAGCAGTCTTGAATAAGAACGTTAGAGCTTTATGATCTGTTCTTATTGTTATGGGATAACCAAATACTATTTTCCTCCAATGTTGCAGGGCGTGAAGTATAGCAAGGAGCTCCAGCTCTGTAACAGTGTAATTACGTTCATGTTTGCGCAATTTGCGACTTACAAATGCTAGGTAAGACCGGTTCGGCAGGTTACTCGGATCTTCCTGATATAACAAGGCTCCAATGCCTATAAATGAAGCGTCTGCTTGTATAATGAACTTACGACCAAAATCTGGGGAACCCAGTTTAATACAATTTTGCAATAACAGTTTTGTTGCTTTGAAGGACTTGTCACAACTGTCATTCCATAACCACTTATTATTCTTTTTTGAGGAGTTCCTGCATAGGGGCTACCGTCTCAGTGTACCCGGGCAATTATCCTTGAAAAATCCCGTAACTCCAAGAAAAGCACGAACATATTTCTCTCTGGTTGGTGTGGGGAAATTCTTGATTGCTTCTATTTTGGTAGGGTTCGGTCTCACACCCTCCCTATCAATTATATGTCCCAAATACAGTATCTCGTCCCTGAAGAAATGTGACTTCTTGAGATTAATTTTGAAGTTTGAAGTGCGAAGGTTTTCCAGTAATTTATCCAAATTGTCCATATGCTCTTCAACCGTGTCAGAGGCCAACAATATGTCATCAATGTACCTGACAGTCATCTCTTTAACCTCATCAGTTAGGTTTCGATCTAAGGCTCTAATCAAAGCACATCCAGCTGTTTTACACTAAAAGGCATTCTTTGGAACGTGAAAGTCTGATTGTCAAACAAGAAACCTATCAACAATTGGGATTTCTCATCTAACTCAATGTGGTGAAAGCTTGAGGTCAAATCCACACTAGAATAAATGCTCTTCCCTCTAAATTTTTTAAGGGCGTCTCTAATCCACGGCACTTTGTCGTATTCTGGCAACAATCGCATGTTGAGCATTCCTGCATCTAGGCCGAGTCTAATAGAACCATTAGGTTTGGCGACAACCAAAATTGCATTAAGAAAAGGTGAGGGTGTCTTCTGTGTAACCCCAGCCTCTATGTAGCATTCCTTCAATAATCTCTTTAACTTGACTATGGTGTTTCTCTGGTATCGAGTATAATCTGCTTCTAAATGGCGATCGATCGTCTATTTGCATAGAGTACTTAACATTTAGGATCTTCCCAGGTACAGTGTCAAAAACGTTCTTGGGTTTCCTGAGTATCCGTTCAAGTCTCTCCTTCTCTGCACCCCTTAATTGGACTCTTTTCAGCCGCTCCTGTAGTTGTTCCTCGAAGTCGTCCGTGTTGTCATCTTCTTCAGCCAACAATGCCCAAATCTCAATTCCTTCTTCTTTTTCTTCCAATTCCACAATCGCAGTAGTGACGTCATCTGTGTCTAGCTCCAGTAATTGATCCTCCGTCTCCTCGTTAATAGCATCGAGCAACCAGGTATTCGCCTCTCTACCTGTGGTTACCTCATCCATATTTAGCCCAACGTTCCTCATTCCTTCAATATTTCTGAAACTGACGGTGTTTTGGTGTAGGTCGATAATGGCTTGATACTCGCATATAAAATTTGATCCAAGAATGATATTAAAATTTAGCTTTAGCTCCAGAATTTCCAGCTCTAAATATGCCTGTGTTTTGCAAGTCACGGAGCGCTCAGGAATAGCGTCACGTACTTTCATCTGAGGGACCGGAATTATAGGGACATCATAATTCCGCCCTATCGCTCGTACTAAAGCCTCCGATACTAGACTGATCTGTGACTCAGTATCAACTAAGCATTTTACTCTCAATCCGCCGATTCGTGCATAAATAACAGGTAATTGCTTTATGGTATCATTATGTGGTTACCGAGTGAGTTAGCCGAGGTCGTTACGGCATGACTGCTGGCAGTCGCTCACATCCGGGAGGCGAGGAGGTTCGAATCCCCCCCGCCGGCAACCTTGAAGATGGTCTTCTCTGGTTTCCCATCTTCCTTCCAGGCAAATGCCTGGGTTGGTCCCTCACTATAGGCCACAGCCACTACTTTCCAATTCCTCGTCCTTACATTCCCACTTTCCTCCCCAACGGTACTTGTAGCTCACCCATTGGGTGTCCGTATCGAAGCAGCTACGAAACTGGCGAGCCGAACATGTCCTAGGACACTCCCGGCACTAAAAGCCATACGCTAAAAAAAATATGTGGTTTTACGACCTCTTCCAGGGAATCCTCCGGTCTCGCTATCCATTCCGTAATACTGGCAACAATCCATCCATCTTCCTCAAGACACCGTCTACTTCTCAGGCTGTCTCCTTAATCACCTATTGAGCTTTTTCTTTCATGGCGGCCCCCATTTTGATGTAGCCGTCCCTTCTCCTGCCGTTCCTGTTGTAGCAATAGGCTCTGCGCTCCGTCTTCCACCGTATGAGTATCTAGATTTCTCCGCTTATCTATAATGCACTCCCAGCGGTCATTTTCCTCTCCTCCTGTAGCATGTAGTGCATCCAGATAATGCTGTGATTCCTCGTATCTTTGGTTCCAATTATTTCGGTGGTCATCCTGTGGTTCTGATTTTTCATGATACCGTTGGTTATTCCTTCCACCGGCTTGTTCATCGTATCGTCTTCCGCGCCATCCTGAATTGTATCTGAACTCATCATTTCCTCTTCTATAGGGTGTCTCCTGCCTTCCCTAATAACGTTATTGTTGATATCTCCGCTGATTACACTTCCCATCATTATAATATCTGTTGTTTGTCTTGGTATCTCGGCTGGAATCTTCGTTCGTTCCCTTCGTCAATACTCCGCCTCGGGTTATTCCCTGTGTTTGTCGCTTGAGAATTGGCATGCGTCACCTGTGGCTTAATGACCTCGCCTGTGTTTACTCTTTCAACTGGCCTCCTGTCTCTCCCGTGAAACTGAATATGAGTTTCATCTAAATGTCTCAACAACTCTTCTGCCTGAATCGCTGTACTGACGTTTGCTGCTGCTAGAAACTGTTGCGCATTAACAGGAAGCTGTTTACTTATGATAGTTATCATGGCCTGTTCGCTTGGCGGGTTGTCCAAGTCTTTTAGGTTCAACATCTGCCTCGTGAAATACTCCGCAAATTTTGTCTGTTGTGTACTATGGTATTTCTTCGCATAAAGATCTAATCTCAAGTTTTGTTGGTGGCTAGAAATCCAAACCTTTTTCAGGAACGCCTCTTTGAACCCTGAAATGGTCTCAAACGTATAACGGAAGCTCAAGAACCAGATAAGGGCAGATCCTCCAAGAAACTTCTCTACCATCCTTAATTGATGTTCAGGACTTAGATACTGGTCCGCGTAAAAATCGTCCTGTTCTTTAAGAACGCTTTCGGTGTAGTCCCCGTGTCTGGTATAAACTTATTCGGGCGAAATTCATTAGCTCGAATTATCTGTACCACTTGCGTCGGTATTTGTCCTTCCTGAAGTGTTGACGCACGACCTTCATAATTCCTAAATATTTGTGTATTTACTGTGCCTGGGCTCCTTCCTGTCTCCTAAGTGTTAGTCATTACTTCTCCCTCAATGCTATTTTCTTTATCTTTCTCTACTAACGCAGCAAGTGTTGTACCTCGTTCCATAGACTTAAGTTCATTCTTTATAATACGATCGTCCTGGTCTCTGAACTTAATTTTCATATTCTCCTCAATTGCTTGTATTCTGATACAGTTTTTACTCAGCCGTTTAATCATTGTTAACTTATCATCCTTCGATTCCGCTGTTATTTTATTCCAATCCTTCCTGATACTATCCTGTATCCTGTCTATCCTCTTATCCATTTCTTCATTGGTGTTAGCTTGATTAGATTCTATTGTGATCAATCTCGCTAACATATTATTATTATTATTGCTCTCGAACGTCCCCTTCAATTCTTGTTGTTCTACCTCCAATTCCTTCCAGCGATCCCCTGACGTTGCCTCTAATTTACTTAATTCTTTCACCAAGCCACTAATAGTAGGTAATATAGGCCGAAGCTGGGGCAGGGGCTAATGGGCAAGATGGCCGCCGCGCGCAACTGCCCTATGTTATTCTTATAGAGAGGTCAGTCATAGCTGGGTCAGGGGCTAATGGGCAATATGGCTGCCACGCCCTAAGACATTGAATGACGTCACAGGGAGAGGTTGACAGTGTTACATTGCTAAATGGAATATTTATTATTATTATTATTATTATTATTATTATTATTATAATTATTAGGTAATCATGCATTGATCATGTACAATCAAGACCAGCCTTATATCGTGCACTTTTTGGTGTAGTGGCTAGCATTCTTAGCTGTTACTGTAGAGGCCCGGGTTCGAGTCCTGGCTCTGTCAAGAAATTTAATTCTGGGCTGAGGGTTGAGACGAGGTACACTCAGCCTTGTGAGGCAAAAAACTCAGAGCAGCTGGGTTTAATTCATACCTCAGCCATTCTACCTAATCTAACCTAACCTAACTTGGAAATAAAAAGCAAAAAAAAGTGAGAGCAAAAAGTGTGATCAAAAAGTAAGAGCAAATGTAAGAGCACAAATAATAAACTTAGTTATAACCTAATCTAACTTAACCTAACTTAACCTAACCTAACCTAACTTAAACTAACCTAACCTAACCTAACTTCAAAGTGCAAAAAAGTGGGAGCAAAAAGTGTAATAAAAAAGTAAGAGCAAATGTAAGAGCACAAATAATAAACTTAGTTACAACCTACCCTAACCTAACCTAACCAAAACAAGCATTTCCTCACCTAATTTCACCTAACCTAACTTCAAAGTGAGTGCAAATATAAGAGCAAAAAGTGACAGCAAAAAGGTAGTGAGCAAAAAAGTGTCAGCAAAAAAAGGGAGAGCAAATGAGAGAGCACAAATAATAAACTTAGTTATAACCTAACCTAACCTAACCTAACCCACAGAAACCTCATTTAAAGATTTTAGATTTTACATTTTAACTTTTTACATTTTAACATTTTAGTTTTTGTTTTTTCATTTACTATTTTTAGATTTTACATTTTTGATTTCTTGTATTTTAGTTTTTTTTTAGATTTTAAATTTTACAATTTACATTTTCCGAAAAGAGTAAACTACAAGGTCACATACCTAACCTCACCAAACCTAACTTTACCAAACCTAACTTAAGCTAATCCAAAGGCAAATGCACATACACAAAGTATATAAGGGCACATGCAACTACCCTTATGCTACTCTTATAGGCTACTGTACAACATGATCACTACCCCAACCGGGTTTTTTTTTTCATTTTGTTGTTAACTCATTTGTCAATTTTCCAATTTCCCATTTTCAGTTTTTTTTAATGTCAGTTGTAAGTTTTTCAATTTCATAATATGGAGACATGGATTTTGCATTTTGTTGTTTACACATTTGCCAATTTTCCAATTACCCATTTTCGTTTTTTTTAATGTCACTTTTAAGTTTTTCAATTTCATAATATGGAAACATGGATTTTGCATTTTGTTGTTTACACATTTATTAATTTCACAATTTCCCATTTACAGTTTTTAAAATGTCAGTTTAAAGTTTTTCAATAACATGATATAGAAACATGGATTTTCCAATTTGTTGTTATACATTTGTCAATTTACCAAATTCCCATTTACAGTTTTTTAAATTTCAGTTTAATGTTTATTCTATTTTGTCAATATGGAAACATGGATTTTCCAATTTGTGTTTTACATGTTCATTTTGCATTAGGAGTGGAGAGAGGTGGGTAGTAATTAAAAATGTACAAGCAGTGTCCATACAATATTTTTTTTATTTTAAATACATGTACACTATTTACACATAATGCATTTTTATATATATATTCTTTTTTTGTTATAAATTGTACAGTTGTTTTTATTTTGTTTTCTATTTATATTTATTTTTTGAATATGAATACCGTACCATTTTTTTATTTTTGTCGTGTTATTGTTTTATTTCCTAAATTGTTTTATGTATTTGCTAGTTTCAGGCAGAAGATTTTGATATTCATAACTTAGCTCTTTAAGCATGGTCAATGATTGAGTAATGACCATAGGCATGTGTACCTATACCATCAGCATCAATCACTCTTTTGTCATCACCAGGACACAAAGCAATTTTGTTTAGTCTTATAGATGATATGTCATGTTGTTTAGAAGCGAAAATGTTCATTGGTATTCTCTTTACATTGTTTTTCATGACACAATCCTTATAATCTTGAAAGCTTATACAATTTTTGACAGCGCCCTTGCTAATACCTTTAATCTTTTTGATTTCTTTACCATTTATGTCTAAAGCGTACATTTTAGCTCTAAGTCCAACAAATGCTTTTATAATTTGTCCACAACCCTCGTCTTTAAATTTCCCCAACGTTTTCTTGTTTGATGTAGAGTAACATATGTGATTAGTAGGATAATCTGATGTGTCCAGGTGTTCTAGGAAATCCAACTTGTCTTGATATACATCTGGGGTGTTAACCAAATAAATGAACGAGTCGGTATCCATATACATGAGTTTAAGATTGTTCATTCCATAATAGAGTAGCAGGACAACATAGTGGTGGGAATATATTAGAGTTTTTGAAATATCCAGTATACACATTCCAATATATATCGGCTTATTGAAATACAATGTTACGTTTAGCCATGCGGAAAGCAGCTAGGTTAGGACCATAAATTGTTCTGTCGATGAATGTTGGTATAGCTATTAGCTTTTCTGCCTTTTTGCTGTCAGTCACAAGACGTATGTCTGTTCTTTTATGGATATTTTCCATTGTTTTCCCATAAATGGCATTGTTGAATAATTTGTACCGATTTTTCTCAAAATCATTTTTGGCTTGTTTTCGAAGGTTGTTATTAAAATCAACGCATGCCTTTAACCAAGGTCTTTGTTTAAACTTAAACACACGATGAATTTTTATCAATTTTATTCCATGATCTAAAGCCTGTTATAATGCCATGTAGTGAACGACTTATCATCTTCGATTTCCAAGATGAGGAATTAGTTTTTTCTGAGACGAATCCTTAGGTTGTGTACACTCTGGTAGGAAAGGTAAATCGTTGTGTAGATCATGAAGGTCAGATGGGTAATCAACATCAACGTCTAGAATGTATCCCACAGGATCGTCTTCCTTTAGTTTTTCTAGATCAACAGTATCTGGAGAAACCCACTGAAATCAACTATAAGGAAGGGAGTGGCACATAGTCCACCCGTATTGGTTGCTGGCATCATCATAGGTAATGAACTGCGATGGTTTCTCAGAATCATAGGTTTCCATGTATTTATTGATAGCTTCAGCATACCGATGACACACCTGGCATATGCCTCCTCGTATTCCAGACTCGATTAGAAGAATCTGATCGTAATCCTGTAGCTATTCCAGTTCAATGCCTGTGTAAAGGAGCATTGCCTCGAAAATTAAACCAGGCGAAGTAAAAAAGTGTGCAGCATCCACTCGGTGTGTTTCTAGTGTTTTGTATCTAAACGTTTCAAAGCTCTCTGCAAGAAGGAGTACATCTGAAATTAGGTAGAGGTCACTATATTCCCCTAGAGTTTTAATGTTGAACTGATTCCAGACATTTTTGGCATGTTTATAGTCTTCTTGACTAACATCTTCTTGACTTAATTTGTTAAAGAATGCCTCTTTTGGAGGTAAACACGTTTCACTTAACATTTCCCCATGAGTCAATGTAGTCATAACAAAATACCCCTTTACGAGTCATGAGCATTGCATTTTCATTTCCAAAGTACTTGCCTGTTTCAGGGTATGATGTTAAGTTGGAAACTAAGTTTTCCAAACTACTCGGCATTAACCGAAACGTGTCCACAAATCGAAGCTTAACATTTCCTACATATATGGTAAAGGAAATGTACTTTTCTTTGGAGTTAGCGATAACATCCACTCTCTCAGTAGTACATCCCAATTGCTTTACAATGAAATTTGCGTCGTAGCCACTCATATTATGTAGAAACACAGGAACGGGGTTACGTGTTTTACACCTCAAATTACAGTTATTGTGAGCACTTCCACGGTACTCCCCTGTAATGTGGCAGTGGTCTCGAACTTTCCAGTCCTCTTTGGTAAATGGTTTTTGACACAAATAACAGGTTTCAGAACATTGGATCTCTGATTCTTGATCCTGAGTTAAGGCCTTTGGAACATTTAAGCTGTAAAGTCGATCAATTTCATTAGCTGTTGAGATCAAACAGTCCATAAACTTTTCTGCAGCGTCAGGTCCACGATAAATAACAGGTTGGCTTGGAAGGTTTGTCTTTATGTGTTCCATAGCAGGTGAGGTTTTAACGTATATACCAACGCTCATAGGAACATGACTCTGGTATGGCACTGTATAACTTGCTTCAGGATTGGGTAAACATGTTTGATATGGTAAGAGTGTACTTTCAAAATCTGCATAGATAACGTAAGGTATTCTCAGAATTTTTTCAACATTTAAGAATTTTACAATGGGGTTTTAATAGGCATTTCAACCATAGCAATGTCATGCTGGACACACAAGGCTCTATGTTCTTTCAATTTTTCCATTCCTTGTTGACCATATCGATTATCGAAGTGAGTAAAACACCGTTTACACGTATATAACGTATGTCCATGGTGAGTAATCTGATGTCCTACTAGTTTATCAAAATCTTTGATAAAGACGTAGTGGTTCTGGCCGGATGATGAACGTAACAGAAGGAAGTCACGATGGTCTTGCAGCTGTTGATCCACAATCTTTAGAGGAAACAATTTATTGTCTTTTTCCAGTCCAAATACATTTATGGATATGTCGTTGGCTTTCTCAAATTTGGGAATGTCAGCTAGCGATGTAGGAAATGATATTACTGAAAAATCATACTTGTTTTCCAGATCCTTGTATCTATTAACGCGTTTAGCATCAGTTTTAACCAGTTTTGCTAAAATGGCATACATAAAACACCTCTCGTCCTTAAAATTTTGAGGATTAATGCAGGCTTTTCTTGCATGTATAGCTGCTGGTATAGGAATATATGTGCTTCCACGCAAGGGATTGTACTTATTTATTTTCAATCGTACTCCTTCCACTGCTAACAAAGCCCAATTACTGCCTTTTAGCTCAGATTCTTCCATTTCCGTAGTTAACTTTGTAAATTGTGTTTCCAAGAAACTACTCAAGTCTGTTTCCAAAAATAGGGCCTGATTTCGTGTATTAAAAGCACGATCTGTAATTTCATTGGTAGATGTATGAATGAATCTACATTCAGCCACAAGATTGACTTTGATCGACTTGTGCATTGCTAGTTCTTTCTGCATCGCTTGTATTATTTGCTGTTTGGACTCTTTAAGGTATGAATTTAAATCCCTACACGTATCACAACGAATGAAATAGGATTTAAGTCGACCTTCGAAAGATGTCTCATATTCAATAAGTCCATTTTTGTCAGGGACAAATGACAGTAGGTAATGTTTTGTAGGCTCTGCTTTTTGTCTTTTAGCTGCCGACACAACATTACAACATTCTTCATGCCGACGTCCGTTGTACACATTATTGAATGTACTACCACAGATCTTGCACTCATGGAATTCACCACACGATACTTCATGTCGCTTTCTATGATAGTCTCGAAGAAAAGTCTTTCTACACTCTTTACACATATAGCTAGGAATGGGTTCTTCCATTATGAATGTTGATTTCTGCAAACAGCTGCTTACTGCGTATCACAGGGCTAGAGGTTGGTCGGTGAGACGGTCTTTCACGATGTGAACACCGTGAGAGGTAGTAGTCAACTAGTGATATTCTTGTTAAGGGTCCTTTAATATACTCTAGTCTAGACCAACAGCTCTTTACGGCGTATGACAAGGCTGTAGACTGGACAGGTAGACGGCCTGTCACGATGTGAACACTGTAACAAGTAGTAGTCAACTGATTATATACTTGCTAAGGGTTCTCTAATATACAATAGTCAAGACTAACAGCTACTTACTGTGTAGTACAAGGCTGTACAATAGTTGTTTTTACAATCTTTCACGATGTGGGCACTGTGAGTGGTGGTAGCCAACTGATGATATTCTTGCTAAGGGTCCTATAATATACCCCTAGTTAAGGGTAACAGCTGCTCACTGCTTATGACAATGCTAAAGACTGGTTGTTTCAACGGTCTTTCACAATGTAAACACTGCGACAGGTAGTAGTCAACTGAAAATATTCTTACACCATACTCAAGGTTATCAGGTACTTATTGCATATCAAAAGGCTGTACACTCATGTGTTAGACAGTCTTTTTTTTTTGCTAAAGACCCTCTATATTCCCTACACAAGGCTATACATGTTAGTTCTAAACACTTAGTGGTTAATTGTATAATAAATTTAAATACACAGCATATACGAGCACGTTTTCACTCGGTAAAACTTTACCAAATAGTCAAATGCAACACGTAAAGTATGTTTCCGCTATCTAGCGGTGACTATGAGAACTACTTGAACGACCAGCAAGCTACCTAGCGCTCCATTTCAACACTCGCTCACTGAACGACCAGCATGTTATCTAGCGGTCGATATCAATACTCACTCAACTACCAGCCTGCTACCTATTGGTCAATATAACAACTCACTCAACTACCAGCATGCTACATGGCTTTTTGTCAGTTTTTTGTTGGCTTTTGTTGGCTTTTGTTCGCTTTTTTGGCTTTTTGTTGGCTTTTGTATTAGCTCTTTCATATTTGCTCTTGCTTGTTGGGGCTTATTTGGCCTTGGAATGTATGTCAGTCCTTTTTTATGGCTGCATAATGCTTACAGCCGTGTTTGTAAGCAGCAACAGCAACAACAACACACAAAATTCCTAAAAAATCCAAAGTACTCTAAGGTTTTTCATTGACTCTCAACTCTTACACTTACCTCTACCCCATGCCCAGTCAAAAAATAGTGTATTTTTCAAATAAAAAAAATATTCGGAAAGTAGGCTTTGTCATTAATCTAAAAATCCTAAAAAGACATATGTTAACTCCAACACCTACCACTATACCACTCTCAGTCCAAAAATAGTGTATTTTTCAAATATTCCAAAACATATTTCCAAAATGGGTTATATTTCCAAAATTAAAAAGTTTACAAAAATGTTTGACATAAATGAATGGCCTTTGTCCCCTCTACCGTCGTACCAAGTCCCAGGTCTCTAGGACTATAAAATAAAATTTTGAAAATGGGTTATATTTCTAAAATTAGGAATTTTACAAAAACGTTTGTCTGACGTAAATCAATGGTCTTTTTCCCCTCTACCCCCACATTAAATCTCAGGTCTCTAGGACAACAAAAATAAAATTTTGAAAATAGGCTATATTTCCAAAATTAAGAATTTTACAAAAACGATTGTCTGACGTAAATCAATTGTCTTTAACCCCTCTACCCCCACATTAAGTCTCAGGTCTCTAGGACAACAAAAATAAAATTTTGAAAATAGGCTATATTTCCAAAATTAAGAATTTTACAAGAACGATTGGCTGACTTAAATCAATGGTCTTTACCCCCTCTATCCCCTTATCAAGTCGCAGGTTTATAGGTCAACAAAAATAAAATTTTGAAAATGGGCTATATTTCCAAAATTAGGAATTCTACAAAAAAGTTTGTTTCGCATAAATCAATGGTCTTTATCCCCTCTATGCCCATACCAAATTTCAAGTTTCTAGGACAAAAGAAAAATTATTTAAAAAAATGGTCACTATTTTGGAAACTAGGAATTCTACAAAAAAGTATGTTTAACATAAATGAAAGGTCTCGATCCCCTCTACCTGTAAACTAAGTCCCAGGTCTGTAGGATAAAAATGAAGAAAGTGCAATTTCTCACAAGATGGTGGCTGCGTAAGTCCAACTACTTACATGGCAAGCACACCTATGTTCCCACGGCCGAGGCCCGCGCCCAACATAGGTTTGTGCCGTTGGAACATAGGTGTGCGCGCCATGTAAGTAGTTGGACTCACTCGGCCGCCATCTTGTGAGGTGGAGGCGGGCCTTGAACCCCTACAAAACCACTACTGCACAGTTTTTGTCCTACAGATTTGAAATTTATTTTGGGGGTAGAGGGGAAAGGGAACATTGATTTACGTCAAACAAAGTTTTTTGTGAACTTCCCAGTTTCCAAAATATAAAAATTTCAAAATTGAACTTTTTCAAAAAATGTAAAAAATAAAAAAGTTTTATTATAAGAAATGAAGGACATAGAGTCCATTCTTTTATGCCCATAGAACACTTCTTAGAATGTTTGGTTTTATGAAAAATCGCCTACTTTCCCAATTGAACTTTCTTCATTTTTATCCTACAGACCTGGGACTTAGTTTACAGGTAGAGGGGATCGAGACCTTCCATTTATGTTAAACATACTTTTATTTTGTAGAATTCCTAGTTTCCAAAATAGTGACAATTTTTTAAAATTATTTTTCTTTTGTCCTAGAAACTTGAAATTTGGTATGGGCATAGAGGGGGTAAAGACCATTGATTTATGTGAATCATTTTTTTTGTAGAATTCCTAATTTTGGAAATATAGCCCATTTTCAAAATTTTATTTTTTTGACCTAGAGACCTGCGACTTGGTAAGGGGATAGAGGGGGTAAAGACCATTGATTTACGTCAGACAATCGTTTTTGTAAAATTCTTAATTTTGGAAATATAGCCTATTTTCAAAATTTTATTTTTGTTGTCCTAGAGACCTGAGACTTAATGTGGGGATAGAGGGGGTAACGACCATTGATTTACGTCATACAAATGTTTTTGTAAAATTCCTAATTTTAGAAATATAACCAATTTTCAAAATTTTATTTTATTGTCCTAGAGACCTGGGACTTGGTACGAAGGTAGAGGGGACAAAGGCCATTCATTTATGTCAAACAAACATTTTTGTAAAATTTTTAATTTTGGAAATATAACCCATTTTGGAAATATGTTTTGGAATATTTGAAAAATACACTATTTTTGGACTGAGAGTGGTATAGTGGTAGGTGTTGGAGTTAACATATGTCTTTTTAGGATTTTTAGATTAATGACAAAGCCTACTTTCCGAATATTTTTTTTATTTGAAAAATACACTATTTTTTGACTGGGCATGGGATAGAAGTACGTGTAAGAGTTGAGAGTCATTGATAAACCTTAGAGTACTTTGGATATTTTAGGAATTTTGTGTGTTGTTGTTGTTGTTGTTGCTGCTTTCAAACATGGCTGTAAGCATTATGCAGCCATAAAAAGACTGACATACTTTCCAAGACCAAATAAGCCCCAACAAGCAAGAGCAAATATGAAAGAGCTAATACAAAAGCCAACAAAAAGCCAAAAAAAAGCGAACAATAGCCAACAAAAGCCAACAAAAAACTGACAAAAAAGCCATGTAGCATGCTGGTAGTTGAGTGAGTTGTTATATTGACCGATAGGTAGCAGGTTGGTAGTAGAGTGAGTATTGATATCGACCGCTAGATAGCATGCTGGTCGTTCAGTGAGCGAGTGTTGAAATGGAGCGCTAGGTAGCTTGCTGGTCGTTCAAGTAGTTCTCATAGTCACCGCTAGATAGCGGAAACATACTTTACGTGTTGCATTTGACTATTTGGTAAAGTTTTACCGAGTGAAAACGTGCTCGTATATGCTGTGTATTTAAATTTATTATACAATTAACCACTAAGTGTTTAGAACTAACATGTATAGCCTTGTGTAGGGAATATAGAGGGTCTTTAGCAAAAAAAAAAAAAAGACTGTCTAACACATGAGTGTACAGCCTTTTGATATGCAGTAAGTGCCTGATAACCTTGAGTATGGTGTAAGAATATTTTAAGTTGACTACTACCTGTCGCAGTGTTTACATTGTGAAAGACCGTTGAAACAACCAGTCTTTAGCATTGTCATAAGCAGTGAGCAGCTGTTACCCTTAACTAGGGGTATATTATAGGACCCTTAGCAAGAATATCATCAGTTGGCTACCACCACTCACAGTGCCCACATCGTGAAAGATTGTAAAAACAACTATTGTACAGCCTTGTACTACACAGTAAGTAGCTGTTAGTCTTGACTATTGTATATTAGAGAACCCTTAGCAAGTATATAATCAGTTGACTACTACTTGTTACAGTGTTCACATCGTGACAGGCCGTCTACCTGTCCAGTCTACAGCCTTGTCATACGCCGTAAAGAGCTGTTGGTCTAGACTAGAGTATATTAAAGGACCCTTAACAAGAATATCACTAGTTGACTACTACCTCTCACGGTGTTCACATCGTGAAAGACCGTCTCACCGACCAACCTCTAGCCCTGTGATACGCAGTAAGCAGCTGTTTGCAGAAATCAACATTCATAATGGAAGAACCCATTCCTAGCTATATGTGTAAAGAGTGTAGAAAGACTTTTCTTCGAGACTATCATAGAAAGCGACATGAAGTATCGTGTGGTGAATTCCATGAGTGCAAGATCTGTGGTAGTACATTCAATAATGTGTACAACGGACGTCGGCATGAAGAATGTTGTAATGTTGTGTCGGCAGCTAAAAGACAAAAAGCAGAGCCTACAAAACATTACCTACTGTCATTTGTCCCTGACAAAAATGGACTTATTGAATATGAGACATCTTTCGAAGGTCGACTTAAATCCTATTTCATTCGTTGTGATACGTGTAGGGATTTAAATTCATACCTTAAAGAGTCCAAACAGCAAATAATACAAGCGATGCAGAAAGAACTAGCAATGCACAAGTCAGTCAAAGACAATCTTGTGGCTGAATGTAGATTCATTCATACATCTACCATTGAAATTACAGATCGAGCTTTTAAAACACGAAATCAGGCCCTATTTTTGGAAACAGACTTGAGTAGTTTCTTGGGAACACAATTTACAAAGTTAACTACGGAAATGGAAGAATCTGAGTTATAGGCAGTAATTGGGCTTTGTTAGCAGTGGAAGGAGTACGATTGAAAATAAATAAGTACAATCCCTTGCGTGGAAGCACATATATTCCATTACCAGCAGCTATACAAGCAAGAAAAGCCTGCATTAATCCTCAAAACTTTAAGGACGAGAGGTGTTTTATGTATGCCATTTTAGCAAAACTGGATAAATCGGAAGCTAAACGCGTTAGTAGATTCAAGGATCTGGAAAACAAGTATGATTTTTCAGTAATATCATTTCCTACATCGCTAGCTGACATTCCCAAATTTGAGAAAGCCAACGACATATCCATAAATGTATTTGGACTGGAAAAAGACAATAAATTGTTTCCTCTAAAGGTTGTGGATCAACAGCTGCAAGACCATCATGACCTCCTTCTGTTACGTTCATCATCCGGCCAGAACCACTACGTCTTTATCAAAGATTTTGATAAACTAGTAGGACATCAGATTACTCACCACGGACATACGTTATATACGTGTAAACGGTGTTTTACTCACTTCGATAATCGATATGGTCAACAAGGAATGGAAAAATTGAAAGAACATAGAGCCTTGTGTGTCCAGCATGACATTGCTATGGTTGAAATGCCTATTAAAACCCCATTGTAAAATTCTTAAATGTTGAAAAAAATCTGAGAATACCTTACGTTATCTATGCAGATTTTGAAAGTACACTCTTACCATATCAAACATGTTTACCCAATCCTGAAGCAAGTTATACAGTGCCATACCAGAGTCATGTTCATAAGGGCTTTGGTATATACGTTAAACCCTCACCTGCTATGGAACACATAAAAACAAACCTTCCAAGCCAACCTGTTATTTATCGTGGACTTGACGCTGCAGAAAAGTTTATGGACTGTTTGATCTCAACAGCTAATGAAATTGATCGACTTTACAGCTTGAATGTTCCAAAGACCTTAACTCAGGATCAAGAATCAGAGTTCCAATGTTCTGAAACCTGTTATTTGTGTCAAAAACCATTTACCAAAGGGGACTGGAAAGTTCGAGACCACTGCCACATTACAGGGGAGTACCGTGGAAGTGCTCACAATAACTGTAATTTGAGGTGTAAAACACGTAACCCCGTTCCTGTGTTTCTACATAATATGAGTGGCTACGACGCAAATTTCATTGTAAAGCAATTGGGATGTACTACTGAGAGAGTGGATGTTATCGCTAACTCCAAAGAAAAGTACATTTCCTTTACCATATATGTAGGAAATGTTAAGCTTCGATTTGTGGACACGTTTCGGTTAATGCCGAGTAGTTTGGAAAACTTAGTTTCCAACATAACATCATACCCTGAAAGAGACAAGTACTTTGGAAAAGAAAATGCTATGCTCATGACTCGTAAAGGGGTATTTTGTTATGACTAGATTGACTCATGGGAAAAGTTAAGTGAAACGTGTTTACCTCCAAAAGAGGCATTCTTTAACAAATTAAGTCATGAAGATGTTAGTCACGAAGACTATGAACATTCCAAAAATGTCTGGAATCAGTTCAACATTAAAACTCTAGGGGAATATAGTGACCTCTACCTAACTTCAGATGTACTCCTTCTTGCAGAGAGCTTTGAAACTTTTAGAAACAAAACACTAGAAACACACCGAGTGGATGCTGCACACTTTTTTACTTCGCCTGGTTTAAGTTTCGAGGCAATGCTCCTTTACACAGGCATTGAATTGGATTTGCTACAGGATTACGATCAGATTCTTCTAATCGAGTCTGGAATACGTGGAGGCATATGCCAGGTGTCTCATCGGTATGCTGAAGCTAACAATAAATACGTGGAAACCTATGATTCTGAGAAACCATTGTAGTTTATTACCTATGATGATGCCAACAACCAATATGGGTGGGCTATGTGCCACTCCCTTCCTTATGGTGGATTTCAGTGGGTTTCTCCAGATACTGTTGATCTAGAAAAACTAAAGGAAGACGATCCTGTGGGATACATTCTAGACGTTGATGTTGATTACCCATCTCACCTTCATGATCTACACAACGATTTACCTTTCCTACCAGAGTGTACACAACCTAAGGATTCGTCTCTGAAAAAACTAATTCCTCATCTTGGAAATCGAAGACGATATGTTGTTCACTACATGGCATTAAAACAGGCTTTAGATCATGGAATAAAATTGATAAAAATTCATCGTGTGTTAAAGTTTAAACAAAGACCTTGGTTAAAGGCATACGTTGATTTTAATAACAACCTTCGAAAACAAGTCAGAAATGATTTTGAGAAAAATCTGTACCAATTATTCAACAATGCCATTTATGGGAAAACAATGGAAAATATCCGTAAAAGAACAGACATACGTCTTGTGACTGACAGCAAAAAGGCAGAAAAGCTAATAGCTAAACCAACATTCATCGACAGAACAATTTATGGTCCTAACCTATCTGCTTTCCGCATGGCTAAACGTAACAATGTATTCAATAAGCCGATATATATTGGAATGTGTATACTGGATATTTCAAAAACTCTAATGTATTCCCACCACTATGTTGTCCTGCTACCCTATTATGGAATGAACAATCTTAAACTCATGTATATGGATACCGACTCGTTCATTTATTTGGTTAACACCCCAGATGTATATCAAGACAAGTTGGATTTCCTAGAACACCTGGACACATCTGATTATCCTATTAATCACATATGTTACTCTACATCAAACAAGAAAACGTTGGGAAATTTAAAGACGAGGCTTGTGGACAAATTATAAAAGCATTTGTTGGACTTAGAGCTAAAATGTACGCTTTAGACATAAATAGTAAAGAAATCAAAAAGATTAAAGGTATTAGCAAAGGTGTTGTCAAAAATTGTATAAGCTTTCATGATTATAAGGATTGTGTCATGAAAAACAATGTAAAAAGAATACCAATGAACATTTTCGCTTCTAAACAACATGACATATCATCTATAAGACTAAACAAAATTGATTTGTGTCCCGGTGATGATAAAAGAGTGATTGATGCTGATGGTACAGGTACATTATGCCTATGGTCATTACTCAATCATTGACCATGCTTAAAGAGTTAAAGAGTTATGAATATCAAAATCTTCTGCCTGCAACTAGCAAATACATAAAACAATTTAGGAAATAAAACAATAACACGACAAAAATAAAAAAATGGTACGGTATTCATATTCAAAAAATAAATATAAATAGAAAACAAAATAAAAACAACTGTACAATTTATAACATAATAAGAATATATATAAAAATGTATTATGTGTAAATAGTGTACATGTATTTAAAATAAAAAAATATTGTATGGACACTGCTTGTACATTTTTAATTACTACCCACCTCTCTCCACTCCTAATGCAAAATGAACATGTAAAACACAAATTGGAAAATCTATGTTTCCATATTGACAAAATAGAAAAAACAATAAACTGAAATTTAAAAAACTGTAAATGGGAATTTGGTAAATTGACAAATGTTTAACAACAAATTGGAAAATCCATGTTTCTATATCATGATATTGAAAAACTTTAAACTGACATTTTAAAAACTGTAAATGGGAAATTGTGAAATTAATAAATGTGTAAACAACAAAATGCAAAATCCATGTTTCCATATTATGAAATTGAAAAACTTAAAAGTGACATTAAAAAAAACGAAAATGGGTAATTGGAAAATTGGCAAATGTGTAAACAACAAAATGCAAAATCCATGTCTCCATATTATGAAATTGAAAAACTTACAACTGACATTAAAAAAAAACTGAAAATGGGAAATTTGAAAATTGACAAATGAGTTAACAACAAAATGAAAAAAAAAATACCCGGTTGGGGTAGTGATCATGTTGTACAGTAGCCTATAAGAGTAACATAAGGATAGTTGTATGTGCCCTTAGATACTTTGTGTATGTGCATTAGCCTTTGGAATAGCTAAAGTTAGGTTTGGTGAGGTTAAGTATGTGACCTTGTAGTTTGCTCTTTTCGGAAAATGTAAATTGTAAAATCTAAAATAAGAAAATATTAAATTTAAAATGTAAAATCTAAAAATAAACTAAAATCTAAAATACAAAAAATCAAAAATATAAAATCTTAAAATAGTAAAATGAAAAAACTAAAATCTAAAATGTTAAAATGTAAAATCTATAATCTTTAAATGAGGTTTCTGTGGGTTAGGTTAGGTTAGGTTAGGTTATAACTAAGTTTATTATTTGTGCTCTCTCATTTGCTCTCACTTTTTTTTTTGCTGACACTTTTTTGCTCACTACCTTTTTGCTCTCAATTTTTGCTGTCACTTTTTGCTCTTATATTTGCACTCACTTTGAAGTTAGGTTAGGTGAAATTAGGTGAGGAAATGCCTGGTTAGGTTAGGTTAGGGTAGGTTGTAACTAAGTTTATTATTTGTGCTCTTACACTTTTTGCTCTCACTTTTTTGCACTTTGAAGTTAGGTTAGGTTAGGTTAGCTTAAGTTAGGTTAGGTTAGGTTAGGTGAAGTTAGGTTAGGTTAGGTTAGGTAAAGTTAGGTTAGGTTATAACTAAGTTTATTATTTGTGCTCTTACATTTGCTCTTACCTTTTGATCACACTTTTTGCTCTCACTTTTTTTTTTGCTTTTTATTTCCAAGTTAGGTTCGGTTAGGTCAGTTAGGTAGAATGGCTGAGGTATGAATTAAACCCAGCTGCTCTGATTTTTTTGCCTCACAAGGCTGAGTGTACCTCGTCTCAACCCTCAGCCCAGAATTAAATTTCTTGACAGAGCCAGGACTCGAACCCGGGCCCCTACAGTAACAGCTAAGAATGCTAGCCAACACACCAAAAAGTGGACAATATAAGACTGGTCTTGGTTGTACATGATCAATGCATGATTACCTAATAGTAATAATAATAATAATAAATATTCCATTTAGCAACGTAACACTGTCAACCTCTCCCTGTGACGTCATTCAATGTCTCAGGGCGTGGCAGCCATATTGCCCATTAGCCCCTGACCCAGCTATGACTGACTTCTCCATAAGAATAACATAGGGCAGTTGCGCGCGGCGGCCATCTTGCCCATTAGCCCCTGCCCCAGCTTCGGCCTATATTACCTACTTGTAGTTTACTCTTTTCGGAAAATGTAAATTGTAAAATCTAAAATCAAAAAATATTAAATTTAAAATGTAAAATCTAAAAAAAAACTAAAATCTAAAATACAAAAAATCAAAAATATAAAATCTAAAAATAGTAAAATGAAAAAACTAAAATCTAAAATGTTAAAATGTAAAATCTAAAATCTTTTAAATGAGGTTTCTGTGGGTTAGGTTAGGTTAGGTTATAACTAAGTTTATTATTTGTGCTCTCTCATTTGCTCTCACTATTTTTGCTGACACTTTTTTGCTCACTACCTTTTTGCTCTCAGTTTTTGCTGTCACTTTTTGCTCTTATATTTGCACTCACTTTGAAGTTAGGTTAGGTGAAATTAGGTGAGGAAATGCTTGGTTAGGTTAGGGTTAGGTTAGGGTAGGTTGTGAATGAAAATCCACAGCCTGCTTCCAGTCTCCGACCGGGTCAGGAATGGAATGAATGAAGCCCCCATCTAGCGCCCAGGATATGAACTGTGCCGGCTGCCGAGGCCTGACACACTCTTCTGGGGCAATGATTAAATGAATGACAGATGAAATGAAGTGAGAGTGGAGAGTGTTGCTGGAATGAAATGTTGACAGGGAAAACCGGAGTACCCGGAGAAAAACCTGTCTGCCTCCATTTTGTCCAGCACAGATCTCACATGGAGTGACCGGGATTTGAACCACGGACCCAGTGGTGAGAGGCCGGCGTGCTGCCGCCTAAGCCACGGAGGCTTTGGGTAGGTTGTAACTAAGTTTATTATTTGTGCTCTTACATTGGCTCTTACTTTTTTTTATTACACTTTTTGCTCTCACTTTTTTTGCACTTTGAAGTTAGGTTAGGTTAGGTTAAGTTAGGTTAGGTTAGGTGAAGTTAGGTTGGGTTAGGTTAGGTTAGGTAAAGTTAGGTTAGGTTATAACTAAGTTTATTATTTGTGCTCTTACATTTGCTCTTACTTTTTGATCACACTTTTTGCTCTCACTTTTTTTTGCTTTTTATTTCCAAGTTAGGTTAGGTTAGGTCAGTTAGGTAGAATGGTTGAGGTATGAATTAAACCCAGCTGCTCTGATTTTTTTGCCTCACACGGCTGAGTGTACCTCGTCTCAACCCTCAGCCCAGAATAATATTTCTTGACAGAGCCAGGACTCGAACCCGGGCCCCTACAGTAACAGCTAAGAATGCTAGCCAATATACCAAAAAGAGAACAATATAAGACTGGTCTTGGTTGTACATGATCAATGCATGATTACCTAATAGTAATAATAATAATAATAAATATTCCATTTAGCAACGTAACACTGTCAACCTCTCCCTGTGACGTCATTCAATGTCTCAGGGGGTGGCCGCCATATTGCCCATTAGCCCCTGACCCAGCTATGACTGACCTCTCCATAAGAATAACATAGGGCAGTTGCGCGCGGCGGCCATCTTGCCCATTAGCCCCTGCCCCAGCTTCGGCCTATATTACCTACTACTAATATTTCCGTCCATTGTATTAATTTGGCCTTGAACCAATTGTACCCCTTCTTCGATTTTGTTAAATCTATCTTCCAATCTATCCTGTGCCAACTTTATTTCAGAAGTGTTTACTGAACATGCATTTTCAACTCATTAGATTGTTACTCGCTGTGTGCCGACTCACTAGGTTGTTTTTCACTATGTGCCGCTAACTGTGTTTCTAACTGAGTTCCTAATTGTTTCTCTAATTCACTAGATTGTTTCTTACTAGCCTCGCTAATCTCGTTAGTCATGTCATTCCTTAATTCTAATAATTGTTTCTGGGTACGAGCCTCTGCCTGCTCGATTACTGCTCGAATGTCATCCAAAGATGCCATCTTCACACAAATATAAATTCACTTCGAGAAATACATGGACAATGACATATGGTGACATCAATTAGGCACACACACACATAAAACGTACGCAAGTTAACCCATTAACTACTCAATTCATTTACATTTACCCCCAAGCAATAGCATCCTTGAGTATATTTACTATTAAATTAATTCTTAACCCTTTGATTCAGTACTAAATTCTAGCCTTACTTCAGAATAAAATAACTAATTAATCAAATATTAATCAGTACAACCTTCCTGTCATATCAATTTGGAGTTTGGTTTTACTAAACAATTCTATTTTAATGGTTTGGCGCCTGGAACATATGATCTATATTTTACCATAAAAATCTCAATTCAACTACTATGTTCCATATTTAAACTATATACAAACTCCGTGATTTTACATTTCAATATTCATAGCGGTAACACATTGCTTAAACTTTACTTCAGAATAAAATAACTAATTAATCAAATATGAATCTGTACAACCTTCCTGTCATATCAATTTGGAGTTTGGTTTTACTAAACAATTCTATTTTAATGGTTGGGCGCCTGGAACATATGATCTACTAGCTGAAGTACCCGTGCTTCGCTACGCGTCATAAATAAATTAAAATGTGAAGGTGACAGTTAAAACAGGGGATAGGCTAGGTGCTGCGCAGAGGGAGATTAAGGATGGAACATTTTGTCCAACTACAACGCTCGGCGTTGACCGTGTTTTATAGCACAAATTTAGGTTTTACTCGCTAACCGTTGGAGATACCTTTCGGATAGAAAATTTTAATTTAAACCTCGTATATGCCATCAAAAGTTTGCTATTTCTTAGCGTTCTCTTTTTATTTGAAGTGGAAATATGAAAGTTTGAAACCAAAGGGTGTAGTGACGTCACTGAAATGGTCGCCATCTTTAAATAGTGCAAAGTATTGAAATCAAAAGTAACCTATATGTTGACCAGGTAAATCAGCTACTTCCATGAAAAATTCATGTAAATCGGACCAGTGGTACTTGCGTGATTGAGTAATACACAGACACACACCATCTCATTTTTAGCCTCGCTTCGCTCGCGTCATAGTCGTGTCATATTGCTATTCAATGAAATGCAGGTTTAATCCCGTTAGAACCTGAATATCCAAAAATCCCTCCTTAGTAGACGTTTTCGACACACAACAAACATATCCCCAAAATATCAATCATCTAACTTTAATAGTTTTTGTTGGTCGATGAGAGTGAACATCCAAAAATCCTCCCTTAGTGGACGTTTTTCTTTCCGAATTTTACCCCTCCCCATAGGCCCCTTAAATTGGATTTATGAAAAAACGGTCGAACACCAATTTATTTTATTTATTTATTTATTTTTAAGCGATTGATTTCCTCCGAGTTTCAAACTCCTCGCCTATGTCGTTTAAGAGATACACGCTCCGTTAGGAATCTTTCAACCCCCACTTTTCATCCCTTTCACCTCATAATATACACTACATCGAAAAACCATTAGACATGTGTCAGCTTATTTTTAATGAATAGTATATATGCCAAGTACCACATCCCCAAATGAAACCACTCGTGAGATATTGATATTCAATGAAATGCACGTTTAACCCCTTAACACCTCTTTAGAACCTGAATATCCAAAACTCTTTCCTTAGTGGACGTTATCGACATACAACGAACATATCCCCAAAATTTCATGTTTCTAACTTCAATAATTTTGGCTGGGCGATGATGATTGAGTGAGTCAGTCAGGACATTTTCTTTCATTTATTTTTGATAATTTCACCCCTCCCCATGATCCCCTTAAATTGGATTTATGAAACAAACGGTCGAACACCTATTTACTTATTTAAAGCTGTTTTCCCCCTGAGTTTGATGAGTGAGTAAGTGAGTCAGTCAGTTAGGGCACTTTCTTTCCTGTTTTTTTCCCCCAGAATTTCACCCCTCTCCAAGGGCCCCTTAAATTGGATTTATGAAAAAACGGTCCGAACACCTATTTACTTGTATCTTAGGTTGTTTTTTCCCGCCGAATTTCAAACTTCTCGCCTATGTCGTTTCAGAGATACACGCTCCGTTAAGAATCCCTCAACCCCTAATTTTCACCCCGTTCACCTCATAATATACACCACATCGATAAATCCTTAGACATATGTCTGATTATTTTTAATGATTAGTTTATATACCGAATATCACATCCCCAAAGGAACAACTCATGATATATCGTTATTCAATGAAATGCACGTTGACCCCCTTAACACCTCTTTAAAACCCGAATAAACAAAAATCATTCCTTAGTTGACGTTTTCGACATACAGCGAACATATTCCCAAAATTTCATGTTTCCAACTTTAATAGTTTTCGCGGGGCGTGATGAGTGAATGAGTCAGTCAGGACATTTCCTTTCAATTATTTTTACCAGAATTTCACCACTCCCCATGGGCCCCTTAAATTAGATTGATGGAAAAACGTCTGAACACCTATTAACTTATTTTTTAAGCTGTCTTTTTCCCCTGAGTTAGATGAGTGAGTGAGTTAGTCAGTCAGTTAGGACACTTCCTCTCCTTTTTCCCCCCAGAATTTCACCCCACCCCATTGGCCCCTTAAATTAATTTATGAAAAAACGGTCGAACATCGATTTGCTTACTTTTTAAGCTGATTTTTTTCGCTGAGTTTCTAATTTCTCGCCTATGTCATTCAAGAGATAGGCCTACACGCTCCGTTAGGAATCCTTCAACCCCCACTTTTTACCCCTTTCACCTCATAATAATACACCACATCGAAAAAACCCTCAGACACGTATCTTCTTACTTTTTAATGATGAATTTATATGCCGTGTATCACATCCCCCAATGAAACCAATCGGGAGATATTGTTATTCAATGAAATGCAGGTTTAACCTCCTTAAGACCCCTTTAGAACCGGAATATCCGAAAATCCTCCCTTAGAAGACGGTTTTGACATACAATGAACATATCCACAAACTGTCATGTTTCTAACTTCAATAATTTTGGCTGGGCGATGATGAGTGAGTGAATGAGTCAGGACATTTTCTATCATTTTTTTTCTTCAGAATTTCACCCCTCCCGATGAACCCCTTCAATTTGATTGATCAAAAAAAACTGTCGAAAAGCTATTTAATTACTTTAAAGCAGTTTTTCCCCTGAGTTTGATGAGTGAGTCAGTCAGTCAATTAGTTAGGACACTTTCTTTCCTGTTTTTTTTTTCCCAGAATGTCACCCCTCTCCAAGGGCCCCTTAAAGTAGATTGATGAAAAACGCTTGAACACCTATTAACTTATTTTTAAGCTGTCTTTTTCCCCTGAGTTTGATGAGTGAGTCAGTTAGGTCACATTCTCTCCTTTTTCCCCCCAGAATTTCACCCCACCCCATTGGCCCCTTAAATTAATTTATGAAAAAACAGTCGAACATCGATTTACTTACTTTTTAAGCTGATTTTTTTCGATGAGTTTCAAATTTTCGCCTATGTCGTTTAAGAGATAGGCCTACACGCTCCGTTAGTAATCCTTCAACCCGCACTTTTCACTCCTTTCACCTCATAATAATACACCACATCGAAAAAACCTTAGAAACATGTCTGCTTAATTTTAATGATTAGTTTATATGCCGAGTATCACATCCACAAATGAAACCACTCGTGAGATATTGTTATTCAATGAAATGCAGGTTTAACCCCCTTAAGACCCCTTTAGAACCCGAATATAAAAAAAACTCCCTTAGTGTATGGTTTTGACATACAACGAACATATCCCCGAAATGTCATGTTTCCAACTTCAATATTTTTGGCTGGGCGATGATGAGTGAGTGAATGAGTCAGGACATTTTCTTTCATTATTTTTTCTTCAGAATTTCACCCCTCCCGATGAACCCCTTCAATTTGATTAAAAAAACTGTCGAAAAGCTATTTACTTACTTTAAAGCAGTTTTTCCCGCTGAGTTTGATGAATGAGTCAGTCAGTCAATCAGTTAGTACACTTTCTTTCCTGTCCCCTCCCCCCCCCCCCCCCAGAATTTCACCCCTCACCATGGACCTCTTAAATTGGATTTATGAAAAAACGGTCAAACACATATTTACTTATTTCTCATGCTGATTTTTTCCGCTGAGTTTCAAACTCCTCGCCTATGTCGTTTAAGAGATACACGCTCCGTTAGGAATCTTTCAATCCCCATCTTTCACCCCTTTCACCTCATAAACACATCGAAAAACCTTCAGACACGTGTCTTGTTACTTTTTAATGATAAGTTTATATGCCGTGTATCACATCCCCCAATGAAACCAATCGGAAGATATTGTTATTCAATGAAATGGAGGTTTAACCCCCTTAAGACCCCTTTAGAACCTGAATATCCGAAAATCCTCCCTTAGTAGACGGTTTTGACATACAATGAACATATCCCCAAACTGTCATGTTTCTAACTTCAATAATTTTGGTTGGGCGATGATGAGTGAGTGAGTGAGTCAGGACATTTTCTTTCAACTTTCTTTTTTCAGAATTTCACCCCTCCCCATGAACCCCTTAAATTTGATTTATGAAAAAATACTGTCGAACAGCTATTTACTTACTTTAAAGCAGTTTTTCCCCTGAGTTTGATGAGTGAGTGAGTCAGTCAATCCTGTTAGGACACTTTCTTTCCTGTTCCCCCCCCCCCCCCCAGAATTCCATCTCTCCCCATGGGACCCTTAAATTGGATTTATGAAAAAAACGGTCAAACACATATTTACTTCTTTTTATGTTGATTTTTTTTCGCTGAGTTTCAAACTCCTCGCCTATGTCGTTTACGAGATACACGCTCCGTTAGGAATCTTTCAATCCCAACTTTTCACCCCTTTCACCTCATAATATACACCACATCGAAAAACCCTCAGACGCATGTCTTCTTATTTTTAATGATGAGTTTATATGCCGAGTATCACATCCCCCCATGAAACCAATCGGGAGATATTGCTATTCAATTAAATGCAGGTCTACCCCCTTAACACCCCTTTAGAACCTGAATAGCCAAAATTTCTCTCTTAGTGGGCATTTGCGGCCCTTGAGGAAGCTGCATACCAGATTTCATTCCAATCCGTTCGGTGGTTTCTGAGATTTCGTGATGAATAAATGAATGAGTGAGTGAGTGAGTGAGTGAGTGGTATTTGAAAAATATATAGTAGAAAGAAGATAGTGTCAAGTCTTTGTTATGCTAAACTCGGTTGACAGTGCTGTGTGAGCAGTTGAGTAACTAACGGGATTTCAAGTAAAGATCCTCATTTTCTATACCGGTAGTGCTGAGCGCAATTGGCATCAAGTCGGCCGTGTCTCGACTTGAGCTATGTTGCCATGGAAACTATCTGCCTTGCCATTCCTTCATGAGTATATTTTATGATTTGATTAGCCTGTTTTTGAGTGAAAAAGGGCCAAAATCAGAAGAATGAGAAAGACTATCGAAAAATCATGTAGCCAGCGGTTCCTTCTGGGTCCTAAACTATGTGTATGCAAAATATGGTTGAGATTGGTGGAACGGTGTAGATTTGTATACGGAACCAACATATATACAGACTTTCACTTTTATATATTAGATATTTTACCATAAAAATCTCAATTCAACTACTATGTTCCATATTTAAACTATATACAAACTCCGTGATTTTACATTTCAATATTCATAGCGGTAACACATTGCTTAAAGTACTTTAATAAAATTATCACATCCGGTGAGCTAACCTCAAGTATAATATGTTTTCACTGGTCTAGCCATTCTATTTGCTTTCCACAGTTTCAACATTTTGCGCCCTTGTACAAATACACTAAAATCACCACGAAAGCTCTGTCGGGTATCCTCAAGCCAAGACTTAACACCGCTAGACTACTACCTGTGGGAACACATGAAAACCTTGGTTTACGAGACCCCTGTGGAATCTGAGGAGACCTACTGGCACGGGTTATGACTGCTGCGGATGTTGGAGGACCAGGGATTGATGATCGCCTGTACCAGAACATGGTACGGAGGTCCCGTGTCTGTGTTGACGTCGGTGGTCATCACATCGACCCCCACCTGTAATATTGTACCCAGACGACAAGCAGCAGGAGCGCTGAAAATGCGGGAGCTTTGAACGTGTGCTGTAGAGGTTTATGCGGGTAGAGGGAAGAAGGTAGGTTTCCGAACACAAGTTCCTGTGCTAAACGTAACCGTCTTGGTCCCCACTACAAACCCTCAAAGTTTGTAATGGGAATTATGAAACACCTTGTATACCACTAAAAGGCACAATGGTATGTGTAGCATACTGATTACTAGGGGGCGGATTTCTAAGAGAAATCATATTTTTTCCCTTAACATTATATCTTATAGTCTTGTATTTTCAACACGTTTCCAAGCATGATAATCAAAATTAAACAGGTTTTATTGGGCATATAAATGCATATTTAGGCTTTCTTACGTTTTGTGGCATATTTTGAACAAAATATCATTATAAATGGCATATTTTGGTAATTTTCATTTGAATTTCGTTTTATAAAAATCAGAATAAGCTCTAGAAATTATTGTTCAGGATAGACTGGAATATACTACTGAAGAACCATTCTAAAGTAGTGTATGGACTGTTTCTAACAGGTAGGAGCTATTGTTTGCTAGCGGGATCAACTCCTGGAAACCGGGCTATTGTTTACATGGAATCAGAAGTAATTCCGCCGTTATTTGTCATCGTTCTTATCTCTCTCCTTCCCCCCTTCCCTCTTCCACCTTCAACACACCGAATGACCTTGGTCACTCATTAGGGAGCTTCATTCAGTTCTTTTCAATATGCCTAAAACGAAAGTCTCAATTTGTGGGAAGTTGCGAAGTTTTGTTCACGAGTTAGGTGAAAACATATTCAGTACGGATGGAGTATTAAAAGTGTTTCTATGTAACGTAGATGCTATTCATTAAGTCATATTTTGAATTTTATAGGTCATATATTTATGTTTTTAGGTCATAAATGCATACATATTTCATACATTTTTTAGGTCATAGAAATCCGCCCCCTACTGATTACCTTCCTTAAATTCGTATAATGGCTTACAAGGGAACTCCGGTAGCGTCTACGCCCTCTACCCCCCCTCCCTCGATTGGATTGTAATTTGCAGAGGTTACTTATGACTAATATTGTATTTCAACCGATAAATCATCCAAGTGTTGAATAGTTTTAGTACATTTCTTTTTACAATAATGTTATTAGATCAAAATGGTTCTAAACTAAAATTCTATTTTTGTATGCAAATATTTACGTGTTGTATTTATGCTTTGTTGATAATTTTTGAATAACCATAGGCTAATCATGTTTTAATGAGTGTAAACGTTTTGTCAACTAAGAGGTTTCCAGCGTTGCAAACAGAAAATTAAAACTTAGGACATGTCCAGGATTTTCCGGGAGTCTGGTAGATGAAGATATCAGTACACTCAAGTGACACTTGCCTGGTGTCAAGAACACTGTTCTAGTATCTCAAACCAGAATTGAATTTCATAGCAAAGTCGGAAATCGAACCCAAGTCACCGTGCTGGTAGTTAAGCATGGTTTGTGGCTAAGTGGATAGAATGCTAGCCATTGGTGCCAGGGGCCCCAGGTTCAAATCACGCCAGTGTCGTTTGATTGAAACTTCGTATGATAAATTCTCCTGACTTGGGAACAGGGTATTTTGTGACATCTTTATCATTTCATCCTGTTCACGACGCGCAGAAGCACGAAGTCTCCTAGGAGGCCACACGACAGGGAGAGACAAGCGGGCCCCGGAGCAGACGCATTCACTCAGTTGAATTTCCAAACAAATTTGACATTCCTGATAGGCCTATAATGTCCCTGAAGCCAGTGAATAGAATACAGAACATTGCCATCCGCCGCATTGTGCAGTGGCTAGCATTCTTGGCTGACGCCCCGGAGGTCCGGGTTCGACTCCCGACTCTGCTAAGAAACTTAATTCTGGTCTGAGGGCAGGAAGGGGTACTCGCAGCCTCGCGAGCCAAAACTGAGGAGGGTTCGATTTCCACCTCATCCGGAAAGTGGCTTTTCGTGGTTTCCCCACTTCTATTTCTGGCGAATGGTTCCTAACCCAAGGCCATGGCCTAATCCTCACCTTAATTGAAAATACACACACTAATATAGCCATCACAATAACACAGGTTATCAGACAAATTCTAAACTCATCCAAGTACCTGGGGCTAAATGACACGATGTTCAAGCTCCTTAAATGAAACAAAAACAGCAACACATGAGTTTTGTAAATTATCTTCACAGTAAGAGAAGTTTCCAAAGATGCCACCCTTTGCAGGGGAAAACATTTCTAGACAATGTTGTGGTAGGTGTTTGACTTATTCTGTTAGACAAAATAAAAACGACATTTACAAATTCATATTGGACAAAATTAAAGCGTACAAAAAGAAAACAATAAATCTCAATTCCACGGAGCCTTTTTTCTTTTCCGGCGGGGCTTTAAAAATATAATTGTAAAGTTGATACTTCCAGAATGTCACAAAGGGAATAAAGATGGAGGTGGTTGGTTGGTTCCTCAGTTTAGGTGCTGCAACAACGTGGTCTTGTAGCCCCGTGTACTTGGGGTGTGTGTAGAATCTGTCTGATAACCGGTGTTAATTGTGATGACTGTATTAGTGTGTGTTATCTGTTTCAATTCAAGTAAGGATTGCAGACATTGAATTTTGTCTAGTAGTTCCTACTTCTGCCGCCAAACGCCACCATCAACGACTACTAGTTCAGAACCTGGTTACTAGATGCCACCGCAGTCGGCTCCTGGCGACGAACATAGGAACCTAAGAGCGTTGTTTAAACTTAAGCTACAATTTAGATTCACACAGGTGTAATTAGTGGAAGGTTCTTTAACATGCCATAAATCTATGACATGGGACCGCTGGCTTTACTTCCCCTCCAAAGGAAGGCATACTGAAGGGGGTGCCCGCAAGTCCTAATCCTGGGTCCTGTGCTCAGTGCACTGATTGTGTTTTTATTTTAATTCCAGGGTAGATACATGAGTGCCTTGCCGCCAATTTTATTCGGTGTTGTGTCCATCCTCGGCGGGATATTGGCACTGTTCTTCCCGGAGACCAAGGGGATCAGATTGCCAGACTCAGTGAAGGCGTCCATGGAATTGTCTCCCTAGTATCAGTGAATTTGCAAGAATCCGAGCAACGCCGTCTACTGTGAGGGCTGTGTTAAAAATTAATTTACTGTATATCATAAATGGTGTTCCGATATTTAGGCTAGGCTACACTGGAAACACAAGTTGAAATTAGAGCGTAGATTGGCAAGATGGTACTGTACCTTCTTAACAGATCATCAACTGCACGATACCACACTACATGCAAATGGTACAGAAGAAGCTAAATTTCAACTAGAAGAACTTGAAAGCATAGCAGAAAAAGTTGGATTACAAATTTCATATGAAAAAAACAGAAACCTCATCACCAGCTATTTTATTAAACAATAACAAAGGAATTAAAATTGTAAATAAGTTTATGTTCGACGTTGTCAAAATGTAAATATTATATGTCAGAAAACTGTATCATAATGACAGTCATTAAAGTACTACTTTGCATTATGAAACAGTTTCTCCAACCAATCAGAGCTCAATATTTACATTCATTGACCAATTAGGTAAGGATAGTTTCGCACATGCACTCAAAATGCAACATGTCAGACATGAATTACATGATTTGAAAGTTGACAATATTGGATTAATCATTGTAGTTACAATCCCAAAGACAAAGACGAAATCAGCACAAACCTTTACAGTAACAAGAAAATACTATGCCATATGCAAGAAATATATGAATCTACTTCCAGAAGATTGCAACACAGCATCCTTCTATATAAATTACTGACATGGAAAGTGTACCATCCCATATGTTCGCGTAAGTAAACTGGCGAACATGAGAAAAGAAATAGCACTGTACCTTAATATCCCGAACTCCAATTTCTACACAGGGCATAATTTTCGTCCGACTTCGGTGACAGTTTGAGTGAGTGCTGGTGCTAATTGGCAGGCTGTTAACATATGGCATTGCCAAGCAGACAGAGCGCATGCGTGGGTCAGAGAACTTGTAAAGCACAGACAGCAAACCCAGCGTTTGCACTCCGATCACTAAATTCAAGTGACTGAATCTTGACAGATATTTACATGTTACGTTCAATTCTAAGTAGTTCCAACTTTCGCTACCAGATGTCAATGATACCTAGTGTTGAAGGTTGGAACTTTGATAGAGCGTTCCAACAAAATCTAACGTAGAAATTTAGCTCCACACAAGTTTAGTCTGTGGAAGGATCTTTTACATGCAACAAATCTATGACATGGGCAGTAGCGTCACTAAGGGGATGCGGGGGGTGCGGACCGCACCGGGTGACACCATCACAAGGGGTGACACCAAAATTAGGGTGGTTCGTAAAAATTTCATTTTTAAACAAATTTAGCCCAGCAGAACATTTTTTTTTTTTTTTTTTTTTTTTTACCAGTAATAAGTGTCTGTCTTGTCTGCCTTCACTTCATTGCTTATAAAACATTGTGAATTTATCATTTAGCTCTTGTAAGTATGTGACTTACGTTTATTATTGGATTTCATCAAGTACATAAATGTGAGTATTTTTGCATTTTATTTAATTTTATGTGGATGTTTCGTTTTAAACAAAATATCACTGCCTAAGATTCTATGTCACTCCATGAAATTATTATTATTAAAGGACGTTGTTCAATAAATAAAAGATTTTCAAATTAATTTGTTTTATCAATTAAACCAAATCATCATATATATTATTTCAGTAGTATAGATCCTCCTGCGGCGCTCACAAGCGACCGATCGTGATAAATGAGCATTCAAATTAAAGAGAATATACATTACCAGTGACGCATTGCACTCTAATTTCATAAATATCTATAATTTCTTTTTAAAAAATGACTTTAAAAAACTGTACGAAGTGTGCAATTTGCAGATACTGTTGCTGCAGGAAGATACGCTCCATTGCTGTCCACTTCACATTTTGGCCTCTGTGACGCCTGTTTCATGTCATTTTAACATTCTGAGGTCTTTCCTTTATCATTTTGCATGGATTTCAGAAACAGTAATTTAAAGGAATGAGTACTCAAATCGTATAATTTCAAAATATCGAATAACCGGTGAGTGTTACGGCCAATAGGACCTATGTTTGTAAACGTTTCTAAGGATTCTGTATGTTTCCGTTATTTGGCACTGGCGGACTCGGAGGAGGTCTAGGGGGTGTCGTGAGGGGGGGGGAGTGACATCAACCCTAGTGACGCCACTGGACATGGGACCGCTGGCTTTACTTCCCCTCCGAAGGAAGGCATACTGAAAGATTTTTAACGCTCTTAAAAAGTCCGACGACTTCAGCTGGATTTGAACCCGCTATCTTGGGCACAGCAGTTCAGCATGCTACCAACTACGCCACCGAAGCCGCACATTCAATAATAAACACGATGAGAAAAAGGAGAATTGACCTCTTCTGTCATTTATTGAGATTGCCTGGCAATAGAATATTAAATCAACTAATTACTTTTGGAGTCGCCTCCGTAGCGTAGCGGTCAGCGTGGTTAGCTGCCACCCCGGAGGTCCTGGGTTCGATTCCCGGCTCTGCCACGAAATTTGAAAAGTGATATGAGGACCGGAGCTGGGTCTACTCAGCCTCGGGTGGTCCAAATGAGTATAGGGGATTCAATACCCACCTCAGCCATCCTCGAAGTGGTTTTCCGTGGATTCCCACTTCGTCTTCGGGCAAATGCCAGGATGGTACCTACTGTAAGGCCACGGCCGCCTCCTTCCCTCTTCCTTGCCTATCCATCCTATCTTCCCCTCCCTTCCCATCCCTCATGAGGCCCCTGTTCGCTTTGCAGGTGAGGCCGCCTGGGCGAAGTGCTGATCATACCTCCCCAGTTGTATCTCCTTGACCGGATGTTCCAAGCTCCAGGACACTGCCCGGAGAGGCAGTAGTGGTGAGTTCCCTCGCTGAGTCCGTGGGAGCCACCAACCTACTTTTGGAAAAGTAAAACAAACAAAGAAAAATTGGTTCAAAGAAGTTCAAAATGATTTAGAAGATTTGAATTTTACAATGCAACAAATTGAAAATAGAGAAGAAAAAAGGGTTCTGAAGAACTTGCACTGAAAACTATGCAACGGAAACAATAATGTCTTATCAGATGAAGAAAGTGCAGCCAGAATCTGATGGGGCAGCCCTGTACAGCAACACCAAGAAGGAAGTCAGGTATGTCAAGAAACCAAAGAGCTCGAGTGAAAAAGCGGTTGACAAACGTCGTTGGAAGTGTTGGATGGATTTGTGGTGAAAAGGGTCACGGAAGAGACACTTGTCCACAGAAGACAAAAGTTCAAAGTGCACCGATGTGTCCAAAATCCAATAAAAGTCTGTTTTGTGCTTTAACTGCTCGCGGACCAAAGAATTGTTTCGTCATTGATTCTGGTTGTAGTGCTCACATGTCTCCTAATGTTAAACTTACGTCAAATTATAAATGCAATGATGATCCTGATATAAACATTGTAATTGGTAATAATGATAAGTTGTCTGTACGAGGAGTTGGTGACATTGCACTGAATGTAAGCGACAGTATTAATAATCTGTCAGACGTGATGCATGTTCCAGGATTGAGTGTTAACTTGCGGTCGGTAAGTCAGATGATTACAAGGAGTGATGTTGTGTTTAACAAAAAGGGATGTGAAATCTTGGATTCAGAGAATTGCTCAGTGAATGGTAGCGTCCTAGCTACTGGTTCAGGTTTGAATGGTCTGTATTATCTGAATGTTAACCAAGATAGGCTATGTCTGCCCTTGTTGGTGATGTTTCTGATTACAATTTGTGGCATCAGCGGTTGGGCCACGTTGGGCAACAGAAGTTTCAGGTCTTAAGTCAAATGTCTGATGTTGTTAAATGCAAGGAAATACCAAAGGAATTTTGAGAACTATATGTTCTCGGGAAGCAGCAAAGGCAGTCATTTCCACAGGTGTCACTCGAGGAGTGAAAGTTTTTTGGATTTGGTGCACTCTGATCTGTGTGGGCCGCTCCCTGAGACCTGGAATGGTGTTAAATACATGATGATAATAATTGACGATTTTTCCTGGAAGATTTTTGTTTATTTTTTTAAACAAAAATCTGAAACCAAGGAGAAAGACAAGGACTTTGTTGCATATTGTGAAACTCAGAAAGGTAAGACACCAAAGATTTTTAGATCTGACAATGGTAAGGAATTTGTCAATTCTGACCTGAACAAATATTTCAAGGAAAAAGGGATTGTGCAACAGAAAGCTGTAAGGTATACAGCTGAACAAAATGGCGTAGCCGAACGCCGCAATCTTACCATTATGGAAAGGGTTAGATGCATGTTGTTTACAGCAGGATGTTCTGAAAAACTGTGGGGAGAAGCAGCCAATACGGCAGTGTATATTTTGAACAGGAGTCCTCATAGTAAAGTTGATAATGCTATACCAGAGGAATTGTGGACTGGTAAAGCTGTAAGTCATGAGAATATGAAAATATTTGGTTGCAATGCTTATGCCCATGTTCCAAAACATGTGCGTACTGGCAAATTGGAACCCAGAAGCAAATGTTTTGTGTTTGTTGGGTATGATGGGGAAAAGAAAGGTTACCGTCTGTTTGATCCCAGTAAACTTAAAGATACCGTATTTGCTCGCGTATATCTCGCCCCCGCGTATATCTCGCACCCCATTTTTTTTGTTGAAATTTCAGGGGGAAAAAAGTACTCGCATATATCTCGCATTCATTTTTGACGCCGTCATATAAATGACCGTAATAACCTTGAGGTATAAACACGTTCGATTTAGCGCGCCACAAGTCGTCATTGAAAAAGACGTTATAAGCTCGTTAAGGATGATTCAAGGCAGAAAAGGAACTCCAGCATTTATATTGGATACCATCGATCATCTTCCATATCGATTCCTCACTACATGTACGAGCGAGCTCGATCTTACCCGACCGTGGCTGAAGACACAATGGTTGCGTTCACGGTAGCAAACAGTTGATCAACAGCTCCAAAGCTGATGCATCGGGAGCGGGATCAGGTTTTACGTGTACCTGTGAACGGTTTGCTCCATCTGATCTGTAGCAGCGCGCGTTGTTCGAAAGTGGACAAGGGCGATGTTGAAATGATCAGATAATCTTATGAGAGTGAATGCTGATATTAGATCAGTATCTAATTTACCTTTAGTTTTGCAACTCGGAACGAAATTGCTCTGAAACTATTGTAACGTGTTTTTCGAGGAGTTTTTATGCAACTGGCATAAGTCAGTAGGAAGCCATTCTATATTTATTTACGCGGCAAATTGTTCAGCCAAGAGAATTTTTCATGTTAATTTATTATTATTATTAATTTATTATAATTATTATTAAGGTATTTTCGGAGCATTTTATAAAAACTATTAGCATTCAGATAGGTTTTCTATGTCTTAGAAAACGCTATCAAGCAAATTATTACGAACGACATAGAAAATTATGTGATTGCGGAATTTTACGGAGTTTTCGTCAGTTAGGGTATATCGAGAGACGTGACTCACTGGGAATTCAAGTACACGCTTAATCTTGTCGGAAAGCATGACGCAATCCTGGGTCGCAGCGTCCAGGAAAGGCGAATAGTTGGAACGGAATTCGACTTCATCATCGCCGCGCCGTGTGTAATGACCCGGAGGAGGGGAAGATCGCGTGGTGGGTCAGCCAATCAGTGAGGACCACGCAAGCTACAAGTCGGATGTAGAGTGGGGGAGCCGACAGGGGCATATATCGTTCGACGCGCCGTGGAACGAGGACAATCTGTGAAATACTTGACGAGTATGGGTGCGCGTGCGAGTGGCTCCGATGTTCGGTGGAGTTAGCGACGATCTGTATAGAATTTAACGAGTACGGTTGTACGCGGGAATCGCTCCGATGTTCCGTGGATTGGAGGACTAACTTTTGTAAAACTTAACCAGTGCGGTTGTACGAGTGTTTGGGTCCGATGTACGGACCATAGAATTATCTAATCTACCAGAATCTCATCAAACATCGACGAAGATGACGACATACAGGAGACTGTGGGAAGCTCACAGCATCATCCAGTACGAGGGAAAGGCTTCGGGCATTTCCAGTGGTAAGCGCTAATGACGCAGAAATACGCAATCTCTCATTTCTCTTGGTTTTATATTTCATATTTCAGTAACTTCATAGCTTGGGAATAAGAGTAAAATCAATAATTTATCAGACTCCGTTTTCACGTAATTTTCTATCGGTAATATTAAAATCACAACGTTCCTATTTAAATTTTAAACTTATTATTATTATTAATTTTGCTATTATTGTTTTATATAATAAATTCATTTCTTTTACAATGCAATCTTTGCTTTCAGTAGGTAGCATTAGATATAGGCCAATTCCTTCTCCTGATACAATTGTTTGTTGGATTAATGATCAAATCATACCACGATCTGAGTGAATAGAGTCTTGAAGGTGTTCTGCCAGAGCTAGACGTTGTTAAATACAAATTTAGATTTCAACATTGCATTGAGGTCTTGGCGCCCATTAAAACAACATAGCTTAGGCAAAGGGTGGGCCAGCAAAACTGCTACATTTGTACGCTCAACGTGGAGCAAAGTAAATACCGTTTCACTTGTTATCCCAGCCTAAGCGAACCTGCTACAATTGGCGCCCAACGTGGGGATGAAAACCTAATAACATTTGTGGAAGGAGAAGGGTATATATTTCTGTGCCTGTATTTGGGGGGTTATTTGTCTTTATCAGTGTATATCATTATGAGGGATGAGAAAGAAAGACAGATGAGGTTACGTAGTGGTCATCAACTGGAGAGTGATGATACGAGCAGTATGTCGAGTGATGGTAGTACCGGGGTAGCGGAGGTAAATCCCGATACTGAAACAGGGAGTGTAGGCGGCCAACCAGAATTAAAAACTTTACTTCTCGAGTTCATGTATCAGAACAAAGTTAGTAGTGATGCCTTAAATGCAAAATTCGAACAGAATAATGCAAAATTAGAACAAAACAGTAGGGAAAATAAAGAAAGTACAGAAGCTTTAAATGCAAAATTAGAACAGAATAATGCAAAATTAGAACAAAACAGTAGGGAAAATAAAGAAAGTACAGAAGCTTTAAATGCAAAATTAGAACAGAATAATGCAAAATTAGAACAAAACAGTAGGGAAAATAGAGAGAGTAATGAAACTTTAAACGCCAGATTAGAACAAAACAGTAAGGAAAATAGAGAGAGTACTGAAACTTTAAATGCTAAATTAGAACAAAACAGTAGGGAAATGAGTGACAAATTCGAACTGATTAGAGGTGAAATCAGGGGAGTGATGGAAGAAAAGGCTAAAGAGATTATTGCAGATGTAGACAGAAAATTAGGAAAAGTACAGGAGGAGTTGGAAATTAGAATCAGTACACAGGCTGAAAATTTAAAAGAACTAGTGCAACTGGAAACACAGCAGGTCAAAAAGCAATTGGGGGGAGAAATTGACAAAATTCAGGTAGCTACTAAAGAGGTTAAGGAACAGCTGGGGGGTAGAATTGAGAAAGTCCACTCACAAATAGTTGCAGAAGTAAATGATTTAAGAGAGAGTAATAGAGAGAGCATTAGCAAGATTGAGGAGAAACAAGCAAAGCTATATGATAAAGTAGAAGAATCAGAAGGAAACATTAAATTAACAGTAAACAGTATTGAGAGGAAGGCTGAGGAGAAAATCGCAGAATTAGAGTTAAAATTAAAAGCTAGGATCAGGCAAGAAAATAGTCAGAATAGGCCAGTTTTTGTGAATAGCACACACAGGGAGGTAGAACTGGGTAAGTTCAGCAATCGACAGGGGTGCCCAATGGAGTTCATGAACACTATAGAAAATAAATTCGGGGAGAGGTTGGAAAATGGTAGTATTGAGTGGTGCCAGGTAGTTGAAATTTTAGAACAAGTGTTTGTGGGGGAAACGAGGAATTGGTTTGCTGTCTACAGAGACAAGTTTACTGATATTAATTACTTTAAAATGAAATTCTGTGAAAAGTTCTGGAATGAGGTTATTCAGTCGCAGCATCGTGAGGGAGTAGTGTGTGGTAAATATAACCCTAAAGGAAGCTCCACCATGACCGAATACTTTTTAGGGCAGGTATTAGTGTGTAAATATCTGGATGGCCTGAAGGAGGAAAGTGATGTGGTAAGGTTGCTACTTAGGCACTTTCCCTATAGGATCAAGGAGGCTGCTTGTATCCAGAATGTAAAGACTATATCACAAGTAGAAAATTTGTTAAGCACATTTGATGCACTAGGGAGAGGGGGTTATGAGGACAATTTCAATAGTAACCAGGGTAATAATAATAACAGACCTAATGAAGCCAGGCATCAAGAAGTTCAAGGGAACGGTGGCGAAGGGGCCAACGCTCAAAATAGAAATAATAATAATCAGCTAAATCAGAACAGAGGAAATGGCTATGGTAATCAGTATCAAGGGAGGAACAATGATTTCAGGGGAAATCAAGGGAGGAACAATGATTACAGGGGAAATCAAGGGAGAAACAATGATTTCAGGGGAAATCAAGGGAGAAATTATAATGACAATAATTACAACCAGAATAGGGGTCAAGGAAGAGGACAGCCTAGTGGTAGTAATATACAGCCAAACAATGACAACACAGCCCAGAACAACCAGACCAGTTTAGTAGTTAGTAGTACTACGGCCAGCTGTAGCGGTTCTTTAAACGCGAACCAGGCTGCGAAGTAAGGTCAGAATCTCAGTCTGTAGCATGCCCTGTCCATACAATTATACAGGAACCCTATGACCTAAATGTAAGAAATGAATTATTACATGAACTAAATGATGAAGGTATTATTCAGGAAGTGGTTAGTAAGAGCCCCATAGTTAAATTTAACGTGTCCGAGGCGTACACAGATGCTTTAATTGATAGTGGTTGTATGAAGAGTTGCATAAGTAGTGCATTTTATGATAAAATGAAAGGAACTGGAGTAAATTTTGAGGAGATGCCAATTAAAAGCACTTTTGTTATCACAGCTGTTGGGAAGAGGTCTAAAGTAATTTCTAAGCAAGTTTTAGTAGACATTAAAATTAATAATCATGTAGAGAAGCAGATTTGCCTTGTAATTCCAAATTTAGTATTCAGTGTTATCTTGGGTTCAGAGTGGCTAAGTAGAGTGTCTGGTAACTTATGTTATGATGTAGGGAGTTTGAAATTTAAATGGGGAGATTCTGAAGTAGAAATAGCGTTCAATGACCATATTCAGAGGAGTAGTATTGTAGGTGTGATTTGTACTTTAAATGAGATATCGCCAGCCGTAGAGCGGGGTTCTCCATGTTTTGTGGGCAGTGTGATTACGAACGGAAGTCTAGAGGACTCGTTACGTGATGCTGCATTTCTGGGAAATATAGAGGTGGAACAATGTGTTCGGCTCTATGATGTGTTATGGTGTAATAGGAGAGTTTTTGAGGATCGCATTGGTATGGCCAATTGCTATACACATTCATTGAACGTTATTGATAGGTCAGTATTCACAGGACATAGATATCCCGTATCTTTCCCTTATCAGAGTGCAGTTGAGGCACAAATTAACCAGATGCTTGAACATGGGATTATTGAGTACTCTAACAGTCCATATATTAATTCTTTGATCACGGTACCCAAGACTGACGGCACAGTTCGTATTTGTTTAGACGCTCGTTTGGTTAACAGTAGAATTAGTTCAGATCAGCTGAAATCTATGTCAATAGAAGAATTAATGCAAACATTTGAGGGGAAGAAGTATTTCACTTGTGTAGATTTGAGTTCCAGTTTTTGGCAAGTGCCACTTATGTACGAAGATAGACCATTTACAGCTTTTAGTCATAAATATAACCTTTATCAATTTTGTAGAACACCTTATGGGTTAAAGAGTAGTTCAGCAGCTTTAATTAGGGCTTTAAACATCGCATTAGGGGATGACACAGGAGAGTTTGTAACCATTTACATAGATGATATGGTAATTAGTTCACGCAGTTTTGAGGAGCATCTACGTCATTTAGATATAGTTTTTCAGAAGTTAGATCAGGCAGGGTTCACTTTGAAGCTGTCTAAGTCGTCATTCTGTCAGTCAGAAGTGACATTTTTAGGTCATAGAGTGTCAAGTAGAGGTGTGACACCAGAGGAAAGTAGGGTTAATAAGATACTTAACGCAGAGGTGCCACAGAATGGTAAACAGTTAAAAACTTACCTGGGAATTTGCAACTTTTTCAGGAGGTTCGTTCTTAAATACTCAGGGTTGGTAGAACCATTCAGGGAATTGCTTAAAAGTGGGACTCGGTGGAGATGGGAGTCCAAGCATGATCAGGCTTTTAGAGCGCTGAAGGAAGGTTTTGAGAAAGCTGTAGTGCTGAAATATCCGTTAAAAGATAAGGAATATGTGGTTATGACAGATGCTTCACATATAGGCATTGCTGGAGTATTATGTCCGAAAGATGATGAGGGTAATCTGTGCATTGTATCTTCAGCCTCGCGAGGACTGAGAGCAGCAGAGAAAAGATACACGATTACTGAGTTAGAGCTTTTAGGTATTGTTTTCAGTTTAGGGAAATTTAGAATGTATTTAGTAGGGGGGAAATTTGAGATCCACACAGATCACCATGCATTACTGTATATGAGAACTTGTAAACTCAGTTCTAACAGAGTTAGTAGGTGGATTCTTGCTCTGCAGGAATACGAATTCACTGTAAAATATATTAAAGGTAAAGATAACATTCTTGCAGACATGCTATCGAGGGACACTAATTTATGTAGGGAGTATCCTGTGGTTAAAGCAGAGGACGGTATTTTAATATGTGCATGTGTGGACAGTAGCAACAGGACATCGTTACAGACACTGAGTAATATGCTAGGTAGAGCAACGTGATGACGTTCATTTAAGGGAGCCACTTGCAAGGTTGGAAGAAGGTGACGCAGAAACATTTATAGTTTCCAAACGTATTGGAAAAACAGCGTATGTGCTGGAGGATAGTAAGGGAGACAGATTATACGGGACGTATAATATACATAGTCTCCGAAAGTATGTGTCATAAAGTGAGGATGTTTAGCTGGCGAGCCAGCCTATCAAATGAGTAAGTGTGGTATTTGGTGCGTGGGAGGAGATGGTCTTCCAGGCAGGCGTATCAGAAGTCACACAGGGGGGTAGTATGTAAGTAAATGAGAGTTTTAAGGTACAGGGAAATATGACGGGATTGTCGGATGCTCTTGAGCACTATAATAATAATATAATATCGTATGGCCTCGGGTGCCTGGTGCAAGCTTTGTTAATTGACACCCAGAGGGTAGCTTGCATGTCGAATTTCGTTGTTCCTTTTGAACGCTATGAAAGTCAAGGAGGTTAGATATCTAAACTCTTTGACACTACAGCGCTTTCAAGTAGAGAATGGAGGAACTTTGTGTTGGCGGAAAATCCCGAGATTAATTTTGCCATTGAACACGGCCTACTGAATTCAAATGGGTTCTTTAACATGCCAACAACGTATGACATGAGTGTCGTGATTTTTGTCGCCTTTCAAAAATCACTTACCATGGCCAGGAGCGAACCTGCAATCTTGAGGTTGGTAGTCCGACACTATAACCACTCACCCACCGTGGCAAGCACTAAAATGTCTCGATACACCAAGGCCAGAATTTGGTAGCGCTGGTGAATTCCCATTTGCCTCTTAGAGATGGGTGAGCGCTTGAACAGGGTATTTTTGCTTAAGGCGTCCACGAGGCAAAAGATGGGCCATCAGAATGCGAGACAGTCCTTCATGAAACTCATACATATCAGCACACGTGATTTCTGTTTACGGTCTCGCCATGTAAGATTTGTAAGTGTGTAATTTAAGGTAATTTGTACAAAGGTATTATTTGTGTCAGGAGAACTGGTCTGTGTTGAGAACTAGTATTAAGTAGAATATGGTCTACGGGAACTTAACAAGACAGGGCGATTACGGCACAGAAATATTTGGTGTTATATGTAATGCGCATTTTCTGTTTTTTTTTTCAGAAGTCAATATTAATTTAATCTACTTTAAAGAGAGATTAAGTATTCTGGTCACGAGGCGCTGCCACAATAGTGTGATCGTGTGCTCAGTGATAAGTGAGATTAAATTTCACCATAAGGATGGGACCTCCAGTGAAATTAGGAAGTTCTATGGTGATATAAATATATCAGAACACCTTCAATGCGTGTGATATGACATCATAAATACATAGTGCTCACACATTAATTATGTCTATTTCTCCAACATAGAGAAATTTGAGAGACGGAAATATCCGTGGAACACTATTCTATATGTAAAACATTGGACTGGTTGCAAAGTGCAATCCATAGTGACAACAAACTTTGACGCAAAGTGCGTGAAGAAAAATTATGAGTGTATATATCTGTAATTTAGGGTGATTTCATTTATGTAATATGTATTTTGGATGGGGTTTATTAACGTGTCTGGGATAATCGGATAATGGACCGTCGTCACGGTAAATCATCCGATGATCCGAGGCGAATATGTAACGTGTTTTTCGAGGAGTTTTTATGCAACTGGCATAAGTCAGTAGGAAGCCATTCTATATTTATTTACGCGGCAAATTGTTCAGCCAAGAGAATTTTTCATGTTAATTTATTATTATTATTAATTTATTATAATTATTATTAAGGTATTTTCGGAGCATTTTATAAAAATTATTAGCATTCAGATAGGTTTTCTATGTCTTAGAAAACGCTATCAAGCAAATTATTACGAACGACATAGAAAATTATGTGATTGCGGAATTTTACGGAGTTTTCGTCAGTTAGGGTATATCGAGAGACGTGACTCACTGGGAATTCAAGTACACGCTTAATCTTGTCGGAAAGCATGACGCAATCCTGGGTCGCAGCGTCCAGGAAAGGCGAATAGTTGGAACGGAATTCGACTTCATCATCGCCGCGCCGTGTGTAATGACCCGGAGGAGGGGAAGATCGCGTGGTGGGTCAGCCAATCAGTGAGGACCACGCAAGCTACAAGTCGGATGTAGAGTGGGGGAGCCGACAGGGGCATATATCGTTCGACGCGCCGTGGAACGAGGACAATCTGTGAAATACTTGACGAGTATGGGTGCGCGTGCGAGTGGCTCCGATGTTCGGTGGAGTTAGCGACGATCTGTATAGAATTTAACGAGTACGGTTGTACGCGGGAATCGCTCCGATGTTCCGTGGATTGGAGGACTAACTTTTGTAAAACTTAACCAGTGCGGTTGTACGAGTGTTTGGGTCCGATGTACGGACCATAGATTTATCTAATCTACCAGAATCTCATCAAACATCGACGAAGATGACGACATCCAGGAGACTGTGGGAAGCTCACAGCATCATCCAGTACGAGGGAAAGGCTTCGGGCATTTCCAGTGGTAAGCGCTAATGACGCAGAAATACGCAATCTCTCATTTCTCTTGGTTTTATATTTCATATTTCAGTAACTTCATAGCTTGGGAATAAGAGTAAAATCAATAATTTATCAGACTCCGTTTTCACGTAATTTTCTATCGGTAATATTAAAATCACAACGCTCCTATTTAAATTTTAAACTTATTATTATTATTAATTTTGCTATTCTTGTTTTATATAATAAATTCATTTCTTTTACAATGCAATCTTTGCTTTCAGTAAGTAGCATTAGATATAGATCAATTCCTTCTCCTGATACTATTGTTTGTTGGGTTAATGATCAAATCATACCACGATCTGAGTGAATAGAGTCTTGAAGGTGTTCTGCCAGAGCTAGACGTTGTTAAATACAAATTTAGATTTCAACATTGCATTGAGGTCTTGGCGCCCATTAAAACAACATAGCTTAGGCAAAGGGTGGGCTAGCAAAACTGCTACATTTGTACGCTCAACGTGGAGCAAAGTAAATACCGTTTCACTTGTTATCCCAGCCTAAGCGAACCTGCTACACTATGTACCGAAGGCTGTGAACATGTATCAAACCATACCTTGCTCCCGATAATATTAGGCCTACGTACGTAAATTTCTTGTCTTTCTGATACGGCATTTATTGTGTTATGCTAGTTCGGCAACGGTAAAGAATACTTGACAGTTTAACGTATGATAGGCTACGGTATATTAAGGTGGTATATCTCAAGATTTATGATAATTGAAGTCATTTTAATCCCTTCAAATTGAACACGGTAGGTTAGGCCTACGTCTCAATAGACGAATATTTATTCAAGAATATCAATATACATTGTGGTGTTTGAAGCCATATTTTCAGTGTTGCCTTAGTAAACAAGAGTTTAGTGCTTTTCAGTCGGTCAACAAATCTCATGTAATTTATTTCAGGATTAGGGTATAACCCATCTCTTTTGGGTACATTCGTGTTGACCGACTGAAAAGCACTAAACTCTTGTTTTAATATCAATATACGTAGCTTTGATTTTATGAATGTAGGGTTATATCATATGAGAAGGGTCAAGAGTCTGTAAGTCTAGCAGTAAACCTCTTACCAGGCATCCACACATGATGACTTCATTATTTGTTAGCACTGCTTCATCTATCTAATTTGTTCCTGCTTCTTATATTTGAAGCTTTTGGATTTATGCATCAGCTTAACTGTGCTGTACAGTTTTTAGTTACTGTACTATACAAATTAATTGTATTTACAAAAAAATCAGGTTAGATTGCAAAATTAATTTGAAACACTACAAGAATATAAAACACATTGTCCCTACCTGTCAAGTAGGGGTATTTATCTGGATCATTACCCTTCCCCTATCCAATAAGGTCAGATGACCTCAAGGTTCCTTTAAGGTTCCTTTAAAATTATAACCAGCATCTAGAAATAAAATTTCTGGGTCCCTCATCTAAAGCAAAGGAAATCATGGTACGAGCCTGTCTTATCCTTGTTATACCGGTACCTTACTTGTTTACACCCCAATATTAGTACTTAAAGAGAAAGGCACATCATGAACTGTTGATGGATTACCTTAAATATTAGTCTCTTACTTGGCAGTCCATTCTCCTCCTATCAATACACAACTGGTTTCCATGCCATATTCCCTATAGGCTACTGTTCATCTAATGAAAATGAAAAATGCTAGGCTACAGATTTTTGGTTGAAAACAGTTGTCTAAAAGATGCTTTCACAATTGATTTTTCAATAGATCATGTCAACAAATGGTCCAGTAACATAGAAAGAATTAAGGAAAGTAGGGCATTTTAAAATTATTGCAACCCAAGTCTGGACAGTATAGAATGAGGTAGAGGAAACTAGACTGCAAAATATAAACTGAAAAAAATAAGATGTAAAAAGCAGGAAAGTACCAGGATGAATGACTCCTAGGAACAAATATAAATGAAGCAGTTCTAAAGAATACATTTTTCTGTGATAATTTGAAGCCATTCTTTTTTTTTTTTTTTTTCAGCGTTGCCTATACAAATTGTCTTTGCTGCTTCTCAGTCGGTCAACATGGGGTACAAAATTATAAATATGTAAACACACTCCTGGAAACAATTACATGTATTAGTTGCCCATTTAGGTGTGATAACTAACTAATACATGTAATTTTTTTCCAGGAGAGTGTTTATATATTTATAATTTTTTACCCGAAAAGCAGCGATGACTACATTTTATCTTGAATTTCAGTACATAATCATTACCAGCTGCTTGATGTACGATACTGGTACTTCAATGGGGCTTGGCTAGTGGGCTCGCACAATTGCATACCATTACCGAAGGTAACATTCATGACTCATCACTCTTTTAAAGATATTGATACTTGGTTACTAACAATTCTCTTTGTTGCTCAATATGTGCCTGGTAGATAGATGGTTGGTACTGTACCCATGCGTATAATCTCGATGGAAAATATGCTTCTGCCTCCAGCTAGCTTCAGGTCTCAGGCGTGTACCGTCTCCCCAATTGAGCAGTGCATATTTTGGATTTGAGGCTACAAGGTACCAACTCTACAATGATAAGGCACAACTCTATTCTAAAACTTTAATCCAGTAAATAAAATCATGGCTTTAACAAATAAAACAATCCCCATAACCATAAAACAAAAGCAAACCAAAATTACTTTCCACAATCCACTACTATGAACAAAAATATAATCATAATAAATCATATCATACCACAAACCTTTACCCTTATGTGAATATCACAAAGATATTCTAGTGCGCTGATGCACATACAACTTCACAAACAACTTTTACATTGACATACTACTGTCGTCCAATGTGACTTCTTTAATTTCACAAATTAATTATTCCTTAGACCTCTTTAGTTTTGACAAATATGTGTACCGTGTGTGTTTTGATTTTTCTCTTCCCACCAAATGCGTCATGCATTAGCCTATTATGGTGTTGCACCGCAAACTACGTGCAACTCCATATTTATGTAAGCTACCCCTATTCCACTATTTATATAGTCCCACTGCATGCTGTTGTGATTTCATATTAAAGACGTTAAATTATAGCTGTGTCGGAAGGTACAATAAGACTACCTTACGTGCGTAGCCTGTGGCATCTGGTAACCAACTTCATTAACTTGGCGTCAGTGACAGTGCAAATACATCGTCTAACCATTCGTCAGATAGCTAAAATAATGAACCATCAGGATGATCTATAATTATCCATGTGTTCTTAAACCACATGGCTACGATACTCAACATAACAATATTTCAATACATGACATTACAGGGTCTAAATCTGTTCCTTTGAACTTGTATTTATGGTTCATCTGACCGTCTCTCCCAGACCCTCTACCCGAGCGGTCGGTATACAATAGACTGTGGAATGGGGTTCCAACAATTATCTCGCCCCTCGCTTCAAGTTTGAAGGCTTTCCTCACTAAGCAGTAAAGATTTACAAGACAAATACTGTTGTCCGAACGACACACATATCCCAAAGGATCTTAATTGAATAGTATGCAATCAGGTAGTGAATGAGCTTTATAATTATTCCTGCCCCGAGGATAAAATAATTACTGGCACCAACAGGTCCATTCAACATGAAGGTACGGGGTTCGCAACACATTAGTCTGACGGGTGACCGGTGTCTCAAATAAAATAGGCGCTCAGTCCAAGCTGTCGCCATGAGTTTCGCTCCCACGAGCTGAATAACTCATCAATAAGTTCTCGGGGATCCATAGAGTTTCGAGGTGTCCTCGTTTTCCTCGTCTCTACCACAGGATTCCAACCCGGAACACTTTCATATCCTTCCTCAGAGCTAGGGTACCACACTACAACTCTGGCATACATTATATCTCCACTTATGCCCACGACATAGGAGATTTCATACGTAGAATAGACCACCTGGCCCCTTGACTCAAGGCTACGACCTCCGACCTATAATATAAAGAGAAATCTATCAATTTACTCTATAAGCTTCTCATATAAGCTGCAAATTCAATTCACTAAAAGCTCTTTCCTTCCTGGCATCATTGTATTCCCAATAATACAATCTTCTGATATAAAACTTCTTTCCTTAATTACCGTAATGTAATCTTACTGTATCATCTTACTGCTTAGATCGATAAGTCTTGCAATTAGCGTAATTATTTCTCGCTTACAACGTTTATTATTTCCTGATGCGTTCATTCATACTTTTAATATTCATTATTATTATTATCATTAATCTCACTGACATAAATGACCAAAATCATTACTTCTTATTCATTAATCTCACTGACATAAATGACCAAAATCATTCTTTATTATTATTCTCACATAAATTACCAAGAATCCTTCCTTATTATTACCCTCACATAAATTACCAAGAATCCGACACAACTAAACGTCTTAAACTCGAACAATCGCGTTCGTTACATTTACATAACTGATTGCCATTCTTAATTCATAGTGGGAATGATTACTCCACTTAATGATGCAAATTAACATCTCAACTCTATAAAAATCAACACAATAATGATTGAACATGGAGGATCTACCTCCTAAACTGATTTTTACTGGCATCTATACTGAAATCACCAACATGCAGTGTCCTATGTTCATTAATTAAACATAATCTGTGGGGTACTCACATATCTCTACAGGCTTCTTACGGTGGCTCCAACCAATCATATTCTTCCAGTTGGCCTGCCATTTGCAGGTTTAACGTGACATATTTATCTTAAATACACACATTTTATGACACATATTTCCTATTAACAACACGGCACGTTGCATTTCTCTAAGGAAGCTATCGCTCCCACACATGTGATACTTTATAACACTTATTCAATCACTACTTTAAAAGATATTTTACATATGCTTTACACATAACACACGACACTTTATACACTTTTCATTGTTGAAATTCCCTAGCAAAGATCAAAATTGCAGGTGTCGACGGCATCTCCCGTGCTCCTATCAACTCCTGATTGAAAGTCTGGTTTACCCGCTCTCGGAATTCACCAACAGTTCTTATCCATACTCCTACGGTAAGCTCCCTGCGTTGCATAAATATGCTAACTACCGTCCTGAGCGTGGTTATTTGGTATACTTATGACATTACCAACTGCTCCGTAACGTTTCTTTTAGTGCATTCCATCGTAATTACACATATACGATCAGTCCATATTTTACACATTGCGCTAACACTGTGCCTAACTTTACATAGATTATTATTTACAATAGTTCTGCAACTTATTTCACACGTTGCTTCTTAAAATGAACACACATTGTTCATACTGTTTACAAAACTGTGTAGCGATTACTATTTTCAACTCTCGGTGACAAACTATGTCCAACTTTGTAAACTGCGTTAAGACAGGCTGCAATACTGGCGTGCGCCTGGCATGACGACTGCGTAAAAACTGAGTAAGACTGACTGCCAACTGAGAGCTCCGTCAAGGGTCGACTCCCTTATATTGGATTCCCACGAAAAGTAGGGCGAAATTTTCCCGCGTCATCTCGGCTCCTCTCACAGCGTGATTCTGGTCTCGAAACCATGATCATCGGGTTCCTTTGTCATCACAGATCCCAGAACTACCGGCGTGCAGAAGAATCGCTCGTCCAATTAATTAATATTAATTCCTTTCTCCATGGCTTGGGGACGCTACCTTGCTGGGAATCCCAGGCGACCTTCTCAAAACTCTTCGCGAACAACGGGCGTTTTCCATCCTTCCGCGCTCCATTAAATATGCACCAATTTCGCAGATTACAGGCTCTAAAATTAGCCTTTTGGCAAAAGATTCACCTGTGGACAACTCTCAAGTCAATCCGTTACTCCAATCACGAGTAATCAATGATTTTCCTGGCTATCTCTCCCCACCAAACTCAATGCTATTCTCCGTCGGGGAAGAACTGGGTCATTATTCAGGCCCTCACCCTCTCCCAGACGACATAACGAGGTCAGAGAGATGGACGTGGCTCCACTGAACACCTCCCACAATTCTCGGCCAATTTGTAAAAATGTCAACTCTGCACTTGCAGTGTTCCAAGCCCCATATAGCCTACACCAAGTAGTCTAATAATGCAGTATTCTGCTCCTTTTCCCTTCATTATTTTAATAAATAATGTCACTGCAACGGAAATCACACCAGTGATTTAATATACACTTCTCTCGAGGGGTTTTTACAATGAAACTCCCTCCACAGACTTCGGGTTCGTTCCCTGGTGGAACCTTTATACTGAGATCACAGTCTCTGAGAACCACGTTCGATTCCAGTCAGCATAACCTCCTCGGGTTCAGTACGAATCAGCAAACTAAATGTTAAAAGAAGTAATATCTTCCACCTAGGCTCATTACCGTACCAGATTGAATACAAATGAAACTACAGTACAAAAGAACTATACCGTAGGTGTAGTTTTGTAACAAACATAGTTCATTCAGTCACCGTACAAGAACATCAGGTCTTCTGTGGTCAGCAGCAAATAATGCTGTGTGAATGAATATGCAGATTATAAAGTGAAGCATCACTGTAATGAGCTGTTAAAACTCAGGCAAGCTGCGATAAGGTAAGAAAATATTGGACAAACTGGGTAAGTGCTGTGTTGAACAGTGCTCAATCTTCTCTGCTTGTGTAAGAAGAGAAATATATTATATTTCTTGAGTTTCAGTACATAGGCCCAACCATTACCAGCTTCTTGGTAGCCTACTGCAGTGAACCTAGGGTAGTGAGCTTGCCTAATTGTAGCCTCTACTGTACAGCACTAGTAGGTAATATTCATGAAACCTCACTCCCTTTAAGTTATCATTTTACTAACAATTTCCTTAGCTTGTAACTTAAAGCCTCCTTCCCAATCATAGCCTCAGTTCAAAATGGATGCACTACTACCGACACCACAGCATTTTGAAAGGTATCCTGTACTGTTAAAATAGAGATGAATATGTACCATAACATACTGTACAGACAAGGGAGTGAGTAAAATAATTTAGCCTTATGTCACAATTTCTAAATCCATTCCCATAATTCATTTTACTTATTAGTTAGCTCATATTTGAGTACAGAGACCGAACCTGTTCCCTGAGAGAAAATCATCGCTCGTTTGACAAAAGGAAGTCATGGATGGAAATTATGGTGTTGGATTAATTGAAGCATGGACAGAATACAGTATGTGCAAACAATAACTGTTACAAAATGTTAATACTCAGGCAGGTTGAGATAAGGTAAGGAAATATTGGATAAACTGGGTAAGTGCTGTGTTGAACAGTACTCAATTTTCTCTGCTAGTGTAAGAAGAAAAATATATTATATATCTTGAGTGTCAGTACATAACCATTACCAGCTTCTTGATGTACTGGTCGCCTACTGCAGTGAACCTAGGCTAGCAAGCTTGACCAATTGTAGCCTATAGCCTACTGTACAGTACCAGTAGGTAATATTCATGACTCCTCACTCCCTTAAAGTTTTCATTTTACTAACAATTTCCTTTACAGGTTACTAAGCTTGTAACTTAAAGCCGCCTTCCCAATCCTAGCCTCAGTTAAAAATACATGCACTACTACTGACACCACAGCATTTTGAAATGTATCCTGTAGCCTAGGCTACTGTTAAAATATAGATCAATATGTAGCATACACACAAGAGAGTAGGTAAAATAAATTAGCCTTATGTCACAATTTCTAAATCCATTCTCATAATGCATTTTACTTAATAGTCAGTTCCTATTTGAGTACAGAGTCCTAACCTGTCATCAGAGAGAAAATCATCGCTTGTTGGACAAAAGGAAGTCAAGGATGGAAATTTTGGTGTTGGATTAGTTGAAGCATGGACAATATACAGTATGTGCATACAATAATTGTCACAAAATGTTAATACTCAGGCATGTTGAGATACCGTAAGTGAAGGAAATAAAGGACAAAGGACAAAGTGCTATGTTGAAGAGTGCTTAATTTTATCTCCTTGTGTAAAAAGAAATTTATATACAGTATATATGTATTATATCTTGAGTTTCAGTGCATAATCATTCCCAGCTTCTTGATGTACCGTACTGGTAGCCTACTGCAGTGAACATTGGCTATTGAGCTTGCCCAATTATAGCCAATGGTACGGTACCAGTACGGTAGGTAATATTCATTACATTGAAAGGAATGTGGATGTTTAATCTAGACCTGAACAGCAACCGAGAAGCAAGATAACTGTTAAGATAAGACTGCTAATGCCATGAAAAGAAAAGTAATGGTTACCGGTACTTGAAATGCTTACCAAGGGAAGCTGGTTTCTTTCAAACATAGAAACATATTTATAGGCTAGGGCCTGTACAAGACCAAACTGACTTCATTCAGTCCAAGCTGAACGCCGGGAGGGGGGAGGTCTTGCGGTCTGATAATGAGCTGTGTGAATTTAAAATACCGTACAATTTAGTGAAACATTTACGATTGTTTCAAGAAAAAATATTGGCCTAGTGAATAGGTTTTTCAACATTCTTGAAAGGAATGTGGATGTGTAGGCTAATCTAGACCTAAACAGCGTCCAAGAAGCAAGAGAACTGTTCAGATAAGTCTGATAATACCATGAAAAGAAAAATACTGATAGGCTACTAGTATTTCCCAGTCATTACATTCTGATCAGCCAAACACTTAGTTTTCTATTGGAAGAATCACCTAATAATGCAGGCACAAACAGATCTACGGTAATTCTTATATTCTATTGCATACAAATCCTTAACCCAACAAGTACCGGTAGCCAACGGTATTGAAATAATTTATTTTTGAGTCAAGACTCTTGACAATAGGTCTTAGCCTATCACAATTTGGGGTAGGCCCAGTACAATGCAGGTATTTTTATACAGTACTGGTAGCCTATGCTTGCTCCAAATGAAAGGTACTTTTATACAGTACCGGTAGCCTAGAAGTTTGATTCTCTCTATACTGCCTACACAACAATATATTCACCGAGATACAGTATTCAGCCCAAAGCATAGGTTAAAATCGTATTTTCAGACCAAATTACCCCAGACAAGTGATGAAAAAACGCTGAAACATCGATTTAAAAACTTTAAAAATGCACATTGCCACTAAAAATGAAACCACACACCTGAATTCATATAATTTTTAATACTTGTAACAAAAGAAAGAATGTAACATCCGATATATCAGGTTATGTTGTTTCACACATAGGTTAAAATTTGTCGCAACTGCGGTCCGTAAATCGGAATAAAGATTTATCACGAAATTAACACAATGCAGGTCATTTTATAGGCTACCGGTATAGAGGGACCGTGATGTTGTGTTCTTCATTATTATTTCAGTATTCATCAGTTTAGGAACTATTTTGAGCGATTTCCACAATGTTTACATTTTTTTTTAATCTACTTCATGCTACGCCATGTTGGATTTAAACATGTTCCGTGGATGGAGCGAAGTTTTTCTACGATCCATAAAATGGCGTCCGCTCCATGGAACAAGTTTAGGGAGCGCTCCATCACACCGCGTTCACAGCGTACTTTCTTCAACAGTTGATCAACTGTTTGCTACCGTGAACGCAACCAAATGTAGGCCTAAAGCGTGCTAACAGTCACGCCGGCGCCGCATCGCATGCTTGCGCGAGGTCTGTCCGAGTTTGTACGTTCGTAGCGGCACTACAGTATAGCGTCAGTTTACGCAAGTTTGCATCAGTTCGTGTGTTATGGTTATGCGACATTAAGAACCTATGAAAAAGACGTCATGAGCTCGTTAAGGATGATTCAACGCAGAATTTAGAGCGCAGACGCGTAGCGATCGATATATTCCATATCGATTCCTCGCTACATGCCCGAGCGAGCTCGAACTTAGCCAAGCCAAGACCAACTACAATACTCAGACCTTAATGTAGAAAAAACATGGCGGCGATGGTTGCCCTACCTATAGCTAAGATCATGTCATCGGGGTTGTCACAGTTCGTGTAAATTATTATTTTTACTCACCTAAGAGCATAAAAGTTATCACAAGACGAGACTAGGTTCCGAAGAAATATGCATCAATAATTTAGACTTACCTGAATTAATTTATCTATATAGTACTGTCCTCGAATTATAGGTTTCTTCGTCTTCACCCAAGGGGCAGCTACAATAGTCTCACTGTTTCTGTGGTTGAATAATAAGCTTCTTGGCGAGTTATCACGATTTGCATTTAAGTTCAGTAATTATAGATTAATATTATTGGCATAAAATCAAACAGATTCTGAAGTAGGAGAGAACAAAGTACCCGGTTACTGAAGTGCTGTCCCAGCACATGCAGAGTATTTGTGTACACAATCGGGATGAGAATAGTTGCCTGAAATAATCGAACCAACGTTATAGAGATACAATTCAATTAAGACCTCTCGTAGAATTGCCTAAAATCTCGGCTAAAACATCACACGGAATTAGTTGATTGAAATATGCATAGAAGTCGTCGTGTGGATATCTGAACATAATTATGGAGATTACCACACACAAAGGACACAATAATATGTTACCATCTAACCTATTAAACATTCGCTGTTACCGTTTGGAATAGTTGTACGCTGGAAATAGTAGATTTAGTAAAGTAATGTAGGTAGGAAAGCACCATCTCCCTCTTACGGAATTATCGCGGCACACCATCTCGCAATATAAGTACATAATTGGCAAGTTACTCACAACACTTTATTACACACATCATAATAGAAAATAACTTGCACGCTGTAAGAATCACAAAAGTATGAATAATGATGGAAAACAATGAGTTCACTGTTTGGCACAGGGGAAACATCTTCCTTAACCTATAAAACAGAAGTTTATTGTAATATTTGGCGTGTATACAAGGCGGTGTAGAACATCTGCTAGACTGGTAAGGATTTACGGAGGCACATGAAGCTGAACGTTCAATATAACGTCAACGGTTTGATCTTGCCGTAGATGCTCATTACGTTTTCCCTTTACGTACTTAAGTTCGACACTACTGGTACTGAAGTGTACTAAGCTATTATTATATTGTCACTAACTAGCAAATCATTGCGGTGTATATTCTTGAGACTCTTCTATTACCGGTACCGGTAATGATTTAGTCTTAGGTACCGTACTTCAACATCTGCAGTAAATGACACAATGCCATCGGTCGACTGAACAATCATCACACAACCGAACCAGTCCATAATAAGCGTATTATCACATATTTACACACGATTGCAGTACATTAACGCGAACTGGATTTATCAGACATACTCAAGACACAAAAAATTACAGATGAGCAATAGTTAATCCCAACTTTCACCAAACGAAGCTTATCAAAGATAATATTGTATCCCAGCAACGAATGTAAACAAACAATATCTCGGGCTTCCGCATACGCCATTTTCACACTTTCGATACCTGCATTAAGGTCTGAGTATTGTAGTTGGTCTTGGCCAAGCGCGGCTGTAGCGTGCCAACACCCACGCGACGCCGCTTTACATGCTTGCACACGGCCGAGCTCTGAAGCAACGCAATACGTAAAGACGAAATCATTGAGATTCGAGAAGACTGAACTGCGTTTCTCTGCGATGTAACAGTAGGCCTACTTGCCAATCTTCGAAACATACGAGCATGTTGGCGCGAGTGGTATAGCACAGATTTCCTTATCTTCAAAAGCCCAAACAATACAAGAGGAATACGGAAATTCCCCGCGTATATCTCGCACCGACAAATTTCACTCGTATTTTCGGCTCGCGTATATCTCGCCCCCCATTTTTTTAGTTGAAATTTCAGGGGAAAAAGTGCGAGATATACGCGAGCAAATACGGCATATTTGTAGAGCACAGTGTTAAATTTGTAGAACATAAATTCACCAGATGTGCTGAGAAAAATGTTGAAATGAGCGATGCAATGCATTGTCCGTTGCATGACATTGTAAATGATGATGAAAACAGAATTGGGCAGGATAATAACCTTCCAATCATTGAAGTTTCAGTTGCTGGTCAGGTTAGTGACAACATTGATGTTCCAGGTATTGCTCAGGTTAATGAAGACATTGTTGTAATTAATGATGATGAAAATGATGAGATTGACCAGTTTGGTGTTCCAGAAAATGCAGGTAGGAGGTACCCTTTAAGGGAGAGATGCCCAAAACAATTTCCTGATTATGAGGTCTATTTTGCTGAAAGTATTGACTAGATGGAAAATAGTGTGTTTCAAATTTTTAAACATGTAATTTCTTTCAGGTTGCATCACATTTTCCAATAATTTGGATTGTACTCGTGTCGACTGACTGTTGAGTAGCAGTATCAATTCCTTGAAGATCTGGATATTCTGTTATCACCATGGTCAATGATATTCTACAGAGGGAAGCATACACTGTCTGGACCAGCACACACTCGTCTGAGACAGGAGAACATTCACTCGCCAACGAGACTGATGAGCTCTTTGTTTCCAACAGCTACATTGACCATTTCGGAAAGGAAAAGAAAGGATCAAGATTTACGGTATTTTATTTTTCATTCTCATTGAAAAAACGACTATGATGAAAAGTCGCCGGGCACTTACCCGCATGAGCCCTTGCAGATTCACCCACAAGATCTTCACAGTGGCAGGTAGAGGGAAAGCCTCCAGGAACAAGTGAATTTCTACAGTCAAGTCGGATCTGGAGCAACTGGGGATCCCACACGAGTTCATACATGACCACCCACAGTTCCGCCAAGCCATTACCACATCACTTACTAGTAGGAAATATTTACAAATTTAGCGTATGGCTTTTAGTGCCGGGGAGTGTCCGAGGATATGTTCGGCTCGCCAGAGTTTGTAGCTGCTTCACCCATGGGGTGTGCTACGAGTACCGTCGCGTGTGGATGAGATGAATGAAGATGGATCAGTAAGTTCATTTTCAAGTGGTTCCAACTGTGACTACTAGATGCCTCTGACACCTAGCGATGAACGTTGGAACTTGATAGACCGTTTCTAACGAAATACAACCTACAAATGTGGCTACACACAACCAATTGTAGTGGTAGGTTCTTTTTCATGCCATAAATCTATGACATTGGACCACCGGCTTTATTTCCTCTCTGAAGGAAGGCATACTGAAGGATTTTAACGCTCTTAAAAATCCGATGATTTAGGTCAGGTTTGAACCCGCGATCTTGGGCATAGCAGTTCATGCTATTAACTATGCCACCGAAGCCGCTACTATACTCTGTATTACCAATAATGATCGCTGACAGCTGTCAAAGCTAGCACGTGGGGAAATGCTGCGTTGCCACTGAGGCAGATCATGACTCATAACATTCCAAGAGGCTTGCAGGAAGACACAAATACTGGGGAAGTTAGCAGCCCCCCTGCCTGGCGCTCTAATGACCATGACGAGTGAAGAGACACTGAGTCAAACCATGTGTTCACTGCTGTGTTGGCATACTTTGCAACACTGCTTGCCGTTGCGATGGGGACTGTTACCCCTCTTGTCTCCACTCCTCACCTCACCCTTCGAGCGGATGACAGCTTTCACTGTTCATCTTTTGTAAATCAGAGTATAGTAGGAAGAACACAGGGAACAGCAGACCATTATGGATGGAGAAAGAAAGCTGGCTCAAAGTCAGAAGATGAAGGAGTTCTGGAAGAGGAGCAAGTAGAAAACCCAAACGACAAAGAAGAAGACTTATGAATAACCTCACTTTATTATATACATAATAACATGAAATCTCATCTCCAATCGTCAGCACAGAACACACATTACACAGCCTGGTATTGTATACTCTAATGTTTCACATTGCAATGCTTGGAAGACAGAGGATGCACAATGAATTATATCCTAGGATACCAAGCTTATTTAAGGTCTTCCTTATTTTAATTAGAAAAAGAGCCTAGGAACCAACTTTAACAGAAACCTCCTTTAGAATTACAGTTTTACAAGGCATTTTGTTTTGATAGTTTAAAATCTATTTCCCATTCTTATGTATGTATTGTCTTTCCAGGTTCGGCATTGCCATCGAGTGATTAGTAGAGCTCGGATATCTTATGTCCAATTTGATGCATGTAATGTAAGCTGAAACCTTACTCATCTATTTCGAGAATATTTGGTTATATCCGTTTAACAATAACTCGAGCAAAAATAATGTGCCACTTATATGGTGCAGATATTTGCCATTTCATTAAACTAATGTTCTAACTTAAACTATATAGGATCACATAAATTACAACTTTTAGACAAAGACAGAAATTCCTGAAAAAATCTGTATTTTTCTCATGCCCAAGATTCTATTGTCTGTAACATTACAACTGCAACATAAACTTTCGTCTCAGGCCAGAGTAATTTAGGTCCATTGTGATATTCCTAAAATCTTTTACAAGCTCAGTACCGGTATCATGGGCGCCCATAGGATTTTTTCCAGGGGGGGGGCCAAGTAAATATTTTTGTTTCATTGCCTCCCTGTCACACCCCCCCCCCCCCCCACACACACACACACAAAACAGTTTCATTTCTTACTTACTTCGTCTTCGTGATACTCATTATTTGACTGATCTGAAACCATTGGCTACTTTGTGGCAAGTTTGGGAGGAATGTTTTCTTTGAGTTTTTGTCCGTTAACGTTCGCTTTTCTTCGTGATTCAACGTCGTAATGTTCAGTTCTTGAAAACAGGAAAAAACTAGTGGTATCGACAAAAATAAAAATCAAGTACCGTAGTTCATTAAAATGGTATCGTTAATCCAGTTCGCTAACTTTCTAAATAACTGGATATATTTTCACATGATCCCAAATCACTAAGTTAAACTGTGGAAATATCCCAACATCTGAATCAGACAATTATTTAAATAGCACTGTTTCCAAATACGGTAGGCTACGGTATCTAGTTTGTACTGGCCATTACAGCAGATCGTCACGTCTTTCCTCTTCTAAACAACCAATCGGAAATACTTCGCATTGCTCTTCTAGAATCATGAAACACTTGTAGTTAACGAACTGATAAACTCGAGCCTATGGTTTTAGTAAAAATTAGTTTTGTCAATAAAATATATTTCGCCCGATTATTAATAACCACTAAATAAAATGGATAAAAACCACTATATCACTTACTTCTTAATACCATTATTCGCATTCTCGACTGAAACAAGAGGAATTGTGATACAGGAATGGTGATACGAACGTAAACAAACCACTTCTTTCAATTTGTAATTGAGCCGTATGCTCAAGATTTTCTCTGTTTATGAAAATAATATACGATAAAATAAAACTAACAGATATCGTACAATTCCGTTGAGTTTTATAAAATAACAAGTGATATATTTCGCCGTATTATTGTACCTGTGACGTAAAAAATATACTGTCTAACCAATCTAATACAAATACTTTTTGAGTTTTTAAATTTATGTGTGTTAAGGCTACCCTTGAAGAGGGGAAAATTAACCTTTTTATATTCAATAACTGGCATTGTTGTAAATGTAAACAGGTTTAAACTTCATCCCTTGTACTTGACTGTGAGTGAAATTCTGGTTTATGTTATAACGTGTCATTAGGCGAGTGTGTATATGTAATGTTATTTCAGAGTACCGATAGCGTAGTTTTGTGATGAGTGCCCCGGAACATGAAACATGATACGTACGTGGTATTTCCCTGAAGGTAGTGTTGAAAATATCATAGGCCTACTAGGGATGGCTGCTGTCAGCGTCGGCAATCAAATTTCGAATATTTAGGTAACCAGTCGTCATCGTGGAGCTTAAATTGAGGTACTCAACTACACAGATGGGCTTAAGGATCAAATTACAACATTCTGTCCTTTCTTACAATGCATGCCACGATGGATTTACGTTGCTTCCCCCGACTTGGAATATGCAGATTTATTAAAGTTGTAACCTTCCCAGGTCACAAGGGATCGAACCCTTACTTTCGGGACGTACGATTTTCATAATCGTCCACATATCTTTATTTGATGCCTTTTTGTGTTTTATAATTATGTAATGAAGTGTATAATATCATGTGATTTATTTCCGATTAATTTGTTTAGGTTTTAAGGGATTGTAATTGGCAGGATCTGAGTCTAGTTGTATGTGAATATTTTAACATTGGAATAATCTTCAGTCAGAGAGTCTGGAATTGTGTGCAAGAACCAGGAAGTAGGCTTGTCGTCGCCTGGGTTTTTCTCTCGCAAGCTCAAGTGCATGATGACTCATGCAGATAGGAGGCTTGGCAACCCTGTGCTAGGGGTGTGTCTAGGGTATTTTGAAGACCAAGAAGGCACTCCTTATATGGTAATGTTTTGTTTTGATTGGCTGGACCCGTGAGGGAAGCCAGGTAGGCCAGTGATTTGTGGAGGGGAGATGAATGTTATTAGGACTTGACGAAGCTGTGAGGGCGACTCATTCTTAGGACTCCGTGGGGAGTAGTACTCAATCTTTGGACCGCGTGTAGGGCGGTGTACTCATCCTTTGGACTCCGTGTGGAGTGGTTCGTATTCTTGGCAAGACTCCGTGAGGGAGTGGAACTTGTATTTTGGACTTGTGTGTTTTTGGTGGAGAAGGAAGGTATTTCAGACGATCACAAGTTGGTGTTCGATGTGCAATTACTGAGTTGCTGGCTATACATTCTCAAGGGAATTATGAGCCTAGTTTCAAACAATTAGTCTAGATTGTTTGTCTCGAATCGCATGAAGTATTGTAAACTAACGTCTGTTTACCGAAATTCTGAGACCATAGTGGTAAATTGTTATACGACAAATACTAGTAAAATATGTATTAGTAAACTCAGGAGCGAACTAGATGCGATAATCCACCACACGGATTTAAAGCATCTTTGTATAATCAGATCCACGAAACTAGATAAATCGTTGGATGCTGACCATCAAAGTAATAATGTACATAATATTCATAGTTGAGAGGCTTGCGTGTGAAATATATAGTAATTGTGCTGCGAGTAAGTAGGAGTGATTCTCTGGGAGCAACTAACCCTCGAATCAGTAGAGTTAAGTCGTCACAGCTGAAGTCAACGCCTGTAAGTACCAGTCATCATTATTTCCGAGGGTCATCAATATGTCATAAGTGTGCCTGTGTGAATATGATAGGGAGTTTTAGATAGTCTGTATGACGTGGATCGTGCGAAGTGTATTTCATGTCTGGTATCAGAATATATTGTACATTTTACCAAATCTATGGTGCTTTTATTTATGAGGTAACCAGTGTAGTTAAGAGTGAATGTTTATTGCTGTTACTCATACCGTACAGGTGTTTAACCCTCACGCAACCAGTGAAGCCGAGCAGTTACAAAGTTTCCATAACATATGAGGCTGTTTCTTCGCCTGAGTGTGTATTTAACTATGAGTGGCATACACTATAAATATGCGTTTGCTAAAATTACAAATTAAAAAAATAATACAAAGAATGTAGATTAAATTTTAACTGATATCATACACAACCAATGTGCAAAAACAATTATTTAAATACCGGTACCAAGTTTGGAATTTCCTCATTGGTACAATTTCACATTCAAGTCAGATCAACAGCAAGAACACCAAGGTGACTAAGGCGATCCTTTCATTTATGTCCTTAAATAATCAACAATGCCAAAGTATATTCTCTTGTCGAGGGCCTAAACTTAATCAACTTGACGTTTAATGACCAAGCAGTTTTGTACAGTTTTCCAGAATATTTTCCGTCTCTAAAACCTGCCGCCTTAGCAGTTGCAAGTTTGTCCCCCCGTCAATACGGGTCTGAATATAGTAAATTATCCAATATTGTAAGCACGACCTTACAGGACCAGTGTTTTAGTAGTCAGCATAGAAAAGCTTATTTTAGGAGTTAAGAAACGCTATCGATGTTGCAATGTCTAAAAATATCTCCAGAACGTGCTTTTCATATCGACACTGCCGAAGTGAGGTGGCAAAAGTAGTAGCCACTCAAGATAGTGATAGGGAAACATACGGTATTTAACACTAGGCATAACCGTATTGAAATTTGGAGCTTACCTAGATATTAGGCCCCTTTAAACATCAATTATCATCATCATCCATTGGTGACAGAGTGCATGGCATCATTAGAACCATATTTTTATTTAACAATTGTAAATACATATTACGTCAGCAACATTACAGAATTTTGTTATTGTGACAGTTGTCAGTTGACTATTTGTAACTTCCATTTATGAAATAAACTGGTGTGACAATGAACAATCTTATTTCAACATTCTCGGAAATCCAGGCCCCCAAAGGGCGCCCACGATATTAACCCATGCATGAGTACCAAATGGCCGAACAGACCCACTTAAAGGTTGAATATTCTAAGAGCAATTCTTAGTCAGCACCCACAAACTGAGAGTAATCAACATGCAAAATTTCAGTTTCATAGCCCTTGTGGTTACAAAGATACGATGAATAACGAGTGAGTATCTCCTTTTTGGATTATATATATAATAAGATAAGATTGCATTACTTACCTTTAAATTAAATATAAATAGATTCGTGGACGAAGTACACAAAATTAATAAATAATACTGTCGGCACACAGACACAGTCTAGGCGGCCGTTCATAGTGAACACAATACACACGAATGGAATGTAGGCTACGCGCATACAAATTACAATATTCCTTTGTAATATTACCCAAGTGTCTAATTTAAAGCGAAAGCACACCAGAACTATTGCATAACTGACATAATATGTAGGATGATTTTAACCTTCCGGTGGGTGCTACTGATCTTATCTCATATTCGTCAACTACCTTACAGAAGTTACGTCTTTCCACATGACATTCAAATCCATATCGGCCAGTTTGTCAATGACCCTTCTACACATTTGCTGTTGTTGCAAAAGTGATATGCGAGGCAGATTGCGCCTGATCGAGCACCATTAAGTAATAGACTATGTAGAGAACGAATGAGTGTTTCACTAATTGAAGCAAAACTATTCTTCAACAAATATTGTAATTTTTAAATTTCAGATTTCTGAGGTGTGCCAGACAGGCTTAATGCGCCCACTGCCACTATACATTATTTAATGTTTGACCTGTCAGAATGTTAAATATCTGAAGTATTTATATTTAGTACAAATTAATTAGAATACTGTAAGCTCTTTTGCAAAAAAAAAAGTTTGTTCTCAGTCTGATTTTCATATCGTTTTATTTTTCAAGGATCCAGGGGGGGGGGCATGGCCCCCCCCTGCCCCCCCGTATGGGCGCCCATGACCGGTATAGCTTATTTTTTAAATGTTAAAAAGCTTTAATCTATATTTTTTACATGGACTCCCCAAAAATGTCTTTTTGTAATTTCAAAGATCACAAATTTACCAATAGGACATATTATGTACTTGATCAATGCGGAGAATGTAAAGTTACAACCCATTATTCTGACTGGTGTTTGCCAATTGCACTCAATCCTTAGGTGCATTTTGTAAACATCACTGGCATTAATATATCTGTCCAGTCACAAGCACCACGACTCTTGACAGCTCTAGACAGCAGATTCTTACGGTTGTAAATGCCATTGATATTAATTTATTTATCCAGCCAAAACAACACAAAACTTGCCCATTGTGTGCAGTCTTGAACAGTCGGCTGTGGCTATTGCAACTTGTGAAGGTCATTGACATTAATTTATCTATTCAGCCACAAGCACAACGACCCTTAACTATTGCCCACACACCTAACCAGAAGGGCAAAACACATATGAGAAGAAAGTACATTGAATGCTGGTCCATACAGAGCCTGGATTAAGCACAAACAAATTTGATTTCATGAATACAATGTGTAATCTTTGTGGTGGTAAATCGAAGGGAATTTTTATTATACCCTAAGATCAAAATTAAAGGAAAATCAGCCAATAAATGTTTCCCAGTTGCCTTTTTAAAATGAAACATGATAAATGATCATTGCCTTATCTTCAAGATAAAGCGAGTTCACCCTACATCTATACTATATCCATTTAGAACAAGTAGTTTGAAACAATGAAGCGACTGGATCAAGCTTTGGTATTTCCTATCGTCACGTATGGCTCTGATTGTGAGTCCTGGACCATAAATGCTGCATCCCGTAGGACAATCGAAGCCTTCGAGATGACGTGTTATCGATGAATGCTACGAATATCGTGGGTAGCAAGAAGAACAAATGAATCTATTCGGAAGGAGCTAAGGATTTCTCCTAAAGCACGCTCACTTCCAAACATCCAAAGGCAAATGTTGAACTTTTTCTACCATGTCATCCGGCGAGACGGCATTGAGAAGTGTATCATCCCGGGTAAAGTTGATGGGAAACGACTGAGGGGACGTGCTCCGAACCGGTACCTTGACCAGTTAAAGATTCTGACTAATATGCCACTTCAGAAATTAATGCACACAGCAGAAGACCACGGTGCATGATGGGGTATTGTTAACAGAATGGCGTGAAGGGTCACGACGTTCAAAATCTAACTACGACCAAGAAGAAGAAGAAGTTTGAATGTTTTATCCATGTCTCATGCGAGACAAAAGCTTTCCATGTTCCAGACGAAGAGTGCATTTGTAGGTTGTGTGGGGAGTTCTGTGACAGATGTCACGCACTGAGATGTGAACGAAGGCCGTCGCTAAAGGACTTGCGTGGCGACCAGGATTTATAATCTTGAGTAAATTAATTCCATTTGTTTATTATATGTACTGTGTTTAACTACGGCCATTGGCTGCATTAAACATTTATTAAATGTCATATAGCCTAGTAGAAGACGATGGTGTTGGTAAGCAAAGCTGGAAGGAAGTGATATAATTGGAGCTGTGAAGTTCTTGCAGGGTAAGTTTGTTTTTAATCTAGAGTTACTCACTTACAATACGACAAGTAGAGATACAGCAAACATAAGCAAGAGGTTGCACACCGGGTCATAATGAAAAGGTAATGGTTATTTATTATTTCTCTGTAAATGGCAATGTAGGAAAATAAACTGCAACAAGTTTATTTCAACTCGCGTTAACAAAAATTCTCTCCAATTAACCAAAACATTGCTACTCCATTGTTCTTGATCAGGTTCTATATGGCAGAAAGTCAAGAAACTGGTTCCCTTATTTTCGATGTACTTTCTTCTTTATTCTTGTGTGTGTTTCATTACAGGGTGAAACATTGGATCCAGTGTAATCTCCGTGTCAAAGCATTCAAAGAATTTAGAAGTTCTGTTCTTCAGAGCATACTGAAAAAGAAAGGAAGAACCACAGATTGTCAGAGAAAGTCTTAGGATTTCTCCAAAATAACATAGAAAGTTGGCTTCTCACAGCAACATACAGTTTAAAAGGAAGGAGGATCCACTGGCCTAAGGAAATAAGGTTTTCTTGAATCTTGTGAAGATAATTGGATTTATGGAACTTAATTATCAGTCCATTAAATATCTCAAAATACCACCTGCTGTTCATCGTTTTCACATGGTCCCTCTGAATCCATGAGATCATCTGCACTGTAGTCTCTCCTTGAGAGCTAGAACAACTCACTCGCTCTTCATGGAGATCAGGTACACAGACTAGAATCACTTGGCAACCTGCCCTAATATAGTTGATGTGAAGTGGTCAAAATCAGCCTTGAAGAGCATCGTCATTACAAGCGTCAATATTCTATCTTGTGTAGTTTCTTTGAAAGGTATGCCCCATATATCAAAACGCGTGATAAAACTAACCCTCAGATTAAGTCATAGAGGACCACGCGTATCAACGGATATCTTATAGCCTGCGGATTGTGGAGACTGTGTAGCCAGTGTGACAACACCTTCAACCGTATCACCTTGGGTTTAGGTCATCAAGTGCCCTTCTCATACCAAGCACAACAGAGCACCAGGATCTTAGACCTCTGGAGGAGTCGGGAATCGTAAGACAAAGATGCATCAGTGAATGTGAACCAACTTCACAGCTAACGAGAGGTTGTTAAGGTAAATCCCACTAAATCTACCTACGAGTACCATCATATGGTTGGTTACAGTAGATGCTCATATTGTGATTAACAATGTTGTTCCACATCATACAGATCTTTCTGACTGGTCACCGACTGCCAGGCATACGACAGTCTTGCTTTACAAACTTGAATCTTTATATTGTCGCATCTATCACCTTTATTTCATTACCGCTAGTGAGGTGTCTTAACTCCTGTATATATTTTAAAAGTGATCACGTTCCTCACTTGGATGCCCTTCACTCTACTCGCAGCGAGACTCCTCCTTCAGCGTTGAAGCTACTCATGGATCAGTTTTACTGTTGAAGTGTGCGATCGGTAACCTTTATCACGTCTCTTCGGGTTGCTTTAATTGTGAGTCCGTTTCGTTAAAGATAATTCAGTACATGAGTAGTTTCTGCAATTTATCCCAATTAATGATACAGATGAAGTCATCAAGATAGGTAGATTTTGAGAGTCAATAGTAATGGGAATATGGAGAGGATTTGATCATGACTTTCATAGATCTAGAAAAGGCATATGATAGTGTCCCCAGAGAGAAGGTATGGGAAACCATGGTTAAGAAGAGACTGGGAAGAGAAATGTTGGAAATGGTGCAAGCAATGTACAACAACTGTGTTAGCAGGGTACTGACCCCAGTTGGAAAGACAGATTGGTTTAGGAACAAGACTGGACTAAGACTGGGGAGTGTGCTGTCACCTCTCTTGTTCATAATGGTGATGGATGAAATTGTAAAGGAAACAAAGGAAGCATATGGACATAAAGAAATTAAGTTACTGTTATTTGCAGATGATATTGTGGTCTGGGGAAGGAACACCGAAGAAGTGCAAAAACAACTAGATGCACTGAACGAAAATATTCAGAAGTACAGCCTGAAAATCAGTATAGAGAAAAGCAAGACCATGGTGATGACAAGAGGGGAAAGACAAGGAAAGGGCAATGTGAAAATTGGAAGTCAGAGTTTGGAAATTGTGGACACGTTCAAATACCTAGGAAGTGAATTGATGCAAACTGGTAGGTTGGACATGGAGATTGGCAGGAGGGTACAGCAGAGCAATGCATTCTATCAAAGTGTAAGAAAACTTGTTTGGGATAAGGAAGTACCAAGGAAAAGCAAGGAGGTAATGTATAAAGTGTACTATGTTCCCATATTAACTTATGCAGCTGAGACTTGGACCCTGACAAGCAGGCAAGAGAGTAGAATCCAAGCCAGTGAAATTAAATTCCTAAGAAGTATGATAGGAAAGACAAGGAAAGACAGAGTGAGGAATGAAGATGTTAGGAAGGAAGTAGGGGATGGCAAAACTAAATGAGAGAATTGAGAAGAATAAACTAAGGTGGTTTGGACATGTAAAGAGGATGGAGGAAGATAGAATACCAAGACAGATGCTGGAGGCGAAGTGCAAGGGTAAGAGAGCAAGAGGAAGACCTAGAACAAGGTGGATTGATTCAGTGAAGAACAGCGTAAGAAAAAGAAATCTGGACTGGGACAAGATCGTGGAAGAAGAATGGTGGAAGGAAAGAGGAAAGTGGAGAAGTGCCATAAATACCCTGACCCGGCAGGAGCTGGATAAGGGGAAATGATGATGATAATGAGTAACACGGAGAGCAAAACATTATTTTTCTCTCACACAATATCAATACTTTAAGCAACCACGTAACTATGGTCATGATGATACCACTGCATCGTTCCAGTTTCAATATTTAGTTACTGTTTTCCATATCTTTTTACATTATATTTTTAATTTTTTTAATTTTCGAAAAGATAATGAGACCTAAAACAATTTTCATGAAAAAAGAGAGCGGTTATTTAATTATCGCTTTTTATGAATATTAATCGAAAGATCATTTTAATTATGATGATGACATTTGTTTTAAGGGGCGGAACAGCAAGGTCATCTGCCCATTTAGTAATGTACACAATTACCCTATTATATTAATGAATACCCCCAGAAGGAAATCCTGCGTACGCCACTGCACGCCAGTACAGCTATCACAACAGCACAGGTTGTCACAGAAATTCCACATACACACACAAGTATACGGGGCTATATCACCACAATGTTGCAAAGTCCCTAGAATAAGCAACAACAACAAATCCCTGAATGACTACATCTATAGCACAACAAGGCTGATTTCAACCACACTGCAGTTACGTGGACACTGGGACTAGCTCCAGTATTTGTCGTAGCAATTTTCCTCACTCCAAAAGTCTTTAAGTTTAGAATACACCTTCAGAGAATCATTGTTATAATTCAATGCCTCGCACAATCGACAGTAATGGAACACTGGCGTCTGAAAGTAGCCATGTTCGTTTACCACTTTGAAACACTTCTTCCACTCAAAATAAGCGTTATATTCAGAGTGTGTTTTGTCCAAATAAACTAGGTATCTTGCTAAATCAGCAGGAGCCGCGAACTCTGAAGCGTGGATATACGATTTCGGTGGGAGCACTCTGCTACAGTCCTGTTTGGACATGCCCATGATGACAGGGACTGCTCCATAATGGTAGGCGTTCCACCAGGCTTTCTCGGTGATGTAGTCGCGACAGTTGGAGTTCTCAAACGCCAGGTAGAACTTGTACTTGGACAAAGCTGGACATTCCTGGGTAAAGTGTCCTGGACACCTGAAACATTAAGTAATCGTTCATAAACTTGCACATAATACATTTTACGGAATAACTCTCCTCGACTTTAGACTGCTGTCTCATTTTCAAGTGTAACTGGAATGGCTTTTAGTACCGGGAGTGTCCGAGAACATGCTCGGCTCGCCAGAGTTTGTAGCTACTTCTATGCGGACACCCATGGGGTGTGGAGTGTTGTCTGGGGAGGAAAGTGTGATTGTAAGGACGAGGAATTGGAAGGTAGCGGCTGTGGCCTATAGTTAGGGACCAACCCCGGCTGTGGCCTGGAAGGAAGATGGGAAACCACAGAAGACCATCTTCAAGGTTGCCGTCGGTAGGATTCGAACCTCCTCGCCTCCCGGATGTGAGCGACTGCCTGCAGCCCCGCCATAACGACTACGGCTAACTCACCCGGTAACTCAAAATAATAACAATAATAGTAATAATAATGATGATAATATAGTCCAAGAAATGCAAGAGAATCAACACCAAAATTCAACATTACACGACTGTCATCAAACCTGAGACACTCTACGCCAGCGAGACCCTAAACCTCAATACAAAGGAGATCTTGAGAACATCAAGAAGGCTGAGAGAAAAATAATCCAGAAAATATTGGGCCCTAAACTCACAGATGATGGGTATCGCCTGCAATCACTCACAGTCACAGAGAGATACTCCAACATCGAGTCAGATTTCCGTAACCGACGACTGAGATTCTACGGCCACATTATGAGACTGAATGACGACCGATTAACAAAACAAAACAAAATTGACTTACTTACGGAAACTTAAAGTGACAACAGTCTGGGTTACCCAAGTCCAAATTGATCTCGAAAGTGCCAACATCACACCAATAGACAAAGACGATCGAATGACATTCCGACATAAGATCCACAGTTGGGAAGTCACAAATGAAGATCCACCAAGCAGACCAGGGAAAGGATGTACGGAGGAATGTCGAGTTCGACACTGTAAGATGATGAAGGAGTTCTGGAAGAACAAGAAGAGCAGTAACGGATCATAATTTGCTTAATCCTTAGGGTTTAAACAATGAAAATAAATAAGTAATGATAATAATAATAATCAGAGAATTTGGGGTTAAAACCAAGCTGGCAAATATTCTCAGAGAAACCCTAACAGGCACAACATCTAAGGTGAAGTTCATGGGACAATTGTGCCAATCATTTGCAATCAAACCAGGCGTGCGACAGGGTGACTGATTGTCACCGCTACTATTTAACTGTGTCCTAGAGAAAATTGTGAGTGTTTGGAATTCCGAACTTGAAAATCAAGGGGTAAGTCCGATCTGCCTAGGAAGAAAGTCGGGAGGTGTCAAAGTCAACTGCTTGGCTTTCACTGACGATTATGCGATACTTTCAGAAAACCTAGAGGAAGCAGCCATACAAATCAACTTCCTAGAAAATATCGCAGGGAGGACTGGGCATAGGATCTCAAAAGAGAAGACCAAATTCATGACGAATGACAAACATGGAACAAAATTCCTTGAAACAGAGATTGGATGAATTGAGGGTCAAATACCTCGGTGAGGGCATACAAGAGAATGTACTAAAGAAACCTGCTGTGGGGGATCAGATCTCAAAAATGGGGAGACCTTACGGGCTAACTAAAAACATCTACAACAAGAAGTGCATCTCTTGGAACGCCAAGATAGAGCAGTATAACACTGTGGTTGAAACAGAGTGTTTATATGCCAGCGAATGCCTCTCAATGATCTACAAGTCGGAGAAGCTGGAGATCTTAGGAAGAAGCATACTTCGGAAAATCATGAGTCCAGTCGAGACTGAAACCAGCTGGAAACTTCGAAACAACAATGAAGTCTACAAAAATGTGGAGGGCGGCTTCAATGGCATAGTTGGTAGCATGCTGAGCTTCTATGCCCAAGGTCACGGGTTCAAACCCGGCTGAAGTCGTCGCGTTTTTTAAGAGCGTTAAAAATCCTTCAGTTTTCCTTTTTTCGAAGGGGAAGTAAAGCCGGCGGTCCCATGTCATAGATTTATGGCATGAAAAAACCTTCCACTAACTACACTTGTGTGAAGCCAAAATTTGTAGGTAAGAATTGATAACGCTCTATTAGTTCCAACGTTCGCCACCAGGTGCCGACTGCGATGCCATCTAGTACCCAAGTCCGCAAGCTAGATGTCATGGACGGTAGCATTTGGTGGCAAATGTAGGAACTACCGTGCTTGAAAATATTGTCTGCAGTCCTTACTTGAATTAAAACAGATAACACACACTAATACAGCCAGTGGTTCTTAACCGGTGGTCCACGGACCAAAGGTGGTCCGCGAGTGACTCGGAGTGGTCCGTGGGAAAAAAGGGTCCACCAGCACGTATAAGAAAGTGGCCAATAAATGGGGATTACGGAAACGATGTGCATTGAACGAGAATCGTCCAAACGTATTCGCGGCGATGCTATCAGGGTTTGAATTGAAATATCTTTAAAATAAGGATTATTGAGGAAGGGTTACAACTGATAAGGTGTATTGTGGTAGGAGGTGGTCCGTACATGATTCAATTTTAGGCTGAGTGGTCCGCAGACTTCTACGGGTTCAGAACCACTGAATACAGCCATCACAATTAACACCGGTTATCAGACAGATTCTACACACACACCCAAAGTACACGGGGCTACATGACCGCATTTTCGCAGCCCCTAAACTAAGGAACCAACCAACCTAAAATGTGGAGAAATTCTCAGAAACCATGAAAAGGAGGTGGTTGTCGTTTCTTGGACACTTGTACAGGCAAAACCAGAATAACCAAACATATATTCGACTACCTAAGGAACAAAAAGACAACTACAGCATGGGCACAGGTACAAGAATGAACATAATCCTATTTGCTGATGATCTGATTAGAGGAGAGAATGATAATATGGTCCAAGAACAGCTGGATGTATTGAAGGAAAATATTGCAAAATGGGGAATGAAAATCAAGTGTAGAGAAAAGAAAGGCAATGGTATGGACAACAGAAAAGAAAGAAGGAAAAGGGAAGTAGTAGAGCACTTCAAATATTTGGGAAGTGAAATTGGAAATTTTAATTTGTGTAACAGCTCAAGAGGAAGAAGAACCAGCACAGGACGAACATGACGACGCTGTTATCAGTTCGGAACCACCATCGAGACTAGAGATTGAAAGGGCCATCAAACAACTCAAGAACATCAAGGGTGCTACTAGACAATATCGCACCGGAGGCACTGAAAATTGATATCGAAACATCAGCAGATATTCTGCTTCCACCCCTGTGTGGGTGCGGGTTAGAATACACCCACGGTATGCCCTGCCTGTCGTAGGAGGCGACTAATAGGGCCGACATGGCCGAATAACTTGCCAGTTTTTGATTTGTTCAGACCCCCTGTGGATGGGGAGGGCAGAATTCATCCACGGTATCCCCTTAGGCGACTTAGAGGGGGCCTTATAAAGGTCGATTTTGGTTTTCTGGTCCCAGCTCTGGTTTGACCAATAGAAACAAACATGCATGCTGTTAGGGGAAGGGCCACCAGCTTGGCCATCTGGCCAGAAAGCCTAGACGGTATGCCCCATCCCGTCAGGTGGGTGCGCCATGTACCCTACAGTAGTATCCGCCTTACAACGAAGGTCCCTGCATGGCCGAATACTGGAGCTGCATAAATCCTGTGCATGCCGAGGGGGAAGTGCCTGTTCGAGGCACTGGGACCCCGGGCAATACTTGCTATGCCAGGTAGGTATTGCCTTGGCTGGGTGGCGCCCACAGTGATAGCCCCCGTTCGGAGTGGGCAGTATTCGGGGAGGATTTCGTCCGGGATGCCATCAAAGCGATCAAGGACACCTGTACAGGGTGGCACCCTTAAAAAGCCGTCTCTTGAGTGTCGAGCTAATCCCAAGGTGTATACGCCTTGGGATGAAACCTTTAATAGAAGATTCCCCGCTGATAAGTCTCCTCGCTACCTGGTAGCTACGAGGACTGACGGGGGTGATTTTAAACTAGTAAAATCAATAATTTTTTCTGAGGAAATCGAGGGGAAATTTGGGGACCTAAGCGGGATTTCCAAGCTCCGGAACGGTCAGCTGCTGCTGCACACCGTTGATCGGAAGCAAACCGAAGCGTTGCTGGAATGCATGCAATTCGGCGAAATTCCCGTTAAGGTCTCAAAACACGAAACGCTGAATGAGGTCCGAGGAGTTATTTTCCATCGTGACCTCATTTTAAATAGCGATGCGGAATTGTTGCGGGATCTGGGGAAGAGAGGCGTCACCAAGATTAGGCGCATCACCCGAAAGATTGGGGAGAACAGCGTCGATACCGGCGCTTTTATTCTCCATTTTGAGGGTGATGTAGTACCTAAGCAGGTGAAGGTCACATCGTACCACTGCGATGTTCGACCGTACATCCCTCCACCTATGCGCTGCTATCAATGCCAGAGATTCGGGCATGTTTCCGCCAGGTGCACTGCCAAGGCCGTGTGTAGAGAGTGTGGCAAGGGACACATGAGGGTGAGAGGTGTACGCCTCCCCCGATTTGTCCTAACTGCCAAGGAAGCCACTCTCCACGATCGAAGCAGTGCCCTGAGTTCTGTAAGGAAGCAAAAATTCAAGAAATAAGAACTCTTGATAGGCTTTCATATCACGACGCTCGCAAGAGGTACCATGATATGAATGCCCCCGAATTTCGAGTATCGTTTGCAGCTGCAACGACGCCCTCGTTCACCCCTGCCGCATCTTTACCGAGTGTAGTACCCTCGACGCCCGTATTTTCAGCAGTATTAAAATCACCCCTCGCTGTACCAGCGAAAAATGTCAGCCCGAAGGAGGTACAACAACCTTCTTCGGCCCAGCAAAAGAAGGCGCCGGTTATACCATCTAAACCGGCGCAATCGGAGAAGAAGTCATCTTCTTCTCCGAAACGGTCGGCGAATAAGTCTTCCCCAGTTAAAAGGGGAAAGAAGACTTTGCCGACCAGGGCTGGTCCTTCTTCCAGCCCACCTAATACGAAAAATATAGGGGAGAAGAGGGAGACGGTTCGTCGCCGTCTCTCTCGCCCTCCTGCTGATGGGGTGGCTACTGTCTCTGCTGGCCTTTCCGCTCCCACTACCACCAAGGGAGCGAAGCCTGCTGAAGCCAAGCCCGTCCGTATGGAGGAACTCCCCTATAGAAAAGAAAAAAAAAGGAAGGAAGCTTGTAGTTTAACATGACCGTTAATCTCGCGATCATGAGCCACGGGACCTCCTTTTTACGTGGAATCCGAACCACAGGACATGGCATTTCACATCGAAAATCTCACATGCATTGACCGGGAATCGAACCCGGTCCGCCTTGGTGAGAGGCATACAGCTTGACCGCTGCGCCACCACGCCCCCCTATAGAAAAGAAAATAGATCGGCGGAGGAGAGGGGAACGGTTCAGCGCCGTTTCTCTTCCTCTCCTAAAGGCAGGGCTGCTCACGTATCTGCTGGCCATCCCGCTCCCACCACTACCAGTGGAGCGGTGCCAGCAGGAGCGACCTTGTTTTATAAGGACCCGGCGTCTGTGGGGAAGGGACCATCTACTTCCTCAAACACGCGTCGGCGCCGATCCAAGAAGAAATCTCTTCGGGACGTGTCGGGGACAGACACCCAGTCTTCGGACCGGGAGAAAGTCCCTCGACACCGCTCTCGCTCTTCCCTAAGAGCGAGCCTCGTGAGGTCCGACGACGACCGCGCGCAACCCAAGAGAGCGCCCGCTCCATTTTCTTCGTCTTCGGACGGAGATGTGGAGAATGAGGTGTGCTCTCCTGCCCCATCATCTCCAACTAGAGATGGGGAAGGGTGGCAAACGGTCAAGCATAAGTAGAAGACCCACTTCTACTTAAGTCCACACCATGGCACTATTACAATGGAACTGTAATAGCTATTCTGTTCATCTCGCTGAGTTACGACAATTAATATCTTCGATTTCGGCAACCATTGTCTGTCTTCAGGAATCCAGGTTTCGTCCTGGACATGAGACAACAATGCGTCACTTCAAACTCTTCTCTAAAGACCGGGTGGACGGAGCTGTGGCCGCTGGTGGCGTCTGCACTCTCGTCCACTCTAGCCTCTTTAGTGAAGAGGTGCCGTTGCGTACTCAGCTAGAGGCAGTTGCAGTTCGTACTTCGTTGCCAGTAATGGCAACAGTATGTAACGTGTACATCCCGCCTGATTCTCAGCCGGATTACGACCAGCTGGTGGATCTAGTCTCTCAGCTCCCCCCTCCTTTCCTCCTTCTGGGAGATGTTAATGCCCACAGCACCATCTGGGGCTCCGCTACACTAGCGGTAAAGGGAGAGATTTTGAGAGGCTGATCAGGCGGCTGGACCTGTGTCTGTTGAACACAGGGGAGCCTACGCACTTCTCTATTGCACACGGTACTTATTCAAGTATCGATATTACCCTGTGCAGTCGTGCGCTGGTTCCCCCGCTACAGTGGGGTGTACACGATGACCTTTGTAATAGTGACCATTTTCCAATTATCGTTACTCTTCCGAACCAGAGAGCCATCGACTTACCAAGTCGATGGCTTCTCCGTCGGACTGATTGGCCAACATTCATGGCACGTGCGGTGTTTGCCGAAGATACCTTTGAGAGTGTCGACGATCATACCATTCATATAACGAATGGTATTTTGGCTGCTGCTGAGGAAACAATACCTTCCTCATCCGGCAACTCACGCCGGAAGCTTGTCCCTTGGTGGACAGCCGAGATTGCAGCAGCCATTAAAGATTGTCGACGTGCTTTCAAATGCTATCGGAGGCAAAACACTATGGCCAACCTTATCAACTTCAGAAGGATGCGTGCTAGAGCCCGATATCTGATTCGGGAGAGTAAGAAAACGACGTGGGAAAAGTGTGTGTCGTCCATGACGGCGCATACTCCTTCATCTCAAGTGTGGACTAAGCTTCGTCGGATCTCCGGACTCCCGATATCACTGTCGATACCCGGAGTGTCCATCAATGGAGACATAATCACGGACCATCTCGCCATTGCCAACAGCATTGGCTCGCACTTCTCCGATGTATCCTGCTCCGGGAGTTACGATCCTACATTTCTGACTCACCCCTTGTCCTTTGCCACTGCTGCTTCGGAGTCCTATAATGTACCATTCTCTGAATGGGAACTGCGCAGTGCGCTTGCACTGTGCAGGGATACGGCTCCTGGACCGGATAACATACATAATCAAATGTTAAAACATCTGTGCGAATCCCGTATAAAAAAACTGTTGATCCTCTTCAATCGTATATGGATTGGAGGGGAGTTTCCATCTCAATGGTGAGAGGGGATCGTGATACCGATTCCTAAGGCTGGAAAGGATCCCAAGTTTGTAAGCAGCTATAGCCCCATTTGTTTGACAAATGGCCTATGCAAGCTGCTCGAAAAGATGGTGAACCGTCGACTGGTGTGGTTCTTGGAGGATAAAGATCTCCTGTCTGAGTACCAATGTGGATTTCGCTCTCATAGGTCCACCACTGACCTTCTGGTGCGACTTGAGAGCGCCATACAGGAGGCTTTTTTCCGAAAGCAGCACCTAGTCACGGTTTTCTTTGACCTCGAGAAAGCCTACGACACCACATGGCGCTACGGGATCCTTTCCACCCTTCACAAGTGGGGACTCCGTGGTAACTTACTGACTTTCATTGCGAATTTCATGTCCGTCCGACTCTTCCGTGTAAGGGTTGGTAGGACATTATCGCAATACTATACCCAAGAAAATGGAGTTCCTCAGGGTTCAGTGCTGAGTGTCACCTTGTTCGCGATTGCCATTAATGGCATTGTTGCCGCCGCCGGGTCGGCGGTAGTTCCATCGCTGTATGTAGACGATTTAGCTCTGCATTACAGCTCTGGAACTATGGCAGTCGTGGAACGGCAATTGCAGCTAGCTATCAACCGGGTCGACAGGTGGGCTCACGACCGGGGTTTTCGTTTTTCAGCAGCGAAAACCTCCGTCGTCCATTTTTGTCGGCTACGGAGGCTACATTTACACCCTGAACTACATCTCAGGGATGCTGCGTTGCCGTTGGTTGACGCTTATCGCTTCCTGGGGCTCCATTTTGACAGCAAGTTAACGTGGCAGCACCATATACGGCAATTGAAAATGACATGTCTCAGGAAACTGAACATGCTCAGGTTTCTTAGTGGCACTACGTGGGGGGCTGACCGTGCGGTGCTGCTACGGTTCTACCAAGCGCTCGTCCTGTCCCGGCTAGACTATGGTTCTGCGGCATACGGTTCAGCAAGGCCGGCAACCTTGAAAATGCTGGACAGTATCCACCATAGTGGCGTTAGGCTGGCTACCGGTGCCTTCCGGACCAGCCCGATACCCAGCCTACTCGCCGAATCGGGTGTTCCACCTTTAAATTATAGACGCCAACATATGCTTATAGCATATGCTGCCAATGTGCGTCAAATGCCGCAACACCCGACCTATCAAGCTCTCTTCGGTACACAAAACCACCAGGGGTACGCCAACCGGCCTCGTGCCACTTGGCCGGTTGGTATTAGACTTGATAGCTCGTGTACTGAAATAGGAGTGGCTGTAGGTCCCTGTATGATCCGGACATCTAGCAAGGTGCCTCCGTGGCAAGTCGCGCGTCCGGAAATTCGGTTAGATCTGCACCGAGGTCCTAAGGTGAACACGGATGCCTCCGGTAAACGGAGGCAGTTCCACAGCATAGTTCACCAATTTCCGGACGCTGGCATTCTATACACGGATGGTTCGATGGTGGACGAGAAGGTGGGTTGTGCTTACGTTATTGATGGTGCAAATACCAAGATCTCTTTGCTTGAGGTCTGTAGTGTGTTTACTGCGGAGCTCGTTGCCATCTATGAAGCTCTGCAGTTTGCACTACAGGATGCTCGAATCCACTTTCTCGTGTGTACCGACTCTTTGAGTTCGTTGCAGTCAATTGCTACATGTTTCCCGCAACACCCCCTAGTGCAGCGAATCCACGACCTACTAGCCGGGCTGTGCCACGCTGACTCTCGAATCACCTTTCTGTGGCTTCCAAGCCACATGGGAATTGCGGGAAATGAGTTAGCAGATCAAGCTGCAAAAGAGGCGGTATCACTACCACCTCGACCAATGGAGGTACCCGCTAGAGATATTCGCTCTCAGTTACGCCTACAAGTTCTGGCTTTTTGGGAGAGTCAGTGGCTAGCTGACCCACTGCCCAGTAAACTGAGAGCGATCAAGGGAACTACTCGCGTGTGGCGGAGCTCCTTCCGGGCCCGGAGAGAGTCCGTCATTTTGTGTAGGCTAAAGATAGGTCATACAAGATCCACCCACTCGTACCTAATGATAAGGGAAGACCCCCCACTTTGTACCTGTGGAGCCGTATTCACCGTGGCCCACATTTTCACCGAGTGTGTGGATCTTGCTGACTTACGAAGAAACCTTGGTTTGCACACGACACTCAGACTTATATTAGCCGATGACGCGGTGGCTGCTGATCGCGTTATCTGCTTTATAAGTGAGAGTGGGTTAGGGCCAGCAATCTAAATTTTCCAGTGAACTTTGACTCAACGACTTGTTCGTTTTTGAATGATAATGTTTTGTTTTTTTTCCGTAATTTTTGTTTATTTTTATAATTTTTATTTTTTATTTAATTGTTTGTTTTTGTTTTATTAATTTTTGGTCTTTTTAAATTTAGATGTCCACCTCAAAATTTTAAATTCAATTCAAAATTTGTATTCTTTAATCTGTGTTAAGAGGGGCAGATGACCTCGTAGTTCCGCCCCTTAAAACAACAATAACTAACTAACTAACTATTCTGCTTCCATTATTCAGGGAGATCTGGGAACAAGAAAAGATACCAGTCAAGTGGAAGAAGGGGCTGTTGATCAAGTTTCCAAAGAAAGGAGACCTTACAGAATGTGATAACTGGAGAGAGATTACTCTCCTTTCGATACCAAACAATGTCCTCTCACGAGTTATTTTGAACCGAATAAAGCAGGGATTCAACCAAAAATTTAGGAGAGAATAAGGATGAAGACAACCTTCAAAGAAGGTTAGTCATGTACGGACCAGATCAACACCATACGCTTAATCATGGAAAAGTCCACCAAACTTCAGTCCCCACTGAATGTGTTATTTGTAGACTTTGAGAAGGCATTTGATAGCGTCATGAGAAAAAGGATGTGGAGAGCCATGAAAGAGCTTGGGATTCCAGAAAAAATCAGTGACATAGTCCAGTAGCGGCTGGCGGATAATTGTTCTGGGTGTTGCACTATTTTCATTAAGGTGGTTCATGGGCACCTGCAGAATTTTTCTAGGGGAGGGGGGCATGTATTATTTTTTATTTTGTTACCTACATGTCACTAGGTGATATTGTGACTTACACCCCCCCCCCCGCAATTTTCGTTTAATTTCTTACTTGCTTAGTGACTTTCATTATTCATTCAGTACAGTCTTTATGACATAAATGGGAGGATTTTTTTAGTTCAGAGTTTTTGTCCATAGGAGTTCGCTTTTCTTTGTGAATAATCGTCATAATGTTCATTCTTTAAAAACAGGCAAAAAGTAGTTGTATCACCCACGTATCGACAAAAATAAAAATCAAGCAGTTCATTACAATAGTAATGTTAATCCAGTTTGGCGATTTTTTAAATAACTGAAGATATTCTCAAATAATCCCAAATTATTAAGTTAAATAAAACTGTGGAATTATCCCTACATCTAAATCAGTTAACCATCAGCAACTTCACTTTATGAAATAAACTGGTGTGACAATGAACAATCGAAATATTCTCGGGCTCCTTGCCCCCCCCCTTCATCCCCACACCTCCTGCGGGCACCCATGAGGTGATAGGGTAAAAGACTGCTTGATATCGGAGAAAACTGTATTCAATTGTGCGGTAAAACGGATGTACCTCATTCATAACGAATGCCGCAGTTCAGAGACATCACAATTTCATCGGATTAAAATTGGAATATAAGTTAGTCTACATGAAAACCTTCACGAGAAAAAAACAACGTAAGTTATATATGAGGGCGAGAACTGTGAGTGTCACAAGTACACGCGCAACATTGACGAAGCATCTCGGATGTCTCCGGCCGCGACTACGCCTCAGCTCCTGGTTGCAGTCAGCGAGCAACGACCAGCCGTGTTAACTGTTGGGATAGGGCTTACCCGGTCTAGCATCTCGGCCATACCCTTCACTATTGAGATCTGGTCGGTGCTTGGGCCTGGCAACGACCAAACGGACGAGCACTCCTAGACGGTTGGCGCGCCTCACTTTCTCTGTCAGTTCACAGTAACTTACTATAAGATTTCTGAATTATTAAAGAACAGAATTATGAATTCCTATACATATAGAAGGAAACAAACAACTTCTATACTAAAAATATTATTAAGGAAATAATTGTTTTTCATGGATTAATCTGGTCATTGTGCAACACTGCAACCTTATTACCGGCCGCCACTGACATAGTCAAGGAGTTGTACAACGACTACACATGCCAAGTCCAGAACCAAGGAATGCTGTCAGAGCCCATCCCAGTTAACACTGGGATTAAGCAAGGATGCCTGTTGTCACCAATACTATTTCTTATGGTACTAGGTTTGATGATGAGGAAAGCGATGAACTGACGAAGAGGTATACAATGGGGACAGACAGGTTGGAGGACTTGGACTTCACAGATGACTTGTGTCTGCTAACTAGCAGCTTTAAGGATATGGAAACCAAGTTGAATGATTTGCGAGTAGAAGCAGCAGAGGTGGGACTGAAGATTAATGCGAAGAAGACTAAGGAGATGAGATACAAGAGCAGTAACAATTCTCAACTGTCCTTGAAAACCAAGAGGTAGAGGTAGAACGAGTCAAACAGTTTTGTTACTTGGGAAGCATTGTCACCACGGATGGAGGAACAATAGAAGATATTAAGAATAGGATTAATAAGGCCAAATGTACATTTGGAATGCCAAGACCGATCTGGAGATCTCGAGAGCTTAACATCAATACTAAACTGCGCATCTTTAATACGAATGTCAAGTCGGTCAAGCTCTATGGTTGCGAAACCTGGGAAACAAATAAACAACTAATCAGAAGTCTTCAGACTTTTGTGAACAAGAGTCTGAGGAATATCCTGAGGATTCGGTGGCATAGTCGGTAGCATGCTGAGCTTCTATGCCCAAGATAGCGGGTTCAAATCCGGCCGAAGTCGTCAGATTTTTTTAAGAGCGTTAAAAATCCCTCAGTATGCCTTCCTTCGGAGGGGAAGTAAAGCCGGCGGTCCCATGTCATAGATTTATGGCATGTTCAAGAACCTTCCACTAATTACACCTGTGTGAAGCTAAATTGTATAGGTTAAGAATGTAAACAACGCTCTTAGGTCCTACGTTCGTTGCCAAGAGCCGACTGTGGTGGCATCTCTTAGCTAAGTTCTGAACTATTAGTCATTGACGGTGGCGTTGGGCGGCAAAAGTAGGAACTACTTGAAATTAGAAGTCTGCAGTCCTTACTTGAATTGAAAACAGATAACACACACTAATACAGTCATCACAATTAACACCGGTTATCAGACAGATTCTACACACACCCAAAGTACACGGGGCTACATGACCGCGTTGTCGCAGCCCCTAAACTAAGGAACTCCTGAGGATATGGTGGCCACAAATCATTTCCAATAAAGAACTATGGAACAGAACTAAACTAACACCTATTGACATTGAGATGCGCTGCAGGAAGTGGAGATGGATCGGGCTCACGCTAAGACATGATAAAAACAACATCGCCAGATAAGTACTGGAATAGAACCCACAAGGCACTAGACAAAGAGGCAGGCCGAGGAACACCTGGAGGAGGAGCGTGGAGGTGGAGGGCATTGAGAATGGTGAGAAGACCTGGAAGGAGATCAAGACCATGGTGCAGAACAGAGTCCGATGGTGGAAATTCGGTGATGCCCTATGCTCCACTTAGGAGTTACAGGAAATAAGTCGAGCAAGTCATATATTGGACATCAACGGGAAATAGCATATTCCACACCCTCAGTAACCTTCTGTGAGTGCAAAGGCCATGCTATCATCTAAGTTAGAAGATTTTCATGCAAAAGCTGTTAAAAATAAATTCACATGAAAATAGCTCTATCACCCCCCATAACTTTATAGTAGGCAATTTATAAAAAGCAAAAACATTCACCATTATCGGGAAATTTGAGTAAATTCCCATATTGATTAATTAAAAATAATATAATATTGGCCTGTCAAATCCTGACAACTATTGAGGAATTTCCCTTTTGGATATCACATATAAAATCATGTCACGAATTCTATATAATCGTTGTAAAGATCAATTAGAACTGGAAATAGGAGAATATCAAGGTGGATTTCGGCCATGGCGAAGCTGCCCTGAACAGATAATCACCTTAAAATTAGTAATGGACTACTACAAACGTAGACAAAAAAAGCAAGTCATAACCTTCGTAGACTTCAAAAAAGCTTATGATTGTATACATAGATCTTCATTGCTGAAAATACTAAGGAATTTTGGACTTCATCCCAAATTATTGAAAATTATAAAACTAACTCTAACAAACACCAAATCTAAAGTAAAATTCAGAGGAGAAATATCTGAACCGTTTACGATTAAAACAGGATTAAACCAAGGAGATGGTTTATCGCCTCTACTTTTCAATTGTGCTTTGGAATATGTGATGAGGGAATGGTACAGGGAAAATCCTAGGATCGTAAGAATTGGAACCAAGAAAGATCAAATAGACTTAAATTGCTTGGGATTCGCAGATAACTTAGCGTTACTGGCTAATAATATTCAAGAAGCCAGAATTCAAATAATAAGCCTACAAACTATAGCACAAAAAATTGGACTTCAGATATCATTTGAAAAGACAGAGATAATGGTAGTAAATCCATTTGTAATCAATCACATAACAGTAAATAACAAGAAAGTTAAAATAGTGAAGTAATTTAAATACTTAGGAGAAATTATAACTTACAACTTGGATGAGAAACCTGCATGGCAAGAAAGAACTAATAAAATGATAAAAGCCTAAAAATTAACATGGTCTACATATAAAAGAAAATGTCTATCAATCGCAACAAAATTAAAACATTACAAGACGGTGGTTCAACCAGAGGTGACATATGGAAGTGAAACTCTTTTTAAAGTTACTCAGAAAAACAGAATCGACAAAATTTTAAAAGTAGAAAGAAGAATAGCTAGAACATGCATAAATAAAAAATATCAGAAAGATGGACAGTGGCGGATAGTACCAAATGAAGTGGTATACAGAGAACTGGAGTCCATCACTGATACTATTCGGAAGAAACGGCTTTCTTTCTTTGGTCACATCATGAGGACACCAGAAACCAGGTTATCTAGAAAAATTGTAGTGAAACTTTGGAATATGAAACAACAAGTAGGATGGATTCAAGCCTCCGTGGCTTAGGCGGCAGCACCCCGGCCTCTCACCGCTGGGTCCGTGGTTCAAATCCCGGTCACTCCATGTGAGATCTGTGCTGGACAAAATGGAGGCAGACAGGTTTTTCTCCGGGTACTCCGGTTTTCCCTGTCAAAATTTCATTCCAGCAACACTCTCCACTATCATTTCATTTCATCTGACATTCATTTAATCATTGCCCCAGGGGAGTGCGTCAGGCCTCGGCAGCCGGCACAGTTCATATCCTCGCCGCTAGATGGGGGCTTCATTCATTCCATTCCTGACCCGGTCGGAGACTGGAAGCAGGCTGTGGATTTTCATTTCAAGTAGGATGGATTAGGGAAATTAGAGAAGATATGAAAGAATTAGAAATAACCTTGGATGACTTGCAAAACAAAACAAAAAATTTAAAAAACTGAGAGATATAAAAATAAGATTTCAGGCTAAAATAGACAAACGTAATACAGTAACAAGGGTATTTACAGATGAGGAACGCCTGAGAAGATCAGAGTGAATGAAAAGCTACTGGGCGACTCGGAAAGGAAACTTACTGAAGAAGAGGATCAAGAAATGATTGACTGAAGTGGTCCAATGAGGCTGTGAAAGAAGAAGAAGAATTGGCCTGTTTGACATCTCTTGATGAATACAGTACATTTGCATTTGTCTGTTGGCACAGGCTAGAGTAAAATGTGGCTTTTCACCGATGTCTCAGTCTCACTCATGGCTGTGATTACATGGAAGCTACTGAGGTATGGGTGGTGCTGAATAATGACATTCAGGGCACAGTCAGTGCCTGTGGATGCTGTGAAAGGTTCTACTCGTAGGGTTAGTACTGCTGTTGTGACTCAGTGAGGAAAGCAGTGGCAAACTACCTCACTCCTCATCTTGCCTAGTATGCCTCAATATAGGTCTGCCTGGGTTTTTGTGGGTATCTATCCACATAACCTAACGGCGGTACTTTTTGATGATCATACCAGCCTTCGGGCTGACTACCGAACAGAATATAATATTGGGATTCTTTCAAGTTGGTATATTCTCCTGAATATACAGCTTATGTTAGTTTTTAATAGCTGTCACCACTTTTTGGATTTCCTTCTTTGTTCACGTTTTTTCTGACTTCCCTTTTTTGTAAACACCAACAGAGACTTCATTTGTATTTCTGTTTTCTTATTCTGTCTTTAGACTGATTCTAGAAAATTACTTATTTCGTGTCTGCAGCTCAATATCTACATGTCACGCTATCTAGCGCTACACCTCCACATCAGTACGATTGCCAGCACTCAAAGTATTGAACTATTCACCCAGCTAACTATAGCTGATAATTCTCTGTTACCACCACAGACGTCTATGCCGTCAACTTCCTGTCTTCAAGATCAACCTTCTGAAAGACGAAATTTGCTTGACTATAATAATTTTATTTTTGTTATGTTACCCCTTCAACTCCCTCCTTTCCCTCTTCGCCGCCGCTCGATTACACACTTGGAATACACACTGTCATTCTACACTAGTGCCTCGACCTGACTGAAGGTCTCTCCTTCAACGATGTGTTGAATTTTCAAATAGTCGCCATGACATAAAACTTTTTTTTAACCCCTGCATCAACCAACGATGAAAAGATAAGTACATAACTCAGTGTTTTTATCAGCCAATTTTATGGGGCCTGTGTGAATTTCTTAATCTGAAAATTTTAAATTAACACTATCTGCAAAATTTGAACTTTACATGCTGGTTGTAATCGCTAATGGCCTTCAACGAGGCAAATATTACATTGCTTTGCCAAAGCTTAAGAACATAGTAAAAATACACAAAGAGTTCTTAAAAAAGCTAAGCAATGATTGGAAAGAGCATAAAATACAAGAATTTGATTGCTCTTAAAAAATTGGGCGAAGCAGCCTTAAACAAGAAATCCCATATACAACGAATGGGGAAAAAGAAGTCTTAAACACTTTTAAGTTTATCTTCAAAGCCTACCACTGGATTATTTACGCAGAATTTAATTAATGGCAAATTCAAAAAGGAGGGAGGTCAATTCAGTGAATCCTCAAATTTATAAGAAGAGAAAATAATATACAAAAGTTATTTACTTAAATTTAAATGTTAGTAAATGGGAAAGAAGAATGGGGTTTGTTTTGAGTTAGTTTGTTCGCGTGTTGTGGGTACCCATACACATGGTTCACACTGAAACCCAATATATTGAAGCACACGGAAAAGTCACTATTGAGTTTTATATTGTTTGTTCTGATTTGGTAATTAGCGGTAGTTCAATGTTGATAGGATTTTGATGAGTTTGCCAAGGTAACTTTGCATAATTCAGAGTCTACTGCTTGATTCGAAATGTCACGAGTTGCAAGTAGCGTTAAATGGGACTAGTAGAAAAATCTCTCGATGAAATCAAGAATAGCTTGGTACAGTTTCAAGACCCAGTAGAAAATCCCTCGAAGAGGCAAAGCCTGACTTTCAAATTGCTATAGGTTTATTAGCATAATTCCCACGTTGGGAGAAAAGTATCCCCCTTTTGACAGATATAGCAATGGAAAGTTTTCATGACAATTCAAATCACTAGCTTGCTTAATCTAGGCTATTCAAGCTTTCTATTGTGCCTAACTTATAGAGGCATCTTAACCACAACATACGAGTTGTGAATTTGCAGTAACTGCTAACACTTTGTATCTATTTATCGCCTGATTGGCTTGGCAACTTTAAGTGGCCACGGGAGCCCTCTGCCTTTTTCTATTTCTCGTTTAATCTATCTCTTACTTGGAGGTCCTTCCTCGGTGGGTAGCCAAGCTATTCTTTACTTGTTTCATTCCTTGCTGCATCTTATAATGCTTTTTGAAATACCTTCCCATAAGCTTTGTTGTGATTTAATAATTAAAGCCATTTGTTTGAACTTTTGGTTCTTTAATCATCAATTTTCCTTGAATATAATAATAATAATAATAATATCGTATGGCCTCGGGTGCCCGGTGTAAGCTTTGTAATTTGACACCCAGAGGGTAGCTTGCATGTCGAATTTCGTTGTTCCTTGAATCACTATGAAAGTCAAGGAGGTTAGATAATAGTTGATATCTAAGCTCCTTGAACTCTATAGCGCTTTCTAGTAGAGAAATGAGGAACTTTGTGTTGGCGGAAACTCCCGAGAGTAATTTTGCCATTGTGAACTCGGCCTACTGAATTCAAATGTTTTTTTTAACATGCCAACATCGTATGACATGCGTATCGTATTTTTGCCGCCTTTCAAAAATCACATCCCACGGCCAGGGGCGAACCTGCAATCTTGGGGTTAGTAGACCGACACGCTATCCACTCACCCACCGTGGCAAGCATAAGGTTGTAGTTGCAACTTGCTTCGCTAATTGCATTTGCAAATTGTTTATCCACACTCTTGGTTGCTTTTAGCGCATGCAAGACTGTGAACCCTTTGTCAGTTTTATTAATTTCAGTATTTTTTTCTTGCTAGAGTTATAAGCTATTTTTAGCACAACAATCCTATTTATAATTTAAAGTTTAAATTCTTTCATCACCCAGGCTAGTTTGTTTTTCCATCTTGGATTTCTTAGCCTTGAGCAATTTTCTTTCTTACCCTGCTACAAACAGTGTTATTAAATATCCAAAATTCAATTTGTTAGTTTATAATAAACATTTTTATTGGTTTCGTTCTTTTGTTGCCTAATCTTGCTTTCATCCCTAAGCCTGTTCCTTTTTCTCACGTCATCTTCCCTCCAGCAGTGGTCAGGCCTTGCCTTGCCAATCCACACGTAACAACACGGAGTGATTGGAACCGTTCGAGGTTTATATGTAATTTATGAATGACTACAGCGAGAATAGCCTGACATGTGTGACTTCAAATTTGGTAGATGAGGTGATTGGAGATCTCAATCCACCTGTCTGTTTGTAAAGGCATCTCCAGTGTGTTTTGAAAATTATATTCAAATATTTGGAACCTTTATTTAATCAAATAACTTGTAAGAACATCCATTTTATTTGATTTCAAATTGATTCTATTGTTTGACATTTTACAAGAATACTTATCATTTATATTTTATATTTTCATCGTTCTTATTCATTGTTTTTCCAGTTTCTTTATTTCATCCTGTATATATTTTGTTGTTGTTGGAGTCTTCAGTCCGTTGACTGGTTTGATGCAGCCCTCCATGCCTCCCTGTCCTGAGCTTATCGTTTCATCTCTACATAGCTACCACACCCTACATCCGAGGCAAACTGTTTAACATATTCTAACCTTAGTTTACCCCTACAGTTCTTATCCTCGACCCTTCCTTCCATAACTAAGCTTTTTATTCCTGGGTGTCTTAGTATATGTGCTACCAACCTATCTCTTCTCTTCATTAGCAGTCGTCAGAAACATCTCTCATTGCTTGTTCAATGTATAGATTGAAAAGTATGGGTGATAAGTTGCAGCCTTGCCTTACACCTTCCTGATGATGATGATGATAATTGTTGTTTCAAGGGGCCTAACATCTAGGTTATCAGCCCCTACACACCTTCCTGAATATTAACTTCTCTCTCATGTCCTTCAGCTCGAATGACTGCTGTCTGGTTTCTGTATAGATTGTATATCACCCTCTTATCCCTGTACAGTACTTTATTTTAATCATTTTCAAAATGTCAAACAATTTATTTTACTTATCTTTTATTTATTTATTTATTTATTTATTTTAGTTATTCATTTCCCAAAAGTTTTATTAAATTCGTTTCTTAAGGTTTGATTCTAATTTGCTGAAGAAGGTTCCATTGTTGGACCGAAATATGTACTAATTTGAATATAATGTGTATTCATTGGCGGAGAATTTTAATTAATTAGGCAGTTTATGTTGTAACTTATTCTTTCTTCACATTATTAAACATGTATGAGAAATGAAAATCAGTGTAGAGAAAAGTAAGACAATGGTAATAACAAGAGGAATGGAACAAGGAAAAGGATTGTTAACATTGGAGATGTAGATATGGAAGTAGTAGAGCACTTCAAATATTTAGGAAGTGAACTGATGGAAAATGCAAGATTGGATATGGAGATTGACAAGAGAATACAATGTGGGAGTGTTTGCTATCATGAGGTTCAGAGAGTAATTTGGGATAAGACATACCACTGAAGGCTAAAGAAGTAATGTACAAGGCCTATTACTTACCATGAAACCTGGCCGACGACCAGGAGAGAGATGAAAGTAGAATACAAGCAGCCGAAATAGAATTCCTGAGGAGTATGGTACTGAAGACTAGGAGAGAGAGAGTGAGGAATGAAGATATTCGAAAGGAAGTGAATGTACAGAAGCGGAATGATAAGCAGGAGCATAACAGATTGAGATGGTATGGACATGTGAAAAGGATGAATGATGAAAGGATGCCGAAACAAGTGATGGAGAGACGGATGACTGGAAAGAGGGGACGAGGAAGACCTCGAGTACGGTGGATGGATTTGGTGAAGGACAGTGTGAGAGTGGAGTTCAGTGGTTGAGGAAGGATGGTGGACGGACAGAGTAAAGTGGAGGGCTGTCATATTTGCTCCGACCCAACCCAAGCTGGAAAACAGAAATTGATTATGATGATCCTAAAACTGTGGCATTGCACCGGATGGACGTGTCTTCAAAAAATATTTTGTTTTATTACTATTAATGACAATTGTTATTATAATAATTATTTAGCCTACAGTACGAAGATATTATCATTGTTACTTGTTACTCTTCACTTTAATACAGTGCCTCACTAGTATCGAGGGTCACCGCACGCCACGGCTCAAAAGTTATGAACAGTGTTAGGATTTTTAGGTGCACATTTCAGATGAGAAAAGGAAGGGAATAGGTGCTCAAATAAGGTTAAAGAAAAGGTACAAAAAGGTGCTGGTTTATTCAACTAATTTTATATTTTCTCTATTCTAGTTTATTTAATTATAAACAAGTAGGCTACATCAAATCACTCATCAAAAGAAGGGGAAAAAATGGTCTTGTACTTCAAGACATTAAGCATCTCTACATTTTTAAAAGTAAGTATATTTCTATTAGGAGATAGGATATCTTTGTAGATGCTAAAGCTTCTTTCGACATCCACAGAAACCAGTAGGGCAAACCTTGTATTCACTCGGAATGGCAACTCTACAGATGTGGCGAATTCCACAATGTCTGGATTCTTCTGAAGACTAGATTCAAGTTCGTCTTTGGCAAAGCCATCTAACTGCTCCCTCAAGGAAGTTAGAAAATCCATTTTTTTCCCCTTTTCCAGACCTTGTTCTTCTATTCGTTTAATAACTGCAGTCAGGTACTTGTAACTATGGACACAATATAGTTCTGTCTGCAAATTAAGTATTTTCTCAGGTAACAGAAGTTGGAAATAGCACCTGCATCGACTGGATCCAAAGAAAGCATAAACTCTCTAATTTTGTCAGAATTCTCACACAACATAGCACCACACTCAATCTACAATCCCCAGCGAGTAATGACCGAGAAAGTTTGGAGGGGCAGGCCAGTTGTTTTCCCTGTCAGTAACAGCACGATTCGGAGCTTTCAGTAGAATCTTCTACAGGGCAGAGATGAATTGACTTGCGATGTCGTATTCGTTTCTTATGGATTCATAAACCCTGTGAAGGGCATGAACCAAGAAATCTTCAACTTAGGAAATAAAGGTTTCAATTGGTTAACAGCTGAAACCCTGTATGGAGCCTGTTCCGTAGCCACATGAAGAACAATTTAGGTCAGAGTTTTTGGCAGAAGTCCATAATTGATTGCGTTACTGCACTGGGATTTACTTTCTGCAGTTCATACATTTTTAACAAAATGGACTTAACGTTCTCCCCTGCTAAGGTAAAACTAAAATGTTCAACACACATTGTTCTATTGAGTCTATGGTTTCAACCACAATGATTCCCACATCGCAATCAGACACTTTCTCCTTGATTATTTGTGTGGTTTTTGGTAACAGACTCCAAGTAGTTTTTTTTCTTTCTTAAATACTCTCATCAGGCATTGTCATCTTTTTATTTTTCAAGAAATCCTTTGAAGGCTGAATGGTTCACCTTATTGACTGGAATTCCTGCTTGTGTAAGAGCTGCACACAAATCAATGTATAATTCCTTCAAATATTGGCATTTTAAGAAATCTGTTGAAATGCATTTCGGAATAGAGGGTACCACGATTTGTTTGCTTGAAGGGCCTTATTCATTTTAGAGCTGGAAATATGTTGTTTGATGCGATCTCGCTGGTGTTTTTCATCCAACACAATTCCTGAATTACAAATAGTTCATCGCATAACAGTTCCATCAGTATCTATGAAATCTTGTTTGATTTCCTGAGCCAGAGCAATAAATTGGGCACTGGACACCTTTGGTATGATAAAATCTAATAGTACACTCGTTTAGTAATGTAACGAAGTGCTAACACCAGTTCACTTGCTAACTCAATGCGACTATCACGCAACTCACTCTTGAGCTCACTCACTCACTTTCTGCCCTCACTTTCTTATAACACCGCGACAATTACCAGAATGTTCTCATTCATGCTGGAACTGCACTCTCAGCGATTTCTACAGCGATTGATACATCTCTATTCGCTAAGGGAGGTTTTTTAGTTTTTTCAATTTAATTTTTTTGACACATAGAATAGTTAGATATTCTCTCAGAGTTAAGATGTTCACCCATTTCCCTAAATTTTCAGAATTTAATTAATGCTTGGATCTTTCCATTCATTTTAGACCGCTCTTTGGGAATATTCTCCTGATCCGTTCAAATACAAGCAGATACGCATGGGCACCATGAACAATTTGCCCTACTCAACCTCGTCAACGAAGAATGTCGAAAATGACAACAAGACAGCAAGTCTGAAATGAACAAGAAGATATGGACTAAATTGTTTTAATGACATTTTATATGATGAGAGTGTTTGAATCGATCAGATTTTAATGTGTTTTGCATGAGTGACTGAGTTTTATGATTGATGTTTTTTATCTTGTCCAGTGTTTTTTTGTGTGTAATGTATCTAATCATTGTATTGAAGTGGCTGAGGAAGAACCGTAATATGTTTCGAAACATGTCTCACCAGTAGTGCGTTTATAACGCGTAATTTTTTGTATTGATTGAAGGAGGTTATTTGAATATATTATATTAAAACGTGTCGATACGGACCAAAAAATGGCAATGAATATTCCCAAATTTCTAGTTGCTTCGAGCAGAACCCAGCCTCAAATCTCGGAACTATGCAGGTGCGGTTGCCGACATCTCTGCATCACCATCCTCCGCCTCCATGCGAACAGATGATGCCTCTCACAGCAACAAACTCACATTCACGAACAGCAGGCTACTGATTCTGGTGGGATAAAATTACTCATTGTCAATTGCATATTGCGGGCTATATTAAAGCGGTAAAGCGAGAGAGAGGTTTTGTCGAACACACAATTATTTTTCTCTGTTGGAGGTGTGCTTTCAACTACTGCGCGGTGTTTACTGAAAGAGGTAGGCTTACTATTCGCACATACACAGCAAGCTGAGGAGACGTTAATTGAAAGTTAAATATTTTATATTGATTAGAAATCTTATATAATAAATTGGAATTAAACTTAAAAGAAAAAAGAAACTTTACGAGCCTTACAGTAATCGCATATGATGTGTAACATCAGACATAGAAGAAACCTGACGTGAAAGTTTTGATACACCGGTATTTTCTAATATTATTGGCACAAATATTAATCTATTGTAAAAGGAAGTATTTTACAGATATTGTAGTTTACAATACAGAACTCATTTTATTAGCCTAAATAAAGAATACAATATGGATCAACTAGATTAATAGACGCGACACTGCTCATAACCTTAAATTTCTTATAAATAGGCCAACTTGCGAGTAAATGCAATGGGCACAGCAGTAGATCATGAAAGGCTTGCCCAGTTCCCGGTCCTCTTGATTCACAGACCAACAAGTAATTTCATATGGATTCTGTTAAAATGAGTCATATTGATATGATTAGCAGCAGAGTATCAAGAAGGCAGTGCGAGAGTAGAAATATCAAGTAGGCAGTGAAGAAAAAAAAAGAGAGTCTTTGAATTATTATGTATTATTAGTGTGTAAATAAAAAAGATTTTTTGTGTGTTGATGTATGTCCAGGAGGGATACGATCCAGCTGGCAGTGCGTCTTACACACTTCCGTCCAATCCACTTCCTTCCCATTTTTCAAAATCACTCCCACAAAAATATCCAGCAACCTAGTGGAAAGATGCTACACATCAAAAAGGGGGGAATGGGGGATTATTGGCATGGTTGGGGGAAAAGGGATAAAGGTCCCAAAAAAAAAGGGGAAAAGGTGCATGAAAAATGTCTCTTTTCGCAACTAGAAACAAAATATCCGAACAGCATTAATTTACCCTAAGAAAAAAAGGTGCGCACCTAAAACCCTAATCCTGGTTATGAGCTACTTTATATGGTTATTAATATTGCTCATTGGATGGACAGGATCCGGTTTGTTTTCCTCTGTCCCCCAAAGAAGACTTCACATTGTATTGGAGCAATGGTATACCAGATAACTGTTGTAAATCAGATTCAACTGGGACCTGCTTTACCAAAATTCCACCACCACCTCTAATTTTGGACTTACTTCAGTTTTCCGCATCCACCGTACACATCAACATTCACATGTTTCTGCAGTTCACGGATATAATCCCAGCGTCCATTTTTACCATAACAGTTGGAACCCATTACAGCGACTAATGCTGACTTATTCATGGCGGGGCTCTGAAGTTGCGATGTGTAGGCTTCCCTCTGTTCGTCCAGGGTGAGAGGTATCGTTCGTCCATAGGGAACAGGCACGTCCGAGTCCATCCTGAAATAATAATAATACCAGAATAACTATCAGAAGATTAACACACAATTTCAAAAGTTTCCAGAATGACAAAAGTAAGGAACGGAGTAACATCTGAACTGAAAAGAGGTGGAAAAAACAAATTAAAGCAATGATAAACTATTGGAAAACAGAAAAGACGCAGGAAACAAATGAAAATGAGCGCAGTGGTTTATTTTACGTGGTCTTAAGAAGGCAAAGATCGAGGAACGAAGTAAGAATAGTAATAAATGGTTTGTGGCCCCTGAAAAAGCTGTAACGGGTTTTTCGAGGGTATTTTACGCCACTGACATAAGTCAGTAGGAAGCCGTTCAATATTTATTTACGCGGCAAATTGTTCAGCCAAGAGAAGTTTCATGTAACTTATTATTATTATTGAGGTATTTTTTGGAGCGTTTTTTTATAAGATTATAAGTATACAGATAGGTTTTCGATGTTGTAGAAAACACTATCAAGCGAATTATTACGAACAACATTATCGCGGAAAATTATATGATTACGGAATTTTACGGATTTTTGTCAGTTAGAGTTTGTTGAGAGAGAGGTGAGTCACTGGGAATTCAGATACAGGCTTATTCTTGTCGAGAAGCGTGACGCATGCCGGCTGGCTGCTTCAAGAAAAGGCGAAATGGCCTGGACCGGTGATCGACATCGTCGCGCCGAGTGTATTGACCCGGAGGTGGGGAAGATCGCGTGGTGGCTCAGCCAATCAAGGAAGAGCGGGCGAGTAGAAGACGGCTCCAGAGAGGGGATGCGACGAGTGCATATATGGTTTGCGCGCCGAGGAGGCAGGGCGATTATCTTTGTAAAACTTGACCGTTGTGGTTGCTCGTGTGGTTGGTTCCGATGTGATCGGACCATAACTTAACATATCTACAAGTATCTCTTCAACTGACGAAGAAGATGACGACGTCTAGAAGGCTGTGGGAAGCTCTCTTCAACATCCAGTACGAGGGAAATGCTACGGCAATCTCCAATGGTAAGCGCGAATGACTCAGAACTACATAATCTCTCGTTTCTTTGTTTCATATTCAGTATTTCAGTAACTTCTTAGCTTGGGAATAATAGTAAAATCAGTAATTCATCCGACTCCGTTTTCACGTAATTCTCTAGTGGTAATATTCAAATCGCAACGCTCCAATTTAAATTTATTATTATTATTAAAATGCCACTACTTGTTTTTATATAATAAATTCATTTCTTATAACCATGCAATCTTTGCTTTCAGTAGGTAGCATTAGATATAGACCAAATTCCTTCTCCTGATACAATTGTTAGTTGGGTTAATGATCAAATCATACCACGATCTGAGTGTGAAGATTCTTAAAGGTGTTCTACCAGAGCTTGGTGTTGTTAAATATAAATTTAGATTTCAACATAGCGTTGAGGTCTTGGCGCCCATTAACACAACGTATCTTAGTCAGAGTAAACATTACATTTGTACGCTCAACGTGCACTAAGGAAACAGTTACACTTGTCATCCCAACTGTGGACCTTCTTCTACAGGGTGAGTCACCTAAAACTTGCACTGCAAACATGTTGGTCATTTTGAACTCAACCTCTGAACGTCAGTGTGCTCTTTACTTGTCAGAACCCACATAAGGAGTGTATTCACGTTTGTTTTTCTTTAGGTTGTGCTACCACAGGTATGTACAGGTGTCGGTGTGGAACCTTTTCAACATACTACCTCTCGCAAACCATTTGCACTAGAATCCTGAAACAAACGCCATTGACATTCTAATTTACCGTACTTTTATTTTGTTAATGTCAATAGGCATTGTTCCATTTTTTTTTTTTTTTTTTTTAGCGTTTGGCCTTTTAGTGCCGGGAATGTCCGAGGACATGTTCGGCTCGCCAATTTTGTAGCAGCTTTGAGGCGGACACCCAATGGGTGAGCTACATGTACCGTCGCGTGTGGAGTGTTGTCTGGGGAGGAAAGTTTGAATTTAAGGACAAGGAGTTGGAAGGTAGCGGCTGTGGCCTATAGTTAGGGACCAACCCCGGCATTTGCCTGGAAGGAAGATGGGAAACCACAGAAGACCATCTTCAAGGTTGCCGGCGGGGGGATTCGAACCTCCTCGCCTCCCGGATGTGAGCAACTGCCAGCAGTCATGCCGAAACGACCACAGCTAACTCACCCGGTATTGTTCCATTTAAAAAACTGAAACAATACGCGTTTGAAGTATATGTTTATAGGCCAAAAATACGAGCCCCCGACTACCAAGCCAATCTGTGAAAACCGCACATCAATAGCACTTCCCATTTCCGAAATATTTGCGGTGCAAGTTTTAGGTGATTCACCCTGTATATGTGTTTCAAAGTGCAAGGCAGGGCTAGTAAAAGCGTTACACTTGTCACCCAACAGTGAGGGCTAGTAAAACCGTTTCACTTGTCGCTACCAACGTGAGACCGAAAGCCTAATAAAATTTGTGGAAGGAGAAGGGTATATATTTCTGTACCTGTATTTTGGGGGGTTTTCATTTATCGGTGTGTATCAGCATGGGTAGTGTTGAGGAAGAGATGAAGTTGCGTAGTGGTCACCAGTTGGATAGTGAAGATACGAGCAGTATGGCTAGTCTTGAAAATGAAAGCAGTACAGGGATGTCGGAGGTAAATCCCGATACTGAGGGGGGTAATCAAAACAGTCAAGCAGGGTTAGAGAGTTTGCTTCTTCAGTTTATGCAACAAAATAAAATAAGTACAGACGCTTTAAATGCTAAACTTGAACAAAATAGTAGGGAAAATAAAGAGTGTACTGAAACTTTAAATGCTAAACTTGAACAAAATAGTACGGAAAATAAAGAGAGTAATAGGGAATTGTGCGATAGTTTAAATACTAAACTTGAACAAAACAGTAGGGAAATTAGTGATAAATTCGAACTGATTAGAGGTGAGATCAGAGGGGTGATGGAAGAGAAGGCTAAAGAGATTATTGCAGATGTAGACAGAAAATTAGGAAAAGTACAGGAGGAGTTAGAAATTAGAATCAGTACACAGGCTGAAAATTTAAAAGAACTAGTGTAACTTGAATCACAGCAGGTCAAAAAGCAATTGGGGGGAGAAATTGACAAAATTCAGGTAGCAACTGAAGAGGTTAAAGAACAGCTGGGGGGAAGAATTGATAAAGTTCATGCAGAAATAATCACTGAAGTTAATGATTTAAGGGAGAGGAATAAGGAAAGCATTAATGAGATTAATGAGAAACAAGCTCAGTTAAGTGGTAAAGTTGAAGCATCGGAAGGGAGCATTAGGTTAACTGTAACTAATATTGAAAGAAAAGCTGAGGAGAAAATTGCTGAATTAGAACAGAAGTTGAAAGCTAGAATTAGGCAGGAAAATATTCAGAGTAGGCCAGTTTATGTGAATAGCACACACAGGGAAATAGAACTAGGCAAATTCAGTAATCGGCAGGGTTGTCCAATGGAGTTCATGAATGCAATAGAAAATAAATTCGGGGAGAGGTTGGAAGATGGTAGTATTGAGTGGTGCCAGGTAGTTGAGATTTTAGAGCAAGCATTTGTAGGGGAGACAAGAAACTGGTTTGCTGTCTACAGAGACAATTTCGAGAATATTTCAGATTTTAAAGTTAAATTTTGTGAGAAATGTTGGAATGAGGTAATTCAGTCTCAGCATCGTGAGGGAATTGTGTGTGGGAAATATAACCCGAGAGGAAACTACACTATGACCGAGTACTTTTTAGGACAGGTATTGAGGTGTAAATATCTGGATGGTTTGAAGGAGGAAAGTGATGTAGTCAGGTTATTACTAAGACATTTTCCATATAGAATCAAAGAAGCTGCCTGTATCCAAAATGTTAAATCTATTTCACAAGTGGAAAATTTATTAAGTACATTCGATGCTCTGGGAAGAGGTGGTTACGAGGAGAATTTCGATAGAAACCAGGGTAACCATAATAACAGGCTTAATGAGAATAGGAATCAGGAAGTTCAAGGGAACAGTGGCGAAGGAGCCAACGTCCAAAATAGGGGGAACCAAAATAATAATAATCAGCATAATAATCAGCATAACCGTGTGGGAAGGAATAATACAAGGATATGGGATGAAATTTAGCATAAATAAGAGTGAGATGGTGATCACAACAAGGAAGAAGGAAAGAACCACAACGGGAATAACAATTGGTGGGGAACAGCTGAAGAAAGTGGAGAGTTTCAAGTATCTGGGAAGCCTGATACAAGATAATGGAAGAAACGATAGAGAAATAAATGAGCGGGGGAGGCAGGCAGAAGCATTTCGGAGGAGTGTGAGAAGCATGTTATGGAGCAAGGATGTCCCTCAGAACAGCAAAAAGATCATATATCGGACGTACTATGTCCCTATCCTGACGTATGCCTCGGAGACCTGGGTTATGAAAGGAAGGGAGAAGAGCAAAATACAGGCCAGTGAGATGAGGTTCTTGAGAAGCAGTATTGGAGCTACAAAGATGGACAGAATAAGAAATGAGAGGACCAGAGAATTAATGAAGGAGGAACCATTACAGGATGGTATAGAGAAATCTAGACTTAGATGGTATGGACATGTAAAACGAATGGAGGAGAAGAGGATACCCAGGAGAGTACATGAGACGAAGTGGGAAGGAAAGAGACCGAGGGGAAGACCGAGAGACAGGTGGCTGAAGGGGGTGGAAGAAAGCATGAAGAAGAGAGGAGAAGACTGGACAAGGGTGGAGGCTGAGAGATGGTGGGAAGACAGAAGACGTTGGAGAGGCTTGTGTTCCAAACAGACCCGGCCAGTGGCTGGAAACTGTGCAAGATGATGATGATAACCAGTACAGAGGAAATGGGTATGGTACGAACTACCAAGGTAGAAATAATGATTTCAGGGGAAATCAAGGCCGAAATAATGATTTTAGGGGTAACCAAGGGAGGTATAATAACAATAATAATTATAACCAGAACAGGGGTCAAAGAGGGAATCAGCCCAATGGTAATAACGGACAGAGAGATACCGTTAACACAACCCAGAACAACCAGACCAGTGCAGTAGTGAGTAGTACTACACCAAGCGGTAGCAATGCTTTAAACACGAACCAGGCTGCGATGTAAGGTCAGAATCTCAGTCTATAACATGCCCTGTCCTTACACTTATACAGGAACCCTATGACCTAAATGTAAGAAATTAATTATTATGTGAACTAAATGATGAAGGTATTATTCAGAAGGTGGTTAGTAAGAGCCCCATAGTTAAATTTAACGTGTCCGAGGCGTACACAGATGTTTTAATTGATAGTGGTTGTATGAAGAGTTGCATAAGTAGTGCATTTTATGATAAAATGAAAGGAACTGGAGTAAATTTTGAGGAGATGCCAATTAAAAGCACTTTTGTTATCACAGCTGTTGGGAAGAGGTCTAAAGTAATTTCTAAGCAAGTTTTAGTAGACATTAAAATTAATAATCATGTAGAAAAGCAGATTTGTCTTGTAATTCCAAATTTAGTATTCAGTGTTATCTTGGGTTCAGAGTGGCTAAGTAGAGTGTCTGGTAACTTATGTTATGATGTAGGGAGTTTGAAATTTAAATGGGGTGATTCTGAAGTAGAAGTAGCGTTCAATGACCATATTCAGAGAAGTAGTGTTGTAGGTGTGATTTGTACTTTAAATGAGATATCGCCAGCCGTAGAGCGGGGTTCTCCATGTTTTGTGGGCAGTGTGATTACGAACGGTAGTCTAGAGGACTCGTTACGTGATGCTGCATTTCAGGGAAATGTAGAGGAGGAACAGTGTGTTCGGCTCTATGATGTGTTATTGTGTAATAGGAGATTTTTTGAGGATCGCATTGGTATGGCCAATTGCTATACACATTCATTGAACGTTATTGATAGGTCAGTATTCACAGGACATAGATATCCTGTACCTTTCGCTTATCAGAGTGCAGTTGAGGCACAAATTAACCAGATGCTTGAAGATGGGATTATTGAGCACTCTAAGAGTCCATATGTTAATTCTTTGATCACGGTACCCAAGTTCGTATTTGTTTAGACGCTCGTTTGGTTAACAGTAGAATTAGTTCAGATCAGCTGAAATCTATGTCAATAGAGGAATTAATGCAAACATTTGAGGGGAAGAATTATTTCACTTGTGTAGATTTGAGTTCCAGTTTTTGGCAAGTGCCACTTATATACGAAGATAGACCATTTACAGCTTTTAGTCATAAATAAAACCTTTATCAATTTTGTAGAACACCTTATGGGTTAAGGAGTAGTTCAGCAGCTTTAATTAGGGCCTTAAACATCGCATTAGGGGATGACACAGGAGAGTTTGTAACCATTTACATTGATGATATGGTAATTAGTTCACGCAGTTTTGAGGAGCATCTACGTCATTTAGAGATAGTTTTTCAGAAGTTAGATCAGGCAGGGTTCACTTTGAAGCTGTCTAAGTCGTCATTCTGTCAGTCAGAAGTGACATTTTTAGGTCATAGAGTGTCGAGTAGAGGTGTGACACCAGAGGAAAGTAGGGTTAGCATGTGTGGACAGTAGCAACAGGGCATCGTTACAGACACTGAGAAATATGCTAGTGGAGCAACATGATGACATTAAGGATGTGTCATAAAGTAAGTGTGTTTAGCTGGCGAGCCAGCCTATCAAATGAGTAAGTGTGGTATTTGGTGCGGAGGACACCTGGTCTTCCAGGCAGGCGTATCTGATGTCACAAAGGGGGGTAGTATGTAAGTAATTGAGAGTTTTTAAGGTACAGGGAAATATGACGGGATTGTCGGATGCTCTTGAGCACTAAAATGTCTCGATACACCAAGGCCAGTATTTGGTAGCGCTGGTGAATTCCCATTTGTCTCCTAGAGATGGGTGAGCGCTTGAACAGGGTATTTTTGCTTAAGGCGTCCACGAGACAAAAGATGGGCCACCAGAAGGCGAGACAGTCCTTCATGAAACTCGTACATAACAGCACACGTGATTTCTGTTTACGGCCTCGCCGTGTAAGAGTTGTAGGTGTGTAATTTGAGGCAATTAGTACAAAGGTATTATTTGAGTGAGGAGAACTGGTCCGGAGCGAACTAGTATTTAGTAGAATTTGGTCTACGGGAACTTAAGAAGACAGGGCGATTACGGCACAGAAATATTTGGTGTTACATGTAATGCGCACTTACTGTTTTTTTTTTTTTTTTCAGAAGTCAATATTAATTTTGTCTTATATACAGAGAGATTAAGTATTATGGTCACGATGCGCTGCCACAATAGTGTGATCGTGTGCTCAGTGAGATTAAGTTTCACCTGAAGGAAGCGACCTCCAGTGATATTAGGAAGTTCTGTGGTGATATAAATATATATCAGAACACCTTTGATGCGTGTGATGTGACATCATATATACACAGTGCTCACACATTATTTATGTATATCTTTCCCAACATAGAGATATTTGAGAGGCGGAAATATCCGTGGAACATTAATCTAAATGAAAAACATTGGACTGATTGCACAGGGCAATCCAAAATGACAACAGACTTTGACGCAAAGTGCGTAAAGAAAATTATGAGTGTATACATATGTAATTTAGGGTGATTTAATTTATGTAATATGTATTTTGGATGGGGATTTTATTAACGTGTCTGGGATAATCGCATGATGGACCGTCGTCACGGTAAATCATCCGATGATCCGAGGCAAATATGTAACGGGTTTTTCGAGGGTATTTTACGCCACTGACATAAGTCAGTAGGAAGCCATTCAATATTTATTTACGCGGCAAATTGTTCAGCCAAGAGAAGTTTCATGTAACTTATTATTATTATTAAGGTATTTTTTGGAGCATTTTTTATAAGATTATAAGTATACAGATAGGTTTTCGATGTTGTAGAAAACACTATCAAGTGAATTATTACGAACAACATTATCGCGGAAAATTATATGATTACGGAATTTTACGGATTTTTGTCAGTTAGAGTTTGTTGAGAGAGAGGTGAGTCACTGGGAATTCAGATACAGGCTTATTCTTGTCGAGAAGCGTGACGCATGCCGGCTGGCTGCTTCAAGAAAAGGCGAAATGGCCTGGACCGGTAATCGACATCGTCGCGCCGAGTGTATTGACTCGGAGGTGGGGAAGATCGCGTGGTGGCTCAGCCAATCAAGGAAGAGCGGGCGAGTAGAAGACGGCTCCAGAGAGGGGATGCGACGAGTGCATATATGGTTTGCGCGCCGAGGAGGCAGGGCGATTATCTTTGTAAAACTTGACCGTTGTGGTTGCTCGTGTGGTTGGTTCCGATGTGATCGGACCATAACTTAACATATCTACAAGTATCTCTTCAACTGACGAAGAAGATGACGACGCCTAGAAGGCTGTGGGAAGCTCTCTTCAACATCCAGTACGAGGGAAATGCTACGGCAATTTCCAATGGTAAGCGCGAATGACTCAGAACTACATAATCTCTCGTTTCTTTGTTTCATATTCAGTATTTCAGTAACTTCTTAGCTTGGGAATAATAGTAAAATCAGTAATTCATCCGACTCCGTAACTCTCTAGTGGTAATATTCAAATCGCAATGCTCCAATTTAAATTTATTATTATTTAAAATGCCACTACTTGTTTTTATATAATAAATTCATTTCTTTTAACCATGCAATCTTTGATTTCAGTAGGTAGCATTAGATATAGACCAAATTCCTTCTCCTGATACAATTGTTAGTTGGGTTAATGATCAAATCATACCACGATCTGAGTGTGAAGATTCTTAAAGGTGTTCTACCAGAGCTTGGTGTTGTTAAATATAAATTTAGATTTCAACATAGCGTTGAGGTCTTGGCGCCCATTAACACAACGTATCTTAGTCAGAGTAAACATTACATTTGTACGCTCAACGTGCACTAAGGAAACAGTTACACTTGTCATCCCAACTGTGGACCTTCTTATATATGTGTTACAAAGTGCAAAGCAGGGCTAGTGAATGCGTTACAAAGTCTGGTGCAAGTCATTCCAGATCATCATCAAGAATCGGCTCCAGTTTCCCGGATGTGGTGAATGAGCGCTCTCCATTTCATTGTCTCCAAGAATGTCTCCCGCTCCACGACCTGCTGCAAATCCAGACCTCTCCCTGCAAGATCAATTTTAACCTGGTCAATCCATCTCTTCCTCGGTCGACCTCTTGGTCTCTTGCCTTTCAGTTCTTTCTCAAAGCACACTCTAGCTGTTCTTTGAGTGTCCATTCTTTTCAGATGACCGAACCATTTCAGCCTGGCTTCAACACAGATCTCATTAAGAGATTGTTCTACTTGAACAAGATGGCGTATCTCATAGTTTTTTATTTTGTCCCTCCTTGTCTTTTGAATCATAGTTCTTAAAAACTTCATCTCCACCGCCTGTAGTTTGCTGGTATTTCTCTTGGATTGGGTACAGGTTTCTAAGCTATACGTAGTAACAGGTACAGATGACGACCTTAATTGGTGTGTGGAATATTGATGCCATTTTTTCAGTACTGCCTGCACAAACTGTTAATTTAATACTTTTGAAAAAGCGTGTTGACCGACTTAAAAGTATAAATCAACAGCCCTTATGTGACCAGTCCGTCCTGATGTGGATGATGAATAAACCATAGGACATCAAATACCCCTGTAATTGAACCTGGGACCTTTTAGGCCAAAGTTTAGCGTGTTAATTACTAAGATACGGAGACAGGGAGACGGACATACGGATGGACGCATGGATGGACGGACGGTCAGATGAATAGACAGATGGAAGTATGGACGGACGGACGGAGGGACGGACGGATGGATAGACGGACGGAGGTATGTATGGATGGATGGACGGACGGACGGACGGACGGATTGACGGATGTATGAATGGATGGAAGTATGGATGGATGAACGGTTTGACAGAAGTATGTATGGATGGCTGGACGGATAGATGGACGGACGGACTGATGGAAGTGGTATGTAGGACGGAATTATGGATGGATGGATGGCCATTAGCACATGCTGTGTTACCTGTATGTCATGGACCAGTTGAAGAGATTGTCGTACATCTCCCACGGGTTGTTCTTCTTGTGCCAGAATGTGTGGAAAGGGCTCTCATCGGACAGAAACACCCACCGCTGGTTTGGTGGACGGGGCTTCACAGGCGGCATCATGGTATCCCCTTTCATCATATGAAGGTGGAACAGCACCGCATCTGCGGTGTCCAGATCTTCGTCGCGGTATGTGAGCTTACAATTGCTTACTGAGCAGCCCTCAAATGGGTCATAGCTGAAAAACAAAGAAAGAAAGAGCATGACTTTCCGGGATCACCATGGTTTATTATTAAACCAAGTTCAGACATTACAACGAACGATTCTCCTGTACTCCCACACTCTCTACAACTTAAAAATAGGCAAACAAAACCGCGACTCATCCATCTAAATTAGCAATGTTACCAACAGTGTGGAACAAAACTAGTGAACAGATAATTTCTGCAGGCGCATTGCCTCCTAACATTACAGATACTATATTTTTTGTTTTAATACACAAATCTGTTGTTTAATACAATTAATAATGATCTATGTTCGTGATAACTCTCGTCTATGAGTTCACTTTCATTGCACAAGTTGGCACTTACAGTGGACAAAACCCTCCTAGATCATTCGGTCAGTTATATGCTTTGCTTCCATGATAGTCAGTTCTCGCATCTAGGAGGCGTTGGAATTCACCTTGTGCATGGCGTTCGTACCCAAACAATACGACATAACCTTGTCATCTAAGAAATTCAGATCTACGTACAGAGTTCCTGCTCTGTTATTCTATGCTCCTTGCTCTCTAGCACGCTGTGAGTTGAAGCATTGACCACGCCCCCATAAAGGCTCTAGATGTTCCCACCTCTGTCATCAATAGCAATGCTTGGGTTATTGTTACTAACGTTTTATTGCGCACAAATTGTGCAAAATTATAAATAATAAAGTTGTGCAGAATGATAGTGTTTGTCTGTGGTTCACTTTGTACAGAACTCTATTATTGGCTTTGCACGTCTTTCACAATGAAGGACATGTTATCGGCTACAGTCTTGGTCACATCTGTCGCACACACAGTTGGCGTTGGGTTCATGGTAGTGTTTTGTTTTGCACACTTTATGGGTTATTGTAATGCTTAGTTTACATTGTATATGTCAAGCGGCTTCGGTGGCATAGTTGGTAGCATGCTGAACTGCTGTGGCCAAGATAGCGTGTTCAAACCAGGCCGAAGTCATCGGATTTTTTAAGAGTGTTAAAATCCCTTCAGAGGGGGAGTAAAGCCGGCGGTCCCATGTCGTAGATTTACGGCATGTAAAAGATCCTTCCACAGACTAAACTTATGTGAAGCTAAATTTCTACATTAGATTTTGTTGGAACGCTCTATCAAAGCTCCAACGTTCACTACTAGGTGTCATATTTCAGTAGCCTACTGTAAAACAATAAACAATTCAATAACTAATAAGAAAACCGCCTACTATACCCGCAGCAAATTCATAAAGGCCTTGGCAAATGCTTTCCCATTCAACGCGAGTTGTGTGCTAAGCAACGAACATCCCCTACATGACGATCTTCCCAGGAGTAGCGCTGCTTGGTTGAACCCATTGCGAGCTTGTCCAAGCGCGCAGTTCTGCTTACGTCTCTAATATTAATATCTGACACCTTTGTTGTTAGTTACATAAGTTGTGTAATGTGAGAAGTGCATTGGTGTTCACCAAGTGTTGGTGCTGATGCGATGATATTTTGTATTACTTACAGTAGTTACATCATTTTCATTACGACTCCACCATTTTGTCATGCCCATGGAATATACAGACAGGTATGCTTATTTAATGTTAATACCAATATTATGTTGTGCCGACGTAATGTCTGGAGTATCAACCTACTAGCGCTGCATGGAGAATTTCAGTACTCCTACATGTTTGCTGTTTGGAGTGAAGTGGGGACGCGTTAGAGCATAGCAGACGGCGGTACCTTAGCACACAGAATGGGGGCTGCGGTTACGGGCAGGACGCCGTGAAAATCAAAGCACGCTGCAATCCTGATATGTCACGCACATTATGGAATGGTAATGCGCGCGTGGTCAGGTACTAATAAGGTGGGCAGAAGAGAAACATACGTGGTGTTCTTCTGATGAAGAGGAAATGTTAGCCTTATTTGTTCTCATGAAAATGGCCAAAAGGAGGAAATGGGTCCACAAATTAATTTACGAGAACAATTAGGCAAATATCACAGATTGCGTCGAGAATTAGAGATTCTTTGAAGATAGATTTTTTGAATGTCCCATGAGTGTTTCAAAGAACTATATTGGAACCGACTATAAGGAATTTCACAACATGTCCTCGATCATACAAAAATTGGTAGTTTCTCACCTCTTCAATGTGTTTCAAGAAAGAACACTCCATAATGTGCGGGCAACAGACTCAAAGCACAACTGATCGCTGGCCGTTACGTCCTGGTTGAGATCGTGATCGCAGACTGGTGTGTGTTTGACAGAGATGATGCAATATAAAGGTTGCCACACACCGGATCGATCAAGGTGGCGGTGGTGGGCACGATGGCGATGGCGGTCAAATACTTCCTGCAGAATTAAATAGAAGCTTTCATACAGGCAGCGTTCAGGGCAGTGCAGCGTTCTACCACGTGGTGGCGATCAGATGCAGATTGTCGAGTTTGGCCGCTGCCCTCGAATGTGTGTTGTTTTTTTTTTTTTTTTTTTGTTGACGGTACACAACAGGGCTCAAGGGGTAACGTTCTCGCTTGCTGAGCCCAAGGTTGCAGGTTCGAAACCTGGCGCAGTCAGCTGGCATTTGAGGGTGCACAAATGCGAGGGAGCCGTGTCAGTACATTTACTGGCACGTTAAAGATCCCCCTCGGGGCAAAATTCCGGCACCCCGGCGTCTCTAAAAGCCAGTGTAGTTAAAAGTGACGTAAAACCAATAAAATTAATTAACAACAGGGCTCAGTGTGCGCCCCAATAACAGTGTGTTGGCATGACAATAAGTGCGACAACAGAGCAACTCATTGAAGAAGTGAAATTGCATAACATTTATTATTTGGTTTGTCGCATCCTGGCTATAAACATATAGTCCAGTAGATCATCAAAGCATTTCATTGGCATCCGAAAGTAAATGTAGAATCGTTCATGTTGTCACAGTTCCCAATATAAAGTGTGAATTTCTCCTTGAGGCTCACGAAGCAGATTCAGGTCGTGAACCCACGTTCTCTTCCGTTTTTTCCTGAAAAATATATTATTTAATTAATAGACTATATATGTTTAGATCGTAGACCTTCGCGGCCAGTGTCTAGTTTATCATTTTGGCTTACAGGATTGAGCCGCGTCGCAGGGGCGGGGAACAATCAGCGAGCAGCGTGATGGCAATGCAGGGCAAGCAAGCACATCTGACTGGCAATAACCGTTAGTTTGAGTACGGACACCAACTCGAACCTACCCATGATTAAGGCTGCTGCAATGTCAGCCGAAACGTCGGGAAATAATAATCGATATGCGACGCGGCTCAATCCTGTAAGCCAAGATGATAAACTAGACTATATATTGTTTGTGATTTGTATTATTTGTATATACTTCTTACATTTCTCAATTATTGTTCACAATGAAAGGAATAATTACCATGCTTACTGCTGCTCCTTATCATCAACTACCGCTGCCAACAGTAACGCTTCTTCCTCCACTTGAGATAACCGATGCATCCTTGACGTTCACGATTTTCCAAACTGATCGCTACCACCGCGCGCCTGGGTGTGAAAAAACCTGATCGCCACCGCCATCGCACCCGCCACCACGATCGCTCCAGTGTGTGGGAGCTTAGAAACACTGATTTGCGTTCTGCTCGCTGCGCATGGAGAACGCAGAACGTGATCGTTGCCCGCATTCTGTGTGCCAAGGCAATTTTTAAATGTGTATACATTCCCCTCAGATTCAGCTAAAAGTACTTAAAAATTAAATAGGAGTAGTACCGTACATTATGCATTAAGTGTTTTAGGGCTTTATCATTAACTCTTTACTAACGATTAGTTAGTTAATTGCTATTTAACTTAAATACGAGAGTTAATGCGTGATTATCGTCTATACATTTAACGAAGCCGTTTTAGGTTCGTAATTACTTAAATACGCTTTACGGCTCTGGCGCATGCGTAGACTCTGTTTCACCTTGGAGAAATATGGCCGACAGAACAAGAAGCTTGTAGCACTGATTGTTGTTTGCGATGCTTCCTTGAGATTTTCTGGAACATAATTATAAAGGAAGGGACATTCAGAAGACCTTATTCATGGCAAAAGCTTAAAATGATATGAACACAGTATTCAGGAGAACTAACAGTTGTGTGTATACATTGTTTACTTAGCTAAATAGGATACCCTCTCCCTGTTGTCTTCGTGGTGGAGTGGTTGAGTTGTAGACTCCAAGTTCATTATACTGAGCTTGAAGCAGTTCGAATCCCGCTTCCGTATTCCTCTTTCTTGGTAATAGTAACATGCATGATCTTTTACAATTCAATTAATTGCGTAAACATCTTTTATATTCATATGGATGAAAGTTAGTGTGAAACTCAGAAACAAACCACCATTGCGAGATGCGTGAGGTAGAGTTCAGCTGTTTCCCGCCACTTTAACGATGCTTTAAGGAGTTGAGTGGTCAGATTTGGCCATTTTAACGTAATTGCTTATTAGTGGTACGTTAACGAGCATTTCTGTTTGATGAATGCTCGTGCAAATTTAAATGACCTTATGATGAATTAAAAGATAATTGACGTTGGTTTTATTTATTCTCATGTCGGAAACATACAAATGTACAGTTGCTATACATCATCATTTAACTGTCTCCTGTTTCCCGGGTGCTGTTAAAGAGCGCTCTCCATTTCAGTCTATGCAAATACAATTCTTCTTCTTCTACTTCAACTTTGCACAATTCCACTCCTCTATCTTCCAGATCATCTTTTATTTGAGAGATCCATCGTGTCCTTCGTCTTCACCTAGGTCGCTTTCCTTTTATGTCCTTATCTTATCAAACCATTTCTGTGCTACTCTCTTTAGATCCATCCTCTTCAAGTGACCGAACCATCTCAACCTTGATGTTGCTATATAGTTTGCTTAAGTGGTTTCACTTACGGTAGATGTCTTCACGGATCTTTTCATTCCTGATCTTATCACGTCTTGTTTTCTGAAGCATTGTGCTCAGCAATTTCATTTCCCCAGCCTGAAGTCTGCTGTTATCCCTTGTATTAATGGTCCACGTTTCCAGGCCATTATATTGTTGTTGGTACAAAGTAGGCCTTATACAATGTTGTTTTTGATATTAAGGGAATTTGACTATCCCAAAGGAGATTCCTGACTTGGTGGTACAAATTAGTTCCCTTATAAATCCTATTGGTAATTTCCACTGAGCAACGACCATCTCGAGTTATAATGCTGCCAAGGTATTGGAACAGATTAACTTCTTGCAAGTTCCTTCCATCCAACAAGATATTTAAATCACTCAGTAACTGTACATATAACAGTAAAATTGTCTATTTATATAGCACGTGTCCAAGGCGATTGAAGTAGCTTGCGGGAGATCTTCCTCTGCACAAGATGAAGGGCACAGAGGGCAATGAAGCATGTGGTTTGTGGTTTCTTCTTGTACAAATTGCAAGACGTATCACCTGTACTGAGGCCCTATCTCCTCAGATTGTCTCGGGATCTTCCAACTCCTGATCATAACCTGTTCAGATACTTCCACACCAACCAGCTTTCGTTGTGTCCGGGTGGTAGTTCTTCAGCTTCTGGCATCCAACTGCAGGAGTCTTCTTCCATAAATCCAGCCTTTCCTTCTTCGGTGAGACGGTAAGTATCTCAGATGTCCTCAGGAAGCTCTTTTGGGACCTCAGCGGCGTTGCTGAGGAGGATTTTATCCATGCAGTGGGTGGGCGCTGTTCTCTTCCACTCTCAGCCTCTCCCTGTTGGCAGCCACAAGGTGTTGCTATTCCAGCCAGGTAGTAGAGCTTATCTGTTGGGGTAGGCTTTAAGCAACCTGTTACCAACATGCAGGTTTCGTTCAGAACTGGATCTACCTGTCTAACATGAAATGACCTGTACCAGACCGTGGAAGGAAATTCAGCAGTAGAAAAGCATAGTGCCATTGCAGAAGTGCGAATAGTCTCTGGATGTGAGCCCCATTGTGTCCCTACTAGTTTGCGAAAAAGGTTGTTTCATGTGGAGATTTTCATTTCGATATTCTTACAGTGGGTTTTGAATGTAAGAGCTCTATCAAGGGTTACTCCCAGGTATTTAGGGGTGGGACAATGCTGCAATCAGATAGCTGACCATTCTATGCGTAACTCATGATGAGATTCCCTGTTCCTTAAGTGGAATGCGCATACTTGTGTCTTACATGGATTTGGTTAGTTAGTTATTGTTGTTTTAAGGGGCGAACTACGATTTGGTCAGAGTTGGTTCCGACTGTAGTAACTTGATAGATTTCTCGGAGCAGATGTCAGATTTATTTCCACTGATTCAAAACTTGCGCTCTGCGCAGCAAGGGCTAGGTCGTCTGCATACAAGAAGCTTCTTGTGTCTGGGGTCAGTGGCTGATCATTGGTATAGATGTTGAAGAGAATTGGAGCCAGGACGCTTCCCTGAAGTACGGTAGGCCATTATTCTGTACTCTTCAACGACTCCGTTGCCTCTGGAAGTTAAAAAAAAAAAAAAAAAAAACGATCCTTACAGTTGCCGCATATGATGTGTAACATCTGACATAGAAGAAACTCACGTGAAATTGTTGATACACCGGTATTATATACAATTATTGGCACAAATATTAATCTATTGTAAAAGGGAGTGTTTTACAGATATTGTAGTTTATAATACGGAACTCATTTTATTAGATGATTTGTAGCTTCCACCAGCACTAGCCTAAATAAATAATACGATATGGATCAACTAGATTAATAGACGCGACACCGCTCATAACCTTAAATTCCTTATAAACAGAACCTCTTGATTCACAGACCAACACGTAATTTCATATGGATTCTGTTAAAATGAGTCATATTGATATGATAAATATCGTTTAAAATGTTAATCTGGTAGCAAAAATATCCACCCCGTCCGGGATTCGAACCCGATGTCTCTAGATTCACAGTCATAGGCGCTAACCCCACGGCCATTTCGACTATGCAAATATTGTGCACAAGATGGTGACTTATTTCCACGTTCCAATAATACTGCATTACGGAATTAAGTTTCATTTATATTTTGCTTGTTTCGATAATATTCCTGCGTAAAATTGAGTTTAAAATGCCTGATGAATAGGCCCTCTTGTGAGTACCTAAAGAGAATGTATTCAGCAATAGTTCATGAAGGCTTGCTCAATTCTCGTATAACCACAACGATTATATTATATCGATGACTACATTACCGTTATGTGGGTTAATATTTGAATAGCCATTGTGCAGAAACATAATACCGGCAATGCCGACTACTTACAATGTTTGATATTAAGGCATTTTACCATTTAAATACTGATACGAAGACTTCGAACATGCACCATGTGCTTTGTTTCAATCACTTGACACCAGAGTTCGCATGAGCGTTTACCGTTCAGTATGTCATATTCATTCCACATGGCCGAGAGTACGTCATGGTATCAATATCCGACGCCGAGCGCTCATTGTTTCTCTTACCACTGCCAGCTGGATCGATCGATCGAGTTGGCAGTGCGTCTTGCACTTCCGTTCGATCCACCACTGCCAGCTGGTGCCACCTCGATCGTTCCGATCCACTTCCGTCCCATTTTTCAAAATCACTCCCACAAAAATATCCAGCAACCGAGTGGAAAGATGTTACACATCAAAAGAAACTACGGTGTTGAAAGAGAGTGCTGATAAGTCTAACTAGATGGAGATCCTTGGTCATACTGTACAAATTGGCATGGAGTAACCGATGATGGACGGTGTCGTACGATGCTGAAAGATCCACAAAGACCACGCCTGCCACCTGCCGAGTTTCAAATCCATCCTCTATGAACTGAGTAAGTTTTAAATGTTGCCCTCTACAGCTTTCATTTGGTCGAAATATTGCTTGTTAGGTATGAGAAGAGGGTCAATTACGTGTAGAATTCTATTCAAAACCATACGTTCATATAGTTTATAGAGGTGGCTCAGAAGACTAATTGGCCTGAAGTTCATAGGATGGTTTACTTCCTTACCAGGTTTGATAAGGGCTATCACCCTGCTCCTTCGCCAGATCGTAGGAATTTGCCACTTGCTCATGTAATTATAGAAAAGCTGCAGGATCCACTTTACTGTCGCTGGCCCGAAATTCTTAATTTGTTCCATTAACGTTGGTGAAAATGGCCCTTAGACATCTACTTACAATACTTCGTGTGTCAAAAGTAGGCATGTTCTGGTCGGATAACAGTCCTATTCCTAACACTTGCCAGCAATGTCTCAGTAGGTGTGACCGCTGGCTTCACTCTCTGGCCGTTAGGATCTTGGTCTGAACTCTGTTGAGCAACTCCAAGCGACAACCTGAGCGTGACCGCGATCTACCGAAAACTTCCCCAGTAACTCGCGATCGACGGCTTGGCGACCACTGCTCTGTCTATAGCACTGGTTCTTAACCGGTGGTCCGCGAGAGCTTCGGGAGTGTCCGCGGGAGAAAATGGTCCACCAGCACGCATAAAAAAAGTGGCCAACAAATAGAGATTTCGAAAATGATGTGCGTTGAATAAGAATCGTCCGAATGTATCCGCGGCGATGACCAACAAGTTTTGAATTGAAATATCTGTAAAATAAGTGTTAATAGAATATGATACAAAATAATTTCTCAAACTTATATTTAACCGTGGCAAATAAACTTTCACCAACATTAAACAACCGGAAAGTCACAGGGCAAAATTAAAATATTATGGTTATTATTATTTTGCAATGTCCTTTTAAAACAAAATTGTTGCTTGAACATAAATTTGTAATTGAACCTTTTCATATTATGTAGGCTATATACAGTATTATAAAATAGTTATTTTGTTCTATTAAATAATTTGTAATTTAGTTGTACTGTACACTAATTAATAGTAATAATGTGTTCTAAAAACTGTTTTGCTTAATCAACTTTGAATATTCTTATGACGAAGGCGCTGAGGATGGGTTACAACTGATAAGGTGTATCCGCGGAGGGGGAGAGGATGGGGCCCGTACATGATTCAATTTCAGGCTGAATGGTCTGCAGACTTCTACGGGTTCAGAACCACTGGTCTATAGGGTGCCTGGGAGGAAGGGCAGAGGGCTGGTCTTATCTACCTCTCCTTCTTGTCTGTGTCTCATAATGCTCATATACTTAACTATAAAATGAAAAGGCGATGGGCAATGACTTACAATTTTGAGGAGAAGTGTTTTAGCAACCTCCTCTCCAAGTGCGGTCCCATTTTCCAGACCAGTATTTTGAAGTTCTTATTCTGTGGTGCAAGTCCTTCCGTGTCGTTCAGGAACAACATTCTACCCAGGCGAGATAGATTAGCGGACACCTGCAACACAAATTGTTGTGTATTTACTTGAGATAACATGAACATTCTAGTCACTATGCCCAGAACATTCCAATCTGGAACCTTCCATATACTATGTATATATGCACCCGCAGACTGTAGACGACAGTTCCACTTATATTCTTTAGTTCCGCTCAAGTTGTCCACCGTGTGTATCGTTGTGTATCAACTAGTGTTAAATAAACCGTTGTTTTATATTAACACGTGTGTGTTATTTATCTTGTATCGCCCACGACATAACAGTGGTGTCGGAAGTGGGATAAGATAAATAACTTTGTGAAACCGAGTGAACTTTCTAACTTCAACGCAAGTGTTTGCAGCGAACTAAGTTCATCGCAGTGCGTGTTGGAAATACTAAACATAGTGAACTTTCTAACCTCAACGTAAGTGTGTGCACCGAACTAAGTTAATCGCAAGTGCGTGTTAGAAATACTGTTCTCCACTCATCTTCACCCCGCACTTAACATCTGAGCAACTCCAACAATTCTCGGCAAGGATCGCCGACGCTATCCGACAGACAATACGGTCAACAACGTCATCAGAGCCTCGACCGCGTGTTGGAAATGCAATCGTATCGTGCTACCGACGGAACAACTGTAGCCGACTATTTCACTCGCTTTACCTGGGAGCACAACCTAAGCAAGGTACCCGCGATCAGCATGCACACTTTGCACGTGTTTACATGGGATCTGAACTCAATGATGCCCTGAAGATCCTGGTGAGTCCTAATGATCCGGAAACTCTGTCATACAATGAGATTCAATCTAAGCTGAAAAGCCACTTCGATACCACACGCAACAAGTTTCCTGAGAGCATCAAATTTCGGAGTGTAATGCAGAAGCAAGGAGAAACCATCGCTAGCTTCACCTTAAGACTGCGGCAGGTTGAAACGTTTTGTGAGTATGGCACATTCCTTGATTGCATGTTAATTGAACAAATGCTCGCAGGTTTGGAATCACGAGAAATGTGCGACGAGATTATTGCAAAACAACCAGAGAACTTCACCGCGGCATATGAAATCGCACACGCACTCGAAGCTACTCGCATCACCACCGACGAGGTCAAAACAGCTGCCGCTAAGTCTGAATCAACCAATCGGATTGGATACGAGAAGCCTCTGTCCAGGAAGAACAGCAACCATCAGCCGCCACGCACCAAATCAGCTCATCGAAGTCAAGGGTCTGGCAACATAACCAGACAGCACCAAGGGCCACATCAGGCAAACCGAAGTGCATCCCAGGACAACCAATCCACATGTGCAGGGTGCGGTGAAGCTCACCCTCGCAGTCAGTGCAGGTTCCTCAACGCCGAGTGCCTGAAGTGTGGCAAGAAAGGTCACATCGGTAAAGTTTGCCGATCGAAATCTAGGAAACATCGAACAACACACCACGTGACCGAAGAAGAGCTTCCAGCAGAGAACCTCGATGGCGTGGAGTACCTCAGCAAAATCGAGGTCATTGGATCGGTCAACGCAGCACCTAAGCCACTGGTTGATGTCAGCATGGAGGGAACCACCGTCAAAATGGAACTCGACACCGGCACCCCCTGCTCAACCATGAGCAAATCAAAGCTAAGTATGATTAAACCAGGTTTTGTGTTGCAGGAAAATGATCGTAACTTCGTCAGTTACACTGGCCATCCGATCAAATGCATTGGCAAAACGTCAGTGTGCACCACCATCGGAACCACAACCAGGAACCTGAATCTCGACGTGGTTGACGATGAAGTCGAATCGCTCTTTGCCCGAGAGTGGATTTCGGAGTTTGTATGGGAGATCGACTTTGGTCACCTCTTCAGAAAATCCGACCCAATCCACAAGCTCTCAGACAAGCAGGTTCTGACCTTGGAACAACAGAAGCAGCTCGACATCATTCTATCTCGCTACCAGGATGTGTCCAGCGACACCCCTGGGAAGGTCTCAGGTCCCCCAGCGAAGATGCACCTGAAGGCTGGAGCCGCACCTGTTTTCGCCCGAGCGCGAGACCTACCAGTTGCCCTCCGCGATGCCTACGCCAAGGAAATTGACAAGAAAATTGCATCTGGCTTCTACAAAAGAGTGGATACTCTGAGTGGGCATCGACAACGCACGTCGTCGCCAAGAAGAACGGCAAACTGAGGATCACAGGCAACTACAAGCCTACTCTCAACCAGCGGATCATCATCGATGAACATCCGATTTCCAAGGTGGAACATCTGTTCAACCGAATGCGCGGCGCCACTCTCTTCTGCCACCTGGATATCATCAATGCGTACACTCACCTCGAGGTCGACGATGAGTTCAGCCATGCTCTCACGCTTAACACGCCAACTCACGGTCTGATCCGCCCAAAGCGAGCAGTATATGGAGGAGCTAACATCCCCGCTATCTAGCAGCGGCGAATGGACGCAGTCCTGCAAGGTCTCCCAAACGTCGTAAGTTTTTTCGATGACAGTATAGTTTTTGCTGATAGCTTTGAAAATCTGACGCAGGCCCTCAGGACCACTCTAGAACTGTTTCGACAACAAAACCTCAAGCTCAACCGAGCCAAATGCGTTTTCGCTCAATCATCACTGGAAGCCCTTGGCCACAAAATCGATGCGTCAGGCATACACAAGTCGGATGCACACATCCGAGCTGTACGTGATGCACCGAAACCGACTACACCAGAAGAACTCCAACTGTTCCTTGGTAAAGCAACCTACTACAGCTCTTTCATCCCTGATTTGTCCACCAGAGACAGGCCACTTAGGGACATGCTGCTCAAGGACCCTCTCATCTGGACACCAGAAGGCGACAGGGCGTACAAAGACATCAAGAACGCCCTAACCTCGCCCCAGGTACTCATGCAGTATGACCCAGCGTTACCACTCCTGTTGGCCACGGACGCCAGCAAGACCGACCTGGGCGCAATACTGTCACACCGGCTCAGCAACGGGCTAGAACGTCCAATCGCGTACGCCAGTCGAACGATGACAGCAACGGAGCAAAGGTATCCTCATCTCCGCACGAGACTCAACTTGACCAGGCCACGTCGAGGTCACCGCGCAACCGACCTAGTCACCGTGCAACCGACCAAGTCACCGCGCAACCGACCAAGCCACCGCACAACCGACCGAGCAACCGAGCCTGAGACGAGTTCGCTTCACCGAGACACCAGCAACGGTCTAAACACCACCAGCCACACCAGCTACACCTGTAAACAGGACCCCACCTATTTCCCAGACCTCTTTATTCCCCGCAGGAGCACTCACCAGCGCCGACCGCCATTGAGGTTCTCTCCTGATTAAGTTTCCTAAATCATCCATTTAAAAGAGGGACGAAATGTTGTGTATTTACTTGAGATAACATGAACATTCTAGTCACTATGCCCAGAACATTCCAATCTGGAACATTCGAATCTGGAACCTTCCATATACTATGTATATATGCACCCGCAGACTGTAGATGACAGTTCCGCGCATATTCTTTAGTTCCGCGCTAGTTCCGCTCAAGTTAGTCCACCTTGTGTATCGATGTGTATCAGCTAGTGTTAAATAAACCGTTGTTGTATATTAACACGTGTGTGTTATTTATCTTGTAACGCCCACGACATAACCCAAATCATAGTCAGTAAGTAATTAAGTAAGCATGCAAGTAGATAAGAAGGTAATTCAGTAAGTAAGTTAGTTAGTTAGTAGATAAATAAGTAAGTAAATCAGCCACTCAGCAAGCAAGCATCCAATGAGAAGAGGCCAGATCAATATGAAATTCACTGGTGGTCGCGGAAACTCTCAGGCCAAATCAGCAATTGTTGACGAACCAAAGAAATCGTCGTTTGTTTCTAGCACAGAGAAGCTGGTAGCAAGCTGAAATGATGTGCCCAAGATAGCGGGTTCAAACCCGACCAAAGTTGTCGAATTTTTTAAGAGCGTTAACATCCTTCAGTATGCCTTCCTTCGGAGGGGAAGTAAAGCCGGCGGTCCCATGTCATAGATTTATGGCATATAAAAGATCCTTCCACTAACTAAACTTGTGTGGAGCTAAATTTCTAGGTTAGATTTCGTTGGAGCGCTGTATCAAAGTTCCAACGTTCACCACTAGGTATCAGTGACATCTGGTAGCGAAAGTTGGAACTACTTGAAATTGAACGGAACTTGTAGCTCACCCCATGGGTGTCCGCTTGAAGCATTTACAGCCTCGGGCGAGCCGAACATGGACACTCCCGGAACTAAATGCCATTCGATAAATAAATAAATAAATAAGTTGTCATCGAAATTTATTTATTAATCTCATGAACATTTTTTTAGGATTAGGGAATAACCCATCACAATTGGGTACAATAATGTTGACTGATTGAAAAACATCACATTTTGATCGACACTGAAAATGGCTTCAAACACCATAAATTAACCCAAAAAATGGAAAATATCTCCTAAATACCTTCTAAAAACTTATTACCAACACCACTGCAAGTTATCGTTACCCACCCTTATTATTTTAGAAGTTTATAAAAACGAATTTTATGAATCCATTTTATTTTCAGGATAGTAGGTATGAGTAGATAAGTGACATTCCCTGCTCAATTTAATTGTAGGGGGGGGGGGGGGGCTGACATCGCTGTTCCATCCCTTAAAACAATAATAACTAACTAACAATTTAAATGGGTGCATTAACGGTCAACACGACCAACTGAAAAACAATTGATATCTTACCTCGCCTATGTTGTACCTAGCTTCGCTACAAATGTCTTCAAAGTATTCAGGACTGTTGATATATGGCCCAGGGCTGTTGATATATGGCGCAGACACGGGCATATGGTTTGGCAGCAGGAGTAACGTCATCGTAGAGCCAAGAACTAGCCCCACAACCAGCAACCTTTGTTTTCGTAGCATCACGATGTCAGTTTAATACGGAGAGTCAGCAACCCTCACCACACCATACCGCCAGCCTGAAACATTATTATCAACCCCATCTGTACTTCAAGCAACACATGATATCATTCATTGTCAAAGAGAAAACGAAATAATAATAATAATAATAATCAAACGGACTAGATAGAGAGACCATAGCGGGCAAAGCAAAACAAAACTGGAGGTAGCTTTCCAAACCACCCGGAACATACTGTAGACTATATAATAAACGGTGCTTTTCTATAAATACCAAATTTCATCACTACATCACTGTCGTCAAAAGGGTATCCCTCTATGCGTCAGAATGCCTTACCTTCTCTCAGAAATGTACGCTTGCTAAGTTAGAGCAAAAAGGAGAAACATTCTCCACAACATACTTGGTCCAAACAACAAAAAATGGGATCTACATAAGAAAATCCAGGCATGAAATCTATTGTAACATAGAGAAGATCACGGACACAATGCGCAAACGCAGGTCTCGCTTCTACGGTCACTTGCGACGGATGGACGACTCTAGATGGACAAAACGTATATTTATCAATTTCGACTCAAAACCAGAAACAACAGTTCACTGGTACGTTAACTTCAATAAAGACCTCCAAGAAATGGGCCTACGACCAGATGACGCGCACAAACGAGACCTTTTCCGAACAAGCATCGTGCCTTTTGGGACTTTTCGAGATAAGAAATGGACAACCGGTGCAAAGTGGTCGGATGAACGCCGTGCTCAACACAGCAAGCTAATGAAAACCTACTGGATCAATCGTTAATTGAATAAACGCCAGAATGTATAGTGGAACTTATCGTGGTCCCTAGTTGGTCGATTAGCGAATCTCTACTTAGTATAAAACAAAGTCCCCGATTCTTGGATGTTACGGGTAAACTCGAGAACCACTGGATGGATTTTGACTCGGTTTTCACTTTTCTGTAAAGGATATCTCAGGATGATTTCTGTAGAAAATAATTTATTTATGATCAAAGGAAGCCGAGCAGTAACGACTTCAGTGGAAAAATCGAAAAAAAAACTGGCGTCCGAACACTTTGTAAGCTTACGCTGGGCAAACCGTTAAAAATATCTAAATACTATGAGTGTAAGAATTGTTCAGCATGAAAAGTTCTACAAAAAAGTCCGCGAGAGCATATGTCTATCTTCAATACATCGCCCACTATAAGTGTTTTTACGTTTTAATTTCTTCCAACCATGTCCATTCAACTACTGAGGCGACAGTTTACAAGTCAGCTAAGGGCAAGTCTATCATCCCTGTTACAGCCTAGCTAGCGGGCGAACCTATTGCCCCAGATACAGCCAGCAGCAAACCGTTGAGTCGTGTTGAGTTAAGACTTCTGAGAAGGGTGGTTGTGTTTGGAGTTTCCCTGGAAGTGCAACTTGGGTTTTCTTCATTTCACCTGTGAAACACAGTCAAGTGAAGATTGGACGGAAGGGGAATTTGAGTTTCATTCACCTCGTCATTCCCTGGAAGTGCAACTCTCATTTCGCCTGTGAACTTTTCGTTCCGCAAAATTCACAGTCAATTTAAGATTGGACGGAAGGGGGATTATATTATATTAAATTATACTGATTGGCGTATAATCTCTACTTAGTATAAAACAAAGTCCCCGATTCTTGAATGTCACCGGTAATCTCGAAAACCACAGAATGGATTTTGATGCGGTTTTTACCACTCTGTAAAGGATATCTCGAGGAAGGTTTCTGTAGAAAATAATTTATTTATGACCAAAGGAAGTCAAGCACTAACGATTTCAGTGAAAAGGTCGAAAAACCTGGCGTCCGTGCGCTTTTTAAGTTTACGCTGGGCAAACCGTTAAAAATATCTATAGGCCTATACTATGAGTAAGAATTGTTCAGCATGAAAAGTTCTACAAAATAGCCCGGGAGAGCATATCTCTATATTTAATACATCGCTTACTATAGGTGTTTTTACGTATTCATTTCCTCCAACAATGTCCATTCAGTTACTGAGGCGACTGTTTACGAGCTAGCTAGGGACGAGTCTATCACCCCAGTTACAGCTTAGCTAGCGGGCGAACCTATTGCCCCAGATACAGCCAGCAGCAAACTGTCGAGTCGTGTTGAGTTAAAAACTTTTTAGAGAAGAGTGGTTGTGTTTGGAGTTTCCCTGGAAGTGCAACTCGGCTTTTCTTCATTTCGCCCGTGAACTTTTCGTTCCGCAAAATTCACAGTCAAGTTAAGATTGGACGGAAGGGGTATTTGTGTTTCATGCACCTCGCCATTCTTAAATTACGCCTGACAAGAATTTGTTGCACATGCAACTCCATGATAATATAACTAATAGTCCAGCCAGTGATTCTAACCCATCATGCCGAGACGTAAAACGGATATTGGCCGTTGTTCATTGACATTGAAAAAAAAAAGCGCTTATCACGTAATGCATTCATAACTGTTCCCGGGCGAAGCCGGGTCGGGTTGCTAGTAATAAATAAATAATAATACTAATTCTTAATTTCTTTATCGCATATCCTCCCAGCTTGGCTTCACCAACGGACTCGGCGAGGGAACATTCCTCTACCGTCGCAAGGTTGGTGTCTGGGAGCTGAAGGTGACAGGTGGGAATTAAACCTACCCCTCTTCTCAGTGTTGCCTCACGAGGCTGAGTGTACCCCGACCCAGCCCTCAGACCAGAATTACATTTCTTGGTAGAGCTGGGAATCGAACCCGGACCTCCGGGGCGACAGCTAGCCGCTATACCGCGAGGTGGTCGTAAATTGTAATATTGAATTGGGCATTGGTTACTAATATGTTGCAATTTAATTTTTAGATTAAAATAAGTTATTTCTAAGATTTGGAATTTACCACCTACATAGGCTACATTAAAATAAAATTACTTATGATGATGATGATAATTGCTGTTTAAAGGGGCCTAACATCTAGGATATCGGCCCCTAATGGTTTGGGTGATAGTGAAAGATGAATATGTAATGTAAACTACAACTAAAGGCACACTTACAGACTAGAAGAAGAAATGGAAAACAGAAGGAGAATGAGGCAAATAATGGACAGGAGGAAAAGAAATGCCCTCAACCCATGAAAGGCAGATTGGAAAGGGAAAGAGGAGAGGGTCCGTCCCAGAGGCAATTGAAAAACGGGAAAAAAAAACCGGATGCATTTCAGGAATCTCTCGTGGTCGACAACTCCCGAAATCACCAGCCGTGAGCCCTTGAGGGTGTAGCACTATCGAGGGTGCACCAGAAGTGGTAGGGTTACAAACACCCTGACTCCTTAAGGACCTTGAGCAGAAGGCAGGAGATGTGAAGAGAACAGAAGAGGTCTGACCCCTCGAAGAACGAGGGATCAGAAAAGATGAGATACGAGCCAATTAAGGCGGGAAAGTGAAATATTCCCTAGGCCTCGGATGCCCTAATACCGTCGGGGTCGGAAAAGAACAAGAGTTGACCAAGGGAGGTCGATAGTAAAGATGACAGGGAGGAACGCAGCACAAGTAGGTGGAAGTAATGACAAACTCAGCTGGGGCCCCGTGGTCGCCAACCCACGTCCCACTAGTCGTGAGACCCTGGGGGAAAAATAAAATTAAAATACCCTGGATAGGTAAAATAGATTTATCCCACTTAAAGAAATACTATATTGAAACTAAATAACATTATATCGTACTAGTTTCGGTTAACTTGTAACCATCCTCAGCTAAAATCAATTTAAAATAATATTCAACTAAGAGCATCAATATAATCTAAACATTAACAATCCATAAATAAAATAAGCAATAAAATAATAAATATTCATAAAAAAAATAGTATCCGTTGAATACTAGTAGGCTTTATAAATACACTGCTGAACAAAAGTTTTGAATACAGGCTATATATATATTACTACAATATACACAATAACTTATTAACAAACTAAACATCAGTTCTTCTGAAAACAATAACAATCGTGGTTAGATAACAATGAAACGGTACAAAAACAAAGCGAACTCGCTTCTAAGTGTCCCCTTTCAAAACAAGAACACTGAAAATCTGTATCTCATGATGATCAGTATCAGTCTTTAGTAGTCCTCCCCGCACACGGAGGAGGCTTGCTCTGAATGAGACCATCAAGTTTATGTTGGGGTAAGAGGTCGCACTCCTCTATGGCAGCGTCACCATACAATTGATGACGGTAGTCCAAACTTTTGTAGAGCAGTGTAGGCCAAGGATCATGTAACTATAAGGGATTCGTAACTTTTGGTTATAGAATTTCCGAGAGAGAGCAACGCCTGAGGCTATGTACTGCTCCGGCAAGTCTGGCAACATAAAAAGTAAAAAGCCATATGCTTGTAGCCTTTATTACACGTAATTGAACAGTAGGTTCTGCGATGAGTTATTGATTAATAATGAAAATAACACAAACATAACTGCGCCTTTCGCTAGGCGCTGAAATATACGTCCAGATAGGAAAATAATACATTTTGATATATATCAATGTTGGCAATAGATTTGTCACGAAGGACACAGTTATGCCGTTCTAGAGCTTAATTCACCTTTAGGCTAATCAAACATTGCTCTCCTACTCTACAGAATTGTTGGGATATTCGATGAATATAAAGAAAACTCTCCAAATGCACACACTATATTGCCATAACCTCACATTGTGCCTAGCATGCCGACTGCCACCCACCCCTCCCCATAGTCCTAAACCACACATTTTATTGCAATGCAAAGGAGAAAGGGTAAGAAAACAAACAAGAGATGAAATGCACACATTTATTCTCTATATATTTTTAATCAAGTGTAGTCCATATTGCCCACTAGTTTTAGGCTACGCATGGTCAACACCAGGAAGATGAAAACTGCCGTATTGTTCTTACTATCATTATAATTCTTACATCCCGGTGCTTGGCAGTTTTTCCTCCTTGCAGTGGCATGATTGTCCCTCAATTCAATTCAAATAAATAATCAAAAAACCGAACAAATCAAAACAACCAACAACACCACGAGGAAAATCAATCAAAACAGACTATTCCCGCTTCCGCCAGTCGGTTTGATGTGAGCGTTCATGAGTGCCAACTACAGGACCTTAGTGCTAAAATTAATTCTTCATTGGTTAGCAGAACATCCAGAGCAGAGCTTTACCGCGACCCACGCGCCCCCTATGATCTGTCATCCCCCTGGTGTAGGCTATATCAATAACCTTGTTTCCCCATGAAGCGTAGCTCTTATACACTAATGCGGTGTGCTAGTCGCATTAGATTGAATAACCCTCCAAATATTAACTGAAATCTGCTTAAAATAATGTTCGAAACTGGAACAAAAATACTGTCTATCTTGGTGGTTATTATCATAGTAAAATATATTGTAAATTTGTTTAAAATTCAGATCTCTTTCATTGGAATATTTATATACACAGCGGACAGGCCAACAAGGACCACGCAAATATCATTTCTTTATGGGTCTAGTTTCCTTCTTTCTCTTCCAGAAGTCTTTCATCCTGGTCGACTGCGCAGCTCTTCATTCAGCAGTCCATTCTCCTCTGTTGAGATTCTTCTTCTACCCGACAAATATTTTGAGGCCAAAAATATTTTTTCTGTACTCTATTCGATTTAGACAATTTTCTTCAGTAATTTTGAATTTTTGAAGTTCTTCTTTCGTTTGTTTTAGATAGCCTCCTTGCCGTTTATAGTTCCAGATTTTATCAAAATTTTGTTTGTTTAACCTTGAGCAATCCATGCGAACCATATGTCCGTAGAACTGAAGTCGCCGTTTTCTGATCATCACTTCAAGGATGTCGATTTTACTATTAATTTCTGCGTTGGATCTCAGCCTATAACCTTCCTGTGTTTTCCTAGGACCATAAATCATTCTTAAAATTCTTCTTTCTATCATGAGCAAATTCTCCATTCCGGTTATATTTGTAGTTTCCATGCCGTACAAGATGACTGGAATATTTAATGAAAATAAAAATAAACAGTATAAAAATATTGCTAATAAAACTTTGAAGTTCAAAACTATTGAAATAATATCTGCTTCTGTGAAATGTTCTTCAATGTGTGGTTACCGGTAAATTATATTAAAATGGCTTATTCACTATTGATGTCAACCAAAAAGTAAGAGTTTACATTGGCGAAGAAATGACAGAAGAAATAGGACTGGGAAATGGAGTGAGACACGGATGTTGTTTATCACCTATTCTATTTAATATATATTTAGAATAAATTATTATTTAAAAATGTTTTTATTGAAAAAGAGGTGTATGTTTAGGAGGTAAAAGATTTGGGTTTATTCGTTTTGCAGATGATATGGTGGTTACGGGTGGGAGTGAAAGGCAAGCAACACAAAATGTTGAAGGACCTAGATAACATTTGCAAAACATACGGGATAATAATATAATAGCGTATGGCCTCGGGTGCTGGGTGCAAGCTTTGTAATTTGACACTCAGAGGGTAGCTTGCATGTCGAATTTCGTTGTTCCTTGAATCACTATGAAAGTCAAGGAGGTTAGATATCTAAGCTCCTTGAACACTATAGTACTTTCTAGTAGAGAAATGAGGAACTTTGTGTTGGCGGAAACTCCCGATATTAATTTTGCCATTATGAACACGGCCTACTGAATTGAAATGGGTTCTTTGACATGCCAACATAATATGACATGCGTGTCGTATTTTTGCCGCCTTTCAAAAATCACTTACCACGGCCAGGGGCGAACCTTCAATCTTGGGGTTAGTAGACCGACACGCTATCCACTCACCCACCGTGGCAAGCTACCAAACTTTCTTCGGCTTTTCCCAATCAATTGGGGTCGCCGGAGCCAATCAGGCTCATTTTGGTTTTGGCCGGGGATTTAAGGCCGGATGCCCTTCCTGACGCCACGTGATTTTCCAGGTGAAAATTCCACCCCGCTGTCACCGGGATTTGAACCCCGGCCGTCCGGGTGAAAGGCGAGAAGCTAAGCCACTGCGCCATCACGCTCCCCCGTGGCAAGCTAACATATGGGATGAAAATAAACGGGAAAGAAACAAAATGTATGGTCGTAGGTGGAATAGGTGAAAAAATTACAATAAAATTAGATGATGAAATTGAACAAGTAGATAGTTTTAAATACCTAGGAAGTTGGATTACACAAGAAATGATATGCACTAAGTAAATAAAAACAAGGATTGTAATAGCAAAAGAAGCCTTCTGTAAGAAAAGAAAGTTATTTTGTGGAGCAATGAAAATAAGCCTAAGGAAGTGATTAGTGAAAGGTTTCGTTTGGAGTGTAGCAGTGTATGGAGCGGAAACTTGGATGCTTAGGAAAGAAGACGAGAGAAGAATAGAGGCTTTTGAAATGTGGCTGTGGAAGAGAATGGGGAGAATAAGGACAAAGTGAGAAATGAGGTATTAAAGAAGGTAGGAGAAGAAAGAATGATGCTAAAGAAGAATGAAAAGAAAAAAGAATTGGATTGGACACTGTATAAGAGGAGATGGTTTGGTGAAAAGTGCATCAGAAGGGACAGTCCAAGGGAAAATCCGAAGAGGAGGAAGATGAAGGTTTCAGATGCTGGATTCCATCAAGATATGAGCTGATGAAACGTGCTGCTGAAGACCGGTTAAGGAGGAAACCTGCCATCAGGCAGATACAGAGTCTTTCATATAAAATAAGAGCGCCAAGGGGCGGCTTCGTTAACCACAGCTGCGGTCACCTTGGCCGAGCTTGTGGCACGCCAAGGCCCCCTGCTTTAAGCGTGTGTACAATCCTATATGATGCAGCGGCCTTGCTAGCGTGTGTACAATGCTGAAATCTTACTTTAGTTATTTAGTTAGTTAGTTATTGTTGATGAAACCGAAACCTCTACTTGTGCTAATTTAGTGAGTGATTTATTCGGAGACCGTTTAAGATTCTCGCCAATGTCATTTACTGTAGCTCATCCTCTGTTAAAACGATTCGTGTGCGGGCATGTTTTTTATTGAGCACCGAGCCAGTAGTGTCAAACTTATTTGCAATTACGTGAATCTGTGCTAGTGAAGGTGGGTGGCACTTCATCAGGAAATTGCTCACTTGAGGTTTAGACTGGTGACTGAGCACCTGCACGCTTATTGCAAGGCCAAGTTTGGTAATGTCAATCTGTTATTTTTATACAGTCCATCGGAACTTGAAAAAAAAAACAGCCCTCGTATGTACTACGCGCGCGCTTTCAATACTACAGCAGGGGGCCGTGGCTCGCCACAAGCTCGGCCAAGGTGACCGCAGCTGGGACTAACAAAGCCGCCGCTTGGCGCTCATATTTTATATGAAAGACCCTGTACACTGATGATGATGATGATGATGATGATGTCAAGTATTTGGAGGTTGTTGAATAAAGATCTTCATACGGTAGCTTAAATCATTCTGCACCGAATCGTTAAGGGGAATATCCGTTTGTCTTCTATGGATAGAAAGAAGCATGCCAAATATCAAGTTGCGCTGGAATTCTCTGTTTAATTCGATGTTCGTTGCAGCATGCCTGCTTACACGTGTTGACGTCCTCTGTTCGTGTCATCACTTGTCGTGTTCTGATGCAGTTATAGAACAAGTGTTGCAGCTATTATGTTCTGCAGAAGTAATTGCGACCTTAAGAAGTTTCCATCGTCCCGCAGCTGCAGCAAATCCTGAGATCGTAGGTTTGAATGCCGGCGCTGACAGCGACTATCCTGAGTGTGGGTTTCCCCGTTTTTTTGACACTTCCTCAAGAAAAATGCAGGTCTAGAATTACTTCACGACTACCTCATCCCTGTCCCTAATACAGCTACGCACACTACTACAGTCATCACAGCAATACCGGTTATCAGGCAAATTCAACACACACCATGCAAATTCAACACACACCCAACTACACGGGGCTGATGACCGAGATGTCCCAAGCCCCTAAAATGAATTAATAATCAAGTTTCCATCAACTTCAGGCGACATTTGCATAACTATTGACCCCGCGGCGTAGGTTGGTTGGTTCCTCAGTTTAGGGGCTGCGACAACGTGATCATGTAGCCCCGTGTACTTTGGGTGTGTGTAGAATCTGTCTAATAACCGATGGTATTACCCGTTTAACATTTGATTGCCGCTGAGCCTGGCTGCGCCAGTGTTTGTTGTTGATTGTAGCAGCTGCCCCGCGGGACGAAGCGGGGAACACAGCGATGACAAAAATTCATTCTGCACATAAGACAAGCAGCATTGCGCGTCACAGGAGCTCATGTCACCACGGACAGTCAAACGATAACTAATACCCCGTTTAGACGTCCAGGTTGCGATCGCGATCAGGCACCGATCCAGATTAAGTTGGGACGTCTAAACGCAACAGGATAACATTATCGCGATCAACTTTCCCTCCAACTGGATCAGCCCGATCCCGTTCCCACAACGAGATAATCGCGTTCGCGGCCATCGCGATCGTCGGTGTGTTCTATCCTCCTGTTGTGTGAGTGAAGTAGGCAGTGGAAATGATGGCCATTTTGTATTATCTTGTGTTTTGAAAGCGAGAGGTACTTAATGTTGGCCATGATGGTTGTATTTATGTTGGTTGATATCAGATATTATGAAGATTGAGGGAAACGAAATGATGGATGGAGACAAACATACCAGTGTTTAAACGCTGAAAAAAATATTAGCGTTGGGGAAAGTCGATGAAGACGATTAATAAAGACATAAATGTATTGTCATAGACAAAGAAGGGATTCCGATAGGGACAAATAACTCTGGACGAACAAGAAGTATTTATGCAATAAATAGCCTACCGGTTTATCTGTTTATAAATATTTCAAAATATTTTTATTTCCACAGCAGTAGGCCTTGCCTACACGTCTCCTCAGGATTTGCATATATTTAAGAATATAAATTAGCAGGTTGAATTATGTAAAAAGAATAACTGAAATACTTCAAAACTGGAGGAAACAAACTACTGTAAATTTCTGCTATAACACTTGGAATTCAAAAGTTGGCAGACCTTAGCGATGCCATGCTGTTTTACTCGATTATCCTGTTATTTGATGATGGGACGTCTAAACACGTACCAATGACAAATGCCGTTGATCGCGATTGGACATTATCCAGAGCAGAGATAAACGGAATCGCGACTGAGATGACTAAACGGGGTATATGCTACTGCAGCTGAGTCATATCCTACTCACGCAACTGTACCTGTCAACGAAGCAGGCTGACGTGTGACACAAGTAAACAAGGAATAGTTCCCATCTCGACCGCCGGCAATCAATTCGTGAAAGGGTTAATTGTGATGACTGTATTAGTGTGTGTTATCTGTTTTTAATTCAAGTAAGGACTGCAGACGATAATTTCAAGTAGTTCCTGCTTTCGCTGCCAAATGCTACCGTCCATGACACTTAGCTGTGAACTTGGCTACTACTAGTTGCCATCGCAACCAGCATCTGGTGACGAAAGTTGGAATTTAAGAGCATTAATCAAACCTAACCTAAAAATTTTGCTTCACACAAGTTTAGTTAGTGGATGGTTCTTTCACATGCCATAAATCTATGACATGGGACCGCCGGCTTCACTTCCCCTCCGAAGAAAGGCATACTGAGGGATTTTAACGCTCTTAAAAAACGACGATTTCGACCGGGTTTGAATCCCGGAACTTGGGCGTAGCTATGCCCGTTACATCGTGCACCACGGCTGCAAGAGCAGCTGAAGCAAGTCCCGAGGTCGCAGGTTCGAAACCTGGCGCTATCCTGAGTTGGTTTCCTCCGTTTTTTCCTCACTCCCTCCAGTCAAATGCCGGGATAGTAGCCTACCTTACGTCAAGTCCCGGGGCGCCTACCCTTAATACAGTTACACACACTACTACTAAAGTCATCACAGAAATGCAGGTTACAACACAAATTCCACACACACCCATCTACACGGGAATGATGACCCAGATGATCCAAGCCCCTAAAATGAATTAACAACAACAAAGTTTCTGTCAACTTGACATTAGAATTACTACTCGTATTGGGCTAGATAAAGACGCCGCTGAATTCTCCTTGCCCCTACTAAAGACTGCATTTTCGGTAGATTTCATTACAAACCTATTGCAATGGGTAGACCTATCATGTAGCCACTTTCGGAAAATGTCGACATATATTCGCGTTTCACATCTCCCAGGGCCCTAAAACCACCGTCAGTTGAAACGTTTAGATATGATTTTTTTTATCTACGAGTATGTATTTATCTATTTCACTTTCTTGTGGACACGATAACTATCGCCATTTTGCAGAAAATCACTTCCTAATTTATACATAATATAGGCTAACCCTTTACAATCTCGAGGCAGCTTTGGTGGCGTAGTTGGTAGAATGCGGAACTTCTATGCCCAAGATCGCGGTGAACCGGCTGAACTGGGTACGCGTGCCCGCAATCTGCGCCAGTCATAGCTGACTTAGCTTGCCGTGTTTATCGTGGCGCACATAGATAATGACCCTGTACATATACAGTACAACAATTAATATATCTATCTATCGTATGGCTGTTAGTGCCGGGAGTGTCCGAGGACATGTTCGGCTCGCCTGAGTCTGTAGCTGCTTCCAGCGGACACCCTAAAGGGTGACCTACAAGTTCCGTTCAATTTCAAGCAGTTCCAACTGTCGCCACCAGATATCAATGATACCTAGTGGTGAACGTTGGAACTTTGATAGAGCGTTCTGACGAAATCTAACCTAACAAATTTTGCTTTACACAAGTTTAGTCTGTGAAAGATCTTTTACATGCCATAAATCTATGACATGGGACCGCCGGCCTTACTTTCCCTCCGAAGGAAGGCATACTGAAGGATTTTTAACGCTCTTAAAAAATCCGACGACTTCGGCCGGGTTTGAACCCGCTATCTTGGGCACAGTAGTTCAGCATGCTACCGACTACGCCACCGAAGCCGCTTACAACAATTAATATTAACAATTAATTGACAGATTTAATTAATTCAATATATTATTTTTTGACTGGTGGGAGCCTCCGTGGCTCAGGCGGCAGCATGCCGGCCTCTCACCGCTGGGTCCGTGGTTCAAATCCCGGTCACTCCATGTGAGATTTGTGCTGGACAGAACGGAGGCAGACAGGTTTTTCTCCGGGTACTCCGGTTTTCCCTGTCACAATTTCATTCCAGCAACACTCTCCCCTATCATTTCATTTCATCTGTCATTCATTTAATCATTGCCCCAGGGGAGTGCGACAGGCTTCGAAAGCCGGCACAATTCATATCCTAGCCGCTAGATGGGGGCTTCATTCATTCCATTCCCTGACCCGGTCAGTCGACTGGAAGCAAGCTGTGGATTTTCATTCCTAGCCTGGTGAAATCTGGTTGGTTGGTTGGTCTTAGGTTTAGGGGCTGCGACAACGCGGCCATGTAGCCCCGTGTACTTTGGGTGTGTATAGAATCTGTCTGATAACCGGTGTTATTGTGATGACTGTATTAGTGTGTGTATCTGTTTTAATTCAAGTAAGGACTGCAGACGATTAATTTTCAAGTAGTTCCTACTTTTGCCGCCAAACGCCACCGTCAACGACTACTATTTCAGAACTTAGCTACCAGACGTCACCGCAGTCGGCTCTTGGCAACGAATGTAGGAACCTAAGAGCGTTGTTTACATTCTTAACCTATACAATTTAGCTTCACACAGGTGTAATTAGTGGAAGTTTCTTTAACATGCCATAAATCTATGACATGGGACCGCCGCCCTACTTCCCCTCCGAAGGAAGACATACTGAGGGATTTTAACGCTCTTAAAAAAATCCGACGACTTCGGTCGGATTTGAACGCGCGATCTTGGGCATAGAAGCTCAGCATGCTATCGACTACGCCACCGAAGCCGCCTGGTGAAACCTACCACCGCCTTCCAGCGTGCCGAAAGGGATCGCCACCTTTAATTAAACGAACAGAATAGAAAAAAACAAATCGATCACATGTCACAACTGATCTCTTTGTTCACAAGGGTTAAGAATATGTTAGTTTGTTCATTAGTTATTGTTGTTTTAAGGGGTGGAACAGCGAGGTCATCTGCCCCTTGTTAAGAATAGGGTCTAATATTTTGAAAGGTGGCTGTGTACAACAACAAAATGATGACGATAATATTTTTGACTTTTTTTTTTTACGGGGAGACGTAGGCAGAATACCTTTTAAAAACTTGGCTTATATGAAAGTACATATTTTTAAGAAAATTATCCCAAAATTGTACCTCGAAACTTTTAACTGCAAATCGTATTAAACAAGAAGTTCCGTGAAGAACTATACAGCCTACTTTTCATGCCAATGATTATTCTACAGAATATGAACCTATCTAGAATAATGACGAAATTAAGTTGGTAATATCGAAATATCTAATTAGTTCAAAATATACCTGGTATAATGTAGCCTAATAGAGCACTACAGTTGGCAGACCTGGTGACTGAATATATTCTTAGTTCCATCTCTTAAGGTACAGAATACAAAATTTGGTTGAAGTCCAATGAACGTTACATGCAGTTAGACACTGGAACTATCAGCACGCGTAAAAGCATGTTGCCAACAAAGTCATGCGTGTGCTGGTCAGAAATAATCTGAAATATTATGATATCTTGTTGTGCCAATTTTGGATGAAATCCATTTGTTAGTATAGAAGTTACATGTATTTTAAAATTGGATCAATCACCAGGCATAGAATCATGTTGGCAGCACTGCCTTGTATTAATTACTCCAAATTAATCTAGAATGTCTGGTGCTATACGTGTGCAAAGTATAGAGCTGTTGGCTTGCATACTTTCTGATATATTGATATTAGGGTAAAAAAATATAGACAGCATTTATTAACAGTTGGCAGCCCTGATTGCTCTTAACAATACTTATAGTCATATCTGTTTTGGTACACATAGCACATACGAAATTTGGTTGAAATCCAACTGATAGTATAGAAGTTACATGTATTTAAAAATTGGTAGGTCTACTATCAGCAGGCTTATAATCATGTTGGTAGAACTGACGTACATAAGTTACTCCAAATTAATCTAAAATGTCAGAATATACGTGTGCATAGTTTAAAGCTGTTGGCTTGCATACTTTCTGATATATTGGTATTTGGATAAAAAATAGAGAGAGCAATTATTAACAGTTGGCAGCCATGGTGGCTCTTAAGAATAAGCTCAGTCATATCTGTTTATGTACAGATATTACATACAAAATTTGGTTGAAATCCAATTGATAGTGTAGAAGTTATATGCATTTAAACATTGGACCTATCAGAAGCCTTAAAATTATTTTGGCAACACTGGCATGGTTGGCCTCCAGGAAATTAAAACTGAAATAGTCTTATCTACATGTGTGCCAATTTTGGAATAGCTCCCATGCATACCTTGCAAGATATCCAACATTGGCCTCAAATTTCTAGTGCGTTTTTTCAGCAGTTGGTAGCACTGACATCATTTTCAAATATGGACGTGAGATATTCCGGTGCACATCTTTACTCATACTAAATTTGATTTTGATTGCTGCAGCTGTCTAGGAGTTGATAGGGGGGGACACACACACAGCCAGACAGAAGGACAGACAGACAGACACACATTTTCCCGGATCGATCTCATAAGTCTACTTTTTCCTCATTTTTGCAAAATGTGAAAAGTAGGCTAAAAATTACGAACTCATGCACTTTAGTTTTTCTTGGCTACTCTGTTGTCTTTGTTTCTTTTTCCAGCGGCTCACAACTAGTGGGACGTGGATTGGCGACCACGGGATCCCAGCATTGCTTTCACTTACTTGTGCCGGGCTCCTCTCCGACTTCTTTCCTGTCGACCTCTCTTGGTCAACTCTTGTTCTCTTCCGACCCCGACGGTATTAGGGTATTCGAGGCCTAGGAAGTCGCTTCATTTCCCGCCTTAATTGGCCCTTCTCTCATCTTTCCTGAACCCTCATTCTTCGAGGGGTCAGCCTTCTTTTTCTTTGCATGATATCTCCTGCCTTTTGCTCAAAGCCCTCAAGGAGGCAGTTCTGGTGCGCCATGGATAATACTACACCCTTAAGGGCTCACGGCTGGTGAGTTCGGGAGTTGTTAGTTGTTGTTTTAAGGGGCGGATCTCTGAGGTCATCTGCCCCTAGTTCGGAAGTTGACGACCCCAAGGGATTCTTGAGCTGGTCCAGTTTTTCCCTTTTTCCATTGCCCTTGGAGGGGGGGGGGGGGAGGGGCTCTCTCCTCCTTCCCTTTCCTATCTGCCTTTCATGGCTGTCCTTCCTTCCAAGTCCTTCAATTCTCATTCTTCGAGGGTTGAGGGCATTTCCTTTCCTCTTGTCCTTTATTTGCCTAATTCTCCGTTTGTTTTCCATTTCTTCTTCTAGTCTGTAAGTGTGTAGTTAGTTTAGTTGTAAGTGTGCTTTTAGTTATAGTTTACATTGCATTCTCATCTTTCACGATCACCCAGACCATTAGGGGCCGATAACATGGATGTTAAGCTCCTTAAAACAAAAATTATCATCATCATCATTTCTTCTGTGTGGCAAAGGAAGAGGTTTTCTCAGATAATTTTGTGAGTCAAATTTTAGTAAGCAATTTACCAAAGCCAAGGTACTGGGGAGAATAAAATTATCCCATTATTAATTGGAAGAATATGTTTATACGGAATTTTCTTTGTACGTAGGGGATACAGATAAATCCGCAATATTAATGGATGGATGGTGAATATGATAAATTAAGGGAAAGTGTTCCAAACAATTAATATTAAATTAAATTGCTCAAGGGATAGGATTACAGATATCCTTTGAAAAAACTGAGATCATGCCTATGAAACCCTTAGATATAAATGAAGTCTATATAAATGATCATAAAATTAACCTAGTTCCTCAATTTAAGTATCTTGGAGAAATTATAACACATAACTTAAACGAAAAAGTAACTTGGATAAATAGAACAAATAAAATGAAAAAGGCACAATCTCTAACCTGGTCAACATATAATAAAAAATGCCTATCAATAGCTACTAAGATCCAACATTATAAAACTGTAACTCTCCCAGAAGCCACTTATGCTTGTGAAACACTGTTCCAAATTAAAAATGAACAAAGAACTGATCAGCTCCTCAAAACGGAAAGAAGAATCATTAGAACGTGCATAAATAAAAAGTATCAGGTTGAGGGAGTCTGGAGGATTCTCCCAAATGAAACTGTCTATCGTGAGATTGATTCAATCACCAGCACAATGAAGAAGAAAAGAATTTCATATTTTTTTCACATCTTACGGCTTCCAGAAAACAGAATTGTACGCCAACTGGTGACGAAAAATCTAGGAAAGAAAATTGGAGGAAAATGGATCCAAGAAATCCAACAAGATCTCAAAGCAGTTGGACTTAAGATAACAGATGCCGAGGAGAAAAATAAAATTAACACCATTCTTAAAACTCTCAAATTTTCTGCAGAAATGACACATAGAAAGCCTATGGAGATTTCAGATGAGTTGAGAAAATCCCGATCTGAAAGAATGAAAAAGTACTGGAAAGAGCGCAAGAACCAAGCAGTACTACCTTCAAAGAAGAAGTGATTGTGGAACGACTCAAGTGGTCCAATGTGACCAATCAAGATAATAATAATAATTAAATTAAATTACTACATTTTTGCGACATAAATTCGGTTCTTAAAATTTTATCTGGCAGAAATTGTCTAAATCAATTAATACTTAAAATATTACGTTGGAAAACATTTGAATTTAGTAATATTTTAGGGATTTTTGGTTGGCACTAGTGGTACCTTGTCTAAATCCACAATAAGGTAAATCTAATAATATACTACATTACTACCACTACATCTCCGAAACACACGAGATTTTATAAGTACTGTTCTTCACCAACAAAACACAACACAGGTTTTTACGATTTTACCGCCAGATGGTAGCACTTGTCGTTTCGAATTCCACAGCGAAGGGAAATATTAAATAGTTGATTGAACACAACTGGTGTTGTGAATTCGGCTTTTGCACTGGGGCAGCTCTGCAGAAAAAGTATATTTCAAGTACTGTGAAGTTAGCAAAGTCCCCTCTAACTAAAATTGAGGCGCCTACCAGGACACCTGTAGAATTATTACGTCGAAAATGGCTGGAAATGCAGATGATGAAATATTGTTTCCTGTGAGGGTTATGTGGAATTTTTAGCCTACTTTCGATTTTTGCAAAAAATGAAAGTAGACTTATGAGATCAACACAGGGCGAAAAAAGTGTGTCTGTCTGTGTGTGTGTATGTGTGTGTGTGAGTCTGTGTGTGTATGTGTGTGTGTGAGTGTGTGTGTGTGTCTGTGTGTCTGTGTGTGTGTGAGTGTGTGTACTCTGAATGTCTGTCCCCCCCCCTATCAATTCGAACACGGTGAATGCGAATTGAACGAAATTTGGTACAAAGGTAGCACTAGCAAAGGACACCTCAGTGTCATGTTTTATATCGCCGCCATCTTGACGGAAACGTAATGGCGGCCACACAAATGTTCAAAGCTTAAATCAAATTACGACTAACCTAATAATCTAGTCTCCACCAACACCATATCTTTATGTGGGAAACATATTCTGACCAAACTGCAAGAACATCAGCCCAATAGTTTGCAGATGGTGGCCAAGTAAGTGTGCAAATGGATTCCCCTTATCAATTCAAACACGGTGAAACCGAATTGAACGAAATTTGGTACAGAGGTAGCACTAGCAAAGGGCACCTCATATTCATGTTTAATATCCCTATAGCACGTTGTATTTCAACAAGCTACTACAACCAACATTCAATCATACTCCTTGAAAAGGACAAAGAGTTATAACAATACCCATGCATTTAGGAGAAAGTATGCTATATGTTCTTTACTGAACATCTTGTTTAGCCCTATAATTTGGTTATCATGTGTCAAAAAACGTTTTATAATGTAGAATGGGTATAACCTTTATTTATATAATGTTATTTGGCATATCATATGGGATTACTGTATATTATTCTCCCTTGTATTGAAAGATAAGCAGCTTAAGATGTGTTTAATTCATCTCTTTTTTTTTTTTTTGCATATTACTAAATCAAGAGTTGACAAATGAGCTGCCTTGGACGTGCACGTCACACACCTGCTCGGAATATATGAAATATGGGTTGCCAATCTCAATGGACACACTCTCAACCCGATCACTTATCCGTGAGAGAACTTACTCTCAAAGTCAAGGGGAAGTCCCTCACACGTTCCTCTGACTTTTGAACGTCACGTGAAAGCCTTACAAGTGTTAAAGTCACGAAGCTTGCGTGTTAACGAAAATACATGTGCGAACTTTAAGGAGGTGATGGTATATAAAGTGCAACTTCCAGAGGGATGGCACACAATACGCCACGCCGTTCCGTCAGCATGAAAATAACCGCTGTAAGTTGATAGTACACAACATTAGCCTATAGTTTGACTCTCTGGTCCAGGATTAACTTTACCTTTTAATACGCTACATACTGTACTTTTTAGTGTCAATGTATTTTAATCATTTGCCTACTAAAAATATAGTAATATGTTTCACTTAGATTTTAATTTAATATTTATTTATTTTGTATTATTTCATTGCCCCAGAGGAGTGCGTCAGGCCTCGGCAGCCGGCACAGTTCATATCCTCGCCGCTAGATTGGGGCTTCATTCATTCCATTCCTGACCCGGTCGGAGACTGGAAGCAGGCTGTGGATTTTCATTTTGTATTATTATTTTAGGAGAGTGACTGAACTTGAATTCACGATTTCACCATCGGGAGAGTTCCCTCTTTTTCCCCCAAAAATCTCTTCATCCTCTAGGAATGATCCTTCTTCCGCTCAGCTGTCCATTCTTTCCAGGTTGTCGCGATGGTCTTTCTTCAAACTTAGCATTTCTGGTATGTTGGCTTTCACGGCCAGTGAATTAAAACTCAGCAATTTTTCTAAGTTTGTGCCGTGTCTTGTGTGGGGTTCCACCTAGGACACCAAGCTGGCTCATCAGCGGGCTCTTGGTGCCTCCGCCCGGACCCCCACAGGTGTAGCGAACTGAGCGAACTGCGCGCTACCTCCTTGTTTATGAAGCGCACCTGCGCCTCTTTACTGTGAGAACTGAAAGCCCAAGCAGCCAAAACCTCCCTATGAAGGCTTCCAAAGAGATGGTAGGCTATATTGGCTTTCACGGCCAGTCGGGCGGGGACACCAAGAGCCCGCTGATGAGCCAGCTTGGTGTCCTAGGCGAAATCCCCAGGCAAGACACGGCACAAACCTACACAAATTGCTGAGCTTTAACATTTGTGATTTTGTTCCGGCACTATGTGCGGTCCTCGAGATGTTTTATGTTGATCTCTTGTCGGTCCCTCTGGACCTCTGTCAGCCATTCCGTGCCGCATTTACTCTTGATTATCTTTATCTATCTATCTATATATATAAAGCTCAATGTTTGTCTGTCTGTCTGTCTGTCTGTCTGTCTCTCTGTCTGTCTGTCTGTTATGTATACAAATCTACACCGTTTCACCGATCAGAACCAAAATGTGTATACTTACCCGTTGTTACCCTGTGAATATCACTGTCCACCTAAAATTTCGGACAGACCACCCCATTCCCTGCATGTAGGCCCTTTGGCACAAATCTACACCGTTTCACCGATCAGAACCAAAATTTAAATACTTACCCTTTGGTACCCTGCGAGTAACACTGTCTGCTTGAAATTGCGGGCAGACCACTCCATTCCCGGAAAGAGGACAGGGTCCGTCCCAAAGGCAATGGAAAGAAGGGGTAAAACCGGACCCAGCTCAGGAAACCCTCAGGGTTGCCAGCTCCCGAATTCACCAGCCATGAGCCCTTGAGGATGTAGCACTATCTAGGGTGCACCAGAAGTGGTGGGGCTACATACACCCTGCCTCCTTGAGGGTCTTGAGCAGAAGACATGAGATATTAAGAAAAGAAAAAGAAGGCTGACGCCTCGAAGAATGAGGCTATCAGGAATGATTAAACAAGGGCCAATTAAGGCGGGAAAGTGAAAGAGTCGCTAGGCCTCGGATACACTGATACCATCGGGGTCGGAAGAGAACAAGAGTTTGACCAAGGGAGGCCGACAGGAAAGAGAACTGAAAGGAGCCCGGCACCAGTAAGTAGAAGCAATGCCGGACTCAGCAGGCGTCCCGTGGTCGCAAACCCACGTCCCACAAGTTGTGAGACCCTGGTGGGTGGTGGGGGGAGGAGGGGGCAGGTGTGAGAATAGCTTACTGACTCATCGCGAGGTGACATGAGAGAAATGTCCAGTCTCCGCCGTGTTACCTGGTATTGCTGACTATGCTGATGTTCATACAGGGTCTTTGCTCAAACCACTGTAGTGTTACGAAAGAATGAGTGATTCACCGGTCAATGTGAATTGGACCGGGACCCCCCCCCCCCCCCTCCGAACGTCTGTCATCATATTTCGACATCATCTGCGATATTCTCAGGTTTGTGCAGCTTGGACCCGAGCTGTACTCGATAAGCTCTTTCACTACACGCATCGAGTATAGGCCTAAGCCAGAAAATAACGTTCAGACTTTGGAAGACATCGAAGGTAGAGATCTGAATTACCTATATCAGATTTAAAATTACACCATGTTCGTTTAGTAGTCATTTTTCATTACCTTATTATTATCATCATAAGGGCAAATGACCTAGATGTTACGCCCATTATACCACTAATCACCACACACAATAAGTCTTCATCGCCTGTGAATTTTGAAATATTTATTTCTATCACGGTAGTTTGTAAGTTTGTCGTGTCAATTCAACTGTAGTTTTCATTACCATCCTCATCAAAAGGGCAAATGACCTAGATGTTACGTCCATTATACTACTAAGTAACACCACAGTCTTCATCGCCTGCGATTTTTAAAATGCGTATTTCCATTATTTTGTAAGTTTGATATACCCGTTCAGTAGTAGTAGTCTTCATTATCATTCTCATCAAAGAGGCAAATGACCTAGATGTTACGTCCATTATACTATTAAGCAACACCAGAGTCTACCTAGCCTGTGATTTAAAAAATATGTATTTCCATTAGTTTGTAAGTTTGATATACCCGTTCAGTAGCAGTCTTCTTCATTATCATCCTCATCAAAAGGGCAAATGACCTAGATGTTACGTCCATTGTACAGTACTAATAAGCAACACCACAGTCTTCATCGCCTGTGATTTTATTTCCATTAGTTTGTAAGTTTGATATACCCGTTCAGTAGTAGTAGTCTTCATTGTCATCCTCATCAAAAGGGCAAATGACCTCTCATTCCTTTAAAGTATCAATTTTTCCCATTCGTTGATAAGTTACATGTGCCAGTAGTCGCTTCTATGTTCATCATCACTATGTAGAAGATGTTTTGCGTCAGAAGAAAAGACAACTGGATGCTCAGGAACGTTAACGATATATCGACTGCGAAATCTGAAAGCTTCTTGGAGGAATTGCATCAGACATTTATCGTACAGTTTAAACCTTAACAAGACAAAACTTTTAACCAGATAGCGATCTAAGTGAGAGCTCTGTGGAAAAAAATAATCAAGTCTTTCCCGAAATATGAGTCCTAAAAATAACTTTTCTATTATTTTCTAAGTTTCATATGTCAGTTATGTAGTAATTTTCAATATCATCCTGATCAGTAGGGCAAATTACCTAGATGTTACGCCCTCAACGTCATTGGGGGCAAATGACCTAGATTTTAAGTCCATTATATTTCTAACCACCACATAAAGTCTTCTACGACTGAGATGTCACGAATTCTGGGACCGCTAACGACATATCTCGACTCGGACTGAAGACAAATATCACGAGAATGATCATTATTTTACAGAGCCTCCCATAGTGACTTAAGTATAAACATTGTCACTGGGTTTGATAATGTAAGAAATGAATACATAAATAAATATAATTTATGACGTTGAGTGTTAAGGAGACTGAAATATTATCATCATTCCACCGGGCGAAGCCGGGTACTACTGCAAGTTATTATTATAATAATAATAATTATTATTATTATTATTATTTTTATTAAAATTTCGATTTTGGGCTATACAATAGTGTGCTGGCTAGTCCTCCTAGGATGTTTTCACTCTTTCACAGTGGTTCCTCCTCCTTTGCTCTGAACATGTGCTTTATATTACGAGGGCCGTACTATATAGTTTTACACTTTATTTTTAGCCTACTTTCCATTTCTGAAAAAAATGAAAGTAGACTTATGAGATCTACAATGGACCAAAAATTGTGTGTGTGTTTGTGAGTGTGTGTACTCTGAATGTCTGTCCCCCCCCTATCAATTCGAACACGGTAAAACCGAATTGAACGAAATTTGGTACAGAGGTAGAACTAAGCAAAGGGCACCTCAGTGTCATGTTTTTATCGCCGTCATCTTGACGGAAACTTAATGGCGGCCACCCAAATGTTCAAACCTTAAATCAAATTACGACTAACCTAATCATCCGATCTCTACCAAATTTTGCAGCAACATATATTTACATGGCGAACGTCTTTTGACTAAACTACAAGGTCATCAGCCCAGTAGTTTGCATATGGCGGCCATGTATATGTGCAAATCGATTCCTCCTGTCAAATCAAACACGGTGAAACCGAATTGAAAGAAATTTGGTACAGAGGTAGCACTAGCAAAGGACACTTTAGTGTCATGATTTATATCGCCGCCATATTGACGAAAACGTAATGGTGGCCACCCAAATGTCAAAAGCTTAAATTAAATAACGACCAACCTAATCATTTGATCTCTACCTAATTTTGCAACAACATACCTTTTTGTGGGAAGCATCTTTTGACTGAACTACAAGGTCATCAGCCCAATAGTTAGCAGATAGCGGCCATGTATGAGTGCAAATCGATTCCCCGTATCAATTCAAACACGGTGAAACCGAATTGAATGAAATTTTTTACAGAGGTAGCACTAGCAAAGGGCACCTCATATTCATGTATAATATCCGTATAGCACGTTGTATTTCAACAAGCTACTACAACCAACATTCAAATTCCTTGAAAAGGACAAAGAGTCATAACAATAGCCATGCATTTAGGAGAATGTAGGCTATATGTTCTTTACTGAACATCTTGTTTTCTACCCGAATGGAGTACATTACACATCAGTTGTTACGTCCACCTTCTCAACATAATCTCCTTGTAACTTTATGCACTTTTGCCATCGATGTGTCAGTCTCTCCAGACCTTCCTGAAACCATTCTTTCGGAGTGCTTTGTACCCATACCTTGATAGCTGTGTCCAGAGGTTTCTTCACGTTCCCAAACAGGTGAAGATCACTTGGTGCCAAGTCGGGAGAGTATGGTGGTTGTGGCAGCACCGCGAATCCAATTTGATCAATGGCAGCGGAGGTCTCTTGGCTAATGTGGGGGCGGGCATTGTCATGTTGCAGAAGCGCACCTTTAGCCCATTTTCCTAGCAGCTTAGTTTGAATAGCTCGACGAAAGCGCTTAAGGGTTGCCACATATGCTGCACTATTAATTGTGGTCCCCAATTCCATCTAGTCAATGAGGATGATGCCCTTCGTGTCCCAGAACACTGTCGCCAATCGCTTGCCAACTGATGTCACTGTTTTTCATTTCTTTTGCGGTGGACTGCCCTATGCTTCCATTGCATGGTTACCGTTTTGTGGATTTTGCAGAACTGGACACAGGGAATAACTCATCTCATTTGGGTACAATCGTGTTGACCGACTGAAAAGCATCAAACCTTTGTTTACTAAGGCACCACTGAAAAATGGCTTAAAACATCTTAATGCAAAGGATCTGTTGATAATCGCTTGATGGAAATTGGTCATCCAAGTGTATGTAAATTCCTTTCAGGATTAGGGAACCACCCATTACAATTGGGTACAATCTTGTCGACCGACTGAAAAACATTTAATTTCGATCACTGAAGCAACACTGAATAATGGCTTCCAACACGACAACACAAGATAACGTGATTTTGTATAATTCATCAGTTTTTTTAACGTATGGCTTTTAGTGCCAGGAATGTCCGAGGACATGTTCGGCTCGCCAGTTTTGTAGCTGCTTCGAGACGGACACCCAATGGGTGAGCTACAAGTACCGTTGGGGGCGGAAAGTTGGAATGGAAGGACGAGGAATTGGAAGGTAGCAGCTGTGGCCTATAGTGAGGGACCAACTCCGGCATTTGCCTGGAAGGAAGATGGGAAACCACAGAAGACCATCTTCAACGTTGCCGGCAGGGGGATTCCAACCTCCTCGCCTCCCGGATATGAGCGACTGCCAGCAGTCACGCCGTAACGACCACGGCTAACTCACCAGTTTCTTTTTTGTTGGTATTTGGAACCAACTGAAAGTCCCGGAGTTCACCAATCAATTTCAAATGGGGAGCGCCCTTTCTTTCTAAAATCTAGACCGCTGCTAAATGGCAGACATTAGAAAATACAAGGGACTTGGAGACGGGCTCCTTGAGGGAAGGTGGACCACGAACCTAAGGTAGTGACCGCTGCTGATTGTACGGAACTTATAAAATAACAAAATTAAAACAGAAATCAAAACTTAATTTCAATAGTAATATTTCGGAACAGAAAGAATTTCCAGATAATTAACAATATTTGAAAATAAATTCACAATAAACAGAACAAACATAATCTTTGGCGACTTCGGTGGCGTAGTCGGTAGCATGCTGAGCTTCTATGCCCAAGATAGCAGGTTCAAACCCGGCCGAAGCCGTCGGATTTTTTAAGAGCGTTAAAAATCCCTCAGTATCCTTTCCTTCGGAGGAGAAGTAAAGCAGGCGGTCCCATGTCATAGATTTATGGCATGTTAAAGAACTTTCCACTAATTACACCTGTGTGAAACTAAATTGTATAGGTTAAAAATGTAAACAACGCTCTTAGGTTGCTGCGTTCGTTGCCAAGAGCCGACTGCGGTGGCGTCTAGTAGCTAAGTTCTGAACTAGGCCTAGTAGTCGTTGACGGTGGCGTTTGGCAGCCAAAGTAGGAACTATTTGAAAAATTCAAAGTTGCAGTCCTTACTTGAATTTAAAAAAAACAGATACACACACTAATACAGTCCTCACAATTAACACCGGTAATCAGACAGATTCTACACACATCCAAAGTACACAGGGCTACATGACCGCGTGGTCTCAGCCCCTAAACTAAGGAACCAACCAACCAAACATAATCTGTGTACATATACACCATGGAATACGTTCTCCTATAATTTACTCGTGGAGGACGTGTGTGGTTAGATAATCAATCCCCGCGATATGACGTTTGTTTCATACGCAAGATTATCCCAAACATACGACATAACCAATTCGCATGAAATACCTAACGTACCGGATCCCCAGATACACATACAAACTTTGCGGAATTATTTTAAATTCCTAAATCATGGGAAGGAAGGGAAAAGAAAAAACAGAACATGCTCGATAACCATCCACATTCTAAAACACAAAAATGTTACAATCAATTGTCAAAGATTAAAAATAATCACTAGACAGCTAAAGCCAAAGCAGTAATAACCCAGCAGACCCGATAAAAAACAACAACAAAAAATAACCACACCATCTAAATGTTAAGGTTCACTCTATATAACGGCCGTCATCAGCGGCTCCGTTACATATTCGAAATAAAAGTATAACCATTTCTCCCAACTAACCAAACAAGGGGGCCAAGACACACTGTTTCCCTTCCAAAAATTACAACTTATTACATATTATTACATTTACAGTCACATATCATCGTTCTTAAGACCACACATTATCAGTTTATCACGCTTTGCTTTCTTTCCACCGCAACTTCATATCCACAACACCATAGGCGTCTGACATTTTAATGCCTTCGTCCGTAACACGCTTCTTATAACCTTCTCTACTATTTCTATCATCATTTTCTGTACCAACATATCCAATTTCATTCATCATTTCGTCTTCTATTTTCTTCTCTAGTCCATTTTCAGCTTCGTCTTCATCTTCCTTCTTCTTCGATGCCATGTTCTGTGGTTCGTATTCCACGTAAAAAGAAGGTCCCGTGGCTCATAATCACAAGATTCACGGTCACGTAAACCTACTATCTTCCTTCCTTCCTTTCTTCTTCGATGCTTTATCCAAGACTGCTTTCGGAAAGTTATCAGTATCTCCATACTGATTTCCGTAGAAGTAGCAATGATGTCATTAGTCCGAATCCCACGGTCAACGAGAAAGACAGGCCATGGCACGTAAATCTAATCCTTTTGTGACGTAGGCAATGTAGTGCTTGATGGTGCTTGTGCGTTTAAGTCGAGAGCAATTCATGAGCAGCAGAAATGCGATATTTATTTAAATCTTCTTGAAATGGACCCAGTTTAGATGTTCCGTGTGTTTTCAAGCACGATAAAATATACTGTATAGGTTTATAAAACTACACCAGTTATGGATAGCCTATTTACATGTTGAAGTTATTCGTAACAAGAATCCACGCGAACTAGGATTCAAGGGTTTGTTGTGTCTTGAATAGCTGCAACGAGTGCAGTAAGTTGAGTTGTAGAGCCTGTGACCTTCGTTGTGAGTAACTTATGTGGACATGAGCAGTGACATGAATACAATTAGATCAATAAAATTAGAGTGAAAGTATTACTTAGTTATTGTTGTTTTAATGTACGGAACTGAAATTAATACGTTTATAGAGGAGATCTGCGGAATACACTCGCCACCGAATAACAACTCGTATCAATACCTTCAATGAAGGCAAGTGGTAAATGAATACCAGAATTTATACAGATACAATGATGAATACAAGATGACTACCACACCGGCAATAAGACGAAGACCATAGGATATTATGTTCGTGAATATCTTTCTATTACAAAAACGTTTGATACATTTATACATATCGTTCAACTATAAGAAAGCATGCATACATTATCCGACACTATTCATAGCTTTTCATAACCTTCCTGAACCCTTTGTAACCGTCAAGTAATTCCACATAATTAACAAGCAAAGGCCAGGGAAAGATAACATACTCCTGAAAAGTATTACCTTGTGATCAACTACAACGATTGAAGATAAGTGATCTACTGGTTCTACTTAGAGTAATGAATAAATAAGTAAATTGTGGCTAAGTAGAGGACTTCATAAGACTGATCAGTGTAAGACTTTAGTTGCAATTACCATGTATGTTTTGCCAGAAGCCATGGTTGTGTTGAATCAATGCTTTTTACAATGTGTTTTCTGATATGATATGGATTACGTATTCTGTGATTTCAACATCTTGTAGACAATAGGGTTTATGTTCCCGTCATACATAACCCTACCGGAAGTGGTGCAAGAGCACTACATTGCTGACGTCACGAAAGCGCACCAGGGCCAGTATTTCTCGTTGGCCGTGTCCGAATCCACGCGCTCCAATTTCGTGATGGTTATTGCCACACGGCGATCTTGCTATGGAATATCGCTTCTAAGAATAGCCACGATCTGTCCAAGTAGATGAGGTAATGTTGACCAGCTTGTCCATTATGACCAGGATGTGACACCCCGGCAGGAATAGATCCAGGTTCGGTGCTCGGCAGTGATGAAAGAAGGGTGAGTGAGAGTGCAACTGGCACAGTATTCATGATTCGCAGTGAATATCGTTATTTCAAAAAGGTTATCCTATGATGTTTTGAAATACAGGGTGCCACGGAATGTTCTCCGCAGCGTCTACATGCTGTTGCGAGAAGTAGCATCAGCAGTTAAGTTGGCAGCACGTCTGCCGCTTGTATCAAGTGGTAACTTTATAAGAGAACAACTGAAGCTTGTTTCTTACAGCTTTAAGTGCTGTCCTCTTTTAGAGATTCCTGTTTCTTGAGCTAATTTGGGTGTTGATTTTCTTGGACTACGCAGCATTATATCGGCCATTTCATCAAGTTATTCGTCTGTTAATAGCGCAGGCCTGCCTGTTCCCGATACATCGTGAACTGAGCCGGTCACACGAAATTTACTTATCAAATCCCGAACGGTATCCCGGTTTGGATACTTTGAATTAGGAAACCACGCTTGAAATTTTAGTTTTACATTTTCTGTCAACCAATCGCTTTTGTGAAAAACGTATTGCACGAAAGAAGCTCTCTCTTCAGTAGTAAACATTACCGCCTGTATGCTGATGCACTCTTCCAATAAACTATCTGAGCGCTCGTTTACTGCAATACACACTGACGATTTCGACACCTCACTGCCCACACGTGTAGCCTTCAATGTTCCGCTACCCCAGTATTTCCCAAACTTTTTCTAACCATCGCCCACTTTCGAGATTTATAATTTGTTTTCGCCCACCTCATTTCAAAAAACGCGAATATCTCAAAATTATTAACACATAGCCTATATTCAAATACCTACATATAAGTTGAGAAATAAGGATTTTTACGGACATTTTTCTTAATAGGTACGGTGCATCATGTTTATTTAGGTATAATTATGTACATTAAAATTTACAAATAATAGGTCTAAAAAGGAATAATAATTAATGAAATGAATTAACGAAAACATTAAATTAAAATTACATTAATTTTTATATCTAATTAATTAAACAACACGAATACCCATGTCTAATTAATGTAAGGGATGGATTTGATGAGTTTCAATCAATTTGTTGATGTCAGGGGCCATTTTTGTTAGAAATATTCTAAGATCTCCTCGCTTTTCAATTTCTAACCTATTTCTAGATTTCGTGGCAAGATTATTTGACATAATTAAATTACTTGTTTGAAATATTATTTTACTCCTTGTTTTTATAGGCAAAAAATTATCGGTCATATTGTACCTATATATAAAACACTGAATTATTTGCCCACCACTATTTTTCAAATCGCCCATCGAATTCACATTCTGCCAGTTTCGCCCACTGGCGTGCTAAAATCGCCCACTACTGGGCGAATTCACCCAGTTTGGGTATGTCTGCGCTACCCTGTCCACATTCCCTGGGGCCCTATAGGTTTGCGTCTATTATACAGGGTCTTTCATATAAAATAAGAACGGCGAGCGGCGGATTTGTTATTCGCTGCTACAGTGGCCTTGACCGAGCTTGTGGCGTGCCACGGCCCCCTGCTGTAGTATTGAAAGCGCGCGCATAGTATATACTTGACCTTGCAATAAACGTGCAGGTGTTCAGTCGCCAGTCTCAACCTCAGATGCTAACATGGTGAGACAGTTATCATTACAACATCGTATTTTTGCAGGTAAAACATATTTTAAGGACGAGTCGGCTCGGCGGGTACGCCCTGATGAAGTGCCACCTTCACTAGCACAGATTCACGTAATTGAAAATAAGTTTGAAACTACTGACTCAGTGCTCAATGAAAGACATAAAATAAAAGATCAGAAACATTACAGTGGCAGAACTCACTCGCGTCAGCTAGAATGCGGTTACCATATACAATGCCTGTATAACCCAGGAACGACGACACTTCCAAAATCTTTTATAAGGTAATATTTCATATAGGATTGTACACACGCTGAAAGCAGGGGGCCACGGCGTGCCACAAGCTCGACCAAGGCCAGCGCTGCAGCGGATAACAAAACCGCCGCTTGGCGTTCTTACTTGATATGAAAGACCCTGTACAAGTGTGAATAGCTAAGGGACACAACACATTACAGTAGAATCGATTGATCGAATGTTAAGGAAAGGATCACGGGCCTGCTCTGACATTTTGTGTGGTTTATGTTTGCAGATCCTGTGTCTTCTCTTGGTGGTGTTGGCCAGCCTCATGGGTCAGGGATACGGATATCCAGACGGGAAGGACTGCAACAAGAAAGGCCAGAAAGGCAGCATCCCGTCAGGAAAGTCATCTGGAATACTCTTTAGTAAGAAAGGTTAACATGCAACCTTTCAGTTGAATAAAGGTGTTACCCTTCGACAGCTGCATTGTTTATTTCTTTGAAAGCACCCATAACCTTAAAGTCCTGTTTTAATTTGAATGAGCAAATCCAACTCCGCACAGGTAATACAGTGAGAGCCTTCTCTTCACAACGGAATCTCGCAAGCGCCGTGTGACGGAGAGAGTACTGCGGTTAGCCGTCTGTCGACAAGGCACTGCCGCTGGCAGCAGCGTAGCGCCCAACTCGTTCAACACATTTACACTTTTTAAATGTATTTAATAATCATCATTACACGGTGGGTGAGTGGTTATCGTGTCGGACTACCAACCCCAAGCTTGCAGGTTCGCTCCTGGCCGTGGCAAGTGTTTTTTTTTTTGAAAGGTCGCAATAATCACGATATGCATGTCATACGACGTTGGCATGTTAAAGAACTCATTTGAATTCAGTAGGTCATGTTCGTAATGGCAAAATTAAACAAGGGATTTTCCGCCAACACAAAGTTCCTCATTTTTCTACTAGAAAGCGCTATAGTGTTCAAGGAGCTTAGATATCTAAACTCCTTGACTTTCATAGTGCTTCAAGGAACAAGAAAATTCGACATGCACGCTACCCTCTGGGTGTCAAAGAACAAAGCTTGCACCCGGCACTCGAGGCCATACGATATTATTATTATTATTATTATTATCATCATCATCATTACTTACATGAATTTCAGAGTAGTTGCTGGAAATGCTGCCTTTCATTTTCTAAACACACATTGCCCCTACGTAGGGAGTTTTGGTTCACTGACTGTAATTCATCTTCAATGATATTTCGTATCAGTGCAGTTATTTCGTTCTCCTGAGCCTCCAGAGTACGTGGATTGTTTCTGTATACCTTTTGCTTGAGGTCCCCCCACGAGTAAAAATCGCACGGTGCTGAAACTTACAAACACATTGACTGTAAGACTTCTTCTTGAGAAGATAGGTTTCCACAAGGAAATTCGATGTTTTGTTCTATACCTAACCATGTTCACGTGATATAGTACCGGTACTTCACAAGCCTTAACTCTCTCAACTAAGGTATCTTGCTAGTTGGGAATGTAATCAAGCTATGACCACACGTGGGACTTATTACCGACGCGCTGTTGTGTAACGGTAGATGCTAGTCAACTGGCGCTGACTGAAAGCGTTTCTTCTGTCACATGGTGCAGGTGGGAGTTCCGTTCTGTAGGAAGGCTCTCACAGCAGATGGGATGGAGTTGCCAGGTACTTAAGCTCCGTGGTTGCGTGCCTAGCGAAGAGGGCTGTATATCTGTCCAACAACTGCATATAGTTTCATGAAGATCTGTATTCACATCCAAGGCCATTAGGGCACTAATAGCTTGCCGCGGTGGGTGAATGGATAGCGTGTCGGTCTACTAACCCCAAGATTGCAGGTTCGCTCCAGGCCGTGGTAAGTGATTTTTGAAAGGCGGCAAAAATACGACACGCATGTCATACGATGTTGGCATGCCAAAGAACCCATTTGAATTCAGTAGGCCGTGTTCATAATGGCAAAATAAATTTCGGGAGTTTCCGCCAACACAAAGTTCCTCATTTCTCTACTAGAAAGCGCTATAGTGTTCAAGGAGCTTAGATATCTAACCTCCTTGACTTTCATAGTGATTCAAGGAACAACGAAATTGGACATGCAAGCCACCCTCTGCGTGTCAAATTACAAAGCTTGCACCCGGCACCCGAGACCATACGATATTATTATTATAGGCTAGAAATAATGTTAGCAGTACAACAGAGAAGGGGGAAACATTATTCGATTTTCGACTATCTCCTTAAAGATTGGTTTTATGAACAAATTGCATACCGGTACTACAAAAGTTGGTGGGAATAAAATGTTATGTTTATTCGGGTTAAGGGGCCGATAACCTACTGTCGAACAGAATATTATGTGCACTCGAGTTTGAAGGTTGTTTGTGAAGTAACCAATAGACCTACATAAAATCCAATAACATCATCATTTTTATCGTTCTATTTTACGTTAGTTCATGGAGGTCTGGAATTTTTAATTTATATTTTAATATTTTTTATCGCAGTTGAAACACAAAAAGTGCCCGTTCTTAAGCGTGTTTCAACCATGCGTCACATTTAAGAATTATTATCTCACAAACTCCTCATCAAATCGAATCCAAATTTTGACACAATATACATTGGAATGTTGTGTAACTGGTTTATTAATTTCAAAAATGTGTGTGTCCAAGAAACAAAGTTGTTATCATTTTTGTAAGGTAACTTTTTCTCGGCTCGGGATCGTTGGAAAATGTAGTTCTTGGTTGCGTTGTAATCCTTATACATCAAAAGCTTATGCTGTATGATTGTGAAATACGTAAATTAAATCACTTATTTTATATCGGGTTGTATTTGTACGGGGAATTAAGACATGGATCACCAGCTAGCCGCTCCGGAAAATGCTGTACAGCATTGCTGATATGGAGCCCATCACTACCGAGCGAGGCGCGCCATGACGCGTGATGAAGGCCATCTTGGCAACGCTGTACAGCTTTCACTGGAGCGGCTAACTGGTGAACCATGTCTTAATTCCCCGTGCAAATACAAAGCGATATAAAATAAGTGAATTAATTTACGTATTTCACAATCATTCAGCATACCTTTTTGATGTATAAGGATTACAACGCAACCAAGAACTACTTTTTCCAACCACCCCGAGCCGATAAAAAGTTTCCTTACAAAAATGATAACTTTGTTTCTTGGACACACAAATTTTTAAAATTAATAAACCAGTTATACAACATTCCAATGTATAGTATGTTAAAATTTGGATTCAATCTGATGACGGGTTTGTGAGGTAATAATTCTTAAATTTGACGCATGGTTGAAACACGCTTAAAATCGGGCACTTTTTGTGTTTCAACTGCGATAAAAAAAATATTAAAATATAAATTAAAAATTCCACCCTACATGAACTAACGTAAAATAGAACGACGAAAATGATGATGTTATTGGATTTTATGTAGGTCTATTGGTTACTTCACAAACAACCTTCAAACTCGAGTACACATAATATTTTGGTCGACAGTAGACGTTAGCCAAGCCTGGGCAGACAATCCGTTCAGAACTGCTGCTAGCGAGTTACTGCCGCAAAGTGGGAGGGACGTTGTATGCCACTACCGAGCACACCCGAACCCCCGAACATGGTCGAAGATCTGCGCAGCCATGCGTCCTGAACAGGGCTAGATAACTTAACCGTAACCATAACGTAACGTAATTAGGGAATGTACCGGAAAACTCCATGAGTGCATTTAGGTAAATGCGTTACAGAACGAATTACTTCGTTTCCACAAGAATACCGTATTTATCATATACTATCACAATAACGTTAAATTCAGTAACCGAATTGAAGAACGCTATTATTCCGGTCCCTACCAATAACGTTATTGGGCGGGTGGCTCACATAGTGAATAACTGAATAACGTTATTGGCATCATTTCGTTATTAGTTCAACCTGATGTCGAAGAACGAAATTGAACGAACTGCTGACAATAACGTTATTCGAAAGGCGGGTAAAGGAAGTTCCTCATAAAAACGTTATTCGCCGGTTTTCGTTATTTGTCTTACCCAATCTTTAAGGAACAAAATTGTGAGTACTACCGACGATAACGTTGTTTAAAAGACGGCTAAAATTGAGTTCTACAAATTAATGTTATTCCCATTTCTTGTTTATTATTAATCAAATCCAATCTTAATGACAAGAAATTATGTATATTCCGTCAAGAACGTTATTAAGGAAACAGCTCGAACAGAGGGCCATAACGTTGTTACTAAATGTGATGTAGAAAGAGCGACGTTGTGTGGGATTAGTCACATTATACAAAGAAGGGTCATATGAAATATTTGAGCACATTGCAATAATAAAGTAGGTGTCTTTTCCCATGACAAAATTTAATAGGTAATAGGCCTACTAACATTTCTAATTAGATTGGAATATACCTGAAATATTCTAATACAGCACTACAGTTGGTAGCCTAGGTGACTCTGAATATATCCTTAGTTCCATCTCTTAAGGTACATAATGCACATATAACATTCGGTTGAAGTCCAATGGATAGTATGGACGTTGCATGTTATGAAATATTGGATCTACCAGTGTATGTAGAATCATATTGGCAACAAAGTCATGCACGTGTGCTCAGAATTAATCTGAAATAATACTATATTTTATAGTGCCAATTTTGGATAACATCCATTTGTTGGTATAGAAGTTACATGCATTTTCAGCAGGCTTAGAATTATGTTGGCAGCACTGACGTACATTAGTTACTTAAAATTATCTGAAATTTCAGGTATCATATGTGTGCAAAATTTAGAGCTGTTGGCTTGCATACTTTATTATATATATGTATTAGGATAAAGAAAGAGAATGAGCATTCATTAGAAGTTGGCAGCCCTGCTGGCTCTCAAGTATGAGCATAGTCATATCTGTTATAGTAACAATAGCGCATACGAAATTCGGATAAAATCCAATTGATAGTTAGAAGTTAGATGCACTTAAACATTGGACTTATCCGCTGGCTTAAAATCATGTTTGCACCACTGTCATATATGCGCTACCTAAAATATATATCTGGAATGTTATTATCTCTATCTGTACTAATTTTGGAAGGGTTCGCATACATAACGTCTGATAAATCCAACATAGAGCTCAAAAGTGAATTGTGAATTTTCAGCAGTTACTAGCACTAAAATAATTTTCAAAAATGCCCGTGAGATATTCAAATATAGGTCTTTACTTATACCAAATTGGGTTTCAATAACTGCAGCCGTCTAGGAGGGACAGACAGACATTTGCCTGGACCGATGCCATAAGTCTACTTTTCCCTCATTTTTACAAAATGTGAAAAGTAGGCTAAAATATTACGAAGAATGTTATAGCTACTGTATAACATCCAACCTTAGGTGTTTCGATACTGTGCTGATCAGTACACTCTGCTTATGGACATATCACATGTGTTGTACCGCAATCATTGACCATCAGAGTACAAATGGTACAGATTATAACGTTAAAGCTTGTATACAGACACAATTCCGTTATAGGCTTGAATAACGTTATTCGCAGCAGCATTCCGTGTTCCGATTGGCTAAGCTGCAAGAAATCAAACATGGAGGAAAGTTGTGGATTGAGAGTAATATTTGCAGTTCATTGGCATTATTAATGCAAACCAGTCATTAAGATGCGTTACGTTGAATACATGAAGGGGCACTGACTGATTGAACGCATTCCTGTCAGTATTTACGATTTAACTGAAATAATTCGACATTTAGCTATACGCATGAAGTTAGGTAACTATGAGCTAGGCTACAAAGTGAGAAGTGTACGGGTGCTATAGCTGCAACTTAGTGTCCAATGAGTCTCGGGTTCGAGACGCACTAGGGCCAAATTTTTTATTCTTTTTGAATTATTATGTTGCATTCACACTACTTTCCTTGTGAGTTTCCAACTACTATTTATTCGCATAATTTACGGAGATGATGTTAGTAATGGATATTGGAAGGGAAAATTATTCTATTCTATCATTCAAATTTGTACTTCCCCATACAAAACCATGAATATTTGTACTATTCGTGAAAGTATACTAATATTTTCATACCTCAATAATAGTCTATGTTTACTCCACAATAGATAATAATATTAAGAATAAGGAGAAATAGTTTCGTGACGATTTAAAGAGCATACTTTTCTTTATATTTAAGATTCACGCCAATTTTTATTTAATTTTTAGTCCTTTACCCTCCAGGTTGGTGGAATCCACGGACTCAGTGAGGGAACTCACCACTACCGCCTCTATGGGCAGTGTCCTAGAGCTAGGAACATCGAATCGGAAGGGATACAACTGGTGAGGTGGGATTGGCACCTCGCCCAGGTGGCCTCACCTGCAAAGCGAACAGGGGCCTCATGAGGGATGGTAAGGGATGGGTAGGATGGATAGGCAAGGAAGAGGGAAGGAGGCGGCCGTGGCCTTGAAGAAGGTACCATCCCGGCATTTTCCCGAAGACGAAGTGGGAAACCACGGAAAACCACTTCGAGGATGGCTGAAGGGAAATCGAACACCCTCTACTCATTTGAGCCACCCGAGGCTGAGTAGATCCCGTTCCAGTCCTCGTACCACTTTTCAAATTTCGTGGCAGAGCCGGGAATCGAACCCAGGACCTCCGGGGCGGCAGCTAACCATGCTGACCGCTACGCTACGGAGGCGATATCTGAAATAATACTTTATCTAATAGTGCCAATTTTGGTTAACATCCATTTGTTGGTATAGAAGTTACATGCATTTTCAGCAGGCTTAGAATTATGTTGGCAGCACTGATGTACATTAGTTACTCGAAGTTAATCTGAAATTTTAGGTACCATACGTGTGCAACATTCAGAGGTGTTGGCTAGCATATTTTCTGATATATTTATTGGTATTAGGATAAAGAAAGAGAATGAGCATTCATTAGCAGTTGGCAGCCCTGCTGACTATCAAGTATAAGCATAGTCATATCTGTTATAGTACACAAAGCACGTACGAAATTCGGTTAAAATCCAATTGATAGTATAGATGTTAGATGTACTTAAACATTGGACTTATCAGCAGGCTTAGAATCATCTTGGCAACACTGTCATATATGGGCTCCTTAAAATGTATCTGGAATGTTATTATACCTGTGTGTGCTAATTTTGGAAAATTTCGCATGCATAACGTCTGAGATATCCAACGTAGAGCTTAAAAGTGAATTGTGATTTTTAGCAGTTGGTAACTCTGAAATAATTTTCAATTATGTACCTGAGATATTCAGATATAGATATTTCCTTAAACCGAATTTGGTTTCGATAACTGCAGTCATTTAGGGGTTGATAGGGGGAGACACACAAAGACAGACAGACAGACATTTGCCTGGATCGATGCCATAAGTCTATCTCATCATCATTAAAAAAAGTGAAAAGTAAGCTAAAAATAGCACGTAGAATATAAGATAGCTAATGAATAACATCCTACCTTAGGTGCTCTGATACTGTGCTGACCAGTACCCTCTGCTTATGGACATATCACATGTGTTGTACCGCAATCATTGGCCATCAGCGTACAGATGTTACAGATCGTAACGTAAAAGCTTGTATACAAGCACAATTCCGGTATAGGCTTCAATAACGTTATTCGTACCTGCATTACGAGTTATTATTGGCTCAGCTGCAAGAAATCAAAGATGGAGGAAACTTGTGGATTGAGAGTAATATTTGCAGTTCATTGGCATTATTAATGCAAATCAGTCATGTAGTTCCGTTACGTTGAATACAGGAAAAGGCACTGACTGATTAAACGCATTTCCGTCAGTATTGAAGATTTAACTGAAATCATTCGACATTTAGCCATATTGATGAAGCTGTTAACTTGCATAGGACGTGAGCAGTGTACGAGTGCTAAAGCGTCAACTTGGTATCCAATGGGTCCTGTGTTCGAAACCCTCCATGGTGAGAATTTTCATTCTTCTTGAATTATTTCGTTTTGTCAACACTACTGTAGGATGCAACTTTTCAACTTCGATTTACTCGCATGATCTAGGGGAGCGATGTTAATAAAGGATATTGGTAAGGAAAAATCATTCTATTTTATCATTCGAATTTCTACTTTCCCAATCAAAACCATGAATATTTGTACTATTCGTGAAACTAATATAATTTTCCCAGCACTGATTACTCCACAGTAAAATAATAATAATAATAATAATAATAATATTAACAATAATATGAAGTAGTTCAGTGACGATCTAAAGAGCCAAATTTTCTTTATATTTATGATTCATGCCAATGATTTATCTACATAGACCTATCTAGAATAATGTCGAGATTAAGTTGGTAATACTAACTTTTCTCTTTGGATTGGAATATATCTGAAGTAATGTATTCCAATACAGCTCTAGAGTTGTCAGCCTTGGTGACTCTAAATATATTCTTAATTCCATATCTTAAGGTACAGAATGCACATACAAAATTTGGTTGAAGTCCAATGGATAGTCTGAACGTTGCATGCTGTGAAATATTGGATGTATCAGTGCGAGTAAAATCATATTGGCAACAACGTCAAGAAGGCGTGCTCAGAATTAATCTGAATTATTCCTATACTTTATAGTGCCAATTTTGGATAAAATCCATTTCTTAGTATAGAAGTTACATGCATTTAAAAATTGGCCCTATAAACAGGCTTAGAATTATGTTGGCAGCACTGATGTGCATTAGTTGCTCCCAAATAATCTAAAATTTCAGAAACTATTCGTGCGCAAAATTTAGAGCTGTTGGCTTGCATATTTTCTGATATATTAGTATTAGGATAAAGAGAGTGAGCATTTATTAACAAATGATAATAATGTTATTGGTTTTACGTCCCTTTTAACTACTCTGGCTTTTAGAGACTCCGGGGTGCCGTAATTTTGCCCAGAAGTGGATCTTAAACGTGCCAGTAAATCTACTGACACGGCTCTCTCGCATTTGCGATCACTCAAATGCCAGCTGATTGCGCCAGGATACGAACCTGCAACCTTGGGCCCAGCAAGCGAGAACGTTACCCCTGAGCCACGCAGCCTGCCGCACTTATTAACAGTTGGCAGCCCTAATGGCTCTCAAGTATAAGCATAGTCATATCTGCTATAGTACACAAAGCACGTACGAAATTTGGTTAAAATCCAATTGATAGTATAGATGTTAGATGTACTTAAACATTGGACTTATCAGCAGGCTTAGAATCATCTTGGCAACACTGTCATATATGGGATCCTTAAAATGTATCTGGAATGTTATTATCCCTGTGTGTGCTAATTTTGGAAAATTTCGCATGCATAACGTCTGAGATATCCAACGTAGAGCTTAAAAGTGAATTGTGATTTTTAGCAGTTGGTAACTCTGAAATCATTTACAATTATGTCCCTGAGATATTCAGATTTAGATATTTCCTTAAACCGAATTTGGTTTCGATAACTGCAGTCTTTTAGGGGTTGATAGGGGGAGACACACAAAGACAGACAGACAGACATTTGCCTGGATCGATGCCATAAGTCTATCTCATCATCATTTAAAAAAAAAAGTGAAAAGTAAGCTAAAAATACCACGTAGAATATACGATAGCTAATGTATAACATCCTACCTTAGGTGCTTCGATACTGTGCTGACCAGTACCCTCTGCTTATGGACATTCCACATGTGTTGTACCGCAATCATTGGCCATCAGCGTTCAGATGTTACAGATCGTAATAAAAGCTTGTATACAAGCACAATTCCGGTATAGGCTTCAATAACGTTATTCGTACCTGCATTACGAGTTCTTATTGGCTCAGCTACAAGAAATCAAAGATGGAGGAAACTTGTGGATTGAGATTAATAGTTGCAGTTCATTGGCATTATTAATGCAAATCAGTCATTTAGTTCCGTTACGTTGAATACAAGAAAAGGCACTGACTGATTAAACGCATTTCTGACAGTATTTAAGATTTAACTGAAATCATTCGACATTTAGCCATATGGATGAAGCTGTGAACCTGTGTAGTACGTGAAATGTGTACGTGTGCTAAGGCGTTAACTTGGTACCAAATGGTTCCTGGGTTCGAGACGCTTCATGGCCAGAATTTTTATTCTTTTTGAATTATTTCGTTGTGTCAACACTACTGTGTGATGCAACTTTTCAACTTCGATTTACTCGCATGTTCTAGGGGGGCGATGTTAATAATGGATATTGGTAGGGAAAAATCATTCTATTTTATCATTCGTATTTGTACTTTCCAAATCAAAACCATGACTATTTGTACTATTAGTGAAACTAATATAATTTACACAGCATTGATTACTCCACAGTAAAATAATAAAAATAATAATATTAACAATAATATGAAGTAGTTCCGTGACGATCTAAAGGACCTAATTTTCTTTATACTTAGGATTCATGCCAATGATTAATCTACATAGACCTATCTAGAATAATTACGAGATTAAGTTTGTAATACTAACTTTTATATTTAGATTGGAATATATCTGAAGTAATGTATTCCAATACAGCTCTACAGTTGGCAGCCTTGGTGACTCTGAATATGTTCTTAGTTCCATATCTTAAGGTAAAGAATGCTCATGCAAAATTTGGTAAAGTCCAATGGATAGTATGGACGTTGCATGCTGTGAAATATTGGATGTATCAGTGCGAGTAAAATCATATTGGCAACAACGTCAAGAAGGCGTGCTCAGAATTAATCTGAATTATTCCTATATTTTATAGTGCCAATTTTGGATAAAATCCATTTCTTAGTATAGAAGTTACATGCATTTAAAAATTGGCCCTATAAACAGGCTTAGAATTATGTTGGCAGCACTGATGTGCATTAACTGTTCCCAAATAATCTAAAATTTCAGGAACTATTCGTGCGCAAAATTTAGAGCTGTTGGCTTGCATACTTTCTGTTATATTGGTATTAGGATAAAGAGAGTGAGCATTTATTAACAAATAATAATAATGTTATTGGTTTTACGTCCATTTTAACTACTCTGGCTTTTAGAGACTCCGGGGTGCCGTAATTTTGTCCATAAGGGGATCTTCAACGTGCCAGTAAATCTACTGACACGGCTCTCTGGCATTTGCGCACCCTCAAATGCCAGCTGACTGCGCCAGGATACGAACGAGCAACCTTGGGCCCAGCAAGCGAGAACGTTACCCCTGAGCCACGCAGCCAGCCGCATTTATTAACAGCTGGCAGCGCTAATGGCTCTCAAGTATAAGCATAGTCATATCTGTTATAGTACACAAAGCACGTACGAAATTTGGTTAAAATCCAATTGATAGTATAGATGTTAGATGTACTTAAACATTGGACTTATCAGCAGGCTTAGAATCATCTTGGCAACACTGTCATATATGGGCTCCTTAAAATGTATCTGGAATTTTATTATCCCTGTGTGTGCTAATTTTGGAAAATTTCGCATGCATAACGTCTGAGATATCCAACGTAGAGCTTAAAAGTGAATTGTGATTTTTAGCAGTTGGTAGCACTGACATCATTTTCAAATGTTTAGTGTGCCACCGAGATTTAATGAGTAAAAAAAACACAATTTGGAGCGGCACTGCAGTGCCAACCACAGGGATGATTACGGTGACTTGACAGACGCCAGTCGGCAATCGAAGTTGGAAGAATTGAAAGAAAATTTCAAGCAGCACTTTCCTGTAAGTATTATTGCCTTAATTTTAAAATGCTTGCTTACAAATGGGAATGAACAAATGATTTAATTATCTGAAGAACACTAAAATTGTGACTTGCCGTATTTTTGTCTGACAGGAGATAGAGGAGAGTGAGGTTGGTGGACCGATTTTACGAGCAAGCTACAAATATTCGATGCGAATTGCCGAAGCTGGGAAGCCCTTCGCGGAAGGGAATTTCATCAAGGAGTGCCTAATGGACGTGGCGGCATGTATTTGTCCTACGGAGGTAGTTGAGAAATTTGAAAACATCTCTCTTTCTCCTCAAACTGTGGCTCGCAGAATAGACGATATGTCCGTTGATATGGAACAGCAATTAATGGAGAAGGCAGCAAAATTTGTATAATTTTCCATCGCCCTCGACGAATCAACCGACATTGTGGACATAGCATAGCTCGTTATTTTTATTCGAGGGGTGGATGACGATCTTCGGGTCACCGAGAATTTCCTCGACTTGGTAACACTCAAAGTCACCACTACCGGTTTCGATATTTTCCAAGCTGTGGAGGGTGCTTTTGAATCAATGGGATTAAAATGGGAGCGGTTGACGAGTATAACGACGGATGGAGCTCCTGCTTTACGATGTGTACGCATGGGGTTCCTCAGATATGTAAAGTTAAAAATGGCTGAGAACGGTAGTACCCTAATGGTGGCGATCCATTGCTTCATACACCAGGAGGCAATCTGTGCAAAAGTCGCCAAGCGCAAAGATGTAATGGGAACAGTTGTGCGAATGGTAAATTATCTTCACTCCCATGAACTCACGCACCGTCAATTCAAAGAGTTCTTGGATGACATCGAAGCGGAGTGTCCGGATATCCCGTACCATGCAGAAGTAAGATGGCTGAGCAAGGCGAAGGTGCTGAATCGTGTGTTTTTCTTGCGGAACGCAATACATACATTCTGTGACATGAAAGGGCGGCCCGAAGTTCTTTTGCGTGACCCTAAGTGGGTGGCGGACTTGGATTTTTATGTGACATTACTGCCCATCTGAATAATTTGAATTTTGAACACTTCGCTTCAGGGCGAAAAGCACAACATCTACGATTTGGTGGAAAAAATTGAAGCGTTCACAAGAAAATTGATTTTTCGGGAAAACCAGTTACGTGCAAGGAACACAGGACATTTTCCATCGTTTGAAACAGTGAAAGGTGTCGACTTTGATGAGTACTTGCAGGTAATTCGCCAAATACAAGAAGAGTTTGACAAGCGATTTTCAGAATTATCAGAACTCCAAGCGGTGTTAGATGTATTTGTTCGACCATTTTCTATTAGTGCAGACAGTGTTCCACAGCTATTTCAATTAGAGCTGATTGTACTGCAATGCAATGTTCGTCTTAAAGACCTCTTTCTAAATGTCACGAAGTTAAGAAAACTGCAATGCAATGTTCGTCTTAATGACCGCTTTCTAATTTCACGAAGTTTAGAAGAATTTTACAGTGGTTTTCCGCAAGGAGAATATCCCCTTTTGTAAAGACATGCAAGTGAAGTTCTGTCAATGTTCGACTCAACGTACATTTATGAGCGCTTCTCTTCAGTTCTTAAGCATACCAAAAGTAAACATCGTGCAACGATGAGTGATAGAAACTTGCGCAATTGTTTACGAATAGCTGTGTCCAGAAATATTGTACCCAATTTGGAGAAGATTGTTTCCTCCAAAACTAGAAATTCGTAAATACGACGGAGAAAGAGTCACTCAAGGCCTGTACTATCTGTTCATATTGGTAAAATGTTGAATTTTCCTCTCTAATATGTTCTCATTTCATTTTGTAATAAAGCACAATATTCTTTACTTAACACTTGCGTTCGTTTCCTACACATTCCATGCATCGGAGTACCATTCGATTTGTATACATATATATTATGGCAGTATATATCCTATTATGGTAAAACAGCCCTATCAATATGATGTCAACAATGCCACAAAAGCCGTCGCCTGCATCTGTGCGTACGTATCTAGTTAGTGTGGTCCGAACATCGTCCGTCTCCTCGCTACCACAGTGTAGTGGTGGTAGGGGAAGGAGCGCTAGTCTGACTGCCCAGTGCTCCCCGAGCGCGGCCGCGCTCTCGGAGCGCAATGACTGGATGGTCCTGATCTAGGCTTACAGGATAGAGCCACATCGGTGAAGTGGGATACATACTTGTTATTCCCCACCCCATTTAATTGCGCACGTTAATGTGCTGACCCACTGAAAAGCGATTCGTTTATCAGATGTGAAAAGAAAGGCAGCAGAAATCTTCACTCAGATAAAAGAAAGGGTTATACTGAGATTACAGTTTCAAACATGATATCTGATTACTTCATGTTATATTGGCTTAACAAATGCCAAGTCTCACTTTTCTAAACAACATACTTCTTGAACCTTCCAACACAAAATTCTAATCACTAGTCTACATTCCCGATCTTTATCATAATGTTCAGACGTCACTGCCGTGGAACTCCCAATCGTCCTCTTTAATAAACATGAATAAATGTAGTGAATTATCCCCTGGAATAAGCTGTAAAATATAGTTATTAGAGAGTAAACCGCATTTGAAATAGTAAGTAGGCTAATGCAATGCGTCCGGTCCTAATCTTGAACACCTCCTGTTTAGTCTCTATCTTGCCATTTCAGCAATTTGTCTTCAACTTGGGTCGAACTTCTACAGATATATTTTTGTATTTTTTAAAAATATTTAAAAATGTTTGGCCATATCTCAGAAATTCTTTCACACTTGCAATGGAGATGGATCGTATATCATGGACACATACCTCCACACTGATTTTACGATGATTTTGTCACACATACATCAATATAATTTCACCTTCTGGTCATGAACATCTGTGCCTAATCATATACTACGTACTCTTCCTCTTGAAAATTAACTATTAACATTGAACACAATCAACAACCCATTTGTCTAATGCAATATTAAAACGTATGTGTCACCCCTTCCATTTGCTATTTCTCTTATGAATGCTGTTCTCTATTTCCTCCTCCCTTTATTTAAAATTGAAATCCATTGGCAGATTAATCACTCCCGCACCTGGGCACAACACTACTGTGAGCGAGGCTCCGCTTGGACAGAACGTGCTCATGAGATGACTCAATTCAAGAAGTCTCGTCATAACAGGTGGGACACCTCAAGTCTCTCTATCGCTTTAACAGTAGAAAGTGCCGGGTGGGTTGTCGTATTCATTAACAGCAGTGTAATTCTGGTTTAAAAGTAAATAATGCCATTCATACCGTTGACGACAAATCGCAGCGTAAATTTAAACGTACCACCACATCAAACAACATGGAGTAGTGGGCTACGCGTTGGAGCAACTTAGCCATTTTCCGTCTTGTCTTTAAATGAATAATGGCATTTGCTCTTTGTTCCCTTTCATTTCACACAGTACATTTATTGTTACAAGAAAAATTATTTCGTATTGGAATGCTGTGAATGATACACAACCCGTTGCTGATATGATCTCTAAAGCCTAAACATACCGTACTGAAAAATCAATTATGTCGAAGAAGAAGTTAAAATATTGTTTACTAATTATCATATACTGTACTAACATACGCTCTACCAGTAGCATACCAGTAATCCTATCATAACCAACCAGAGGTTTCCTCTGAAATATCAAAAACTTTGATTGCGTCAAATATTATACATAATGTTGTATATACTATATACAGGATGAAGAACAAATCCCGTACTTGGAGGTCAGCATGCGGTTCCTCGTCGAAATTCATGGCAAAGGCTTATCTAGGAAGGCCTGGTCCCGCCAATACGTTTAATAGAAATGCGAGTTAAGAAACGAGGCTCTGGCAACGCTGTAACTGCGTGCAGCATGGCCAAGAGAACAGCACGCATGAAGTCTGCGCTGTGCCGGTGCTGTCTCATTAGCTCAGTGCGAAAAGGTATGCCGTGAAGGTCGGTTATGGTCCAATGGCGTTCGCGTCAAAGAGTTCTTCAGTTAAAGTCTCAAATTGTATCCAATGTACACCTCCACAATGCAATCAATACATTATGTTGTGTACTGTGTCTTACCATTGCTGTTACTTCTCTACTTCTTTCTTATTTCGATGAGACCCGCTACGGACCACGCACCAATTTCAATTCTTCACTCTTTGTTGTTTTCTTCCCAATAATTCTTCGTTCTTAGACTATGTTGCTTCTTTCTGTCCTCAGACCACTTCGCCCCAGGTTTCCTTTCCACTCTACCCTGGCGTACTTCCAAACATAACACCTTCTCTGTCCAAAGTGTCTTCATCTCTTATATTATTTCCTTCTGTTACCTTTATTTAAACATTAAAACATAACATGAGCCTCTTACATACGTAAACGACCACTTAGTTTCGTCCATGGCACAAATAAAGCCAGTAACATCATCTGCATCCAATGATATACACTAGATTGCCCATTATGATACGCACAATAATTCCATTCCGTACGCTGCCACGAAATTTGAAAAGTGGTATGAGGACTGGAACGGGATCTACTCAGCCTCGGGTGGTCCAAATGAGTAGATGGGGTTCGATTCCCACCACATCCATCCTCGAAGTGGTTTTTCGTGGTTGCCCACTTAGTCTTCGGGCAAATGCCGGGATGGTCCCTACCGTCAGGCCACGGCCGCCTCCTTCCCTCTTCCTTGTCTATCCTTTCTATTCTTCCCATCCCGTCCCATCCCACATGAGGCCCCCTGTTCGCTTTGCAGGTGAGGCCGCATTGGGTGAGGTGCTAGACCCGCCTCCCCAGTTGGATCCCCCGACTCACTCTCAAGCGCCAGGACACTGCCCGTAGAGGAGGTAAAGGTGGGATCTCTCGCTGAGTCCGTGGGAAAAGCCTACCTGGAGGGTAAACTGACTACGAAAGAAAAATCGTTTGAAGTCCAGTCTTATCTTCACAGAGCCACGAACTGACGTCACACAAAACGACGACCTGACGTAGATTCGAACCGTAGTTCGTTGGTGGTTGTGGTTTGGATAATACAGCAGCCTACTCAGTGAGCTACGACGGCTGGTACGGTGATATGATACACATTCCGCCGCAGGATGCGACAGTGTTGCCGGCTTCTCGTTTTCATACTCGTCTTTTCAAATAACACCCGCTCCGATTTTGCTATAGAAACTTTTGTCTTGCATTTGGATGAGAAGTCGCATGACGACCTCCAAGTACGGCATATTTCTTCACCCTGTATTACTTCTATAAGGGGCTTCGGTGGCGTGGTCGATAGCATGCTGAACTGCTAAGCCCAAGATGGCGTGTTCAAACCCGGCCGAAGTCGTCGGATTGGTTAAGAGCGTTAAAATCCTTCACTATGCCTTTCTTCGAAGGGGAAATAAAGCAGGCGTGCCCATGTCATAGATTTATGGCACGTAAAAGCACCTACCATTACAATTGGTAGTGTGTAGAAAAGTTTTTAGGTTATATTTGGTGAGTTAGAAACGCTCTATCAAGTTCCAACGTTCTCCGCCAGTGTTAGTGACAGAAGCATCTGGTAGCCACAGTTGGAAATAGTTGAAATTGAACTTCTATATTAAGAAATGGATTTTATCCAAAATTGGCACTATAAAATATAGGAATAATTCAGATTAATTCTGAAAACGCCTTCTTGATGTTGTTGCCAATATGATTTTACTCGCACTGATACATCCAATATTTCACAGCATGCAACGTCCATACTATCCATTGGACTTCAATCAATTTTGTATGTGCATTTTGTACCTTAAAATATGGAACTAAGAATATATTCAGAGTCACCAAGGCTGCCAACTGTAGAGCTGTATTGGAATACATTACTTCAGATATATTCCAATCTAAATAGAAAAGTTAGTATTACCAACTTAATCTCGTCATTATTCTAGATAGGTCTATGTAGATTAATCATTGGCATGAATCTTAAATATAAAGAAAATTAGGCTCTTTAGATCGTCACGGAACTACATTCATATTATTGTTAATATTATTATTATTATTATTATTATTTTACTGTGGAGTAATCAGTGCTGTGAAAATTATATTAGTTTCAAGAATAGTACAAATATTCATGGTTTTGATTGGGAAAGTACAAATTCGAATGATAAAATAGAAAGATGTTTCCCTACCAATATCCATTATTAACATCGCCCCCCTAGATCATGCGAGTAAATCGAAGTTGAAATGTTGCATCACACAGTAGTGTTGACGCAACGAAATAATTCAAAAAGAATAAAAATTCTGGCCATGGAGCGTCTCGAACCCAGGACCCATTAAGTACCAAGTTAACGCCTTAGCACTCGTACACATTTCACGCACTGTGCAGAATCACAGCTTCATCCATATGGCTAAATGTCGAATGATTTCAGTTAAATCTTAAATACTGACAGAAATGCGTTTAATCAGTCAGTGCCTTTTCCTGTATTCAACGTAACGGAACTAAATGACTGATTTGCATTAATAATGCCAATGAACTGCAACTATTAATCTCAATCAACAAGTTTCCTCCATCTTTGATTTCTTGCAGCTGAGCCAATAAGAACTCGTAATGCAGGTACGAATAACGTTATTCAAGCCTATACCGGAATTGTGCTTGTATACAAGCTTTTACGTTACGATCTGTAACATCTGAACGCTGATGGCCAATGATTGCGGTACAACACATGTGATATGTCCATAAGCAGAGGGTACTGGTCAGCACAGTATCAGAGCACCTAAGGTAGGATGTTATACATTAGCTATCGTATATTCTACGTGCTATTTTTAGCTTACTTTTCACTTTTTTTAAAATGATGATGAGATAGACTTATGGCATCGATCCAGGCTAATATCTGTCTGTCTGTCTTTGTGTGTCTCCCCCTATCAACCCCTAAAAGACTGCAGTTATCGAAACCAAATTCGGTTTAAGGAAATATCTATATCTGAATATCTCAGGGACATAATTGAAAATTATTTCAGAGTTACCAACTGCTAAAAATCACAATTCACTTTTAAGCTCTACGTTGGATATCTCAGACGTTATGCATGCGAAATTTTCCAAAATTAGCACACACAGGGATAATAAAATTCCAGATACATTTTAAGGAGCCCATATATGACAGTGTTGCCAAGATGATTCTAAGCCTGCTGATAAGTCCAATGTTTAAGTACATCTAACATCTATACTATCAATTGGATTGTAACCAAATTTCGTACGTGCTTTGTGTACTATAACAGATATGACTATGCTTATGCTTGAGAGCCATTAGGGCTGCCAACTGTTAATAAATGCGGCTGGCTGCGTAGCTCAGGGGTAACGTTCTCGCTTGCTGGGCCCAAGGTTGCTCGTTCGTATCCTGGCGCAGTCAGCTGGCATTTGAGGGTGCGCAAATGCCAGAGAGCCGTGTCAGTAGATTTACTGGCACGTTGAAGATCCCCTTATGGAGAAAATTACGGCACCCCGGAGTCTCTAAAAGCCAGAGTAGTTAAAAGGGACGTAAAACCAATAACATTATTATTATTTGTTAATAAATGCTCACTCTCTTTATCCTAATAACAATATATCAGAAAGTATGTAAGCCACAGCTCTATATTTTGCGCACGAATAGTTCCGGAAATTTTAGATTATTTGGGAGCAACTAATGCACATCAGTCCTGCCAACATAATTCTAAGCCTGTTTATAGGGCCAATTTTTAAATGCATGTAACTTGTATACTAAGAAATGGATTTTATCCAAAATTGGCACTATAAAATATAGGAATAATTCAGATTAATTCTGAGCACGCCTTCTTGACGTTGTTGCCAATATGATTTTACTCGCACTGATACATCCAATATTTCACAGCATGCAACGTTCATACTATCCATTGGACTTCAACAAAATTTTGTATGTGGATTATGTACCTTAAGATATGGAACTAAGAATATATTCAGAGTCACCATGGTTGCCAAATGTAGAGCTCTATTTGAATACATTACTTCAGATATATTCCAATCTAAATAGAAAAGTTAGTATTGCCAACTTAATCTCGTCATTATTCTATATAGGTCTAAGTAGATTAATCAATGGCATGAATCTTAAATATAAAGAAAATCAGGCTCTTTAGATCGTCATGGAACTACTTCATATTATTGTTAATATTATTATTATTATTATTATTATTATTTTACTGTGGAGTAATCAGTGCTGTGAAAATTATATTAGTTTCACGAATTGTACAAATATTCATGGTTTTGATTGGGAAAGTACAAATTCGAATGATAAAATAGAAAGATTTTTCCATACCAATATCCATTATTAACATCGCCCCCCCTAGATCATGCGAGTAAATCGAGGTTGAAAAGTTGCATCACACAGTAGTGTTGACACAACGAAATAATTCAAAAAGAATAAAAATTCTGGCCATGGAGCGTCTCGAACCCAGGACCCATTAGGTACCAAGTTAACGCCTTAGCACTCGTACACATTTCATGTACTGTGTGTAATCACAGCTTCATCCATATGGCTAAATGTCGAATGATTTCAGTTAAATCTTAAATACTGACAGAAATGCGTTTAATCAGTCAGTGCCTTTTCCTGTATTCAACGTAACGGAACTAAATGACTGATTTGCATTAATAATGCCAATGAACTGCAAATATTACTCTCAATCAACAAGTTTCCTCCATCTTTGATTTCTTGCAGCTGAGCCAATAAGAACTCGTAATGCAGGTACGAATAACGTTATTGAAGCCTATACCGGAATTGTGCTTGTATACAAGCTTTTACGTTACGATCTGTAACATCTGAACGCTGATGGCCAATGATTGCGGTACAACACATGTGATATGTCCATAAGCAGAGGGTACTGGTCAGCACAGTATCAGAGCACCTAAGGTAGGATGTTATACATTAGCTATCGTATATTCTACGTGGTATTTTTAGCTTACTTTTCACTTTTTTTTAAATGATGATGAGATAGACTTATGGCATCGATCCAGGCAAATGTCTGTCTGTCTGTCTTTGTGTGTCTCCCCCTATCAACCCCTAAAAGACTGCAGTTATCGAAACCAAATTCGGTTTAACGAAATATCTATATCTGAATATCTCAGGGACATAATTGAAAATTATTTCAGAGTTACCAACTGCTAAAAATCACAATTCACATTTAAGCTCTACGTTGGATATCTCAGACGTTATGCATGCGAAATTTTCCAAAATTAGCACACACAGGGATAATAAAATTCCAGATACATTTTAAGGAGCCCATATATGACAGTGTTGCCAAGATGATTCTAAGCCTGCTGATAAGTCCAATGTTTAAGTACATCTAACATCTATACTATCAATTGGATTGTAACCAAATTTCGTACGTGCTTTGTGTACTATAACAGATATGACTATGCTTATGCTTGAGAGCCATTAGGGCTGCCAACTGTTAATAAATGCGGCTGGCTGCGTGGCTCAGGGGTAACGTTCTCGCTTGCTGGGCCCAAGGTTGCTCGTTCGTATCCTGGCGCAGTCAGCTGGCCTTTGAGGGTGCGCAAATGCCAGAGAGCCGTGTCAGTAGATTTACTGGCACGTTGAAGATCCCCTTATGGACAAAATTACGGCACCCCGGAGTCTCTAAAAGCCAGAGTAGTTAGAAGGGACGTAAAACCAATAACATTATTATTATTTGTTAATAAATGCTCACTCTCTTTATCCTAATAACAATATATCAGAAAGTATGTAAGCCACAGCTCTATATTTTGCGCACGAATAGTTCCGGAAATTTTAGATTATTTGGGAGCAACTAATGCACATCAGTCCTGCCAACATAATTCTAAGCCTGTTTATAGGGCCAATTTTTAAATGCATGTAACTTGTATACTAAGAAATGGAGTTTATCCAAAATTGGCACTATAAAATATAGGAATAATTCAGATTAATTCTGAGCACGCCTTCTTGACGTTGTTGCCAATATGATTTTACTCGCACTGATACATCCAATATTTCACAGCATGCAACGTTCATACTATCCATTGGACTTCAACAAAATTTTGTATGTGGATTATGTACCTTAAGATATGGAACTAAGAATATATTCAGAGTCACCATGGTTGCCAAATGTAGAGCTCTATTTGAATACATTACTTCAGATATATTCCAATCTAAATAGAAAAGTTAGTATTGCCAACTTAATCTCGTTATTATTCTATATAGGTCTATGTAGATTAATCATTGGCATGAATCTTAAATATAAAGAAAATCAGGCTCTTTAGATCGTCATGGAACTACTTCATATTATTGTTAATATTATTATTATTTTTATTATTATTATTATTTTACTGTGGAGTAATCAGTGCTGTGAAAATTATATTAGTTTCACGAATTGTACAAATATTCATGGTTTTGATTGGGAAAGTACAAATTCGAATGATAAAATAGAAAGATTTTCCCCTACCAATATCCATTATTAACATCGGCCCCCTAGATCATGAAGTAAATCGAAGTTGAAAAGTTGGATCACACAGTAGTGTTGACACAACGAAATAATTCAAAAAGAATAAAAATTCTGGCCATGGAGCGTCTCGAACCCAGGACCCATTAGATACCAAGTTAACGCCTTAGCACTCGTACACATTTCATGTACTGTGCATATTCACAGCTTCATCCATATGGCTGAATGTCGAATGATTTCAGTTAAATCTTAAATACTGACAGAAATGCGTTTAATCAGTCAGTGCCTTTTCCAGTATTCAACGTAACGGAACTAAATGACTGATTTGCATTAATAATGCCAATGAACTGCAACTATTAATCTCAATCCACAAGTTTCCTCCATCTTTGATTTCTTGCAGCTGAGCCAATAAGAACTCGTAATGCAGGTACGAATAACGTTATTCAAGCCTATACCGGAATTGTGCTTGTATACAAGCTTTTACGTTATGATCTGTAACATCTGTACGCTGATGGCCAATGATTGCGGTACAACACATGTGAAATGTCCATAAGCAGAGGGTACTGGTCAGCACAGTATCGAAGCACCTAAGGTAGGATGTTATACATTAGCTATCGTATATTCTACTTGCTATTTTTAGCTTACTTTTCACTTTTTTTTAAATGGTGATGAGATAGACTTATGGCATCGATCCAGGCAAATGTCTGTCTGTCTGTCTTTGTGTGTCTCCCCCTATAAACCCCTAAAGATTGCAGTTATCGAAACCAAATTCGATTTAAGGAAATATCTATATCTGAATATCTCAGGGACATAATTGAAAATTATTTCAGAGTTACCAACTGCTAAAAATCACAATTCACTTTTAAGCTCTACGTTGGATATCTCAGACGTTATGCATGCGAAATTTTCCAAAATTAGCACACACAGGGATAATAAAATTCCAGATACATTTTAAGGAGCCCATATATGACAGTGTTGCCAAGATGATTCTAAGCCTGCTGATAAGTCCTATGTTTAAGTACATCTAACATCTATACTATCAATTGGATTTTAACCAAATTTCGTACGTGCTTTGTGTACTATAACAGATATGACTATGCTTATACTTGAGAGCCATTAGGGCTGCCAGCTGTTAATAAATGCGGCTGGCTGCGTGGCTCAGGGGTAACGTTCTCGCTTGCTGGGCCCAAGGTTGCAGGTTCGTATCCTGGCGCAGTCAGATGGCATTTGAGGGTGCGCAAATGCGAGAGAGCCGTGTCAGTAGATTTACTGGCACGTTGAAGATCCCCTTCTGGGCAAAATTACGGCACCCCGGAGTCTCTAAAAGCCAGAGTAGTTGAAATGGACGTAAAACCAATAACATTATTATTTGTTAATAAATGCTCACTCTCTTTATCCTAATACCAATATATCAGAAAGTATGCAAGCCAACAGCTCTAAATTTTGCGCACGAATAGTTCCTAAAATTTTAGATTATTTTGGAGCAACTAATGCACATCAGTGCTGCCAACATAATTCTAAGCCTGTTTATAGGGCCAATTTTTAAATGCATGTAACTTCTATACTATGAAATGGATTTTATCCAAAATTGGCACTATAAAATATAGGAATAATTCAGATTAATTCTGAAAACGCCTTCTTGACGTTGTTGCCAATATGATTTTACTCGCACTGATACATCCAATATTTCACAGGATGCAACGTCCATACTATCCATTGGACTTTACCAAATTTTGCATGAGCATTCTTTACCTTAAGATATGGAACTAAGAATATATTCAGAGTCACCAAGGCTGCCAACTGTAGAGCTGTATTGGAATACATTACTTCAGATATATTTCAATCGAAATAGAAATGTTTATTATTACCAACCTAAGTTCGTCATTATTCTCGATAGGCCCATCGTAAATAGATTAACTTAATCGTTGGCTTGAATCTTAAATTTTATGGAAAATTAAGCTTTTTAGTCGGTCTCGGAGCTACTTGTTTGTCACCTGGCAGCACTACGAATTCGAATTCATTTATAGTTAACTTTCTATTCGTACACTATTAGGAGAATACCGTTATTGAAATTTGGATCCTAGTACGAGGCTAAAAACGTTATTCAACCCGGGACCCATACAACAGAACACGACGTTAATAACGTTATTCGACCTGCGAGGCATGCAGCATAACACAATGCTATCCGGTCTTGTGAATAACGTTATTTGAAGTTCGGAATGAGTGGTAGTTGTTCGCGACGTGTTAGAGCACGAATAACGTTATTCGACATGCGAGGCATGCAGCATAACACAATGCTATCCGGTCTTGTCAATAACGTTATTTAAAATAACTGTGTGAATGGGGTACATTTGATTGTGTTACAACGCCAATAACGTTATTCGACTTGTGTCTCCTGCGATAACTTAAATGCTATCCGGTATGATAATAAAATATTTAAAATAACGGTATATATACAGTATCCGTTTATTCGTTCTTCGTATGAATAACGTTACAACAAACTTTCTGTTATACGTTACGCGATGTATACCGTAACGCCAAACAATTCGTTATTCAAGGCCATTGTGTTAAGTTATCCAGCCCTGGTTTACACTCTTGTCCGATGTCACTGTGAGCGACAGTTTTGTATGAGACAAGTCTCAGATTTACCCCAAGGACAGCGGACTCTCCTACTAAAGGTTAAAGACCTGCGGTTCTATTATTCGCGCCAGATAGGCTTTTCATTAATTATTTCTGTTTTGGAACCTTAAGGATGGTCAGGGCCCGAATTGGGGGGGGGGGGGGGAATTCGAAGAAAAACAAACTATTTAGACGAAAACGACAATAATATGCATTTATATGCTTCTATTCTGAAAACCGCGGTTTTATGCATTTATATGCTCGAAAAATTTCAATTCTGTTGGTCCCAGAGAGGTGAAAATACCACCGAAAGGCTTCTTTCAATGTGTAATATTCAGGAAAAAAATATGCAAATATGCTCGAAACCGAGCCCTAGTAATGAGTAATAATCTAAAACAGGATCTCATTAGGCTAGCATTCTTGGCTGTCACCCCAGAGGTCTCGGCTCGATTCCTGGCTCTGACAAAAATGTATTCACTTATAAAGGGGCATTTCTTTTAAGGTACTCGACGGTTATCTATATATACAGTATAATACGCTAAGGTGTATGTTTCACAAAACTCAAGCTTCTATACCAGAAGGACTTAGAAGGTGTGGTTTGTACCAAAATCTTCCAAATCGTCTCAATAGTACAGGAAAATTCTTGCATTTCTTCATAAGTCAACGGAAATATATTTATTTGTTTATAAAGTGCTTTTAAACAATTAAACAAAACGATAGCCTCTACTAGAACTGTGTCGCGTACAGCCGCGTAGCACTAGGGCCGGGCGGGTAGTGTGTACACATGGGGCGCACACAACCCATTGTGCAACCAGCAGCAGTGATGAATTGTACTCTGATATCACAAATATCGCCAATTTGTTTAAAAAGTGCGTTTAAACACATAAACATGTTTATATAAGCCCGCATAACCGTAAAGCCGGGCGGGTGGTTTATACACATGCGAGAGTTCTCGCACGGGTCCTCTAGTTTGATTATATTATGTTAACCAACCAAGATAATTGCGCTCCCATCAACGTGTTGACTGCTTCTTAGAATTCTCAAGGCAACACTTGAAGAATTGGTTTCTGAGTTTTCTACCACTGTCTGTATCAAAAACTCTTTTTATTATTATATATAGCGGCTTCGGTGGCGTAGTCGGTAGAATTCTGAACTGCTGTAACCAAGATAGCGGGTTCAAACCCAACCGAAGTCGTCTGATTTTTAAGAGCGTTAAAAATCCTTCAGTACCTACCTTCCTTTGGAGGGGAAGTAAAGCCAGCGGTCCCATGTCATAGATTTATGGCATGTAAAAAATCCTTCCACAGATTAAACTTGTGTGAAGCTAAATTGTTAGGTTACATTTCGTCGGAACGCTCTATCAAAGTTCCTATGTTCACCACTAGGTATCATTGATATGTGTTAGCGAAAGTTGGAGCTACTTGAAATTGAACGGAACTTGTAGCTCACCCTAAGGGTGTCCGCTGGAAGCAGCTACAGACTCATGCGAGCCGAACATGTCCTCGGCTCTAAAAGCCATAGATAAATAGATAAATAAATAATAAATTATGATATATGAATTGCAGCCAATGGCCACAGCCGGGTATTTTTGATTGAACGCCCGAGGCTCCCAATAAGTTCAATTTCAAGTAGTTCCAACTTCGGCTACCAGTTGCTACTGTGACTAACAACTAGAGGTGAGCGTTGGAACTTGATAGAGCGTTTCAAACTAGCCAAATTTAACCTGCAAATTTTGTTACACACTACCAATTGCAGTGGTAGGTTCTTTTACATGCCATAAATCTATGAAATGGGCTCACCGGCTTTACTTCCCCTCCGTAGGAAGGCATTCTGAAGGATTTTAAAGCTCTTATAAATCTGACGACTTCAGCTGGGTTTGAACCCGTGATCCTGGGCATAGCAGTTCAGCATGCTACCGACTATGCCACCGAAGACTTCTTTTAAATTCTTATGTGAGATGCTCCTGTTTAATTACTCGGTCATGAAAGATAACTTCATCTTTTGGTAGCTCTACGAGGAGGAGAAAGCTCTCAGCTCCAGAAGCAAAGAGGCGCTTTCACATACTCCATTCTCTCCCAACTAATCAACTTATTTTTCCTCGTTTTTCTTTATATCCAGACTAGAGGCCTATTCCATCATTGCATAAGTTTGAAGTGATACACTTCATAATTTATTACGTGTTCCGGAGCATTCTTTGTTCAACAGCTGCTTCATCGTTTTTCGAGCTCTACATCTCTGGTGAAGTATTATAATTTTTCTATACATTTCCATTATCACTAATGGATTCTATTAGCATGTAAAATCATCTCAAATACTACCACGGAACGAAACCAATACATATTATGTCTCAGTTAACGTCCGCAAACACCAATGTAGTCGGTGTTTATCTTCAAATTTATTCTAGTCACAGCATATTTTCTGAAGAATTGGACCACGTAACTATTGCCCAAATGAAGAATGCCCAATATAGTGATCTACAAGATAAAGTGACATTTTAGAGTTTAATCATATTGTGTTTAGATTTCAATTAACAACTACTTCTTTCTTTCTTTCTTTCTTTCTTTCTTTCTTTCTTTATATTCATTCACTTATTAGGCTATTTAATGTATCTTTAGGGTAAATATCTTCCATTTTTCCTAAGGAGCACCATAATAGGTTTATTGATAAGAATTTTTTTTAGTGCTAAGCTTTTCGACCACTTATTTCTTTGACATTTTTAGCCTATTTTCAATTTTGAAAAAAACAGGCTTATGAGATCACCTTTTGTCCGTGTGTGTGTGCGTGTGTGTGTGTGTGTGTGTCCCTAATAACTTCGAAACGGCTGGAGCGATTTCAATGAAACTCGCTAAGTTCATAGCACTATTCCCGGCGACCCCGACCGTGCCCTTCAAATTTTGTTACGTCACACCAATCCAACATGGCGGCTGTGCGAAATATTTCACCAGCATTCAATATCTCCGAAACTATTCCCGATATCACCCTGGAATTTATTACGGTGATAAAGGGAACTACTAGAAGTTCACCTATGTGACTGTTGAAAACCTCGTAACTAAAAAACCAACATGGCGGCCACGCGAATTTGCGACTTTTAAATAGATGTTTCTCGCGATTTAAGCAACGAAACGCAATAAAACTTGGTACAGTATACGATTATACACATTGTAATGCACCGACATATAACTTCGTTCAATTGTTTACATAACCAAAAGATGGCGGATGTGCGAAATATTTCACCGGCATTCTATATCTCTGAAACTATAAGCGGTATCACCCTGAAATTTTGTACGGAGATAAAGGGTGCTACTGGAAGTTCATTTATAAGACTTTCAAAAACCGGTTGACTACAAAACGAGCATGGCGGCCAAGCGAATTTGAAAATTTTAAATAGACCTTTCTCGCGATTTAATGTTCCAAACGCAATGAAATCTGGTACAGGAAATGTTTATACACATTGTAATGCACTGGTATCTAATTTAGTTCAATTGTTTACATAAACTCAAAATGGCGGCTGTTCGAATTTTAAAATTAAGCTTTTATTTCTTGTGTCGTAATCATGCGATCGAAGTGAAAGTTTGAATAATGAACCTACAGTACGCAATAATTTTCCTTTAATGGTACATGACTCTATGGGCTATACATTTAACAATCCAACATGGCGACCATTCGAAATATTTAGATGGCTCTGAATATCTACGAATCTATTATAGCAATCAAACTGATTTTTTTAAGTTCATAGGGGCTATAAACTTAAGTTCACCTATAGGATTTTAAATAACCTGGTGATCACAAATCCAACATGGCGGCGACGCGAAGTATAAATATTGACATGGACGTTTCTCGCAATTTAACCATCCGAGTGCAGTGAAACTTGGTACAGTAAATCCTTATATGAATGTTAATCCACTGTCATCTAATTTATTTAAATTGTTTCCATAACCACAAGATGGCAGCTGTGCGAAATTTTAAAGTCTTGGTTTTACTTCTTGTGTCCTAAACATGCGATTGAAGTTTGAATGCTACACGTACACAATAATCTTTATGTAACAGTACATAACTCTAGGACCTACATATATAAAATCCAGCATGGCGACCATCCGCAATATTTAGTCGGTTCTCAATATCTACGAATCTATTGCCACAATCACACTGAAATTTTGTATGTTGATAGTGGCAGTTAACATAAGTAGGATGTATAAAAATAGGCTGTATAATTCTTAACGGGACTACTTGTTTATCTACTGTATATCGGCTGATGAAGGGTCCAAAACAATTAGGCCTCGAAACATGTCGCCAATGACCACACAGTGATCATTTATTAAAATAAAAGGTATTGATTAGGTGGAACTTTTGCCACAAATATTACTAATTAGTTCATCAATACGGAACCAGCATGAACCTTTCAAATACTAAAATCAATCTAATTAAGTAAATACTGATTATTCGTATGGATAATTAGTGTCAATTGTCCCTGAAGGGAAGTGTGCATGTTCATGAACTTCCCAAGTCCAGTGATTAGTTTTTTAATTGATTCAATGTATGAGACTATTTAGGTAAAAACGCTGGCTTGACCTTTCTCATGTACGGCAGGAGACTGACATTATGGTATAATAAATTTTAAATTAGAATGTGAAGTAGCACACATCTAAATGTCAGCTTGCTAAGCCGGACCACGTCCGGACTAGAGTAAGCTCGCATTCAGCGCGGTATTAGTGACAAAAACAGTCGCGTACGAGCTGAGCCTAATTACCAGCCGGACAGTGTGCAGTGTGAGTGGTAGGTCCTGATAGGTAGAGCTCTGCCCGGATAAAGAAGAGGTTACCCGCATCCTCCTCACATTCGCACGACTGTTATCCGCCTCCGCTTCGCATCCGCCTGGCATCCACACGACTTTTTTCCGCATTCGCAAGTTTATTATTCGAATCTACTAGCATTACAATATTTTTAATTCGATAAAGCATAAGTTACTAAAGCAACATATTAGACATTTGAGGAAAACGCCGTTTCCTTACGCTTTGTATGGCATGTGCTTATGTTTAAAATAAATGTTATACAGCCAGAATTGCAACCCTTTCCCGATCTGAGTGTTAATTATGCTTAATGACATAATTTGAATGAGATTAGCTTAAATCATCATCTTACATTTTGTCATGGAAACAACTCAACAGAAAAATAGTATATGTCATAAACATCCGGGTCCTAGTGAAATGAAAACCCACAGGTTGCTTCCAGTCGACCAACCGGCTCAGGGAATGGAATGAATGAAGCCCCCATCTAGTGGCGAGGATATGAACTGTGCCGGCTACTGAAGCCTATTGCACTCCCCTGGGGCAATGTTTAAATGAATGACAGATGACATGAAACGACAGTGGAGAGTGTTGCTGGAATGACATTTGTGACTGGGAAAACCGGAGTACCAGGAGAAAAATCTTTCTGTCTCCACTTTGTCCAGCACAAATCTCACATGGAGTGACCGGGATTTGAACCCTGGACCCAGCGGTGAGTGGCCGGCGTGCTGCCGCATAAGCCACGGAGGCTTCCCGGGTCCTATTAATGATATTAAACAAGTTCGGATTGTATTCTAAAGCTATCCGCACAGCCATGCAAACTATATCCGCATGGCAGGTTTATCCGCAGATATCCGCGTCTGCCCAGGTCTTTACTGATAGGCTCCCGCATAGGAGCTCGCCGTTAGAAGGTAATGAATCACGATATCCGTACATCCCCTTGAAGCATGAGTGAAGGATCTCCGCATTCAGCCTGGAATTGCATTGCACCGTGAATGTCTCATTTGAGCAGCTGACTAATAAGCGGTGTATCAACCTTGAAAGCTGCCCCCTAATGACCACTGTGCATACCGCCGCGCCGCGCCGGGCCGGGCATGGCAGCTGCTATCGATTGCGTGAATTATCCGATCCATCGACACGCGAGCTTTCTCTTAATGTAACGTACAGTATAAACAGAATAACAGTTATTGTTTTGCCTTTGTTGTTGTTGTTGTTTCATTTGAGGGGCTTGAATATCGTTGTCATTTTAGCCCCTTGTCCTTGGATAAGTGTGGATTTTTTTCTGATAACCTGTATTATTACGAAGGCTGTATTATTGTGTGCATTTGTAATTCAGGTAAAGATTTGGCCGTGGTCTTGAGTTAGGAATCATCTCGGCATTTGCCTGGAGTAGAAACCACGGAAAGCCACTTCAAGGATGGCTGAGGAGGGAATCGAACCAACCTCTTCTCAGTTTTGCCTCACGAGGCAGCTCTCAGACCAGAATTTAGTTTTTTTTTGGCAAAGCTGATTTTGACCTCTGGGGAGACAAGCAAGAACGCTAGCCACTACACCAGATGGTGTAATGTACCAGCTAACAAAAATAACTGTTGTCCTTGTGCAACGTCAACTTACTGTTAATGTGAAGTTAAACTAAGTTAATGATCTCGTCGTGTAACGCTCAAACGGCAGCAGAAAGATCGCCACTAAAGATCCCACTAAGAGAATATAATTTCAAATATTAGAATCCGTATTTCAATGTTTCGTAAGTAATATGCTAGCATGACGAATAGAAGGAGAAAGTGAGGAGACTCCTGAAGTTCAAGCGCGCCTCGCCAGGCAGCGCTAGAGTGGGCAAGTTCCACACTGCCGGGGTCAGCTGGTCTTAGGGATGGTGCTAAGGGAAACGAATTACTTTGTAACTAATACTCTTTTAAAAAGTAATTAGCGGTTACAATTAAAATAGCACGGCAGGGCACAATGGAAAATATAATTCACGGAAATAAGAACTACGGTCTTCATTGCATGTTACGGAACGCACAGATTCCTGGAGTATACAGTCGGAGAAAGCCCAGATCTTTCTCGTAACATCTGCAGGATTAAGGATGTGAGATTGTAGAGAGCTTGTCTTGCCACTGACTCCTAACGAATTCCTGGCCTTTGTATTTGATTGACTACCATCACAAGTAAAGCCAGCCACCCTCGCCCCAGCCTCTTCTAACTGCAAAATCACCTAGACCATATTAGAATTTTTGAGAGAAAAACCCCTGGAGTAGCATTTTTGCTTGCATAAACAACTGGCTGCACCCAATTATGCACGAAAGGTACGAACTTGAACACTAGAGCGTGATTTGCAAGTACGTTCTTCTGGAGGTCAGGTGTGTGTCCACCTAAATCAACTAATCCATCTACTTTATCAGAAAAGCTATTTAACTCGATTTCTTCTCTTAGCTTCTCTTCTTAGAAAATTACAACACCGTAACGTGAATTATCATTCTTTTCTTCCTTAAAATAGTCTTAAATAGCATTTATACGATGCGTATTAACTCCATAAGGGCACTTAAGTCCTTTACAAAGTTTTCTCAAGTGACTTTCTGAAGGCACAGGCAAGAGATTATGTCGCCGACAATGACGGGATCCTTTCGGTGATTTTATTCTCAACAATGAACACTCTAAAATGAATTCATTGCTGTACCTCATTCCATTGGGAGATTTTTCCTGGCATTTCTTAGTTAGTTAGTTATTGTTGTTTTAAGGGGCGGAACTACGAGGTCATCTGCCCCTCCTGGCATTTCTTGCTAAGGTGTTCGTTATCAGGGGCGGATCCAGGGGTGGGCGACCGCCCAGGGCTCCGCGGTCCTAGGGGCCCCGCGCCATGGATTTTTCTACATTTAATTAATTAATTAATTAATTAATTAATTAAGTATACTTTTCAAACTAATTTATAATTCATCTTCCTTTCTTCAGTGCAGCTATGACCTCTCGAGACCGTTTAGCAAGTTAAGATTTCAGTGAAATAATACAAGTCTTCAGCCGGGAAAAAAGTCGCAAAGTAATATTTTAATATTTCATTGTTTACATAATCTTATTCAAGGGGACTTAAAGGTTTCTTTCATATTATTAAAATAATGTACTGTAGTGTATTCAAAATATTGTACCTATTCTTTATTTTATTATTATTATTATTATTATTATTATTATTATTATTATTATTATTATTATTATTATTATTACCAAACTATTTTCCATTTTATTCGATAATTTTTTTTCTATTTTTGTGGGCCCCACCTTATCATATCGCCCAGGGCATCGCAAGGCCTGGATCCGCCACGGTAATCGTTATCTTTGTAATTAAATGCCTGTGAAATTCGAACCTGCTTCTCCAGCAAATTAATTCTCGATTTTGCTGAGTTGAGGCGGGATCTAACGCGAATTAAATTACGGTTAGCATTCTTTAGGCGCCTTTTGAGCAATATTATAGTCTTTTCAGCATCAGTAAGTACACTAGAATGACCCAAATTCTTATCAACATTGGACTGACCTTTTAATGCCTTATTCGTTGCTCCACTCCCATCTTCAATCTTCTTTCTTCTTTTTCTGGTGGTGTCGAGATTCTTTTTCCTGTTGGGAGCTTTACGGGACTTATTCTTACTACTTCGGCAAATTAGGGGGAAAATGAGGCACTGCTCCAGGACGTAACTTCCACCACACACGAGAGATTTCCACTTCTTCACCATTCACTATAAAATTATCTGATTTTACTATCAAATCAGCAGAGAAATGAATTTGACAAATTCTACTACTACGCGTTAACTTCGTATCCTTTCGTGGAATAGCTCTGGCCCATTTTTTAAATTGATTTGTATCCTTCGGTGGTGAAAAAAATCGTATATCGTCAATTACTCGACCATACCCTGACTTACAGCCAGGTACAAAACAATAAGGCATGTTGAACTATTAAATGAACCAAGCCACATAAGAAATATGTTTGAAGTACACAAAACACAAAACGCTGATGTACACAAGACACAATGAACTGAATTTAAGAACTGAAAGCAAAGAAAATTCAATTTAATTCACACAAATATCTAACACAGTAACTTCTCGCGCACTTTCTACGACCCGGCTCGACGGAAACACAGCACGTGTTGGACATAATCGCTTACAGTGCTTGTAGCGGCGGGACCAGAAACTACCGTGCTAAAATGGCGGAGTCCTCACACTAGGTCCTTCTATTCGTCATGATGCTAGTAGAGGCTTTTCAGTTGGTCAACAGGAGTCTACCTAATTAGATTAGGCATGGAGTTAAAATTAATTTCCTAGAGCGTGAAATAAAATACATGTATTATATAGGCTATACGAGGGGCGTACTATAGTGTTTTACACTTAATGTTTTTTCTACTCAAATGAAGTACATTACACATCAGTTGTTACGTCCACCTTCTCAACATGATCTCCTTGTAACTTTATGCACTTTTGCCATCGATGTGTCAGTCTCTCCAGACCTTCCTGAAACCATTCTTTCGGAGTGATGCGTACCCATGTGTTGACAGCAGTGTCCAGAGTTTTCTTCATGTTCCCGATCAGATGATAATCACTTGGTGCCAAGTTGGGAGAGTATGGTGGATGTGGCAGCACCGTGAATCCCATTTGATCAATGGCAGCGGTGGTATCTCGACTAGTGTGTGGGCGGGCATTGTCATGTTACAGAACCACACCTTTAGCCCATTCTCCTGGCCACTTAATTTGAATGGCACGACGTAAGCGCTTAAGGGTTACCGCATATGCTGCACTGTTAATCGTGGCCCACAATTCCAGCCTGTCAATGAGGATGATGTCATTTGTGTCCCAGAATACTGTCACCATTCGACATTTCTTTGGCGTTGGACCGCCCCTATACTTCCATTGCATGGTCGCCGTTTTGTGGATTTTGCAGAACTGGACACATCTGTCAACACATGGGTGCGCAGAACTCCGAAAGAATGGTTTCAGAAAGGTCTGGAGAGACTGACACATCGACGGAAAAAGTGCATAAAACTACAAGGAGATAACGTTGAGAAGGTGGACGTAACAACTGATGTGTAATGTACTTAATTTGGGTAGAAATAATAAATAAAGAAAACACTTGGCTCACAAATGGATTGAACAGAATCAAAATTTTGAATTTTCGAATTGCAAACCATAATAAGGTTGTATATTTATTAAGATACAAGTAATATGGTTCCTTAAACATCAAGATGGCTTGATTGTTCATTCCTTTTGGTACTTAAAAATTCAAAGTCATGTAGCCCCGCATACTTAGGTGTGTATGGAATCTTGGGGCTAGGATTGGGTAGGGAGTGGCCGTGGCCTTAGTTTAGGTACCATGTCAGCAATTACCTGGGATATAAGTAGGAAACCACAGGAATAAACACAACTAGGATGACTGAGATAGGAATCGAAGCCACCTTCTCTCAATTCCGTGTTACCAGGCTGAGTATACCCCGTTCTTGGCATAGCCGAGCATCGTTCCGCAACCTCGGTTGTGACAAATTCTAGCCGCTGCGCTACAAGTCACATTCACCATCCCTTTTAGATTTGTTCTTCATAGAAAAGAGTTGTTCACAAACACTTGACTGGAGCACGTCAACGTGGGAGCTCTTCCTGCCACAAACTTCTTTTTAAAATATTGGAAACTTTTCTGTTTGGAGAACACGATGTGTGTGTTTGAGTCTTAAATATTTGACTGGTTTGATGCAGTGCTCCAAGCCACCCTGACCTGTGCTAATCGTCTCATCTCTACATAGCCACCACACCTAACATCGGAGATAATCTGTTTAACATATTCCAACTTTGGTCTACCCCCACAGCTCTTGTCCTCAATACTTCTTTCCATAACTAACTTTGCTATTCCTGGGTGTCTCAATATGTGTCCTACCAACCTATCTCTTCTCTTCATTAGCAGTCGCCAGAAACATCTCTCTCTCCCACTCGTTTTAATACCTCTTCATTTGTAACCCTATCTACCCATCTGTTCTTCACATTCTCCTGTAACTCCACAGTTCAAACGCGTCAATTCTCCTCTTTCCTGCTGCTCCAACAGTACAAATTTATCTTCTATAGAGCGCCACTCTCCAGACAAAGGCTTTCAAAAATGACTTCCTAATACCTAAATCTATACACGTCAACAGATTCCTTTTCTGAAAAAATGCTTTATTTTCCTGTGGCAACTTACTTTTTATATCCTCTTTGCTTCGCCGATCACTGGTTATTTTGCTTCACTATTAACAGAATTTCCTACTTCCTTTATCTTTCTACCTGCAAATTTGACATCCATAGGGGTTTCTAATTTATTTCGGCTGCATTCCTATATTTTTGTTAATTGTTGATTTTCGTCATGAATTCTTTCCTCAAGACAGAATCCATTATGAAGATGGTATTACATATTATCCATGTTGACTGATATTAATCTCAAATTTAAAAAAGCCGTATTGTCAAACACTAAAAAGTAGGTGTTTTTTTTTTTTTTTGTCGTTTAGCCTCCAGGTTGGTGGAACCCACGGACTCAGCGAGGGAACTCACCACCACCGCCTCTACGGGCAGTGTCCTAGAGCTGGGAACATCGAATCGGAAGGGATACAACTGGTGAGGTGGGATTGGCACCTCGCCCAGGCGGCCTCACCTGCAAAGCGAACAGGGGCCTCATGAGGGACGGTAAGGGATGGTGAGGATGGATAGGCAAGGAAGAGGGAAGGAGGTGGCCGTGGCCTTGAAGAAGGTACTGCCCCCGGAAATTGAATTATATTGAGACCACGATGGCTGTATTGGCAAATATGAGTAAAGTTATGAATGTCATAGTTGTGACGTGGATATTCATGACGTAGGCACGGATGACGCAGAATTCATGCAAGTAGGCTGATGGAGCTGAGATTCTTGGTGACGTCATGATTTTGTTCGAGAAAGATCTTAGATTTACGACGCAGTCGCAGGAAACAAGGTATTGTGCTAAGGAAGAAGCTACGCTATTGGAGGAGAGACTCGAACCAATGAACGATAGTTTGGAAGGAAGACGGAGATTGCTGAAACTACGATATTTGATTACTTTTGGCATGCAGATTTGTGGAAATCTATTTTCAGTTATGGCATTGATTTGGAATTTTGAAGAAATTAATTTTGAGTTTTTGAAATTTGAAAATCCGTCAAGTATAGCCAAAGTTAAAACTTCTAGCAATGACGCAGCAACAGGCTATGGAAGGGATGGATACGCCCCTTAAGAAGTTGATAAAAGATCGTGCACAGGATAGAGGAGCTCTCATATCTCTCAGTGCTCATATCTCTCATATCTCTCATACCGCTGATACCGTATATATATTTCTGGTGATATATAGTTATTTTCAAGTGATTCAGTGAAGTAAGTTGTCTTTAGCGTCTGGTTGAAGCCCGGCTCATCGAACGAACTCGGAGCAGTTCCATTTTACGCTGCTCGAAACTAGGTGAAGTTGAAACGCTCACATTAACGTTTCCACCAGTTAAGATATCAAGCGTTAACTTCAGCCTGTATTATAATTCTATTGGGCAGTACAACATTGAGGTGTGTAGAAGATTTGAACAATTTCACAGATATACTTCGAAAGATATTGGAACTTTAAGGCTGCCAACAAAAGTGATTTTCTCGCCACATGAGAAACACTTATAAAATTCCACATTATACACTACGGCTAACACGTGGAGTGCAACAGTGATATTGGAGAATACGTTTGGTATTACAACGATACATTTGACTATGGAACATTATAATCTTGCAGTGCTTTCAATGATTATAACAGTAGTTGAGATGGAAGGCTAAGGCTTCAATGCAATTGGGACATATATCGATTGGAGTAAAGTAACAGCATGGAACTTCGTTAATCGTCTTTCTACAAAAGCGAGCATGTAGTGAACATCCAACTACACTCATGCATCGTGAATCCATCGCTGAATTATACCAAATGACAGTGGAAATATTTTCATACTCCACAACTATGAATATTTCTGCGGAAATAACTACAATAAACTTCATGGCGAATTCCTGCAAGAACTTCAGGGAACTTTCAAGAGAGGCCAGGGTTGTCCCGGCGCACAAAGAAGAGTTTTTCCAGAAGGATGTTTTTCGTATCCACGGAGCAGTGCAATTCCGGAGAAGGAAGCAGTTCGATTCTCCGAGGACGCTGATTCCAGGTTCGAGGACGGAGCACATCTTTACGCTGGTGAAATGGAACCAACAGCAGTTTTCTTTGAAAACTTTCCTCTAGAACTTCAATCAACAGATAAGGTAGTCGTGAACATTTCTTGTATTATTTGAGTCTTGTAGCGATATCTGAGCAACCATTCTTCCCATATTTTCTGTCCTATATTTTGCCCCATTTTCTTGATTGATATTTCTGTACTCAGTACACTTCGATGATTTATGCCTTTCTCTTCGATATTTTGAGACATTGCTATGTCATTGGCACACTTAATAATTTTGGATCAGTTGAGACTGATAATTTAGATTCTTTCAGTAATTTGCATATTTTTGTAGTCACGATTTGACTGTAAAGTTATTGATTTGCTATGGCAGATTTGAATTCAGACAGCGTGTCATTTTATTAAAGTAATTCTATTCAGTTAATTACTTTGACCAATTTTCTGTCATCCTCAAGAAAGAAGAATAATTAAATGATTTTAGAGCGTTAAAATCTATTACGATATCGACGATCTTTGAAATACTCGTCGTCTCATGAACATGATTGCAACATAGACATTTACCATTGCATTATAGACAATTTTCTGAAATATGAACTTTAATTACAATTTATTGAATACACTATAGTAATGAACATTTGATAGGAGTTTTTCTCAATTATAGATTGGAACAATAATGTTTGCATTCCACAATCTAATTGTATTCTATTCGACTATTCATGCAGTTTAGTTGAACTCTGATTGAAGATAGTATTTTTATACTGCGTTACTTTGGAGATATTAATCTCAATTTTGATAGACCAGGGAGGAGTGTCTAATCGTATTTGCTATTAAATTTATTTGTGATTGGCAAATTTTTACTTCATATCGATTCATGAATGAAACCCACGAAGGTTAAATAATAACAGTCATTATTACAATTGATGAATATAAGAATTTTTAAAGAGGAACAATGGATGTATAATCGTTAGTTCAGTGGACGTGTAAAAGTCGCTGTTAAATAATGCCCTTGAATAATGAAGGAGGTTCCCACAATAATTAATGAAGTTGATGAATTTATAAGTGGAGGATTTTTGTGTGTAGTTTGGAAGATTTTTATGCCATATATATGAAGATATATGATGAATTTTGGGCCAATTTTTGTGCCATTTTTGTGCGTTATGAGCGAAGTATTTTCCCGCTGAATGTATTGTTCTTGTTCTTTGAAAGATTATTCATATGAAGATACTGTTAAAATTAACAAGAGTGTTAAATAATTTGAGAGGAAGATTTTGAATGGAGGTTACCGTCACAAATATTAATAATTATTATTAAACCTTATTAAACCTGAATTTGACAGTTAAATATAAGTAACCTTCATTGGTCGATTATATCAACACGATTTGAGTAATTATCAACCGGATAAACGTGTGGTTTAATGTATTTATTGTATAAATAATATAAACAATTAATATTGTAAAATAATTTTGTAAATATCTTTGGTAATAATTTGAAATGATAGTGATTAATAGAGGCGTGTATAAAATTTTCAATTGTCATTTGACATTGTTATAAACAATTTATTATTGTTATAAATAATTAATGAACTTTTGTTATTAACATTTAGAGTTTTTTTATACTCTAAACAACGCTAATTAAGCAGGTAGATTGAACAATTAAACATGATTTGGGATTGTTGGAGTAATCCACTGGTGTTTGAATGAAGCATTCAAAACATTTGCGTGATAATATTTCAGTTGAGATGTGAACATTTACGTGTTTGAAAAAGGAGAGCCAAGCTCTGAGGTAACACGCTTATGCTAGGGTTGAACGAACGGGAGTCCGCTTTGACGATGCAGGTGCATTGCAGCTGGCCCGGACAACTGTGTTACAGAGGCCAAGGACGTTCCATAATAGCCTTGTGGCTATAAATAAAATGTGAAGTATATAAACACGCAAAACAATTGATATATGTGTCTCATCCCAAATCCCGTTTCCATTCCCAGTGCATTATTAATTTTACGTTGCTATGAGCTTGAGAAAGCTGAAACATTGTATGAAGAGAATACAAGTCCTACAGGAGGACATGGTCATGTGGTCGATGGCTTCTGATTGCCACGTTGATTTTGTTGTTTATTTTGTTAAAATCATTCTTTATGTGAAATAAATTATTGTGCAGTTTAAAGTTTCTCGTCTTCGTACTGGTTCATTTTAAATATCATGGTGGAGGTTATTGTGTGGGCATACTTTAAGTGATCCAGTTGACAACCCAGTCCCCGAGATAAATTTAAGAGGTAAGTAAAGGTAAGTATGAACCCCCGTATATTTTGGTGTGTTCCACAATAATTTCTTGTTAACTATTGTGCTCTAATCTCGATAGTATCTGTCAGTGCCATTTTCATTGATGTAGCTGTGCCGGTGCGTTTGATTATTGGCAATCCGATTGAGGGGGCGGATATCTGACAGCCTACTATCCGGATATCGGGTACAGTAGCATCCCGGCATTTGCCCGAAGACGAAGTGGGAAACCACGGAAAACCACTTCGAGGATGGCTGAGGTGGGAATCGAACCCCCTATACTCATTTGGACCTCCCGAGGCTGAGTAGACCCCGTTCCAGTCCTCATACCACTTTTCAAATTTCGTGGCAGAGCCGGGAATCGTACCCAGGACCTCCGGGGCGGCAGCTAACCGTGCTGACCGCGACGCTACGGAGGCGACTTGTTCAATGTATACATTGAAAGGTATCGGTGGTAAGTTGCCTTACACTTTTTTTTTTGTTTAACAGCCGATCTCTCATGGCCTTTGGTTCGAATAACTGAAGTCTGGTTTCTGTATAGATTGTAGATCCCCATCCTAAGCTTGCCACGGTGGGTGAGTAGTTATCGTGTTGGACTACCAACCCCAAGCTTGCACGTACGCTCCTGGCTGTGGTAAGTAATTTTTGAAAGGCGAAAAAAAAACACGGCATGCATGTCATATGTTGTTGGAATGTTAAAGAACCCATTTGAATTCAGTAGGCCCTGTTATAATGGCAAAATTAATCATAGGATTTTCGGCCAACACAAAGTTCCTCGTTTCTCTACTAGAAAGCCCTATAGTGTCTAAGAGCTTAGATATCTAGCCTCCATGACTTTCATAATGTTCCAAGGAATGTTAAAATTCGACATGCAAGCTGCCCTCTGGGCGTCAAACAACAAAGCCATACGATATTATTATTATTATTATTAATTGCCATGGTGGGTGAGTGGTTAATGTGTCGGTCTACTAACCCCAAGCTTTTAGGTTCGCTCCTGCTCGTGGTAAGTGATTTTTGAAAGGCGGCAAAAATTACGACACGCATGTCATACGACGTTGACATGTCAAAGAACCCATTCGAATTCAGTAGGCCGTGTTAATAATGGCAAAATTAGTCTCGGGAGTTTCCGCCTACACAAAGTTCCTCATTTTTCTACTAGAAAGCGCTGCAGTGTTCAAGGAGCTTAGATATCTAACCTCCTTGACTTTTGCAATGCAAGCTACTCTCTGGGTGTCCAATAAGTAGCTTGCACCCGGCATCCGAGGCCCTACGATATTATTATTATTATTATTATTATTATTATTATTATTATTGTTATCACCCTCCTATCCCTATATTTTATTCCCTGATGTGTTTTCATAAAACTACATAACGTAGGTTTATCGTTCCCTCGATACTCGCATTTAGAGAGGCAGAGTGGTAGAGACAGTGGTGAACCACTGAGCCCACAACTCACTCCTCAACGACTGTGAGGTTCACGCCTTGTGCTACTATCGACCGCCCGCTCGGCACTTCTGGAGACACACGACCTACTCCTCCAACGAAGCAGATGGTTCTGGATGAGTTAAAGTTTAAAGGAGATGGTATTACTCTGCGAAGAAGCTCAAGGGAAAAGATTCGAACGAGAAACCTAACAATGACAAAATTTCAAATTCAGCTTCGGTGGCGTAGTTGGTAGCATACTAAGCTGCTGTGCCCAAGATAGCGGGTTCAAACCTGGCCGAAATCATCGGATTTCAACAGCGTTAAAATCCTTCAGTATGCCTTCCTTCGGAGGGAAAGTAAAGCCGGCGGTCCCATGTCATAGCTTTAAAAGGCATGTAAATGATCCTTCCACAGACTAAACTTATGTGAAGCTAAATTTCTAGGTTAGATTTCGTTGGAACACTCTCTCAAAGTTCCAACGTTCACCACTAGGTATCAGTGACATCTGGTAGCGGAAGTTAAAACTACTTGAGATTGAACGGAACTTGTAGCTCACCCCGTGGGTGTCCGCTTGAAGTAGCTACAGTCTCTGGCGAGCCGAACATGTCCTCGGACACTCCCGGCACTAGAAGCCAAATAGATGCTAAATAGATAATTAAATCTGTATAATTACTGAATGTTTTTATATTGATACAACGTAGCCCTTATGTTTCAATAGTACGTTCAGAAGATGTATGGAAAGTAGCTTATATTTCTTTAAATAATTTTAGCCTATTTTCATTTATGAAAAAATAGGCTTATGAGATCACCTTTTGTCCGTGTGTCTGTCTGTGTGAGCGTGTGTGATTCATGTGTGTGTGTGTGTGTGTGTGTGTGTCCCTAATAAAATCTAAACGGCCGGAGCGATTTCAATGAAACTCAGTAAGTTCATAGCACTATTCCGAGCAACCCCAATCGTGTCACTCAAATTTTGTTACGACTCACCAATCCAACATGGCGGCTGTGCGAAATATTTCACCAGAATTAAATATCTCCGAAACTATTACCGATATCTTCCTGGAATTTTGTACGGTAATAAAGGGAACTATTAGAAGTTCACCTATGTGACTATTGAAAACCTGGTAACTACAAAACCAACATGGCGGCCAAGCGAAGTTGCGACTTTAAATAGACGGTTCTCGCGATGTAACCAAACAAACGCAATGAAACTTGGTACAGTATAAGTTTATATACATTGAAATGCACCAACATCTAACTTTCTTCAATTGTTTACATGACCTCAAAATGGCGGCTGTGCGAAATATTTCACCGGCATTCTATATCTCTGAAACTATTACCGGTATCACCCTGAAGTTTTGTACTGAGATAAAGAGCACTACTGGAAGTTCATCTATGAGACTTTCAAAAACCAGCTAACTACTACAAAACAAACATGGCGGACAGTACAGTAAATCCTTATACAAATATTAATGCACTGGCATCTAATTTATTTTAATTGTTTCCATAACCACAAGATGGCAGCTGTGCGAAATTCTTAAATCTCGTTTTTTCTTCTTGTGTCCTAATCATGCGATTGAAGTTTGAATACTACACGTACACAATAATCTTCATGTAACAGTACATAACTCTAAGACCTACATATATAAAAATCCAACATGGCGACCATCCGCAATATTTAGTCGGTTCTCAATATGTATGAATCTATTACCGCAATCAAACAGAAATTTTGTATGTTGATAGTGGCAATTAACATTAGTAGGATATATGAAAATAGGCTTTAGTTCTTCACGGAACTACTTGTTTTAAAATCCCTTATCCTCCCAGCTCAGCTTCGCCAACGTATCGTTCCTCTACCGTCGCAAGAACAGTGTCTGGGAGCTGTAATTATTTGTCAGGAGATATAAGTGGGGATGGTGACAGGCAACTTGGGTTTAATTAGGGAAGAGCCAGGGAAGGGATTATGGAAGGAAGTTGGTCGTGGACCTGTTGAAAGGAACCGTCCCGTAGTTTGCCTTGTGATGAAAATGGGAAACTTCGAAAATCATTTTCAGGATGGCCAAGGTGGGATTCTAGCTCTCTCTCTCTCGTGGTAGGTGCAATTTTAAATGGTCCTATCACAACAAATTCCCTTCAGTTTCCCTTCAGAAACCAAGTAATTCAAACCACGTCTTTGTCACCTTATGCGCATGGTTTTGAACTGGAAGTCAGTCATTGTTCGAAATTGTTAGGCCTACTTCTAGCTCTTTCACCTCATTATTACTTACCAGTTCAGTGCCACCTATGAAACAATTTCCGTTAAACAGGTGGCAACTTCCATGAAATTGGTATCAGACTGCATTTGGATATATCCGGGTTGAGCACGCCCACCATGGACGGCAGTTAGATATCGACCACCTTACATGCGCTTGACCATCATCGCTCACAGGTAGAATTGTCCAGCGTGCTCTAATACGATATTATCTCTACATACCCTCGTTGTTGTTGTTATTTGATTTTAAACCCCGTGAACTTGGTTGTGAGTGCAAATAGTCTTACAACATTCGCTACCTTTGTTATTAAGATAATACTACATGTGATCTTTGCTGTTGTTTTTTTGCTGTTAATATTACATGAATAATTATTTCAACATGTTATTCTACGTATTTGTGAAACATGACACTTGTGAAAAGTGAAAAGGCAACTGAAATGTGGTTTTGGAGACGAATGATCCGAACAAGCTGGATGAAAAGAAAGAAAAATGAGCTTGTTCTGAACCAAATTCAGGAGAATCAATGCCTGTTGAACACCATCCAGAAAATGAAAGCAAAATTCATGGGACACATACTGTACTCAGACATGACACTCTCCTTCAGATTATTTTTGAAGGAAACATGTTGGAAAAAAAAACAAGGGGACGACCAAGACAATCGTATCTCAAGAGCATTTTCAAGGAGATGGAATGTGACTCGTATGTCAATATGAAGAGAACTGCTGTAGACCGTAAGGAATGGCTGCAACAGCCTTTAGAAGCTGATGGTGATGATGATACATCTGACTGCTGGGTTGTCAGCCTAGAGGCTAGTTGGATCATCAAGTTAGGTCGGTAGATACCCACAAGATCTATGGCAGCACTGTAACGAGGCATTCTAGGCAACGTGAGGAGGGAGGTAGTTTGCCATTACCTTCCTCAATTAGTTAGAACAATAGCACTGACACTATGAGTAGAACCTTTCACAGCTCACACAGGCACTGGATGTGCCCTGAGGTCATTACTCAGCACCACCCATACCTCAGTAGCTTCCATATAATCAGAGCCATGTATGAGACTGAAACATCGGTGAAAAGCCACATGTACTCTCAGTATGTTTTATATTCCCATCCATTCTTTGCACTTTCTTAATTTAATCAATGAATCACTTTTCAAACGGTCTTCACATTAATGTGCCCAGAATACCACCTCAAGGTGTCGCGGATAGCGTTTTTGGCTGTCACCTCGAGATTCGGGTTTGAATCCCATATCTGACAATAGGCTATATTTTAATTCTAATGTGAGGGTTGGTTGGCTGGTTCCTTAGTTTAGGGGCTGCAACAACGCAGCTATGTAGCCCCGTGTACTTTGGGTGCGTGTAGAATCTGTCTGAAAACCGGTGTTAATTGTGATGACTATTAGAGTGTGTTATCTGTTTTTAATTCAAGGAAGGTCTGCAGACGAAAATTTCAAGTACTGTAGTTTCTACTTTCGCTACCAAATGCTACCGTCCACGACACCTAGCGGCTAACTTTGCTACTACTAGATGCCATCGTAATCAGCTCACGGTGACGAACGTTGGAACTTATGAGCATTAATTAAACCTAACTTACAAATTTTGCCTTCACAAAAGTGTAGTTAGTGGAAGGTTCTTTTTCGCCATAAATCTATGACATGGGACCGCCGGCTTTACTTCCCCTCCGAAGGAAGGCATACTGAGGGAATGTTAACGCTGTCAAAAATTCCGATGACTTCGCCGGGTTTGAACCCGCGATCTTGGGCATGGGTTGGAACACTCAGCCTCGTGAGGCAAAACTGAGAAGAGGAGGGTCCCACCTCAGGTATCCTGGAAGTAGTTTCCGGGGTGTCCCCACTTCTACTCAAGGTTAATGCCGGGATGGTTCCTAACTTAAGGCCACGGCTGCCTCCTTCCCAATCCTATCCCCATTTTACAAATTCACACACTAGTACAGCCATCACAATAACACAGGTTTTCATAAAAAATACACACACAAACACAGGTTAGTCTAATAAATAATATTATTAGTTAGTTATTATTGTTTTAAGGGGTGGAACTTCGACAGTTATTAACAAGAAATGAACATCTGCCTGAATCAATACTATAGCCTACAGATAAAATTAATTATTTAACTTGTTTACAGTACATGTTTCGGGGATTAATTATTTTTTATCCCCTTCATCAGCTGTTGAAAAAACAAAAAACAAAGCGTAGCACAGTAATAAGATACGTGTTTAAAACCGTGCACCAGATTACTCATGCTTCAAAGATCCTGTCTAGAATAATTTACAAGAGGATTGAAAGCCAGAGAGAAACGGAGTTGGGTGAAGACCAGTTTGGTTTCAGGAGAAATGTAGGAACAAGGGAAGCTGTACTAAGTCTTGGCTGATTTTGGAAGGTAGAATAAGGAAAGATAAGAGCGTTCATGGCATTTGTAGACTTAGAAAAGGCTTTTGATAACGTTGATTGGACTAAATTGTTTGACATTTTGAAATCTATTGGAATAAAGTACAGGGATAGGAGGGTGATATACAATCTATGCAGAAACCAGACAGCAGTCATTCGAGTTGAAGGACATGAGAGAGAAGCTGGTATTCAGAAAGGTGTAAGGCAAGGCTGCAACTTATCACCCATACTTTTCAATCTTTAAATTGAACAAGCAATGAAGGAAATTGGAGAAAAATGTAAAGTGGGAGTGAAGATTCAAGGAGAAATAATTTCAACTCTGAGATTTGCTGATGACATCGTCATCTTGGCCGACACGCCTGAAGATTTGAATCAGTTTTTGAATGGTATGGACTCCGTCTTACAGAATGAATACATGATGAAAATTAATAAATATAAAACAAAAATACTGGAATGCAGCCGAAATAAATCAGAAACTTCTATGGAGATCAAATTGGCAGGTGAAAAGCTGAAGGAAGTTGGAGACTTCTGTTACTTAGGAAGCAGAATAACCAGTGATGGACGAAGCAAAGAGGCTATAAAAAGTCGGTTGGCTCAGGCAAGGAATGCATTTCTACAAAAAAAAAGGAATCTGTTGACATCGAATATAGATTTAGGTATTAGGAAGTCATTTTTGAAAGCCTTTGTCTGGAGCGTGGCGCTCTATGGAAGTGAAACTTTGACTATTGGTGCAGCAGAAAAGAGGAGAATTGAAGCATTTGAAATGTGGTGTTACAGGAGAATGATGAAGATCAGATGGGTAGATAGGGTTACAAACGAAGAGGTATTAAGGCGAGTGGGAGAGGAGAGATGTTTCTGGCGACTGCTAATGAAGAGAAGGGATAGGTTGGTAGGACACATATTAAGACACCCAGGAATAGCAAACTTAGTTATGGAGGGAAGGGTCGAGGACAAGAACTGTAGGGGTAGACCAAGGTTAGAATATGTTAAACAGATTGCCTCGGATGTAGGGTGTGGTAGCTATGTAGAGATGAAACGATTAGCTCAGGACAGGGAGGCATGGAAAGCTGCATCAAACGAGTCAAAAGACTGAAGACTCAAACAACAACAACATGGTGCACCATAAAATTTAGGGTATAAGAATAGAATAAAATGAAGAGAAACAGATGGTGACGGTGATCAGCTGCTCATGACAAATAGTAGTTCCTTGAAATGGTAGATATGTAACACCAATACTTCACCAATCCGTGTAGCTCTATAACCAATGAAGAGCCTGTATGCTTATATCCAAATATAGCCTTTTCAAAACAAAGCGGCTTTAAGAAACCCGACGTGATGGAAAGTGATCATAGGTTAGTTTAAAGCATATGGTGTCTGAAAGAAAGCAATGGAAAAACAGATAAAATTAAACCAGTGACAAAGATGAAAAATATCGATGTCATATGCTCTTCGAAAGTAATTGTTATTCTAGGCCCAATTTAAATGGGCACATTACTGGCTTGACGGACTGAAACCAATTTGGCTGCAGAGGGTTATGTCTGTTCGTTAAACACCTGTGGTTGTCCCGTGCGGTGGTTTACGTGGATGGTAACATTATCTCTGCAATATTGAAGATCCACCATCGACACTGTTGACCTCAGATTTCGCGTGTAATCTCCGAAATGCTATGACCCATGCACCGCGCGACGATGATCATCCCACGTTCAAAGTCGGTTATCTCGTGACGTGTTTCCATCTTCACTACACTCGAGTCAGTGACAGACTGCTCTGCTCCGCCGGAGCAGGCCACAACTCTCAGGAGTCAAACACGGCACATTTTCTCATGGGACTAAACTACCCTTCCCGTGACTTTAGGCCACAACACTGGAGATTTTAAAACTTATATGCGTTCCTAACTTGTTTTGTTTCTGTACATAAAAGGTACACTTTGTGTTACAAAAGTTATTCTGTGCATTTAATGTACAGTTATTGTCTTAGTAGGCTATTCACATAATGTTACTTAACATTACAAGTATTCCATGAAGTAGCAATAATTACCGACGGAAAATGTTTATTGGAAATGTATAGTTTCTCAAAATTTCATCTTAATCTGTTAATATCTACTTAGTATAAAACAATGTTCCCGATTCTAGGATGTTACGAGTAATCTCGAGAACCACTGGATGGATCTTGATGCGGTTTTCACCAATCTGTAAAGGATATCTCGAGGAAGGTTTCTGTAGAATATAATTTATTTATTATCTAAGGAAGCCAAGGAGTAACCTGGTATCCGTTGGCTTTTTAAGCTTACGCTGGTCAAACAGTTAAAAATATCAATACACTATGAGTATAACAATTGTTCAGCATGAAGAGTTATACGAAAAGGTCCGCGACAGCATATCTCTATCTTCAATACATCGCCCACTATACGTGTGTTTACGTTTTCATTTCTTCCAACAATCTCCATTCAATTAGTAGCTTCGAAACAGTTTACGAGCTAGCTGGCTGGCAAGCGAGCCCATCACCCCAGACACTGTACAGTCGTGTCGAGTTATGACTTCAGAGAAGAGTGGATGTGTTCGGAGTTTTCCTGGAAGTGCAACTCTGCTTTTCTTTACTTCGTCTGTGAACTTTTCGTACCGTTAAGATTGGACGGAAGGGGGATTTGTGTTTCATGCATCTCGCCATTCTTAAATTACGTCTGACAACAATTCGTTGCACATGCTATCTCCATGATAATATAATTAATAGTACAGTCAGTGATTTTTACCCATCATGCTGAGACGTAAAACAGATATAGGTCGTAGTTCATTGAAATCGAAATAAATACGCCTTTTAAGCTTACACTGGGTAAACCGTTAAAGATAACGGGCGATGCTGGAGAGGGTTGCTAGAGAGAAAGAAAGAATTCACAAAGACTAGGGGAGTCTTCTCCCAAAGTTCCTTCGACACAGGGAAGACATTTTCATGCTTTGTGGTCCAATAAAGATAATTCTGCTATAAATTATGAATCTTCCATAAATTATATAAATGATGCTTCAATTTCCGGGCGAAGCCGGGGCGGGTTGCTGGTTATAATTAAAGAAAAATCTTATGATACTGAAACACGTATTGGAGGTGAATAAATACTGTAGAAAAGTCTTTTACTGAATTGGCATCTCTGCTTTATTAATTTTGTTGATGTTGTCGTTCATCTCAAGAATATTACATAACGTCAGATTATCTGCATACGCCAACATTCCAATCAACGTGTAGCGCAATGCTTCATATCTGGTCTTGTCTTGCAGCTCACTGTCATTTACGAGTCTTGGCAGGCAGCTGTATTCCGTAACTTGATTACCGCCTGCGTGAGAGGTGTTAGACGACCCTTCGTACCCCTGCACTCGTCGCATCATCATCTGACAATGGAAGTAATATACTTCCTTTTTCTTTGAATTCCTAATAAAACTCTTGGCTCAAAAGTAATTAATAATGCAAGTATTTCATGAAGTAGCGGTAATTGCCTACGCGTCATTGTATTAAAATACACACGGAGAATGTTCATTTGTATTGCATATTCTTACAGATTCGTTAAATGTGGTTATTCTGTTCAAAAAGCAAGAAGAAGATGTTGCAGGCACTATACTAGGTGACTCTGCTGCCCCTAATAGTATTGTTCAATGCAGCCCAACTAACGCGTTTTGTCAGGAAGCAAATATCGACCTTCCTGATAACACGCGTTAGTTGGGCTGCATGAAAATAATACTATTAGGGGCAACTGATTCACCCGTTATAATCAGAATCACCTCTGTTTGCATACACTAAATCACGGGACATTTTGACATTACGTGAAAAAATTTCTCTTTAATTAGAAATTCTACGATTTTAAATGATAATTGTAAAGGTTTTCGAGAATTACGTGAAGATACTAAACTTTATTCCTCACTAATAAACGAAATAATTATTCAACATTGGTATCCGTGGAATTTATCAATCGTTTGGTTATAAATGAGCCTTAAATAAATGTTCTGTCTTTCGGCGTCCAGTCTAGTCTGCAAGCCTCGGTTTGCGAACAAGTCACCTACATGATCGCCTATAGGCTTACCTCGTTTCCACCTAATTGAATCCCCCCCGACTACTTGTTGCCCTTCTCTAAATGGTCCACACATCAGATTTAAAAAAAGTTGTGGCGACAGATTACAGCTTTGCCTGACTCCAGTGACAACCTGGAACCAAGAATTCATTCATCGATACATGTCATTCAATTAAGTACACCGTTTTGTACATAAAAGCGTTATGGTGTTTGAAGCCATTTGCAGTGTTGCCCTAGTAAACTAAAGTTTGATGCTTTTCAGTCGGTCAACACGAGTTTTTCCCAAAAGAGACGGGTTATTCCCTAATTCTGAAAAAAATTACATGAGATAAATAATTTTAATAATTTAATAATTTTAAAAAATTACATGAAATTAATCATTTTAATAATTTTATAATTTTTAAAGATTACATGACATTAATAATTTTTATAATTTGATAACTTAAAAAAATACATGACATTAATAATTTTAATAATTTTATAATTTTCAAAAATTACATGAGATTAATAATTTTAATAATTCTATAATTTAAAAAAATTACATGACCTTAATAATTTTAATACTTTTATATTTTTAAAAATTACATGAGATTAATGATTTTGATAATTTTATAATTTAAAAAAATTACATGACATTCATAATTAATTTTAATAATTTTATAATTAAAAAAATACATGACATGAATAATGTTAATAATTTTATAATTTTAAAAAATTACATGAGATTAATAATTTTCATAAATTTATAATTTAAAAAATATATGAGATTAATAATTTTTTCAGGATTAGGGAATAACCCACCTCTTTTGGGAAATGCTCGTGTTGACCGACTGAAACGCATTAAACTTTTGTTTACATAAAAGCGTGATATGTTGTAATTTTTTTTTTTTTTTTTTTTTTCAGGTTAGGGCATGTAAGTACTTGTTTCCCACCTAATGTAATTGGCCACAATTTGTATTGACCGACTGAAAAGCTACTTTATTAGTATCGTAAATTTGCTTTGTTGAAGGTACATGCGCATTGATATCGTACATTCATGATGATGGAAATGCGTTAAAATTAAATATTAAAATTGGCAACTCAAAACGTTACAAATAAATCTGGGGATCGAGGAGGTAAAATTAATGGAGACCACCATATCACTTCTAAGTCGGTTGAAGTGGAAGTAGAAACCATCCTTCACAACTGCCCCACGATGTTGTCCATTCCAGACATCAGGCCAGTATTATATTTCCTGGCAATCCCGAGCCAGTAGAACTGCTGTCTTGTCTCAATACATGAACACAGCCGTTGTCTATGTACACCACAGTTTGACCAGATACTTGCTGTAACACGTTAAGTGTTCCGTGATTTGATTACCTAAAGTGCATTACAGTGAATAGGGCCTATCCCCACAGGGAGCTAGTGCTCGCCCGACTCAAGGAGAATAAGGCATGAAGCAATTAGCCATTAGTGGCTCAGAGTTCGCGGTTAAATAATACATTTGCTAGAAGTTTAAGCAAAGATTATACCTGTCATAATTGTCGCTTTAAGCTCAGAAATGGTTACTACAACAACCGCTGTGGTGGCCACAACTTCTCCCACCAATTGAGTTAACCCGGCACAACAATGAACTCTTTAGGTTAGGAGACATCAGAGGAGCTAATTCAGACACTTTGATTTGTATCTTAGGGTTGTCAAGTCATGTTTATTCTTCGATGTTTATCCAGCAAATGAGTCTGGCATTTTTAAATATTTGTTCTGAATAAATTGCTTTACAGTCGGTCAACACGTTGGTTGGTTCCTCAGTTTAGGGGCTGCGACAACGCGGTCATGTAGCCCCGTGTACTTTGAGCGTGTGTAGAATCTGTCTGATACCGGTGTTAATTGTGATGGCTGTATTAGTGTGTGTTATCTGCTTTCAGTTCAAATAAAGCCTGCAGACATTCGATTTTCAAGTAGTTCCAACTTTTGCTACCATACACCACCGTCAACGACCAACTAGTTTTGAACTTGGTTACTAGATGCCACCGCAGTCGTCTCCTGGCAACGAACGTTGGAACCTAAGAGCGACAGTCAAAGCTAACCTATAATTAGTGGAAGATTGTATATTGGCTTTCACGGCCAGTGAATTAAAATTCAGCAATTCTTCTAGGTTTGTGCCGTGTCTTGTGTGGGGTTTCGCCTAGGACACCAAGCTGGCTCATCGGCGGGCTCTTGGTGTCCCCGCCCGGACCCCCACGGCACAAACCTAGAAGAATTGCTGAGTTTTAGTGGAAGATTCTTTATCATGCCATAAATCTGTGACATGTAACCGCCGGCTTTACTTTCCCTCCGAAAGAAGGCATACTGAGGGATTTTTAACGCTCTTAAAAGTCCGACGACTTCGGCCGGGATTGAACCCATGACCTTGTGCATAGAAGCTCAGCATGCTACCAACTACGCCACGGAAGCCGCTCACATCAGAGGTCACAGCGGATCATTAGCGGTGGGGAAAGCACATAAAGGCAGACGATCACTAAATATTGGGACAAGATGGTGAAGTAGACGACATATTTGGTTATGAGATCCGTGAGTTAAACTTAACGTGCGTACTTAGATCGGTTTGTTTGTTAAGGTTGCGGGCTCAAAGCCAGCCGAAGTCGTCGGATTTTTAAGAGCGTTAAAATTCCCTCAGTATGCCTTCCTTCGAAGGGAAGAAAAGCCGGCGGTCCGATGTCATAGATTTATGGCATGAAAAAGAACCTTCCACTAACTACACTTGACTGAAGCCAAAATGTGTAGGTTAGAATTGATAACGCTCTATTAGTTCCAACGTTCGCCACCAGGTGCTAACTGCGATGCCATCTAGTAGCCAAGTCCGCAACCTAGGTGTTGTGGATGGTAGCATTTGGTAGCAAAAGTAGGAACTACTTGAAATTATTGTCTGCAGTCCTTACTTGAATTAAAACTGATAACACACACTAATACAGCCATCACAATTAACACCGGTTATCAGACAGATTCTACACACACCTAAAGTACACGGGGCTACATAACCGCGTTGTCGCAGCCCCTAAACTAAGGAACCAACCAACCAACCTTGTTTGTTAAGGTAAGGTTCTTTCGGATTTTTTACGCCCTGAGTAGTATCGTATTCAATAGTAATGCAGAAGTCCAACTTGGTGTAATACTTGATATTCATTTAGTTAAAGCATATATAGGTATACAGATTGGTTACAGATACCATAAGGCTTGATGTTAATGTCGCTCAATTATGACACAGCGACAGATTATAGAAATATGAGCGTTGAGCTCCCTAAAGCTAGCCCTTAAATAAGGGAGACGCCCGTAGTTTAACCAATCATATTTCAGTATTCTTTGGAAGGAAAACAATGCTTTTAAGTATAGCAGTAGTGGGTATTTGAAATATTATTGATGTTTTGTAAAAGATTTACTCTTGTTAACAAGGTTAGTCGGTTCCCCGTTTATTCCGAGTAACCTCTAATAACTTTACATTCGTCTCCACTTAAAGTACATGGGGTCCTTTCCTGCAGGCCACTTAGGACGACCAGCCATAACGTGACTCCATTAAGGGAGTGTTCACATTCTTCGAGTATTACAGTCAGCCCGAGGTGAGTTTCCAGATTGCGTTCATATTGCTATTTTAACAGTAAGAAAAGAGTAATAATAATAATAATAATAATAATAATAATAATAATAATAAATGACATTAAACTGTATGCATCCTCTGAGAAACACATCGACAATCTAATTGCAATAACTGCTTCATTTTCTTCTGATATTGGAATGTTCTTCGGATTAGATAAGTGTCGCACCCTCACCATTCGGCGTGGAAAATTAGAGGCCCGAGCATTTCAACTTGATGACGGATGTTTCATAAAGGCTATGGAAGGTAATGAGACCTACAAATATCTTGGCATCCTGCTATCTAATCGAATTGATCATAAAGGTATTAAAGATAGAACCGTAGCTATCTACAATCAACGCCTTAACAAGATTTTAAAATCAAAGTTGAATGGAAAGAACACCTTTAAGGCTATTAATACCTATGCTATTCCTGCTCTGACATACACTTTCGGTATTATCAAATGGACGCAGACTGACTTGGAGAACATCCTAATTAGGACACGTACCATCTTAACAAAACACAGATGTCTCCACCCTAAGTCAGCTGTTGAGCGATTGACAATCCCGCGCCAAAGAGGTGGACGAGGGCTTACGGACTTTATCCATTTGCATGCCAGGCAAGTGAGGAACCTTCAGAGATATTTTCTGGACAGATATGACTCTCCCATACATCAAGCCGCTGTGAAGGCAGATGACAAGTGCACACCGCTGGATCTTCTTCACGTAAGGGATATACAGCTAGCCATTGATGAGGAATGTTCGGCCATCAAGCTTCAGCAGTGGACGCAGAAAGCTCTGCACGGTCGTCATCCGTATGATCTCAACCAGATACATGTTGACTCATGCGGACCTATTAACTGAGACTGAAGGATTCATGGTTGCAAGCCAGGATCAAGTTGTGGCTACCAAAAACTATCTTAAATATATAGTTAAGGCAAATATTCAGGATGATAAATGTCGAAGATGCCAACTAGAACCGGAAACAATTCAGCATATCACAGGAGGCTGCCAAGCAATCTCCTGTACTGATTACTTGAAAAGGCACAACCAAGTGGCCAAAATAATGCACCTACGCCTTGCACAAAAGCACTTATTATCTGAAAATACTTTGCCTTACTATCAGTATATTCCTGACGCCGTTTTGGAAAATAGTAGTCACAAGATGTTATGGGACCGATCAGTTATTACTGATAAAACCATACCAGCAAACCGGCCAGATATCGTTCTTGTGGACAAGGTGCAGAAGAGAACCTTCCTCATTGATATTGCAGTGCCCAATTCCCATAATCTGCAACAAACCTGCTGTGATAAGATCACCAAATATCTGCCCTTGGCTGAGGAAATACGGCAAATGTGGAGACAGGAAAGTGTAGTGGTTCTGCCCATAGTCATTTCTCCTACCGGCATCGTCCCTAAATCGTTGGCTCGCAATCTGGAAATATTGGGAATACATCCTGGTATACATATCACCATGCAGAAGGCCGTCATCTTGGAGACCTGTTCCATTGTTCGATCGTTTCTCAATGTGCCACCTTAAGATAATTAGCCATACCGTCTTGCAAACAAGCCGACGATATGTTGATATGTCCCACTTATGTGGTGAAATGAATGTGATAACAATAATAATAATAATAATAATAGATATCGCAGTCGCTAAGTCTCCGTGGCTTAGGCGGCAGCACGCCGGCCTCTCACCGCTGGGTCCGTGGTTCAAATCTCGGTCACTCCATGTGAGATCTGTGCTGGACAAAACGGAGGCAGACAGGTTTTTCTCCGGGTACTCCGGTTTTCCCTGTCAATATTTCATTCCAGCATCACTCTCCACTATCATTTCATCTATCATGCATTTAATCATTGCCCCAGAGGAGTGCGTCAGGCCTCGGCAGCCGGCACAGTTCATATCCTCGCCGCTAGATGGGGGCTTCATTCATTCCATTCCTGACCCGGTCGGAGACTGGAAGCAGGCTGTGGATTTTCATTTTCATCGCAGTCCCTAACTCGCATAATATCCAGCACAGTTATGCTGAGAAAGGGACGAAATACATGCCTCTGGCTGAAGAGATCCGACAGATGTGGCGTAATCTCTTCCACAGGGATACCGAAGTCGCTGAAGGCCAACCTCGATAAATTGGGACTCCACCATAATCTGCATACTACCTAGTATGCAGGAAGTAGTTATTTTAGAGACCTGCTCCATAGTTCGTTCGTTCCTCAACTTACCAGTTTAGAGAACTCCACTCCATCTTGCAACAAATGCCGGTGAAATGGGAATTGTACCCAACGATATGGTGAACTTATGACACATAATAATAATAATAATAATAATAATAATAACAATGATGATGATGATCGTGTAGCCTCCGGAGAGGCCGAGTGCAGGTCTTTCTAGTTGACGCCCGTGGGCGACCTGCGCGTCGTAATGAGGATGAAGTGATGATGAAGACGGCACATACACCCAGTCCTCGAGCCACGGGAATTAACCCCAGGAGATTAAAATCCCTGATGGCTCGGCCGGGAATCGAACCCGGGGCACATTGGGTCAAAGCCTAGCGTGCTAACCATTTAGCCACGGAGCCGGACAATACTAATGATAATAAAGAGATTCGCAGGCTGAAGCTCTGGGGAAACATGGTCTGTGGTTTGATACCAGGCAATGTATGTAACTCGTTGCGGCCGTAAAAACCATCGCCACAAAAACTTCCATCGCATCTCATCCCCGACCCCGTTGGAAAAACGGGAATAATAAGGGGTAGACATACATACATACACATACAATGTATGTAACTCGTGTGCTTGTGTGTAGAAGATATTTACCTCATACTCATGTTATTGTAATGTAATGTAGTAGTATTGTGATTGGAGTATATGCTGGGGATGGCTTAAATTCGAACAGCAGCAGTCCTGAAGCAGGCTACGTTGCTGGGTATTTCTCAGAAGTACGGTTAGAGGATATCGACAAGCTGGTTAGCGAAAGAAAATTGCCAGTCTGGGTCTGGGCAGCCAATTAGTGGAGATGCGCCGGCCGCTACCGGCCGCTACCTGCCACTGCGTCCAATCTTGTTTGCTATCAACACGGAAAGTGCGTTACAACGTTCCAGTTAGTCATCACAATCCTATATACTGTAAGTGTATCCAGCAGCAAAGCCAAGCACGCTTAGTCACGCTCCACGACTGAAGTAGAGAGCTGCATCTCGGAGATGCGAGGCTTGAAACACGACACTGCCAGCAGACATCCTCAGAATGGTTTCCCTCCAGGTGTTAGCGTAGGAAATGTTAGGTTGAAGTATCGGCATTCCAACTGGTCTACGAGAGGTTTTCGAATAGCGCTGGCTGCGCGGTACAGCAGTAGGCTAACTTTCTCGCTTGCTGCACACAAGGTTGCGGGTTCAAATCCAGGTGCAGTCAGTTGGCATTTGAAGATGCTTTAATGCGATGGAGTCGTGTCAGTTGATCTACTGGCGCGTTTAAGTCCCCTTCGGGGAAATATTCCGGTACCCTGACGTCTCTAAAAGCCGCAGTAGTTAAAAGGGACGTAAAACCAATAACGTTAATAATGAACTAAGATCGTAGCCTTACAGGTGACTCACAGTTCGTGATGTCACTTTCGTCCTGTCAGCAGGGCTGCGTAACTTATTAAACACTCTTGATTCTGGACTCCGGCGATCGTTGTATGATGAATAGGTAGGCTAGCCATATTTTTGGTGAGTGAAACCGGAACACATTAATATGGGATGGCCTTACCGGAGAATCCGGGGGTCCTCCCCCGGGAAATGTTTTAAAAATTAGAAGCAAAATGGTGAGTTTTAATCCTTTTTTTAAGCCTCGCAAGTGAGAGGGGAATCTGGCACCCTAAATTGTTAGTTCTACACACCTTTTAAAAATAAAAAAGGAATTTTTGCTACATAAAAATATATAATATTTTTGGTCTACCATCTAGAAAGAAGTGTTAATAAGAAACGATTTAAAATACTTCATAAAAATGTTTAATTGATTTTTTTGAACTACAACTTTTTGTCCAATTACAAAAACAATTACAAAAAAAACTTTTTTGTCAAACTAAAAAAAACAAATAATTAATGAGTTAACAATGTTAATCTTTGCTTTCAAACCACTCATATTTTTGACTTGAAAGTACTTTTTTCAAAATGTCTTTCTTAAGCTTGACCTTTTCATAAAAATCATAGCAAGATAGGCCAAAGTTGATTTTACATACAATCAGTGCTCTTGCAGTGGACTCACTCATTAATGCTCTGTCATCCCAAGGCATTGTTCATTAGAGAAAACAACCTTTCCACGGATGCTGATTCTTAAACACATAAATTCATTACTTTTTACACCTTACAGCCGTTTTCCGGGACATTGATAAAACCGGGCGGGACACTGGGACAAGAGAAAAAATACTGGGACTGTCCTGGTCAAACCGGGACGTATGGCAAGCCTATGAATAGGTAACTTTATACAGTAGCCAGAGTAGGATACAGCAGAGGGTATTGATGTTATATCACACACCTGGCTTTTCTCTATCTATTACTTACTGTTTTGGACCGAAAATAAGCCGCAATTTTTATTAAAATTATTTGGGTGAAAGATCTAGGTGAGACTTATATTCGCTACCTAAACTTTTATATGTCATGTACTGTTTAACCCACAAGGACTGGCGATTGGGAATCTATGATCCGAGGTTTAAATAATGCTCAATATTTTCGTTTTGGTCAGCCCTTATTTCCTGTCGCTTACTGTACCTTCCTTTCACACATTTGCACCTGCAAACTTGGGCTCAACAAGCGAGAATGGTACCGCTGCACAGTGGGTCAAAATCGAAATGTAGGGGGACAAAATTATTTTTACGTTTTAATCATGAATTTAGAGTGAACGGAACGTATAGGCTATAACTTGTTTACTTCATAATAAACATCACTTATGACCATTTTAAGCTACGTCTACACATGCAAGAAATTGTCTATGACTAGGAGTTTGATAGAGCATACAGTTTTCTCTTCAGAACAATTTTCTACCCCTAATTTACTTTTAACAAAGTCACAAAGTTCCACTTTTGACATAATCGTCGAACCCAGTGCTTCAAACAGTTGTATACGTGTGAGAACTGGTTGCGCGGCATCTTCTAAAACGTAAAATAACTAAGTAAGTTGCAAAAAGATGCAAAAAATCTTATAACAGGCGTAAACTACAAGACTTTATCTACATTTTAACATTAAGTAGAAAGTGACGCAGAGTAATGTGACATACTAAAAATCTAAGTGAAAATATAATTTTAAAAATAATAGTTAAATATTATATAATGCAAATATAGCTAAAATTACGTAACAATTACGCCCATTAGTAACTGAAACACGTTACAAAGATCATACCTTCAGCTGCATGTTTGTTCCATCTTAAACCATCACACTAACCACAAAGGCAACCAAACCACAGCCACTTACATTCACCCACCAATTCAGACTGCTCGAACAGTGGTGACAGATTTACACTAAGGTGCGTTTATATCCCAGAATAGTGAGCGCCAATTATATGAGAATACTGTACAAGTAATAAATTTTGATTTTTTTAATGATGAAAATAAATAATTTTGTACTCCTAGATTTCGATTTTGACCCACTGTGCGCTGAGCCACGCAGCCAGTCAGCTCTTTGTTCAAAATACACAGTAAGTTACTTGTAGTCGCCTGGAGTAGAGGAGAACACCACTTTTGGACATCAAAGCGCGCGTGTCAAAAGTTCTCACAGTGAATTAATGAAGAGGATTTGAGAAGTAAAGAGAAGAGAAAAAGGAAGTCAAGCTGTGATTGGCTCAAGTTCGCACGCTCTCCCAAAAGGGAAAAAAATCGATGATAATAATAATTTATTATTGGAATTAAACACAATGTGTACAGAATTATTACATAACAGATATCATTGACACTCGTCCTTTGCATAGTACGAGATTGGCATTGTTCTTTTTGTACATTCAAATAGGTGATACTGTGTGCAGCATTGGTTGCAGAGTTCACAGCTGCATTGACTGTCGGCGTTGTGGTAAACTTTCCTGTTGCAGATTTTATGGTGGAAGCCGTGTATTGCTCCTCGGGTGTAGAGGTGTCGTAGTTCATAGCCGGCTGATCTCCATTCTTTCTCCTTCATGGCTGGGGTGCGGTAGAATTCGGGGTCTATTTCTGTTGATTTCTGGTCTCTTTCTTCCAGGATAATAATAATAGTGTTATGATAAACAGGGTTAATCAATTCAAGTATTTGGGTGAAATTATTGAACCCACAGGTATGGAAAGAGTGGCACAAAATTCTCGTGAACTTAAATTGCGGAAAGCATACGGAAAATTCGCAAATATTTCCAACAAGAAATGCATGAGCATCAACACCAAAATTTAACACTACAAGACTCTCATCAAACCTGAGACACTTTACGCCAGCGAGACACTAAACCTCAACTACAAAGGGGATCTTGAGAACATCAAGAAGGCTGAGAGAAAAATCATCCGTAAAATATTGGGCCCTAAACTCACAGATGATGGATATCGTCTGCAATCACACACAATCACAGAGAGATACTCTAACATCGAGTCAGATTTCCGCAAGCGACGACAGAGATTCTACGGCCACATTATGAGACTGAATGACGACCGACTAACGAAGAGAATATTGACTTGCTTACGGAAACTTAAAGTGACAACAGTCTGGGTTACCCAAGTCCAAATTGATCTTGAAAGTGCCAACATCATACCAATAGACATAGACGATCGAATGGCATTCCGACATAAGATCCACAGTTGGGAAGGCACACATGAAGATCGACCAAGGAGACCAGGGAAAGGATGGACGGAGGAACGTCGAGTCCGACACAGTGTGATGATGAAGGAGTTCTGGAAGAACAAGAAGAACAGCACCAGAACATAATTTGCTTAATGCGATCCTTTGGGTCTAAACAATGTAATTAAATGAATAAATAATAGTGTTAATAATAATCATACATTCTGCTGTGATGTTGTTTGTTGAGACGAATAAGCTATGGAGAAATCAGAGAGAGCATAGTGAACATTCCAGGAACGAACGTATGAGCGCAGGGACATTTCGATTTCCAAAATGGGTTCTTCTCAGAAAAGATATAACTTAGGTTGGTAGCTTAGCAATCTGTTCCATGGAAAAATAACCATCTCGTTGTGTAGTGGCTAGCATTCTTAATTGTGATCACTGAGGTCCAAGTTTGATTCCCGGCTATGGCAATAAATTTAATTCTGGTCTGAGATCTAAAAACGTGGTACACTCAGCCATCCTTGAAGTGATTAATAATGCTATTTCTTTACGTCCCTTTTAACAACTGCAGCTCTTAGAGACGCCGGGGTGCCGGAATTTTGACCAGAAAGGGATCTATAACGTCCCAGTAAATCAATTGACACGGCTCCCTCGCATTTGCACTGCAGCTCTTAGAGACGCCGGGGTGCCGGAATTTTGACCAGAAAGGGATCTCTAACGTCCCAGTAAATCAATTGACACGGCTCCCTCGCATTTGCACAACCTCTAATGCCAACTGCCTACGCAAGGATTCGAACCTGCAAACTTGGGCTCAGCAAGCGAGAACGTTACCGCTGAGCCACGCAGCCAGCTCCTAGAAGTGAGTTTTCCGGGTCTACCAAATACAAATTCCGGAATAGTTCTCACGGCCACCTACTTTCCTAACATAGTCTCAAAACAAATACACACACTTCTCATGTCATACTCCTTTCTTTCGTCCAAGTAATCTGCGAAGTGCCAGTGTGAAAACTCGTAGTCTCTGCACAGGAGTGACTCGGCTGACTGGTTACAGTCCGGCTCTGACGTTTGGGGATGGTGGGACAAGAGGGGTAAAGAGAACAATATAGCCAACTTACGGCAGTGAGAAGCTGTTAATAGAACCTTGAAACTTGCCATCGGTGTAATTCTTCTCTAGCGTCTTCACTATATAACGTGGAAGTCCCACACCCTATTTTAGCGGCTTCGGTGGCATAGTCGGTAGCATGCTGAGCTTCTATGCCCAAGATAGCGGGTTCAAACCCGGCTGAAGCCGTCGGATTTTTTAGAGCGTTAAAAATCCCTCAGTATGCCTTCCTTCGGAGGGGAAGTAAAGCCGGCGGTCCCATGTCATAGATTTATGGCATGTTAAAGAACTTTCCACTAATTACACCTGTGTGAAACTAAATTGTATAGGTTAAGAATGTAAACAACGCTCTTAGGTTGCTACGTTCGTTGCCAAGAGCCGACTGCGGTGGCGTCTAGTAGCTATGTTCTGAATTAGTACTAGTAGTCGTTGACGGTGGCGTTTGGCGGCAAAAGTAGGAACTACTTGAAATTAAATGTCTGCAGTCCTCACTTGAATTTAAAACAGATACACACTAATACAGCCATCACAATTAACACCGGTTATCAGACAGATTCTACACGCACCCAAAGTACACGGGGCTACATGACCGCGTAGTCACAGCCCCTAAACTAAGGAACCAACCAACCAACCCTATTTGCAGTTTTATGCATCATTTTGTTATTCCGACATTTTGCGGTTACAGAACCTAAATTCTTCGATCGCAGTGGAATTCCGCCTTTGTTGGCGAAGTCGCTTCCTACCATGAAGAATGTTGTCACCTGTACCAATCAGCGGTTTTCCCGGTAAGCCGGTCTTTAAATTTAGCTCGATGTTGCCAAGGCTCTCTTCTGTAGTCCAGTTCCTGTGTGTTAGTGCAGGTTTATTGTTTTATTGTCTTGTGTGTGCACAATTACCGGTTAACTGTGTGTAATTATATTACTTTAGTAATATGATCAGCCGTTCGTCAGAATTCATTTCAAAACATGTGAAATATTTTATGTAGTCCACGCTGTTTTATATTTCGCGGTACAGAACCGGCAACGCTGTCTCCCTCCCTCATGAGAAATGTCAGAGCCGGACACACGACGGCTGTACTGTAGTAAGTTATTGAGGTTTCAAGGGGCGGGACTACGAGGTCATCTGCCCCTGGTCCAATGAGGTGCGATGCCACTGAATAATTAGTGCAGGAGGGTGGCGCAACCAACTCTCGCAACGGCTGGACTGCCAAGCTCCACCCATCACATTCTCTTCTCACTTCCTCCGTGTGGCGTCAAGCGCAAGATTCCGTGGATGAGGTATGCTTGAGGTGGCGCTAACTTAGGTTTCAGTTGAAACATTCAATTTTCTCTTTTCTGAAGTTTTGGGTTCTCAGTATATTGAAATAGCATAGGAAGTTAGTTTGCAACAAAACTGTTTATCTGTTTCCGATGCAGGAGTTCGTGAAGAGTGTCAACATTGGCAAACATGCACTAAATCTTTATTCATGTACTTTATCAGACATTTCTTTGACAGACATTTCTTACAACTTTTATATTTAAGCAAATAAGGTACACTAGCATTACCCATCGCGGCTTCACCCGTGAATATTCTAGTTGTAAAGAGTGCACTTAGCAAAATCTCAATCATGAATGCTATGACTGATTTATCCTTGGTATGAATATTCAGACTTTATCAATTCAGCTACTGGTGCAGTGGTTAGGGGTTTGTTATTCCTTCATCGGTATATCAGAGCGAAGTTAGTTTTCTGGGAATATCACAGACTCTGTTAATTTAAGGGCCTATAAATGTGGTTTTCGGAGACCCTTTATAGACGGGTGAAAAAGACCTTTCGTACCACACTCACACGTGAATATTGCGTTAAAAAATTCTAGAGTGCCCCTTGACCCCCTTAAGCGCATTATACTGTATGTGTTGATGAATTTTACAGCTTAATTTGGTTCAGTGATAACCTTATAACCGTCTGGAAACTTTCACAGTAATGCAATAAATGGAATTGCATTGCGTCTTGCAGAAATAGGTGGACCTGTGAGATTCTGTTACCATGGTTACCGTGTTGCATTCTTTCATTATTTCGTTGAAAATATACATGTTTTAAGGTATTTATTTAATTGTGAGGCATTTAAAGAGTAAGTGAGTGCGTTTCGCTTACGCATTGGATTATGCTGAACCTGTAGGTACCCCATATGTGTAGGTTGGTGTTAATGGGACCTTATTTTTGGTACAAATCTGGAATGGGACCTTGGCAGAATAATATAGGGAGGGATTATCACAGAAATTACTGCACCGATCAACTCGAAATGTTCACAGTATATTTATGTGCATTAATCTGACCTAGAATAATGGCTGAAGTTTTTATGTAACTTGAGAAAAAGTGTATTGCTTCAAAACTATTCAAACTTATCAAAGAAGAATTTACAAACAAAACGTTTGAAGCACTAGATTCATGATTCTGAGTTGAATTGCAAGCCATGAAATCTTCTTCAATTGCATTAAGTTTCAACCCTTTAACTTCGATGATTGGTTGGTTCCTCAGTTTAGAGGCTGATGACTGTATTAGTGTGTGTTATCTGTTTTTAATTCAAGCAAGGACTGCAGACATTCGATTTTCAAGTAGTTCCAATTTTTGTACCAAACCCCACCGTCAACGACCAACTAGGTCTGAACTTGGTTACTAGATGCCACCGCAGTCGGCTCCTGGCGACGAAAGTTGGAACCTAAGAGCATCAGTCAAATTTCACCTATAATTTAGCTTCACACAAGTGTAATTAGTGGAAGGTTCTTTATCATGCCATAAATTTATGACATGGGCTCGCCGGCTTTACTTCCCTTCCGAAGGAAGGCACTGAGAGATTTTTAATGCTCTTAAAAATCCGAGGACTTCGGCCGGGTTTGAACCCGTGACCTTGGGCATAGAAGCTCAGCATGCTACCAACTACGCCACCGAAGCCCCCCCCCCCCCCCTTCACTTCAATAGTTAGGTCATAAATGTACCGTTCACTTAATAAGCTATTTAGTTTTCAAAAAGAACATTAATTGTAATGTTGGTATCAGTGAATAATAATGCCTTAACTTATGCAGGTAAATGATGATACATTTTCATTACATTGATTCAGTACTTTGTGTGGTAGAAGCATATAAAGAATATGAACTGTTTTGTTCAAATATTCAGTTACCGCCACATTAACGCTATGAATTCTCCAATCATACAAAATCAAGATTACTTTAGCACATTAATCCTTAAACAACAAAAAGTGACAGTCCGTCTGAAAGACTAGACTTTGTGTCATTTTAAATGCTACAAATGCTGAAAAATGATAGAAAGGCTGGAGGCTTCCCGCTTCGCTCGAAGCCAAAGACTCTTGACATGTTAGAAAATTATCTGTATAATACTTATCTTGCTTTATAATACTTTACCTTGTTTCAAATTACTCGCGAACGGCACGTGCAAACCAAGGGCAAAGCAAGGTCAAGCGCGCGGAGGGAGATGGCTGTATGACGTGCCTCTTCCATCCAGTCTAAAAACACTTATAGTGGGCGATGTATTGAAGATAGAGATATGCTCTCCCGGACTTTTTTGTAGAACTTTTCATGCTGACCAATTCTTACGCTCATAGTATATTGCTATTTTTAACGGTTTGCCCAGCGTAAGCTTAAGAAGCACACGGACGACAAGTTTGTTTTCGACTTTTTCACTGAAATCCTTACTGCTTGGCTTCCTTTGATCATACATAAATTATTTTGTACAGAATCTTTCGTCGAGATATCCTTTACAGATTGGTGAAAACCGCATCAAATCCATCCAGTGGTTCTCGAGATTACCCATGACATCCAAGAATCGGGGATTTTTGTCTTATACTAACGAAGTAGAGATTGTCGGGGAACACATGCACCAAGCGGTACTATGACGTCACACACCTCAGTGCATCTAGGTACATTTCGTCCCGTCACCGTAACGTAACGCCAGACCCCAGCGTAACAACGAAGTCGACAAGATCATTTAAAATGATAACAGCTTTAAAATAAATATTAGACCAGAGAACTAACACTAACATAGTCATCGCGCCGCTTATTCCAATTGATGTGTGTTCAGAAAGGACTACACTTTAAAGCAAACTAATACTACGTAATATCACTAGCGAATGCTTGCTTGATATAATAGCGTAGTCGCTTTGAGACTGGGTTTAGGGACGCACTTGATAGCGGGCCTGGTGGTGCTTATAAACATCACACAAATTTCCTCCAAACGCTCTTACAACTAATGTTAGTGTTATAAAATAATATACAAAGAATTATATTAGTATAGTTGAACAAAAATAATAGAGAATTTGGAGTTTAACTGAATTCTTCATAGACCAGAATAATGAACAGTTACATGATGTCACCAGCTGTAGTAGATGGCACATCGATAGGAAGGAACAGCTCGCCAGCAGTTCTTTTATTTATTTTTTATTTTTATATTTTATTTCTTTAGCGTGTGGCTTTTAGTGCCTAGAGTGTCCGAGGACATGTTTGGCTCGCCAGAGTTTGTAGCTGCTTCTATGCGAACACCCATGGGGTGAGCTACAAGTACCGTCGCGTGTGGAGTGTTGTCTGGGGAGGAAATTGAGAATGTAAGGATGGGGAATTGGAAGGTAGCGGCTGTGGCCTATAGTTAGGGACCAACCCCGACAATTGCCTGGAAGGAAGATGGGAAACAACAGAAGACCACCTTCAAAATTGCAGGCGGGGGGATTCGAACCTCCTTGCCACCCGGATGTGAGCGACTGCCTGCAGCCACGCCGTAACGACCACGGCTACCTCACCGCCATTGCAGTTGTGGACCGTCATCGACAGGCTCGGCCACGCTGTCAGTTTTTTTTTTTTTTTTTTTTTTGCCGTGTAGCCTCCTGAGAGGCCGAGTGCAGGTCTTTCCAGTCGACGCCCGTGGGCGACCTGCGCGTTGGGATGAGAGATGGAATGGATGAAGATGAAACTGGGCATGGATGAGGAAGGAAGCGGCCGTGGAATGTCTAAAGGTGTTGAAAACGGGAAACCACGGAAAAACATTTCAATAACAGCCGACAGTAGGGCTCGAACCCACGTGTCTACCGAGTCAGCAGAGAGCTTGGCCCCATGACCTAATGCTGCGCTTTAGCCAGCGTAACCACTGCTGTCAGTATGCTGTCAGATGAAAAGGCAAGTTCCTAGTGCACTCCCCGAGAACAAAATGAGTGTCTCAAAGAGTGAATATTTATGCTCTTTCCTAAACATCATTGACTATTAACTCTGTCAGTTTGTCTTCTAGCGGACACGTGTTGCAAGCTGGCGACACGGAACTCGGACATAAATCATTCAGCGCCATCTGTCGCCCTCTACAATCATGGAACCAACCGATATTTTCCATAGAAAAATTAATCACTGGTCTACAAAAAAATATTTTTTTATGTAACATGAATAACTTTTACTTATTCCTATGTACTTTTACCTGCTGAAACCGAAAATGACACTGAAAAACATCTACCACGTCTGTTTTTTTACAGAGACATTGGCAAAAGTGTGGTAAAAATGGGGAAAATAACGCCACGAACTTAGTATAAAAACAAAAATTTATAATGTAACTGTACACATTATTTTTTTCTCTATTAAACAATTTAAACACATTATTCTACCTACGAGCATCTTTGAAATATATACATATATACAGTTTGTTCATGTTTCTTTTTCATTTCTTTCTTTTATGTGGAGTGGCATCTTCCTTTTTAAAAACCAACAGTAATCTCCGAGCATTGCAGGATCCCAGCGGCCTTGGTAGGGCCTATCTCGTTTCAATGGTGGCTCTATCCTGGTGAAATCTCTCACCTTGTTCATCACTTATAGCTCCAAGATTCTCCGGGAAAAAGTTGATATGCGAATGAAGGAAGTGAATTTTAAGGGACATTCGGCAACCCATAGCTCTGTACGTTTTCAAAAGGTTAAGAACTAAACTCTTGTAGTTATCTTCTCTGTTGTTGCCAAGAAATCCTTTTACCACCTTCACAAATGCTTTCCAAGCTGCCAATTCTTTTTTGTTTAGCCTTATTTCAAATTCAGCATCACGTATAACCTTCCTGGTGTCAGGTCAAGTGAAAACACCTTCCTTTGTCTTCGCTTCACGAAGCTATGGAAAAAGTTCCGACAAGTACTTGAAACCTGGTCCCTCTCTGTCCATGCCTTTTACAAAGTTCTTCATAAGACCCAACTTAATGTGCAGAGGAGGAAGTAGCACGTTTTTGGGGTCAACCAAAGGATCGTTCAACACATTTTTTCCCCTTTAGTATAAGATTTTCTTGACGGCCGTGATTGTTTAACAAAGTGCTTTTTTTGGTCCCTGCTGTCCCATAAGCACAAAAAGCAACAATACATTGTAAAGCCGTCCAGAAGTCCCATTAATATAGCTATCACTTTCAAGTCACCACATATTTGCCACTTAAAATCTTCATACTTGATTGCCCTTAGAACTGCACCCAAGTTGTCATAAGTCTCCTTCATTGAAACGGAGTAAGCAACTGGAATTTACGGCCTTTTATTCCCATTGTGGAGTAAAACAGCCTTGAGTCTAGACTTAAAGGAGTCAATAAAAAGTCGCCAATCTGTAGAAACATGAGTTAGTTAGTTCATTCATTAACCCCACAATGTCGAAACATACACACATAGGCCCCTCAACTTTGAAAAATACAGAGAAGTTAGCATTTCTCTTTCTAAAGGACGTTAAGGTTGTGCCTTTTGCTAAAAGATTCCACTCTTGTAATCTTGAACCTAGTAGTTCAGACTGCTGCTTTGATAAACCTAAGTCACGGGCCAAATCATTTAGTTTATTTTGCTTAATAAGATGAGGTTCACTAGACGGAGGAACATATGTAGGATAAATAGTATTTTCCAACAACTCTACAGTTTCCGAATGTAAATCTTCATTGTCATTTAGTTCTGGAATGACCAAATCTTCCCAGTTCAAAGGTGGAGTTGGAATTGGTAAGCCTTCACCGTGAGAAACAGGTTTAATGGCTGAAGATACAGTCGGATAGTCAATGTTCATCTTCTTCTTCTTTGAATAACCTTCAGTATTAGTAAGGCAAAAGTAGCAGTCATTAAAGTGGTTACTTGGTTCACGCCAAACCATAGGGACAGCAAATGGCATACTGCTTCGGTTACCCTTCATCCACTGAATAAATGTTACGTGACAGCTCACACAACTACTATGTGGCGCCCAGTGTTTATCTTGGTCTCCTATTTTGCATCCAAAATACAAAAAATATGCTTTTTTTACATCTTCATTCATAGGCCTACCTTGAGATTTTAATACACAACGTCCACCAATATAACAAAACTTATCTGGTGAATTTTTACAAAGTCTTCGCTGATTTGATGCCATTTTCGCACAAAACTTTCAATGAAAACACACATAACCTCACTTCACAAATGCAACACTTCACTTACAGTAACAGAAGAAAACAAAGAACATCAAACTTCCCCCTCCCTCTTCTGCAGTGTTGCCAACTGTCGAGTTTCAAATAGAGAAATAATGTGATATTATGGTAACATAATGATGGTACCATATGTTGGGAACATAAAAATGGGACGTGATGGCTATATTTTGATATTTATATCGTTATCGGGAAGGTAAACGCATAATAAAAATGCTATTTGGATCTGTGTTACATACACCTTGTTGACCAGTGAGATTATTACTCATTGACCTTATTCGTAGCACAATTAGAACATTCTTCTCGTACAGGGGCCGTGACATCGTACTTTGTTTACGATCATCTACACCGTGCTTCCATTCCTTACCACTTCTCATGTTCTAAACACCACAATCACTATCAAAACCCTCAAAATCGAAGGTTCTTATTCAATCACTCATTCGTTCTTTCCAACGTAGGCTATATTCCTTCATTCATCCATACGTTCCTTCTTTCTTACGTACATTCATTCATTCATTCATTCATTCGTTCCTTCTTTCCTACGTATATTCCTTCATTCATCCATTCGTTACTTCTTTCATACGTACATGTCTTCATCCATTCGTTCGTTCTTTTTGCATACGTATATTACTTCATTCATCCATTCATTCCTTCTTTCATACGTATATTCCTTCATTCATTCATTCTTTGTTCAATCACCGACAGCAGTAGCTATGCTCACTAACGCCAGGCCATTGAGCGAAGCTACCGGCCGACTCGGTAGACGTGGGTTCAAACCTCACCGTCAGCAGTTCTTGAAATGTTCTTCCATGGTTTCCCTTTTTAAACTCCAGGCAAATACTGGGACGGTACCTTCTAACTGGCCGCGGCCGCTTCGTTGCAACTCCTTGCCCATTTTCATTCATCTCATCTCTCATTAACTCTTCTCATGAGGTTAGTGTCAGATAGGGCATTAAACCGTCAAAGCCACCTGTCATATCCCCGACCCCGTATAAAAATCGAGAATATGGGGTAGACATACATTGTTCATTCCCTCATTTATGCATTTGCTCGAATGATTCATTATTTCACCCATGCGCTCGTTCAATCATTATCCACTCCCAGGATGGATGAAGTTAGAATCGAACTCACTTCTTCTCAGTTTTGCCTCACGAGGCTGAGTGTACCCCGTTTCAGTCCTGAGACCAGAATTACATTTCTTGGCAGAGTTGGCAATCGAAACTGGACATCAAAATTGCTAGCCACTGCGCCACGAGGCGGACACTTGCTACAGTAGCATAGATTCCAAACTCCAGTCCAAGTTGAGTGTTTGTTTCAAGGGTAGCGCCACAAGGCAAGCATCTCCCTGAACTTAGGGAACTGGGTCATAACCTGAACCAGTTAATGTAGAGCAGGCACAACAAGTAGTGACTCTATTGATCCGGCCTAGGAACTTTCTCTTTCAGATTAAATTGTAGAAATCTGCTTTAAGCTCACTTATTTTTTACTTGCGAATTGACCACTTAGGATCACGCTACACTTTCACTATTTTAGTTTTAATCTCCTCGGTCTCCAGTACTCCTTCAAACGATCGCTGTGCTGCGGTCGTTGTTCGGTGGTCCAAGCTCTTCCGGTCTTTGTAGCTCGTCTCTCGTCATGGCACCCTTCCAAATTGTGTGTACTGTTTCCAAACGTATCCCTTTCCAACATTTGGGCCTCTAGGATGTTAGATCTTTCAAGGTCTTTCCGAGTTTCTTTAATCCATGATGTAGTTGTATTTTTGTTCCAGAAGTAGTCAAATAACTGCTTGGTTAATCCGAATTTGTCCATAAATCAAACAGAAGTATGGAAGGCCTAGTGAAAAAGGGCAAGCCCCACATACATATTACACGTTTCACTGGCACTATTTGCATCTACATTTGGTTTTGCAATATTTACATGTTTTACAAAGATATTTGCATTATTTACAAATTTAGAATATAATATAATAAAAATGTCGCCTCCGTAGCGCAGCGGTCAGCATGGTTAGCTGCCGCCCCGGAGGTCCTGGGTTCGATTCCCGGCTCTGCCACGAACTTTGAAAAGTGGTATGAGGACTGGAACGGGGTCTACTCAGCCTCGGGTGGTCCAAATGAGTAGAGGGGGTACGATTCCCACCTCAGCCATCCTCGAAGTGGTTTTCCGTGGTTTCCCACTTCGTCTTCGGGCAAATGCCGGGATGGTACCTACTGTAAGGCCACGGCCGCCTCCTTCCCTCTTCCTAGCCTATCCATCCCAATCTTCCATCCCTTCCCATCCCTCATGAGGCCCCTGTTCGCTTTGCAGGTGAGGCCGCCTGGGCGAAGTGCTGATCACACATCCCCATGTCGAATTTCGTTGTTCCTTGAATCACTATGAAAGTCAAGGAGGTTAGATATCTAAGCTCCTTGAACACTATAGCGCTTTCTAGTAGATAAATGAGGAACTTTTGCGTTGGCGGAAACTCCCGAGATTAATTTTGCCATTATGAACACGGCCTACTGAATTCAAATGGGTTCTTTGACATGCCAACATCGTATGACATGCGTGTCGTATTTTTGTCGCCTTTCAAAAATCACTTACCACGGCCAGGAGCGAACCTGCAACCATGGGGTTGGTAGACCAACACGATAACCACTCACCCACCGTGGTAAGCTATTAAGAATATTAACATAGTTCACTCACTCTCTCACGCATGCACTTTCGTCACCTCAATCACTCCATTCATTCATTCATTCATTCATTCATTCATTCGGTGAGACAATCAATCACTCAACCAGAAGTTTATTTATACAATGTACTTTTTTATGTACGGCTTGAATTCCCGAAGAGGCAAGATCTTGGCATCCCCTGGCAGTGTGTTCCGTAACCGCGCAGAGCGGCCGTAGAAACCAGTCAGGTAGGCATTGCTACGAGCGAAGGGTGGAACACGTGTTTCACCTCATCCTCTCCGAACTGAGCGATATGCCAATGACAGTCGGCAAAAGGGGCCAATATTAAACAAAAGTTTGGTACTCTTCAGTCGGTCAACACGAATGTACCAAAAAAAAGAGCTGGGTTATGCCCTAATTCTGTAATAAATTACATGAGATTAATAAATACATTTACATAATTAAATTTATTTCAGGATTAGGGCATAACCCAGCTCTTTTTTTTTGGTACATTCGTGTTGACCGACTGAAAAGCACCAAACTGTTGTTTACTTAGGCAAAACTGAAAAATGGCTTCAAACCTCACAAAGGGTTAATATTAATGGAACCTGTGAGGGAGTTTTTGAGAAAATCAAATCAGTTTGTTTGGCTGTTGCCTCTATAGATGGAAATTTTGACAAAGGGGAAGGGGAATAACGAGCTATTAGCCTCTCTGCGTGGTGCTGTACACGCTGGAGCTTGTTCATGTTTTCCGCTGTAGTGGGATGCCAAGCAGGTAAGCCTGTACGTTAATATCGGATGGACCATGCATATGTAAGCCGTCCTTAAAGCTCTAGGTTTACGACCTCTCATGTTTCTATACAAGAAACCCAGAAATTTGGTGGCCGTACATCTTGCCTCTTCACTTTGAATGTAGCAATTCAGGGTGCCGGAGATTATTACCCCTAATAACTTTAAGTTTGGATTCTTGAAACCAAAGTTGTTTTGGAATTTGAATTGCAAAGGTTTGGGAAGTTCCTGGTATAGACTATACTCCTTCTCAGCTCTCAATAATTTATCAACATTAGCATACAGTACGATTTCTATCCATCTTGTTTCTCCAAGAAATATCTCATTTTTGATATGAAGTCTCGATGACCTTAATAGTTCTTATGACTCTGTAATACGCAACTTCTCAGATGAACTGGTATACTACAGGGTCATCAATTTAAGTCTCGCATCCGATACCGATCACGGCGCGGCAAGCTCTCGCGCTGACACCCGCTCGCTGGCCGGTAAAAAGTGCGCGACTTCTCCCCCACTACTTCGTGTCAACATACACTCATTTAATAGCAATTTCTAGTGAAAATAATTATCTACAAACTTACCTGGTTTTACAAGAAATGTTCAAAGTGTTGCCCGTCAGCTCGCAAGCATGCCTGGCACCTCGTAAACAAGTTTCTAGACACACGGCGAATTTCATCCTGGGTGGCGTTCGTTTTCTTTTAACTCCTCACTTGTGTGAGGATTGTTTACCTTTCCTTTCAGCATTCCCCAGAGGTAATAATCACATGGATTTAAATCGGGTGATCTGGCGGGTTAATTAACTATACGGTCATTGAAAACTTCCCGTATTACTGCCAAGGAGTGATTAGTTGTGTGCGCCGTTGAATTATCTTGCATGAAGTAACCATTGTTCTTTTCTTCGTCCGTGAGTTCATGAAAGAACGGCCTTATGATTAGGTCAAATCAACTAGTACTTCACAAGCTTGAATACGCCGGAGATACTATCAGCTTATTGCAACATTGCCGATCGCAGCGCACGTGTTCATTGCGGGGAGAACGCCAAGGCCACCTTGACCGGCCTAGCGGCCGCATCTGCCAAGGCCACCTTCACCGGCATAGCGGCGCGTACATGAGGGAAATAAAATGATGACCCGGTAGGTTATTAATTGTTTATCCCCGCCCAATCTAAAAGGCGCATCCAGAAAGTGTTTCCCTATTTATTTTAAAGAGAACATAGTTACATGAGAAACGTTATTGGCAACAGGCACAGCAATGTGTCAGCTATTTTTCGACATAGGTACCAAACAAATTGAGACACTTGTCATAGCGTGGTATTAACTTTTGTAGTCCTGTGTCCTTCAGACGAGGCTGCAGCCACGTCACTAATTTAGTGGCGCATACGTAGCGTGACGGCAGCGATACTATACTCTGATATACAAAAGATGAACGGTGAAAATTGTCATCCGCTTGATGGGTGAGGTGAGGAGTGGAGCGGAGAGGGGTAACGGTCTCCATAGCAACAGAGAGCAGTGTTGCAATGTATGCCGACACAGTAGAGAGCACATGGTTTGACTCAGTGTTCTATTGTGCCTTGACTCTTCACGGTCATTAGACCGCCAGGCAGGGGGGCTAACTTCCCCAGTATTTGTGTCTTCCTGCAAGCCACTTGGAATGTTACGAGTCATGACCTGTTTCAGTGGCAACACAGCATTTCCCCACGTGCTAGCTTTGACAGCTGTCAGCGATCTTTATTGGTAATACAGAGTACTGTAACGGCTCACCACATGGTCGTGGATTTTGATATTCCCATGTTCCTATTACAGTAGAACGTCGTTTATCCGGACTAATTGGGACCGAAAGTGTTTCGGATAACGATTTTTCCGGATAATCAAACATGCATTTATTACATAGGAAAAAAAAGTCCTCTCGGCACGCCGGAAGGCGGAGGTAGATTTCACCGGACAAACTTGGGGATAGTCGAAAATAGGCAGAATATGCAGGTTTTCGTAGAAGGATCAGACCACATTTATTGCGTGAAAGTATTTTATAATTGGAGATTAATTAACTTTGTTTTTCGTCATTTTATGCATATTTTAAACATTCTATTGTCTTATGATGACGGTAACCTTCTTGTCATTTGGAGTCCATTTTTATACTTGTGGTCACACTGTCCTTATGCAAAGTTTCGACACTGATGTGTAACTATGTAACGGTCTGTTACTTCTTCACGCAAAATTATATCTCCCGCAGAGATGTTGGTTGGTTCCTCAGTTTAGGGGCTGCGACAACGTGGTCATGTAACCCCGTGTACTTTGGGTGAGTGTAGAATCTGTCTGATAAACGGTGTGAATTGTGATAGCTGTATTAGTCTGTAATTCAGGTAAGGAATGCAGACGCTCAATTTCAAGCAGTAGTTCCTAATGTTGCTACCAGATACTACCGTCAACGACACCTAGCTGTGAACTTGGCTACTAGATGCCACCGCAATCAGCAACTCGCAACGAACGTTGGAACTTCCCCTCCAAAGGAAAGCATACTGAGGGATTTTTAGCGCTCTTAGAAAATCTGACGACTTTGGCCGGCTTTGAACCCGCGACCTTGGGCATAGGAGTTCAGCATGCTACCAGTTAAGTCACCGAAGCCGCATCACACTTAGTCAGATGGAAATCTGAATCTGATCTCGCGCAAGTGCGTTGTCATGGCAACGTCTGATGGCTCATCCCTCATCAATTTAGTAGTGTTGCCATGTCAACCACTGATAGATCTTGGCATTTTCTTACAATTCCGAAATCATTTTTCTCATCCCTTGGCGTAATGGTGGCTCATATCAAAAATTCTTTCAGACAAAAGTTTTAGGTAATTATTAGGGGAATATTGTCCATTTTGTACGGTTTTGATATTGTGCCTATTAACAGAGATATGATTAATGTTTCCCGAAAAAAAAAAACTTTTTCCCACCCCTTTGGTCAATGGTTGGTGCTATCAAAAAAACGTTTCAAACATAAATTTCTGAGCTTTATCCGACACATAGTATGAACTTTGAACGGATTCGATATTTCACATATTAAGAGAGTTATAGCAATATTTCATTTTTTCGAAAAAAAAAAGTCCCCCATTTTCATCCCCTTCGACCGATTTAGCCCAGTAACGAACTCGTCCGAGATTTTATGGGTATACATATTCGGTAAAAAATTCAAAGTGATTGGTGCAAAATTACGGCAGTTATCGTGTCCACAAGAAACTGATATACATATATATACATATATTACATAAATTATATATAAACTTTTGAACTGACGGTGGTTTTGGGGTCTGGAGGATGTGAAACGCGAAGATATGTCGAAATTTTCCGGAAATCGAAACATGGTACCCATTGCAATAGTTAGCTTTCTAATGAAATCTACCTAAAATACTGCCGTCAACGACACCTAGCTGTGAACTTGGCTACTAGATGACACCTCAATCAGCAACTCGCAACGAACGTTGGAACTTCCCCTCCGAAGGAAAGCAAACTCAGGTTTTTTAGCGCTCTTAGTAAATCCGACGACTTTAGCCGGGTTTGAACCCGCGACCTTGGGCATAGAAGTTCAGCATGCTACCAGTTCCGATACCGAAGTCGCTTTCCACTGACATATGAAAACTGAATGTGATCTCGTGCAGTGGCGTTGTCATAGCAACTGCTGATGGTCATCCCTTATCAATTAAAAGTAAAGTTGTCATGGCAACCTCTCTTGGCACTTGGCATTTTCTTATAATTTAAATCATTTTGTTCACCCCGTGGCGTAATGGTGGGTCATATCAAAAATTCTTTCAGACAAAAGTTTTAGGTAATTATTGGAGGAATATTGTCCATTTTGTGCGGTTTTGATATTGTGCCTATTAACAGAGATATGATTAATGTTTCCCGAAAAACCCACTTTTTCCCACCCCTTTGGTCAATGGTTGGTGCTATCAAAAAACTTATTTGACATAAATTTTTGGCACTTATCCGACACATATTATGAACTTTGAAGGGATTCGATATTTCATGTATTAAGAGAGTTATAGCGATATTTCACTTTTTCGAAAAAAGTCCCCCATTTTTACCCCCTTTGACCGGCTTTGCCCATTAACGAACTCGACCGAGATTTTATAGGGATACATATTATGTAAAAAATTCAAAGTGATTGGTGCAAAATTACGGCAGTTATCGTGTCCACAAGAAACTGATATATATATATATATATATATATATATATATATATATATATATAGATAGATAGATACATATACAGTGAAACCCCTCATATCCGAACCCCGGAAATCCGAAATCCCGGGTAATTCGAACGAGGATCTTTCGACAATTTGAAGTTAGAAAAAATACACGCAAAAAAGAGAAACTTATTTATTTAGTCATAAAACAATCATATACTCTGCATTATGACCGCATTTTACATAATTAGTTGACAAATTAACAAGAAGTACAGTTAGCATAGTGCAAAAGTGCCTACATAGACTACTTATCCCATTCAGGATTGAGAAACGGAAACGTTGTTTATTATTATTCCGTAGGTAATCACTTTGCTAAAACAATGAAATAGCAATAGAAACACACAAAATATCACTTAATCTTTCACTTGAAATCAGTTATCTTCAATATTGTAGAAGTGACGAAAACCTCCCCGCGGCGGCAATTGCGCGCCAGCGTTGCACTAGGATGACATCGTTTGGTGTGACTGCTGCGTGTTGTTCTACGAAGCACAATGCGATGTCAACAGCAGATGCAGCTTCAGTATAAGTCACATGTCTGCCGAAGTGTCTTCTTCCTCACTGTCATTAGCTACATTGCCGTCATGTTCACTTTGGACCAGACTCATTATTTCATGTTCGCTGTTTGCGCCAAACCAGTCTGTCTCGCTCAATGTACAGTCCTATACCGTAACGAGGGCTGGTCATTATGTTATGAATATATTTCGGCTAATCCGAACAAATTGAAATCCGAACAGGCTACAGCCCCAATTAGTTCGGATTTGAGGGGTTATACTGCATACATAAATTATATATAAACTTTTGAACTGACGGTGGTTTTGGGGTCTGGGGGATGTGAAACGCGAAGATATGTCGAAATTTTCTGGAAGTCGAAACATGGGACCCATTGCAATAGTTAGCTTTCTAAAGAAATCTACCTAAAACATGTACAGCACATAGGCCTAATGGTGATAACCACCAAGCTTCTCATTTAGCAGCAACGCTTTCTCATATAACAAAGGTCCAGAAATGGGATCTCCCTTACTTCTTGTGTGAATAAACAATATGTACGCCGCTTCTTCCAATTCTTCATCCGTAGCTGATCTCATGGTTTTTCTCTTCCTAGACATTTATTCACTATCTAACTTCGATGCATAATTCAGAATTTCACCTTTTCGTTTCTTCAAATCATAAATTGTGGATTTTCGCAACACTGCAAGTTTTCAATAGACACTGCACACTTTCACCTTTATCCAATTTATTAATGATCTCCACCTCCTTCTCAATCGATAAAACATTGCGATTTCGTTTTTCCTTTTTGTCACTCGTACAAGCCATTTTCACAACGTAATAGAGTACAGTACGCACAGTCACATAGGCTACTGTAACACGTTGACACATTATAGAGTAAGCAAACGGTAGAAGACAACAATAATTGAAAACGAGAACCGACTCACTACTGTAGGCAGCGCGCACTTCCTCTTAAAAATAAGCGCACGCTGCTCCGTATTTTTTTTGCTCGTCCGGATAATTGACGTTCCGGTTGTTTGACGACCGGATAAACGACGTTCTACTGCATTTCATTTTTGCTGCGGGCTCGGGCCTGGATTTCTTGCCTTGTTTTCTGTACTCCTTCCGAATATTGATGCTGATACCATCTACAAGCTCTTGAAATGAATTTTTGACCACGCAAAGACCTTTTCGTCATCCTGTTGTATATCATCGAATAAGGTGTAGAATAGTCCTCTATTCCGTCATTCCAAAACCAATGGATGGACCCAAAATTATCTTTTTGTCGTTGAAGTCTCTTTCTCCTCCGTATGAGGAGCATGGCAAGAATTATATCACCTTCTACGTTCTTGTTTACTGGAAAACTGACGAGTTCTTCGCCGGGTATCGAACACTAACAGGGCCACCAACGCTTGGTAGAAGTGCCACTAACGCTTGGTAGAAGCGCCACTAACGCTTGGTAGAAGCGCCACCAACGCTTGGTAGAAGTGCCACCAACGCTTGGTAGAAGCGCCACTAACGCTTGGTAGAAGCGCCACCAACGCTTGGTAGAAGCACCACCAACGCTTGGTAGAAGCGCCACCAACGCTTGGTAGAAGCGCCACCAGTGCTTGGTAGAAGCACCACCAGTGCTTGGTAGAAGCGCCACCAGTGCTTGGTTGAAGCACCACCAGTGCTTGGTAGAAGCACCACTAGTGCTTGGTAGAAGCGCCACCAACGCTTGGTAGAAGCGCCACCAACGCTTGGTAGAAGCGCCACCAACGCTTGGTAGAAGCGCCACCAACGCTTGGTAGAAGTGCCACCAACGCTTGGTAGAAGCACCACCAGTGCTTGGTAGAAGCGCCACCAACGCTTGGTAGAAACGCCACTAACGCTTGGTAGAAGCGCCACCAACGCTTGGTAGAAGCGTCACCAGTGCTTGGTAGAAGCACCACCAGTGATTGGTAGAAGCGCCACCAACGCTTGGTAGAAGCGCCACCAGTGCTTGGTAGAAGCACCACCAGTGCTTGGTAGAAGCACCACCAGTGATTGGTAGAAGCGCCACCAACGCTTGGTAGAAGTGCCACTAACGCTTGGTAGAAGCACCACCAGTGCTTGGTAGAAGCACCACCAGTGCTTGGTAGAAGCACCACCAGTGATTGGTAGAAGCGCCACCAACGCTTGGTAGAAGCGCCACCAGTGCTTGGTAGAAGCACCCCCAGTGATTGGTAGAAGCACCACTAACGCTTGGTAGAAGCACCACCAGTGCTTGGTAGAAGCACCACCAGTGATTGGTAGAAGCGCCACCAACGCTTGGTAGAAGTGCCACTAACGCTTGGTAGAAGCACCACCAGTGCTTGGTAGAAGCACCACCAGTGATTGGTAGAAGCGCCACCAACGCTTGGTAGAAGCGCCACTAACGCTTGGTAGAAGCGCCACCAGTGCTTGGTAGAAGTGTCACCAGTGCTTGTAAGAATTCATTGGTGGCGCTACCAACGCACTACGAAGCAGAGCTGCTAAGTGGCCTCGTCTGAAGGGGCCCAAAGTCTGCCGCCTGCGAATGGAACCAGAGTGTAACAGTCGTCTTCAGCTCTTCGAGAATGTGAAAATGCTGACCGGAGAACAGAAATTTCTTGAGGTGCAAAGAAAAGTTGAAATCGCTGGAAGGAAGACGAGGACTGTATGGTGGATGATCAAACAGCTCCCAGCCAGACTCCTGCAGAACAGTTGCTGTCCTCATCTTACTCCCAGCTATATCCACCTCTCCTTGCATCTCAAAATATTCCTGTTCTCCGGTCAGCATTTTCACACTGACGAAGAGTTGGTTGCATTCGCAGGCCGCAGTCTTGTATGACACAGGACTACAACAGTTGATACATCGCCATGACATGTATCTCAATTCGTTTGGTGCCCTTGTCGAAAAATAGCTGACACATTGCTGTACCTGTTGGAAATAAAGTGTTGCATATAACCAGGTTGTTCTTTATTATAGGGAAACTTACTTTTTGGATGCACCTCGTAATTGGGAACTCTCGGGTTGACCGACTGAAAAGTGATTCCATAAATGCAATAACTGAGGTAAACAGGTATATCTGGAGGTCACTCATGGAATTGAAGAGGTTGGTTGGTTGGTTGGCTGGTTCCTTAGTTTAGGGGCTGCTACAACGTAGTCATGGAGACCCCTGTACTTTGGGTGTGTGTAGAATCTGTCTGATAACCGGTGTTAATTGTGATGGCTGTATTGGTGTGTGTTATGTGTTTTTAATTCAAGTAAGGACTGCAGAAAGGCATACTGAGGCCCCCGCGATCTTGGGCGAAGAAGATCAGCGTGCTACCATTTACGCCACCGAAGTCGCCCAATGAAGAGGTTTATGATACACCCACTACAGAAGCTACATTGGATGTTATTATATTTTATAACTTTCATAGGATGGCAGTTACTGGAATTATCCTGTTTTATGTTGGTGATCTTTATGGTTCCTGAGATAGCATCGAGGCTCCTGATTTCTGTGTGGAATGTCCATAAGCTACCGAAAGCTCTTTGAGCGCATATAATAGTTTTATTGGTATTAATATTTTGTGTTGGTCTCGAGTGCTATAAATTTCAACTTAAAAGGGCAGTAGTTTTTAAACGTGTGAATTTTATGGGCCATATAGACAACCTAATTTTACCCCACGTCAGTGAGAAGCAAGAACGATAATTGGTCATTAGACCGATACTAATTCTTCCAGTCTGCAAGGTCTATTGGACTACAAACCTGAGATGACGAACGGGAAACGCTTAGCCTCGTGAGGAAAAACTGAGAAGAGGTGGGTTCGGTTGCAACTTCTGCCATCCAGGATGTGGCTTTTCGTGGTTTCTCACTTCTACTCCAGACAAATGCCGGCATGGTACCTAACGTAAGGCTTCTTCCTACCCAACCTCCCTAACAAATTTATTTATTTAGGGTATGGCGTTTAGAGCCGGGAGTGTCCGACAGCATGTTCGGCTTCAATGCGGACACCAATGGGGTAAGCTACAAGTTCCGTTCAATTTCAAGTAGTTCGAACTTTCGCTACCAGATGTACTGACACCTAGTGATGAACGTTGGAACTTTGATAGAGCGTTTCAACGAAACCTAACCTACAATTTAGCTTCAAACAAGTTTAATTTGTGGAAGGTTCTTTCGCATGCCACAAATCTATGACATGGGACCGCCGGCTTTACTTCCCCTCCGAAGGAAGACATGCTGAAGGATTTTAACGCTCTTAAAAAATCCGACGACTTCAGCCGGGTTTGAACCCGCGATCTTGGGCATAGAAGCTCAGCATGCTACCGACTACGCCACCGAAGCCGCACTTACAAATACACACACTGGTACATAAATCACAGAGAAACAGGTTATCAGACAAATGCTACACACACCCAAGTATATGAGGCAACATTGCCATGGTGTCGTATAGCCGCTAAAGAATCAACAACAACAAGAACTGAGATGAGGAGTTGATGAATTTGCTTCATTTATGGGCTCGTGGAAATGCGGACATTAGCCCCGAGTGCTTGGTGCACTGCCTGATAACTTCTGTATTTGAGGTCACTGTAAGTACAAGTTATTTATTTATCGTTTGGCAATATAATCAATGCAAGATTTCCGAGTACAAAGAAAATCACTTTAAAATCGACTGTACATTATTTTTACTATTTACACTATTTACAGTCTCAGGTCTAATGAGTCTATCCATTGGACCACGTCAGGTGTCGCCAACAGGAAGTCGATCCAGTCCCCTCCATATGCCCTCAGAGGACAGTCAGTTGTAATGTGTTGGATGGTTTGATTAGGAGCACCACATTCACACTGAGGAGACGAAATTTTTCTCCATTTGAACAAAGTTCCATTGCATACTCCGTGGTTTGTCCGAATCCTATTGAGAGTTGCCCAAGCCCTCCTAGGCAGATCGGAACCTGGAGTGGATGTTCTTGTAGGGTCCAGGAAGGAGCTCGACTCAGGACAAGCTTTTAGTGTCAATTCACTAATCCACTGCAAGCTGGAATCAAAATGGTTTCTTACAAGCCTCTGGGCATGACAAATGGGTGGCTTCCTGGATTTGAGCCTGTTCATTTGAAGAGAGGGGATGTCTTCATGAATAGGAAGTGTAGGGTGATCCATAATCTTGTAGTACTCCCGTAGCAAGGCAACTTCTCTACGAAGGTGGGGTGGAAGAATATTGCTGAGGGCTGGAAGCCAATATGCTGGTATAGTTCTTATACAACCAGTGATTAGTCTCATGGTGTTGTTCAGCTGGGTGTCAACGAGTTTGACACGTGGGCTATTGAGCCAAACTGGGGCGCAGTATTCAGCCACAGAGAAGGCTAGACCTAAGGCAGAGCATCTTGTAGTAGTGGCAGAAGCTCCCGAAGATGTTCCACATAGCTTTAGCAATATATAGTTGCGGCTTCTAATTTTAGCTGCTGTGCTCTGGAGGTGTTGCTTGTAAGAGAGTGTTCGGTCCAGTATTACTCCTAAGTACTTTGGGAACTAGTTATATTTCAAAATCTTCCCCTCAAGTAAATGTGGGTTATGATTGGGATGGAAGCAGCCATGGCTCTGAGTTAGGCACAACCTTGTATTTACTTGGAGTCAGATTGGGAAATCATGGAGAGCCAATAGTAGGGTGGTTATAACCTACTGAATTCACCCCAAAAGGATTGTTGGACCCCATTCTACCCTCATAGCAGGGTTTACTATCCCATGGAAAAATTTAAGCTATTTTTACCCCCACTGTGGGCTGATAACCATGATGTCCAAGCTTCTAAATTAAACAACAAATACTTACCACCAGTACAGGCCAACGCTAAAGTGTATGTTTCACGAAACTCAAGCTCTTAACCCAGAGGGTGTTGGTTGGTTGCTTAGTTTAGGGGCTGCGACAACGCGGTCATGTAGCCGCGTGCACTTTAGGAGTATGTAGAGTCGGTCTGATAACCGGTGTTAATTGTGATGACTAGGGCTCGGATTCGAGCATATTTGCAGATTTTTTTTCCTGAATAGTACACATTGAAAGAAGCCTTTCGGTGGTATTTTCACCTCTCAGGGACCAACAGAATTGAAATTTATCGAGCATATAAATCCATAAAACCGTGGTTTTCAGAATAGAAGCATATAAATGCATATTCTTGTGGTTTACGTCTAAATAGTTCGTTTTTCTTCGAATTCTCCCCCTGCCCCACTGAATTCAGACCCTGACCATCCTTAAGGTTCAAAAACAGAAATAAATATTAAAAAGCCTATCTGGTGCGAATAATAGAACCGCAGGTTTTTAACCTTTAGTGAGGTCGTTCTCGCCATTGAAAATTTTATTGACTGATTTAAGAAAATCATTCAAAACTGAAAACATAGAAAAAAATCTTGTTGTACAGACCAATGCAGATCTACTTCATTGACTCGCCTAATTATGAACATTTTGTAAATGTCTTTTAAATTGTAACTTTTATAAGAAAACTTCTCTTGAATGCGAGTATATTGCAGTGTATCATACTTACAATTAGAAAATAAAGCTCGTATATAAAAGTATGTTATTGTTTTTATCGTTTCACTTTCCTTTCTATAGTTTATAACGGTGCTTTTCGAGCAGATTCTGCATATTTAACCGCATATAACGTTTTTTTAGCATATATATTGTGCCCAATTGGTCACGGCAGATTGGCATCGAACTCAGGTCCTATCTGAGAAGACCAGGCACATGATGCTAACTAGAATTGAACCATTGATCTCTGAGGGGTAACAGTTTTAGGGAACCCGAAGAGCAATGTGTTAAATAATGACATATGATAATGTAGCATGATTTCACGGCCTGTATGTGAATATCATAGCAGTTTTAAGGTGAAGAATTGTAAGCAAATGCAAGCAAATATACGTTTTCGAAGCATACAAGAACGAAAGGAGGCCAGTTTGACGTTTTACTAATTGCAGTTGGAAAATGGGTGGAGATCGTAGACGCCAAGGGACCTACTTTCGTCTGGAGCGAGGAGGCAGCTCAAAATTAATGACTCGGGTATTCACCGCTTGACAACGATGGAACCTAGGGTAGGGATGACTGCCCACGGAAATTAATTAATTACAGCCAAGTGGAGCATTGAAATGGAGTGAAATGTACACCCAGGTGAATATATTTTAAGAGAGATAATTTAGGAATGATTTTACACTTAAATTAAAGCCTATATCTCTAAATGAACGCGTTACCACCGAGCCTACGCTCGAGAGGAGTGATTTGGTGACTAGCCAAGGGGGAATCACCATGGTGGCGTCCTGACGCGCTGAACTAAGGCAATTAATTGTAATTAATTGGCCGAAGCGATCGCCGGCACGCGAACGTTTATGAAACCTCCACACTTAAATAAACAAGGTGTATATGTCAGTTCGGCTGAAAAGGTATTATTTCAAGGAAGGAGTCGCAGCCACATGTCCGGTGGACTAGTTTTTACGAGAAACCTTTATAAGGGAGAGCAGTGCCGACCAAGCCAGTTCGTCGAGAGTTGTCTTCGGTCTGTTCTCAAGTATACACGTAACTCATACGCTGCCAGTAAGCGCGCGAAAAGTTAAAGAATCGACGCTCAGCCGTTGAAAAACAATAGAAGAAAGTCATACAGCTTCATAAATAATCATGAAGTGCGTCGAAGTAAAATTAATACAAATATTTGTCTATTATCTGACGCAAATATAAATTCGCTACAGCGAAAAGGTAACTTATAATGTTTTTGAACATTACATATACCAGGAGATATTGTCAGAGTTGTATATGACATTATCATCAGGATCACTACAATTATGGGAGCCTGGGAAGCATCGCCACTTAATCTTGACAGTGAGCTGAACGATATTGCAGGTGACGAGGATCGAACGTCCGTAAACGCTGTTAGATTTTCACGGAGACCAGCGGTTGGCGTAATTGCATCGCATCTCTGAGATCAGGCGTAGGAGGAGTCCGATTAAGGTTCAACCTGTGAAGTAGTGAATAAGTGTACATAAATTGTGTAATAGTGATTTAAAAGTGTTCATGTGTATAGTGATTAATATGCATTGTGTAGAAGTGAAAGAGGCCACTGATAAGAGTATGTTTATCATGTGGGAAATGTGTGAAATTACGTGTTGTGAAAAATATAACATGATGGCTTAAATCAAGCGTCATGGTAGGCCTGAAGCTGAGGTGCTGGTACTATCCAGCGAAAATTAAAAAGTGAGTACCAATCTACAATGTTATTATAATTAAATAGTTCACCATATAACGATTTATCACTTTGAGACTAAGATGTAACAGTCACTTATTGAACGAGTTTTCACCACTCGTCTTGAATAGAATATGGCTTGGAAGGTGATTTGTTTAGGGCCATTCAGGCCGAAAATAGTGATGGATGTAACTGTAACGTTAAATGATAATAATAATAATCTGGGGTCGGCAACAGTAAAGTAATAGGCATTTTTGGCCTAAATAATGTTCAAAGTGTGTCATGTCTAATATAAAGATACTGTATTTTGGTAAACAGTAGGAATGTAACGTGGAATATAGCGAAATACGAGAGTTTTTCAGTGTCAGTAAAATGTTGAATGAATATTTGATATGGTCAATTCTTAGGATTATATTTGAGGACCATCAAAGTAAAGTAAGCCAGTAAATTTATACCTTGTTGTTAGGAGCTATTTGAAGCTTTGGCTTAAGTGTTATTACGGAGAGAACGCGGGTGCCTTAATAATTGAGTCATCTATGTGAAGTATTGTTTGAGCCGCGTGTAAGCGTGCAGAGTAACCTAGAATCCAGTGATTTACGTAAATATATTGCGGGGACCAAACTAATTTAGCTTGCGCGTTAGGTGAGAAGTTGGCTAATCTACGAGTTGGTATCGCTGTTGAGCATACTTTATTATTCGCAGCGAATTGGACAGAGCCTGTCTGTATCCATCGCTTGCATGAATTATGGCCACGAGTGAGGTCCGTCGAGACTCCGTGAGCATGTGTATAATGATCTACCCTGAGAGGTAAGGATCATATTCGTCGTTTAGGAAACGCAGATTTCCTCATGTTATAATTGTGACAGCTGCTGGTGAGAATCCTGTGTTCTCATTATGATGCGCGTCCAAAAGCCACTAGTATTCACCATAGAACGACAAGACTATCACAGGATCCATCCCCAGCCATGAATGTTAATAAGGAGCCAGTTGTGCCCGATACACTTTAAAGATAGGTGTTATATAATTAAATGACTCAATTACTTAGGAACCACACTAAGCGTATCTCTGCTGTATTGCAATTGTAAACAAACCTGACCTTGCCAGCAGAGGAGAAAGAGTGGGTTGGCCCACTGAGTCGAGCAGCCATCTTCTGCCGTGGCCGGAACTAATTTTTATTGCCCGCTAGGAAGAGGGGACATCGGTCCGCCAGTCCTTTAAATTATGGTCATAGTGGGACACTGAAGAATCTCGATATTTCAATATGCAATTATGATATGAGTGTAATGATGATGCCAAGTGAATTAAAAGATGTGTTGCAACACACATACATTGTTGAATCAAAGAAATCGGATAATATTTGGCCCAGTTATTCTCTGAAGAAGAACACTGAACCAAATAAAGTGTTAGGCATCCATTTAGAATGCATTTTTGCCAGTTCACGCTAATTTATGCAGACGGGTATGTGATTTCTAAGAACATGACACATTTGTAACGATAATAATCCCGACAAGACCCAGAGAATCGTTGTATGGTGAAACTATAAACAATTCTATCCATGTTTATTTTGGAAGGGAGAAGTACCACTTTTTAAGCGTTTCATATTGGTGGAAAGAAGGAAGATGATTCACACGACACAACAAATATTTGTTAATTAAGACATAAAATAATGAATTTATGCTAATCAAAGTAAATGCCATGAGAAACGGAGTAATGTTTTATTGTTTCAGTATTTAATGTCATTTAGATGTGATATGTGATTTTTATGTTGTAATAATCCAGTTATATAAAAATTGTGTCACATGATGAACAATATGGAGACCCATAGAAGTCTGAAAGTATCAAGGATAGGATGCTAGAAATAGATTTGATTGCAGTATTGCAATAATGAAGAAGAGACTCACAAAATAACCCTATTTTTATTTGTGGGAATTAAATATAATTTGTCCTTTATTTGTATTTGTTGTATAGCCATGATTTTATACCAGTAAATATTTTATTTTTAGGAATATGTTGTGTATTTCATGTAGAGTAGTTACCTGGTAGACTCAAATCCTGAGCATGTGGTCGTATGGTGGGCAGTAACGCCCCATACCTCGAAAGACCGTGAGTTAGCTGGGATACGAACACATGTTCCACATGATGACAGTTGGGTACAATATCGAGCATATAATGGGTTTTTCGAGCATATCTATCGAGCATAAAACACATGGTTTTCGAGCATATTTGTAGATTTTATCGAGAATATCGATCCGAGCCCTAGTGATGACTGTATTAGTGTGTGTTATCGAATTTTAGGTAGATTTCATTAGAAAGCTAACTATTGCAATGGGTACCATGTTTCGACTTCCGCAAAATTTTGACATATCTTCGCGTTTCACATCCCCCAGACCCCAAAACCACCGTCAGTTCAAAAGTTTATGTATAATGTATGTATATATATCAGTTTCTTTTGGACACGATAACTGCCGTAATTTTGCACCAATCACTTTGAAGTTTTTACATAATATGTATCCCTATAAAATATCACTCGAATTCGTTAATGGGCAAAATCGGTCAAAGGGGGTAAAAATGGGGGGCTTTTTTTTCGAAAAAGTGAAATATCATTATAACTCTCTTAATATGTGAAATATCGAATCCCTTCAAAGTTGATATTATGTGTCGGATAAGTGCAAAAAATTTATGTTAAAAAGGTTTTTTGATAGCATCAACCATTGACCAAAGGGGTGGAAAAAGTGGGTTTTTCGGGAAACATTAATCATATCTCTCTTAAGGGGGGACGTACATGAAAATGTCAGAAAATGTCATTTTTCGATTTGTTTTTTATCAATTAGTACAACTCATTGACAATACTTTCCACAAGTTTCATAATGCAATTCGCATCCTAAGTGCCATAAAATAATTAAATGTACATCATTTCATTTTTCGTTAATGCCTTTGGTGTACAAAATTCATATGTAGCCCCGTGTACTTTAGGAGTATGTAGAGTCGGTCTGATAACCGGTGTTAATTGTGATGACTGTATTAGTGTGTATTATCGAATTTTAGGTAGATTTCATTAGAAAGCTAACTATTGCAATGGGTACAATGTTTCGACTTCCGCAAAATGTTGACATATATTCGCGTTTCACATCCCCCAGACCCCAAAACCACCGTCAGTTCAATAGTTTATATATAATTTATGTATACAGTATATGTATCTATATATATATATCAGTTTCTTTTGGACACGATAACTGCCGTAATTTTGCACCAATCACTTTGAATTTTCTACATAATATGTATCCTTATAAAATCTCGCTCGAGTTCGTTAATGGGCAAAATCGGTCGAAGGGGGTAAAATGGGGGGCTTTTTTTTTTCTTCGAAAAAGTGAAATATCACTATAACTCTCTTAATATGTGAAATATCGAATCCCTTGAAAGTTCATATTATGTGTCGGATAAGTGCCAAAAATTTATGTTTAAAACGTTTTTTGATAGCACCAACCATTGACCAATGGGGTGGAAAAAGTGGGTTTTTCGGTAAATATTAATCATATCTACCTTAATGAAGAATTGCAGGAGAGAGATGAATAATCCGACACTAGTATCAGGCGTTATATATTGTCTCCAATTTCACTAAGTCGTGACTTGGCGACGACAAATGCACTTGAAGTTTAACATGTTTAAATTGCTTGGGAAGTGTTCCAAGATATTCTAAATATTTTTATGTTCGACCCTCACTATTGAAAATCCACAGCCTGCTTCCAGTCTCCGACCGGGTCAGGAATGGAATGAATGAAGCCCCCATCTAGCGGCGAGGATATGAACTGTGCCGGCTGCTGAGGCCTGACACACTCCTCTGGGGCAATGATTAAATGAATGACAGATGAAATGAAATGATAGTGGAGAGTGTTGCTGGAATTAAATTTGGACGGGGAAAACGGGAGTACCCGGAGAAAACCCTGTCTGCCTCCGTTTTGTCCAGCACAGATCTCACTTGGAGTGACCGGGATTTGAACCACGGACCCAGCGGTGAGAGGCCGGCGTGCTGCCGCCTAAGGCACGGAGGCTCTCGACCCTCACTATTATGTGTCAGAAAACTGTATCATAATGATGGTCATTATAACACTGTTTTTCATTATGATACAGTTTCTCCAGCCAATCAGAGCTCGTTCATTGACCAATTAGGTAACGATACCTTCACGCATGTGCTCAAAATCCAACATGTCGGACATAAACACAACATCGAACTATAATAAATTACCGACATGGAATGTGCACCGTCCATATGTTCACGTAAAAAAATTGGCGAATATGAGACAGGAAATAGCACTGTACCTTAATATCACCAACTCTAATTTCTACACAGCGCATTGCCTTCAAACGACTCCGGTGACAATATTACTGAGGGACGGCAGATGTAAACATATGGCCTGCATATGGCATTGCAAGCACACAGAGCACATGCGTCGGTCGTTCAGAGATCTTGAAAGACAGAGATATACCCAGCGCTCGCACTGCGATCACAAAATTCAAGTGGCTGACTCTCAACAGATATTTATGAATATTTATGTTAAAACATATAATAAAGTTATAATTTTACGGACAAGCAGAAAAAATCACAGATACCATACGGGAGAGAAGATTGAAGTTCTATGGACACCTTACGAGAATCAGCGATAGTCGACTAACGAAGAAGATCTTTTTAATTACATCACCAAGATAAAAGTGACTACAAAATGGGTAGATGAAATAAGAAAGGATATGGAGGAAGTTGGGGACAGTCCAAATGAGATCTGGAATAGAGAGGTGTTTCGAGGTAGGATTGATGCATTCAAGGGGTTCCAGGAAAAGCAAAGGAGAAGAGCCAAGAACATCTGGTCGGAAGAAAGGAAGAGAATCCACAGTGAAAGGATGAAGAGTTTCTGGGAGCAGAAAAAAGGACTAATCAGCAAGTCAATTGTTTCCCGTGGTCCAAAGTAGGCCAAAATCGAACAAAGAAGAAGAAGAAGAAGAAGAAGAAGAAGAAGAAGAAAGTTATAATTATCGTCGAACATAAACAGTCGTAAGCAACTCGCCACGCTCGTTTTATAAAAATACTCGTGTCTTAATTATAGCCATTATTGGCAACTCCAGCTATCTGATATGACATCTAGCGGTAAAAATAAGAAACTTACCAATTAGGGTACATTTGTCACGTGGTGACTGTTTGTATATGGTTTCTTGTATTGGTAAACAGATCGTGGTAAATTGTTCGTGTCTTTATACATAAGTAATAAGTTTTACTCGTGGATAGAGTGAAAAATGAGTAAAAGCAAAGTGTATTGCTCAGTTTACGGCTGTAAGTCGATGTATAAGAGGGCTGCGGACATATGTTTTCATCACTTTCCAAAAGATGCAAATAGCAATAGCCGAAATGTGATGATACCTAATAATACCTAATAATAATACCTTTCCACCCCGGGAAGGATCTAACACTTGTCGAGGTAGACAGACAGAAGACCTGCGACGTAAGGCCAGCGAAGGTTATTCAGTTTAAAAACAGCTGTCACGATGGGCGCGCTGGTAAGATTGAAGTTACTTGAATAATTAATTAAATAATTAATTATTGGCTGCTTGGTAGGGAGAAGGGATGAGTTTAACTTGTATTAAAACTCGGGGGGCGACAGGAATTGCTTGATTTGGATGGTTAAAAGGTGGGTTTGGTGTTGAATATTTGAATGGTAGCGGAATCACTCATTCTACAGTGGCCACGGGGAGGCAAATTAGGCCTATATGACTCGTAGTGGAATAGCTCGAATATCGAAGAACTTAGCGATTACGAGGTGTAGGCTTGGCGGAAAGGCTGGCTGATCATCAGTTTGACATCAATTCACGATATAAGTCGGAGCTTGGAACAGTGGCGTCTGGTTTGCGTGGATGCTAGTCTCGGAATGATAAAAGTAGCACAGCTTCGGTGTGTTATTTATTTGTTTATGTACCGTATTTCTCCATTTGAATGTCCTCGGCGTTGACTCAGGATCGACATTTACATTATATTGCGCATAATAGTACCGAAATAATGTCCAAAGTGTAGCCCTGTGTAAATTTGAATCAGCTGATCTACATCACCCATAAAAACTGATGCTTGATAATATGCAAATGACACCAAAAAATCCAGTGGAACACACAAATTAGATCACGTGTATCGCACAGTTATACATATATACAATTAAAAATAACACTGTCATTACTTTAGAGACCATATTTACTGATTATAACCGAAAAATAAAAAGTGTTCCATATCAAACGCGTGTTATTGAGTATTTTAAACCCTACTTATTCAGACCGACCGCAGCGCCCCAAGTGTTAGTTTGAGTTGCCAATAGGCTCGTTGGATAATGCACTATTGTGTGGTTGATACATTGTTGTAGACATCTCCATGCAGGGCAAGTGTTTGTCTGTGATACGATAACACCGTACAAAATGGACGATATTCTCCTAATAATTACCTAAAACTTTTGTCTGAAAGAATTTTTGATACAACCCACATTACGCCAAGGGATGAGAAAAATGATTTCGGAATTAGAAGAAAATGCCAAGAGCCATCAGAGGTTGCCATAACAACGCTTCTAAATTGATGAGGGATGAGCTAACAGAGGTTGCCATGACAACGAGATCACTTTCTGTTTTCCATCTGACTATGTGGGAAGCGGCTTCTGTGACGTAGTCTAGCTGGTAGCATGCCCAAGGTCGCGGGTTCAAAGCCGGCCGAAGTCGTCGGATTTTCAAAGAGCGCTTAAAATCCCTCAGTATGCTTTCCTTCAGAGGGGAAGTCCAACGTTCGTTGCAAGTTACTGGTTGTGGTGGCATCTAGTAGCCATGTTCACAGCTAGGTGTTGTTGACGGTATATTTGGTACCAACATTACTTGAAATTGACCGTCTGCAGTCCTTACCTGAATTACAGACTAATGCAGCCATCACAATTAACACCGTTTATCAGACAGATTCTACACACACCCAAAGTACACGGGGTTACATGACCGCGTTGTCGCAGCCCTAAACTGAGGAATCAACCAACATCTCTGCGGGAGATAACATTTGACGTGAAGAAGTAACAAACTGTTAGATAGTTACACATCAGTTCCTAACCTTGCATAAGGACGTGTTTTTTATTATTATTATTTTATTTTTTATTTTTAGCGTATGGCTTTTAGTGCCGGGAGTGTCCGAGGACATGTTCGGCTCACCAGTTTTGTAGCTGCTTCGAGACGGACACCCAATGGGTGAGCTACAAGTACCGTTGGGGAGGAAAGTTGGAATGGAAGGACGAGGAGTTGGATGGTAGCGGCTGTGGCCTATAGTTAGGGACCAACCCCGGCATTTGCCTGGAAGGAAGATGGGAAAACACAGAAGACCATCTTCAAGGTTGCCGGCGGGGGGATTTGAAACTTCTCGCCTCCCGGATGTGAGCGACTGCCAGCAGTCATGCCGTAACGACCACGGCTAACTCACCCGGTATAAGGACGGTGTGACCACAAGTATAAAAATGGACCCCAAATGACAAGAAGGTTACCGTCCCCCTAAGACAATAAAATGCTAAAAATATGCATAGTAAGACGAAAGAAAAGTTAATTGAGCTCCAATTACATTGTAAAATACTTTCTCGCAATAAATGAGGTCTGATCCTTCTACGAAAACCTGCATATTTTGCCTATTATAGCCTATCCCCTAGTTTGCCCGGTGAAATCTACCTCCACCTTCCGGCGTGCCGAGAGGATTTTTTAAAATTCAAGTAAGGTCTGCAAACGATAATTTCAAGTAGTTCCTACTTTCGCTACCAAATTCTACCGTCCACGACACCTAGCTGTGAACTTGGCTTCTACTAGATGTCATCGCAACCAGCGCCCGGTGACGAACGTTGAAACTTAAGAGCATTATTCAAATCTAACCTACAAATTTTGTTCCACACAAGTTTATTTAGAGGAAGTTTCTTTTACATGCCATAAATCTATGACATGGGCCCGCCGGCTGTACTTCCCCTCCGAAAGAAGGCATACTGAGGGATTTTTAACGCTCTTAAAAAATCCTACGCCTTCGGTCGGGTTTGATCCCGCGACCTTAGGCATAGAAGCTCAGGATGCTACTAACTACGCAACCGATGCTGTCTCTTGAATTATTCTTATAGCTAATGATACATATATTATATATATATATATATATATATATATATATATATATATATTCCAAACCTAGTTACAGTATTCTCTATATTAAGTATTCTTGATCTTATATCCAATATTTGCAAAATTGCCACTAGGCATACATTAAAACAATTGCTGGCATTCAATGCAATCTTCAGCTTGTGATGATTTCTGCGAATGCCCTGTCATTTCCAAGGCACGTCAAAGAAAATGCGATGTCTACTATTCCGGTCCACTAAGCCCTAGAACATTAAATCAGTGGCATTATGAGACTGTCGAAATAACGTTTTGTTTGAAGAGTACTGCGCTCCCTTGTTGTCAAGGTACCAACAGGGTCGGAAGCTATGCCGAAGCCCGCTGGGTGTTGTAATTGTTCCACAAGAGACGAGCGAAGCTCATTAAAAATGTATGCAAGCGAGAGGAGGCTGGGCGCAGGGGAATCACATTAATGCTCGAGCTCAAACAGCGCGTCATCAGCAATAAACAGCTGCTTACTGCCATTATAGCTGTCGTTTATAATAATGTATCACCTGCTTTCTCCCTTATAACTGTCATATATTATACGTGGGTATTTATCTCGTACCCTTATTGCTTCCCTGCTTTCTCCCTTATGACTGTTTGTCCCACAGCTAGTCTGTTTTGAGGATCTAGTATTGCCATTTCTTGAACATCTTTCTCATTTTCTGTCAGCCGGATGGAACGAACTTTGTTATTTCTCCAGAAGGTGAACAGACGGTTTGTGCGTATGTTTGGAGACAATCGTGATACATGGCCATAAAAGGCTATCCTTCTCTTTCGAGCAGAGTCCGCGAGTCATTCTGTTCGAGTATGATCAATATTATTACAGTAGAGTCTCGCAAACTCGGCACTCGGTAACCCGGCACTCCGGATTTCTCAGCCACCCTGACAGGATAAAAAAAATCATGATTTTTGTTTGGTTTTTGTGTTTCCGCACAGAGCGTTATTTTGTTTTCTTTCGTCTTCTCCGTCAATGGAATTTTCGACAGTTAAATACGACGCAAAGCAAGTTAGTTGACCTACAGTTCATAGTAAGAAGAGTAACGACGACCTGATAAATACAGGTACTGTACAGTAAATGCACAAACGGTTGGCAGTAAGAAGAAAACAAATGGTTCTCGCGCAGAGCGTTGTATTTATTTGATTGCGCATTCTCCGTGACACGCAGCAAGACATTCTGTTGGATGCAGATATTGTAGCGGCTGTCACAAGAAATGATGAAATCGACGATCATGATGAAGTTGAAGATTGCGGAGTAGTGGAACCAAAAATCACTCATACCGAGGGACTTAATGCCACTGAAACTACTCTTCGGTACTTTCAAACCACAAGGTGCATCCGCTATGGACATTCTGTTCGCCGTCTTCGTGACGAGGCTTCAATAAACAGTACAGTAGTACAGTACTGAACTACATATTCAAGTACTGTAATTGTAGCGGGTTAGTCGTTTTAAAACTTGTGTTTCTGTTAAAAACAAATAAATGTACTGCATTGCATTACTTTTAAACCAAAACAAACAGCTTGTGTCTTCTTTTCTAACTCATTTCCCGATAACCCGGCATTTTCGCGAGCTCGGCCACCCTTCGGTCCACATTAGGCCGAGTTTGCGAGACTCTACTGTAATATTAATATAAAGGTGTAGCCTTAGCTGCCTGGTGTGCATATTTTTAATGCCGAATCATCTAGGTGATCTACTGTACAATCTGTGATTGATCTTAAATTAATTTTAAACAATAGAGAATCTTGTATGGTTTGTCGATATATATTTTGCAGTTTCGCTCAAATGTACTTGTTACATTTTAAGAGCGTTAAAAATCCCTCAGTATGCCTTCCTTCGGAGGGGAAGTAAAGCCGGCGGTCCCATGTCATAGATTTATGGCATGTTAAAGAACCTTCCACTAATTGCACCTGTGTGAAGCTAAATTGGATAGGTTAAGAATATAAACAACGCTCTTAGGTTTCTACGTTCGTTGCCAAGAGCCGACTGCGGTGGCCTCTAGTAGCTAAGTTCTGAACTTGGCCTAGTAGTCGTTGACGGTGGCGCTTGGCGGCAAAAGTAGGAACTATTTGAAAAATTCTAAGTTGCAGTACTTAAATTAAAAATCAGATACCACACACTAATACAGTCATCACAATTAACACCGGTTATCAGACAGATTCTACACACACCCAAAGTACACGGGGCTACATGACCGCGTTGTCGCAGCCCCTAAACTTAAGAACCAACCAACCGTACTTGTTACACAACCTGGACGAAACTCTGCAACATGAATTCCATTTTAATTGATGTTGTCTTTTCAAATAAGAGAGATTTCTGTAAAGCTCCGGTTTTATTGACCGGTAGTTGAACCCGCCCGACGCAATTAGCGCTGGGGGGTGGGAGAGGGTTATGAACTTGTCTCTACGCCAACATGTCCTCAGACAGTAGTAGAGGCGATGGTCGTGCACGAAGCTTTATTGGTTAATGACTTCCGGATCACGCTCACACCAAACAGTTCCGCACGCCTCATGTTCACATGAACACTGTGTTTGGAGGTAATGGGATAGTCAGTTCAATCCGCTTCTGTCTGATTGAGTGACTGCAAATACCATGAGTATCTTATTTTATGTTCGACCCTGACTATTATATGTCAGAAAACTGTACTATAATGAGGCTCATTATAACACTATTTTTCATTATGAAACAGTTTCTCCCACCAATCAGAGCTCAAGAAACAGTTGTTTGACCAATTAGATAATTAGATGCACTGTGTTCCACGGCCTTCTAATTTAAATTTCATTGCCTGGCCTAGTGTCATAGTAGGGCAATCGAGGAGTCCATGGTCAAATACAAGGCATTCTCTGCGTCTCATGCGCTCTGTTCAGTACATACAACTGGCGAAATCTCGACAGATATTTATGAATATTTATGTTCGAACATAAAATAGTTATAATAATTATCGTCGAACATAAAGAGTCGTACGCAACTCGCCTATAATGGTAATTAAGACACTCGTATGAAAATTATAAAACTCGCATACGCTCGTTTTATAAACATACTCGTGTCTTAATTATTGCCATTATAGGCTCGTTGCATAATGTACTAATATAATAGTACAGGAAAAATCTTGCATTTCTTGAAAAGTCAACGGAAATATATTTATTAGTTTATAAAGATATTTAAACAAGACTATAGCCCCTGCCAGAACTGTATCGCGTCCAACCCGCAAAACAGTCAAGCCGGGCGGGTGGTCTATATTCACGGGGCGTCCACAAGTAACCAATCGTAACAAATGAGCATTCAAAAGCAGTGACACTGATTTCATAAATGTCAACAATTTGTTTAAAACGTGCGGTTATATAAATATACAAGACGATAGCCCCTGCGAGAACTATATCGTGTCCAGCCCGCATAACAGTAAAGCTCGGCGGGTGGTTTGACACACGTGGGAGTTCATGCACAAGACCTCTAGTATAACATAATACCAATACCGAACACTCTCAGCAGAAACAGGTGACGCACCAAGTGCCTTGGCCCTAGGACTATAGTGTAACAAATAGCATAGAACGCTAATACAGGATACTCCACGCTAAAATACTGTAGATGACATCCATTAAGTGGTGTTCCTAGCGTCATGGCCGTATGTTGTACACAGTAGCTTGGCGGATAGAAGCTAAGTGGAAAATCCAGCGAGTGTTCGTAATTATTGTTCTAAGTATTTGATTGGTCAGCGTCACAACGCCCCCTGGTACGTACCTCTTAGTAAAGATTGCACATCATGAAACGCTTGTGAAATGCGGTTTGTGCGACAGTTGGATTCATTAGAATGTCAACCGCAGTTTATATCAAGATAATGGTGTTGGATTGGACTTATCTTGAGTGATCTGAAATAGTCCGTTGACAAAAAAGCACCCGATAGGGATTTACAATGTGCCCGTTGTGTTGGGAGATCGAGGAAGACGCGTTGGAAATCTGTAGAGAAGTAAGTCGTATTTTAAAACGTAAGGAGGAGGAAGGTAATTGTAGTTTTACGTGACCGTCAACCTCACAATTAAGAGCCACGGGACCTCCTTTTTACGTGGAATCCGAAACACAGGACATGGAATTTCACTTTGAGAATCTCACATGCATTTACCTGGAATCGAACCCGGTCCTTCGCGGTGAGAGCCAAACATAAAACGTAAGATGCTACGTGACCATTATTTTCCACTCTAGTGCATCTGTTCCTGAAAAGACAGTACGCGTTAAGTCAAGCACGCTGATGCCAGATCTACTGCAAGGCCAGGCACATGCCGTAACAATATTGAAATATGTAAAGCCGTTCTTTAGTGATTTCAAAGTACTGTAGAACATTATGCAACGAGCCTATAATGGCAATAATTAAGACACGAGTATGTTTATAAAACGAGTGAAACGAGTTTTATGTTCGACCCTGACTATTATATGTCAGAAAACTGTACTATAATGAGGCTCATTATAACACTATTTTTCATTATGAAGCAGTTTCTCCCACCAATCAGAGCTCAAGAAACAGTTGTTTGACCAATTAGAAAATTTGATGCGCTGAGTTCCTCAGCCTTCTAATTTAAATTTCACTGCCTGGCCTAGTGTCATAGTAGGGTAATCGAGGATGCCATGGTCAAATACAAGGCATTCTCTGCGTCTCATGCGCTCTGTTCAGTACATAAAACTGGCGAAATCTCAATAGATATTTATGAATATTTATGTTCGAACATAAAATAGTTATAATAATTATCGTCGAACATAAACAGTCGTATGCAACTCGCCTATAATGGTAATTAAGACACTCGAATGAAAATATAGAATATCGCTCGTTTTATAAACATACTCGTGTCTTAATTATTGCCATTATAGGCTCGTTACATAATGTACTATTATAATTTCCATACGAGTGTCTTAATTACCATTATATAGTCCAGGACACCTTAAATAAGTTACTAGGAAACCAACATGGCCGCCACATTTGGTGTTGCCAACTTACATCATTTAACACCAAAAAGTCAGCACACACATCCATGTAACACGTATCGCAAATGATCCAAACTAAGTAAAGACTCTTTTACGAAAATACGTTTTAAATGAAGTTGTGAAGCAGTCCTTGCTCAAGTTAGGGACGTCTTGGTCATCAGTCCTCGACAGTAACTCTTAAGCAGTATTATGGTAGTGAAGTTAACTTAAATTATCTCTTCTAGATTGATTTTTCAAGCATCATATAAAATGCATAAGAACAGAAACATTAATACTTACTCAATTATTTTCGCCAGGGAGCTAAAGATGAGCATGTTCATTTCTTCTTATAGGCTATATTTTTATAATTAGTCCAAAAATGCGGACCATTCTGTTTTAAGATGAGTGTTCAGAGAATGATTTAGGAGTAGGAGAGAAATATAATAGTAGGGTACATATTAGCTTGTTATTTCTTTATTTTTGATAAGTACCGTTCTCATTTCTTGCATGAATTGGCAACTCAAACTAACACTTGGGGCGCTGCGGTCGGTCTGGATAAGTAGGGTAAAAATACTCAATAACACGAGTTTGATATGGAACACTTTTTATTTTTCACTTATAATCAGTAAATGTGGTCCCTAAAATAATGACAGTGTTATTTTTGATTGTATATATGTATAACTGTGCGATACACGTGATCTAATTTGTGTGTTCCACTGGATTTTATGTATCAATTGCATATTATCAAGCATCGGTTGTCAGCTGGTATCTGTTTTTGAGCAGTTCGAGTCATGGCGCTGTTACTTTAAAAGCTATATTTGAGTTTGCTCACTGTACCATAGGCTGTAGAAATTATTTGCTGCTTGGTAGGGCGAAGGGATTAGTTTAACTTGTATTAAAGCTCGGGGGACACAGGAATTGCTTGATTTAGATGGTTCGCTGGTGGGTTTGGTGTAGAATATCGGACTGGTAGCAGGTTCTCGCGGAGTAGATATTTACCCTGCGAAGTCAAATTAAGCCTATATGACTCGTAGTGGAATGGCTCGGATATCGCAGAGCGAGGTGATGGCGATTGGTAGGGTATTTGGAAATGAACTAGGGAGGGGGAAGGATACCTGACTGATGAAGCTTGGCTGTAGTCGGCTGGTGTAGGCCTAGCTGTCTTGGTACGGCTTGGCTCGGCTTAAACAGTGAACAACCAGTCCTGTCGTCAGTGAGTGTAGTGGTGAGTGGTCCAACCCGCTCCTGTTGCCCGTATTTATTTGGTATCGTCACCTTTTGGCTATTGCTATTTACATCTTTTGGAAAGTGATGAAAACTTATATCCGCAGCCCTCTTTTATGCATCGACTTACAGCCGTAAACTGAGCAATATACGTTGCTTTTACTCATTTTACACTCCATCAACGAGTAAAACTTATTACTTATGTATAAAGACACGAAGAAATTACCTCGATCTGCTTACGAATACAAGAAACCATATACAAACAGTCACCACGTGACAAATGTACCCTACTTGGTAAGTTTCTAATTTTTACCGCTAGATGTGATATCAGATAGCTGGAGTTGCCAATAGGCCTACATATATGAAGGCAGAATTGAGACAAGCTGTTGAAAGCCCGTTGGCAAATCCCTATTGAGATGCAAGAAGATGGTTGATCCAATGCTTAGGCCTAAAACCATTCGAACTAGTCGTGGATTTTAGGGGCATTAGACTAATGGCAACTCGAAGATTTCTTCTTGGAATGGTAGAAAGCAGCAGTTGGTTGATTTTGGGGCTTTGTGACATCATGGTCATGTAGATCTGTGTACTTGGGCATGTGGAATTTGTCTGATAACCTGTGTTATTGTGATGGCTGGATTAGTGTGTGCATTTATTATTCAGATGAGGATTGGGAACGAGGTGGCCATGGCCTTAATTTAGGAACCATCACGGCATTTTCCAGGAGTAGAAGCGTGGAAACCACTTCCAAGATGGCTAAGATAGGAATCGAACCCTCCTTTTCTCAGTTTTGCCTCATGAGGCTGAGTGTGCCTTGTTCCATCCCTCAGACCAAAATTAAAATTTCTTGGCAGAGCTGGAAATTGAACCTGGACCAACTGCCAAAAAATGCTAGCCGCACAACGCGAGATGGTTGGTAGAATAGTCTCCTGACCTCTCATCAACCGGCACATTAAAAGCCACTTGTAGAAAATTCAATGAATTCACTGAGAAATTGACGAGTTAAGTACAGGCGTTGAAAGGCAAGCTTTATCGACGGAGTAATATCTTGAAAATTATAATTATAAGATACCAACCACACAAAACAATTTTCTGTGGAGAGCTGAGATATTTAAATTGCGAGAGCGGAATATATGAGAGGGAATTGAACTGAGGCAGCGTTGTCGCGAATGGGTACGTCCTCTACACTTCCACTCATTTCTACATGATCATAATAATAGCATTATCATGACGAATACAATACATAGTGTTATAACTGACCGAGTTCAAGTGCGCCCCGCTGTTGGCCAGCGCTAGTGGTGCAGACCCCCAACGCTACAGTCAACCGCAGTCAGATGTTCAAGAATGGGATACGCGCTGGCCTGCGTAAACCTCTTTACGAAGGCTGCGGTTACGCTGATTACATCAAATTTTCAGTGCATATTCTAAAATAAAATAATAGCCTGCCTTCAACCAAAAATGTTCAAGGCAAAACGACATACACTTGAGGTGTGATGAACCAAGTAGAATACTTAAATTAGCCTAAATATATTGTGTAATGATGAATAATAATTATGGAAGTGATGTCCTAATAGATGTTTTCTCCTTCGCTGTCTGTAACCCACCCGCTATGCCCTTTTATAAAACGACATATACTGTAGTGAAATTTCAGATTAATTCTGTACCATGTATCGCTCTTTTTTCTTTTCGCTTTCACTTTGATAATATATCATTTTCATACCTTATTTCATCTCTTGGCGGGAGGGGGGGGGGGACATTATCAATTGTAACTACTAACCTTGATCACTTCTGCACCGGATATATGTGCTAAATCACTTAAACATGTGTTTTTATTTATTGTATATTTAACAACCGCAGCCATGTTCGGCAGCATATTTGGTATGTGAAACTGCCGCAGTGAGCGATCACATTGACGCCATTAGTTACCAACATATCCGATACTAAATAGGCCTACATTAGACGACACATGTAATGTTGTAATTATGTGAGAAAAAGAAACAAACGAGCTCTTCCTGGTTAGACGACTGACTGGACGAAACCATTTGTCGCTACTTGGTTAGACGACTGTCTGGACGAAAATTACCGATTGCACTACAAGCAAGGAGGTCTGGGCATAAGCCCCAGGTTAGGTTTGTTTTGTATGTAGAACAGTATTTACCACTGTAATGAACGCTGATCGCAAGAATTTCATGTTTCGAACTAATCGGGTAAAACCAGCGCCTCACTGTCTAAAAGTTATTGGTCTAGGCACAAACCATGGGTTTGGATGAAAATTATTGACGCGTGTCTACCCCCACTGTGCATGACAAAATCCAGGGGTGTTTGTATGGCCTAATGAATTAACAATTATTGGTCTAGACAAAAACAGCTTGCTCAATCCATTGCGAACTGGTCCAAACTTGGCGCTATTTTGCTTCATGGTACCGCGCTTATACAAAGTGGTAGTGAATTGGAATTGGCAATTGGCAATACTGTACTTGTGCATAATTAACAGCGAAAATGGCGGACTCAGCTGGAATTCCATCTATATAAGTCGTGATCCTATTTGGGACATCCTGAGATCTGAAAAATGCACACTTTGTCACGAACCTGGAAGTAAAATGGATAAGGGGCACCTGCCACATTGCAACAAACTTGATCTGACTGCTAGAACTTCAGGAAACCTCACACAACTCTATTGGAATGCAAGAAAGCTGATGGATTGGAATCTGGGCTAGCCATAAGAAACAACAACAATGCTTTAATATGAAAAAATTGAGGTAACGCGGGCCGCGTTAGCTAATATATAACACCCCTCGGTTTTTGTCATGCCCAGTGGGGGTAGTCAAGCATCAATAATCTTTATCCAGACCAATGGTTTTGCCTTTTATTTCATTATTCTCGTGTCGTGAATTTTAAGAATGTCCAAGCTGTGTAGTATAGGCCTACGAGATCTATGATATGTTTAGTTTTCTATTACCGTATAATGTATAGCCTACAATTATCGTTACCTGTGTGCTACTAATTCTAGCGCAGCCATCACAGCATACAGTCACAATCATGTCCGATGCAGGTGAATAAGCCACTTTCTACTTTCATTCAGAATTAATAATACAAGTAGGCTATAGCTGCGACCAATATTTATAACTTATTGCAACCAGTGGCTTCGCCCATACCGTGTCATCTAACCAAGTAGCGAACAATGACTTTGTCTCACCCAACATTAGTACATCAGTAATTTTCACCCAGACATTCAGTGTCGCAGTAACTTATGTCGAGAACTAAAAGAGAGCTGTGAGATATTGTTGGTATTCTCTGAAAATTTGCATATGTGACTCCAGCGCAGTGCATATACCATGCACATGTGAGTATATGGCTCTTCAGAATGATGATTGATTCATGTTGCACAACCCTTGAAGTTCGTTGAAGGGCATCACACTACTCTGTCGCAACCATGACTGAAACAAATAAAAATAGGCCTAATATAAATATTTTATCTGCCTACTACTAAGTAGGCTATAGGTCAGTAGCCAAGTACATAAGTTATAAGCTTCATAAATAATCACCACTACATTCACTACCACCAACCGAGTGTGAATCATAGACTTGGCCTACTTCCAAGCTTAAGAGTTACATGTGCAATGTATTATAATATTATGGCTGACGGCATTTGGAAGTCTAGAATAATATACATTACTATATTAGAAGGCGAATTGAACCTAAGAATACATTCCCGAGAGAGAACTTACATAGGCTATATTTTAGGTTATGTTTGAATTAGGCCTATACGGAAAATGCAGTCGGAAGACTATTTCAAAATTTCCAAAGACTATTAAGGTTTTTTATTACGTTATTTGTGCTCTGACTGAATATAAAAATAAATAAAACAACGATTAAATAACTCTGTACTTTAAATTGTGTAGGTCTAGGCTAGGCCTACTTACTTAAATTGTAGTGATCTTTGTAGAGTTACTCCAATCCATCTCCAATCTTGTTTTCGTATTTTTTAGGCGTCATGATGAAATCTAAATAAGAATTTATCCAAAAATTAATTAAATAAAAGCTTCGAAACATCTCAGACAAGTGGATTTGACACACACATATCAAGCGTCTATAATAACTGTATAAACTGTTTTAATCGATGTATATTACTAGTACTTACCTTGTACAATTTGTTACAACTTCATTAGACTTGGATTTCCAAAGAAATCTGTGAAATTATTTAAATAATAAGTCATTCGTTACAGTCGTAATTATAATGTTGGCTGACTTTGTGAAAAATGCATTCTGGGAGTTATTGCCAGAAACATGTCGGCAACTGTGTGGTACGGAATTTTACTGGTATTATGGTCTTTGGAGATGGCGGGATTTTAAGCAGGGTTGGCGACAATGTGCTCGCACCTAAAAACAACTTACCTTCGAGAAATGCAACCATAAACACACATATACGTAGGCATAGGGGACGGCTGTTAACGTTGCCTACCCTGTCTTGATCTAGTAACTCATTTAAGCTGTCCCGGACTATAGGCGAGTTGCATACGACTGTTTATGTTCGACGATAATTATAACATTATTATATGTTCTAACATAAATATTCATAAATATCTGTCAATATTCTGCCGGTTGACTTCTTCTTCTTCTTGGGAGTTGTGTGGGCTCAGCATCTGACCCTTACCCAATAACGGATCCCAAAACTTTGAAACATTGTTTATCCTGAAGTTGCACCAACAGATAGCCCACAGGTACTATGTTGGTCATTTTGTTATTTTGGTCAAATAACAACAAAAAATATGCTGTTACAAACGCCTTAAAATTAAAATGTATCGTATTATCAACTAGTTATTCTTCAAATTCGATGCGTATAGAATGTCAACGGAAGGCAAATCAATTTAGCCCAAATAGAACAGTAACGGTATCTGGCGGAAAAGTTTCACATAAGAAATCCATTTACTGAACAGGAGCTGGATTATAATTTCCGTGGAACTAATGTCATACGCCTGCTTCCTCCATGACGTGCTGGTGTGTTTATGTCAACAACTGCATTCACTAATATTGTGGGCGAAATCATACGAATGTGTAGAAATTGGAGTTGCGGATATTAAGGTACAGTGCTATTTCTTTTACAATATTGCCCTGTGTGTTTATGCATTGTAACTACAATGGTTGATCCAATATAGGCTTCATTGTCAACTTTCTAATCATGTAATTCGTGTCCGACATGTTAGATTTTCAGTGCATGTCAGACGCTATCCTTACCTAATTGGTCACGAGCGTAGTGAAACCTGATACGGTATATGCTTATACAAATTTTAATCGACTGGCTTCTAATTCATTTAAATTATTTTCATAACCACAAGATGGCGGCTGAGCGAAATTTTAAAATCCCGCTTTTATTTCTTGTGTCCTAATCATGCGATTGAAATTTGAATGCTACACGTACCCAATAATCTTCATGTAATAGTACATACATCTAAGGCCAAATAATATAAAAATCCAACATGGTGACCATCCAAATTATTTAGACGGTTCTCAATATCTACGAATCTATTACAGCAATCAAACTGGCAATTTGTATGTTGATAGGAGCAATTAATATTAGTAGGATATATGAAAATAGGCTATTTAGTTCTTCACGGAACTACTTGTTTCCCTATTGTTTCTTTTCTTGAGACTTGTTCAAATTTCTTGTTTCCGATTTTATTTCTGAATTGATTGCTGTCCTTAATACCGTCTTTAGATATTTTGAATCGTTCCTGGTCCTCCTGTGTTTCTCTCATGCAACTGGTCTTTAATTTACTTGTATTAATGATGTTAAAAATGTTCTCAGTAAGTCTGGTTTCATCCATCCTCCACAGGTGTCCATAGAACTGTAGGTGTATTTTCCTAAATGTATTTATTTTTTATTTATCTATTTATTTATTTGCGAACTCTCCACTTACGATAAAGCTACAATTTCACTATTTCTGCTTTGTAAGTAATTTCCTCTGCCTCCAGTACTCCTTCATACACTGGCTGTGCTGCTGCTCTTGGTTTTCCGTCCAATCTCTTCCGGTTTTTGTAACATTTATCTCGTCTTGAAACCTTTCCATATCGTGTTTAGTGTTTCGAAACATATGCATTTGTAACATTTGGGCCTCCGTGATGTTAGATCATTCAAAGTCTTTCCGAATTTCTATAATCCATGATGTAGTGGTCTTCTTTTTCCAAAACTAGTCAAAACTTTTTGGATAACTTGGATTTGTCCATTCTGTGCAGGTGTCCAAGATATATTAGCCTCAGTTTCCTTATGGTCACAGAGATTTTTTCTACATTCTTGTAGACTTTGTTGTTGCTCCAAAGTTTCCATCCGGCTTCAGTCTGGATTGGACCCATGATTTTCCGTATGATTCTCCTTTCCAAGACCTCCAACTTTTCTTGTAGTTCATTGAAAGGCATTCGCTGGTGTACAGGCATACTGTTTTGACCACAGTGTTGTAGTGCTTTATTTTGGCATTCCAGGATATGCATTTCTTGTTGTAGAGGTTTTTAGTAAGCTCATAATATGCTCTCTCCGTTTTTGAGATCATATCGCTTACCACAGCTCTTTCTAGATATTTATTTATTTATCTATTTATTTATTGTCCACTTATTATTTTTTATTATTTTGCAATTATTTATTTTTTATTTATCTATTTATGTATTTATTTATGGCACAACAACAAGTCTGTAATGTTCCCGAAAACACATTATACATTTATGAATGACATCGTCGTGTTTTTCGCTATGTACACGACCCACTGAGCAGTAGTCCAGACAGAATAGATTGTCGGAATGGGGTCGATGGACCGTTTATTTCTCTCCAAATTATTCTTAAACCACGCTATGGAGCGAAGGAGACAACGTCTGGCGCCACCTAGAGTGGTCCATAAAGCTCGCTGCCAATGACAGTCTTATTTGAAAAGGTAGCATCCCCATTGAAGACTGCATTACAATAGGAAATGAACTTCACAAGTTTAGAACAGTGTCAATGCCAAATTTCAATAATATATTTCAATTGATGTTGAAAAGATTTCTTACCACACAAAGTAGCTGTCCTCATCTGAGAAAAAAATGTAAAATTGAGCAATTTCCTAAATTGTGCCAATTGTTGATGAGCTACAGGACCCAGGAAGGTTCCAAATTACGAGTCTTAGGGAGTTATATCAAACTAAAAAAAACAATTTCGAAACTCACTTCCAACCTAAATGCTGTTCCGGAGAAACAGCTTAAAATCGCTTATTTCTTTACTCGGTTAATTTCAAATCCTAGCCAAATTAACTTATTTACATAGGCCTACTTCTTTCTTTAACGTGTTACTTGATTGAATACCCTCAGGCGTTTTTTAATTACAAAATCTTCCCTCTGGAAGAAGTTAGAAGGGCTTAAGTGAAACTCGGCATTGATTCACGCTAGCGCTCGTAGTGGTAGAAAGTGCAAACAGTGAATCTAATCGACCGGACATGGTTGTGTTTCCTATGAACAACCATGAGTCTACCGCGTGTTATCATGCCTGCATCTCAAAAGAAACGTCAGTGCGTCCTTGACGATTTGAAAGTGGAGCAAACAAAATTCCTAAATACTCGTTCGTTGATTAAGAAAATGATTTTTTTAGGAATAAATAAAGAATGTATTCTCTTCCTCTATTAAATATATATTTAATTTTAGCCTATTTTCATTTATGAAAAAAAAAATGCCCTTGAGATCACCTTTTGTCCATGTGTCTGTCTGTGTGTGCACGTGTGTGATTCGTGTGTGTATCCCCCTAATTACTTCTAAACGGCTGGAGCTATCTCAATGAAACTCGGTAAGTTCATAGCACAATTCCGGAAGACCCCGACCGTGCCCTTCAAATTTTGTTATGCCTCACCAATCCAACATGGCGGCTGTGCGAAATATTTCACCTGCATTCAATATCTCCGAAATCATTACAGATATCACCCTGCAATTTCGTAGGGTGATAAAGGGAACCTCTGGAAGTTCACCTATGTAACTTTTGAAAACTTGGTAACTACAAAACCAACATGGAGGCCAAGTGAATTTGCGACATTTAAATAGACGTTTCTCGCGATTTAACCTACCAAACGCAATGAAACATGGTACAGTATATGTTAATACACATTGTAGCGCACCGACATCTAACTTCGTTCAATTGTTTACATAACCTCAAGATGGCGGCTTTGCGAAATATTTCACCGGCATTCTATATCTCTGAAACTATTACAGATATCACCCTGAAATGTTGTACGGATATAAAGGGAACTACTGGTAGTTTACCTATGAGACTTTCAAAAACCGGTTAACTACAAAACGAACATGGCGGCCAAGCGAAATGGAAAGTTTTAAATAGACTTTTCTCGCGATTTAATAATCCAAATGCTATGAAACTTGGTACAGCAAATGTTTATACGCATTGTAATGCACTGGCATTTAATTTAGTTCAATTGTTTACATAAACTCAAGATGGCGGCGGTGCGAATTTTTAAATTAAGTTCTTATTTCTTGTGTCGTAATCATGCGATCGAGGTGAAAGTTTGAATAGAGAACCTACGCAATAATTTCCCTTTATTGGTACTTGACTCAATGGCCTATACATATAACAATCCAACATGGCGACCATCCGAAATATTTAGACGGATCTCAATATCTTCGAATCTATTACAGCAATCAAACTGAATTTGTTTATGTTCATGGGAGCTATACACATAAGTTCACCTATAGAACTTTCAATAACCTGGTGATCACAAATCCAGCATGGTGGTGACGCGAATTATAAATATTCACATGAACATTTCTCGCAATTTAACCATCCGAGTGCAGTGACACTTGGTACAGTAAATCCTTATACAAATGTTAATCCACTAGCATCTAATTTATTTCAATTGTTTCCATAACCACAAGATGGCAGCTGTGCGAAATTTTAAAATCTCGTTTTTACTTCTTGTATCCTAATCATGCGATTGAAGATTGAATACTACAAGTACACAATAATATTCATGTAACAGTACATAACTCTAAGACCTACATATATAACAATCCAATATGGCGTCCATCCGCACTATTTTGTCGGTTCTCAACATCCACGAATCTATTACAGCAATCAAACTGAAATTTAGTATGTTGATAGTGGCAATTAACATAAGTAGGTTATATGAAAATAGGCCTTAGTTCTTCACGGAACTACTTGATATTTATATAAACAATTCATGCTTTTGGGCTAATGCCGTGTGTATTTTTAATTTAAACCATACGTTTCGGAGAAACCGTGCCTCCTTTTTCAATGGAAATAAACAATGTGGCCAAAGAAAGTATATCAATGAGATTACAAAAAATATAGATAAATTCCTCTGTTCGTCACCAGAGAGCAGCTGCCAGAAATTACTGTATGGACCATGGTGGAACGGCGGACAAAGTAGTAAGTAACCAGAAGGTAAAGGGGTCGGTGTGAAAATATAGAAACTCCTCGAAGAATGAGGAGGGGGGGGGGGGGGTTAGATGGATATAAGGAAACATAAACAAAAGGGAAGTGTATCTGAACAATACCTAACGTCATACAGTCAACGGCGAAAAAACAGATGGAAACTCCTCCAGTGACGAACAAAGGAGATCAAATCCAGGCTCTGAGCCCTAGAGGGAAAATGTACAATTTTAAATATGTGAAAAACAGAGAGACTGAGAGGAACTATCTCCCTAGATCCTTAATAACTGGTAGCCAAGTGTCACTTAGCTGATATCCAGTGTCTCTGTTAAAATTATTGGGATTTTTACGAATTTCAACTGCCTCCCTTATAATTCTAGACCAGTTGTGCTTAACAAGGGCAAGCGCATGAGCATCCTTGAAACATACATCGTGCCCTGAAGACAGGGCATGTTCAGCTATAGCTGATTTGTCAGGTCGGTTTAGACGGATGTTCCTTTGATGCTCTTTGATGCGAGTTGCAATGGAACGTTTTGTTTGTCCAATGTAGACTTTTCCGCAAGTACAAGGGACTTCATACACCCCAGGTTGTAGTATTGGAGACAATTTATCTTTGTTTAATGCTAAACGTTGACCAATTTTCATCATAGTGCCGAAAACTGTTTTTATCTTGTGCTTGCGGAGAATCTTAGCAACGCGGTCAGTGATGTTGTGAATATAAGGGAGGTTAGCAGTTCCTCTCACGTCGGAGCTCTGAGAAGGTTGTCTATCCCTCCTTCTGGGATGTAGGGACCTATATATAGTGGATTCATTATAGCCATTACCCTTAAACATGGTTTGTAAGGCATGTAACTCTTCCTGAAGAGTTGATGCCTCACAAATACGTTCCGCTCTCTTGGCTAGAGTTGTTATAATTCCTTGTTTTTGTGCTGGGTGGTGGTGGGAGTCCGCATGTAAATAACGGTTAGTGTGAGTTGGCTTACGGTAGACGCTGTGCCCCATGGAGCCATCCGCTTTCCTCCTCACAAGAACATCCAAAAAAGGTAAGCATCCACCTGACTCTAGCTCCATTGTGAAGTGGATTGAAGGATGCAGCTGATTTAGGTGGTTCAGAAAGTGGTTCAGTTTCTCAGAACCCTCCTCCCACACCACGAACGTATCATCCACATACCTCCACCAAATCGCAGGTTTGAAAGACGCCGAAGATATAGCCTCCCCCTCAAAATGTTCCATGAAAAAATTTGCCACGACAGGCGAGAGTGGACTTCCCATGGCCACACCATCAGTCTGCTCGTAATATTTACCATCCCACAAGAAATAACTGGAACACAAGCAGTGGTGGAATAATCGGGCAATGTCCTCAGGAAACAAATCCTTGATGAGTGACATGACCGAGTCCACCGGCACTCTGGTAAACAAGGACTCTACATCAAAACTCACCAAAATAGCATTTGGTTGAACGGCGATGGTTGACAATTTTTCGACGAAATGGGTTGAATCCCTAATGTAGGAGGGATTATCTCAGCAAGTTGCTTCAGCCGCATTTGGGGCGCACACAGTCCTACATTAGGGATTCAACCCATTTCGTCGAAAAATTGTCAACCATCGCCGTTCAACCAAATGCTATTTTGGTGAGTTTTGATGTAGAGTCCTTGTTTACCAGAGTGCCGGTGGACTCGGTCATGTCACTCATCAAGGATTTGTTTCCTGAGGACATTGCCCGATTATTCCACCACTGCTTGTGTTCCAGTTATTTCTTGTGGGATGGTAAATATTACGAGCAGACTGATGGTGTGGCCATGGGAAGTCCACTCTCGCCTGTCGTGGCAAATTTTTTCATGGAACATTTTGAGGGGGAGGCTATATCTTCGGCGTCTTTCAAACCTGTGATTTGGTGGAGGTATGTGGATGATACGTTCGTGGTGTGGGAGGAGGGTTCTGAGAAACTGAACCACTTTCTGAGCCACCTAAATCAGCTGCATCCTTCAATCCACTTCACAATGGAGCTAGAGTCAGGTGGATGCTTACCTTTTTTGGATGTTCTTGTGAGGAGGAAAGCGGATGGCTCCATGGGGCACAGCGTCTACCGTAAGCCAACTCACACTAACCGTTATTTACATGCGGACTCCCACCACCACCCAGCACAAAAACAAGGAATTATAACAACTCTAGCCAAGAGAGCGGAACGTATTTGTGAGGCATCAACTCTTCAGGAAGAGTTACATGCCTTACAAACCATGTTTAAGGGTAATGGCTATAATGAATCCACTATATATAGGTCCCTACATCCCAGAAGGAGGGATAGACAACCTTCCCAGAGCTCCGACGTGAGAGGAACTGCTTACCTCCCTTATATTCACAACATCACTGACCGCGTTGCTAAGATTCTCCGCAAGCACAAGATAAAAACAGTTTTCGGCACTATGACGAAAATTGGTCAACGTTTAGCATTAAACAAAGATAAATTGTCTCCAATACTACAACCTGGGGTGTATGAAGTCCCTTGTACTTGCGGAAAAGTCTACATTGGACAAACAAAACGTTCCATTGCAACTCGCATCAAAGAGCATCAAAGGAACATCCGTCTAAACCAACCTGACAAATCAGCTATAGCTGAACATGCCCTGTCTTCAGGGCACGATGTATGTTTCAAGGATGCTCATGCGCTTGCCCTTGTTAAGCACAACTGGTCTAGAATTATAAGGGAGGCAGTTGAAATTCGTAAAAATCCCAATAATTTTAACAGAGACACTGGATATCAGCTAAGTGACACTTGGCTACCAGTTATTAAGGATCTAGGGAGATAGTTCCTCTCAGTCTCTCTGTTTTTCACATATTTAAAATTATACATTTTCCCTCTAGGGCTCAGAGCCTGGATTTGATCTCCTTTGTTCGTCACTGGAGGAGTTTCCATCTGATTTTTCGCCGTTGACTGTATGACGTTAGGTATTGTTCAGATACACTTCCCTTTTGTTTATGTTTCCTTATATCCATCTACCCCCCCCCCCCTCCTCATTCTTCGAGGAGTTTCTATATTTTCACACCGACCCCTTTACCTTCTGGTTACTTACTACTTTGTCCGCCGTTCCACCATGGTCCATACAGTAATTTCTGGCAGCTGCTCTCTGGTGACGAACAGAGGAATTTATCTATATTTTTTGTAATCTCATTGATATACTTTCTTTGGCCACATTGTTTATTTCCATTGAAAAAGGAGGCACGGTTTCTCCGAAACGTATGGTTTAAATTAAAAATACACACGGCATTAGCCCAAAAGCATGAATTGTTTATATAATAATCCGGGCCGTGAAAGCCTTAATATGCAAATACTTGATATTTATCTCATATCCCTAGAGGTACGTAAATTACCAAATCTATGTATTTGAATGAGTTATTGTGTGGTATGGACTCCGTCATGAGGAACGAATTCATGATGAAAGTTAATAAATGTAAAACAAAAATATTGGAATGCAGCCGAAATAAATCCGAAACTCCTATAGACATCAAATTGGCAGGTAAAAGCTAAAGAAAGTAGGAGACTTCTGTTACTTAGGAAGCAAAATAACCAGTGATGGACGAAGCAAAGTGGATATACAGAGTACCTTGGCTCAGGCAAGGAAAGCATTTCTACAGAAAAGGAATCAGTTGACATCGAATATAGATTTAAGTATTTGGAAGTCATTTTTGAAAGCCTTTGTCTGGTGCGTGGCGCTGTATAGAAGTGAAACTTTGACTATTGGTACAGCAGAAAATAGGAGAATTGAAGCGTTTGAAATGTGGTGTTACAGGAGAATGATGACAATCAGATGGGTCGATAGGGTTGCCAATGTAGAGGTATTAAGCCGAGTGGGATAGGCGAGATGTTTCTGGCGATTGCTAATGAGGAGGAGAGATAGGTTGGTATGATACATACTAAGACACCCAGGAATAGCAAGCTTAATTATGGAAGGAAGTGTCGAGGACAAGAACTGTATTGGTAGACTAAAGTTAGAATATGTTAAACAGATTGCCTTGGATGTAGTGTGTGATAGCTATGTAGAGATGAAACGATTAGCTCAAAACAGGGAGGCATGGAAGCTGCATCAAACTATTCAAAAGACTGAAGACTCAAAGAACAACATGTCCCCTAAAGGATAGTGTTCATGGAAGATCCAGTCTATGACATTAAAGGATGTTTTCAAGATTGAGTTTTTTGTATTTTAAGTCCGAGGTGAACAGTGAACACAAGGGAACGCCATAAAGGACTCCTGTTTCAAATAACAGCTAACCTTATTCCATTCTAGCGCAGTGTATGTTTGGTGTATTCGCCACATTGACATTATAACCACACACAAGAGGCCACCAGTTTAAATAGGAACGGCTCATTTGGAACATAAATAACAAAATAGTGCAGACAACATCATTTCTGTACCTAGTCACAATAATACCTCAATAGAAAACAGGTTAACATATTTACAATACATTAATAATAACGCAGTAGTTAACAATAACATCTATAAATAAGATTGACGCGTTGCACAAGCTTTTACGAACTTATGTAATCTGAACATTGTATGTAGGGTGTTTCAGTGAGAACGTGCAAAACGGATACCAGCAACCCGGGGTGCCACACTGAGTATACAGACATCGGGAACATGTGGTCTACGAGGCCGCCCAAAGGTGCAATGGACGTAAACATGAGAAGTGAATCCACAGCCTGCTTCCAGTCGACCGACCGAGTCAGGGAATGGAATGAATGAAGCCCCCATCTAGCGGCGAGGATATGAACTGTGCCGGCTGCCGAAGCCTGTCGCACTCCCCTGGGGCAATGATGAAATGAATGGCAGATGAAATGAAATGTGAGTGGAGAGTGTTGCTGGAATGAAATTTGTCACAGGGAAAACCGGAGTACCCGGAGAAAAACCTGTCTGCCTCCGCTTTGTCCGGCACAAATCTCACATGGAGTGACCGGGATTAGAACCACGGACCCAGCGGTGAGAGACCGGCGTGCTGCCGCCTAAGCCACGGAGGCTAATGGACGTAAACATGTGTTATACTATTGGGGTGAGCTGAGTAGTTATTTATGCTTGTTGACAGAAAATGTGTGCAGTCATGTAAATGTGTAAACATGGGTAACACAATAAGGTGTCTTCCACGGTTATTTGTTTATTTACAGTAAATGTTTACTGGTACATTATCACACTGGTAGCACTGTAACTGACGACCTTGCCATGAACGGTTCAGAGTTACTTTATTAGTGTGTAAAAACTCATAAAAGTTGCTCAACATGACATCCACCAACCTCGATACAAGCACAGCAATGACTTAAGAGATTTTGTATGACCACGCTACCTCCGGACGATAGAGGAACCACAAACTCTACATTTTATGCCCATCCGTTCACAGACTAGTTTACTGTCAATAAGCAATACACATAACTAACTACTCAGGACGCCTTGTCCGAAGTACACATGCTTACGTCCGAAGCACCTTTGGGTGAACTCGGAGACTACATGTTCCCTATGTCGATATACACTGTGTGGTGGTCCGTATTGCTGGTATCCGTTTTGCACGTTCTTACTGAAACACCCTCTATATTCACTGATATGATGGTCAACTGTGGAAGTCGAAGTCCCTGAACAGGTTACGATCAGGAGTTGGAAGATCCCGAGACAATCTGAGGAGATGGGGCCTCAGTACAGGTGACACGTCTTGCGAATGTGTACAAGAACAAACCACAAGACACATGCTTCATTGCCCTCTGTGCCCTTCATCTTGTGCAGAGGAAGATCTCCTGCAAGCCACTCCGAGCACCTTGGATGTTTCTCAGTATTGGGCACGTGTTATATAAATAGACAATTCTACCCTTATATGTATAGAAACTGTACATTTGTATGTTTCCAGCACGAGAAAGAAATATAGATGAAACACACTGTATATATTTGTGCATAAGTGTAATTCATAAAAATCGAAAATCGTAATTAATTAAGCCTAAGTGAGCAGGATCTGAGGATGAACGCTTGACGAACGAAACATGTCATCCAATTAAGTAGCCCCCAAATTGTGGTACACAAAAGTGTGTTAGTTTGTGCAAAATATCTTATGTAATACTGGCTTCGCCCGGGAACAGTTGTGAATGCAATACCTGATAAGCGCTTCTTTACGATTGTGATGGTCCCAATTTGTGACCAGAACGAAATAATTTTATATATTTTATTATTATTATTATTATTATTATTATTATTATTATTATTATTATTATTATTATTATTATCAATATTTTTTAAGTTTTCATTTTACCTTTTATTAGTTATTATGTTAACTAATATATTTATATCTATTATTATGCGGTAATGTAGAATATTATGGCAATTGAAAGGATTTGGAGCGATACACATTATATTTGAAATTAGTTTGACGCTTGACTGAATATTATTTCTGAAGAAAATTCGAACAAGAGAAGAAAGAGGGTTGTTCACAGAAGGCGGCTTCTTGGAAATGACATAAATAGACACTTATGTCTGTCACATCAAGTATTCTACCAATATACAAATCATACTAAGAAAAGATTCTAAGAAGACTTACCACTAACAATGCTGGGCCGATGAATGAGTCCTTTGCAACTTTATACTAAAGGTGGGCTAGACCTCCCGAGAAATGCTACAAAGAAGTATTGTCATTGTTGATATGTGAAAGGCGAGCTTATATCGCCTAGCGACTTCTGAAGAGGGGTCATACACGTGCTTTACCTGGGAACGTTATATATATGACGGCCGCCCACATGGATTATTATTATTGAATTGCTTGTAACGATTCGATCCCATAGCTGTTATATTTAAAGGGTTATTCATTTATTATCATGTTATTATTATTATTATTAACTAGTACATCCATGAGATGATTTTTATATCAGATAATTGTAAGCGGTTTTGATTATTATATTCAATTAGATTTTTATTAACAATTACTTGTAAAGAGACGAAGTATTATATATTGCAACAAGACTGGCGATATGGACTAACCCTGTGCGTCACAAACTGAACGACGTAGTAAGAATTTCACCACGGCAAACTGCGTCATTTTCCTGAGATGTTAAGAAACCCACTATGGTGTAACCAACACGCCATTTTCTACGGTACGTACGCGTCTAAAGATTACAAATTGTGGTGCAATTAGCCCTCGTGAGAGAATGAACACTGAAGAAAGGGAAGCTTACTGGAGGGGGAGACCGTCGAAGACCACGTGACAACGAAGTCATTAGTACCTGCGACTCCGACAAAAGAAGCATTGATCTACAGCTCTCAATGAAGTAAGGAAGTTGTAACCTTGCTTTCTGGGTCCTAATGGACTGAGCACCGAGAGTCGACACTGAACGATGTCTTGCCGACATCTATATCAATACATAATGGGTTATATCCCTGATCAAGAGTCTTTCTACAGATGGCAACGTACTTAATGAGGATATTTCATAGTAAATGAGATATCACATCATTTTTTTTAAACATAAGCGACGTAACATCGAGATCATCGATCATTTCTTAAATATGACGAATCTTCGACTGGGTGAGCCAACAATTCAATAAAACTATCGTCTCTATTATAATTTAACTTCATTTAACTTTCAATTCATTTTAATATTCATTTTCTTTTAAATAATTAATTGCCGCATTGAGTAATTTTAAATTCAATTGTGTGACTATCACTATTCTGTTTTATTAATATTTTGTTTTTGCATTTAATAAATTCATTCTCTTCAACGTAATGCCTATTTCTTTCATTGTAGTTGGTACTTTAGGGCAATCATACTCCTTGATTAAATACTGGATTGGTTAGATGACTTTGTCTCACTACGGCCCGGGTAAGTGGTTCTCGACTCTACTGCTGATAGCCGAGGTTAAATCAATAAATTTCGATTCACTATCTTAAATAGGAATCTGGCGCTCAACAACTTATTATATTACACTATCACAGGTAAGGTCACACCACAGTGTATATTATTTATTCATATCATGTTTGTTTTATTGAACCACAATAGTCATCAACCACGATGAAGGACTTATTAAAAATGTTACATTTGGCGCCCAACGTGGGACACGAAAACCATTCGGTATTTAGTCAGAGGAGTGTATAATTTCAGTGCAAATTGTCAGTGCTTTTGGGGGACAGTGAAGTGAAGTGAAATTTTGGACGGGCAATTGTTATACGGTGTACTTCAAGATGTCGGAGGAGGAACAGAGGCAGTTGAGAAGTAGGGATGCAGTCAAGAAAGTTAATTATAAGGAGGTTGATAGCGGTAGCGATGTTGAGAGCGTAGAGAATAATACCAAGATGTCGGAGGTAAATCTTGAGAATAATCCTGAGAGTAATCCTGAAAATAATCCTGAGGTTAACCCTGACACTAATTCAGAGGAAAATATCGAGACGAATATAGAGGTACATCCTGAGACTAGTGGTAGTCTAGAGAAAGAAAAGTCTATAGAGATTCCTGAAGATCCATTAACTGCGCTCATAAGGCAGATGAGTAGAGATTTAAGTGCGAAATTTGATGAGAGTATGAATAAAAATAGTAGGGAGATGAAAGAAGATATTGGTAGGCTAAATCAAAATATGGAAGAGAATAAGAAAGATAATTTAGAAAGTAGGAAGGAATTCAATGATAAATTTGAGAAATTAGATAAAGATATGAATAAAAATATGGAAGAGAGTAAGAAAGATAATTTAGAAAGTAGGAAGGAATTCAATGATAAATTTGAGAAATTAGATAAAGATATGAATAAAAATATGGAAGAGAGTAAGAAAGATAATTTGGAAAGTAGGAAGGAATTGAGTAGAGATTTAGGTGAGAAATTAGATAAGAGTAATCAAAAGATGAGAGAGGATATGAGTAAAATAAATCAGAAATTGGAAGAGAATAATGTAAAACTAGATATTGTGGAAACGATGAATAGAGAATTAAGTATGAAGTATGATATGCTACAGGAGAGTATTCAGGGGGTGAAACAGGAAATCAGAGGTGAAATTAAGGAGGAGGTAGAGATGAAGGCTAAAGATATTATTAAGACAGTAGATAAGAAATTAGAAGCAGCAGAAAGTAGGATTCAGGAAAGAATAGTAACTGTGATTGAAGAGAAAATAGCAACTCAAGGTGAAAGTTTTAGCAAATTGGTAGAAGTGGAAACTAGGCAGGTGGTAGAGACTTTAGGGGAAACTGCAGTAGAATCAGTAAAGACAGCCTGTAAGGAGACTATAATTGAAAGTAGAATGGAGTCAGACGAGATTTTAGGTGAAAGCAAATTGGAATTAGCGGAGATTTTAGGTGAAATCAGATTAGAGTCAGACGAGATTTTAGGTGAAAGCAAATTGGAATTAGTGGAGACTGTAATTGAAAGTAGATTAGAGTCATTGGAGATTGTAGGTGAAAGCAGATTGGAATCGGAGGAGATCTTAGGTGAGGAACGGCAAATAGCGGAGATTTTAGGTGAAATCAGATTAGAGTCAGACGAGATTTTAGGTGAAAATAGATTAGCGTCAGAGGAGATAGTAGGAGAAAGCATAGTAGAGTTGAAGGAGATTTTAGATGAACGCAGGATAGCTGTAGAAGAGACTATAGAATGTAGCGAAAAAGAAGTGAAGAAGATGAGAGAAAAGATAGGGATAGAAGTAGGTAAGATAAAGAAAGTACTAAGCACCCAAGAGATTAAGATGCAGACAATCATAGATAAGTTAGATAGGCAAACTAGGGAAGAATTTAGTCCTGTGATAGAGGAAGTTAATATGAAATTATTAGTGGCAGAGAAGCGTGCGTTAAGTCATAGTCAGAAGAACATAATTAGTAAACAGGTTAAGAGGAGGAGAGAGATAGATAAGAGCAGAGGCAGTAGTCCACGGCTAAAGAGAGCATTAAGTGATAGTAACGGAGAAATGAAAATGAAACCTAAAGGTAGATATTTTAGAAGTAAAATGAAAGAAAAGAGAATTAAGTTGCTAGAGGAGAAAGAAATCAGGATGAGAGAGAGAAAGAAAGCATATGACGTGCAGTGGCGTACTGAATTAGCCAGACTTGGGGATGTGAGAGGGGGAAAGCCGAAGTACTGTGTTACTATGGATGAATGTAGTACAGAGGAAGTAGAAACTAATGTAACACGGAAGGAATTATGTGGAATTCTAGTTAAAGATAGAATTGAAGATGAATGTGGTAAGAACGGTGAAATGCCAGTGAACGTATTTATGTAAATTTATATTACCGATAGTTACTGTTCCGTATGACTTAAATATTAAGTAATGAAGTTTAATAGGATTTAACAGAGGTAGATAAGGAACCTGCTGTGTGTAATTTTAATTCAGTCGTGAAGTTAGGATGGTAAGGGGCGCGTAGTGCCTACGCTTATTGATTTAGATTGACTAAAATTATTTAATTTTGAAGACAGAGGTTGTCGTGCTATTGAGCAATGCAGGTAAGTTGAATGTAGGTCCTTAAACTGCAGGTAAGTTGGATGAAGTAAGAATTAAATTTTAAAAGTAGGAAGGTTATTACATAGGTAAGTAATCGAAAGAAAGTAATAATTATTATGGCAACCATAATTAAGAATATAATGGTAATAAAGATTTAATTCAAAAGTGAGTGAAGATCAGATGATACAGTGGTAATAAAACTAGTGAGTTGAAGAATTAAGTATTGATTTAATAAAGAAGTTTCAGTTGAGGACAGCGAGGTTATCAGCGGATATATGTTGAGAAATTTATAAGTGGTTTAGAATTGTTAATGGTAATGCGTTGTATGAATTAACCAACATCGGGTTGAAATGAGGAAGTAGTAACTAATTAGGACATCTGGTAACTTACTTGGTGACAGATATGTGTGTGTGTATGTGTGTATTTTCACGTAAATGGACGTGAGTTTGAAGAAGTAGGCCAACGAAGGTAATGCCGTTGAGCAAAGTGGTTTTAAGTTTTTGGTAAGATGCCAAATGAAGTAGGTTGGAGGAAGTTTTTGGAGGATGAAGTAGGTCAGCAAGGTATATTCCGTTGAGCAATGAGATTTTTTATGGTGTCTACGGGACTACGTGAAGTTAATGTTGGGAGTTTTTTTTAAGTATATATGGATGTATGCACACAAGGTAATAAGAGATTACAAAGGTAATATGGTCCAAGTTTGAGTTACAGTTACGCAGGTTTTAAAGATATTACAAGGCTTGTTATTGAGCTAAACCACTTTGTAGTAAAAAGTTACTGATGATTAATAACGAATTAATGATGTGGTAGATTGTTGTCCTACACACAGGTTAAAGTAAAGATAATAATTATAATTAAAAGGTTGACATAATATTTACTAATATTGAAAGGAATTTGTTATAATTCGACGTTTGAGGATTTAAAGATAAATCTTTTTTTTTAGTAGACAGGAAATTAAAGTTTTATTTATGTCATACGGAGTTAGTAAAGATAAGTTAATATTTTGAAGGAAGAATAAGTTGGTAAGATAAGTGTATACCTAAGGGGTAATAATGAAGTTACAATTAAAGGCAGGTGTAAGTTACGCATTTAATTTGATAGAGAAGAAAGTATCTGAACTGTGTTAGAACTCAGAACTTGCTTTATGAAGTGATTATGGGAGAATATTTGCGAATTAGGAGTGTCGGTGTTATTAACTATCAACTGGAACACTGTCATTATTTTAGGAAGACAATAGTTAGGAAAGCTAAGTGTGATGTTATTATTCCAAGGAATTAGTCGAAGCATGTAAGATTTTTTAGCTGAAATTTAGTGTGTTATTGGTCAGTAAGAGGTGACCTGTAACAGTAAGAAGATGTGGGATTATACCACGAATAGGGGAGGTTTTTTGTATGTGACGTGTGAAGTCACGATGAGTTTTGAGAGATTCTGGTATAGCAAGAGTGAGCTATAGTCCAGGCGGTCAGAACAAGTAGGAAGTGGTGTTTGGAGGACACGGTACTTAATTAAGAGTTTTGAGAGAAAACTAAGGGGGGTTTTTAGGTATTCAGCAAAAAGTCAAATCATAATTAGACTAAGTTCAAAGTATAAGAGCATTAATATTTTGTGGAACGAAATATTTATTCCGAGGAGTTTGTCATGTGTTTTTGTGAAATAGTTTAGTGATATACGTAATTCAGGTATTGAGTAGTATTTTGTCCAAGTCTTAATCATTTTGTTATGGTAAGTAAGGAATGACGTTACGGTAAAGTTATATCTTGACGCTAAGTTAAATTTTATAAAGTGAACGAGAAGTCAGATTTTATGTTTATTGGTGATTTTGAAAATCCAAGTTATTGTTTTCGAGAAGTAGTAAAGAGGAATTATGGTTTTATGAGAAGTTAAGAAGTCGTGGAGACTTAGGAAGTATTAATTTGGAAGGAGGCGGCCGTGGCCTAAGAAAGAATTAAGCCACGAAGGCAGGTGAGTAGTAACTTGGATATTTAAATGAACTGTTTAATAACTGCTTTGAGGTATTTCGATGTCATTATGTATTTGGGGAAATATTTACATGTATGACATATGCACTGAAATAGGAATTGCCTTAGGTATCTTGCTAAGTTATTTTTTTCTTCAATTATTGAAATTTTACTGCATTTGAGTAATCCCTTTATAAAGACGAAAGGAATATTGTATTGTTTGCATCCTATTATCGTGTGCTGTAATAGTTATTATGGGTTAATCAGCTGGTATTACAACAATGTACTTCTACGCCAGACTGATATACAAAAAACTACGTTCAAAAGAGATGAAGCCAAAATTGTATGTCATGCATACGATCACCGAAATATAAACGAGTGCAGCGTTGACATATATGTCAAAAATAAAAGTGAAGGGCATTTTATATGTATTTTTTTTACAGCATATAAAAAAAATGAACATTATGAACATTTGGAAGAATGAGATGAATGAAAGTTAAAATATGATTTTTTTGTGAAGAATACATTTATGTATATTTTTTTACAACATATATAAAGAAGAATGAACATTATGAACATTTGGAAGAATGAGAAATGATAGTACAAATATGTAAAGTGAAAAGAGTATGTTCTTGTATATCTTTATGTATTGTTGAAGGGTATTATTTGTATGTTGTCGTTATGGGGGTATTAATATTTAAATTTGTATTCATTTGTGTAGGATGTGTAGTGATATAAATAATGTTACATTTTATTTTAAATTATTTATATCAGGGGCGATTGTAACGATTCGATCCCATAGCTGTTATATTTAAAGGGTTATTCATTTATTATCATGTTATTATTATTATTATTAACTAGTACATCCATGAGATGATTTTTATATCAGATAATTGTAAGCGGTTTTGATTATTATATTCAATTAGATTTTTATTAACAATTACTTGTAAAGAGACGAAGTATTATATATTGCAACAAGACTGGCGATATGGACTAACCCTGTGCGTCACAAACTGAACGACGTAGTAAGAATTTCACCACGGCAAACTGCGTCATTTTCCTGAGATGTTAAGAAACCCACTATGGTGTAACCAACACGCCATTTTCTACGGTACGTACGCGTCTAAAGATTACAAATTGTGGTGCAATTAGCCCTCGTGAGAGAATGAACACTGAAGAAAGGGAAGCTTACTGGAGGGGGAGACCGTCGAAGACCACGTGACAACGAAGTCATTAGTACCTGCGACTCCGACAAAAGAAGCATTGATCTACAGCTCTCAATGAAGTAAGGAAGTTGTAACCTTGCTTTCTGGGTCCTAATGGACTGAGCACCGAGAGTCGACACTGAACGATGTCTTGCCGACATCTATATCAATACATAATGGGTTATATCCCTGATCAAGAGTCTTTCTACAGATGGCAACGTACTTAATGAGGATATTTCATAGTAAATGAGATATCACATCATTTTTTTTAAACATAAGCGACGTAACATCGAGATCATCGATCATTTCTTAAATATGACGAATCTTCGACTGGGTGAGCCAACAATTCAATAAAACTATCGTCTCTATTATAATTTAACTTCATTTAACTTTCAATTCATTTTAATATTCATTTTCTTTTAAATAATTAATTGCCGCATTGAGTAATTTTAAATTCAATTGTGTGACTATCACTATTCTGTTTTATTAATATTTTGTTTTTGCATTTAATAAATTCATTCTCTTCAACGTAATGCCTATTTCTTTCATTGTAGTTGGTACTTTAGGGCAATCATACTCCTTGATTAAATACTGGATTGGTTAGATGACTTTGTCTCACTACGGCCCGGGTAAGTGGTTCTCGACTCTACTGCTGATAGCCGAGGTTAAATCAATAAATTTCGATTCACTATCTTAAATAGGAATCTGGCGCTCAACAACTTATTATATTACACTATCACAGGTAAGGTCACACCACAGTGTATATTATTTATTCATATCATGTTTGTTTTATTGAACCACAATAGTCATCAACCACGATGAAGGACTTATTAAAAATGTTACATGCTGGAGAAGAGAGAAGATGCTGAGTGGAGCAGAGGAACTTGTATCGAGATGGAGTATATAACGCAGTTCTAAACTAGACAGTTGACTATTAAGTATGTGAATTTGATAAGACATTCTGTCTCATCAAACTGTGACATGGTTGTGTACGAGGCTATTGTCACAGGGATGATTTTTGGAATTTATTCCGTCATCCACATATAAATTAATTACTTTGAGGAACATCTGGAACTCTCTACGCAACAATCCAACTACAATGATCTTCAATGCGGTGAGCGATGTAAACAGTTATACTCCAGTCAAATCAGAAGGCTATCATGCTTATTAAATTCAATATATTCTATTCAATTAACTCAGTATACTCCAATTTCTAATCAAGAACCATAATACAAGTAAATTCAGTAGATTCTTTAATTTAAATTTATTATTATTATTATCTTTAGTATTTTATATTTTTTTTGCACTTGTTGTTTTTATATATTAAATTCATTTTAAATTCAAATGCTTGACTGGTTTCCTTTAGTAGCTAGAAATTACTATAAGGCAACACCATACTTCGGAACTAATTATCGTAAGGTGAGATTACGTAAGTTTCACTACGGCTGGAGATAGGAATTTCGATGCTCTACCTCTGTGTAACCGAGGTTTAATATATTATTTTGATCATGATATATAAATGATCTGGCGCCCTGGCAATACATATGATACTACACATTATGTACTTTTTTAGTGAAGCTGACAACAATACAGATACACTATTAGATTAATACACAATTAAATGTTTCATTTTGATCACCCAAATGTGGGCGATTATTAATTTAATTTACCTTTTTTATTAACTTTTTTCTTATAACATTAACCATATTTATTAGCAAGATTCAGTGCTAACAAAACCATTACAAATGGCACCCAACTATGTGGCACGAAAACCTAACGATATTTACGGAAGGAGTGAGTGTAATATCAGTGCAAATTGTCAGTGATTTTGGGGGAAAGTGAAGTGAATTAGTGTATTATTAGTGATTGATTTTGGGGGAAAGTGAGGTGAATTTTGGAACGGTAAACTTTATACGGTGTACTTCGAGATGGCGGATGAGGAACAAAGGAAATTGAGGAGTAGGGGTAAAGGCGAGAAAGCTAATTATACGAAAGTTGATAGTGGTACTGAGGCTGAGAGCGTAGAGGATTATACCAAGATGTTGGAGGTAAATCTTGAGAGTAATCCTGAGAATAATCCCGAGGTTAACCCTGAGACGAATATAGAGGTACATCCTGAAATAAATCCTGAGACTAGTGGAGGGAAGGAGAAACAAAAGCCTCTGGATATTTCGGAAAATAAATTAGATAAGATCATAGGAATGTTTCTGGAGATATGTAAGCAAAATCAGGAGAGGAATAGGGAGATGAAAGAGGAGATAAGCAAGGCAATATACAAGAAGATAGAAGATAGCAATAAGGAACATCAGGAGTGGATGGAGAACTCAGTTAGAGAACGTCAGAAGCGGATGAGGGAGAGAAGAGGTGAAAGTAGCTTAGATGAGGAAGAGCAGTTAGCGAAGATAGTAGGAGAAAGCATAGTAGAGTTGGTAGAGACGGTAGAGGATTGTGAAGTAGATGTGCAGTATTTAGAGACGAGTGTAGGTGAAAGTATGCCAGACATAGGTGAAAGTAGCTTAGATGAGGAAGAGCAGTTCGCGAAGATAGTAGGAGAAAGCACAGTAGAGTTGATAGAGACGGTAGAGGATTGTGAAGTAGATGTGCAGTATTTAGAGACGAGTGTAGGTGAAAGTATGCCAGACATAGGTGAAAGTAGCTTAGATGTGGAAGAGCAGTTAGCGAAGATAGTAGGAGAAAGCATACTAGAGTTGGTAGAGACGGTAGAGGATTGTGAAGTAGATGTGCAGTATTTAGAGACGAGTGTAGGTGAAAGTATGACAGGCATAGGTGAAAATAGCTTAGATGAGGAAGAGCAGTTCGCGAAGATAGTAGGAGAAAGCACAGTAGAGTTGATAGAGACGGTAGAGGATTGTGAAGTAGATGTGCAGTATTTAGAGACGAGTGTAGGTGAAAGTATGCCAGACATAGGTGAAAGTAGCTTAGATGAGGAAGAGCAGTTAGCGAAGATAGTAGGAGAAAGCATACTAGAGTTGATAGAGACGGTAGAGGATTGTGAAGTACATGTGCAGTATTTAGAGACGAGTGTAGGTGAAAGTAGGACAGACATAGGTGAAAGTAGCTTAGGTGAGGAACAGCAGTCAGCTGAGGTAGCGGAGATGATAGATGAAAGCTGGATACCTGTAGAAGAGATTATAGAACGTAGTAAGAAGGAGGAGAAAAAGAAGATATTAAGATATGGATTAACAGAAAAAGAGAATAATTTGAAAGAAAGAGCGAAAGTATGTAAAACAAATAAAGTACTAAGCGCTCAAGAAATAGAAATGCAGAAAATCATATATGAAGTGATTAGGCAGACCAGGGAAGAATTCAAAGCCTGTATAGAGGAAGTTAATATGAAATTAACAGAGATAAAGAAGCGTGCGTTAAGTCATAGTCAGAAAGACATAAGTATTGAACAAGAAAAGCAGAAGACTGAGATAAGGAATCTCAAGAATAGAAAAAAAAGCACAAGCAAAGCACGATGTTAGAGGAAATGATGGGGAGAGATAGTGGAGAAATGAAGGGAAGGTATGCAGGAAGAACTTTTAGAAGTAAAATGAAAGAAAAAAAAATGAAGTTGTTAGAGGAAATAGAGAATATAATGAAAGAGAGTGAGAAAGATTATGAAGTGCAGTGGCGTGCCATAGAAGATAGAATAGGGGAAGTAATAGGGGCAAAGGCAAAATACAGGGTTACTATTGATAAATATAATACGGAGGAGGAAGAAACTATTGTTATGAGGAAAGAGGAAAGTATAACTATACATAAATATAGAAGCGAAGATGAAGGTGATAAGAACTTAGAAATGCCAGATAGAGTAGTTATGTAAGTCGGTATTACTATTTTGAGCGAACCGTATGACCTAAATATCCGTAATGATTTATTAAGTGAATTTATGGAGGTATCTAAAGAATCTACCGTTATTAATTTTAACTCAGTGTTAAAATTACAAGTGTTAGGGGCGTGTATCGATACACTTTTTGACAGTGGCTGTCAGGTTTCTTGCATCAGTGCAGCATTTTATAATAATAGGAAGGTACATGGTATAAAAATATAGGAATTTCCAATTAGAACTACTATTGTGTTAACTGCGATGGGAAAGATATTCCAAATAATTTCTAAACAAGTGGTTGTAGAAATTTTAAAAGAAAGTAAGATTGGAACACAAGTATGTTTTTTAAAATTCCAAATCTGATATATTCACTAATTATGGGTTCGGACAGGATGTCGCAACATTCTGCACTGCTATGTTATAAGGAGGGTAGTGTTACATTCAGATGAATGGGTGGAGATATGATCATGTCATTTAATAATTGAAGTAAGTTATATGGTGGTTCTAAGAATAGATGTACGCTTGAGGAGGTATTAATGACTAAAGGAGTCGATATTTGTAGTGAGGTGGTGATTGGTGAGATTGTAGGGGTATCTCTTGAGAGGGAACCTTGTTTTTTACATTTTTAGGCAGTATGATGACGAAGGATTATCTAGAGGATTCCTTGCGTGAGGCTGCATTACAGAGTGCGTTAGAGTGTGATCGTGTGGATCGATTGTTGATCGTGTGGATCGAGTGTTGAAGGTGTTGTAAGAGAATTAGTATATATTTGAGAACCGTATTGGATTAGCTAATTGCTACGAACATTCATTATATGTACATGATCATAGTATTTTTGTAGGTCATCGCTACCCCGTGTCTTACAAATTTCAAAAAAGCTGTGAGTAGGCAGATTGAGAGCATGTTGCAAGATAAAATTATAGAACCCTATATTAATTAGCCCATATATTAATTCGTTAAGGGTAGTTCCCAAATCAGAAAGGAAAGTAAAGCTATATTGTGATGCCCGTAATTTAAGTAGGCAGATTGAAAGCATGTTGCAAGATACAATTATAGAACCCTATATTAGCCCATATATATATTAATTCGTTAAGGGTAGTTCCCAAGTCAGAAAGGAAAATAAAGCTATATTTTGATGTCCGTAATTTAATTAGGCAGATTTTATGAACAGTTAATATTAATGACTAAAGGAGTCGATATTTGTAGTGAGGTGGTGATTGGTGAGATTGTAGGGGTATCTCTTGAGAGGGAACCTTGTTTTTTACATTTTTAGGCAGTATGATGATGGTTAATAAAATGATTTAAAGGTTTGTGATTTTTTTGTAGTGGAGAAATTAAGTTTTTTATTGGTCATACGGATTCCGCGAAAGAAAGGTAATCTGAAGTAGAAAGAAGTGTAATTTTGAGAAAAAAAGGTAAAAAGCTGGATCAATTTGAGGTCGGTGACAAAGTCTTGTTGCGTGTTCCAAGACAATCCAGTATTCTTCAGAAAGTTATAATGAAGTTCTTCCTTATTTTTGAAGGCCCCTATACTGTGCAGAAGAGGATAGGTAAATCCGCATATGTCCTAGAAGACGCAGGAAAACGATTATATGGCACTTACAATGTGAGATCCTTAAGGAAATATGTGTCATGAGTAATAGAAGTGAAGTTGATGGTAAGTAAGGAAAGTCGCTGAATAATAAGTGAATGATTGTGGTCTGAACGAGCAGGTAATGGCGAGGGTTTGCATCAACCTATGATATTGTGTGTCTTGAAGAACACAGAGGAAATATAAAGCGTATTTTGTCGGCTATAGGCTTGTGTATTTGAGTGTGATATATATACATATGTGGGGTAATTTAGCGCACTGCATTTGCACTGAACGATGTTGCCTTAGGTAATACAAGCTAATAAAGTTTCATTTTTTTATAATATGCCTGTGTTACTAGATACATATAATTCCTGAGAGACTGGAGTAGATCTGGTGATTCGCATCACATACCAAGTGTTGTGAAGTGATAAAGTGAATTAATCAGTTGGCAGTCCCACCAACTAGCCATAGTGTATTCAGTTCGACACCAGGCTGAAAATTGAATTCTACGTTCTCAAGATATAAAGCAAAGGTGTATGCCACCCAAATATACATAAGTGCAACGATGACTTATGTCCAAAACAAGAATATAAAAGTGAAGGGTATTTTGATGTACATTGTTTACAGGTCGCTTTAAATATGTAAAGAAGAAAGAAAAAGACATTATGAACAGTGAATGACTGAAATGATGAGATTTAAAAATATAGATACATAAAACTTGAAGGGTATAATTTTTTTGATGTTGGTAATTGCTTTGAAGGGTATAATAATGTCGATGTTTGTAATTTCTTTGTAGGGTATAATATTTTATATTTGTACAAGTGTTGAAGAGAAGTATGGTGATATGATTGTTGACATATACCATAATTCTCTGGGGCGAATATGTGATGGTCCCAATTTGTGACCAGAACGAAATAATTTTATATATTTTATTATTATTATTATTATTATTATTATCAATATTTTTTAAGTTTTCATTTTACCTTTTATTAGTTATTATGTTAACTAATATATTTATGTCTATTATTATGCGGTAATGTAGAATATTATGGCAATTGAAAGGATTTGGAGCGATACACATTATATTTGAAATTAGTTTGACGCTTGACTGAATATTATTTCTGAAGAAAATTCGAACAAGAGAAGAAAGAGGGTTGTTCACAGAAGGCGGCTTCTTGGAAATGACATAAATAGACACTTATGTCTGTCACATCAAGTATTCTACCAATATACAAATCATACTAAGAAAAGATTCTAAGAAGACTTACCACTAACAATGCTGGGCCGATGAATGAGTCCTTTGCAACTTTATACTAAAGGTGGGCTAGACCTCCCGAGAAATGCTACAAAGAAGTATTGTCATTGTTGATATGTGAAAGGCGAGCTTATATCGCCTAGCGACTTCTGAAGAGGGGTCATACACGTGCTTTACCTGGGAACGTTATATATATGACGGCCGCCCAAATGGATTATTATTATTGAATTGCTGGAGAAGAGAGAAGATGCTGAGTGGAGCAGAGGAACTTGTATCGAGATGGAGTATATAACGCAGTTCTAAACTAGACAGTTGACTATTAAGTATGTGAATTTGATAAGACATTCTGTCTCATCAAACTGTGACATGGTTGTGTACGAGGCTATTGTCACAGGGATGATTTTTGGAATTTATTCCGTCATCCACATATAAATTAATTACTTTGAGGAACATCTGGAACTCTCTACGCAACAATCCAACTACAAAGATCTTCAATGCGGTGAGCGATGTAAACAGTTATACTCCAGTCAAATCAGAAGGCTATCATGCTTATTAAATTCAATATATTCTATTCAATTAACTCAGTATACTCCAATTTCTAATCAAGAACCATAATACAAGTAAATTCAGTAGATTCTTTAATTTAAATTTATTATTATTATTATCTTTAGTATTTTATATTTTTTTGCACTTGTTGTTTTTATATATTAAATTCATTTTAAATTCAAATGCTTGACTGGTTTCCTTTAGTAGCTAGAAATTACTATAAGGCAACACCATACTCCGGAACTAATTATCGTAAGGTGAGATTACGTAAGTTTCACTACGGCTGGAGATAGGAATTTCGATGCTCTACCTCTGTGTAACCGAGGTTTAATATATTATTTTGATCATGATATATAAATGATCTGGCGCCCTGGCAATACATATGATACTACACATTATGTACTTTTTTAGTGAAGCTGACAACAATACAGATACACTATTAGATTAATACACAATTAAATGTTTCATTTTGATCACCCAAATGTGGGCGATTATTAATTTAATTAACCTTTTTTTATTAACTTTTTTCTTATTAAGTTCTTTAAACCATTACAAATAACGCCCAACAGCGGAGCGCTTTTCTTATTATTAATAGAACCCCATAAAGCTCTCACAAAACCATTACACGATGTCAATGAACTACGATCTATATCCGTTTTACGTCTCGGCATGGTGGGTTAAAATCACTGACTGGACTATTAACTATATTATCATGGAGATGCATGTTCAACACATTCTGTGCATGTAACACAAATCCCCCTTCCGTCCAATCTAAAAACACTTATAGTGGACGATATATTAAATATAGAGATGTGCTCTCGCGTATGCTTTTGTAAAACGTTTCATGCTTAACAATTCTTACACTCATTATATATTGATATTTTTTCAACTGTTTGCCCAGCGTAAGCCAGGATTTTTCTCTGAAATACGTTATGGCTTGGCTTCGTTTGATCATAAATATATTATTTTATACAGAAACCTTCCTCGAGGTATCCTTTACAGAATGGTGAAAACCGCATCAAAATCCATGCAGTGGTTCTCGAGATTACCCGTGACATCCAAGAATCGGGGACTTGGTTTTATACTAAGTAGAGATTATACGCCAATCAGTATCATTTAATATTATATAATCCCCCTTCCGTCCAATCTTAACTTGACTGTGTTTCACAGGCGAAATGAAGAACACCCGAGTCGCACTTCCAGAGAAACTCCAAACACAACCACCCTTCTCAGAAGTCTTAACTCAACACGACTCGACGGTTTGCTGCTGGCTGTATCTGGGGCAAGTTCTCCCGCTAGCTAGGCTGTAACAGGGATGATAGAATCGCCCTTAGCTAGCTCGTCAACTGTCGCCTCAGTAGTTGAAAGGACATGGTTGGAATAAATTAAAACGTAAAAACACTTATAGTGGATGATGTATTGAAGATAGGCATATGCTCTCACGGACCTTTTTGTAGAACTTTTCATTCTGAACAATTCTTACACTCATAGTATTTAGATATGTTTAACGGTTTGCCCAGCGTAAGCTTACAAAGCGCTCGGACGCCAGGTTTCTTTCCACTTTTCCACTGAAATTGTCACTGCTCGGCTCCTTTTGATCATAAATAAATTATTTTCTACAGAAATCATCCTCGAGATATCCTTTACAGAATGGTGTAAACAGCATCAAAATCCATCCAGTGGTTCTCGAGTTTACCCATGACATCCAAGAATCGGTGACTTTGTTTTATACTAAGTAGAGATTCCTCATGTTAGGAGGTTTAAATACTTGTTTTCCAGCCTAATGTAATTGGGCACAATTTATGTTGAACAACTGAAATGTTTTCTAGGCAACACTGAAAAATGATTTCTAGCCCATCAATTTTCTTCTTCTGGTGTATTGTGTGAAGCACTATCGCCCCTTGAAACAACAACTCCCCTAGAGCTAGCGTCTGCACGGTATTGCGAGGGAGGAAGCACATAAAATGCGCCTGGAGATTGGCTGCCAGCTCCTCAGAGACCGAGTGGAGTGGAGTTAGTTGGATTGCTCGTTCGTCCTCGCGGCCCACTTCTGTCCCAAGTGTCCAGGGAGACCAAAATTAGTCGGTGCAGCCAAGCATGGGACGAAGCTATCTCCGCACCAGTGAGGTCGAACCCGAACCCGGCTTCGTGGATAATTGGTTAGAAGGCTTGGCTTTGGCCCTAAACGTCTCGCGTCAGAATCACGGACAGGCCGAGGGGATTTTGATGAACTATATTGATTTCCGCTGGTTCGGGGACTGGTTGTTTGTGACGTCTTCATACACGAAATAAAATTTAATGTTCGTCGATCGGTCAACACGATTGAACCCAATTGTATTGGGCGTTTCCCTTATTCCGAAAAGAATTTACATGAGATGAATAAATAAACTTGGATGCCCAGTTACGATCGTCAAGCTATTGATTTGAATCTTATGGCTTCACGATTTGCCTGACTAGTCGTGAACATTATGGTGTTTGAAACCATTTTACAGTGTTGCCTAAGTAATCAAAATTTAATGATTTCAGTCGGTCAACACGATTGTACCCAATTGTATTGAGTGATTACCTAATCCTGAAGAAAACAAGAGGTTCCGTAACGAACTAAAGAGCCTACTTTTCTTAAAATTAAGATTCATGCCAATGATTAATCTACAGTATATGAACCTATCTAGAATATTGACGAAATTAAGTTGGTAATATCGAAATGTTTAATTAGTTAGAAATATCCCTGATATAATGTAGCCTAATAGAGCACTACAGTTAGCAGCCCTGGCGACTGAATATATTCTTAGTTCCATCTCTTAAGGTACAGAATACAAAATTTGGTTGAAGTCCAGTGGACGTTACATGCGGTTAGACATTGGCCTTATCAGCACGCGTAAAAGCATGTTGGCAACAATGTCATGCGTGTGCTGGTCAGAAATAATCTGAAATATTATGATATATTGTTGTGCCAATTTTGGATGAAATCCATTTGTTAGTATAGAGATAGAAGATACATGTATTTTAAAATTGAACATATCAGCAGGCATAGAATCATGTTAGCAGCACTGACTTATATGAATTACTCCAAATTAATCTAAAAATGTCAGGTACTATACGTGTGCATAGTTTAAAGCTGTCGGCTTGCATACTTTCTGATAGATTGGTATTTGGATAAAAAATAGAGAGAGCTATTATTAACAGTTGGCAGCCTTGGTGGCTCTTAAGAATTCGCTCAGTCATATGTGTTTATGTACACATATTACATACAAAATTTGGTTGAAATCCAATTTTTAGTGTAGAAGTTATATGCATTTAAATATTGGACTTATCAGAAGGCTTAAAATTATTTTGGCAACACTGTCATGTATGCCCTCCTGGAAGTTAAACTGAAATAGTATTATCTACATGTGTGCCAATTTTGGAATAGCTCCCATGCATACCTTCCAAGATATGCAACATGGAGCTCAAATTTCTAGTGCGTTTTTTCAGCAGTTGGTAGCACTGAAATAATTTTCAAATTGAAATTTGAGCTCCATGTTGGATATCTTGGAAGATATGAATGGGAGCTATTCAAAATTGGTACACGTATAGATAATAATGTTGCAGTTTAATTTCTATTGTCCGTCCAGAGTTAAGAGTGTACTACGGGCTCTTATGGCACAAGCGTTGCCACGTCTAGCGACTGTAGAAGGGCAGCTATTGTACAGCACTCCACACGAGTAATACAGCCCGCTGCCGGACTGACTATCAGCAATCAGGAATTTCGTTCCTTCGCGCCATTATAATCTGCAACCTTTTACTATAATTCCCGTAAGAATAACAGAATTTGGATGATCAGTTTTTAATAAAGATAAAGACTGAGTTATTCCCTAAAGGAGTGGGGGAGCCGAGGATAGTAATTGATTTACATAACAATGCTTAGAACGGATTATAAATACTGCGACGATTTACTATTTATTTACATTGGAATTTTAGTTACGTACGGTATGGCTATGACAAAACAATTGAAATGACGAGAAAGCTAATCTGAATCGTCCGTTAGATACGGATCAATTAGTTTAATAGACTACGTAATATGGCAATATATTCTCCAAGGCAGGGGCGGATCTACGGGAGGGCGAGGAGGGTGACCGCCCAGGGTCCCGCAGTCCTGGGGGCCCCGCGCCATGTTTTTTAAAATTTAATTAATTAATTATACTTTTCAAACTAATTTGTATTTCTTTATATTTTTTTCAGTGCAGCTATGACCTCTGTTGACCGTTTAACAAGTTTAGATTTCGGTGAAATAATAGAAGACTTCAGCCGGAAAAAAGTGGCGAAGTAATATTTTATTGTTTACATAATCTTCTTCAAGGGGATTTAAAGGTTTCTTTCATATTATTAAAAAAGCGTACTGTAGTATACTCAAAATATTTTAACTATTCTTTATTTTATTATTTTTACAAAACTACTTTCCATTTGATTTCATATTTTTTATTTCTTATTGTTGTGGGCCCCGCCTTATCATATCGCCCAGGGCCCCGCAAGGCCTGGATCCACCACTGCTCCAAGGTCAGCCTAGGTCAGTGACAGGATACAAATCATCTGTCGCAGTGAGTCACTTTCATCTACAGAGGCGAAGAGAGTGCCCGGTAATAACAAGTAATTTTGTTCTTATCATAATGATACTTCACATATTATTACACGCGTAGATGAATTTATTTTACACAAAACTACAAGCTTCTCATTCGGCACAAATCGCGTAATTTAACTGCATGAAAGTTCTGTTACGCACATTATTGCAGGTGAGTAGTTAATAATAATAATAATAATAATAATAATAATAATAATATATCATCACGGGTTTTTCAAAAACGTACAGCAGCACTTTTCTCCTGATTCTTGGTCTTTATATAATTGTAGACGTTACAAACTATCTGTCGTTCTCTGCGCCTTAAAATTTCCCCGGGTTTACGTTTCGCAAACGGAACATCAGCCAAATATGTAATGCCACTTATACCTAAATCACAATTATTTTTATATTACACAAAACGATCCTTACACTCCAAAACTGTTTCAAATATCTTGGAGAGATCTGGACTCGTGCGTTCAGTGGAGAGCTAAGACACGTACAACAGCGTGCGTGCTGTTCCATCCAGCGCGCAGACTCTGCTGTCAGATACATTACAAAATCATGTTGCATATCAAGAATGTAAGAATTACATATCATTAAATGAATGCTGAGGAACATGTACTATCCACCCATGGCCATTAACCTAATAAATAACATAGTGAAAATCCAGTTTTAAAGACTTCGAAGTCATCAATTCTGGGGGAGTCCGCTAAATGTAAAAGCCCATAAGAGCCCGTAGTACACTCTTAACTCTGGACGGACAATAGGAGGCCATACATGGCAGTGTTGCCAAAATGATTATAAGCCTGCTGATAAGTCCAAATTTTAATTGCATATAACTTCTACACTATCAATTGGATTTCAACCAAATTTCGTATGTGCTATGTGTACATAAACAGATATGACTGAGCGTATTCTTAAGAACCACCAGTGCTGCCAACTGTTAATAAATGCTCTCATTTTTTCCAAATACCCATTTATCAGAAAGTATGCAAGCCGACAGCTTTAAACTATGCACACGTATAGTACCTGACATTCTATATTAATTTGGAGTAACTTATATACGTCAGTGCTACCAACACGATTCTAAGCCTGCTGAGAGGTCCAACTTTAAATACATGTAACTTCTATACTATCATTTGGATTTCAACCAAATTTCGTGTGTGCTATGTGTACCATAACAGATATGACTATGCCGATTCTTAAGAGTAACCAGGGCTGCCAACTGTTAATAAATATTGTCTCTATTTTTGTTACCCTAATATCAATATATCAGAAAGTATGCAAGCCAATAGCTCTAAACTTTGCACACGTACTGTATAGTACCTAGCATTCTAGATTAATTTGGAGTAACTAATATACGCCTACGCCAGTGCTGCCAACACGATTCTAAGCCTGCTGATAGGTCCAATTTTAAAATGCATGTAACTTCTATACTAACTTATGGATTTCATTCAAAATTGACACACCAATAGATCATATTATTTCAGAATATTTCTGACCAATACATGTATGTCATTGTTGCCAACATGATTTCACGCGCGCTGTTAGACCCAATGTTTAACTGCATGTGACGTCCATGCTATCCATTGGACTTCAACCAAATTTTGTATTCTGTACCTTAAGAGATGTAACTAAGTATATATTCAGTCACCAGGGCTGCCAATTGTAGTTCTCTATTAGGCTACATTATGCCAGTTATACAGAATTTCGAACTAATTAGAAATTTCGATATTACCAACTTAATTTCGTCATTATTCTAGATAGATCCATATAGATTAATTATTGGCATGAATCTTAAATTTTAAGAAAAGTAGGCTCTTTAGTTCGTCACGAAACTTCTTGTTTTTTTAATGATTTTAATTCATTATTAAAATTATGAAATCTATTATTTTCTCGCCTTGCTAATATCCGTTGAAAATTATTATCCCAATTAATTAATTAATACAAATAATTAAACATTTAACTAATTTAACGATAAAAAATCATACTTCCGGTCTATGTGAACCATCCGCCTCATGGCGTAGTGGCGAGCATTTTTGGCTGTAACCATGGAGGTGCGAGTTCGATTCCCTGCTCTGTTAAGAAATATAATTCTTATGAAGATGGTATATTGACTTTCAAAGCCAGTGAATTAAAACTCAGCACTTTGTCTTGGTTTGTGCCGTGTCTTGTGTGGGGTTTCGCCTAGGACATCAAGCTGGCTCATCAGCGGGCTCTTGGTGTCCCCACCCGGACCCCCACAGGAGTAGCGAACTGCGCACTACGTACCTTTTTTTTAAGCGCACCAGCGCCTCTTTACTGCCATAACCTCCCTATGAAGGCTCCCAAAAATATGGTATACTGGCTTTCACGGCCAGTGAATTAAAACTCAGCAATTTTTCTAAGTTTGTGCCTTGTCTTGTGTGTTTCCGCCTAGGGTCCGGGAGGGGACACCAAGAACCCGCTGATGAGCCAGCTTGGAGTCCTAGGCGAAACCCCACACAAGACAAGGCACAAACCTAGAAAAATTGCTGAGTTTTAATATAATTCTTGTCTGAAAACTGGAACGGGTTCACTCAGCCTCGTAAGGCCGAACTGATCAGAAGTGATTTTTTGTGGTTTCCAACTTTCACTGGAGGCGAATGCCTGGATGGTACCTAAATTGAAGGTCATGGAACCTCCTAGCCTGATCCTAGCCTCAACTTTATGTACTTACTGTACTTGTTCTGCCTGTTTGCCATCTCTTGATGAATGCAGTACATTTGCATTTATCTGTTGGCACAGGCTAGAGTAAAATGTGTTTTTTCACCAATGTCTCAGTCTCATTCATGGCTGTGATTATATGGAAGCTCCTGAGGTATGAGTGGTGCTTAGTAATGGCATTCAGGGCACAGTCAGTGTCTGTGGGTACTTTGAAAAGATCCGCTCCTAGGGTTAGTAGAGCTGTACTGACTCAGTGAGGAAAGCAATGGCAAACTACCGAATACCTCGCCTGCCTAGTACGCCTCATTATAGTGCTGCCTTGGCTTTGTGGATTTCTACCACATAAACTATGGTGATGTTTTTGATGTGTAACATCTATCCGCTCGGTTGCTGGATAGTTTTGTGGGAGTGATTTTGAAAATTGGGGACGGAAGTAAATCGGGCGAAAGTGGATCGAACGGAAGTGGATCGGACGGAAGTGAAGACGCACTGCCAGAAAAATGGGACGGAAGTGAATCGGGCGGAAGTGGATCGAACGGAAGTGGATCGGACGGAAGTGAAGACGCACTGCCAGCTGGATGTACAATTGAAAATGTGTGTATTGGAAACAAGGCAGTGTGTGCTCTGTAGCGCGAGAATGTTATGGCAATACACTAGGCAGTGCATTTAGCAGGCACTGGTTTGACGAGCACAGTGGCAAATGTTTCACCGACTTCCATTTGTCATTGATGAGTTTATGAAGCTTCACGTTCAAGGTTGAATATCACATGGGGTAGGATAAAGACGACAAATGACATTTAAGTAAGCGGCATTATTGTCAAGCTGTGGGTGAGTAGTCAAATATTAAATGCATAACAGAATGTTGTTATATGAGTGGAATAAAAGCTGTATTTTCATCATATGTGAGACTAGGTCATTTCATGATTGTAGGAAGCCATGTTTTGATTGTTTACGACAAACTGTATGAGAGCCTTGAGAATAATGAATGTTATAGTTACTGAGGAATGTGCTCACAGTATTTGAGAGTACTGTCGACGTTGTGTGTCACTTTGTTATTATGAATTATTAATGTAATTATTATTAACTAGCTGAAGTACCCGTGCTTCGCTACGCGTCATAAATAAATTAAAATATGAAGGTGACAGTTAAAACAGGGGATAGGTGAGGTGCTGCGCAGAGGGAGATTAAGGATGGAACATTTTGTTCAACTACACCGCTCGGCGTTGACCGTGTTTTATAGCACAAATTTAGGTTTTACTCGCTAACGGTTGGAGATACCTTTCGGATAGAAAATGTAATTTTTAACCTCGTACATACCATCAAAAGTTTGCTATTTCTTAGCGTTCTCTTTGTATTTGAAATGGAAATATGAAAGTTTAAAACCAAAGGGCGTAGTGAAGTCACTAAAATGGTCGCCATCTTTAAATAGTACAAAGTATTGAAATCAAAAGTAACCTATATGTTAACCAGGTAAATCAGCTACTTCCATGTAAAATTCATGTAAATCGGACCAGTGGTACTTGCGTGATTGAGTAATACATAGACGCACAACATCTCATTTTTAGCCGCGCTTCGCTCGCGAATAGTCGTGTCATATTGTTATTCAATGAAATGCAGGTTTAACCCCATTAACACCCCTTTAGAACCTGAATATCCAAAAATCCCTCCTTGGTAGACGTTTTCGACACACAACAAACATATCCCCAAAATATCATTCTTCTAACTTTAATCGTTTGGGTTGGTCGATGAGAGTGAACATCCAAAAATCCTTCCTTAGGGGACGTTTTTCTTCCAGAATTTCACCCCTCCCCATGGGCCCCTTAAATTGGATTTATGAAGAAACGGTCGAATACATATTTATTTATTTATTTATTTATTTATTTATTTATTTATGTATTTATTTATTTATTTATTTATTTATTTTTAAGCTGATTGATTTCCTCCGAGTTTCAAACTCCTCGCCTATGTCGTTTAAGAGATACAGGGTCCATTAGGAATCTTTCAACCCCCACTTTTCATCCCTTTCACCTCATAATATACACTACATCGAAAAACCATTAGACATGTGTCAGCTTATTTTTAATGATTAGTATATATGCCAAGTATCACATCCCCAAATGAAACCACTCGTGAGATATTGTTATTCAATGAAATGCACGTTTACCCCCCTTAACACCTATTTAGAACCTGAATATTCAAAACTCTTTCCTTAGTGGACGTTTTCGATATACAACGAACATATCCTCAAAATTTCATGTTTCTAACTTTAATAATTTTGGCTGGGCTATGATGAGTGATTGAGTCAGTTAGGACATTTCCTTTCATTTATTTTTGATAATTTCACCCCTCCCCATGAACCCCTTAAATTGGATTTATGAAACAAACGGTCGAACACCTATTTACTTATTTAAAGCTGTTTTCTCCCTGAGTTTGATGAGTGAGTAAGTGAGTCAATCAGTTAGGACACTTTCTTTCCTGTTTTTTTCCCCAGAATTTCACCTCTCTCCAAGGGCCCCTTAAATTGGATTTATGAAAAAAACAGTCGAACACCTATTTACTTGTATTTTAAGCTATTCTTTTTCCGCCGAATTTCAAACTTCTCGCCTATGTCCTTTAAGAGATACACGCTCCGTCAAGAATCCCTCAACCCCCAATTTTCACCCCTATCACCTCATAATATACACCACATCGATAAACCCTTAGACATATGTCTAATTATTTTTAATGATTAGTTTATATACCGAATATCACATCCCCTAAGAAACAACTCATGACATATCGTTATTCATTGAAATGCACGTTTACCCCCTTAACATCTCTTTAAAAACCGAATAAACAAAAATCATTCCTTAGTTGACGTTTTCGACATACAGCGAACATATTCCCAAAATTTCATTTTTCCAACTTTAATAGTTTTCGCTGGGCGTGATGAGTGAGTGAGTCAGACAGGACATTTTCTTTCAATAATTTTTACCAGAATTTCACCCCTCCCCATGGGCCCCTTAAATTGGATTGATGAAAAAACGCTTGTACACCTATTAACTTATTTTTAAAGCTGTCTTTTTCCCCTGAGTTTGGTGAGTGAGTGAGTGAGTTTGTCAGTTAGGACACTTTCTCTCCTTTTTCCCCCAGAATTTCACCCCACTCCATTGGCCCCTTAAATTAATTTATGAAAAAACGGTCGAACACCGATTTACTTATCTTTTTAGCTGTTGTTTTTTCGCTGCGTTTCAAATTTCTCGCCTATGTCGTTTAAGAGATAGGCCTACACGCTCCGTTAGGAATCCTTCAACCCCTACTTTTCACCCCTTTCACCTCATAATAATACACCACATCGAAAAACCCTTAGACACATGTCTGCTTATTTTTAATGATTAGTTAATATGCCGAGTATCACATCCACAAATGAAACCACTCGTGAGATATTGTTATTCAATGAAATTCAGGTTTAACCCCCTTAAGACCCCTTTTGAGCCTGAATATCCAAAAATCCTCCCTTGGTGTACGGTTTTGACATACAACGAACATATCCCCAAAATGCCATGTTTCCAACTTCAATATTTTTGGCTGGGCGATGATGAGTGAGTGAATGAGTCAGGACATTTTCTTTCATTTATTCCCTTCAGAATTTCACCCCTCCCGATGAACCCCTTCAATTTGATTGATAAAAAAAACTGTCGAACAGCTATTTACTTACTTTAAAGCAGTTCTTCCCTCTGAGTTTGATGAGTGAGTGAGTCAGTCAGTTAGGACATTTTCTTTCCTGCCCCCCCCCCCCCCAGAATTTCACCCCTCCCCATGGGCCTCTTAAATTGGATTTATGAAAAAACAGTCAAACACATATTTACTTATTTTTATGCTGATTTTTTCCGCTGAGTTTCAAACTCCTCGCCTATGTCGTTTAAGACATACACGCTCCGTTAGGAATCTTTCAATCCCTACTTTTCACCCCTTTCACCTCATAATATACACCACATCGAAAAACCCTCAGAAACGTGTCTTACTTTTTAATGATGAGTTTATATGCCGTGTATCACATCCCCCAATGAAACCAATCGGGAGATATTGTTATTCAATGATATGCAGGTTTAACCCCATTAAGACCCCTTTAGGACCTGAATATCCGAAAATCCTCTCTTAGTAGACTGTTTTGAAATACAATGAATATATCCCCAAACTGTCATGTTTCTAACTTCAATAATTTTGGCTGGGCGATGATGAGTGAGTGAGTGAGTGAGTGAGTCAGGACATTTTCTTTCAATTTTCTTTTTTCAGAATTTCACCCCTCCCCAAGAACCCCTTAAATTTGATTTATGAAAAAAACTGTCGAACAGCTATTTACTTACTTTAAAGCAGTTCTTCCCTCTGAGTTTGATGAGTGAGTGAGTCAGTCAGTTAGGACATTTTCTTTCCCCCCAGAATTTCACCCCTCCCCATGGGCCTCTTAAATTGGATTTATGAAAAAACAGTCAAACACATATTTACTTATTTTTATGCTGATTTTTTCCCGCTGAGTTTCAAACTCCTCGCCTATGTCGTTTAAGAGATACACGCTCCGTTAGGAATCTTTCAATCCCCACTTTTCACCCCTTTCACCTCATAATATACACCACATCGAAAAACTCTCCGACTCGTGTCTTCTTATTTTTAATGATGAGTTTATGTGCCGAGTATCACATCTCCCAATTAAACCAATCGGGAGATATTGCTGTTCAATGAAATGCAGGTCTACCCCCTTAACACCCATTTAGAACCAGAATATCCAAAAATCCTCTCTTAGTGGGCATTTGCGGCCCTTGGGGAAGCTGCATACCAAATTTCATTCCAATCCGTTTGATGGTTTCTGAGATTTCGTGATGAATGAATGAGTGAGTGAGTGGTATTTGACAAATATATAGTAGAAGATAGTGTCAAGTCTTTGTTATGCTAAACTCGGTTGACAGTGCTGTGTGAGAAGTTGAGTAACTAACGTGATTTCAAGTAAAGATCCTCATTTTCTATACCGGTAGTGCAGAGCGCAAATGTCATCCAGTCGGCCGTGTCTCGACTTGAGCTATGTTGCCATGGAAACTATCCGCCTTGCCATTCCTTCATGAGTATATTTTATGATTTGATTAGCATGTGCTGGAGTGCAAAAGGGTCGAAATCAGAAGAATGAGAAAGACTATCGAAAATTTATGTAGCCAGCGATTCCTTCTGGGTCCTAAACTATGTGTATGCAAAATTCGGTTGAGATTGGTGTAACGGTGTAGATTTGTATACGGAACAGACCCACCCACATACATACCCACATACATACATACAGACTTTCACTTTTATATATAAGATGAAGGAAGGAAGCTTGTAGTTTTGCGTGTCCGTTAATCTCACGATCATGATCCACGGTACCTCCCTTTTACGTGGAATGCGAACTACAGGACATGACATTTCAATTCGAAAATCTCACATGTATTGACCGGGAATCAAACCCGATCTACCTTGGTGAGAGACTAACAGCTTGACCGCTGTGCCACAAATGTGACAGTAGCATATCTCCAATTCAATCTATACATTCATCATAGTACCAGTATGAAAATGGAGTGTAAATTAACATTTTAAGAATGTCCAAGCTGTGTAGTATACGAGTAGGATAACATGCCAGATGTTACACATCATATGCGACTACTGTAAGGCTCGCATCTTTTTTGAGGATCCAACCAGCCTCCAGGCTGACTACCTAACAGACATACTGTACTTGTACAGCCATTACAATGATACAGGTTATCTGACAGATTCTACACACATGAGCACGATGCTGTAATTACTTCTGAATGGAATAACAACCTAATTGAGAACTACAGTATCTCTGCTGCTCGCTAACATGTCCTTGGTGTGGCCCACTCAGACACTGAAATACCAATAGCGCACGGCGACAAACAACACAGCACAAAGTGTTTGAGCTTTGTTTACGAACGATCGATACAGATGTGTAATTAATCTCCTCTCTTGGTGCGAGCGTCGTGTGACAGAACCACTGCCAACTTCCCGTCGTAACATGTGAAACAGAATAAAACCTGCTCTCTGGCAACATGTTAATCTGCATTGTCTCCCTATGCCACTTGGCTCTACAAACCATTGAGGGGCATGGGAAACGAGTGGGTTCGGACCTCACCTTCAATCGCCCTTAAGACGATTTTGTTTTCCGTATTTTCCTTTCTGAACTCCAGCAAATACCAGAAAGGTACCTTCTATTAGACCATGGAAAATTGCTCATTTTCATAATTTAAGCCCTCATTAACTCTTCTAAAGAGGATGGTACTGCAAGAGCATTTGGCCGTAAGATCCATCCGCAATGCGTAATAGGAATAGGATAGAAATGTTTTGAGATTATGTGCGTTAGGAAGTGAAGCTTGATAACACAGTTGTCAATCTTCTCGCCAACCTCCAAGGTTACTGGCATTTTGGGAGAGTCAGTGGCTAACTCACCCAATTCCCAGTAAACTGAGAGTGATCAAGGGAAATACTCGCGTGTGGCGGAGCTCTTTCCGGTCACGGAGAGAGTCCGTCATTTTGTACCCGTGGAGCCGTTTTCACCGTGGCCCACATTTTAACCGAGTGTGTGGATCTTGCTGACTTACGAAGAAACCTTGGTTTGCAGATGACACTCAAACTTATTTTAGCCGATGACTTGATGGCTGCTGATCGCGTTATCCGCTTTATAATTGAGAGTGGGTTAGGGCCAGCCATCTAAATTTTCCCGTGTACATTGACTCAAAGACTTGTTCTTTTTTGAATGCTGAATTTTTGTTTTTCAGTATTTTTTTGTGTGTTCATTAGTTTTATTTAATTAGCGTGTCTGTCTGTCTGTCTGTCTGGGTGTGTGCCCCCACCCCCCCTTATGAACTCCTAAACGGCTGGAGCAATCGAAACAAAATTTCGTAGGAGTAGAGATCTATACCTGAATATCTCACGGCGATATATGAAAATGATGTCAGTGCTACCAACTGCTGAAAAATCGCAATTGAAATTTGAGCTCCATGTTGGATATCTTGGAAGGTATGAATGGGACTTACTTCAAAATTGGCACACGTATAGATAATAATATTGCAGTTTAATTTCCAGGAGGCTATACATGGCAGTGTTGCCAAAATGATTCTAAGCCTGCTGATAGGTCCAAATTTTAAATGCATATAACTTCTACACTCTCAATTGGATTTCAACCAAATTTCCTATGTGCTATGTGTACATAAACAGATATGACTGAGCATATTCTTAAGAGCCACCAGGGCTGGCAACTGTTAATAAATGATCTCAATGTTCTAAATCCAAATACCCATATATCAGAAAGTATGCAAGCCGACAGCTTTAAACTATGCACACGTATAGTACCTGATATTCCATATTAATTCGGAGTAACTTATATACGTCAGTGCTACCAACATGATTCTAAGCCTGCTGAGAGGTCCAACTTTAAATACATGTAACTTCTATACTATCATTTGGATTTCAACCAAATTTCGTGTGTGCTATGTGTACCATAACAGATATGACTATGCGTATTCTTAAGAGCAACCAGGGCTGCCAACTGTTAATAAATACTGTCTTTATTTTTGTTACCCTAATATCAATATATCAGAAAGTATGCAAGCCAATAGCTCTAAACTTTGCACACGTATAGTACTTGGCATTCTATATTAATTTGGAATAACTAATATAGGTCTACGCCAGTGCTGCCAACATGATTCTAAACCTGCTGATAGGTCCAATTTTAAAATGCATGTAACTTCTATACTAATTAATGGATTTCATTCAAAATTGACACAACAATAGTTCGTATTATTTCAGATTATTTCTGACCAATACATGTATGTCATTGTTGCCAACATGATTTTGCGCGCGCTGTTAAATCCAATGTTTAAGTGCATGTAACGTCCATGCTATCCATTGGACTCCAACCAAATTTTGTATTCTGTACCTTAAGAGATGGAACTAAGAATATATTCAGTCACCAGGGCTGCCAACTTTAGTTCTTTATTAGGCTACATTATGCCATGTATACAGTATTTCGAACCAATTAGAAATTTCGATATTACCAACTTAATTTCGTAATTATTCTAGATAGATCCATATAGATTAATCATTGGCATTAATCTTAAATTTTAAGAAAAGTAGGTACTTTAGTTCGTCACGGAACTTCTTGTTTTTGTTTTGTTTTAATAATTTTTGGTCTATCCAAATTAAGGTGTCCACCTCTAAATTTTAAATCCCATTCCAAATTTGTATACCTTAATCTGTGTTAGGAGGAGCACAAGACCTCATAGTGCCACCCCTTAATACAACAATAACTAAGTAACTAACCTCCAAGGTTAATGTACCTGGGGTTCTTGAGGTGAAAATACTCGTCGAGTTGTTCGGATTCGATGTGAAACAACTTTCGAATTATTGAAGTTCGAAATATCCAAGTATTAAAGGAAATGTTAAGACACGGTAGGCAAAGTTACAGAATTTGTTTAACGGAAGGTGATAGACCTTTAGTAGGTGTCGAGCAAATATTGAAGTGCGGTGCCTCAGCCCTACCCGAAGTATTGTTGTACAAGTAACTGTATTGTGAATGTGTTGTTATGATATGATGATGATGATGATAATTGCTGTTTTAAGGGGCCTAGCATCTAGGTTATCGGCCCCTAATGGATTGGTTGATAGTGAAACATGAGGTTGCTTGGTTCCTCAGTTTAGGGGCTGTGACAACGCGCTCATGTATCCCCGTGTACTTTGGTAGTGAGTAGAATCTGTGTGTTAACCGGTGTTAATTGTGATGGTTGTATTAGTGAGTGTTATCTGAATTTAATTCGAGTAAGGGCTGTAGTTCCAACTTTTGCTACCAAACGCCACCGTCAATGACCAACTAGATCTGAACTTTGCTACTAGATGACACCGCAGTCGGCTCCTGGCGACGAACGTTGGAACCTAAGAGCGTTAGTCAATTTTTACCTATAATTTAGCTTCACACAAGTGTAATTAGTGGAAGGTTCTTTATCATGCCATAAGTCTATGACATGGGACCGCCGTCTTTACTTCTCTTCCGATAATAATAATAATATCGTATGGCCTCAGGTGCCGGGTGCAAGCTCTGTCTTCTGACACCCAAAGGGTAGCTTGCATGTCGAATTTCGTTTTTCCTTCAAGCACTATGAAAGTCAAGGAGGTTATATATCTAACCTCCTTGAACACTATAGCGCTTTCTAGTAGAGAAATGACGAACTTTGTGCTGGCGGAAACTCCCGAGATTAATTTTGCCATTATGAACACGGCCTATTGAATTCAAATGGGTTCTTTGACATGCCAACATCGTATGACATGGTGTCGTAATTTTTGCCGCCTTTCAAAAATCACTTACCACGGCCAGGAGCGAACCTGCAAACTCGGGGGTTAGTAGACCGACACGTTGACCACTTACCCACCAAGGCAAGCTTCCCTTCCGAAGGGAGGCACGCTGAAGGACTTTTAACGCTCTTAAAACAACTTCGGCCGGGTTTGAACCCGAGATCTTGGGCATAGAAGGTCAGCATGCTACCAACTACGCCACCATAGCCACCGTGAATGTTGAGATTGTACAGTAATGTGAACTATAACTAAAACCACGCTTACAACTAATACGAGGCACGTCCAGAAAGTAAGTTCTGTTTGGTAATAAAATTAAATTGTGTACAGATACAGAAAAATTATTTATTGCACAACATTCTACACCTCTTAAACTACTTTTCCACATAACTGCCGAACTTTTGCAGGCAGTTGTCATAGCGTGGCTCAAGTTTTTGGATACCTTCTTCGTAGAAGTTTGCCGCCGACCCGTCAACGAGACTGAAGACTCCCCTGTAAGATATCCTACTGTTTGGCCACTACTGTTAGGCAAATTGCGTATGTGGTAACTACCAAACCAACATGGCGGCCACGCGAATTCTCGCGATTTAACCAACCAAACAGTATATGTGTATACACATTGTAATGCACCGACATCTAACTTCATTCAATTGTTTACATAAACTCAAGATTGCGGCTGTGCCAAATATTTCACCGGCATTCTATATCTCTGAAACTATTTGCGGTATCACCATGAAATTTTGTACGGAGATAAAGGGCACTACTGGAAGTTCACCTATGAGAATTTCAAAAACCGGTTTACTACAAAACGAACATGGCGGCCAAGCGAATTTTGAAAATTTAAAATAGACCTTTCTCTCGATTTAATGTTATAAACGCAATGAAGTCTGGTACAGGTGATGTTTATACACATTTTAATACACTGGTATCTAATTTAGTTCAATTGTTTACATAACCTCAAGATGGCGGCTGTGCGAATTTTAAAATTACGTTTTTATTTCTTGTGTCGTAATCATGCGATCTAAGTGAAAGATTGAGTAATGAACCTACGCAATAATTTTCCTTTAATGGTACATGACTCTATGGCCTATACATTTAACAATCCAACATGGCGACCATCCGAAATATTTAGACGGCTCTGAATATCTACGAATCTATTACAGCAATCAAACTGAATTTTTTAATGTTCATAGGGGCTATGAACTTAAGTTCACCTATAGGACTTTGAATAACCTGCTGATCACAAATCCAACATGGTAGCGACGCGAAATATAAATATTCACATGGACGTTTCTCGCAATTTAACCATCCGAGTGCAGTGAAACGTGGTACAGTAAATCCTTATACGAATGTTAATCCACTGGCATCTAATTTATTTCAATTGTTTTCATAACCACAAGATGGCAGCTGTGCGAAATTTAAAAATCTCCTTGTTATTTCTTGTGTCCTAATCATGCGATTGAAATTTGAATGCTACACGTACACAATAATCTTCATGTAACAGTACATAACTCTAGGACCTACATATATAAAATCCAACATGGCAACCATCCGAAATATTTAGTCGGTTCTCAATATCTACGAATCTATTACAGCAATCAAACTGAAATTTTGTATGTTGATAGTGGCAGTTAACATAAGCAGGATATATGAAAATAGGCTGTATAGTTCTTCACGGAACTACTTGTTTCCTTATTGTTTCTTTTCTTGAGGCTTGTTAAAATTTCTTGTTTCTGATTGTATTTCTGAAATGATTTCTGTCCTGAATATCGTCTTGAGAGATTTTTAATCGTTCCAGGTCCTCCTGTGTTTCTCTTATCAAACTGGTATTTAATTTACTTGTATTAATGGTGTTAAAATTTTCCTAGTGAATCTGTTTTCATCCATCCTCCACATGTGTCCATAAAACTGTAGGCGTCTTTTCCTAAATTCCTCTGTGATGGTGTCTGTGTTCCCTTGAAGGTTGTCTGGTCTAAGTTCTGTCTCGGAGAACAGCGCCTTTTATCTCTTTAAGAATTTTCCGTTCTTGTTTCTCGATGTCATGAACTCTTGTCATCCCTCCAATTAATGTTGTTTCTGGCGCACACTTCTTCTTCTTCCCTAGCGTTCATCCCGCGATGGTACAGGGTCCGCTTGTTTGGTTGCTGTTCGCCACTTCTTCCTGTCAAGGGCATCTTCAGGTTTAAGTCCACACATCACCAAGCTCTACTAAGGGAGGCTAAGAAAATTATTGCATCACCCTCTTTGGCATTGCACCAAGAATTCTGCCATCCATCACAGCAACGACTGCAATCTAGAAGACCAGTGTCACAGCGGGGCAACTCATTGCTGCTGGATTTGATCTAAATGAAAGCTGGAAGCATGAGTGGTTAACTAAAACCATGGGAACAAGTGCCCACCATCTTGATCCCACAAAGAAACCAAACGGCTTTGACTTACCGAGGAACCTCTGGTGCCGCATCAACAGGCTGAGGACTGGACATGGTTGTTGCAATTATTTCAGGTACAATTGGGACTGGATCAGCTCACCAATGTGTGAGTGTAACCTGGAAGAACAGACGATCGAACATCTGGTCCAACGATGTCCTCTTTATTCGTACTCTGGCATTCCTGACGATTTGTTTGCACTCACACCCGGTTTTACCGAATGGTTGAAAAGGATGGACTTTAAAGTTTGAATATTACCTTGTTATGTATAATTGTATATTGTATAAATTACCATACGATTAAATAAATAACCAAGTCTTCCTTGATTCTGTCCAACCATCTTTTCTTTGGACGTCCACGGGGTCGATTTCCTCCTGAATCGTTTGGGAGAGCTGTTCTTGGCACAGAGTTCTCATCACTTCTAGTGACATGCCCATACCACCGAAGCCGTGTTGTGCCCGTTTAGACCGGAGTCCGCGCGACCACATATGCATTTTACCAAGAATCAGTCAGCACGAGAGTCAAAATATCCCGGGGCGCCAGATGGGTTAAAGCTAATCGCAAAAAAAACGACACCAAAATAAAAAAAATGCTTTACTGATTTTTGGCTCAATGCAAAAATAAGGATAGAAGGAGATTCACCTGGGCATAACACAACATGTAAAATTATCTCATTTTATTCTAAATGTTAAAATTGACTGCAAAATGATGCTCAAGGTAACATCATTCCAGTGCGACGGCACACACTACTATTTACACACTGTACAGAAATCTTCCAACACATTGAACAATTGTCCTTGGAGACACAAGTCTGATTATCAGTCCTGTAGACTGTGTTCCAAAATTATATCAATTATTTACGATGAAATCCAGTTCAAATTTAATTGTCTTTACTGGAAATATTGTAGTTCACTGGTTGAATTTCTAACATGATATTAACACTCGTAGAAATTCTCACTGTTTATAATTGTTTATAGAATTTTTTAACTTCCACTCATTTTTCCAGTTTCAAAAATATTGTCAAAAATATTATCTTTGACCCAACACTAATTATGTACACATATTAATGACAACAACTGAAAAAGTATTTCGCCCTTGAGCATAGCATCGAAGAACTGTGCGAAGCACAACAAAATTTATTATTCTTCCAAAATTAAACATTTCGAGAAGTGACTCGATTATGAACTTCAAATTCCAAAGAAATATGATTTCTGAATCATCAGCCTGATCATAAAAAATTGTTGAACCATTCAACTATTCGATTTTCCACTTGGAATTATTATTAAGAAAAATATTTATATTTGTTGCTATTTTAGTAACTTTCACAACTTGCAATTCTTGAACAGAATGCAGAAATAAGAATTGTATCTTTATAATAAATTCATTTAGTTCATGACAATAGGATTGAAAACATCCTTTAAGTAATTCGTGGATACAGAATTATTTTTTTTAATTGGCAGTGGCCCATTCAATTATTTGTGTCAGAACACAATATCCCAACAACAACGGCAAAGGTCTTCCTCTTAAGAAGAATACAATTTTATCATGACAAAACCGGGTTCTAGCAAATCCAAAGTATTAATGGAATACGTAAACAAGTTTGAAATAATTACTGATGGTTTGGTCATTCATTCGACGAAATGTGTGGTTCCAATACTCCTCCTATAAACCTGAGCCATCGAACCTGCTATTTGATTGATGCTCAAAAAAAAAAACCTCCTCATTCCTGCGACTTAAACATGAGCACCTGGGAATGGCATTTCAACTACTCCACACACATAAATTTTCTTCCCAAAATTTATACAATAAATCAAGCCTCTGCTTGTTATCAAAACTGGAAGATCTATAAACTTACAAGTTTATTTTATTTTACCATTCAGTTCAAACCGTGAAGTTACCACACTTGTGATATTCTCTATTTCACTTTCGAATGTGTGCCTACGTCATGATTTTATATAAACACAAAAAAAATCCTAATTGATACAAATATCATTGGCTTCCTGTTTCATGCCTTTCCGTGTTTTCTGAAAAATATACTTTGCTCAATGCTAATATTAACTGTTCAACCAGAACTATAATGTTGGTGAAATACGGGCTTGCGCTATCCACTAGCTTTCGGAAAATCACCTGTTCCAAACTAGGAATGACTAAACTAATCCTTAAGCTCTCTCTCAACGAATCTGATTATTAGAAAATGTAAGATCCAATAATTAATTAGAAAAATTATGAAAATTATTATTATTATTATTATTATTATTATTATTATTATTATTATTATTGGATTATTGAGCCTCCGTGGCTTAGGCGGCAGCACGCCGGCCTCTCACCGCTGGGTCCGTGGTTCAAATCCCGGTCACTCCATGTGAGATCTGTGCTGGACAAAACGGAGGCAGACAGGTTTTTCTCCGGGTACTCCGGTTTTCCCTGTCACAATTTCATTCCAGCAACACTCTCCACTATCATTTCATTTCATCTGTCATTCATTTATCATTGCCCCAGAGGAGTGCGTCAGGCCTCGGCTGCCGGCACGTTCATATCCTCGCCACTAGATGGGGGCTTCATTCATTCCATTCCTGACCCGGTCGGAGACTGGAAGCAGGCTGTGGATTTTTCATTATTGGATTATTATTGTTATTATTTCCTTAAATATGTTTAATTATTATTTCCTTATGTGAAAAAAAACACATGTTCGACTCTTCGAATATGGACAAAATATCCATTCCTCAACAAAAATAAATATTAACTTCTACAGTTATATCGGCTGATTAACGTGATTCTCAAACAAAATGAACATTAAAATAAATGCTCGGTATGCTCGGTCATCGATCCTAAACTGTTCTGAGTGCTGAAAATACTCAGAATAACCCTAATGTGTCTTGCGTAAATCAATGCAAGATTTAAATACGAAGAAAAATAAATGTGTTGGTCATCTGCAGAAAATGAGTTTGTTCCAATTAGCTAGGCATAATATAAAAGTCAAATGTGGCTTACATTTCTCGTTGGTCTTGAAGCGTAGTGAACCTGGTCTGTACCAGATTTATCCAGATACATGCCCTATTGGACACGCCCGTCTAATCCTTGTATCGGCCGCCATTATATACCCACAATCTGTCTAGCACGACATAGTGGAAATATTTCTTGAAGTTTGAACTAACTGCTGATCCATTTTAATATTGACTTCAATTAAATCCATAGCAGTTCGCTTAAATGGGGTCAGATCCAAATGATCTCTTCTCAAAAGCGCCAGTTGTAACATAACTCACGGTAATCTTTTCAGTACAGGAAAACACTGATAGTCTAAAACAATCAACGGCTGTTCTGAAGATCGTTCCCTGGGCATGGCTTCACACCATCTATCATGCGCGAAGCAACATATAGTTTCCCTTTGTCGGCTAATGAACAACACCGTGATAGACTGGCCTTCAATATACTGAAAGATCTGAGTGGTTATTTAGTTACAATTTGTGAAACTGACAAGTTGGATTAAAATATCCAAGTATTGAATTATTGTTACTGGACTGTGACAGAATAATATCTAGACAAAGTCTAGCATATGTCCATATAGAAACAAAGTGTTTCACCAATGTCCGTAGAAAATAACAATCACCTTAGTGATTCCCTCTACCGGAAACTTACTACGTTCCCCACGTATCGTAGCACTTTTGTGACTATCACAATTCAAAGATATCTTCTGCGTAGATTCGGCAACTATGTGCCTTGGCTCGACGTAGCAGCAGCACCTTGTCCTACAAGAGCTTGGTTTGAAGTGAGCTGCTTATGCTTGGGCCGAGCGGCTTTTATACAAAACGGTCGGCTCCACGCTGGATCACGCTGAAATCTGTAAATCCTCATATCTCCTGTGTTTCTGGTCTGATTCACTTGAGACTAAGTGCATCCTCTTTCATTTGGCCGTGCCAGTAATCTGATCCAAGTATCAAGTCTCTACTCCATGGCTAAGTATTTAATCACCAAATAGTCTCGACCTCTGCTACTATTTGCCACGTCACTTAACATCTTCTTGGCTGCATAAAGTTTCCATTTCAATCTAGAAGGAAAGGAGCGCGATATTCAAATATCTCAACTTTCAAAAGCGGCTGTAGCCTTTCCCTTGATACCTAGGTGTCTGAATCTTGGAATACCCATTCCAAGAATTGGGCACATCCACCCCAGCCTAGAAAAAAAAATAAAAATTGAAAAAATTTTATTTTTCCTATCTACTCATTAAATCATCTGGTTCTTGAATAATAAATCTTCAAATTCGCTGCATTATAAAATCCCACGATGTTACCAGTTCGTGTATTGGCGATTTTATAGCCTCCATTGTTGTTTACTTCCACAACACGATAGGGTTCATCGTAAAGGCTTGCAAACTTCGAGTACACTCGATTTTGCACGTCGGAGGGTGTAGGTTCTTTTTACTAAAACAAGAGTTCCTACGCGCAAGGGTCTGCGAAAACGCTTTCCTCTCACTCTGCGCTCTCTTTTCTCAGCTTGGCTCCTCAACTTGTCTAAAGCTAGAGTCTCCCTCCTCTGACGACTAGGTTCAATCTCGGGTGGAATAGAGATGATTCGATCCCATAATCTTGTTGGTTTAATTCCATGATGAAGCAACATGGGAATCTGTCCAGTACTCTCATGAATCGTAGAGTTGATGGATTCGGATGCTAAAGAGAGAACATCCATCCATTTCCAATGCTCATTTGGACAATAGAGGCGGCAAGATTTAGATATTTCAGCCATCACGCGTTCTGCTGGATTGCTTTCAGGATGTCTGATAGAACAAAGCAATTGTCTAATCCCAAGATTATTCAGGACGGCCCTGAATTCTAAAGATGTAAATTGGGGTCCGTGATCTGATAAAAGGAATTCCGGTTTGCCTGCTTCCGGAATTACGCTGTCTCTAATTCTCTTCGCACAATATTTTGCGTTTGCCTTCTGAATTGGGTGTAACATAGTGTATTTGCTGAAAACATCTATGGTCACCAGAATATATCGGTTACCTCTTTTAGGCTTTGGGAGAGGACCATAAAGATCAGTCGCAAAGATTTCACAAGGCTTAGAAAGAATAATAGGCCTTGGTAATTCTCTCAATAATTTAGAATTATATCTACTCCTTTGGTATAAGTCGCACTCCCGAATAGTGTTCCTGACAGTTTGTCGCATTCGCTCCCATGAAAATTTCTCTTGTATCAAGTTGACTGTCTTATCTACTCCAGCATGACCTGCAATTCGATGCGCCATCCAAATAATGGGTGTTTGCATTCGTGGAGGTACCACTACCCTCAGCTTCGCATGGTCGGGATCTGCAAACCTGTAGACTAGACCATCTAACATCAAATAATCTCTTGAAATTCTTTCAGTTTCCACAAAATCATCGTCATTGGGATCCATATCTCCCTGTAGAAAACGAAATATGTTTCTAAGACGTCGGTCTCTCCTCTGGGATAAATGTAACAATCTTAACCTTCTTAAGGTCCTCATGCGTCAGGTTAACTTGAAAAACCTTGTATGTAGACTCCACTGCTCTACTCAATAAATCGGCCCCAATGTTCAACTTTCCAGGAGTGTGTTCGATAACTAGGTTGAATTGTTGAATAAAAAGTGACCATCTAGTTATTCTATCACTGGCAAAGTTTGTTCTTAAGATAAACTCCAATGCATGGTGATCAGTCCCCACGATTACTGAATGTCCAATTAACATTTTCTTCCAAGACTCCTACGCGAAGATTACAGCAAGGGCCTCTAACTCTGTGGTGTAATAGTTCCTTTCTGATGGACGAAGTTTCCTGCTTATGAAAGCCAGGTAATATCTCCTGTGATCGTCATCTTCTTGAAGAAGAATAGCTCCAATCCCTACGATGGATGCATCGGATTCTATGATGAAATTCTTGGTGAAGTCAGGATACCCTAATTTCACACTGTTTACCAATAACCTCTTGGCATCTTGAAATGATTTTTCGCAATCTTCATTCCATTTCCATTTGTTTCCCTTTTTTAATAATTCCTGCAAGGGAGCAACTGCCTTGGTGAAGCTTGGACAATGCCCTGCAAAGAATTGGCATGTTCCGAGAAAACTGCGGACGTTCTTCACCCTAGTAGGTCTAGGGAAATTCGCAATCGCTTGTATCTTTGTCTCATTGGGACGGTATCCTTCACCATCTAAAATATGGCCCAAAAATTTTATTTCCTTCTGAAAGAACTGACATTTTCGAAGGTTTACTTTAAAGTTCGCTTTTCTTAAATCTGCGAATAACATCTGAACATGTATCAAATGTTCCTCCTTAGTCTCAGATGCGATTAGGATATCGTCTATGTAACGAATCGCTATCTCTTTTACTTCAGGACTCAAATTTTGTTCCAGTGCTCTGATCAAAACAGATCCAGATGTTTTGATCCCAAATGGTAGACGGCGGAATACATATGTCTGTTGGTCAAACATAAACCCTGTAAACTTTTTGGAATCTTCACTAAGCCTAATGTGTTGGTAGGACGAAGTGAGATCAATGTTAGAGAACCAGATCTTGCCCTGGAAATTTCTTAACAGTTCCCTAATGATTGGTGGTCTGTCGTACTCTGGCAGTAATCTTGAATTCAAATTTCGCGCGTCTAAACACAGTCTCAGACTTCCATCCGGCTTAGACACTACTGCTAATGGATTGACATAAGAGGTAGTGTACTTTTCAATCACATTGTTACCTTCCATCTCTTTGATAAGCACTTTTACCTTTTCTCGATGCTTTTCCGCTACCGGATACAATTTAGCATGGAAAGGTGCATCATCAGTTACACGAATTCGATATTCAAAATCTTGAATTTCACCAGGTTTAATATCAAAAATATCATGGTACTCTTCCAAAATTTTCCCTAGCTCTGGGGACCCCTTCTCAGTATAGACTTCTTTTCCTTCAGCTTCCCGAAAAATCAGAGACCATTGAGCGTCTCCCTCGATGTCTTCCTCTTCTTTTCCCTCGAAGTTTATCTCTTCGGTATACTGGAATCTGACCGTCTCTGTCTTCATGTCTATCACGGCTCGATATTTCTGGATGAAATCCGCTCCCAAGATCATGTCAAAAGCCATGTCCTTCATTACTACAAACACATGTCGGAAATCATGTCCTCCAATAGTAACACATAAGTATAATTGTGTTTTACACAGCGATATTTTGTTGGGTATTATTCCTTGGATTTTAATTCCTGATACTGGAATATCTTCTAAATTCTCTTTGAGCTTCCACAGACTATAAAGCTTCTCGCTCACAAGACAAAGCATAGCCCCAGTATCAATTAAAGTATCGACAGGCATGCCGAATACTTCGCATGATATGATTGGCAGTTTAATTCTTGTACCCATTTCTTTCCGTTCGTCATTATGTTGAATTAAGTCATCATCCTCTGCTTGCCATTTAATAATCCTGGAAGTGAAAATGTTTAAAATTCGATCTCCTACTGTGAATTAAAAGTTTTTTTTTCATTCCCCCGGGATTGCTGTGTTCCCGATGGACCTGGTTCATTGGACTTCTGTTCCAAGAACTGCGAGTTTTCTTGGTGTCTTTCTTCCAAGATTTTCATCGTCTCCTTATTGAACTCTTCATTGGACTGACGAGTGTTCTCATTCCCTCTGTTATTTTAGTTATTGTTTCTACCATAGTACCTTCTTTCCTGGTATCTTCCTTGATTATTCCTTGGCTCTCTCCATCGATTGTCATATCGATATCCACCCTTTAGTCTCTCATAAGGCTTGTAACTGTATCTATTAGTGTTCTGATTCCATCCTCTTTTATCAGGCTCTTCCCTCGGCGTTTTCTCTTCTCGCCCCTCTCGAATCTCTCGAGGTGTTTGGGAATAACTGTCGGCCATAACAGTGTACACAGCGTTGCCATTCTTTCCTCCCTTCTGATGGAAGAATTGAGCGTTCGTGTGATCAAGTTTCTGCAATACCTCGTCAAATTGCTCCGTATTATAAATGTCAGCAGCGATCAAAGTTCTTTGGACTTCTGCTGGAAACTGACGTATTAATGCAGTAATTAATTCATTATCTGGCATCGGCGGATCTAAATGTTGAAGTTTAGAAAGCTGTCCAGAAAAGTACGAAGAGTATCGAGTAGGTTGTGACGTCGAAAATCTCTTCGAATATAATTCTGCTCTGACTTGCTGTTGGGTTTCCGGGGACCAAAACTTTTTCAATAACCCACGGCAAAACTCCTCAAAATTGGTGAGAGTGGACCTGAATACTCTAAACCAGAGAAGTGCGGGCCCTTCCAAAAATATCCCTATCACTCGGATTTGTCTTTCCTTAGGGATTTTGGAATCTTTATGGTAATCACCTGCTTCTCTCAAGAATTCTACGGGTGTCACAGAATCTCGCCCTGAAAATTTAGAAGGCTTATACTCCACATTCTTGAATACAGTTATGGGGTTGGATTGAAATACTGTCCTGGCCTCATCCTGTCTTTGACTATCATTTCCTCTAGCTGCTCCTAGGTTTACCTGTATCTGCTCTTCTCCTCTTATACTTGGCATTTTCAACAGATGGTCAGCCTGTTCCTCGTCCTTAACTTGGGTTTTCATAGCCTCAATTGCCTTATGGTTTTCTTCGGCCTTTTTTCTAATTCCTTCGGTTTCCTTCTTTATTTCTTCTGTTTCCTTATAGTTCTCCTTGACATCAGTGGATATCTGGTTCATAACAGCCTCCTGACTCTTCAATGACCCTGTCATATCTGATATGTCCTTCTGAGTCGCTTGAATATCTTTGGAAATTACTTGAATATGGGATGACAAAGATTCTCTAATCTCCTTGACTCCATCTTGGTTCTCCAGCTTGAGTCTGTTTTTAATCTCATCGATAACTCTGGTTTTAATTTCAGTTTGTAATTCATTAATCACACATTCTCTTATTTCTCCCACTACGAGTTCTTTGAATTGGTCTGTCAAACGTTGAACAACTAGAGTTGCCATCTCATTGCTCTCTTTCTTCACTCTGACTTCTAGGTTGACCATGTCTTCACCCACTTTCCTAAGACCACTTTCTATCCTATCAGCTAAGCTTTGGGATCTTAGATCGGCATCGCAAAATTTATTGTCCATTAAACTTGCGTTAGTAGCTAATGAAGTTTCGAGCTCATGTGTTTTTTCGCATAATTTAGTCATTTTACACTCAAGTGACATTTTCAAGATTTCGGAATTCTCTTTAAATTTATTTTCCATAGAATTAAATTTACTATTTAAACTATCTTTTAAGTTATCTTTTAACCTGATTTCTAACATATCGGAATTTTCTTTAAGTTTCTTTTCCAAAGCCTCTGTATTTTCTTTCATGATGGCTGCTACGCGCAGTCCAGCTTCTTTGGAACACTCTTCCAAACTCCTCATCATCCTCATCATCTCTTCCATAATTTTCAGTATTAGTCAAAACTTAGGGGTATACATGTTGGCAGACACAAGATTATAACTAGAACAAGAAACATGAATAGCTAATTGGAACACTCTAATAAAATGAGATTTGTCCTAATGTCGACGCGATGGAAAAAAAACTTCTCTACTTTTACGAATTAAATTTACCACAATATCACAAGAAAAATATGCAAGTCCTCAAATATCTTCCACCTGGATTCTACTAATGCGTATGTCCAGTCATCGAACGTTTACTACTGAATTTACTTGACGCCCTAATGGTTAAGCCATTATCAAAATAATCAAACCCATTCTAATTATTAACCCAGTTAATTTTTAATTTTCCCCACTAATTGGGTTCCTACTAATTTATTCATCCAAACCAGACATCTCTCAACTCCCAAAATATCTATAAAAAATTATCACAATTTAAATCGGCATGCGATTGACCGTGTCTAACTCGGACCCCACGTTCGAAGCCATTTTCTCTCTCTATCTTATTTTATGTGCCCGTTTAGACCGGAGTCCGCACGACCACATATGCATTTTACCAAGAATCAGTCAGCATGAGAGTCAAAATATCCCGGGGCGCCAGATGGGTTAAAGCTAATCGCAAAAAAAACGACATCAAAATAAAAAAAATATGCTTTACTGATTTTTGGCTCAATGCAACAATAAGGATAGAAGGAGATTCACCTGGGCATAACACAGCATGTCAAATTATCTCATTTTATTCTAAATTTTAAAATTGACTGCAAAATGATGCTCAAGGTAACATCATTCCAGTGCGACGGCACACACTACTATTTACACACTGTACAGAAATTTTCCAACACATTGAACAATTGTCCTTGGAGACACAAGTTTGAATATCAGTCCTGTAGACAATTATTTACGATGAAATCCAGTTCAAATTTAATTGTCTTTACTGGAAATATTGTAGTTCACTGGTTGAATTTCTAACATGATATTAACACTCGTAGAAATTCTCACTGTTTATAATTGTTTATAGAATTTTTTAACTTCCACTCATTTTTCCAGTTTCAAAAATATTGTCAAAAATATTATCTTTGACCCAACACTAATTATGTACACATATTAATGACAACATCTGAAAAGTATTTGACCCTTGAGCATAGCATCGAAGAACTGTGCGAAGCACAACAAAATTTATTATTCTTCCAAAATTAAACATTTCGAGAAGTGACTCGATTATGAACTTCAAATTCCAAAGAAATATGATTTCTGAATCATCAGCCTGATCATAAAAGATTGTTGAACCATTCAACTATTCGATTTTCCACTTGGAATTATTATTAAGAAAAATATTTATATTTGTTGCTATTTTAGTAAATTTCACAACTTGCAATTCTTGAACAGAATGCGGAAATAAGAATTGTATCTTTATAATAAATTCATTTAGTTCATGACAATAGGATTGAAAACAACCTTTAAGTAATTCGTGGATACAGAATTATTTTTTTTAATTGGCAGTGGCCCATTCAATTATTTGTGTCAGAACACAATATCCCAACAACAACGGCAAAGGTCTTCCTCTGAAGAAGAATAAAATTTTATCATGACAAAACCGGGTTCTAGCAAATCCAAAGTATTAATGGAATACGTAAACACACACCAATAGATATCTCCACGCAAGTTCTCACCATCACCCTGCCCAGAAACATGGTATCCTTACAACTCTAACTACCAGGGCTAGGAGGATTTGTGAAGTGTCTTCTTTACAAGAAGAAATTAACACCCTGCGAACCACCTTTGAGAGCAACGGTTATAGCAAGGCTTTGATTTCTACGGTTCTGAAACCAACAAATAATAATAGGACGTCAGTTGAGAAAAGAGATGTAAGAGGAACTGCTTACCTTCCGTACATACATAACACAACGGATCGTATTGCTAAAATCCTACGTCGATACAACATACGGACTGTATTTGGAACTTCTGTTAAGATTAGGCAACTCCTGCGACCAACTAAGGACAGTTTGCCTAAATTGCAACAACCGGGTATCTACAGAGTTCCCTGTACTTGTGGCAAGGTTTACATCGGGCAGACTTCGAGAACAATATGCACTCGCATTAAGGAACATAATAGATGTATCAGGCTCATTCAACCTGATAAATCAGCTGTTGCCGATCATGCTTTAACACCTGGCCATGATGTCATGTTCCAAGGGGTGGATGTTCTTGCCCGTATAAAGCAATATCGTCCCAGAATCATCAGGGAGGCGGTTGAAATACGTAAACACCCAGATAATTTCAACCGCGACACCGGCTACAATCTCAGTGAATCCTGGCTACCTATTATCAGAACCCTGAGAAAGTAATTCACTGCTGCTTTCCGTTGTCCCTAACATGGGGCTATAATGGCGTCCATCTTTGGGCACCTTCTATATGTTCTTCGTTGCTTTCTCTTAGCAACATTGTCGTATTCCAGATTATTCCTGACGATGAAAGACATGGTTTCTTTCGAAACGCGTCGAATTGCAATATAATAAAACACGGCATAAGCCCAAAATTCAACATTATGAATAATAACACGGGCCGTGAAAGTCTAAATGACAAGTTTGAAATAATTACTGATGGTTTGGTCATTCATTCGACGAAATGTGTGGTTCCAATACTCCTCCTATAAACCTGAGCCATCGAACCTGCTATTTGATTGATGCTCAAAAAAAACCTCCTCATTCCTGCGACTTAAACATGCGCACCTGGGAATGGCATTTCAACTACTCCACACACATAAATTTTCTTCCCAAAATTTATACAATAAATCAAGCCTCTGCTTGTTATCAAAACTGGAAGATCTATAAACTTACAAGTTTATTTTATTTTACCATTCAGTTCAAACCGTGAAGTTACGACACTTGTGATATTCTCTATTTCACTTTCGAATGTGTGCCTACGTCATGATTTTATATAAACACAAAAAAAAATCCTAATTGATACAAATATCATTGGCTTCCTGTTTCATGCCTTTCCGTGTTATCTGAAAAATATACTTTGCTCAATGCAAATATTAACTGTTCAACCAGAACTATAATGTTGGTGGAATACGGGCTTGCGCTATCCACTAGCTTTCGGAAAATCACCTGTTCCAAACTAGGAATGACTAAACTAATCCTTAAGCTCTCTCTCAACGAATGTGATTATTAGAAAATGTAAGATCCAATAATTATTTAGAAAAATTATGAAAATTATTATTATTATTATTATTATTGGATTATTATTGTTATTATTTCCTTAAATATGTTTAATTATTATTTCCTTATGTGAAAAAAACACATGTTCGACTCTTCGAATATGGACAAAATATCCATTCCTCATCAAAAATAAATATTAACTTCTACAGTTATATCGGCTGATTAACGTGATTCTCAAACAAAATGAACATTCAAATAAATGCTCGGTATGCTCGGTCATCGATCCTAAACTGTTCTGAGTGCTGAAAATACTCAGAATAACCCTAATGTGTCTTGCGTAAATCAATGCAAGATTTAAATACGAAGAAAAATAAATGTGTTGTTCATCTGCAGAAAATGAGTTTGTTCCAATTAGCTAGGCATAATATAAAAGTCAAATGTGGCTTACATTTCTCGTTGGTCTTGAAGCGTAGTGAACCTGGTCTGTACCAGATTTATCCAGATACATGCCCTATTGGACACGCCCGTCTAATCCTTGTATCGGCCGCCATTATATACCCACAATCTGTCTAGCACGACATAGTGGAAATATTTCTTGAAGTTTGAACTAACTGCTGATCCATTTTAATATTGACTTCAATTAAATCCATAGCAGTTCGCTTAAATGGGGTCAGATCCAAATGATCTCTTCTCAAAAGCGTCAGTTGTAACATAACTCACGGTAATCTTTTCAGTACAGGAAAACACTGATAGTCTAAAACAATCAACGGCTGTTCTGAAGATCGTTCCCTGGGCATGGCTTCACACCATCTATCATGCGAGAAGCAACATTTAGTTTCCCTTTGTCGGCTAATGAACAACACCGTGATAGACTGGCCTTCAATATACTGAAAGATCTGAGTGGTTATTTAGTTACAATTTGTGAAACTGACAAGTTGGATTAAAATATCCAAGTATTGAATTATTGTTACTGGACTGTGACAGAATAATATCTAGACAAAGTCTAGCATATGTCCATATAGAAACAAAGTGTTTCACCAATGTCCGTAGAAAATAACAATCACCTTAGTGATTCCCTCTACCGGAAACTTACTACGTTCCCCACGTATCGTAGCACTTTTGTGACTATCACAATTCAAAGATATCTTCTGCGTAGATTCGGCAACCATGTGCCTTGGCTCGACGTAGCAGCAGCACCTTGTCCTACAAGAGCTTGGTTTGAAGTGAGCTGCTTATGCTTGGGCCGAGCGGCTTTTATACAAAACGGTCGGCTCCACCCTGGATCACGCTGAAATCTGTAAATCCTCATATCTCCGGTGTCTCTGGTCTGATTCACTTGAGACTAAGTGCATCCTCTTTCATTTGGCCGTGCCAGTAATCTGATCCAAGTATCAAGTCTCTACTCCATGGCTAAGTATTTAATCGCCAAATAGTCTCGACCTCTGCTTCTATTTGCCACGTCACTTAACAACTTCTTGGCTGCATAAAGTTTCCATTTCAATCTAGAAGGAAAGGAGCGCGATATTCAAATATCCCAACTTTCAAAAGCGGCTGTAGCCTTTCCCTTGATACCTAGGTGTCTGAATCTTGGAATACCCATTCCTAGAATTGGGCACAGTGTTTCTCTCATTTCATCGGTAATGGCTGCAACTCTCATCTGTTTCCGGATATGTTCATTCCTGACATGATCAAGCCGTGTAATACCCATCGATCAACGTAACATTTTCATCTCCATGCCACGTAGAGCTTGTTCATGCTTGGTTGAAGCTGGCCAACATGATGTGCCGTAAAGTGCCACTGGTCGTATCATGGACTTGTAAACTTTCCCACTTTATACACGCCGAGTTAACTCGTGCTCGAGCATCGAGAAGCGTTTCGCAAGCGATCTCACTGCAGTATTATTAAACTCTCAAGTATTTCAGTACACTCTCTGTTTCTGCCGCACACAAGGCTTCTATATATATATACTGGCAGAAGTACCCGTTCTTCGAACGGTGTTATATATTAACACCAGACATTATCAATTGAGCTACTGTTGCAATGGTTAGCGGTTAATCATTCCTTCATAAGTTTATCAGAACGAAGTTAGTTTTCTGGGAATATCACTCACACTGTTAATTTAAGGGCCTTAAAACGTGGTTTTCGGAGACCCCTTATATACTCGCGAATTTTGTGTCTCACAATGAGAAGCGCAACATATGCTTTGATCGTCCTTCTAGGATAATTTTTATTTTTCGCCTATTTTAGCATGTATTTTGAGAAGTTTTTCCCTATATCCACCCTTCTACTGAATGAAAAGTACGGTGAGGAGTTTTATAAATGATTGGTGTATTGACTTATGTTTACCATACCTAATTTTACGACGCAGCAAGCAACCGAAGACGATTTATAAGCGTACATAAAGATACACAGAAAGACAGACAGACAATTCTATTGTCTACAACATATCACCCAGGTATCCAAATATGGGTATATCTACCATACGTATCAAACAAAATCATCCTTACGATGAACCCGTATGTCGGCAAAAAAAAAAAAGAGTAGTTAAAATGTCTTCTCAAACTAAATTCACCTAACGTGTACTTCCTGACGTTAAATAGATTTGAAAGCCTTGTAGACGAAACGCAATACACCTCACATAAAAATGACCCTCTACGTTGTGTTAGGTCCCCATACACAGGAAGACCTCTTTCATAAATTATAAAGGTTTGTGGTGCATGAAAATTCAGGTTCTTTAGCCTCAAATGGCCCAAATTCCTAAAAGCCGCAAAAAATGCTGATTCAATTCAGGAGTTTTTGAAAATAATGTATCTGTTTGTAGATATAATAGACTTTCTGTTCTATATGTCGCACGTGAAATTGCATGAAAAAATTCTAGGTTACCCCTTGACCCCCTTAATTGCATTGACGAATTATACAGTCTACGTTGGTTCCGTGATAACCTTATAGCCATTTGCAAACTTTCACAGAAATGTAATAAATGGAGTAACCTAATAATAATATCGTACGGCCTCGGGTGTCGGGTGCAAGCTTCGTAATTTGCAACCAGAGGGTAGCTTGCATGTCGAAATTTCGTTGTTCCTTGAATCACTATGAAAGTCAAGGAGGGTAGATATCTAAGCTCCTTGAACACTATAACGCTTCCTAGTAGAGAAATTAGCAACTTTGTGTTGGCGGAAACTCCTGAGGTTAATTTTGGCATTATGAACACGGCCTACTGAATTCAAATGGGTTCTTTGACATGCCAACATCGTATGACATGCGAGTCGTATTTTTGCCGCCTTTCAAAAATCACGTACAGGCCGGACGTTTGTTTTAGACGATTGCTCTTGACCTTGAAGCCTGCGGGTGAGCCTGTACACAGTCACTCTCTCACCATATCACTTCACAATTGTCACCACCGATCTGATGTAATGGAATTCCAGACTTGAGCAGACAGTACAGTCCCCGTCGAAGTATTGTGTGACACGGAAGTACACGTTACGTAGTTACGAACAGAACGTCATTATATTTGCCAGTGACTATACTTCAGCAATAGTGTGAAACAGCTTTATCAATCATCGGAGCGCTTGGGGCAGCTGATAACAACACAGGTACTGTAGTAACTCGCCTCCAGGCTTCCATTAAGATTTTCCACTCGTCTAAAACAAACGTCCGGCCTGTACCACGGCCAGGAGTGAACCTGAAATCTTGGGGTTAGTAGACCGACACGCTATCCACTCACCCACCGTGGCAAGGTAGAAATGGAGTGATATTGCTTCTTACAGAAATAGATGAAAAGTTGGATGCCACCCCTTGAGATAATGTTGTCATGGTTACCGATTTCCATTCCTTCATTAGTTTGTTAAATTTAATTAAATTAGTTTTCTGGGAATATTTCAGATACTGTTGGTTTTAGAGCCTTATAATGTAGTTTTCGAGGCCCCCAAGTTTTGCTTCTGGCACCGAGGGGCTTTGTCTCCTCGTTGTACGCCATAATATAATACTAATAATAATAATATAATATAGGGATAGGAATATAATAGGCATGCCATACCACACCCGCAGGTGTAAATCGCGTAAAAAAATTCTAGTGTACCCCTTGACCCCCTTAAGCGCATTATACGTATTGATGAGTTTTACAGCTTAATTTGGTTCCGTGATAACCTTCTAGCCGTTTGCAAACTTTCACACCAATGTAATTAATGGAATTGCATTGCGTCTTACAGCAATAGATGGACCTCTGAGAATCTGTTGCCATGGTTACCGGCTTGTATTCGTTCATTAGTTTATTAAATGAAATTAATTTCCAGGAAATATCTCAAAAATGGTTGGTTTTAGGGCCTTAAAATGTGGATTTCGGGGACCCTTTAGATCCCCCGAGTTTTCTCTCACATTGAGGGGCTGAAAACGATCTTTGTCTCGTCCTTCTACTCCTATTTCAGCTTGTATTTTAAGGGGATAGGCCCCCTTTTATGAGAGGTACGGAGAAGGGTTACATCAATGATTAGTGTCGTGCCTCTGATGGATATTTGTACCAAATTTTACGTTGATACACCCAGCCTTTCTCGAGTTATAAGGGAACAAATTTGTCCACAGACAAACAAACAAACAGACAGACCAAAAAATTATTTTCGCGCGCATCCATAATAAAACAGTCTGAAACGCGTAAATAACTCAAATTTCCGTATAAATTGCGAAAAAAACATACAAACTTTAATTTTTATGTACGTAGAGATATACTGCACCGCTTGGTGTTGACCGTGTTTTATTGCACAAATTTAGGTTTTACTCGCTAACCGTTCGAGATACACGAAAAGTGATCAGGACCTTTTGGATAGAAAATTAAATGATAAATCTCGTGTATGCATCAAAAGTTTGCTATTTCTTAGCGTGAGATACACGAAAAGTGATAAGCACCTTTCGGATAGAAAATTAAATTTTGAAGCTCTTATGTGCCATCAAAAGTTTGCTATTTCTTAGCGTTCTCTTTTTATTTAATATGGAAATATGAAATTTTGAAACCAAAGGGTGTAGTGACGTCACTATAATGGTCGCCATTTTTAATAGTGCAAAATATCGAAATTAAAAGTATCCTATATGTAAACATGGTCAATCAGCTACATCCATGCAAAATTTCATTTAAATCGGACCAGTGGTTCTTGCGTTATTGAGTAACACACAGACAGACAGACACCATCTCATTTTTATATATTAGTATGATATATATATATATTATTCGCAGCCCTCCCCAACTTGAACAGCACGAGCCACAACTGTTCTGAACCGTTTCAATTGTACGGAAATTCTTGTTCCTCTATTGGTTTGTATCTCTCTACCAGAGCGCGTGTGAGTGAGGCATGCGGATAGCTGTGCCTTATTATCAGCACAGACTGTAAGGTCCTGCAGGTGTAGGAGGATATCGATCTGAGACTATCGAGCTTTACAAACAACATAGCCCATTCAATTTGCTAGCACGCAAGCGATCACACTGCAGTATTATTAAACTCTCAAGTATTTCAGTACACTCTCTGTTTCCATATCAGATTTATGGGCAAGGATATAAACAATACTTGCAGCGTACATGCAGATACTCCTTGCGATGTTCTCATTTGGTCACGCGACACCAGAGCATTCTATCATAGGGCTGTGCTGCTGCAATTCTTAATGATTGGCTTTTGAAGATTTTGGGCATTCCAGAGCCTCTTAAACGTATTGTTGAGGGAACCGGTACAGTAAAGCACCTTCAAATTTTGGCATTTTAAATAATTTTTATCCCATCTCCTAATATATGTATAGCAATGAAAGTTTCTAAATAAAGCATGCTATACATTTATTAGTATAAGGTGCGTTCAAAAAGTAACGAGCCGGAGGCTGTAATGTGTAAACCGGTGACGACATCGGCTAATCGTGGCGTGTGTAACGAGGTGTGGTTCCGACCAGAGCGTGGAAGGTCACAGCCCGTCGCTAGAGGGCACGCATGCACGTCACGTGTCGATACAAAGCGAGCAGCAGCATGCATCAATCGTCTAACGCTGCCAGCCGCATTGCAAACAGTGACATGGAGGCGTCAAACGAAGTGCAAAGAGGTGTTGATCGGTTTCTGACAGCGGAAGGAGTAGGGGGAACGGACATTCATCGCCGAATGTCACAAGTGTACGGCGAACACTGCATGTCCCTTGCAAGGGTCAAGGCGTGGCACAAGCGCTTCGGGGAAGGGCGGGTGTCATTAGCCGATGATGCCCGGTCTGGGGCACCCCTCTGCATTACCGATGACAACGTCCAGCTGGTTAATGCACTCATTACCCAGGACCGCCGAGTGACAGTGAACGCCATAGCCGCCGTGGTCGGATTCAGCGTCGGAAGTGTGCAAACCATCATGAAGACACGACTGCACTTGCGCAAAGTGTGTGCCCAATGGGTGCCCCACAGTCTTCAACCACTCCAGGAAGCATGTCGAATGGCCTACTGTCTTGGTCTTGGTTGGACGATTGATGCATGCTGCTGCTCGCTTTGTATGGTCACGTGACGTGCACGCGTGCTCTCTAGCGACGGGCTCTGACCTTCCACGCTCTGGTCGGAACCACACCTCGTTACACACGCATCGATTAGCCGATGTCGTCACCGGTTTGCGCATTACAGCCTCCAGCTCGTTACTTTTTGAATGCACCTTATAAGCTCATATCTCATAATTGATTTTAGCATTATAAAACTCGCTAATTCATTATTCAAAATGGCGGCTGTTTGCGTGTCGGCGCTCAGCGTTTTATTCATAGTTGGACCATTTATCAATATATTGGTGTTCTGCGTTTTTAAAAGTACTGTTAAAAGTTACAGCTACAAATATGACCACTTCCAGAATTATATGTTCAAAATTAGTAATTTTAGTTTTGTGTTACTTAAAAATTGCATATTTTGGTCAATATTTTGGATGTAAATAATTTTTATCCTAATAATTATCAACTCTATGAATATGAGTTTGGTCAGTTTTGTAGAACATTAGAGAAAAGTATCATTGTAATACAATGCATAATTTAGGAGTTACAAGTAAAACGGCTTTGAAAAATATAGTTTTGAGAAAATGAACCGCAAAGTACCGCAGAGCTCTTTAAATAGCCTATGCAATTTCTAGCATTTTAAATCATAACTCCTAAACTATTGCAGATATTTAAATAATTCTTTCGTCAAAATGAACTAGAAGAAAGCGCTCTACATTAAAATTTACATTGAAAAATCAAATGTTTTGAAGATGGTCACTGTACCGGTCCCCTTTAATCAACCTTATAACTAAATATAAGAAACAGGATGCCAGCCTTGACAACAAACATATAAAAAAGTGTGATTTGTTTCCGGGATTAAACTTAAGTACGAATTATCATGCCATTCGCTCCAGCAGTTCTGACGCAAACCCAAACAACAGAAAACAATTGATTTAAAGATGTATTATGCCATTGTTCACCTCATCCGGGATAAAATGAAATTTGAAAATCTTCTAACAGCGATGCGTGTTCTCTCATTGTTTGCTGGTGTGGGTTCCACTCTCGTAAGCGGCTTTATTTCATGAGAACGTGTGCTCTGAAGCGCTCTTAATCCTGACGTCTGTTTGAGTGGTTTTCAACGTACACTATGTTAGATTTCGGTTAAAACAAGGAAATTAATCCTACTATTATTTTTTATTCGTTTCTACCATGATGAATGGAACATACTTTGGTAGCAGATTGAAGTTCAGTGAGACTACCTCGTAGTGTAGTGGCAAGGAGGTCGATCATGGCTCTGCCTAGAGATTTAATAGAATGCGTACACATTATAGTACATTATGCAACGAGCCTATAATGGATATAATTAAGACACGAGTATCTTTATAAAACGAGCGTATGCGAGTTTTATAATTTCCATACGAGTGTCTTAATTACCATTATAGGCGAGTTGCATACGACTGTTTATGTTCGACGATAATTATAACTTTATTATATGTTTTAACATAAATATTCATAAATATCTGTTGAGATTGTCACTAGAATTTTGTGATCGGGTGCTGCGCTGAGTATAGGATATCTCTGATTTCCAAGCTCTCTGATCGACCGACGCATGCGCTCTGTGTGCTTCAATGCCATATGTGCAGATTGAGCGCCAGTATTCAGTAAAAATGTCACCGAATGCGTTTGAAAACTACGCGCTGTGTAGAAATTGGATTTGGAGATATTAAGGTACAGTGCTATTTCTTGTCTCATATTCACCAGTTTATTTAGGCGAACATATGGACGGTGCACTTTCGGTAATTTATATAGACATGTTGGATTTTGAGCGCATGCGCGAAGGTATCCTTATCTAATTGGTCAAACAACTGTTTCTTGAGCTGTGATTGGTGGGAGAAACTGTTTCATAATGAAAAATAGAGTTATAATGACCATCATTATGATACAGTTTTCAGACATATAACAGTCAGGGTCGAACATAAACCAATTTTTGAAATAAATGGTAAATAGATATATCCGTATTGATTGACAGAATTGATAAATTGAAAATCCGCCAGATCAACACTTAGAGAAGTTGTTTAATGAAATATTAATCGACGTACATGTTTCGGAATATCAATGTGTATACAGGGTGTTTCGAAAAAAGTATCCGATATTGCAACAGGGGTTGGGATTGGTTAAACGAGAAAAAATGTTCACATAAACATATGTCCGGAAACAAATAACTGTTGAGATATGCACCATTTTACCCGCGTGGACGAGGCGTTGTGTTCAGTGGTGCAGGCGTCCTTCCATTGAAGGTCCTTGCATGAGTCGGATGTTCAGTCATAGTATGCGGTAGTGCTGGCACTGCAGAGCAGTGCGGTAGCCGCACAAGTCTGGTGATCCTGTGCTGTGTGGACGACGTAAAGAGTGCGATGGAGTATTCCTCGCGGGAAATGGCAGACATGGCTTTTTGCTATGGATCAGCACACACTAAACAAGTTGACACTGCACTCAACGAAAGCTGCAGAATCATTACTGGTTGCTTGAAGCCTACTCAAGTTGAGAAAGTCCACTGCTTAGCTGGTATTGCTCCTGGGGATATACGCAGGGAGGTAGCAGCGAACAAGGAAAGATTTAAGGCATCCACATCACAAACACACCCACTATTTGGATATTCCCCCGCCCGAACTCGCCTAAATCTGAGAAAAGCTTCCTTCGGACAACAGTCAGTCTTAAATTCGATGCTGACACTGCTTGGGCAAGAATGTGGAAGGAAAGGACTGGTCATCTGTCCGGCTGTATGACCCCAAAAGAAAGCCTTCCTCCGGGCTATATGGAAGGCTGGGCAACATGGAAGGCGCTCAACAGACTACGGACTGGAGTTGGAAGAACCAAGATGAACCTGCAGAAATGGGGTTTTCGAGTGACTCTCTCTTATGTGATTGTGGGGAACTACAGACAATCCAACATCTTTACCAGTGCCCACTATTTCCAGTAATATGCGAAAGGAAGATTTAACACTTACCAACCCGAATGCTATTGACGTCGCCCGTTACTGGACAAAGAACATTTAATTTGGTTGCGGGCTACCTGGCAGTCAGATGTTTGTGTGTTGTTCAACTGACTTGTATGTTGATGTCCTCACTTAATATTAGATTTAGAATAGTTTGCCGAATACTTTGTGTCTTATTAATTATCATTATTATTTTTATTTGTATTTGATTCTCACTGTTTACCATTTTTGACATATATTTGTGACTGGTGCTCCTGATACGAATAAAGAAAGAAAGCAAACGGTAGTAGCTTGGCCTCTCCGTTCGCTGGACCTTAATCCATTGGATTTCTGGCTATGACTACATTTAAAGACATTGGTATATGCCACACCCACCGGCAATGTGCAGATGTTACAACAGCGTGTGACCAATAAGTGTGCGCACATCCGCGACCAGCCAGGCGTTATTAGACGAGATCAGGATTGCTTCTGAAGAAGAGCCAAAGCAAGTGTATGAAATCGCGGTAACCTTGTGGAGTATCTCTTGTAAAGTGCAGATGGTATCCGTGGACAGTCCGGCTGAAATCATCACAGCTTCTGGTTGGTGGTGTTGATGGATGTTTGACCAATGCGTGTTCTGTTAAACGTGTGTAACAGTCGAGTGTTCATTAGAAGTAGCTGGTAGGAAGAAGTTTATTGGTTGAAGTGTAAATACACAACACAAGTAAAATGGTTCATATCTCAACAGGTATTTGTTTCCGGACATATGTTTATAGGAACATTTCTTCTCGTTTTGACCTATCCCATCCTCTGTTACAATATCGGAGAGCCAACCTAGATAAAAGAAGTGGGGAAAATAGCGGTGGTTATAGGTAAATGTTATTTGGATCAGGTGTACTATGTACTTTTTTCTGCAATAAACCTAGGCCGGTATGCGCGGCAGTATTAAAGGTGCCGGGACGTCTTCAATAGACCGTGTACCGCTTAGTTGAATGCCTTTTTAGTCCACGCGTGGCGAAGATAGTTCCACGGTCTTTAATAGTTGTAGATCTTCCTGTATTCAATAACATACATTCTTATCTAGATTTGGCAACGTCACACAAATAAACATGGCACTGACCTCAGAAAGAACATAGGAACTCAAGGGGAAGAAAGGGAAAAACCAGTTCCGCCCAGTTAACACCCGGGTTAGTCGACCATAACTGGTGCCAGAGTGAACATGAAACTGCTTGAAGTTCCAGTTAGGGAGACAACCGGATAAGTAACAGCCTGTATTATTACAGTATAACCATAGTTGATTTTTTATAACCATACAATCACCCCAAACAGACAAATTCCGGATTTTTATCACCATTTTGGAAGTTCACCTAACATTAGATATACTACATTTAGCATACACCGACAGTTGCATTACCAACACTGCAACTAAATAATTGTACATATTGAGTATACATGTATTTTTCACCTGTATTCTCAAACATAGATGTTATAGCCTAAGTGTAATGGATCTGATGATGATCGCTTGAAGATCGAAACTGGTCATCCTAGTGTATTTATTAATCTCATGTAATTTATTTCAGGATTAGGGCATAACCCAGCTATAATTGGGTACATTCGTGTTGACCGATTGAAAAGCACCAAACTTTTGTTTACTTAGGCAACACTGAAAAATGGCTTCAAACCTCACAATCGGACACTTTTTTTCGAAACAGCCTGTATACACATTGGCCAAAACGCAAGTATTATAACTTAAAAAGCCAAATAGTAAGGATTGTTATCAAGTCATTTGGAGGGTAGAAGAAGCTATACCGATACACTTTACTTTACTCCACCTGGAAGATGATTTTCATAAGAAGATATTTTTGGCAAGTTAATTGATGATTACTGCTTACATTATCATTTAATATGATAAAATTGGTCCGGCTCCAGTGTGCCGTTGGGCTCGTCAGTTGGTACAGACACACCTCACCAATAAATTGATAATTTATCTGATCAAACGGAAATTAACATCATATTCCCATTTGGGAATGCTCATAACCTACTGCAAACTATAGATGAGAAGGTAGAAACATTGAACACATTTTTAATTGATTTATATGATCGCCATGCCCCAGTGCGCTCAGCTAACGTGAGGCACGCACCAGCTGCCTGGATCAACACAGAAATAAAAGATCTAATACGATCTCGAAATAGAGCCAGAAAGAAGTGCAACAGAACAGAGAAACCCGAGGACATTGTAGAATACAAAAGCTTACGCAACAGAACCCAGCAAGTTATTCGTAATACAAAGATACGTTACACTTATTCGCTAATTAATTCAGCTAAAAACTCTTCGGCTTTGTGGAGAGCTACAAAAACTCTCGGTGTTGGAAAATCCAGACACAAAAGCAATAACCCAACAATGAGCGCTGATGAGCTTAATAAGCATTATTTAAACGTATCAACCGTTGTAGACAGCAATAGAGTTTTGTCAACTGTTGCTAACTACAGGGAAAAATTTACTGACCGACGGGAAGAATTTCATTTTGGCTATATATATCCTGAGGACATTCATTTAGCCATATTTAGGATAACTTCAAAAGCCATAGGACCAGATCGTATATCTATTACGCTATTGAAAAGGAATATGGACCTCCTCATGCCAGTTTTATTGCATATATTTAACTATAGCCTGCAAATGGGTATTTATCCGACACAATGGAAAAAAGCCAACATCAAAGCAATACCAAAATTCACGAACGCCTTAAACTGTAGTGACTTTAGACCAATAAGTATATTGTTTGCAATTGGGAAAGCGTTAGAACGGATTGTTTTTGATCAGTTTTATGAATATATAAATTCCAACAATATCCTAAACCCGAACCAATCTGGATATAAATCAAAACATAGTACTCTGACAGCCCTTATCAAAGTCACAGACGACATTCGTCTAGCAATGGACCGGAAGGAAATAACTATATTATCTCTATTCGATTTCAGCAAAGCTTTTGACAGAGTTCACCATGAGATCCTACTAGTTAAATTAAGAAATCTAGGCCTTTCAAAGTCAGTAACGAACTGGTTTAGGTCTTACCTAACAAGCAGATGTCAGAGAGTAGTCCTAGCAGATGACAATGTTTCAGAATGGTGTGAAGTAACAACAGGTGTGCCGCAGGGTTCGGTCCTTGGTCCACTCCTGTTCTCCGTGTATATAAATGACCTTCCATCTGTCCTTAAATTCTGTCAACATCATATGTACGCAGATGACCTTCAGCTATATCTACACGCGGATCTGAAATCCATTCATTTGAACGTAGCACTAATTAACAGTGACATTCAAAGCCTATCTCAGTACGCACTCGATCATAATCTAATACTTAACTTCGAAAAAACGCAACCGATCATCATCGGCTATACCAAATTACTCAGTTCCCTACCTGACCCAGTACCACCTTTACAGCTTGCATCCCAAACAGTTCCGTATCAGTCAGCAGTAAGAAATCTGGGAGTTATTTTTGACTCTCGATTATCGTGGCAGGATCACACAAACATGATTCTGAAAAGGGTTGCATCGTCATTATATCAAATTAGGCGAACTTGCTTCTATTTGCCTCAAAATGTACGAAAGATACTGATACAGAGTTTGATATTACCAATATTTGACTATGGATCTATAATTTACCATGATATGGGAGAGGTCCTCAATACAAAATTGCAAAGAATGCAAAATGCTTGCTTGCGGTTTGTTCTCAATGTACCAAGAGAGTCTCATATAACTCCATTTTACGTCCAGATTGGATGGCTTAAGTTAAAGGAACGAAGACAGTATGCCATGGCTCTGACTGTGATAAAAATTCTAAAATTCAAAATTCCGTCTTATATTTACTGCACACTAACTCCCATGCAATCAGTGCATAACCGTGCGAATAGACACACTGCACAGATGCTCCAGATACCTAATCACAGAACCGAAAAATGCAAAGGTTCATTCCGTATTTCAACTAGTATTCTCTGGAATAAATATAAATTGCACCAGTATTCAGGACTTCCTATCAGAGCGATAAAACACTCCCTTCATTGTAATCTATCAGCTATACAATTATCATGTTCAAGGTGAACGGATGTAATAACAAGAACTTCTATTGTCAACTGTATGTATAGGTTAAGTTTTTTCTTTCTTCATTTATTCTATTGTATTTAACCGCCCTCTGAATGAAGAGAGCTGCATAAAGAGGCTTTGTAGCCTCAGTGGCCTGTATAAGAGAAACAATAAATTCAAATTCAAAAATTCAAATTCAAGTATGCTTGAATAATAGTTGCTATTACAGAATGTTTACGCACATTGTGTTGCCAGTGGATCAGAAATATCTACGGAGTGAAAAATCATCTTGAATTTTCGACTGATTTTTTTATAATATTTATTTACGTTTTATAAATCGAAAATTCTTCCAATTTTAACGACGATTTACTTGGCTTCTCACATATCTACATTCGAAAAGAGAAGTCCCCTATTATAGTACATTATGCAACAAGCCTATAATGGCAATAATTAAGACACGAGTATGTTTATAAAACGAGTGTATGCGAGTTTTATAATTTCCATACGAGTGTCTTAATTACCATTATAGGCAAGTTGCATACGTCTGTTTATGTTCGACGATAATTATTATATCTATTTTATGTTCGAACACAAATATTCATTGATTCACAGACCAACGCGTAATTTCATATGGATTCTGTTAAAATGAGTCATATTGATATGATAAATATCGTTTAAAACGATAATCTGATAGCAAACATATCTAACCCGTCCGGGGTTCGCACCCGAGATTTCTAAGTTCACAAAGACGCTAACACCACGGCTATTTCGACCACGCGAATATTAAGCACAAGATGGTCACTTATTTTCACGTACCAATGATATTGCATCATGGAATTAAGTTTCATTTATATTTTGCCTATTTCGATAATGTTCCTGCGTGAAATTGAGTTTAAAATGCCTTATGAATAGGCCCTCTTGTGAGTAAAGAGAATGTATTCAGCAATAGTTCATGAAGGCTTGCTCAGTTCTCGGATAAACACTACGATTATATTATATTGATGACTGCATTACCGTTATGTGGGTTAATATTTAAATAGACATTGTGCAGAAACATAATACCGGCAATACCGACTACTTACAATGTTTCATATTAAAGAATTGTTTCTTTTAAATACTGATACGAAGACTTCGAACATGTGCCATGTGCTTTGTTTCAATCAGTTGACACCAGATTTCGCATGAGCGTTTACCGTCAGAATGAAAGTGTTCAGCAATGCGATACACCTGGCAGTGCGTCTGACACACTTCCGTCCGATCCACCTCCGTCCCATTTTTCAAAATCAATCCCCCAAAAATATCCAGCAACCGAGTGAAAAGATGTTACACATGAATTATTATAAGATGTGTGAAATACTTGGTTGTACCATATCCACCTGAGATATCAGTCATTCCAATAAATTTTGCACATGGGAAAGGTTTGCTTCAGGACATTGACCTGCTGAAGAACTTCTGTCATTTATACATATGTATTAATCAGAAGGTTGAACAACGTATCCCATCCAAAATTGAGATACCAGTCACTAAACTGTCCAATGTGCAAAATTTATTGAAATGAGTACCGGGTGAGTTAGCCGTGGTGGTTACGGCATGACTGATGGCAGTCGCTCACATCCGGGAGGCGAGGAGGTTCGAATCCCCCCGCCGGCAACCTTGAAGATGGTCTTCTGTGGTTTCCCATCTTCCTTCCAGGCAAATCCCGGGATTGGTCCCTAACTATAGGCCACAGCCGCTACCTTCCAACTCCTCGTCCTTACATTCCAACTTCCCTCCCCAACGGTACTTGTAGCTCACCCATTGGGTGTCCGTCTCGAAGCAGCTACAAAACTGACGAGCCGAACATGTCCTCGGACACTCCCGGCACTAAAAGCCATACGCTAAAAAAAAAAAATGAAATGACTGATATCTCAGGTGGACCAAGTATTTCACACATCCTATAATTATTTATTAATTCTTTTTAGTGACTTTTCATTTATTTAATTAATGACTTATTGTATCGGTTGAGTTAGCCGTGGTCGTTACGGCTTGGCTGCAGGCAGTCGCTCACATCCAGGAGGCGAGGAGGTTCGAATCCCCCCTCCGGCAACCTTGAAAATGGGATTATGTGGTTTCCTATCTTCCTTCCAGGCAAATGCCAGGGTTGGTCCCTAACTATAGGCCACATCCGCTACCTTCCAACTCCTCGTCCTTACACTCAAACTTGTTTCCCCAGGCAACACTCCACACGCGACGGTACTTGTAGCTCACCCCATGGGTGTCCACATAAAAGCATCTACAAACTGGCGAGCCGAACATGTCCTCGGACACTCCCGGCACTAAAAGCCATTCGCTAAATAAATAAAAATAAAAAAGACTTATTGTAAGGATATCAATTTTCTTTTTAGGTTTTTGTTAAGATACCGTTGTCTATAGGATTTTTCACGCTGATGATGTTTTCATTCATATAACGAACTTCTTTCTAGTCTTTGACAAGGCGGCTGATTTTCCACACGTTGTCCTCTTATAGTACAACAATTGCGTCCACAGAGTTTCAAGATAGGTTTCGGCCCTTTTTACCTGATATTTCCCTTGTTAGGATAACATTTTATACTATATTGATAATTTATATTTATTTAGCGCATGGCTTTTAGTGCTGGGAGTGTCCGAGAACATGTTCGGCTCGCCTGAGTCTGTAGCTGCTGCCAGTGGACACCCAGAGGGTGACCTACACGTTCCGTTCAATTTTAAGTAGTTCAAACTTTCGCTACCTGATGTCAATGATACCTAGTGGTGATCGTTGGAACTTTGATAGAGCGTTCTGACGAAATCTAACCTAACAAATTTTGCTTTACACAAGTTTAGTCTGTGGAAGGATCTTTTACATGCCTTAAATCTATGGCATGGGACCGCCGCGTCGGCTTTACTTCCCCTCCGAAGGAAGGCATAGTGAAGGATTTTAACGCTCTTAAAAAATCCGACGACTTCGACCGGGTTTGAACCCACTATCTTGGGCACAGCAGTTCAGCATGCTACCAACTACGCCACGCTTATCTTAATGCCAATGCATTGTGTATTTATTAATTTAAGATTTTACATTAAATATTCGTTTACCTTTATCGTTTTGACAAGAACTGTTTAATAAAGGAACCACCTAGCACCTTTAGAACAAGAGGCTCAATGCTCTGTCGTAGACCACCATAAAGACTCGAGTTGTGTTGTATTGGAGGCGAGAGAGTCGTCATGTCGTTGGACAGCAATCGATATCCTCACGCTCATCCCAGTTATTAGTGCGCAGGTTACGGCCAAATCAATTGTTTTTCTACAGAGTGACCTTGTACATTAGTGGAATGGAATCAATTGCCCGTTCCTAGCTATTGAACGCAACCTGGTCTCATACCTGAAGAAAGTTCACATCTGTTACCGAAGAAATTTGATCCTCTTTTATGGTGTTTGCCTTAGTAAACAAACGTATGATGCTCCTCAGTCGGTCAACATGATTGTACCCAAATGAGATGGGTTATTCCCTAATTCTGAAAAAAAAAATACATAAGATTAATAAATACATCTGGATGACCAGTTTCGATCGTCGAGCGATCATCGTCAGATCCATTACACTTAGGCTATAAGCGGCTTCGGTGGCGTAGTCGGTAGCATGCTGAACTGCTGTGCCCAAGATAGCGGGTTCAAACCCGGCCGAAGTCGTCGGATTTTTAAGAGCGTTAAAAATCCTTCAGTATGCCTTCCTTCGGAGGGGAAGTAAAGCCGGCGGTCCCATGTCATAGATTTATGGCATGTTAAAGATCCTTTCACAGACTAAACTTGTGTAAAGCAAAATTTGTTAGGTTAGATTTCGTCAGAACGCTCTATCAAAGTTCCAACGTTCACCACTAGGTATCATTGATATCTGGTGGCGAAAGTTGGAACTACTTGAAATTGAACGGAACCTGTAGCTCGCCCTTTAGGGTGTCCGCTGGAAGCAGCTACAGACTCAGGCGAGCCGAACATGTCCTCGGACACTCCCGGCACTAAAAGCCATACGATAGATAAATAAATAAATAAATAAATAAATAAATAACTTATGCTATAAAATATATGTCTGAAAGTATGGGTGAAAATATTTACAATATATACACTTATTTAGTTGCAGTATTAGTAAAGCAACTCGTCAGTATTTGTTAGTTGTGGTCTATGTGATGTTTTGTTGAGATACTGGAAGTGGTGAATGACCTCCGGAATTTGCTTGTTTAGAGTGAATATGTGGTTGTTGTAAATGGTCAATTCAGATCGTATTGTACAGGCTACTTATCTGGTTGAGTCTTGCGCGGTCCTGTTGAGAGAAGTTAACTTGGTCACATTTTGCACTCGAGTGAAGGGGCATTCCTGTGTGTGAGGGTCCCTTATCTCGTTGGGCTATTCCTCCTCTCGCATTCCTAAGTACTATGTATTCCTCGTACAAATGTACCTGCAATTTTCCAAGTCGTCTCTCTAATGTGGTGTATGTTACTGTATTCAGGATAATCTTCAACTATTAGAGTCCTGGTTTCAAACTCTTCACGCATAACTAATTTATTAATCTCATGTAATTCTTTTTTCCAGGATTAGGGAATAACCCATCTCATTTGGGTATAATCGTGTTGACTGACTGAAAAGCATAAACTTTTGTTAAATCACTTTATCAACGTAAAGACGTTAATAAGAAAGATTATTCCATTTGTAAACCCAATATTTATCGAAATTAATGGTTATCAATTGGTCAACACGATCATATCCAATAATGGGTGTTTCCTTAAACCTGAAAAACATTAACATGTGATTAATAAGTCACTTGGACGACCAGTTTCGAGCGATCATCATCATATCCTTTACCCTTAGGCTATTAAATCTATGTCTACAAGTATGAGGGTCATGGTAATACATGGTGGCCACTCAAATCGATTTTCCAGGAGTTTTCCAGGGGGGGGGGGGGGCTTTTTCGGTTGCCTACTTCAAGACCAAAATAAAGCAGTTGTGTTTGGGTTACTTATACAGATGTTGACAAAAATTAGTGGCAATTGCGTTATTGATACGCAAGCCTACACACAAATGATTTAATTGTTGATTTAAAAAAGCCTTTATGTCTCAAATATACGCTTAATAAAAGAGAAATGAATGCCGCCTGCAATTTTATTGCGGTGAAGTTGTCTATACTCAATATGTTTTACAAAAATACTATCGCGGGTTCTCTCACACGGAAACAGGTAGACTGAGGAAATTTCTTCCGTTAACGATAGGGTGTTCACCCAAAACCGCAGCGGGAGTATGATTTAAGATGGGAAGATTTTTATAATTAATTAACAGTGGCTATTTTACAGGAGTTTTCTAATTTTTCGTCTTTTTCCAGGAGTTTTCCAGGAGTTTTCCAGACCTAAAAAAATCCAGGAGTTTTCCAGAATTTCCAGGTTTTCCAGGAGTAGTGGCCACCATGTTATTAACAATATACGAGGGGTGAAGTGAAACTAAGGTTACAAAGCCTGCAGTGAAACGTGTGAAGTTATTCTACACAACCAATACAGCCAACTGATAATAAATACGATGCGCGTTTTTTTTATTAAGTAACGGTGATATTACGCCGTTGCAGCGCTGCTGTAGGCATTCCGTGCAGGCGCGGAGTGGATACAAATTTAACTGGGCAAGAAGTTATAAGGAAGCGGTCGTGGTCTGCTAGAAGGTACTGTCCTAGTTTCTCCTGGATTTGTAACGACAAACCATGAAAAACCATTTTAATGATATCTGACTGTGGGATTCGAGGCCATTTGATTTTCTGGTCCGTAGATAGTAAGGCCCAATGGCCGCCACTTGGCGCTCGTAGCAACTTTATTAAAAATATGTTCTGTGTCATAAAATATGTGTGAGCTTTGCTATCATTTAATAAGAAATATAGCACCAGAAAATCTTAGCTACAAATTTTCTTTTGTGTCTGAAGAGGTTAAGTTCATATTCAATTCTAACCTGTACATTCACTAAGAATCACTCTGCAAGCGATCATTCGTCTACCTTCACAAGGATGGTGTCTTGAAAATGAACACACTTTGTCAGCAGATAAAGGGGATTTGGAAGGCAGTAGACCGAGGCATGGAATGAAAATAGGAAACCATGAAAACCATTTTCAGGACTGAGGTGGGATTCGAACGCACGCTCTCCCGATGCAAGCGAGGCACGTGATTGTGCGTGAGTGCTCTCGGGCACCTCGACAGTTTAATATATATTTTCAGCAAATATTTCAAAATAATCGACAGATGTAGTGATTCGGCTCAGAAGGCTCAATGAGTGGGGCTTGGAGGAGTAAGAACGTATCGTGAACAAGACTTGAGCTGTGCTAGTGTAACAGCGCTTGTCCCCTTCACGTCACTCCTTATCCTCGGGCTTATTGCTTCACTCAAATACCCTAGAGCGTGGGAGAACTTGGATGTGCGCGTCTTTCGCATTTTACCAACCAAATGTTTGAACAACCCTGGTGGCACAATTTCAATTCACTACTAACTTCGTTTGATAATTGGACTTATTGCATTGGAGGTCACTTATTCGAATCCCTTGGGTCCGTATTTTAATTCTCTATCCTCTTTTTGCATGGCTTTCACTATTTGTGCACAACAAAAATCCAGGAGTTCGGTTTGTTACATTTCCGGTCATTGTTGTTTGAATCCTCAGACTTTTGACTGGTTTGATGCAGCTCTCCATCCCTCCATGTCCTAAGCTAATAGTTTCATCTCAACATAGTTACCACACCCTACATCCGAGGCAATCTGTTTAACATACTCTAACCTTAGTCTACCCCTACAGTTCTTGTCCTCGAACCTTCCTTCCATAACTGAAAATCCATAGCCTGCATCCAGTCTTCGACCGGGTCAGGAATGGAATGAATGAAGCCCCCATCTAGCGGCGAGGATATGAACTGTGCCGGCTGCCGAGGTCTGACGCACTCCTCTGGGGCAATGATTAAATGAATGACAGATGAAATGAAACGATAGTGGAGAGTGTTGCTGGAATGAAATTTTGACAGGGAAAACCGGAGTACCCGGAGAAAAACCTGTCTGCCTCCGTTTTGTCCAGCACAGATCTCACATTGAGTGACCTGGATTTGAACCACGGACCCAGCGGTGAGAGGCCAGCGTGCTGCTGCTTAAGCCACACCTTACTCCCATAACTAAACTTGCTATTCCTGAGTGTCTTAGAATGTTTACTACCAACCTATCTCTTCTCTTCATTAGCAGTCGCCAGAAACATCTCTCCTCTCCCACTCGTCTTAATACCTCTTCGTTTGTATCCCTATCTACCCAAGTGATCTTCATCATTCTCCTGTAACACCACATTTCAAACGCTTCAATTCTCCTCCCTTCTGCTGCACCAATAGTCCAAGTTTCACTTCCATAAAGCACGCTCCAGACAAAGGCTTTCAAAATGACTTCCTAATACCTAAATCTACAATCGATGTCAACAGATTCATTTTTTGTAGAAATGCTTTCCTTGCCTGATCTAACCTACTTTTTATATCCTCTTTGCTTCGCCCATCACTGGTTATTTTGCTTTCTAAGTAACAGAAGTCTCCTTTAGCTTTTCCGGTCATAAAGAAACAGTTTATGGAATTCATAGCTACCCCGCAGTGGCAACAAACGTGGGTGATTAGTTGGCTGGGAACGCTAGCGCGCTAGCTGGTTCTTCGCTGGCATAGAAGAAGCGTGGGAGCGAATCCCAACTTGGCCATCCTGAAAATGCTTTTCGTGGTTTCTCATTTTAACCACCTGGCATGAAAACTTCGCCTAACTGTGACTGTGGTGCGTCAAGACAGACCATCCGTCAAATTGTTACAGAGTATTGTAACACGGCATACTTCGGACCGGTTGAAGACTTTGCGCAAGTCTCTATAAAGGCTATAGAGTGGCTGGACAATTTGGATTTATAACTCTAAGCGTATCAGGTGCGCTGTTTGGAATTATGTTATACAGTGAGTCCGGGAATGTTCTCCGCAGCGCCTACATGCGTCTGCGAGAGCTGGCTACAGCAGTTACGTTGGTAGCACGGCTGCCGCTTGCATCATCTCTACTTAGTATAAAACAAAGTCCCCGATTCTTGGATGTTACTGGTAAACTCGAGAACCACCGGATGGATTTTAATGTGGTTTTAACCATTCTGTAAAGGATATCTCGAGGATGATTTCTGTAGAAAATAATTTATTTATGATTAAAGGAAGCCGAGCAGTAACGATTTCAGTGGAAAAGTCGAAAAAAACCTGGCGTCCGAGCGCTTTGTAAGCTTACGCTGGGCAAATCGTTTAAAATATCTAAATACTATGAGTGTAAGAATTGTTCAGCATGAAAAGTTCTATAAAAATGTCCGCGAGAGCATATGTCTATCTTCAATACATCAACCACTGTAAGTGTTTTCACGTTTTAATTTCTTCCAACCGTGTCCATTCAACTACTGAGGCGACAGTTTACGAGCTAGCTAGGGGCGAGTTACAGCTTAGCTAGCGGACGAGCTTATTGCCCCAGATACAGCCAGCAGCAAACTATCGAGTCGTGTTGAGTTAAAAACTGTAGAGAAGAGTGGTTGTGTTTGGAGTTTCCCTGGAAGTGCAACTCGGCTTTTCTTCATTTCGCCTGTGAACTTTTCGTTCCGAAAAAATCACAGTCAAGTTAAGATTGGACCGAAGGGGGATTTGTGTTTCATGCACCTCACCATTCTTAAATTATGTCTGACAAGAATTTGTTGCACGTGCATCTCCATGATAATATAATCAATAGTCCAGTCAGTGATTTTAAACCATCATGCCGAGACGTAAAACGGTTATTGGTCGTTGTTGATTGGCATTGGAAAAATAAAGCGCTTATCACGTAATGCATTCATAACTGTTCCCGGGCGAAGCCGGGTCGGGTTACTAGTAACAAATAAACAGTAAACTTCGTACTCACCACAGCCATTCATAACAGATGCTGGAACCATTCACAGTACATCACTCTTTTTCCGTAATCAGTTTGTTTTAATCCATGAATCACGGTAACTTTATAAGGAAAAAACTGAAACTTGTCGCGTACAGCTTTATGTGCTGTCGACTTAGAGATTCCTGTTTGTTGAGCTAATTTTCGTGTTGATTTACTTGGATTACGTAGCATTATATCGGAGATTTCATCAAGTTTTTCGTCCATTAAAAGCGTAGGCCTGTCTGTTCCCGGTACACCGTGAACTGAGCCAGTCACACGAAATTTACTTATCAAATACCGAACGGTATTACGGTTTGGACACTTTGAATTAGGAAACCGCACCTGAAATCTTAATTTTAAATTTTCTGTAAACCGATCGCCTTCGCGAAAAAACATATTCCACCAAGAAAAGAAACTCTCTCTTCAGTAGTAAACATTACCGCCTGTATACTGTTGCACTCTTCCGATAATCTATCTGAACGCTCGCTTATCGCAATACACACTGACAGCCCACACGGGGGAGTCCCACTTTCAAGGACACAGTGCAGCCAACTAAACTCATGACTCAACCACTGCGGGGAACATTCTCGAGCGCTCTGTATATTTTGTGTACTTTGTTATGAGCTTAACCCTTGAGAACTGGGATGAAAAAACATAACACGAGGACTGGCGCCGGGTCATTTTGACCCATAGTGTGCCACTCCCTTTTTGTAGTAGTCGTACGGATTTTAATGAAGTAATTTTACACCTGGTGTCTTCCTATGAACTATTCCCAATATAAAATTAGGTTTATTTATATTTTTCAAATTTAACATACAGAAAAATGACAATTTTCGTAACAGTATTGGCCTTGATAGTAACGGCAAAACAGTCATCTCATTTTTTTTTGAACACAGGAGCTGATGACCAAGGTGTCCTTAGGCACTAAACATGGATCAACAAGCACGTGAGCAATGTGATTGTACTGCACCAAAATAGGTGGATTTTCTCCGTTATTTTTTACAGATTGTCCCGACTAACAAAAGCTGAAAATTGACACGCGAGAATTGGCGCCATGGGTAAATCTGACCCGGCCGTTAATAATATAGAAAAAACTGTAGTGTTTAAAATCCTATGGTCATGTTACTTTTGCAAGTTGAAGTTCAAGGCTAGGAAGGAAGGTACAGTAAGCGACAGGAAATAAGGGCTGACCAAAACGAAAATGTTGTTGTTGTTGTTGTTTGAGTCTTTTGACTGGTTTGATGATGCAGCCCTCCAATTCTCCCTGTCCTGAGCTAATCGTTTCATCTTTACATAGCTATCACACCCTACATCCGAGGCAATCTGTTTAACATATTCTAACCTTGGTCCACCCCTACTGTTCTTGTCCTCGACCCTTCCTTCCATAACTAAGCTTGCTATTCCTGAGTGTCTTAGTATGTGTCCTACCAACCTATCACTTCTCTTTATTAGCAGTCGCCAGAAACATCTCTCCTCTCCCACTCGTCTTAATACCTCTTCTTTAGTAACCCCATCTACCCATCTGATCTTCATGATTCTCCTGTAACACCACATTTCAAACGCTTCAATTCTCCTCTTTTCTGCTGCACCAATAGTCCAAGTTTCACTTCCATAGAGTACGACGCTCCAGACAACGGTTTTCAAAAATGTCTTCCTAATACCTAAATCTATATTCGATGTCAACAAAATTCCTTTTCTGTAGAAACGCTCTCCTTGCCTGCGCCAACCTACTTTTTATATCCTCTTTGCTTCGTCCATCACTGGTTATTTTGCTTCCTTAGTAACAGAAGTCTCCTACTTCCTTTAGTTTCTCCCCTACCAATTTGATGTCCATAGAGGTTTCTGATTTATTGCGGCTGCATTCCAATAGTTTTGTTTTAGGCTACATTTATTAATTTTCATCATGAATTCTTTCCTCAAGACGGAGTCCATACCATTCAAAAACTCATTCAAATCCTGAGGCGTGTCGGCCAAGATCACGATGTCATCAGCAAATCTCAGAGTTAAAATTATTGCTCCTTGAATCTTCACTACCATTATGTAATCCTCGGGTCGAAAATGCCCATGCGCCAGACCTCATGGGTTAGTAATAACCACCTGGCCACTGCCGGGACGGTTCCTTCAACAGATCCACGGTCGACTTCCTTCCTATGTCCCTTCCCTGACCTTTCATTTAACTGCTTGATAAAGACAAGGAGTTAGCCTATAACTATTCCCATACATTTAGGAGAAAGTAGACTACATGTACTTTACTAAACATCTTGTTTCTAATTTTCAAGTAATGTTTATGGCGTTTATTTTTGAATTAGTATGCAAATAAACTGTTCTTTTGATGTGTAACATCTTTCCACTCGGTAGCTGGACATTTTTGTGGGAGCGATTTTGGAAAAGGGACGGAAATGGATGGGACGAAAGTGCATGGGACGGAAACAATGAGCGCGCGTGGTGGCGGAGATCGGTACAACGACGTACTGTAGGCCATGTGGCTATGGGGAATGTATATCGCATACAGTTTAGTTCAAAGTTTTGGAGACCCCATTTAAGATATTCCTACAATAAATCATCTTCAAGTTGTCGTTCTTTGGTGTGAAAATATTCATTTTATCATATTTGCAGAAAACAATTACGATTTATTAAATCTTCATACTTTTGCTTTATTCTTATTTAATGTAAGCACTCGATGTACTGTCGGCCATGTGGCTATGTGGAATCTATATCGCATCAACAAACACTCCAAACAACGTAGGAATTCAGTATATTAACACTGACTACTAACAATAATTGAAACTTCGTTGGTCTAAACATATCACTGGGAGAAACACATTTAATATACCTTCCGCTCACCTAATTTTTAATCGCGCCTATACTTGGTAGTGCTCTTATCGGCAAAACGAGGACATTTTCAATAACATCGCTGGCATGGGTTCACTAACTGGCCGGTATAGAGCGCAGCTCGCATCAAGTAGGCAGTGGATTGCTTCCGCCACGGCAAATAACAATATTATGATTCATTACGGTCAGGATTTGGCAGTGGAGTTTTACAAGTAGTTATTTCAATGAACAGCAGAGTTCACTGTCAACAAGGGATTTTCGCTCCCGGGACACACATAGTAGGATAACATATCGCATGCCACACATCATAAGCGACTACTGTAAGGCTCGTATAATTTTTTTTTTGTTTTCTGATCACAATGAGAGCGCATTGCCAACACACAATAGATGACATGCTAAGGCAACGGTTCCCAAACTTTTTCGACTCGCGAACCCCTCTTACAACGATCTGAGTTGGGTGAACCACTGAGTACAATGTACAAGTAAATGTTCCTTAGTGGGGTCGTGGTACTGTTGCTAGTATTGTTAGAACACAGACAAGCCGGCAGACTAAATTTCCATTGTAGCGAAATCAAATGCATTCCAAATGTTGTTACTTAACTTTAAATCAGGCATTCGCGGCAAATATTTATTTATTGTGGAAATTTATTTTTTATTTTATTTTTTTATTTAGTCAATTTACCCTCTAGGTTGGTCGTTCCCACAGACTCGGCGAGGGAACTCACCACTACCGCCTCTATGGGCAGTGTCCTGGATCTTGGAACATCTGGTCAGTTTGGATACAACTGGGGAGGTGTGATCAACACTTCGCCCAGGCGGCCTCACCTGCAAAGCGTACAGAGGCCTCATGAGGGATGGGAAGGGATGGATAGGCTAGGAAGAGGGAAGGAGGCGGCCGTGGCCTTACAGTAGGTACCATCCCGGTATTTGCCCGAAGACGAAGTGGGAAACCACGGAAAACCACTTCGAGGATGGCTGAGGTGGGAATCAAACCCCCTCTACTCATTTGGACCACCTGAGGCTGAGTAGACCCCGTTCCAGTCCTCATACCACTTTTCAAATTTCGTGGCAGAGCCGGGAATCGAACCCAGGTCCTCCGGGGCGGCAGCTAACCATGCTGACAGCTACGCTTCGGAGGCGACCCTATTGTGGAAATAAGATGATAAATTCCGAATGTTACACATACAGAGGTGTACAAATTATTAGACTAAATAATCAGTAACAATTTGTTATTCAAAATAACTTAATTGACCAATTGGTTACATATTTTATGGGTCTAGTTAGTAATGAGTTCTGTCCTATGGACTTACAACCTTTCCCATAATGAATTGTATCTGTATATTTTCCGAATTGGGGATTCCGAGGGACTGCTGAGCTGGGTCCGTTCCCTCTTTATTCATTGACTTTGGGATATACCCTCTAAATCAGGTGGCTTCAATCCATGGTCCACGAATGTTAAATTAGTTCACTGGGGACTCATCAGTAAAAAAAGATTTTCCTCTTTAAGTCGAAATTCAATAAATATAGTTTTAATGTCAGTTTCTTAAAGGAAATATAATTAACACTGTTGGTTTAACATTGGAAATAATTTCAGCGCCTTGCATAATTTTGTTACTAGAATAGTTCATGAAAAAAAATATGAAATGTTGAAAAACTGTTGATAATTCTAATAATGTGTACACCTCTGTATGTAACAAGGAGCATTACGGGGTTCATTTAATTTTAAAATAATAATAATAATAAATAATAATAATAATAATAATAAATAATAATAATAATAATAATAATAATTGTTGAAAGTGATAAGAGCTACGACTTGCAGACATGCAATATGACACAAAAGAGCACGTTACTTCGTTTGAACAGCGCCAGATGGCATGCTTACGAAAGAACTGCATGGTGTACGCCCTCACATGCTCAGCCAACATCATGTCGACCGATCATTGTCGAACTTATGGTTGAAGCATGGTTCGCTCTTCAGTGAAACTGAGGGCTTTGAAATTTCGATACAGGATCGTGTCATTGCAACAAAAAATTACAGAAAGCACATCCTTAAAGAGAATGTAGCAGATGATCGATGTCGTAGATGCACCTCAGCGCTGGAAACCATCGATCATATCATCGGTGGCTGCTCTACGCTGTCTGGTATAGAGTATACCAAGAGGCTCAATGATGTTGCTAAGATCATACATCAAGAGCTAGCTATAAAATCTGGACTTCTGGATACGAGCATGGTGTACTACAATTACCAGCCTTCCAACGTACTTGAAAATGAGGATTATAAGAAAATCTTGGCCAATCAACCTGATATTGTCTATCTCAACAAAAGGAACCAAAAGGCCTACTTGATAGACGTTGCTGTCCCTCTTAGCCAAAATATGCAAACTACCCAAGCTAAAAAGACAAACACGTACGCTCCGTTGGAGGAAGAAATGCGAAGACTATGGGGACTAAAATGCGTGAGGATTTTGCCAGTGGTGATCTCTTCCACGGGAGTTGTTCCAAAGACGTTGGCTATGGCTTTGGAGGAACTGCAAATGAAACACCTGATTGCCAGAATACAGAAGGCAGTGCTGCTGGATACGTGCCATATTGTCAGGTTATTTTTATCACAGTAATAAGTCTACAGGATACTTGATTCCAAATCCGTATATTGTAAACTGATTTATACCATAGGCTAATTATGAGAAATTAAAGATAATAATAATAATAAGAATAAGAATAATAATATGACAATGCCGCAGAAATTAAGGAAACAGTAATAGACCTAACCTCGAAACCCGCCATTATAGAAAAGTGTTTGACGAACCCCTTGAAATATTTTGCAAATCCCCTGGGGTTTCGCGAACCACAGTTTTGGAAACGATGTGCTAAGGCAACTACTCTCTCTTTCTTCCTGTCACTCATTGGCTCTTTGTAATGGAGGGTCAACTCCCTGAAGACACATCAGTGCATCTCAGTTGCGTGACTGGTTTATTTACCAAGATCCGTGACGCCATGCGATAGTGTTTTAGCGCAGTTCGATTTGACGGGACTGGTAGCGTGTAAGCTGCAGTGGGGAAACAATAGTTACCGTACTTTAAGAGCACACGTGTGTTCTGAAGGTCAGTTGGTGGCACATGCATAGCGACTTTCTCTGCGTGAAAGTAGAGGACAGAACTTTGAAGCCTTTTTTTTTTATATTGTCCTATTGAGAATGAAAATCCACAGCCTGCTTCCGGTCGACCGAACGGGTCAGGAATGGAAAGAATTGTCTAAGATGTGTGAAACTAACTCAGTACATGGGCGTTGATTCATCTGGAAATACATAGGTTATGGGCACTAAGTGCAACATCCCCGTGTTGATAGATTTACTGGCATGGTAATGATCCCCAGCTAGGCCAAGTGCCGTCAACCCCTCGTCTCTGAGACCACGTAGACAAAACGAGACGTTAAATATATTTCAAAGGTTGTGGTTCTACATTGCTCTTATCATTTCTATCATAAGTAACTAGCAACCCACCCCGGCTTCGCCCGGGAACAGTTATGATTGAATTACGTGATAAGCGCTTTTTTTTTTCGATGTCAATTAACTACGACCTATATCCGTTTTACGTCTCGGCATGATGGGTTAAAATCACTTGACTGGACTATTCATTATGTTATCATGGAGATGCATGTGCAACGAATTATTGTCGGACGAAATTTAAGAATGGAGAGGTGCGTGTAACACATTCCGTCCAATCTTAACTTGACTGTGTATTTTTCACAGGCGAAATGAAGAAAAGCCGAGTTGCACTTCCAGGGAAACTCCAAACACAACTACTCTTCTCTGAAGTCTTAACTCAACACGACTCGACAGTTTGCTGCTGGCTGTATCTCGGGTAATAGGCTCGTCCGTTAGCTAGGCTGTAACTGAGGTGATATGCCTACCGCTAGCTAGCTCGTAAACTGTCGCCTCAGTAATTGAATGGAGATTGTTGTAAGAAATGAAAACGTAAAAACACTTATTAGCCTACTGTATAGTGGGCGACGTATTTAAGATAGAGATATGCTCTCGCGGACTTCTTTTGTAGAACTATTCATGCTGAACGGTTCTTACACTCATAGTATTTTGATATTTTTAACGGTTTTCCCAGCGTAAGTTAGAAAAGCGCATGGACGCCAGGTTTTTTCCACTTTTTCTTTGAAATCGTTACTGCTTGGCTTCCTTTGATCATAAATAAATTATTTTCTAAAGTAATTTTCCTCGTGATATTCTTTATAGATTGGTGAAGACCGTATCAAAATCCATCCAGTGGTTCTGGAGATTACCCGTGACATCCAAGAATCGGGGACTTTGTTTTATACTAAGTAGAGACAGTAGCTCCTGTTTTACTTGTAATCTGAACCACTTAGCTACAAAATCCTCAAACCCTTAGTGACGGACAAGTACCTACACCGCTCGCTACATTCACATTTATCAATGAAGTTCTCAAATATTATTATTGAACACTCTTTGGAACAATAACATTTATTTTATTACAAATATGTTTTACGATGTAAATTTATACAAAACCACTTCATGCACATCATATCAGAATCAAAGTGACTTCGTTCCATCCCATCCTTGACCAAACTCCTTCCAGACAATGTAAAGTGGGCAATATTTCAGGTCCCTGTGACACATTGGGACGTAAGTAGAGCACTCTTGTTTACGAGCTGGGCCGGCTAGCATGCAAAGTGAGTCCAGTTGCAGCGAGATATGGCCAGAGAAATGCAACAAATATCTTGTCCCGCTCCAAATGAAATGAAAATCCACAGCCTGCTTCCAGTCTCCGACCGGGTCAGGAATGGAATGAATGAAGCCCCCATCTAGCGGCGAGGATATGAACTGTGCCGGCTGCCGAAGCCTGTCGCACTCCTCTGGGGCAATGATTTAATGACTGACAGATGAAATGAAATGATAGTGGAGAGTGTTGCTGGAATGAAATGTTGACAGGGAAAACCGGAGTACCCGGAGAAAAACCCGTCTGCCTCCGTTCTGTCCAGCACAGATCTCACATGGAGTGACCAGGATTTGAACCACGGACCCAGCGGTGAGAGGCCGGCGTGCTGCCGCCTAAGCCACGGAGGCTGCCCCGCTCCAAATACATTTCATAAATATTAATATGGGCGGTGATATAATAGGCGATGACTCCAACTCTTTCTTCTGTCCACACGACAAGTATTGACATACATATTAATATGGGCGGTGATATAATAGGCGATGACTCCAACTCTTTCTTCTGTCCACACGACAAGTATTGACATACATATTAATATGGGCGGTGTTATAATAGGCGATGACACCAACTCTTCCTTCTGTCCACACGACAAGTATTTACATACATATTAATATGGGCGGTGATATAATAGGCGATGACACCAACTCTTCCTTCTGTCCACACGACAAGTATTTACATACATATTAATATGGGCGGTGATATAATAGGCGATGACACCAACTCTTCCTTCTGTCCAAACGACAAGTATTTACATACATATTAATATGGGCGGTGATATAATAGGCGATGACACCAACTCTTCCTTCTGTCCACACGACAAGTATTTACATACAAATTAATATGGGCGGTGATATAATAGGCGATGACACCAACTCTTCCTTCTGTCCACACGACAAGTATTTACATACATATTAATATGGGCGGTGATATAATAGGCGATGACACCAACTCTTCCTTCTGTCCACACGACAAGTATTGACATACATATTAATATGGGCGGTGATATAATAGGCGATGACACCAACTCTTCCTTCTGTCCACACGACAAGTATTTACATACATATTAATATGGGCGGTGATATAATAGGCGATGACACCAACTCTTCCTTCTGTCCACACGACAAGTATTTACATACATATTAATATGGGCGGTGATATAATAGGCGATGACACCAACTCTTCCTTCTGTCCACACGACAAGTATTTACATACATATTAATATGGGCGGTGATATAATAGGCGATGACACCAACTCTTTCTTCTGTCCACACGACAAGTATTTACATACATATAAATATGGGCGGTGATATAATAGGCGATGACACCAACTCTTCCTTCTGTCCACACGACAAGTATTTACATACATATTAATATGGGCGGTGATATAATAGGCGATGACACCAACTCTTCCTTCTGTCCACACGACAAGTATTTACATACATATTAATATGGGCGGTGATATAATAGGCGATGACACCAACACTTTCTTCTGTCCACACGACAAGTATTTACATACATATTAATATGGGCGGTGATATAATAGGCGATGACACCAACTCTTCCTTCTGTCCACACGACAAGTATTTACATACATATTAATATGGGCGGTGATATAATAGGCGATGACACCAACACTTTCTTCTGTCCACACGACAAGTATTTACATACATATTAATATGGGCGGTGATATAATAGGCGATGACACCAACTCTTCCTTCTGTCCACACGACAAGTATTTACATACATATTAATATGGGCGGTGATATAATAGACGATGACACCAACTCTTCCTTCTGTCCACACGACAAGTATTTACATACATATTAATATGGGCGGTGATATAATAGGCGATGACACCAACTCTTCCTTCTGTCCACACGACAAGTATTTACATACATATTAATATGGGCGGTGATATAATAGGCGATGACACCAACTCTTCCTTCTGTCCACACGACAAGTATTTACATACATATTAATATGGGCGGTGATATAATAGGCGATGACACCAACTCTTCCTTCTGTCCACACGACAAGTATTTACATACATATTAATATGGGCGGTGATATAATAGGCGATGACACCAACTCTTCCTTCTGTCCACACGACAAGTATTTACATACATATTAATATGGGCGGTGATATAATAGACGATGACACCAACTCTTCCTTCTGTCCACACGACAAGTATTTACATACATATTAATATGGGCGGTGATATAATAGGCGATGACACCAACTCTTCCTTCTGTCCACACGACAAGTATTTACATACATATTAATATGGGCGGTGATATAATAGACGATGACACCAACTCTTCCTTCTGTCCACACGACAAGTATTTACATACATATTAATATGGGCGGTGATATAATAGACGATGACACCAACTCTTCCTTCTGTCCACACGACAAGTATTTACATACATATTAATATGGGCGGTGATATAATAGGCGATGACACCAACTCTTCCTTCTGTCCACACGACAAGTATTTGCATACATATTAATATGGGCGGTGATATAATAGGCGATGACACCAACTCTTCCTTCTGTCCACACGACAAGTATTTACATACATATTAATATGGGCGGTGATATAATAGGCGATGACACCAACTCTTCCTTCTGTCCACACGACAAGTATTTACATACATATTAATATGGGCGGTGATATAATAGACGATGACACCAACTCTTCCTTCTGTCCACACGACAAGTATTTACATACATATTAATATGGGCGGTGATATAATAGACGATGACACCAACTCTTCCTTCTGTCCACACGACAAGTATTTACATACATATTAATATGGGCGGTGATATAATAGGCGATGACACCAACTCTTCCTTCTGTCCACACGACAAGTATTTACATACATATTAATATGGGCGGTGATATAATAGACGATGACACCAACTCTTCCTTCTGTCCACACGACAAGTATTTACATACATATTAATATGGGCGGTGATATAATAGACGATGACACCAACTCTTCCTTCTGTCCACACGACAAGTATTTACATACATATTAATATGGGCGGTGATATAATAGGCGATGACACCAACTCTTCCTTCTGTCCACACGACAAATATTTACATACATATTAATATGGGCGGTGATATAATAGGCGATGACACCAACTCTTCCTTCTGTCCACACGACAAGTATTTACATACATATTAATATGGGCGGTGATATAATAGACGATGACACCAACTCTTCCTTCTGTCCACACGACAAGTATTTACATACATATTAATATGGGCGGTGATATAATAGACGATGACACCAACTCTTCCTTCTGTCCACACGACAAGTATTTACATACATATTAATATGGGCGGTGATATAATAGGCGATGACACCAACTCTTCCTTCTGTCCACACGACAAGTATTTACATACATATTAATATGGGCGGTGATATAATAGACGATGACACCAACTCTTCCTTCTGTCCACACGACAAGTATTTACATACATATTAATATGGGCGGTGATATAATAGGCGATGACACCAACACTTTCTTCTGTCCACACGACAAGTATTTACATACATATTAATATGGGCGGTGATATAATAGGCGATGACACCAACTCTTCCTTCTGTCCACACGACAAGTATTTACATACATATTAATATGGGCGGTGATATAATAGACGATGACACCAACTCTTCCTTCTGTCCACACGACAAGTATTTACATACATATTAATTTGGGCGGTGATATAATAGGCGATGACACCAACTCTTCCTTCTGTCCACACGACAAGTATTTACATACATATTAATATGGGCGGTGATATAATAGGCGATGACACCAACTCTTCCTTCTGTCCACACGACAAGTATTTACATACATATTAATATGGGCGGTGATATAATAGGCGATGACACCAACTCTTCCTTCTGTCCACACGACAAGTATTTACATACATATTAATATGGGCGGTGATATAATAGGCGATGACACCAACTCTTCCTTCTGTCCACACGACAAGTATTTACATACATATTAATATGGGCGGTGATATAATAGGCGATGACACCAACACTTTCTTCTGTCCACACGACAAGTATTTACATACATATTAATATGGGCGGTGATATAATAGGCGTTGACACCAACTCTTCCTTCTGTCCACACGACAAGTATTTACATACATATTAATATGGGCGGTGATATAATAGACGATGACACCAACTCTTCCTTCTGTCCACACGACAAGTATTTACATACATATTAATATGGGCGGTGATATAATAGGCGATGACACCAACTCTTCCTTCTGTCCACACGACAAGTATTTACATACATATTAATATGGGCGGTGATATAATAGACGATGACACCAACTCTTCCTTCTGTCCACACGACAAGTATTTACATACATATTAATATGGGCGGTGATATAATAGACGATGACACCAACTCTTCCTTCTGTCCACACGACAAGTATTTACATACATATTAATATGGGCGGTGATATAATAGGCGATGACACCAACTCTTCCTTCTGTCCACACGACAAGTATTTACATACATATTAATATGGGCGGTGATATAATAGGCGATGACACCAACTCTTCCTTCTGTCCACACGACAAGTATTTACATACATATTAATATGGGCGGTGATATAATAGGCGATGACACCAACTCTTCCTTCTGTCCACACGACAAGTATTTACATAAATATTAATATGGGCGGTGATATAATAGGCGATGACACCAACTCTTCCTTCTGTCCGCACGACAAGTATTTACATTCATATTAATATGGGCGGTGATATAATAGGCGATGACACCAACTCTTCCTTCTGTCCACACGACAAGTATTTACATACATATTAATATGGGCGGTGATATAATAGGCGATGACACCAACTCTTCCTTCTGTCCACACGACAAGTATTTACATACATATTAATATGGGCGGTGATATAATAGGCGATGACACCAACTCTTCCTTCTGTCCACACGACAAGTATTTACATACATATTAATATGGGCGGTGATATAATAGGCGATGACACCAACTCTTCCTTCTGTCCACACGACAAGTATTTACATACATATTAATATGGGCGGTGATATAATAGGCGATGACACCAACTCTTCCTTCTGTCCACACGACAAGTATTTACATACATATTAATATGGGCGGTGATATAATAGGCGATGACACCAACTCTTCCTTCTGTCCACACGACAAGTATTTACATACATATTAATATGGGCGGTGATATAATAGGCGATGACACCAACTCTTCCTTCTGTCCACACGACAAGTATTTACATACATATTAATATGGGCGGTGATATAATAGGCGATGACACCAACTCTTCCTTCTGTCCACACGACAAGTATTTACATACATATTAATATGGGCGGTGATATAATAGGCGATGGCACCAACTCTTCCTTCTGTCCACACGACAAGTATTTACATACATATTAATATGGGCGGTGATATAATAGGCGATGACACCAACTCTTCCTTCTGTCCACACGACAAGTATTTACATACATATTAATATGGGCGGTGATATAATAGGCGATGACACCAACTCTTCCTTCTGTCCACACGACAAGTATTTACATACATATTAATATGGGCGGTGATATAATAGGCGATGACACCAACTCTTCCTTCTGTCCACACGACAAGTATTTACATACATATTAATATGGGCGGTGATATAATAGGCGATGACACCAACTCTTCCTTCTGTCCACACGACAAGTATTTACATACATATTAATATGGGCGGTGATATAATAGGCGATGACACCAACACTTTCTTCTGGCCACACGACAAGTATTTACATACATATTAATATGGGCGGTGATATAATAGGCGATGACACCAACTCTTCCTTCTGTCCACACGACAAGTATTTACATACATATTAATATGGGCGGTGATATAATAGGCGATGACACCAACTCTTCCTTCTGTCCACACGACAAGTATTTACATGCATATTAATATGGGCGGTGATATAATAGGCGATGACACCAACACTTTCTTCTGTCCACACGACAAGTATTTACATACATATTAATATGGGCGGTGATATAATAGGCGATGACACCAACTCTTCCTTCTGTCCACACCACGACAAGTATTTACATACATATTAATATGGGCGGTGATATAATAGGCGATGACACCAACTCTTCCTTCTGTCCACACGACAAGTATTTACATACATATAAATATGGGCGGTGATATAATAGGCGATGACACCAACACTTTCTTCTGTCCACACGACAAGTATTTACATTCATATTAATATGGGCGATGATATAATAGGCGATGACACCAACTCTTCCTTCTGTCCACACGACAAGTATTTACATACATATTAATATGGGCGGTGATATAATAGGCGATGACACCAACTCTTCCTTCTGTCCACACGACAAGTATTTACATACATATTAATATGGGCGGTGATATAATAGGCGATGACACCAACTCTTCCTTCTGTCCACACGACAAGTATTTACATACATATTAATATGGGCGGTGATATAATAGGCGATGACACCAACTCTTCCTTCTGTCCACACGACAAGTATTTACATACATATTAATATGGGCGGTGATATAATAGACGATGACACCAACTTTTCCTTCTGTCCACACGACAAGTATTTACATACATATTAATATGGGCGGTGATATAATAGGCGATGACACCAACTCTTCCTTCTGTCCACACGACAAGTATTTACATAAATATTAATATGGGCGGTGATATAATAGGCGATGACACCAACTCTTCCTTCTGTCCACACGACAAGTATTTACATACATATTAATATGGGCGGTGATATAATAGGCGATGACACCAACTCTTCCTTCTGTCCACACGACAAGTTTTTACATACATATTAATATGGGCGGTGATATAATAGGCGATGACACCAACTCTTCCTTCTGTCCACACGACAAGTATTTACATACATATTAATATGGGCGGTGATATAATAGGCGATGACACCAACTCTTCCTTCTGTCCACACGACAAGTATTTACATACATATTAATATGGGCGGTGATATAATAGGCGATGACACCAACTCTTCCTTCTGTCCACACGACAAGTATTTACATACATATTAATATGGGCGGTGATATAATAGGCGATGACACCAACACTTTCTTCTGTCCACACGACAAGTATTTACATACATATTAATATGGGCGGTGATATAATAGGCGATGACACCAACTCTTTCTTCTGTCCACACGACAAGTATTTACATACATATTAATATGGGCGGTGATATAATAGGCGATGACACCAACTCTTCCTTCTGTCCACACGACAAGTATTTACATACATATTAATATGGGCGGTGATATAATAGGCGATGACACCAACTCTTCCTTCTGTCCACACGACAAGTATTTACATACATATTAATATGGGCGGTGATATAATAGGCGATGACACCAACTCTTCCTTCTGTCCACACGACAAGTATTTACATACATGTGCTGAAATACTCACAAAAACCCTTTCAAAATAGGAATCATAAAATACTTTTTACATGTCCGGGTACATTTCCCAGTTCTCCTCAGGGGCTCACATCTAGTGGGACATGGGTTGGTGACCACGGGACCCCAGCTGAGTCCGGCATTGCTTCCACTTACTTGTGCTGGACTCCTCTCCGTCTTCTTTCCTGTCGACCTCTCTTGGTCAACTCTTGTTCTCTTCCGACCCCGACGGTTTTAGGGTATCCGAGGCCTAGGAAGTATTTCACTTTCCCGCCTTAATTGGCCCTTGTCTCATTTTTTCTGATACCCTCGTTCTGTGAGGGGTCAGCCTTCTTTTTATTTTCATGTTATATCATGCCTTCTGCTCAAGTCCCTCAAGGAGGCAGGGTGTAAGTTGCCCCACCACTTCTGGTGCACTCTGGATATTGCTACACCCTCAATTCTCATTATTCGAGGGTTGAGGGCATTTATTTTCTTCCTGTCCTTTATTTGCCTTATCCCTTATGTGTTTACCATTTCTTATTCCAGTATGTAAGTCTGTAGTTAGTATTAGTTAAAGTTTCATTCTCATCTCATCTTTCACTGTTACCCAAACCATTAGGGGCTGTTAACCTTAATGTTAGGCCCCTTAAAACAACAATTATCATCATCATCATTAAGGTTCGGATGTTAAGGAAAAGCCATATTTTCTTCCTGAGCTAATTTTACCCGAAATCTGAAAAATAAGTTTGAATGACGGGTCCCTGAGCACGTTTAAAGCAATTTGATGTTGCTTATAAATGCATATTTCGGCCATTTTTATTGTTTTGGTCATAGTTGGCCATATTTTAGTGATATAAGGTCATATTTGGTTATAATTTCAGCATTTGTGTTTATATTGAGGATTCGTTAACAAGGTACGTGTTATCTGCGTCGAGTTTCAAACACAGGATTTCCGAATAGTGTAGTAGATATATTTTTCTTTCTTTTCCCGGAACAGGCAGATAGCAGTTTTAGAAGACCTGATTCCAAGAAGGCGCTCCTCTACGCACACCTTTTAGGACATCTTTCTGGACAAGTTAGATTGCGACACTGGACGCATGAGGTCACGGAACATGACGATAGTGTGCTTCGACCTTTCAATAGGATGTCACTCCAGTCGATATATTAGCTCAGAAGCAATTAGCAAACAAGGAAATGCCATATTTTTAGGTCATATTTAGCTAGTTTTTAGGGCATATTTGCTTGCATATTTTGCACTTCTTTAGGTCTTGAACTTCCGAACCCTAATCATCATCATCAACTTTTCCCAGTCAGCGAATATCTCACTGACTCTTCTCAATTCTGCCTCACGAGACCGACTGTACCCTGTCCCAGCCCTCATATCAGAATTAATTTTCATGGCAGAGCCAGGAATCGAACCTGGACCTCTTCGGTGACAGCTAAGAATGCTATTCACTACACCATGAAGCGGGCTTACAGAAAGAGGACCGGGTAATTCACATCAACGCTTGTGTGTAATATTGGCGTTCGGTATGTGTCAAGAGATTCTGAGTCCATTATACTGTAGTGATTGTTGTTGTTGTTTAATCATTTTAGGGGCTTTTTGATATCGTGGTCATGTAGCCCCGTGTACTTGGGTGTGTGGTTTAATCTATCTGATAACTTGTGTCAGTGTGATGACTGTACTTGGGTATGTGAAGGCCGTGGAGTAGAAGAGGAAAACTACTAAATACCGCTTCTAGGATGGCTGAGGTGGGAATCGAACCCACCTCTTCTCAGTTCCACCTCGCGAGGCTGAGTGAACCCCATTGCAGCCTTCAAACCAGACAGAGCCGGGACCTCAGCGGCGACACCGTAGTAGGCTATTTATTTATTTCTCGTGTCCGAAATATACAAATGTTCAGTTACTGTACATATAACAGTAAAATTGTCTTTATAGCACGTGCCCAATACTGAGCAACATCCAAGGCGCTCGGAGTGGCCAACAGGAGATCTTCCTCTGCACAACATAAAGGGCACAGAGGGCAATGAAGCATGTGTTTTGTGGTTTCTTCTTGTACACATTCGCAAGACGTGTCACCTGTACTGAGGCCCTATCTCCTCAGAGTGTCTCGGGACCTTCCAACTCCTGATCATAACCTGTTCAGGGACTTCCACACCAATCAGATTTCGATGTGTCCGGGTTTTTCAGCTACTGGCATCCAACTGCATTGGTGAGGGGTCGTCTTCTTCCAGACACTGTAGTGACTCAGAGTTAATATTGCCACTTGAGGCAGCAATAACACTTCATATAGCCGACTGTTTTTGGAAAGCCAATAAAGTCCGCACTAAACTCGTTGACTGCAGAATAATCGCATAAACCACTTTTATAGTTGGGGTTTGAATAATTTAAAGACACTTACAAAGATATGATGTGTTCTTGGGGAAAATTTTACTGTTCATAACTCTGTCGGTTTAGTCATACTTGTACAGCTTTCTATCTGAGGCGAGAGCTGAGCACAAATATTGGTCAGACCACAAGAATGTCATCTGAGTATTCTGTTCCCACATCTACTTCACCCCGGCCGAAGTCGTCGGATTTTTTAAGAGCGTTAAAAATCCCTCGGTATACCTTTCTCCGGAGGGGAAGTAAAGTCGGCGGTCTCATCTCATAGATTTATGGCATGTTAAAGAACCTTCCACGAATTACACTTGTAAGAAGCTAAATTATAGGTTAGATTAGACTAACGCTCTTAGGTTCTAACGTTCGTCACCAGGAGCCGACTGCTGTGGCATCTAGTAACCATGTTCAGAATAGTTGCAGTTGACGGTGGCGTTTGATTGCAAAAGAAGGAACTACTTGAAAAATTGAATGTTTGCAGTGCTTACTTGAATTAAAACAGACAACACACACTAATACAACCATCACAATTATCACCGGTTATCGGATAGATTCTACACACACCCAAAGTACACGGGGCTTCATGACCGCGTTGTCGGAGCCCCTAAACTGAGGAACTAACCAACCATCTTCTTTACTGTTCCCTGCAGAATACAGAGCGTTGAATACATGGAATTAAGAATCAAATCTGCTGTTGTTATTTATTTTAGGGACTTTGCGACATCGTGCTCATGTAGTCCCGTGAACTTAACTGCCTTTATATTTTGTCTGATAACCTGTGATATCTGTATCAGTGTGTGTATTTGTAACTGAGGTAGGATTTGGGTAGGAAGCGGCCGTGGCCTCAAGTTGCGGCATTTGCCTGGAGTAGGAGTGGGAAACCACGGAAAACTACTTGCAGGACGGTTGAGGCAGGAATTGAACCCGCTTTTCCTCAAATTTACCTCACAAGGCTAGGTGTAGCCCGTTCCAACCCTCAGACGAGAATTACATTTATTGGAAGAGCTGAGAATCAAACCCGGGCCCCAGGGTAACAGCTGAGATTTCTGGCTGCTACGCAACGAGGCGGAATCAAATCTGGCAAGTCCCCAACTCCTTGCGTACGGCCGGAGAAGCGAGATCGTGATTTGTCGTTGGGATAGCATTGTGACGTGGTAAAGTCTGCAATCAAGAATGTGAGTTATAGCCCCGCCCCCAATTGTGTATCTAGCACCTTACAGTAATCCATGGGTCTGGTTGGTCTACTACAAGCCTTATAGGTTAGTGGTCAGTATATTAACCACCTACCTGTCTGTTAAGCTCCGTTTTCCTTCAGTAGCGGTACCGGACGTATTGTGACTTCGAATGGCGTATAGAAACTGGGGACCGTCTTGACGGTGAACAATGGTGTAAAGTTAGAGCTAATTATTTGTGTGTGTCGTGACGACATGTTGCCATAAAGATACCGTAAATAAGAAATGGATGATCTTGACATGGCGCTCGTAATATTTTTGGAAGATGAAGAATGATCCGAAGACGATAGGGAACATTCGGGGGGGATGACATTTTTACAAGGCGTCCTACAGAAGGTGCGTATGGAATTTAGTGCATCATCTGCATGGCAATGAAGATAAATTCAGACGACATTTTCGGTTGACACCAGTGTTATTTGATTATGTTCTGAATTACATAAAGGTTGGCATAACGTCAGTGCCGTACAACAGAAACAAAAGACCAATATCTCCTGAACAGAAACTCGGTGTATTTTTAAGGCTACTCTTCACATTATACAGTGCTTCTTCATTCTTTACGAAATCTATTAATGTTTCCTTTTCTTCCATACTCCAATATATCTTCTTATCAGTCATTGTATACAAGCCTCCGTGGCTTAGGCGGCAACTCGCCGGCCTCTCACCGCTGGGTCCGTGGTTCAAATCCCGGTCACTCCATGTGAGATCTGTGCTGGACAAAATGGAGGCAGACAGGTTTTTCTCCGGGTACTCCGGTTTTCCCTGTCAAAAATTTCATTCCAGCAACACTCTCTACTATCATTTCATTTCATCTGTCATTCATTTAATCATTGCCCCAGAGGAGTGCGTCAGGCCTCGGCAGCCAGCACAGTTCATATCCTCGCCGGTAGATGGGGGCTTCATTCATTCCATTCCTGACCCGGTCGGAGACTGGAAGCAGGCTGTGGATTTTCATCAGTCATTGTATATAATTCTCTACTTTCTGCACGCACCGTACACCGTACAACAACGGTGACGAACTTTTGACTATCACACTCACCACCGTCGTATAAATGACGCCTCCGCAACTTTATGTGACGGTAGTAGTCAACGCTTCCTAGAAAACCACCCGCCTTTGTTTCTATGGGGAACGTTTTCGTGACGTCACATTACGGCCGCTAAAAAGCGGTACCGCTACTGGAGGAAATCGCAACTTTAGATAGTCAGCCCGAAGGCTGGTTGGATCCTCAAAATGCACCGCTGTTAGGTTATGTGGGTAGATACCCACAAAAACTCAAGGCAGCGCTATATAGAGACGTACTAGGCAAGAAGAGGAGTGAGGTAGTTTGTCATTGCTTCCCTCACTGAGTCAGTACAGCAGTACTAACCCTATCCACAGGCACTGACTGTGCCCCGAATGGCATTACTAAGCACCAGTAGCTTCCATATAATCCCAGCCATGAGTGAGACTGAGACATCGGTGAAAAGCCACATTTCACTCTAGCCTGTGCCAACAGACAAATGCAAATGTACTGCATTGATCTAGATTTGGCAAACAGGCCCCGACCACCTACCTAAAGGACAATTTATATTGTCAAAGATGCAGATGGTTGAATATTTCACTCATATTTCAACCAATTCTTGTTAATTTTTCTGTAAACCAAATCTTATTAGTTTATCTCCTTGACCTAGATAAATGTTTTAATAAAAACAATTAAAATAAAAAGGAAAAATTAAAAAAATGGTACCGGTAATAAAAATAATGCATTCTTAATTTTTCTTTTCTTCTCTTTCTTAGTCGTTTACCCTCCAGGTTGGTGGAACCCACGGACTCGGCGAGGGAACTCACCACTACCGCCTCTACGGGCAGTGTCCTAGAGCTGGGAACATATAATCAGAGTGGATACAACTGGTGAGGTTTGATTGGCACCTCGCCCAGGCGGCCTCACCTGCAAAGCGAACAGGGGCCTCATGAGGGAAGGTAATGGATGGTCAGGATGGATAGGCAAGGAAGAGGGAAGGAGGCGGCCGTGGCCTTGAAGAAGGTACTGTACCCGATATCCTGATAGTAGGCTGTCAGATATCCGCCCCCTCAATCGGATTGCCAATAATCTATCGCACCGGCACAGCTACATCAATGAAAATGGCACTGACAGATACCACCGAGATTAGAGCACAATAGTTAACAAGAAATTATTGTGGAACACACCAAAATATACGGGGGTTCATACTTACCTTTACTTACCTCTTAAATTTATCTCGGGGACTGGGTTGTCAACTGGATCACTTTAAGTATGCCCACACAATAACCTCCACCATGATATTTAAAATGAACCAGAACGAAGACGAGAAACTTTAAACTGCACAATAATTTATTTCACATAAAGAATGATTTTAACAAAAATGAAACAACAAAATCCACGTGGCAATCAGAAGCCATCGACCACATAACCATGTCCTCCTGTAGGACCTGTATTCTCTACATATAATGTTTCAGCTTTCTCAAGCTCATAGCAACGTAAAATAATAATGCACTGGGGATGGAAACGGGATTTGGGATGAGACACATATATCAATTGTTTTGCGTGTTTATATACTTCACATTTTATTTATAGCCACAAGGCTATTATGGAACGTCCTTGGCCTCTGTAACACAGTTGTCCGGGCCAGCTGCAATGCACCTGTATCGTCAAAGTGGACTCCCGTTCGTTCAACCCTAGCATAAGCGTGTTACCTCAGAGCTTGGCTCTCCTTTTCAAATACGTAAATGTTCACATCTCAACTGAAATATTATCACGCAAATGTCTTACATGCTTCATTCAAACACCAGTGGATTACTCCAATAATCCCAAATCATGATTAATTGTTCAAACCACTTGCTTAATTAGCGTTGTTTAGAGTATAAAAACAAAACTCTAAATGTTAATAACAGAAGTTCATTAATTATTTATAATAATAATAAATTGTTTATAACAATGTCAAATGACAATTGAAAATTTTATACACGCCTCTATTAATCACTATCATTTCAAATTATTTAACAAAGATATTTACAAAATTATTTACAATATTATATTGTTTATATTATTTATACAAGAAATACATTAAACCACACGTTTATCCGGTTGATAATTACTCAAATCGTGATGATATAATCGACCAATGAAGGTTAGTTATATTTAACTGTCAAATTCAGGTTTAATAAGGTTTAATAATAATTATTAATATTTGTGACTGTAACCTCCATTCAAAATCTTTATCTCAAATTATTTAACACTCTTGTTAATTTTAACAGTATCTTCATATGAATAATCTTTCAAAGAACAAGAACAATACATTCAGCGGGAAAATACTTCGCTTATAACGCACAAAATTGCACAAAAATTGGCCCAAAATTCATCATATATCTTCATATATATGGCATAAAAATCCTTCAAACTACACACAAAAATCCTCCACTTATAAATTCATCAACTTCATTAATTATTGTGGGAACCTCCTTCATTATTCAAGGGCATTACTCAACAGCGACTTTTACACGTCCACTGAACTAACGATTATACATCCATTGTTCCTCTTTAAAAATTCTTATATTCATCAATTGTATTAATGACTGTTATTATTTAACCTTCGTGGGTTTCATTCATGAATCGATATGAAGTAAAAATTTGCCAATCACAAATAAATTTAATAGCAAATACGATTAGACACTCCTCCCTGGTCTATCAAAATTGAGATTAATATCTTCAAAGTAACGCAGTATAAAAATACTATCATCAATCAGAGTTCATCTAAACTGCATGAATAGTCGAATAGAATACAATTAGATTGTGGAATGCAAACATTATTGTTCCAATCTATAATTGAGAAAAACTCCTATCAAATGTTCATTACTATAGTGTATTCAATAAATTGTAATCAAATTTCATATTTCATAAAATTGTCCATAATGCAATGATAAATGTCTATGTTGCAATCATGTTCATAAGACGACTAGTATTTCAAAGATCGTCGATATCGTAATAGATTTTAACGCTCTAAAATCATTTAATTATTCTTCTTTCTTGAGGATGACAGAAAATTGGTCAAAGTAATTTACTGAATAGAATTACTTTAATAAAAAGACACGCTGTATGAATTCAAATCTGCCATAGCAAATCGTTAACTTTACAGTCAAATCGTGACTACAAAAATATGCAAATTACTGAAAGAATCTAATTATCAGTCTCAACTGATCCAAAATTATTAAGTATGCCAATGACATAACAATGTCTCAACAAATCGAAGAAAAAGGCATAAATCATCGAAGTGTACTGAGTACAGAAATATCAATCAAGAAAATGGGGCAAAAGATAGGACAGAAAATATGGGAAGAATGGTTGCTCAGATATCGCTACAAGACTCAAATAATACAAGAAACGTTCACGACTACCTTATCTGTTGATTGAAGTTCTAGAGGAAAGTTTTCAAAGAAAACTGCTGTTGGTTCCATTTCACCAGCGTAAAGATGTGCTCCGTCCTCGAACCTGGAATCAGCGTCCTCGGAGAATCGAACTGCTTCCTCCTCCGAAATTGCACTGCTCCGTGGATACGAAAAACATCCTTCTGGCAAAACTCTTCTTTGTGCGCCGGGACAACCCTGGCCTCTCTTGAAAGTTCCCTGAAGTTCTTGCAGGAATTCGCCATGAAGTTTATTGTAGTTATTTCCGCAGAAATATTCATAGTCGTGGAGTATGAAAATATTTCCACTGTTATCTGGTATAATTCAGCGATGGATTCACGATGCATGAGTGTAGTTGGATGTTCACTACATGCTCGCTTTTGTAGAAAGACGATTAACGAAGTTCCATGCTGTTACTTTACTCCAACGATATATGTCCCAATTGCATTAAAGCCTTAGCCTTCCATCTCAACTACTGTTATAATCATTGAAAGCACTGCAAGATTATAATGTTCCATAGTCGAATGTATCGTTGTAATACCAAACGTATTCTCCAATATCACTGTTGCACTCCACGTGTCAGCCGTAGTGTATAATGTGGAATTTTAAAAGTGTTTCTCCTGTGGCGAGAAAATCACTTTTGTTGGCAGCCTTAAAGTGCCAATATCTTTCGAAGTATAACTGTGAAATTGTTCAAATCTTCTACACACCTCAATGTTATACTGCCCAATAGAACTATAATAAAGGCTGAAGTTAGCGCTTGATATCTTGACTGGTGGAAACGTTAATGTGAGCGTTTCAACTTCACCTAGTTTCGAGCAGCGTAAAATGGAACTGCTCCGAGTTCGTTCGATGCGCCAGGCTTTAACCACGCTAAAGACAACTTACTTCACTGAATCACTTGAAAATAACTATATATCACCAGAAATATATATGCGATCTGACATATGAGATCTGAGAGCTCCTCTCTCCTGTGCACGACCTTTTATCAACTTCTTAAGGGGCGTATCCATCCCTTCCATAGCCTGTTGCTGCGTCATTGCTAGAAGTTTTAACTTTGGCTATACTTGACGGATTTTCAAATTTCAAAAACTCAAAATTAATTTCTTCAAAATTCCAAATCAATGCCATAACTGAAAATAGATTTCCACAAATCTGCATGCCAAAAGTAATCAAATATCGTAGTTTCAGCAATCTCCGTCTTCCTTCCAAACTATCGTTCATTGGTTCGAGTCTCTCCTCCAATAGCGTAGCTTCTTCCTTAGCACAATACCTTGTTTCCTGCGACTGCGTCGTAAATCTAAGATCTTTCTCGAACAAAATCATGACGTCACCAAGAATCTCAGCTCAATCAGCCTACTTGCATGAAATCTGCGTCATCCGTGCCTACGTCATGAATATCCACGTCATAACTATGACAGTCATAACTTTACTCATATTTGCCAATACAGCCATCGTGGTCTCAATATAATTCAATTTCCGGGGGCAGTACCAGCCCGGCATTTGCCCGAAGATGAAGAGGGAAACCACGGAAGACCACTTCGAGGATGGCTGAGGTGGGAATCGAACCCCCTCTACTCATTTGGAACACCTGAGGCTGAGTAGACCCCGTTCCAGTCCTCATACCACTTTTCAAATTTTCGTGGCAGAGCCAGGAATCGAACCCAGGACCTCCGGGGCGGCTACTGACCGCAACGCTACGGAGGCGACTAGACTTAATTTTTATTTTTATTATCCTAGTTTTCTTTACTTTTAATTGTTTAATAATCTATACTAATATAATAAAGCTAAAGAGTTTGTTTGTGTGTTTAAACGCGCTAATCTCTGGAACTACCAATCGGATTTGAAAAATTCTTTTTCTATATGATAGCCAGATTCAAGAGGAATAGTTTAGGCTATGTAGCATTAGGCTACACCTCTCAGGTAACCTTAAAGATTGATTTTTGTTCAGTAAGTTGGAAGAACAAGCGCTCCCGAACGGCTTCAATAATACCTAAGTCTATTGTTGCCTGGCAGTGCGGGCTGCATCACGTCGTCCCTACCAGTGTTCTGGTGCAGAATTGAGAGCTGCTTATAAAAGGCAGTCACGGGGAGTAACTAGTAAAAAAGATTTCTTAGGCCCCTTAAAACAGTTATCATCATGACAATAGTATGCCTCTGTATAAGGGCGATGGTGTTGGTGCAGTGTACTGAGGTTATCAGCTGCAATAAGCGTTGGAGCTTTCCGATCCTTATCCTTGAGCGCTCCAGTTCTATAGTAGTCTAGTATTCATTATCATCCATAAAATAAAGAAATTCATCGGGCGAAGCCGGGCACTACTGCTAGTGCTTAATATAACTCTAAATTGTGAAAATAAATAAGCTTCTAAAAATTAAATTTCTAATCATTTTACCATCTTAATTGTTAAATTATAAATGTAATTATGAGCATTAAAGAAAACAAAAATTAAAATTAATCATCATCATCATCATCCACAGTTTCCAGCCACTGGCCGGGTCTGTTTGGAACACAAGCCTCTCCAACGTCTTCTGTCCTCCCACCATCTCTCAGCCTCCACCCTTGTCCAGTCTTCTCCTCTCTTCTTCACGCTTTCTTCCACCCCCTTCAGCCACCTGTCTCTCGGTCTTCCTCTCGGTCTCTTCCCTTCCCACTTCGTCTCGTGTATCCTCCTGGGTATCCTCTTCTCCTCCATTCGTTTTACATGCCCATACCATCTAAGTCTAGATTTCTCTATACTGAACCCGCTGAGCTATGGTTCATGTGATATTTTTTTTATGACAGAGCGTTTATGATGGGATGTTGTACTTTCGAACACACCCAGGAAGCCACGTGAAGCTGAGAGATCACGCGATACTTTGAAGTAGCGGTGAATCGCACTTTTGACTTTGGTGTAAACTGCTAATTATTATCTGAGGTCTTATTAGTTATTTTTATCTTTCCTACGAGACTCAGAATATTCCATTTCGTCATGCTGCATTATTAAAACATTTTGGAGAATGTTTATTTTTACTTTAGGTAAGGTAATACCCTTGCAGATACGCAAAAAGGAACATAAGTAGTCGCTCAACGTTTTCGTTTTGACGACCTACTTTCTAGAGACACCCAGTACCGGAGCACTGCGTCTTGAGAATCCGCCTTGTGTAGGCGTGGAATTACATTTGTCCTACGAGACGTAGAAGAATATCCGCTGTTTAGCGTTAAAAGTGATTATAAGGTGCCATCGAGCAAGCAAATACTAATATCCACTGTCGATGAAGTCCAGTGAATTAAATAAGAAGCTTGGAAAATAATTATTGGCAAGTATAGTGTATTGCACAACATTGCTGTGACATCACATATTACCCACGCGTATGTGGAGGGCAGATGCCTAGTGGAAATATACAGGTAATAGTGTTACAATTATCCTGAATAAGTGTGATTATAATTGTATGAGATATTTAAATTGCCAAAGTGGAAATTTCATCTTTGAAACGTCGTATAATTCACGGATGCTGCGTGATACAAAAGTAGCGTCACTAGCACGTGCAGCATTATAAAATAGTGTTAGCTCACATGCTAATCCACATCTGCAAGATTAAGGCTGTGTCGTATTTTATAATTGAAGCCTAGAATAGTCACGACGGACATTATAATTTTGGAAGTGAGAGGATGAATAATCACGCAACTTATTTCGCTACCCACGTGATTGGACTTTTCTTCACCATGGTTGAAGCAGTCACCATGGGCTAATACCATCCCAGTATGGGGGGGGGGGTGACGTTTCTACAGGAATCCGCATGATGGTGGAACTTCCAGAACGATGAACGAGAGGGAAGGAGCCAAAATGCCATTTCCAGGCATATCCACGAAGATGTCGACAGGGACAAATCGAACCCTGGTCTTTGGGGGAGTCCAGATGGGAATCCTGATGAGCAGGATACCGATCCAGAGAGCCAGAGAGGTTTATGTACAACCCTTGTTGTGGAATAGAGAGCTGAGTGAGAGCTCCTCCATTTCGTGAGTTTTTGTCACACCCCTTCTTTGTTCTAGTTTCTGGTGGTATAGTAGTTTTAATGTAGTTTGTGAATCAACCACACTCAGTGTCAGCCATTTTTCTAGGTAGGGATGTAACTAGATTAGTTAGATGTCATTTATTTCAGTTTAGAGTGAGACACCCTTGGGGTCAGACATTTTGGTCAGCCCTGGTGCAGCTTGGTGAACGTCGTGGAACGTCAATGCCTACCTTTTTGCTGAACCTGATCGTAGTCATTTTGAGGCTATTTTGTTCAACCCTACTTGGGGTAATTTTCAAGTCTTTGCTGACTGTAGTTATGGCAATCAGATGCCTTGGTTATTAATTGACTGCATTCTTCGCAGCCATCCTTTGTTACACCCCTGACTGTCGTTAGAACGGTCGTATCATTTAGGTAGTCGACAGTAACTACCAGTTTGTAAATGCATTATATTTCATTTTGAATAAGCTCAGAAGCTATTCTTGGTCATGTTTGAACCTAACAACTAGAAGGAATGTTTCGTTGCCTAGCATCGAACGCGGTTCCCAACGTATCATTAAGCAGATCTAGTGTGTGAATCTGTGCCACATTTATCATATTTTTCTTGTGTCGTGTGAGACACGTTTTTATTTGATGTTCTAGCAACTACTGAGTTGCATTTTTAAAGCAAAGAGCTTCAGTTATTGTAAGTTTACTTTCATTTAGACGTCTTTGGTAGAAAGACGGAAGTGTATTACTATACTCAGATTTATAGCGTGCGTTTGATGCACGGACTCTGTAGAGATCCGTAACCTATGGTAAAATTTTTTATGAACCGGCCAAGTGCAGGTTTTGTATTGATTAAATCGCCGGCCTTGAATAAACTGGTTATGTAACCCAGTGACCTAGAGCACGCCTGCTTCATTGTGAGACAAAACTACTATAGACGAGGACAGAGTACAATTTGTATTCGCTTTTCCTTTCATTGCTATTTTGCTTATGGAAATCAGTTTCCACTCTTGAATTTGATCACTTGTTTTATGGATCGGTTTTTGTTAGTTTAACGCTCTGTTGCGTGTATTGTCGTATGACAGGTACAGTTATGTAAGGTTTTCTATAGGATGGTGAAGTCTACCCTGTTATAGCAGGATGTTATTGTATGCTTTGTCCGGGGATGATCCCGTTGACCAGATGCTATTGGAAGGTAACTGTTGTACAGGCCTATCCCAGAGTTATTGAACGCGAGCTTAGCGCCGCTGGTAACCCGTGTTATTGTGTGTCCGAGTTGTTATACTCGTTGATTATATTCCGACTGTTGAGTCGAGGCTTTTTGGTGGAGAATGATCTCAGTTGGAGACACTCCGTGCCCAGGCTATTGTCAATGTTATTCGCCATAAACCTACGATAAACCTATAAACCGACATTCTAATAATAAAATGCATAATTGTTGTAAAACAAGCCTAACTAACGATTCTTTCTATCTAACTTTGTTCTTTGCATTCTGGAACTGTTGACATAGCCGTGCAGTTGAAGATAATTTCCTTGTGAGGAAATGACTAGGACAGTTGACATTTTTGTAGCGACCTGAAGCATGTGCGAACCTAGAGTTCGTAGCTTGTGGAGCTCAGGCCATGCGATGTCAGACGTGGTCTCAACTGCGCATTCGTCACCGTAACCATACACATTAGATGACTATGGTTTACAAAGAGTAAACCAAGGTGTAGGCAGGAATTTTTAATAAAACTACTGTGTCTATTTCGTTATTAATTTATGATGTCAAGTGTATTAAACCCTACATGTTACTTTATTGTGTGCTGTTAGCACATAGTTTTTAAGCTTAATTAAATTGTTTGTTTTTCATGGCTGTACACTTAGCTTTTGGATGTAATTGTTTTCTTTTACGGACGTCATCGCCGTAAATTTTGTTAATTGATAGGACTTAGCTAGTTGAATTAATGTTAAATTTAAATGTCGAAATGGTACCATCCTAACCTAGATTTGTTTTGCTACCCTGTTAAATGTAAATTCAGATATTAGCTTGATCTTGTAACTTGAACTAGGGACTTGCGTCGTACCATATTCCTAGCGTTGCTGTGGTTGCTTTATCATTGTGAGTTAGATCTTTCGCGAGGGTTTTCAGTAACTTCTCAGGTAGGGGACCTGTTCTTTATCTTTGTTTATTTATTAATTTGCGGACTAGCCGATTATAACCCTCCGAACTAGGCTAGGGGCTTGTGAATTTTAATAAATTTTCACGGTGTTTTACATGAGTCTGGATGTTTATTTTCTCAGTCTAGTTTTAAGGTGAACCTTTCCTTAGGCGGTCTATGACCATCGCCACCATGTACCACGATCCCTGTGGACTACGGACTCTCGTGCCGCTTTAGCCTTTATGGAAGGTCACCTGATCCTCACGGTATCTTTTTATTTGATTTATGTGTCGTTAGTTGAGTCATCGTGGTTGTTGACATCAACTAAACGGTCTCATAAAATGGCGCACAACGTTGTGGGCTTGACTTGGACGTCATAAAATGGCGCCCAACTCATGTGCCGACGTTAACGTGGTGACCCTCAGTACCATGTTATTTTTTTTTGAGGATCTTAATGATGATTAATGTTAAATTGACAGGACTGGGACGAACTTAGAAAGTCGTACTGCAGATCAATTGACCGCATGGCATTCATGTTTGATAGAAGTCCATGGGGTGAGGCTTTAGTGTTGGATAAATGAAGGATAGGATTTTCTTTGATGATGCCTCATCCTAAGTAAATGTAATACTTTGCTTTGCTCACCGTTGTCTTTGTAAATGTAGAAGCACTTAGTTTGCATACTCCAGCTGTACTCGTGATATTTATATAAATGAAGCAAGCTTTATACCACCAAGTAACTAATCATAGCAGTAAGTTCCAGTAGAAATTGATCCCTCACTTTCTCATATATTTCTTATCTATGGATGAGGAAACTATTCGTCGTGTGTTTGGAGAGATGATGGCAGGTGTGAATGCCAATCTTCAACAGATTACTGCTGACTTAGGTCAGAATACTCAGGCTGTAAATACTGTCAGTGGTCATGTGGACCAGGTTAGACAGGAAGTCAACAATGTAAGTGGTCATGTGGACCAGGTTAGACAGGAAGTCAACAATGTAAGACAGGACTTAGAAATTAACACTCAGTCTATGAACAATGTAAGACAGGACTTAGAGATTAACACTCAGTCTATAAACAATGTAAGACAGGACTTAGAAATTAACACCCACTCTGTAAATAATGTTAGGGCTGATTTAACTCAAGTCAGGGCAGACATGGACACATATAGGATCGAAGCGAGAAATGATCTGACGACAGGTTTAGCAGCTGTTAGAGTTGATGTCATACGACACCATCAGGAGGCTAACCAGCGCGTAGATTGCTTAACCGACCAGATGAATAGAGCTAGGGAGGAGGTGCAAAACCGATTGGAGGAGCACACAGCTCAAATTCAGACAACCTTGAATAAAGTCCAGATAGACATGAGAGCAGATCTGGAACATACCAGGGAAGAATTCGGGACTCGACTAGATCACGTCGAGGGATTTATCGGAAATGTGAAGAAGGACATGGCAACCATGAACGTTGGTTTAATCTTGATGAGAGGAGCTGCCAATGCCGTTAATAACAACGTGAAGACTATCGTTGATGGCATGATGGAGATTAAAGAGGAACTTAACACCAACAGGAGAAACATTTCTGAATTGACGGAAACCGTAGCCAGTCTACGTGAGACAGTTGATGTTCATCATGAGGAACACAAAATTGACCTCGTGTTATTGAGAGGTGACCTCAACGAACACGAAGCTACCGTCAAGGCTAAGGTAGCCGAGGTTAGAGACGATGTGGGTAAAATCCAAGAAAATATGTCCAGAGTTGAAGGAGATATCGATTCCTTACAAAAGAGATTTGAGGAAGTCGCGGTGACCGAGAGGTTAGACCTCAGTTATAACCTTAGGACGGCCATACGCGAGGTAGACACAAACCTCAAGGGAAAGGTTGACAGGATCGAGCTGCAATTGAACGACTTAGGCAAGAAAGTCGCAGCCAGAACCATCCCAGGTCTTGAAGTAATAGAAAGACGCCTGGACAGACTCGAGACGACTCCAAGAGAGAGACACGTACACCCACAGATGGGAGAATCTCAGGAAACGCCTATATCTCAATCAGGAGGAATGATGCCTACCCATTTCCAACCCAGCGCGCCTATGGAATCGCAACCGTCACAATTCACTAATTTAGCGCAAGGTCAGACCTTGAACTTTAACGCTCACCCGTTTCAACCAGCATCTAATCGAATTAGTCATGAGACTAACACTCCTACGCAGAGTTACATGCAAAATACTTTCAGACCCGCGAATACGCAGGGAAATGTCACCATAATTCGTTCAAGAGAGGAGCAACCAGCTCGCTTCTCGGGAACTGGGAGCGGTGTTACTCCAGTGGAATTCCTAGCAAATGTCGAAAGCTACTTACGTGATACTATGGTAACTCCAGAGAGGGAACTAAGAGTTATAGAGCGACTGCTTGAGGGACAAGCCGGTACCTGGTTCAGAGCATTCCGATACTCATTTACAGGCTACCAAGACTTTAAGGAAGCGTTATTAAGAACATATTGGTCGAGCGACATCCAGCAGAGTATCCGAGCTGAGATGTACACTCGAAGGTACAGTTCCAATACACCTACTCGTTATGCGAATTACTTCGCAATACAGCTCGCGAAGCTCCGTTGTCTTCAGCCTCCGTTGTCCGAACAAGATTTGGTGAACACAATTGTTTGGCAGTACCCTGCGGATGTACAACGTGTGTTAATCGCTGCAGGGGCATCCACTTTCCAGCAGTGTGACCAGATACTGCGAAGGTTGGACGCTAACACAGAACAGTTTCCTACACACCGTCAGCAGAAGGCTGATAGGCGCGAGGATAGACATATGAATCTGACGACTGTTGATAAAGTGAGCCAGACGCCACAACAAACACAAACCACAGAGGATTCTGGGCGACGTGATAACAATTACAGTTATAACAGGAGAGAATGGAACAACACTCCGTATACTCGAAATCAACATGATGACCGGCGAAGTCATTGGGACCGGCGATTCGACCGAAGGACGGACGACAACCGACGTCATGAAAACAACCGCCGAGGGAATGAAGGAAGAAATCAGCAACACGGACGTATCCGTAGAGACTATCGATATAGTGGGGGTTACGACAGAAATCGAGACCCTAGATACCAGCCAGACAGGGATTGGAAAGGAAGAGCGCGGGAGAGCCGTGAGTACCTCCAACAATTGAGAGAATTGCAGATCCAAGAAGAGGGAGAACGGAACCCTACTTCGAGGGAAAATAGACATTCGGCGCAGGAGACGGAGCAGAACCAGCCCAGTACTTCTCGCCATGACAGAAAAAAAACTCCGAAAAATCAATAGATTCTTGTTTGGTTGAGCACCGAGTAACTGCCTCTATATTACTCTGGGAGCCAATCCAAGAAGACTTGTTGGACGAACGACGAACGACGAACCACAATTATGAATTAACACGTCTACCCAAGATTGTAGCCACCTTGAATGAAGTCAGTGTAGTCATACTCATCGATACTGGAGCGATGATTAGTGTAATTTCCGCCGATTGCCATGCCAGACTTAGAGCAAACTCTGAGGTGACGGAGTTGCCCATTTCAGCTATAAGAGTCAGAGGTGTCATACCTGACCGCGTTGTAACGTGCAAAATCCAGATTTTGTGTACTGTGAAGATTTCGAGCCACGTGTACTTGCACGAATTTCTCGTAATGAAGGGCCTGCATCATGATGCCATTTTAGGCGCAGACTTCATTAGAAAATATGATGGAATCATTGACATGGGACGGAATACGGTAGAGTTCAAGCCGAACGAACCCATTCAGATGAGCCTAATTGAAGAAGAACCGGAATTCCTATCCGAAGTAGACGTAGTCGAAGCATTAAAGGGCAAGGAAATTGAGGCGACACTAGATGCCGACGAAGAGGCAGAATCGTTATCAGCACCCACACATGAGGATCTTGACGCAATACTGAACGAATACAGAGATATATTCGACACCACACCTGGTGAGATATTAGACTACGAGTATGATCTTGTATTACTGGACGATTCCCCATTCCAGAAAAGGATCTATCCGATTGCCGAGAAACATCTCGAAGAAGCTGCTAAGAAGATCCATGAGATGGAAGCAGCAGGTACAATCAAGAAATCACCGACTCCTTTCTTGAATCCCATAATACCTGTGGTTAAGGTAGATGGAAGCTTGAGACTTTGTCTTGATGCCAGAGCCTTGAATGAACGCCTAGCTCCTGAGCACGACAGACCGCCCAAGATTAGGGACATTCTCAGGAAGTTCAAAGGAAAAAGGATATTTTCATCATTAGACTTGGTTCAGTCTTATTACCATATCAGATTATCTGAGCATACTCAGAAATATACTGGATTCTTGTTTGATCAGACTACTTATGTATTCCAAAAACTACCATTTGGATTGAAAAATGCCGGAGCCGCATTAATCAGAGCACTTGATGCCAAGCTGACTCATGAAGTGAAGCAGAAAGTAATATGTTATGTGGATGACATAATCATAGCTTCGGGAACAGAAGAAGAGCATTTAAAGACATTGCGCCTTGTTTTTGAGAATCTCCGACAGGCAAATTTTAAGGTCAAGTTTGACAAGTGTCGATTTTTTCAGGAAGAAGTGAAATTCGTAGGACACATAATCAATGGAGAAGGATATAGACCGAATCCGGCAAAGATTAGAACTGTTGCTGCATTTCCAACACCAACCCGTGTGAAACACGTGAGACAATTCTTAGGAATTCTCCAATTCTTTGCTGCTCATTGTGAGAAGTATTCCGAAACTGTTGCACCACTGCAAGGATTATTGAAAAAGAACTGCAGGTGGAACTGGAATGATGAATGCGAGATAGCTTTCAGGAGAGCTAAACAGATGCTTGTGGACTCAATTCAGTTAGAATATCCAGATTACTCTCGGAACTTTATTCTAGAAACTGATGCATCTGCCATTGGTATAGGAGCCATTTTACTGCAGGAAGATGATGAGAAGAAACGTCATTACATCGCTTTCTTAAGCCGACGTTTAAGAGCACATGAATCTCACTACTTCACGACCGAGATAGAAGCACTTGCAATTGTTTACGCACTTGAATACTGGCAGAAACTTCTGTTAGGTCAGAGGATTATTGTGAGAACCGATCATCATGCGTTGACCTTCATCTTGAGAACAAGACTGGCAAGCGACAGGATCACACGTTGGACGCTGTTTCTCCAACAGTTCGATTTGGAAATAGTTTATCGACCAGGCAGAGAGAATGTGTTGGCCGACATCCTCAGCCGGAATCCTGAAGCTACTGTTAATGCCATAGACATCGAGGGAGAATGCGAGGAACACCTTCGCCGATTTCGTCATTTGCCTGAAGGACAGCGACGTGAGGAGGAACTCAGACATATTATCCGTTTCCTAGAACGAAGAATGGATCCACAGGATGATCATTATGCAAGGATTGCTGCTGTTGCAGATGATTATTTAATTTATCATCGTGTCTTATACAAGTTTGTAGACGAGGACCACACTCAACTGCGTGCAGTTATTCCTAGGAGATACCAAGAATCTGTTATTCTTATGGTACATTTATCCATTAGACATGGTGGAACAGACAAAACCATTGCAACTATCAAGGAGTCTTTCACATGGAAAGGGTTAGGAGCCACCGTTAGACAGTGTTTACGTGCTTGCGACGCATGCCAGCGGAACAAGTACACGTCACACTTGCTGAAGGAACAACCTAGACCAATACTACCAACTCAACCTAGAGAGTTGTATGCACAGGACCTGTATGGCCCAATACCTAAGGCTCGTCGTGGGAATCGATACATCGTTGTAACGGTGGATGTGTTCACGAAATATACGATGCTTCATCCAATTCTAAAAGCTACTGCACATCAGATTATTCAGAGGATTAGACGTCAAGTGATACCGGAGGCAGGAAAGCCACAATTCTTGTTGACTGATCACGGATCACAGTACACCTCAGCAGAATTTGCCAATGCCATGAATGAGCTTGAAATAGGTCATGTTTTATCATCTATTCGACATCCAGAGAGCAACCCAGCAGAATGCGTGATGTCTATTATCGCAAAATTCTGTCGATTATATTGTCAAGAAGAACACTGGCGATGGACTGAAGTCCTTGTTATTATGGCAAAATGTATTAATTCAACAGTACATGAAAGCACTGGTCAAATACCTATGGTCTTGCATTTGAACCAGATGCCGCTGAGAATATGGGATCGTGTGATTGTAAATCCACCTTGTTTACAACCATCACATGCCAGCAGACTTTTAGCTGCGAGAGAGACTATGGACAGACAAGCTGCCAAGCGCTTGAGAAGAACTAGACGCCAGAGGTTTAGAGAACCACTAGTAGAAGGAGACCTTATCCTTATAAGGAGACCCGGAATTTCTAGTCCTATAGACCGCATATATGGGAAATTTCTATCCTTGTATTATGGCCCTAGTCGTATCCGACAGTCTTTAAACAATGGAAGTTATGTGATAGAAGACATTAGGACAGGAGAGCGCATTGGAACCTTTAATGCAGCCAATCTAAAAAAATATCACTCTTGAATGAATTTCAAAGCAAATAAAAATGTTATCCCAACATTTTATTTGAAACGACAGAGAGGCAGATGAACCCGCTGAGCTATGGTTCATGTGATATTTTTTTTATGACAGAGCGTTTATGATGGGATGTTGTACTTTCGAACACACCCAGGAAGCCACGTGAAGCTGAGAGATCACGCGATACTTTGAAGTAGCGGTGAATCGCACTTTTGACTTTGGTGTATACTGCTAATTATTATCTGAGGTCTTATTAGTTATTTTTATCTTTCCTAAGAGACTCAGAATATTCCATTTCGTCATGCTGCATTATTAAAACATTTTGGAGAATGTTTATTTTTACTTTAGGTAAGGTAATACCCTTGCAGATACGCAAAAAGGAACGTAAGTAGTCGCTCAACGTTTTCGTTTTGACGACCTACTTTCTAGAGACACCCAGTACCGGAGCACTGCGTCTTGAGAATCCGCCTTGTGTAGGCGTGGAATTTCATTTGTCCTACGAGACGTAGAAGAATATCCGCTGTTTAGCGTTAAAAGTGATTATAAGGTGCCATCGAGCAAGCAAATACTAATATCCACTGTCGATGAAGTCCAGTGAATTAAATAAGAAGCTTGGAAAATAATTATTGGCAAGTATAGTGTATTGCACAACATTGCTGTGACATCACATATTACCCACGCGTATGTGGAGGGCAGATGCCTAGTGGAAATATACAGGTAATAGTGTTACAATTATCCTGAATAAGTGTGATTATAATTGTATGAGATATTTAAATTGCCAAAGTGGAAATTTCATCTTTGAAACGTCGTATAATTCACGGATGCTGCGTGATACAAAAGTAGCGTCACTAGCACGTGCAGCATTATAAAATAGTGTTAGCTCACATGCTAATCCACATCTGCAAGATTAAGGCTGTGTCGTATTTTATAATTGAAGCCTAGAATAGTCACGACGGACATTATAATTTTGGAAGTGAGAGGATGAATAATCACGCAACTTATTTCGCTACCCACGTGATTGGACTTTTCTTCACCATGGTTGAAGCAGTCACCATGGGCTAATACCATCCCAGTATGGGGGGGGTGACGTTTCTACAGGAACCCGCATGATGGTGGAACTTCCAGAACGATGAACGAGAGGGAAGGAGCCAAAATGCCATTTCCAGGCATATCCACGAAGATGTCGACACGGACAAATCGAACCCTGGTCTTTGGGGGAGTCCAGATGGGAATCCTGATGAGGAGGATACCGATCCAGAGAGCCAGAGAGGTTTATGTACAACCCTTGTTGTGGAATAGAGAGCTGAGTGAGAGCTCCTCCATTTCGTGAGTTTTTGTCACACCCCTTCTTTGTTCTAGTTTCTGGTGGTATAGTAGTTTTAATGTAGTTTGTGAATCAACCACACTCAGTGTCAGCCATTTTTCTAGGTAGGGATGTAACTAGATTAGTTAGATGTCATTTATTTCAGTTTAGAGTGAGACACCCTTGGGGTCAGACATTTTGGTCAGCCCTGGTGCAGCTTGGTGAACGTCGTGGAACGTCAATGCCTACCTTTTTGCTGAACCTGATCGTAGTCATTTTGAGGCTATTTTGTTCAACCCTACTTGGGGTAATTTTCAAGTCTTTGCTGACTGTAGTTATGGCAAACAGATGCCTTGGTTATTAATTGACTGCATTCTTCGCAGCCATCCTTTGTTACACCCCTGACTGTCGTTAGAACGGTCGTATCATTTAGGTAGTCGACAGTAACTACCAGTTTGTAAATGCATTATATTTCATTTTGAATAAGCTCAGAAGCTATTCTTGGTCATGTTTGAACCTAACAACTAGAAGGAATGTTTCGTTGCCTAGCATCGAACGCGGTTCCCAACGTATCATTAAGCAGATCTAGTGTGTGAATCTGTGCCACATTTATCATATTTTTCTTGTGTCGTGTGAGACACGTTTTTATTTGATGTTCTAGCAACTACTGAGTTGCATTTTTAAAGCAAAGAGCTTCAGTTATTGTAAGTTTACTTTCATTTAGACGTCTTTGGTAGAAAGACGGAAGTGTATTACTATACTCAGATTTATAGCGTGCGTTTGATACACGGACTCTGTAGAGATCCGTAACCTATGGTAAAATTTTTTATGAACCGGCCAAGTGCAGGTTTTGTATTGATTAAATCGCCGGCCTTGAATAAACTGGTTATGTAACCCAGTGACCTAGAGCACGCCTGCTTCATTGTGAGACAAAACTACTATAGACGAGGACAGAGTACAATTTGTATTCGCTTTTCCTTTCATTGCTATTTTGCTTATGGAAATCAGTTTCCACTCTTGTATTTGATCACTTGTTTTATGGATCGGTTTTTGTTAGTTTAACGCTCTGTTGCGTGTATTGTCGTATGACAGGTACAGTTATGTAAGGTTTTCTATAGGATGGTGAAGTCTACCCTGTTATAGCAGGATGTTATTGTATGCTTTGTCCGGGGATGATCCCGTTGACCAGATGCTATTGGAAGGTAACTGTTGTACAGGCCTATCCCAGAGTTATTGAACGCGAGCTTAGCGCCGCTGGTAACCCGTGTTATTGTGTGTCCGAGTTGTTATACTCGTTGATTATATTCCGACTGTTGAGTCGAGGCTTTTTGGTGGAGAATGATCTCAGTTGGAGACACTCCGTGCCCAGGCTATTGTCAATGTTATTCGCCATAAACCTACGATAAACCTATAAACCGACATTCTAATAATAAAATGCATAATTGTTGTAAAACAAGCCTAACTAACGATTCTTTCTATCTAACTTTGTTCTTTGCATTCTGGAACTGTTGACATAGCCGTGCAGTTGAAGATAATTTCCTTGTGAGGAAATGACTAGGACAGTTGACATTTTTGTAGCGACCTGAAGCATGTGCGAACCTAGAGTTCGTAGCTTGTGGAGCTCAGGCCATGCGATGTCAGACGTGGTCTCAACTGCGCATTCGTCACCGTAACCATACACATTAGATGACTATGGTTTACAAAGAGTAAACCAAGGTGTAGGCAGGAATTTTTAATAAAACTACTGTGTCTATTTCGTTATTAATTTATGATGTCAAGTGTATTAAACCCTACATGTTACTTTATTGTGTGCTGTTAGCACATAGTTTTTAAGCTTAATTAAATTGTTTGTTTTTCATGGCTGTACACTTAGCTTTTGGATGTAATTGTTTTCTTTTACGGACGTCATCGCCGTAAATTTTGTTAATTGATAGGACTTAGCTAGTTGAATTAATGTTAAATTTAAATGTCGAAATGGTACCATCCTAACCTAGATTTGTTTTGCTACCCTGTTAAATGTAAATTCAGATATTAGCTTGATCTTGTAACTTGAACTAGGGACTTGCGTCGTACCATATTCCTAGCGTTGCTGTGGTTGCTTTATCATTGTGAGTTAGATCTTTCGCGAGGGTTTTCAGTAACTTCTCAGGTAGGGGACCTGTTCTTTATCTTTGTTTATTTATTAATTTGCGGACTAGCCGATTATAACCCTCCGAACTAGGCTAGGGGCTTGTGAATTTTAATAAATTTTCACGGTGTTTTACATGAGTCTGGATGTTTATTTTCTCAGTCTAGTTTTAAGGTGAACCTTTCCTTAGGCGGTCTATGACCATCGTCACCATGTACCACGATCCCTGTGGACTACGGACTCTCGTGCCGCTTTAGCCTTTATGGAAGGTCACCTGATCCTCACGGTATCTTTTTATTTGATTTATGTGTCGTTAGTTGAGTCATCGTGGTTGTTGACATCAACTAAACGGTCTCAATACCATCCTGTAATGGTTCCTCCTTCATTAATTCTCTGGTCCTCTCATTTCTTATTCTGTCCATCTTTGTAGCTCCAATACTGCTTCTCAAGAACCTCATCTCACTGGCCTGTATTTTGCTCTTCTCCCTTCCTTTCATAACCCAGGTCTCCGAGGCATGTCAGGATAGGGACATAGTACGTCCGATATATGATCTTTTTGCTGTTCTGAGGGACATCCTTGCTCCATAACATTCATCTCACACTCCTCCGGAATGCTTCTGCCTGTCTCCCCCCGCTCATTTATTTCTCTATCGTTTCTTCCATTATTTTGTATCAGGCTTCCCAGATACTTGAAACTCTCCACTCTCTTCAGCAGTTCCCCACCAATTGTTATTCCCGTTGTGGTTCTTTCCTTCTTCCTTGTTGTGATCACCATCTCACTCTTATTTATGGAAAATTTCATCCCATATCCTTATTATTCCTTCCCACACGTCCAACTGTTCCTGTACCTCCTCCTCCTTGTTTCCCCAAATCATCTGCAAACACCATTGCTTTCATCTTTCCTTCCCCAATTACTTGTGCCACTCGGGTCATTATGTCATCCATCACCACAATGAAAAGTAACGGTGACAGTGCACTTCCTTGTTTCAGGCCGTTTCTCTGTTCCAACCAGTCCGATCTCTCTCCTCCCACTTTCACACAGCTCACGCTTCCCTTGTACATCTCCTTTATCCTCTTTATAGTCCATTTCTCTACTCCTCTATCCTCCAGGGACTTCCATACTTTGTTTCTGCATACACTGTTATATGCTTTCTCAATGTCCAGGAAGGCCATCAGGAGATCTGTTCCATACTCATTGTGCTGTTCTTGTAACTGCCTTACAGCAAAAATCAAATCCACTGTGGACCTTCCTGCTCTGAAGCCATGTTGCTCTTCCCTCATCCCTCCTTCTATCCTTGTCCTAATTCTCCTTTCCAAAACTTTCTCAAAGATCTTTGCACAATGACTCATCAGTGTTATTCCCCGATAGTTTCTGCATTCTGTTCTACTACCTTTCTTGAAGATCGGGACAATTCCGTTTTTCCAGTCCTCTGGGGTCTTCCTTTCCTTCCATGCTGTTCTCATCACTCGGTACAACCATTGTATCCCCACCTCTCCTTCTGCTCTCACCATCCCCACACTCAACTCATCCACACCCGGTGCCTTCCCTCCTTTCATCTTCCTCACTGCATCTTCCACTTCTTTCCATGTTAAGTCCTTTTCTGTTTGCCATTCATCTTCCTCTTCCCCGATTTCTTCCTCCTCGCCGTGGTTTCCATTTGGGCTCAAAAGTTCTTCAAAATATTCTTTCCACATTTTCTTCTGTTCTTCCCTATTTTCTATCTCTTGTCCCCTTTTGTTCACCATTCTAACATAATCCGTAGGATCCATCCGCCTCTTATTAGCCTATTTTCAATTTTGAAAAAATAGGCTTATGAGATCACCTTTTGTCCGTGTGTGTGTGTGTGTGTGTGTGTGTGTGTGTGTGTGTGTGTCCCTAATAAAATCTAAACGGCAGGAGCGATTTCAATGAAACTCGGAAAGTTCATAGCACTATTCCCGGCGACCTCGACCGTGCCCTTCAAATTTTGTTACGTCTCACCAATCCAACATGGCGGCTGTGCGAAATATTTCACCAGCATTCAATATCTCCGAAACTATTGCCGATATTACCCTGACATTTTCTATGGTGATAGACGGAACTACTATTAGTTCACTTATGTGACTTTTGAAAACCTGGTAACTACAAAACCAACATGGCGGCCAAGCGAATATGCGACTTTTAAATAGACGTTTCTCGCGATTTGACCAACCAAACGCAATGAAACTTGGTACAGTATATGTTTATATACATAGTAATGCACCGACATCTAACTTTGTTCAATTTTTTACATAATCACAAGATGGCGGATGTGCAAATTATTTCACCGGCATTCTATATCTCTGAAACTATTAGCGGTATCTCCCTAAAATTTTGTACGGAGATAAAGGACACTACTGGAAGTCCATCTATAAGACTTTCAAATACCGGTTAACTACAAAACGAACACGGCGGCCAAGCGAATTTGAAAATTTTAAATAGACCTTTCTCGCGATTTAATGTTCCAAGCGCACTGAAACCTGGTACAGGAAATATTTATACACATTGTAATCCACTGGTATCTAATTTAGTTCAATTGTTTACATAACCTCAAGATGGCGGCAGTGCGAATTTTAATATTAAGTTTTTATTTCTTGTGATGTAGTCATGCGATCGAAGTGAAAGTTCGAATAATGAACCTACGCAATAATTTTCCTTTAATGGTACATGACTCTATGGCCTATACATATAACAATCCAACATGGCGACCATCCGAAATATTTAGACGATACTGAATATCTACGAATCTATTACAGCAATCAAACTGAAATTGTGTATGTTGATAGTGGCAATTAACATAAGTAGGATATATGAAAATAGGCTGTATAGTTCTTCACGGAACTACTTGTTTTTTACCATCCCATACAGGACCTTTTTTGTACCTTCACTATCCTCCTTCATCATCTTTGTCCACTCTTCCATCCACTTTCTTCTCTCCTCAGCCACTACTCTCTTCGCTTCCTTCTTTTTTCCTGGTACTCTTCCCTTGTCTCTACCGTCCTATTTTGACACCACCTCCTAAAGGCTCTATTCTTTTCCCTTACTATATCTTTTGTCTTCTCATTCCACCATGGTGTTTCCTTCCACCTCTTCTTACTACTTGTCCTCCCACATACTGCTTCTGCTGCACCTACTAGTGTCTTCTTAAATCTAGCCCATTCCTCTTCCATCCCTCTTTCTTCATCTGTTGGAATTCCTTCCTTTACCATTTTGAGGTACTCGACCCTTCTATCCCCTTCTTTCAGGTTCCATATCCTTATACGTCTTTCCTGGTTCTCAGTCCCCTTCTTCTCCTTACTCCCTCTCAGGTTCATTACCAGCAATCGATGGTCGCTATCCAGGTTCTCCGACGGTATAACCTTGATGTCCGTGATGTTCTTATTTAGTTCTTTCTCATACAGTATATAGTCGACCACCGACTTCCTGGTCAAGTCATCACTGTACCATGTGATTTTGTGGCTCTCTCTCTCTTCTTGAACCAGGAGTTCCCAACTAGCTGGCTGTTCCTTTGGCAGAAGTCCAACAGTCTCTTTCCTTCCTCATTTCTTCCGCCCCAACCCTCTGGTCCTAGAACACTCTCATAACCTTGTCTTTCTCTTCCTACGTGGGCATTCAGATCCCCCATAACAACCATATTTCTTGAGCGTGACAACGTATTCTCGGACTTATTTGTTTAAACTCTTTCGAAGTTTCAGCTTCGTATATTTAGCCTACTTTTCACATTTTGCAAAAATGAGGAAAAAGTAGACTTATGAGATCGATCCGGGAAAATGTGTGTCTGTCTGTCTGTCTGTCTGTCTGTCTGTCCGTGTCTGTCCTTCTGTCTGTCTGTCTGTCTGTCTGTCTGTCTGGCTGGCTGTGTGTGTGTCCCCCCTATCAACTCCTAAACGGCTGCAGCTATCGAAACCAAATTTGGTAAGAGCAAAGATCTATATCTGAATATCTCACGGCCATGTTTTAAATTGACGTCAGTGCTACCAACTGCTGAAAAATCGCAATTGTAATTTGAGCTCTATGTTGGATATCTCAGAAGTTATGCAAGCGAACAATTCCAAAATTGGTACACACGTAGACAATAGCATTCCAGATTAATTTTCAGAAAACCATACGTGCCAGTATTGCCAACATGATTCTAAGCCATCCGATAGGTCCAATTTCTAAATGCATGTAACTTCTATACTATCGATTGGATTTCAACCAGATTTCGTATGTACTATGTGTACTAGAGCAGATATGACTGTGCGTATTCTAATGAGCCACCAGGGCTGCCAACTGTTAATAAATACTCTCACTATGTTTTTACCCTAATGCCAATATATCAGAAAGTATGAAAGCCAACAGCTCTAAACTTTGTACACGTATAGTACCTGATATTCTACCTTAGTTCGGTATAACTTATATACATAAGTGCTGCCAACATGATTCTAAGCCTGCTGATATATCCAGTTTTTATTGCATATAACTTCTATACTAACAAATGGATTTTAACCAAATTTCGTATGTGCTTTGTGTATCATACTAGTTATGACTATGCGTATTCGTGAGATCAAGCAGGGCTGCCAACTGTTAATAAATACTCTCTCTATTTGTTTAATCCTAATATCAATATATCAGAAAGTATGCAAGTCATCATCTCTAAACTTTGCACACGTATAGTACCTGACATTCTAGATAAATTTGGAATATCTAATATACCTCAGTGCTGCCAACATGATTCTAAGCTTTCTGATAGTTGCAATTCTTATTTACATGTAACTTTTATACTAACAAATGGATTTTATGTAAAATTGGCAATATAATAGATCGTAATATTTCAGATTAATTCTGAGCATCACATACATGCCATGGTTACCAACATGATTTTACGCGCACTGATAAATCCAATATCAAACACCATGTAACGTCCATACTATCCATTAGACTTCTGCCAAATGTTGTATGTGCATTCTATACCTTAAGAGATGGAACTAAGTTAGACTATTCCGAGTCACCAGGGCTGCCTACTGTAGTAATTTACTCTATTACTATATTACTTCATTTCGTCATTATTCTAGATAGGTCTATATAGATTGGCATCAATCTGAAATTTTAAGAAAAGTAGGCTCTTTAGTCCGTCACGGAACTACTTGTTTTAATTATGTATTTTGCGGAACGGAGAGTTCACAGCCGAAATGAAGAAAAGCCGAGTTGCACTTCCAGGGAAATATCCAAACACAACCACTCTTCTCTGAAGTTTTAAATCAACACGACTCGACAGTTTCCTGCTGGTTGTATCTGGGGTAATAGGCTCGCCCGCTAGCTAGGCTGTAACTGGGGTGAACGGCTCGCCCCTAGCTAGCTGGTAAACTGTTGCCTCAGTATTTGAATGGAGATTGTTGGAAGAAATGAAAACGTAAAAACCCTTATAGTGGGCGATATATTGAAGATAGAAATATGCTCTCGTGGACGTATTTGTAGACCAATTCTTACACTCATAGTATATAGATATTTGTAACGGTTTGACCTGCGTAAGCTTAAAATGCGCACGGACGCCATGTGGGTTTTGTTTCGACTTTTTCTCTGAAATCGTTACTGCTTGGCTTCCTTTGATCGTAAATAAATAATTTTCTACAGAAATCTTTCTCGAGATATCCTTTACAGAATGGTGAAACCCGCATTAAAATCCATCCAGAGATTCACCAGTGACATCCAAAAACGACAGTGGCGACACTCGAGCGCAGCAACAGAAGAAAGAGAGAGAGGGCGTTGCAGCAGAAGAGAGATAAAACGTTATCATCACCTTTCACTGTAACACTTTTGCACGAATGTCACTGCATTCCAACAATTTATTTGACGTTATCACTTCAAAAGTCAACACTTATAGAAGTGTAATGGACTAATGGAAGAAAAAAAAAAGAGTTGGCTAAAAAATCCGACTTGTTACAAAGATTAATGAAAAACTTTTGTAGTCTAATCTATATTTTCTTTTGTAGCTTTTCAGTCGGTCAACACACATTCATGGAAAACATTACATGTATTAGTTAGCACACTTAAATGGGCAATTTAGGATTACACATTTCGCCCCTCAAGTGGCCATCTTCAGATCATGATCACTGTGTTAAGGTTAATATTCACTGTTGTAAATTCAAAAATTATATAAATAAGTGTATAAGGGTGCATTGCTGTGAGGAGAACTTTACCAAGTTCAGTGTACATTATAATTAGCTTTTTCTAGTGCATGCTAAAGTTTGTGATTTGATTTATTATTATTACAGTGTGATATTCTAAATTGTATTCACGCGCATATGCACCGTTACTCGCGTAATTCCACAAAACCTTACAACACAAAATAAAGCTAACGTGTAACGAGATTCAAACCACGTATCAAACACTACAATCATCTAACGACGTGCTACTAATATTTCAATTCCGAGATGAGTTTTGGGCAACTGTCTCAATTGCCATAGAACACAAGCTCTAACGATGACACAAAATCGAGATGTGTTTCAACTTTTGCATAACCTTTGAACTATATACAGTATCAACTCCACAACTTTCAATATGTCGCGACCTTATAAGTGCAGTATTGATCATCCCAGGCTGCAGGTGGGACGCCACACCTGTTAACGGTGCGACGTCTCAGCGACACGTGAGATGGTTTATGCAGGAGTATCTTTAACGGTTTACCTACCGTAAATTTAAAAGGAGTATTTTTTTTCGATTTCAATGGAGTACGACTTATATCTGTCTTCCATCTCGGCATGATGGGTTAAAATCACTGACTAGACTATTTATTATATTATCATGGAGATGTCATGTGCAGCGAATTCTTGTCAGACGTAATTTAAGAATGGCGAGGTGCATGAAACACTAATTCCCCTTCCGTCCAATCTAAACTTGACTGTGTATTCTGCGGAATGAAGGCTGAAACTGTGGCGATAGCCTCTCTCGCTAGCTAGGAAGGTAGTAATTGAATGGAGATTGTTGGAAGAAATTAAAAAGTAAAACCACTTATAGTGGGCGATGTATTGAAGATAGAGATATGCTGTCCCGGGCTTTTTTGTAGAACTTTTCATGCTGAACAATTCTTACGCTCATTGTATATAGATATTTTTAACGGTTTACCCAGCGTAAGCTTAAAAGCCACACGGACGATAGGATCTTTTACTCGATTCACCGAAACCTTCCTTTGGTCATAAATAAATTATCTTCGACAGAAACCTTCCTCGAGAAATCCTTCACAGAATAGTGAAAACCGCTTCAATATCCATCCAGCGGCTATCGAGATAACCCGGAACATCCCAGATTCGGGGACTTACAGGGTCTTTCATATAAAGTAAGAACGCCAAGCGGCGGTTTTTTTTATCCGTTGCTGCGGTGGCCTTGGCCGAGCTTGTGGCGCGCCATGGCCCCCTGCTGTAGTATTGAAAGCGCGCGCATAGTACATACTTGGCCTTGCAATAAGCGTGCAGGTGTTCAGTCGCCAGTCTGAACCTCAGATGCTAACATGGTGAGGCAGTTATCATTACAACATCGTATTTTTGTATGTAAAACTTATTTTAAGTACGAGTCGGCTCGGCGGGTACGTGATGCATTTGTTCAGCAATTTTCTGATGAAGTACCACCTTCACTAGCACAGATTCACGTAATTAAGTTTGACACTACTGGCTCAGTGCTCAATAAACAATCAGAAACATTACAGTGGCAGAACTCACTCACGTCAGCCAGAATGTGGTTACCAGATACAATGCCTGTATAACCCAGGAAGGACGACACTGCCAGCATTTTTCATATGATAATATTTCATACAGGATTGTACACACGCTTAAAGCAGGGGGCCACGGCACGACACAAGCTCGGCCAAGGCCACCGCAGCAGCGGATAACAAACCCGCCGCTTGCTGTTCCTACTTTATATGAAAGACCCTGTAGTTTTATACTAAGTAGAGATTTGTATACATCGAACGCATAGACTTGGTACAGTATTTGCTGTGGTTTCCGAAGTTCCAATATGAACAACACAATCCCGTGGATCTTTAGCCCATGAAGAGCATAGGATTATAAGTGACTGCTGCTCAGCCCAAAGATTACGGGGTGGTGTGTGGTCATTGTGACATATCCCCCATGGCCGTTTATGTTGGCAGTCACTGTCCTCCTCAGGAGGCAGATTGCACACCGTTCAAGCCCGCAAATTACCTCCAGATTCTCCGACGGCGCCATCAATCGAATCCAAGGCCTCCTCGGCAAGACACAAGCGTGCCAACCCTACACCACGAAGTGTACTACTGTGTATGTGTTACACACTGTAGCTTCCCTAAAACAAGGTATCAAGAGCTGTCACGAATTCCCCGTCATGTTCAAATATCCTCCAGGGTCGAATGCCATGTAGCCGTTTATTAGCCTACTTTCGATTTTTGCAAAAAATGAAAGTAGACTTAAGAGATCAACACAGGGCCAAAATTGTGTGTCTGTCTGTGTGTCTGTTTGCGTGTGTGTTAGAGTGTGTGTGGTGAGTGCGTGTACTCTGAATGTCTGTACCCCCCTATCAATTCGAACATGGTGAAACTGAATTGAACTAAATTTCGTACAGAGGTAGCACTAGCAAAGGGCACCTCAGTGTCATGTTTTATATCGCCGCCATCTTGACGGAAACGTAATGGCGGTCACCCAAATGTTCAAAGCTTAAATCAAATTACGACTAACCTAATAATCCGATCTCTACCAAATTTTGCAACATTATACCTTTATGTATGAAGGATCTTTCGACCAATCTACAAGGTCATCAGCCCTATAATTTGTGGATGGCAAATCCATGTATGTAAGCGGCGATGTATGTGTGCAAATCGATTCACCATATCAATTCAAACACGTTGAAACCGAATTGAATGAAATTTTGTACAGACGTAGCACTAGCAAAGGGCACATCATATTCATGTTTAATATCCGTATAACACGTTGTATTTCAACAATCTACTACAACCAACATTCAATTATACTCCTTGAAAAGGACAAAGAGTTAAAACTTTACCCATGCATTTAGGAGAAAGTAGGCTATATGTTCTTTACTGAACATCTTGTTGATGTATACTCTATGTTACGTTACACTTTACCTATTGAGTTTAACCCTTGAGAACAGCCGTGAAAACATATAACACGAGGACTGGTGCCGGGTCATTTTGACCCATAGTGGTCAGCCTCTTTTTGTCGTAGTCGTACGGATTTTAATGAAATAATTTTACCCCTGGTGTCTTCATAATGAACTATTCCCGATTTAAAATGTGGTTTATTTGTATTTTTCAAACTTAACAAGCAGAAAAATGATTATAATTTTCGTAACATTATCATTGGTGGCAAAACAGTCATCTCAATATTTCTTTTAACAAAGGAGCTAATGACCAAGGTGTCCCTACACTCTAAACATGGATCAACACGAACGTGAGCTATGTGATTGTCCTACACCAAAATAGGTGGACTTTCCCTCTTATTTTTTACAGATTGTCCCGAATAACGTAAGCAAAAAATTATCACGCGAGGCCTGGCGCCATGGGTAAATCTGACGCGACAGTAAATAATATAAAAAATAAATTGATACTTGAAAAACACACCACTGGAAACACGGAATATACGAAGATTATGACGAACACGTATCGTAGCGACTCCACTGTACTTTTATGATTCACCAGAGAGAAGTGCGCAGGGCGATTGTGTATGAGAGTTTACTATGAATCTGCTTGTTCTGTAGTAGTAGTACTCTCTTTCAGTCATATCGCCCAGAGGGCGATTTATAATGCGTGGAGTCTGGTGCCCATAAGGGCTCCTTTCACTCCTTTATTAAAGGTTATTATTTAATTTGATATTATTAATTTATCGTTAGGATTTGATTAATTTCTCTGACAGCACATGAAGTATAATGTAGTTGTGAGAGTAATTACAAAACACTATGTATGTCTACCCCTTTTTATTCCCGTTTTTCCAACGGGGTCGGGGATGAGATGCGATGGAAGTCTTTGTGGCGATGGTTTTTACGTCCGGATGCCCTTCCTGACGCCAACCTCATGAGAGGAGTTAATGAGAGATGAAATGAATGATGGTGAATGAAACTGGGCAAGGATGTGGAAGGAAGCGGCCGTGGCCTGTCAGAAGGTACCGTCCCAGCATTTGCCTGGTGTTGAAAATGGGGAAACCACGGAAAACCATTTCAAGGACGGCCGACGGTGGGGCTCGAACCCACGCGTCTACCGAGTCAGCAGAGAGCTTGGTCCCATGACCTAATGCTGCGCTTTAGCCAGCGTAGCCACTACTGTCGGTAGTAATTACGAAACTCATGTTATATATTCGCCAAATCAATACTAAAAACACTTAAATGTCTATATTTTACAGACTTGTGTACATGTTTCGAAACACGTTGGTTTCTTCATCAGCACATTAAGAGAACTTATCCTAAGGAGACTTAAACTAAGAAAATGGATATCCTTACAACGTTTTAAGAGATAATTAAGAAAAAACATTAATAAGCCCTTGGCTATTGGTTATTATGTGTCCCGCTGAATATAAACCAGATGAGGAACATTTACAACATAAAAATCAAAGATATTTTTCAAATGATTAACACCTGTAATTGGCTATAATGCAAAATTATACAGGATTATTTAATGTTTTTTTCTTAATTATCTCTCGAGTGAGTGGCGTCTGTAGCGTGCCGTGACAGCTATGGTTCATCTTAACATCTGCTTCATTTCTAACTGTTCAGTGAGACCCTGTTGACTCAGATGTACTGGCGAACAGTTCTCGTCATGTTCAGCTACCAAATTGTGGGGATGAGAATCAATTCTAACGTAAAAATATTGCCGAAGCCTATAGATTTGTCAGTTGTGCAGTTTCTGTAGGAACGCTCTATTCATGTTCCATTGTTCACCACTAGGTATCATTGACATCTTGTAGCAAAAGTTGGAACTACTTGAAATTGAACGGAACTTGTAGCTCAACCTATGGGTGTCCGTTAGAAGCACCAACAGCATCTGGCGAGCCGAACATGTCCTCGGACACTCCCGGAACCAAAATCCATACGATAATTAATAACTCCTGTCCCCTTCCACCCTGCTAGTAATGAATATGGTAGTAGACGAATGTGATTCAGTAATCTTCCTTTTGTATATTCCACTCGTATCATTCGCTGAAGTTCTTCTACATGTGTAGGGGACCACTTAACTAAGCCAAACGTGTATGTTAATACAGGGATTGTATTGTTTGTGTCATGCTTGTACAAATAATCTTTGCTCAGACAATCATTGGTAGTCTTTTCTTCAATACCTGCAGTTTCAAGAGTCTAGTTCATATTTAGAAATGTATATGTTTATGTTGGCTAGAGAAATTGAATTTCTGTTTGGTTTATAAATTCTAATCTGCCCAGATTTTCTGAAGCTTGTCCTTCATTCTTCTGCATTTATTCAAACCAAACTTTGAAACGTGGTATGAGGACTGGAACGGGGTCTGCTCAGCCTCGGGTGGTCCAAATGTGCAGAGGGGGTTCGATTCCCACCTCAGCCATCCTCGAAGTGGTTTTCCGTTGTTCCCAACTTCGTCTTCGGGCGATTGCCAAGATGGTAACTAACGTAAGGACACGGTCGCCTCGTTGTCTATCCCTCCCAGCCTTCCCATCCCTTCATCAGGCCCCTGTTCGCTTTGCAGGTGAGGCCGCCTGGGCGTAGTGCTGGTCACACACCCCAGTTGTATCCGCGACTCAGAGTCTCAAGCTCCAGGACACTGCCCTCAGTGGCGGTAGAGATGGGATCCCTCGCTTAGTTCGTGGGCTAAGCCAACCCTGGAGGGTAAAATGATAGCGGAAAAGAAAAAAAAACGAATTGTACACTAACTAAACTTGTGTGAAGCAAAATTTGTAGGTTAGGTTTGAATAATGTTCTTAATTTTCAACGTTCGTCACCCTACGCTGGTTGCGATGACATCTAGTAGTAGCCAAGTTCACAGCTGGGTGTCGTGGACGGTAGCATTTGGTAACGAAATTAGGAACTATTTGAAATTATCGTCTGCAGTCCTTACTTGAATTAATAACAGATAACACACATTAATACAGTCATCACAATTAACACCGGTTATCAGACAGATTCTACACACACCCAAGGTACACGGTGCTACATGACCGCGTTGTCACAGCCCATATCTCCCAGGGGCTCACAACTTGTGGGACGTGGGTTTGCGACCTCGGGACCCCAGCTGAGCCCGGCATTGATTGCACTTACTTGTGCCGGGCTCCTCTCCGTCTTCTTTCCTGTCGACCTCTGTTGGTCAACTATTGTTCTCTTTTTACCCCGACGGTATTAGGGAATCCGAGGCGTAGGGAGTCTCTTCCTTTTCCCACCTTAATTGGCCCTTGTCTTATCTTTCCCAATACCCTCCTTCTGCGAGGGGTCAGCCTTCTTTTTCTTTTCATGTTATCTCCTGTCTTCTGCACAAGGCCCTCAAGGAGGCAGGGTGTATGTAGCCCCAGCACTTCTGGTGCATCATGGATAGAGCTACACCCTCAAGGCTGGTGAGTTTGGGAGTTGGCGACCCCGAGGGATTCCTGAGCAGGGCCCGTTTTGTCCTCTATTTCCTCTAACCTTGGGGCAGGCCCTCCCCTCTTCCCCTTTCCTGTCTGCCTTTCATGGCTCTCCTTATTCCCAAATCCCTCTATCCTCATTCTTCGAGGGTTGACGGCATTTCATTTCTTCCTGTCCTTAATTTGCCTTATCCTTTATTTGTTTACCATTTCTTCTTCTAGTATGTAAGTTTGTAGTTAGTATTAGTTACAGTTTTCATTAACATCTTTCACTATCACCCAAACCATTAGGGGTCGATAACCTAGATGTTAGGCCCCTTAAAACAACAATGACACCTGTCTATATAAAGTTCATATCGACAAAATCCAGAAAATGGTTCTGCAGTGCCCTCTTTACGAAAGACTTGAGATAAGCCCACGTTCACGGTGACTCAGAGGTAGTGTAAGCGGATAATGCGGCTCTCAATTATCTGGAGATTTAGGTTCGAATACCGATGGTAGTTACATTATAGTCTCACTGTTATACCCTGGAATAGTGTGTGCTTTAACGTAGATTCATGTATTTTATGTACACTTGTTGCAAAAGTCTCCAAACTCTCTGTTGGATTAAAAGGGGGCTCTTACATCGCGAGTGGGACATTTTGCACACAGTTAAGGATTAAATCATAGCTTCACTAATATGTAACATAGAATTATGAGTGCTTACAAACTTATAGTCCATACATAGGGCTTTTATTTAATATATGGAGGCTAACAGTATATAAAGTATTGCGTGATTTATTGATAGGACTACATTTGTGATTTTTTAAAACGTCATGATTCACAAAAAACACGATTTAACAAGAAATGCAAGTCTGAATGGAATCATTATTTTTATATCAGTCTGGATGAAATTAATATTTTTTCATATAAATAAATCACATGAATAACGAGGATGAACCACCATTAATGTTGGTTGGTTGGTTCCTCAGTTTACGGGCTGCGACAACGCAGTCATGTAGCCCCGTGTACTTTGGGTGTGTGTAGAATCTGTCTGATAACCGGTGTTAATTGTGATGGCTGCATTAGTGTGTGTTATCTGTTTTAAATTCAAGTGAGGGCTGCAGACATTGAATTTTTTCAAGTAGTTCCTACTTTTGCCGCCAAACGCCACCGTTAACGCACGGCCGACTGAATGCGCTCATACCGGCCTAGACAATGAGACCTTTTTCATGAAATCTTGTTAGTTACTCAACTGCTCACACAGCGCTGTTCACCAAGCATTGCACGACTAAGACTTATCTCTACTTAGTGTAAAACAAAGTCCCCGATTCTTGGATATCACGGGTAATCTCGAGAACCACTGGATGGATTTTGATGCGGCTTTCACCATTCTGTACAGGTAATATCGAGGAAGATTTCTGTAGAAAATAATTTATTTATGATCAAAGGGAGCCAAGCAGTAACGATTTTAGATTTCAGTGAATAGGTCGAAGAAAGAACTTGACGTCCGTGCGCTTTTTAAGCTTACGCTGGACAAACCGTTAAAAATATCAATATACTATGAGTGTAAGAATTGTTCAGCATGAAAAAATGTACAAAAAAGTCAGCGTGAGCATATCTCTATCTTCGATACATCGCCCACTATAAGTGTTTTTAGTTTGGACGGGAGGGGGATTTGGCTTGCACCTCGCCATTCTTAAATTACGTCTGACAGGAATTCCTTGCACATTCATAACTGTTCCCGGGCGAAGCCGGGGCGGGTTGCTAGTGACACTATTATATTATCATTATAATTCCCACAATATCAAAATGCAAATTATATCACAAAATAAAATAGCGTGCTAATAAATCTAAGAGAAATTAGACATACCTTGCACCTCGTTACAGTTGAATTCGATCAGAATCACTCGGTTTTCATTAAAGTTTATGCATTTTTCTGCTGAATGGTTTGGAAGTTCGGCAACAGGAAACTAGGACTGTTATTTACTTAAAATATTCATTTTTGTATTTTTGTACTATTTGTGTTCATGATTTCATTACATTGTCAGAATTACCGACAGTAGTGGCTACGCTGGCTAAAGCGCAGCGTTAGGCCATGGGGCCAAGCTCTCTGCTGACTCGGTAGACGCGTGTGTTCGAGCCCCACCGTCGGCCGTCCTTGAAATGATTTTTCGTAGTTTCCCATTTTTCAACACCAGGCAAATGCTGGGACGGTACCTTCTAACAGGCCACGGCCGCTTCCTTCCACATCCTTGCCCAGTTTCATTCATCTTCATCCATTCCATCTCTCATCCTGACGCGCAGGTCGCCCACGGGCGTCGACTAGAAAGACCTGCACTCGGCCTCTCAGGAGGCCACACGAAAAAAAATGTCAGAATTAATGCTTTAATTAGTAGGGTATACTATTCAGTGTACCTATTATAAATAAAAACCGTGAGGTTTCTCACCTCCCCATATTACGAAACCCGGTTGCCTAATACAAGGAAAGTGCACTTTTAAAGTTAACAATAATATCAGAGGGTATTACAACACCAAACGTGCCCATATTTGTAATATACATAGTATATCGCCTGAGGTTAACATTGGTGAGAAAACCAAAATTATTCCGTTCCTTCTTATGTCTAATGTGAGCCCTATAAAAAAACTCCCCATATTTGGCGACTTTCCTCTACCCATTTTTAGAAGATACCTTATGCACTGGACAGCTGAATCCGTGATTAATTTTATAGGTAGCTTCGTAAGTCTCAGAACTCAGGATGTCCTTTCTAGCAGCGTTACTAGCAGCTTTCAAAGTTTCAAGGTAAGAAAGAAAATATTCCTCTAGCCAGTTTAGGCGACTGACATTTAATGCGAAAAAATGCCCTTTATCTGGATTTCTAGACTGAATATGATGATATGTGATGCTTACGTCATGCATAGCGAACCATTTATTAACGTTTTTCAAAAAAAATGGTTGCTTCTGCGTCCATGAATGTGTACGCTTCCGGGTGCATGCCTATATTTTCTTTTAGTGTACTAATGGCACCAATAACTTCTGACGAGAACACTTCCTTGGCACGCCGAACATTCATTTTTTCAAATTTAGTGGGTTCGATGAGTTTTTTAGTGAGGTGTCTGACCGGTTTGACGATCTCACCCTTTTGCATTGTGTATAGTAATGACAAGTATTTCCCTGAAATTATTCCAGTACCATCAGTCATCTCTCGTTACAGAAACTGCGTTCTAATGTTTCTTTTTAGAATGTGACAATGATCAAAACTAGGGAATACATTCCTAGACTCGTCGTATGGGTGATTGACCATTGGTTGCAAATTCCCTCCCCCTAAATGCCTCATCATTGTAGTGTTAGTTTTGTGATTATCAGAGACAGTTATTATAATTATGAAACCGCAGTGTTCAACCTCGAGAATAACGTCCAGCAGGAGTTTATGTAAGTCCCGTCCTGACAGCTGCTTCGTGAAAAAGAAGGCACACGGTATCTGATAATTTGTCGAAAGATCTCTTAGCACAAAACACAACACACGATTAGCTGCTACTTGTTCCCGGCTGTAATTTTGATCCTCTCTTTCCTTTTAATGAGACGGTGTTGGAGTTGTGTCCTTGTACCCGAAGAAGGTGCAAGGTATGTCTAATTTTTATTAGCACGCTATTTTATTTTGTGATATAATTTTAATTTGATAATGCGGAAATTATAATGATAATAATTATATAGTGTCACTAGCAACCCGCCCCGGCTTCGCCCGGGAACAGTTATGAATGTGCAAGGAATTCCTGTCAGACGTAATTTAAGAATGGCGAGGTGCAAGCCAAATGCCCCTCCCGTCCAAACTAAAAACACTTATAGTGGGCGATGTATCGAAGATAGAGATATGCTCTCGCGGACTTTTTTGTAGAATTTCTCACGCTGAACAATTCTTACACTCATAATATAATGATATTTTTAACGGTTCGCCCAGCGTAAGCTTAAAAAGCGCACGGACGCCAGGCTATTTTTTCGACCTTTTCACTGAAATCGTTACTGCTTGGCTCCCTTTGGTCATAAATAAATTATTTTCTACACAAATCTTCCTCGAGATCACCTTTACAGAATGGTGAAAGCAGCATCAAAATCCATCCAGTGGTTCTTGAGATTACACATTTAATATACGTACTGTTCAGCTTATTCCTTATCGCGCCTATAATGGGAGGGGAGTGCGCTCTACCGGCAACGAGTAGAAACTTTCCAATTACATGTTATACATGGGTTCTGACTGGGAATGTCAAGGCCGTTAACGACTACTAGTGCAGAACTTGATTACCAGATGACACCGCAGTCGGCTCCTGGCTACAAACGTCGGATCTAAGAGCGTCTGTCGAATGTTTAACCTATATTATAATTGAGCTTCACACAGGTGTAATTAGTGGAAGGATCTTTAACATGCCATAAATCTATGGCATGGGACCGCCGGCTTTACTTCCCCTTCGAAGGAAGGCATTGGCTACTAAGGGATTTTTAACGCTCTTAAAAAATCCGACAACTTCGGCCAGATTTGAACCCGTGATCTTTGGCATGCTACCAACTACGCCACCGAAGCCACCACCATTAATGTTATATTGTCAATAGTATGTTTTTTATATTTAATTTTTCTTTCAAAAATAGTTTTTTGTTAAATTTTCCAAGTAGGTTATATCTTAATTATGTTTTAATATAATTTCATAAATGAGGTTCATCCTCCGTATTCATCTGTTTCCTTTACAAGAGAAGAAAGCATTCCATTCAGGTTGGTATTTCTTGTTAATTGTGTTTTTTGTGATTCATGACGTTTGAAAAATCATAAATATTTTCCTACCAATAAATCACACAACATGTCATATACTTTTCGCCTTTATATAATAAATAAAAGCCGTATGTATTAACAAGGCCTATAACTTTGTAAGTTTTTATAATTCTGTGTTACATATTAGTGAAGCTATGATTCAATTGTTATCTACCGGGTGAGTTAGCCGTGGTCGTTACGGCATGGCTGCAGGCAGCCGCTCACATCCGGGAGGCAAGGAGGTTCGAATCTCCTCGCCGGCAACCTTGAAGATGGTCTCCTGTGGTTTCCCATCTTCCTTCCAGGCAAATGCTGGGGTTGGTCCCTAACTATAGGCCACAGCCACTACCTTCCAATTCCTCGTCCTTACATTCAAACTTTCCTTCTCAGACAGCACTCCACATGCTACGGTACTTGTAGCTCACCCCATGGATGTCCGTCTAGAAGCAGCTACAAACTCTGGCGAGCCGAACATGTCCTCGGACACTCCCGGCACTAAACGCCATACGCTTAAAAAAATTGTTAACTGTGTGCAAAATATCTCACTAGCAGTGTATGAGCCGCCTTAAGACTTATCGTCTAACCTCGCAGGCATGAAAATACTGTATAGCCTACCTGGAGTAAGGTAACGTAATCAGTTCCTTGGCTGTTATTTAACAAAGGCTATCGTGACAACTTGTTCTAGCTAGATGAGATTAGCTCAAACATCTGATACTCCCGGCACATTCTCACGGTGCGCTGATTCAATCTGCTGCCTGACGGCAAATATCGGCTTCCGATAAAATTAAAACCAGATTCAGTGCTGGCGGCTAAAAAAGAAATGAGACTAGCTGGATACGAGACGGAACGTCTGAGCAAGGTTTAACAGGATTAAGAGCGTATCTCATTCAACACGGATCATTGGCATTCATCGATCCGTTTAAGTCAATTTGCCTAATACATAAGATATGCTGGAATTAATTTCATCGCTCAGATTCAACGTCACAATCGTAACAGAGCCGGCAAACCTCTGCTAGCTTAATTAGTCTGGTTGGTTCGTCAGTTTAGCGGTTGTGACACCGCGGTCATGTAGCCCCGTGTACTTTGGGTGTGTGCAGAATCTGTCTGATAACCGGCGTTAATTGTGATGGCTGTATTAGTGTGTGTTATCTGCTTTTAATTTAAGTAAGAACTGCAGACATCCAATTTTCAAGTGGTTCCTAATTTTTCTACCAAACGCCACCGTCAACGACAACTAGTTTTGAACTTGGTCACTGGATACCACCACAGTTGGCTACTGGCGACGAACGTTGGAACCTAAGATCGTTAGACAAATCTTACCAATAATTTAGCTTCACACAAGTGTAATTAGTGGAAGGATCTTTCACATGCCATAAATCTATGACATGGGACCGCCGGCTTTACTTCCCCTGCGAAGGAAGGCATACAGAGGGATTTTAACGCTCTTAATCAATCCGACGACTTCGACCGGGTTTGAACCCGCGATCTTGGACATAGAAGCTCAGCATGCTACCAACTACGCCACTGAAGCCACCAGCTTAATAGGGGTGGTCACTCTTTGCCAACGTTTGCTCAGAATTATTAATTGAAATAATAATGGCATGTGGCTTTCGAAGAGTACTGGTGCGATTCTTTTGAGTTGATACATGTCGGTGACCTGCGGATTGTGATTACGGTAAAATGAGGGAATTAGCGGTACGTAGTTAAAAACCCACAACTTGACGACTAGAATCTGATTCTAAGGTCTCAAATCCGGATTCAATTACGTCACCAAGTCTTGGATTTCTTTCCGTTCTCCTCACTCCGTTACTGCCATAAAGTCATATTTTTAATTGTTAGTCCAGCTAACAATTACTTTTCTTGTTGTCGGGATAGGAGTCTACATTATTGTCTTCTTCGACAGTGGTGAGGATCAATAATTCAGATTTCGTTTCAGAAAACGCAGTTTATAACGAATATCAAGTCAGAACCCAGAGAACTTATGGTGAATGGAGGACAAATAACACAGGTAGATAAATTCAAATACCTGGGTGAATGGATTGAGCTCAACATTCGTGAAAAGGAAGCTTTCATGGCACGGATTAACAAAATGGAAATGGCTTACCATTTAACCAAAGACATTTACAAAACACGATCAATGTCCTTCAAGGCCAAACTGAGGCACTACGTTACCGTTATTCGCCCGGAGGCGTTATATGCATCAGAATGCCTGGCGATGAATAAGAAATGCCTGGCAGAACAACTCGAAACCAAAGAGAGGAAGATTCTGAGAAAGATCTTGGGCCCGGTCAAGGAACGAGGAGAGTATAGAAGACGACACAACGATCAACTTTATCTACATGTGGAGAAAATAACGGACACCATTCGCAAATGAAGACTCTCCTTTTATGGCCATTTAACACGAATGAACTCTGGAAGATTGTCCAATCAAATCTGTGCCTACTTTGTGGGAAAGAAAATCAAAGGGATCTGGTTTACAGAGGTGGAAAAAGACCTACAAGAACTGGGAATATCACATGAGGACATCTTGGAACGTGACTCTTTTAAGAAGAAACTTGGGGAGATACAGAGTTTTCAGCCAAAACCTACATTGAAAACCGGCAAGAAGTGAACCGAAGAACGGAAGGAAACTCACCGAAGAAGAATGCGCGAACACAGGGCAAATGTGAAAGAAACAGAGAAAAGGCAGTTGAAATAACGTCGTCCATAGACGACCGAAACGATTATAAAATAATAATAATAATAATAATAATAATAATAAATCTTAATAATAACTTTATTAAACACTTGTGCAATATCACAAATGAGTATTCACATTACTTGTGTGCAATAACTAATAATAGAGCATGGTCGCTGTAGAACATGGTACCGTTCACAATGCTGATCACACAGTTGACAAATACAAGGCTCATGATAGGACTTGAGCTTGCAAACTCTATGATGATAAACAATAATAAAATAATAATAATAATAAAAAAATCATTGCTGGCTAAAGTAATCAGATATAAATGGGACTTGTTGAAATTGCTCTGAATTTCAATGGAGGTCGATAATTGAATTATTTACCGACAGCAGTAGCTACGCTGGCTAAAGCGCAGCGTTAGGTCGTGGGGCCAAGCTCTCTGCTGACTCGGTAGACGCGTGGGTTCGAGCCGCACCGTCGGCCGTCCTTGAAATGGTTTTCCGTGGTTTCCCATTTTCAACACCAGGCAAATGCTGGGACGGTACCACGGCCACTTCCTTCCACATCCTTGCCCAGTTTCATTCATCTTCATTCATTCCATCTCTCATCCCGACGCGCAGGTCGGCCACGGGCGTCGAATAGAAAGACCTGCACTCGGCCTCTGAGAAGGCCACACACAAAAAAATTGAATTATTTAACATAATTCTGAAGAGGTTTTGTCAAAATGAGTTCATTATACAATGATGTTTTATTAGAAGAATCGGAAGAAGAGAAATACCAGAATACTACTGATGACATAAGCGCACAAAAATCAGAGCCTGATACTGACAGTCATATTACTAAAGTTATGATTGCTAATGCTGAGCATGACTTGGACTAATGAACAGAGATTTGTAAAGATGGTGATCATGCTGTGATTCCTTGTAATCTAGATGGTTTTTATATATTTGCCAGGTAATGTTCCAAGCGTGAAGTACACTGGACTGATCTGTGTCTTGTTGACAAATGCATGAGGCAGACCACCTTCATAGATGTGACAATCCCTAAGAGTGGCAACATGCTAACAAGAACATGTTGAGAAGCAGTCAAAATACATAGAGCTTTCAGGAAGCAATGGCACAAGTCAGGACAGTTCCTATAACCATCTCCAGCACTGGCGTGATCCCGAACAACTTAAAGGAATTTCTCACCGTGTTGAAATTAGACCCAAGCCATTTTAAGCTGATGCAGAGTACAGTCATTCTTTCGTCCTGTCGCATAGTGAGGCTGTTCTTAGGTAATCAAGCCTGAAGGAGTGGGGGGGAAAGAGCAATGCTACTACGGTTACCGAGAGATTGAAGAATTTGCTTCTTATGATGTAGCCTACATAAATGGGATTGTAACAGCAAATATGATGATATTGTGTAAGCGCATGCGCAAAATAAATACATAAATAACAATAATAATAATAATAATAATAATAATAAACATGAACAAAATGGAAATGGCGTACCAACTCACCAAGGACGTTTACAACAAAAAGTCAATATCCCTGAACGCAAAACTTAGGCATTATTGCACTGTCATACGACCAGAGGCTCTGTACGCAGCGGAATGCCTCACCATGAACAAGAAAGAACTGGTAGAAAAATTGGAGATCAAGGAAAGAAAGATCTTGAGGAAAATTCTTGGCCCGATTAAAGACAACGGTGAATATAGACGACGGCATAACTATGAGCTGTATATTCATGTCCAGAAGATCTCTGATGTAATGAGGAAAAGGAGGATTGCATTTTATGGCCACTTGCTTAGAATGAAACCCACACGATTGACGAACCGGATCTTTAACTATTTTAAAAATAAGAAGACCAAGCCAGCCTGGTTCGAAGAGGTGGAAAGTGACCTGCAAGAGATGGAAATTACCTGTGGGGATATTCAAGAACGCAATCCCCTCAGGAAGAAACTACACGACCACCAGGGTTTTCAAGAAAAACCGAAGTTGAAGACGGGAAAGATGTGGACGGAAGAAAGAAAAGAGCAACACCGGCAACGTATGAAGGAACACCGGGCAAAGATCAAAGCCCAGAGAAGCCAGTTGAAATAACGTGGTCCTTAGTTGGCCGATACAATTGAAGAATAATAATAATAATAATCATAATAATAATAATAGTAATAATAACGATTGCTATCATCCTCTTCATCACATAACCTCATCATCCTTGTGCAGGTTTTTCGTACAGGTCCTCTGACACTACTGCAGTTGGTGAGCATAACTTGGACGTTCCATTTCCCTTCCCACCTAGCAGTGAAACCCAGAATTCTAAATGGATTAGCTTCCGGAGTAGCTCGAGACTTTTACATCGAACCAATATGTAGGAAAGTGCATTTCTCCACTCTTCTTATTTGTCATTAGAGATTAAACCACTGCTCTTGAGGATATGAGGCCAACCCTCCAGTCGTGGCCTACTCAGACAAGTATCGGAGACGGATTAACTGTTTCATTCGCACCCAACTTTGCAAAGCTTAACATAAAAGTAAAGAAAGCTGAAACAGACACTAAAGTCCTCATTAATAGAAATTATTTTCCCATAGAGCCGGATGTAATTGCTTCGGTAATTATTTATCTGGAAACACTTGTAAAACACAATGCTGGCGAGCGCTATTGTATGTCCATCTGCCAGCCGCCATTGTCTGGCTGACGTTCCTCTCACTGCTACTGATGGCCATATAGCGAATTTCAGGAACTGTTGATTTACAGCTGTCAGAAGATGACGAGTGTGTTGTGCATCACTCTTCAGTCGGTCAACACGAATTCGCCCAATGACTGGGTGGGGTATAATGTATATCACATATGAATAACAAAAGTTCGATGCTTTTCAGTCGGTCAATACGATTATACCCAAATGAGATGGGTTATTCCCTAATAAACAAGATGTTCAGTAAAGAACATATAGCCTACTTTCTCCTAAATGCGTGGGTATTGATATAACTCTTTGTCCTTTTCAAGGAGTATAATTGAATGTTGGTTGTAGTAGCTTGTTGAAATAAGTGTCATACGGATATTAAACATGAATATGAGGTGCCCTTTGCTAGTGCTACCTCTGTACCAAATTTCGTTCAATTCGGTTTCACCATGTTTGAATAGATAGGGGGAATCAATTGGCACACATACATGGCCGTCAACCGCAAATTATTGGGCAGATGACCTCGTAGTTTGGTCAAAAGATTCTTCATACATAAAGGTATAGCGTTGCAAAATTTGGCAGCGATCAGATGATTAGGTTGGTCGTAATAGTATTTAAGCTTTTAACATTTGGGTGACCGCCATTACGTTTTCGTCAAGATGGCGGCGATATAAAACATGGCACTGAGATGCCCTTTGCTAGTGTTACCTCTGTACCATATTTCGTTCAATTCGGATTCATCGTGTTTGAAAAGACAGGGGGAATCAATTTGCACACAATCATGGCCGCCATCCGCAAATTATTGAGCAGATGACCTCGTAGTTTGGTCAAAATATTCCTCATACATAAGGGTATAATGTTACAAAATTTGGTAGAGATCAGATAAATAGGTTGGTCGTAATTTGATTTAAGCTTTGAATATTTGGGTGGCCGCCATTGCGTTTCCGTCAAGATGGCAGCGATATAAAACATGACACTGAGGTGCCCTTTGCTAGTGCTACCTCTGTACCAAATTTCGTTCCATTCGGTTTCACCGTGTTTGATTTAATAGGGGGAATCGATTTGCACACAAATATGGCCACCATCCGCAAATTATTAGGCAGATGACCTCGTAGTTTGGTCAAAGGATTCTTCATACTTAAAGGTATAATGTTACAAAATTTGGTAGAGATCAGATGAATAGGTTGGTCTTAATTTGATTTAAGCTTTGAACATTTGGGTGGCCGCCATTACGTTTACGTCAAGATGGCGGCGATATAAAACATGACACTGAGGTGCCCTTTGCCAGTGCTACCTCTGTACCAAATGTCGTTCAATTCGGATTCACCGTGTTGGAATTGATAGGGGGAGACAGACATTCAGAGTACACACACTCACACACACACACACAGACAGACACACAATTTTTGGCCCTGTAGTGATCTCATAAGTCTACTTTCATGTTTTGCAAGAATCGAAAGTAGGCTAAAAAATATTAATCTCATGTAATTTTTTCATGATTAGGGAATAACCCATCTAGTTTGGGTACAGTCGTGTTGACAGACTGAAGAGCATCAAACATTTGTTTACTAAAGCAACACTGAAAATGGCTTCAAACACCATAATATCTATAGCTATCAGGGTTTTATGGTGGAGGCGGAACCCAGAAGACGAAGAGGCCCTTTGACAGAGGAGCGGAAGAACAAGCTGATAGATGGGCTCAAGAGATACTGGCAAGATGTCAAAGCCGGCAAACGAACAAGACGCAGGCACTGAAATGAGAGTGGTTGTTAACACGCAGTCCATAGAGGCTCAAGTCGACAGTAAAAAAAAATCTATATATATAAAGGAAGATTCACTGACTGACTGACTGATAATCTACGCACAGCACAAACTACTGGAGATAATAGCATGAAACTTAGAAGATATGTTTCTACCGTAGTGTAGATACGCACTAGGAAAGGATTTTAAAAAATTCCGATTTTAAAGGGGTGAAATGTGATTTTACATTATTTTAATACTTAACTAGGACAATATATCGAAGTTGTCGCATAAAGACTGGACGTAGTCCATTTTAAGCCCCTCGATGCGAGAAACAATACTCGGTAGGGACATCGAAAACCACATTTTAAGGCCCTAAAACCAACAGTTTCAAAGATATTCCTAGAAAACTATCTTCGCTCCGATAAACTGATGAACTAATGGCAAGTCCGTATCCATGGCAACAGTACGCTCTGATAAACTGATGAATTAATCGCAAGTCCGTATACATGACAACAGTAGCTCAAGACATGACATCCAATTGTCCATCCATCCCTGTAGGAGGCAATACCAATCCACTTATTATCTCAACCACGATAGAATAGCTGCGAGGCTCAGTGGTAACGTTCTAGCTTGCTGGACCCAAGGTTGCAGGTTCGTATCCTGGCGCAATCAGCTGGCTTTTGAGGGTGCACAAATGCAAGGAAACCATGTCCGTAGATTTATTGTCGCGTTAAAAATCCCCGTCGGGGCTAAATTTTTGCCCCGACGTTTCTAAAATCCGGAGTAATTATAAGGAACGTAAATCCAAAAACATTATTATTAAAACACGATAAGAACATTAGAAATCTGAACGGCCATCCCTTTTTGAAATCTAAACACGATAAGAACATTAGACATCTAAACGGTCATCCCTCTTTCAAGATATATCTATATCATAATTAAAAAATAACTTTCTATGTTTTAGAACTACATTAACGAACATTAGTGTGAGATAGCGCCTTCCAATGCTACCTTTAATTTTGTAACACTACAGCAGCGACTACTAAATAACGGTAGCGATCAAGCTACGTTCAATTTCATAAACACAGGGCTCACAAATCCCGTATAGTTAAGTACACAATTATCAGTCTGGTCGTTATGTCAGTAACAACGGAGCTATGTAGCGGCTATTGCCGTTTCTGTATCACTAAAGGCATCCCGCCGTCACATACCTCGATATGCACTTACAGAATTGTGAACCAGTCTATTTTACTGAAAATAATTTCTACGAGCGAGTATCCATTCCGCCAAAAACTACATTCACTACCTTTTCCAACCTTTACACAAGGCGTGATTTTGAAAACACTTTTCTCTAGGTTGAGGTACAGAGATATTACACATGGAAAGTTACTATAAAATGTTGGCAGATCTGAATTCAAGGAACTGCCGTTCAGAATAGGCCTGGTGTTAAATCTGCAGAAGTTTTCGGTACAGGTTATACGGCCCATGTTCGTAACATGGAATGTTTTCCTTTGATAATGCATCTATTGATATCGCGCCAGGAGATGGCAGTTGGGTTTGAACTGCGGATGCCTTCCCACTCACTGCGTATCGTGCATTGCAAAACACAAGGCCAAAGTTTAACATTTGCAGGAATCGACCTACGCGAAGACTGTTTCTCCCACGGACAATTTTGTGTTGCCTGTTCCAGAGTAAGTTCTCCAAGTAGCTAAGTCATTTTGGCACCAGAAGGAAGAACTGCCAATATTGTATATAAAGAAGTTCTAAACTAAATTATTATATAAAATTCTTCTTTTATTTGTTGTTATGTGACGTACAATTTTACGTTACTCATACATTGATTAAGTATATTAACGTTCATGTTTTCAAAATATATTTAAGTTATTTATGGTTAGGTTAAAGATATGGTTAATTATAATACGTTTCTTTAAATCTTTAAAATTAAAATTTAATTCGATAGCAAATATATGTATTATAACTCTGTATTTTGATGACATACTTAAAAGTTAATTTTCAACATTAAGACAATTGAATTAAGCTCTTTCATATCTTTAATATTTCATTATTACATTCCATTCATAAAGCAGGCAAAGAAATTGTTACAAAAGAAGTAATGTAAAATATTATTATATTTGCATTTTGATATCACGAGGAATTTTAAATTTCATTTAACAGCGAACTCAGAATGATAATCGGTTTAAATATAATATCTCTTTATGATATAAGTGTTACATAACACGTGAAACTTTTCAATTCCTCGGTCGAAGTCGGACGGGAAAACACATAATTTACGTCCACGTCTTACATTTCTGACAAAAGTCGATGAACATCTAACGCTAGGTTCGGTGGCATTCAAAAGAAAATGGGAAATATCAAAATGTATAACGGGACATAACTCAACTATGACGCGAGCGAAGCCGCGGGTACCTGCTAGTATGAATAATAAGTAAATAACACTTCTGGAATACATTACATGTATTAGTTATGATAAATATTGCAATGGGGAAGTTTTAGGATTAGCGTTTCGACCTTCAAGTGGTCATCATCAGGTCATGATCACTGAGTTAAGGTTTAAATGTATATACAATGTTATCTAACTAGGCAAATTTTGCAGTGCTTACGCTTATAGGGCTATTGAGCTTACGCGTGGCAAGAATAAAATTAACAAATTTGTTTCCCATTTTTTCTTCTAGTATGTAAGTTTGTAGTTAGTATTAGTTATGTAGTTTTCATTCTCATGTCATCTTTCACTATCACCCAAACCATTAGGGGCCGATAACCTAGATGTTAGGCCCCTTGAAACGACAATTATCATCATCATCATCTTTAAATTTCGGCCCATATCTGTAGGTGGGTACTTTCTCCTCCCACTGTTGATGTAATGAGAACAATGATCTTGAAAATAGGGTGAATGTTCTTCACATAGTTTATTTTGAAACCACTCGTACAGTGTGCAGAGTTGTGCTTACTTGGAGGACATACATCAATATTTGGAGGAATAATGTAAATACGGTACTTCACTAGAGCAGCAAGCGCTCGATCCAATAAGGTAAATATAGAAACCTATTTCAGTACACAATCTACCTGTTGGTATTTGAGCCACTTCATACATGATATAGAAAAGTTGAGGAACTGTCTCTTTTCGACATCAATGATATTGAGTGATTTGGCAAGTATGCTCGGAAACGATATATAGCCTACCTCACGTAACACTAGTCGTTTCAAGGTCAATTTGTAATTAATTCTAAAGAATTAGCAATTGATGTTTGCTTTTCTACCTCCAAAACCAATTTATAAAAACAAGCCAAAGCACGTATGAGCGTAGTTTCTCAACTTCTGCCCATAAAACGTTCCCTCCGTGAGGAAAAATGTCGCTCTCTGCACAGGCTAAACGATATTTTAATATGATAATTGATTTTCATTCGATCAACACAATAACATGCCCATTTAACCCTTTATAAGTTAGTGGTCTCTATGTTAACCAACTACTATAAGGACAATTTATATTGTTAATGATGCCGATGGTTGAATCTTTCAGCTATATACCAACAAATATTATATTACAAGTGTTAATATTACTGAAAATCAAATTGAAATATTATCTCTTTATCTCCTTGACATTAAAGTACAAGAAACAATTTTATTAATAAAAACAACTAAAATTAAGAAGTTGTACAAATGCTAGTCCTAATAAAATTATAATTAAAAATAAATAAGCTCTTAAAAATTAAAATTAAAATAATTTTGTACCCTTAATATATATAACATTAATACGTTAAAGAAAATAAAAATAAAAACAAGAAGTTCCGTGACGAACTAAAGAGCCTACTTTTCTTAAAATTAAGACTCATGCCAATGATTAATCTACAGTATATGAACCTATCTAGAATATTAGGGTAAAAAATATAGACAGCATTTATTAACAGTTGTCAGCCCTGATTGCTTTTAAGAATACTTATAGTCATATCCGTTATGTTACACATAGCACATACAAAATTTGGATGAAATCCAACTGATAGTATAGAAGTTACATGTATTTAAAAATTGGTCCTATCAGCAGGCTTAGAATCATGTTGGTAGAACTGACGTATATAAGTTACTAAAAATTAATCTAAAATGTCAGGTACTATACGTGTGCATACTTTAAAGCTGTCGGCTTGCATACTTTCTGATATATTGGTATTTGGATAAAAGAGAGAGAGAGTGGTAGCTCTTAATAATACACTCAGTCATATCTGTTTATGTACACATTTCACATGCAAAATTTGGTTGAAATCCAATTGTTAGTGTAAAAATTGGACCTATCAGAAGTCTTAAAATTATTTTGGCAACACTGTCATGCATGTCCTCCTGGAAACTAAACTGAAATAGTATTATCTACATGTGTGCCAATTTTGGAATAACTCCCATGCATACCTTCCAAGATATCCAACATGGAACTCAAATTTCTAGTGCGTGTTTTCAGCAATTGGTAGCACTGACATCATTTTCAAATATGGGCTTGAGATATTCCGGTATACATCTTTACTCATACTAAATTTGGTTTCGATTGCTGCAGCCGTTTAGGAGTTGATAGGGGGGACACACACACAGCCAGCCAGACAGACAGACAGACAGACAGACAGAAGGACAGACAGACAGACAGACACACACTTTCCCGGATCGATCTCATAAGTCTACTTCTTCCTCATTTTTGCAAAATGTGAGAAGTAGACTAATAAAAAAAGAATCAATATTAGGGTGAAACAATTAAAATTAAAAGGTTAAAAATGATAATATAATTAGAATTAAAAATAAATAAGCTTTTAAATATTACAATTCCATTCTTTTATAATCTTAATTTTAAGATCTTTAAAATGTTAAAGAAAACAAAAATTAAAATTAATAATAACTAATATTAGAGTAAAACAATTAAAATTAAAGTGAAAATAAATTTAAACAAAAGATCTTCAATAATACTCTGCCCTATGAAGGGATAAACTAAGGGGAGAGGTTAACATAGCTACCCATACCTGCTATCTGCAAAAAAGGCATGCTTTGACTGTATCATATTGGAATTGAACATACAGGTTGGGAATACGGTATGCAAATGAGCAATTCAAAAACGAAGGTGATGTCGGTAGGGTAGAAACACAAGGAAATACATTGAAGAAAATGGAAATTGCAACACCCAGAAGGAGTGGTGCTACATTGCTGCAATTGAACATGCAGGACGAGTGTTCGGTTGTGGTTCGATGATTACACTTTCAGGTCCCTCTGACCGCAAGTTTGGACAACAATCAATACAGGATGTGCCCACCACGAGCTGCAATACATTGATGAATTCGTCGAGGCATGGAGTCAGTAAGGCCCTGGATCGCTTCCTGAGGAATTGTGGCCCATGCTTGCTGCACTGCATGGGTCAGTTGTTCCAGAGTTGTGGGTGGCTAAGGACGGTTGGCCAGTTGTCGACCCATCATGTCCCACACATGCTCAACAGGACTGAGGTCCGGGGATCTGGCGGGCCATTCTAAGGTTGTGATGTCGTGGAGAGCTTCTCTGGAGATGCGTGCAGTGTGAACCCAGGCATTGTCCTGCTGAAACATCCCATTAGCAATGTTCGCCATCATTGGGACAACCACTGGATTGAGTACCCTATCAACGTACTGTCAAGCAGTCATAGTGCCCTCAACAAGAACTAATTGTGATTTCACATTAAAGCCAATAGCTCCCCAGACCATAATGCTTGGCGTTGGCCCTGTGTGCCTCTCGACAATAAGGTCTGGGTGGCCCCTCTCCCCGGTACGTCGGCGCACATGATTCCGGCGATCACTGCGGGCAAGACAGAAGCGCGATTCATCACTAAAGACGACCCTATGCCATTCGTCGACACACGTCGATCGTTATCGACACCAGGCCAGCCTTACACGTCGCTGTTGTGGGGTCAATGGAACACCTTCTGCAGGGACACTGGATCGTAAGCCAGCTGCACGCAGGCGATTACCAAGTGTTTGTTGTGTAACGTGGGGTGCAACAGCTGCTCGAATTTGCGCTGCTGTTGCATGGGGGTTCCATCCGGGCCATCCGAATGATGCGGCGATCCTCTCTCGCAGCTGTCTGTCGCGCTGGGCCTGTGCCAGGTCTACGAGTGTGGGTACCTTCATTTGACCACTGCTGCCATACACGTTGTACCGTAGATGCCTGACGGCCAACACGTGCAGCGACAGTCCTTAGCGATAATCCAGCCTCACACATCCCAATTATCCGAGCCCTCTCAAACGGCGACAGTTGTTGATAGCGTGCTCTTCTCTGTCGTCGAGGTATGTTTGACGGGGAACACTTCACTGCACAGACTGCAAGTCAACTACGCTACACCAGAGTCCGTATCCTGGAGTTGATTCCTCCGCGACCAATCACGTGGGGAGACCTGTACCAACATTCCAAGTGGTCTGAAACTTTGATCGTTTACATCGTTTTATATCTTGAAAATCAACACAAACGACCAATGCCTTCATTGTGTTGCAATTTCCATTTTCTTCAGTGTGGGAGGAACTAAACTGGAGCAGGGGGCTATTTTTTACGTTCTTAGGTCGTGTATTCTCTCAGGTTGGTAGTGTGGGGAAATAAACAGAATCGAGGTGCAGAAAAGTCAATGCATTAAGTCCTCAGTTGCGATCTACAGTATTCTGCAAAAAAACTACTACAGCGACGAACCTCTCACTACATCGTTCGGTATTTAGACCAAACTTTCTGTATGGAAGTGAGAGCTGGATAGATTCAAATCTGATATATAAGCTGGAGGTACCTAATATGACGGTAGCACAAATGGTTGTCGGTATAGATGGAAACAATGACAGGAAAGTACTTATAATGTGGGGAAAAAGGCTAAATTAGAAACACGGCATAGTAACTCTTCGTGGTGGGTCATGTGAAGAGATTGAAGGAGGAGGGCTTGCATAGTAGGTTACTGAACTCTGTTTTAGAGGGTCAGAAAAGCAGAGGAAGAGCTTGTATGTGATAGTTTAGAGTTATTGTGCGAAGGTGGGGCATTACGCAGCCCACGGTGGGCAAAGACTGGCACAGCCTCCCCCTTCATTAGCTCACTGGTGAGAGTGGTTCGAGTCCCGCATGGGTCAACATTTCGACAAAGGTTTTTCCGTTATTTTCGTAGTCAGTTTACCCACCTAGTAGGCTTTTCCCACGGACTCAGCGAGGGATCCCACCTTTATCGCCTCTACGGACAATGTCCTGGAGCTTGACATCGAGACGGGGGATACAACTGGGGAGGCGGGTTTAGCGCCTCGCCCAAGCAGCCTCACCTGCAAATTGAACAGGGGGCCTCATGAGGGATGGGACGGGATGGGAAGAATGGGAGGGTTAGACGAGGATGAGGGAAGGAGGCGGCCATGACCTGACGGTAGGTACAATCCCGGCATTTGCCCGAAGACGAAGTGGGAAAGCCTCGGAAAGCCACTTCGAGGATGGCTGAGGTTGGAATCGAACCCCCTCTACTCATTTCGACCACCCGAGGCTGGGTAGACCCCATTTCAGTCCTCATACCACTTTTGAAATTTCGTGGCAGAGCCGGGAATCGAACCTCGGACCTCCGGGGTGGCAACTAAGGACGCTGACCACTACCAACACCACCTAGAGAGAAAGCCTTGCGATATGAAGTTGACAAGCGAGTGACGTCACGGAAGCCCGGCCGTGGACATTGAGACATAACATTCGAGTTTGCAGGTTATGGTATGGTTTCCGCGAGTTGTGTGTTGTGTTTACAAATTTTCTCAGATTTCCTGCCCGGTTATACTTAATGGTTATCAGTGCAGTGTAAAGTTGTGCCTATTAAGTGCAATGTTAGAAATTGTAAAGGCAATTACGCCAATGGACCGAAAGTAAACGTTTTCTCATTTCCTAATGATGAAGGTGAAAAGTCGAAATGGATACGAGCTATTCACCGCAAGGATTTTATTCTTACGAAATATTCTATGGTACGTGTTACATCAATACTTATGCTCCAATTCTCACAAGTTTAGTGTAATGGGAGGAAGGAACTTTGTAACCAAGTCTCTTTTCTTGTAGGTGTGTGCCATCCATTTCAAGCCACATGAGATTCAATAGACCACTAGTATGTATGATGAAAAGAATGGAAAGCTAGTTACTGCTCCGTTGTATAAACCAAGACTGATTAGAGGTTAGTTAGCAGATAGTCCTACCCTTAAATTTTAGCATAGAATAACTCTTCTGATCACGAAAATTCATTTAGATGTAGAAGTCAGAATTTTCTAACCTAAATTATGTGCTACAGGCTAATGTCGTAGGTTAGGTTTATTTGTTTTATGGGGCTATCAATTTCAAGTGGGAGGTATAAGTGGGTGTTAATATGGATAGTATTCACATTTCTATTGGGGTTTGAATTGCAAGCTAACTGCATGAGGTTAGAGACCGATAACCTGTAGCAGGCCCTGATTAATCTTTTTTTCTATAGCAGTAATCTAATTCATTACATTTCTTATAGGGGTGGGGGAAGAGGTGTGTGTGAATTAGGTTGGAGATTGAATAAATTTAGAATAAATAGAGTAATTAATGTAATGCAAGACTGTGATAAAATGATTGTGTCGTAAGTTAATGTTCGAATTAAATTCCTAGGAGCAGTCCCGTCTCAGTTCCCCAACTGCCCAGAGTATTTAACTGACACTGCAACTGTCTGCCGAGAAGATCCAGATGATAGGAGGCGTAGGATTGATAATGAAAGTTTATCGAAGGCTCTCGCTGAAAGTATGCAGACATTGGCGGAAAATCTGGAAGCAGTTTCATTTAGAAACTTTCAGGAATTGAAGGTGAAGTTAAACAGTGTGAGTCTTCATCCTGAGTGGAATTGCATTAGAGATGAATCTTGTTTATATTTTATTTTAATGAAGGAAAATCCTAGTCCACACTTGCGTTGCTGCATTAAGATAACAGAAGGTATGAGTGCCTCCTTGTATGTATCGAATACAGAAGTGAAACGTTGTAATAACATGTCTTTACCAAGACAGTTAGGTACAGTGCTAGAAATTGAAGAACTTATAAGGAATGCCCATTCAGTGTATGCTGGTCCTGATGCATATGAACAACAAAGTGTTGAGGATACTATATCTGTTATGGACAGTTTATTTAAGAACTTGGAGAGTAAGTTCCCTAGGAGAAGAAGGATACATTAGACTTCTTAAAAGAGCAAGTTCGCTTGCTAACAAAGCGTAAAGTGAAAAACTATTCCTGGGAATTGCTTGTCTCATACAGACAGATAACCTAGAAGCTTGATTTGGAAAATATCGCCAACTGGCAGGGAGCCAGTACAATATTTCCCTGAGGCAAGTGTTTGAGGTGGAGAATAAATTGCGCCTTCAGAGCATCCTGAACCTCAATGCTGCAGTGAGCGAGTATTTTAAAGAAGACAAGACATGTGACATAAGTGCTTTTGATGCTTGTGTTGCTGATGATAGTGATGTAGAAGTCCTACAAGATGAGTATTGGCTTTTCTTACACTACATCAGTGGTTATTGCTCGTATGTTTTTTTAAGCGATATGATTGCAATTATTGCAAAGTCTTTCTTTGCGATGAGGCAGGCCAGAGTGATCACGCCAGCCTAATAAATGCCAATAAGTGAGGAGGACTATGCTATCCCCATGCAGATGTAGTCAACTGTGCTGCATTTAATTTTGTTGTTATGAGTAAGCTACTCAATAGCTACAAGACAGAATTTTTGCATCACTGCAACCAGCGGAGTGTTTTGGTGAATGTAACACAAAGATGTCTGCCCACTGTACTGTTTATGGGGCACAGCTGCCCAAAGCATGCCAGGGCATTAATTGAAAAGACTGTACTGGGCACTGCCAGTAATATCTTGATTAATAATTTTGTACACAATGTTAACGACAGGTTTTCACCCAGAACTTTGGCTCAGCATAAGAGGAGGAAGCTTGTCCAATAACTGTTAATGGCCGTTCAGTAGAAATTAGGAAATTTACAATATTCTTTCATTGTATGTACAGTGTCGTTATCATTGTGCGCCCCGGTAAACACGGCAAGCTAAGCCGGCGTTGACTGGCGCTGATCGTGGGCACGCGTACAATGTTCAGTCGGTGGTTGGTGCACACTTGAACACTTTTACCAACCATGTTCAATAATATGTACAGTGCTCATAGTCGATGCCGAAAATGTCCTCCCTCTCTTGGAACACACACCTGACATCTTCTGATGAAAGAATGAACAACAATCTCAGCAATTCTGCAAGGTTTGTGCCGTGTCTTGTGTGCGGTTTCGCCTAGGACACCAAGCTAGCTCATCAGCTGGCTCTTGGTGTCCCCGTTCTGTAAGAACACAACGTTTTCTGTTAAAATGTTTATTTACGGTGCCTGTTTTCTTGAATCGTTTGGCGAGCCTCCTAATTGTACTCGCATTACGCACAGGTCTTCCTGGAAACTTGATTCGACATTTTCATCTTGTTTCAGAACAAGACTTTCTGCTTTTCATATACGAATTATGGATATACACACGTTCGTGCAATATGAATTGGTGTCTAGGCATGACCAACAATCACAGTAATCACAATACTCACTAAACGTGCAACACTAACTTCTAAACTTTGCAGATACACACCCATATAAATGACAAAACACCTGTGATGTAACGATATGAGTCAGCGGAGCAGGGTAATGCGTGGTCCACTCGCTCCGCACCTGACCAGCCAAATGACGCCATAGTTTGCCGCGATTTCCAGGGCGCACTAAGATAATGACCCTCTGGTTCAATTAATATTGTGTTACTTGATCCACTTCTGTACATGGCTAATTACTAATCTGTAAGTATAGCAGTGGCGGCTGGTGGATAATTGTTATGGGTGTTGTCTTTTTTCATTAATGGGGAGGGGGTAAAAGACTGCTTGATATCAAAGAAAACTCTATTCAATTGCGCGGTAAAACGGATGTACCTCATTCGTCACGAATGCCGCAGTTCAGAGAACATCATATTATCACTGGATCACCGGATTAAATAGTTAGGTTACATGAAAACCTGCAAGACATGGTATCGGCAGTTGACGGAGCATCTCAGATGTCACCGTCCGCTCCTCGGCTCCCTTGTTGCAATCAGCGGGCAACGGCCAGCCGAGTTAACTGTTGGGATAGGACCTACTCGGTCTAGCATCTCTGCCATACCCTTCACTATTGAGATCTGGTCGGTGCTCGGGCCTGGCAACGAGCACTCCTAGACGGTTGGCGCGCTTCGCTTTCTCAGACAGTTCACAGTAACTTACTATAAGATTTCCTGAATTATTAAAGAACAGAATTATGAATTCCTATACATATAAAAGGAAACGTACAGCTTTTATTACTAAAAATATTATTACGGTATTAATTGTTTTTCTTGAATTAATCTGGTCGTTGTGCATCACTGCAACCTTATTACTGGCCGCCACTGAAGTATAGGATGAACAATGAATTGGCATTTACAATAGGTAGTGTAGTGTTAGCACACCAAACATTGAACTGATTGCAAGAAGTTGTCCTAAAGTGGAGATGTCAGTTTAAAATGCAACTAATAAACTCTGTGTGCAGTCACATTAAAAGTCCAGTCCAGGAAGTGGTATATAGCTCTGAAAGCAGCAGAGTGTTTTGGAGAATGGTAGTTGTAAAGCGAAGGTTAGAATGGAGAGGGTAAGTGTACGCTTTAAATGGGATATGTCATGCAATTTTAACATACAATTTCTAAGAGGGTTTTTGTTTCAATTTCACAGATAAAATGGAACACAATCTGGAATGAAGTCTTGCAAGTTTCTTTACTTCTAGTTTCATTGGATGCACGTTAATGTAGGCCTATTTTAAAAGTTTTAATCTAATGTAACATACATGCTAGAGAGTATTTTCAGGAAGTGTTCGCATAAGGACTGTTGAAGGTGCAAATGCCTAAAAATGTATCCACCCTGTAAATAATATATTAATTCTAAATGAAAGTAAAACGCAGCTTATACACTTGCATCAACATTGAAATTAGGAAACCTGATCAATACTGCACCTCATATAAGTTATGTGCTAAAGTACATAAATATGTGTTTATATTTATTGCTCTTTTTATAAACGGTTACTATGTTCTGACAGAGCTTGCATCTCGTTGAACTGTCAACAAGGCGTACTCTAGCAGCACACACTGTTGATAAAAAAAAACATTCATCGGGGCGTGTTATGCTGTAACCATTTTCAAAAACCATTGATCTGGATGCGTTAGGCTGTAACCATTTTCAAAAACCATTGATCTGGATGCGTTAGGCTGTAACCATTGTCAAAAATCATTGGATTAGACAAAACGAAGGTTAGAATGGTCGGGTGTAGGTGCGGCCTTGGCCATGCGCAGCTAATGGGACACGGTTGACACAAAACCATTGATCTGGGTGTGATAGGCTGCAAACATTTTTAAAACCACAGTTGTGCGAAAAAAAAAACAAATATTTTCTACAGTTGATCATAGAATCGCCGATTGAAATTACAGAACGTTATGAGGCAATTTCCACAATCCATGGTGAATAAACGATTCAATTCGGCGCACGATGTAATGAATTAAGTGGTGCGCACTAGCTGCTGAACTGGGCGCTTCTTTGTTTTTCATAGTACCATAAGGGCGAGGTTGGCAGAACTGTCATGGTACTGTTTTGATGACGATTGATTTGAACAATAGCGCTGACAGCTGTAATTTTCTCTATATAAGTCGTGATCCTATTTGGGTTGGCTGGGTGGGTCACAGACAGCGGAGGAGGAAATATCTATTAAAACATCGCTCCCTGATTTATTTCTCATCGTTTCATAAGGTATTTTGGCTAATTCATGTATTTTAGAGAATTTTATAGTGCCTTCTATCTTCATTCATAGCTACCATTGATTTCAATTTGAATTGTCACTACTGAACCTCATATATGTGCTATTTTAAAAACGGCTGCCATGTTTCTACAGCGCTTGCATCACGGCTCACTCTAGCGGCACGCACACTTTGTTCCCAACATGTGAGATACAAAATCACTGTTGATCAAAGAAATCATCGGGATGCGTTAAGCTGTAACCATTGTCAAAACTCATTGATCTGGGCGCGTTAGGCTGTAACCATTGTCAAAAAACATTGGATTGGACAATACGAAGGTTAGAATGGTCGCGTGTAGGTGCGACTTTGGCTGCGCGCAGCTAGCGCGGCACGGTTGAAACAAAACCATTGGTCTGGGCGCGTTGGCTGTAACCATTGTCAAGAACCATTGGATTGGGCAAAACTAAGGTAGAAGATTGGGTGTAGGTGCGGCCTTGGCCGGGCGCAGCCAGCACAAAACCATTTATCTGGACGCGTTAGGCTGTAACCAGTGTCAAAAACCATTGGATACCACATAACGAAGGTTAGAATGGTTGGGTGTAGGAGCGGCCTTGGACGAGCGCAGCCAGCGGGGTACCATTGATCTGGACGCGTCAAAAACCATTGGATTCGACAAATCGAAGGGTGTTGGTGTGGCATAGTACCGTAAGGGCGAGGTTGGCAATACCGGTTTGATGATGATTGATATGGACAATGGTGGCCACAGCTGTCATTCTGCCTACATAAGTCGTGATGCTATTTGGGATGGCTGGGTGAGTCACAGACAGTGGACATCTATTAAAACATCATTCCCTGATTTATTTCTCATCATTTGATAAGGTATTTTGGCTAATTCATGTACTATAGAGAATTTTATCGCTCGTTCTACTCACATTCAGTGCTGCCAATATAATAGGGAATACAACAATTTTGTATTGAAAAGTAGAAAGGATCTTATGAAAAGGCTATATTTATTTAACTAGTGAAGGATAGATATGGTCATCTTTTAGTTTTTATTTTTATTTTTACAGAACAGCACAGTTTGTGTTACATAGAAAATATGAGAACAACATGTTTTTGCAGATGACTTACTGTATTCTGTTGAAAACAAAGTGCTAAGATCACTGGTAATTAGCATGTTTTATGTATTGTTGGGGAAGCTTATGCTATGCTTGATATTGTAAATATTGCCATACGAAAACTGTTACTGCAGGATTACTCTATAACAAGTGTTTGTTTCTAAATTATTAAATCATCATGCCCCTTTATGAATCAACAACAACAACAAGTTTCCTCTTTGGCAAATGTTCTCATGTGTCATGACTGCTGCTCTGTTCCATTTCAGTAGTTCACCTTTTCTGTCATAGGCATTCCATTACTAGCCTGTTTTCTTATCACGGATAAACACTTTCTGTGGCTAGTTGTTGTTGTTTTGTGAGTGGTTTAGGACATCACTGTCATCAGCCATGTATACTTGGATATGGATATTTATTTAACTAGTGAAGGATAGATATGGTCATCTTTTAGTTTTTTTTTTTTTTTTTTACAAAACAGCACAGTTTGTGTAACATAGAAAATATGAGAACAACATGTTTTTGCAGATGACTCACTGTATTCTGTTGAAAACAAAGTGCTAAGATCACTGGTAATTAGCATGTTTTATGTATTGTCGGTTAAGCTTATGCCATGCCTGATATTGTAAATATTGCCATATGAAAACTGTTACTGTAGGATTACTCTATAACAAGTGTTTGTTTCTAAATTATTACCACATCATGCCCCTATATGAATCATCAACAACAAAAAGTTTCCTCTTTTGTAAATGTTCGCATGTCTCATGACTGCTGCTCTGTTCCATTTCAGTAGGTAACGTTTTCTGTCATAGGCTTGCCATTACTACCTGTTTTCATATCACGCATGAAAACTTTCTGTGGCTAGTTGTTGTTGTTGTTGTTTTGTAAGTGGGTTATGACATCACTGTCACAGCCATGTATACTTGGATATGGGTAGAATTTGTATGTGAGTATTGTGATGCTAGAATTGGGAAGGTTAGGTATTGTAGTTTTAAGGGGAGGAACTACGAGGTCATCTGCCCTTGGGAAGGAGGTGACCATGGTCTTCTGCTAGGAACAATCCCAGCATTTACCTGGAGGAGAAAGGAGAAATCGAACCCACTTCTTCTCAGTTCAGTTTTAACTCCTGAGGCTGAGTGAATTTCGTTTCACACTCAAATCAGAATTGTTTTTTAGGGGCTGATGACCTCGTAATTGCGCCCCTTAAAACAACAATAATCAACAATAACTAACTAGAATTATATTTCTCGGCAGAGATGGGAATCAAACCTAGACCTTTGGACAGATATGACGGACTATACTGTAGATATTAATTTCTGTTTTAACTGTTACAGATTAATTAGTTATTTGTTGTTGTGTAGTCGACATCTCACGTTAAAATGAGGTGAATATTTTTCAAGTTTTCTATTGAATTCTTCTATATATCGCATTTATTGAGACATCAGTGTTTTCGGTCAAGTTCACATTCGCAAGGTTCGAAATGCATACTTATCGATTATGATCGAAAACGTCGATTTATTAGCTAGAGTAATGTATCGACCGCATCAACTTCTGACCATATGTTTCATTTATGGTTACGTTATTTATTTTTTCGCGTCTGTAGAACGTAATTTGACACATAAACACTCAGTCGCGTTTCCTCACAGGTTGTGCATAGCAGCAGTGCTGGGTAGCGCGCTCGCTGACGGCCGGAAGGCTATGACGTCATAAATCGTATCGCAAGGCTTTCTCTCTAGGTGGTGTCAGGCGCGGATCTAGAGTTTGGTTTTGGGGGGGGGGTCAGAGATTCGATCTAGAGTTTGGCTTTGGGGGGGGGGGGTCAGAGAATCGAAATTGTTAAGAAAAATGGTATCACTAAAAACGCAATCACAAAATAACCAAACGTACAAAACCAGACCAATTTTTTGCAAGCTTCATGGATAGAAATTTGATGCGTTTAGCGCACCAAAAATATTCGTACAAATTGCAACGGCGTGTTTTGCGACTTTTACATCGAGCTTCGAGAAAAGGATCAAGGTACGTTACAGTTTCGGCAAGTCGAGTTGATACCGACAAAAGGAGAAAGTCACAGCTTAAATTGCCAACCAAGCTTGCAGTTTGGACGTCGGCAAAAAATTTTGGTGCGAAAAAAAAAACAGTTTCCTATCCGTGCATTGCTGCACATTCATCGTGACATCACTATAAACATCGATTCGGTAATCACAAGGTTTGCTAAACAAAATAGACGAGTTGATTTTGTTGTATAACTAGTAGTTTTTATACAAGAGGTTTGAAGTTTTAAATATGTACAGTTGTAACAGAACATAATAATTCCAATAAAGATAATTCAGTATTGAATAAAATGAAAAAAACTGTTTTTCAGTTAAAATTCGTTAAGTTTTATTTGTCTGGTAAGTGTGTTTTCGTTTTTTGAGTTTGCAAAAAAAATTTGGTCTCCGTTTGGGGGGGGGGGGTCATGACCCCCGTGACCCCCCCCCCCCCCTTGAATCCGCGCCTGGGTGGTGTTGCCACTACACAACGGAGGCGGCATCAACAATCGTACTGCAACAAAAACTTTTCACATCTTACATGATGGACATTCATATATATTGATGTTCGTAATGTTGTACATAAAATGTTATAAAACATGCTATATTCAGTTAACTTGGGAATTTTTCTGGTGTAGTTTATGCAATGTGAACATTCTACCAAACTTTTCACGAGAGCAATTTAAAAGTTTTTTTGTTTACCATAACTCACGTTATTATTATTATTTCAATGGCACTACAACTCTGCGTGGGTTCGGTCTCTTTAAAGAAACTTCCATCATTTATCTCCATTTCCTCTACTTCTTTATTCCCATCTCTCCTCTACTCCACCTTCCACCGGGTTTTATAAGATATATCTCCTTTACCCAAGCATATGTATGACAAGTCCAGCCTATCGATATTGTAATGCATATGGCAACATGTAGCAGTATATCCTACTGGTCGATATCTCTATTTATCATGATGCACCAGCCTTTTGTGTATCCGCTTCAATCAGTCAACACGTTTGCGTGTGCTCCGTTATAATGTTGCGAGCAACAGATACTATTCCAAATGTCTGCCACACTTCTGGCGTTCCACTTCATTCGAGAAACATCTGCTCAGACTTACTCTTGTAACCGCTCTCAAGATTTCACAATAACATCTCAACTCGTAAATAGTAGGTTGGCTCAGGCAAGGAAAGCATTTCTACAAAAAAGGAATCTGTTGACATCAAATATAGATTTAGGTATTAGGAAGTCATTTTTGAAAGCCTTTGTCTGGAGCATGCCACTCTATAGAAGTGAAACTTGGACAGTTGGTGCAGCAGAAAAGAGGTGAATTGAAGCGTTTGAAATGTGGTCTAACAGGAGAATGATGAAGATCAGATGAGTAGATAGGGTTACAAAAGAAGAGGTATTAAGAAGAGTGGGAGAGAAAGAGATGTTTCTGGGTACTGCTAATGAAGAGAAGAGATAGATTGGTAGGACACATACTAAGACACCCAGCAATAGAGCAAGCTTAGTTATGGAAGGAAGGGTTGAGGACAAGAACAGTAGGGGTAGACCAAGGTTAGAAAATGTTAAACAGGTTGCCTCGGATATAGGTTGTGGTAGTTATGTAGAGATGAAACGATTAGCTCAGGACAGGGAGGCAGAGACTGCATCAAACCAGTCAAAAGTCTGAAGACTCAAACAACAACACCAGTAAATAACAACTGCCCCAGGTCATTGTGTGGTAGACGTGTGAGGGTGTAGTAATTCCCACAGGTAGTGACGATGATATTACACACGCATACGCAGTATTTGAGTCAACCGAGACACAAGACATGAGGTCTCGTGGAGGTGGGATAAAAAATCACTAACCTTCACACCATCAGGAATTATTACATTACTAGTAGACCCATGTGAGAACTCTTACATGTATATATACCACCCGCCCGGCTTTACTGCTATTCGGGCTGGACGCGACACGGTTTTGACAAGGGGTATCATGGTGTTCATTTGCTTAATCGCAATTTATAAGAGAAATACATATATTTCCGTTGATATTTCAAGAAATGCAAATTTTTCCTGTACTATAGAGACAATTTGGAAGATTTTCATACAAAACCGCACATTTTAACTCCTTCTGGTTTAAGACCATGAGTTTTGTGAAACACACACCTTAGCGATTTGATATATTATGATGATAATAATAATCTCAGCAACCTGCTGTAGATCCTCTGAGTTGGAGTTATTTAAACAATTCTCTCTCTAACACCAACATTCAGTTTGCACTGCGAGCTCGCAGTAAAATCACAATTTCATTTGACGAAACCGTGGTTGAGATTTAATTAATGTGGTCGCGTAATCACCACATAAACTTGCCACGGTGGGTGAGTGGTTATAGTGTCGGACTACCAACCCCAAGATTGCAGGTTTGCCCCTGGCCATGGTAAGTGATTTTTGAAGGCGACAAAAATCACGATACTCATGTCATACGTTGTTGGCATGTTAAAGAACCCATTTGAATTCAGTAGGCCGTGTTCAATGGCAAAATTAATCTCGGGATTTTCCGCCAACACAAAGTTCCTCCATTCTCTACTTGAAAGCGCTGTAGTGTCAAGGAGTTTTGATATCTTACCTCCTTGACTTTCATAGCGTTCAAAGGAACGACGAAATTCGACATGCAAGCTACCCTCTGGGTGTCAATTAACAAAGCTTGCACCAAGCACCCGAGGCCATACGATATTATTATTATTATTATTATTATTATTATTATTACCACATGAGATACCAGAGATCCTTTACGAATCAGCATGGCTCAACTCGAAGTGCCGTGAATTTTTCTGTCCTTCAGAAATCTGACTTCTGCATATGCTGACAATTGAACTCGCAAACTTAAGATCTGGAAGTGGACACTCGACAAATACATGAGATTTTCAAAATGAAATCAACTGATTCGGATTATACGTTAAATTAAAAATTTTCTTACGTTCCGATTATCCATGAAAAATACCTTAAATCATCTGGAAAACGCTGGTTTGTTTCTAGACCCCACCAGATGGGCCGGTGACTGATTATGACTTCCCAAGGGAACCTCGTGTTTCTGTTTCTTCTTGTGAGGAGGAGATTGGTTGATAAATTGTATGTATATCTATGACCTTAGCCATAGACCTATCTTTTTCCCGTATTGATTATGCTATCTATTATAATAAATTTAAAGTTTTAGATTGAACGTTGAGAACATCATGTGGAGTTTTGATTAAAGAAGGCTCGATGAGTCGAAACATGTTTCAAATGAAATAGTAGTTAAAAGAAGTATTGTATTTTAAAGTGGAAATGTATTATATGATAAATTGTAAACAAAAATATTGTTTATGGTAAATAAAATCAATAGAACAGAGAATATAGAAAACAAAAATAATCATCTTATAGGTATTCTTTAATCGATAAAGAAATATTAATATATGTATAACTTTAGTATGACAAGTAGGTTGCTCAGGCAAAGATAGTATTTCTATAGAAAAGGAATCTGTTGACATCCAATATATATATTTAGGCATTAGAAAGTCATTTTTGAGAGTCTTTGTCTGGAGCGTGGCGCTCTATGGAAGTGAAACTTGGACTACTGGCGCAGAAGAAAAGAGCAGAATAGAATCATTTGCAATGTGGTGTTATAGGAGAATGATGAAGATTAGATGGGTAGATAGGGTTACAAAGGTATTAAGACGAGTGGTAGTGGAGAGATATTCAGGTGACTGATAATGAAGAGAAGAGATGGGTTGGTAGGATACATACTAAGACACTCAGGAATAGCAAACTTAGTTATGGAAAGAAAGTCGAGGACAAGAACTGTATGGGTAGCCGAAGGTTAGAATGTGTTAAACACAGATTGCCTCCGACGTAGGTGTGGTAGCTACGTGGAGATGGAACGATTAGCTCATGAAAGGAGACAAGGAGGGCTGTATCAAACCAGTCTACAGACTGAAGACTCGAACAACAACAACAACAACAACAGTATGACACCCTATCATATTCACAAACAATCTTACTTGTTCTCCAAGGGAGACCCCGCAGGCAGGAGTGATATAGGGTACCAGATGATTATTATCAATGATTTTTAAAATTATGTGTAGAAATTCCTCCCAAGATTCAGCCTCCTGTGTCATTATCAGCCTATTTTCATTTTATGAAAAAAAAATAGGCTTATGAGATCACCTTTTGTCCGTGTGTGTGTGCGTGTGTGTGTGTGTGTGTGTGTGTGAGTGAGGTGTGTGTGTCCCCCTAATAACTTCTAAACGGCTGGAGCGATTACAATGAAACTCAGTAAGATCATAGAACTATTCTGGCCGACCCTGACCGTGCCCTTCAAAATTTTATTGTATCTCATCAATCCAACATGGCGGCTGAGCGAAATATTTCACCAGCATTCAGTATCTCCAAAACTATTACCGATAACGCCCTGAAATTGTGTACGGTGATAAAGGGCACTACTAAAAGTTTACCTATGAAACTTTCAAAAACCTGGTGACTACAAACCCAACATGGCGGCCAAGCGAAGTTGAGACTTTTAAATAGACTTTTCTCGCGATTTAACTATTCAAACGTAATGAAACTTGGTACAGCAAATGTTCATACAAATTGTAATGCACTGGAGCCTAATTTAGTTCAATTGTTTACATAACCTCAAAATGAAGGCTGTGCGAAATATTTCACTGACATTCTATATCTCCGAAACTATTAGAGATATCACCCTTAATATTTTTTATGTTGATAAAGGGTAATGATACAAGTTTATTTATGTAACTTTCATAAACCTGTAAATTACAAAACGAACATGACGGCCAAGGGAATTTGAAACATTTTAATGGACTTTTCTTGTGATTTAACTCTCTGAGCGCAGTGAAATGTGGTATAGTAAATGATATTACATATTGTAATGCAGTGGCATCTAATTTAGTTCAATTGTTTACATAACCTCCAGATGGTGGCTGTGCGAAATTTTAAAATTAAGTTTTTATTTCTTGTGCCGTAATCATGTGATCGAAGTGAAAGTTTGAATAATGAACCTAGGCAATAATTGTCCTTGAATGGTACATAACTCTATGGCCTATACATATAAAAATCCAAAATGGCGAGCATCCGAAATATTTAGACGGTTCTCAATATCTATGAATCTTTTACACCAATCAAACTGAATTTTTTTATGTTCATAGAGGTTATGAACATATGTTCACCTATAGGACATTCAGTAACCTGGTGAGCACAAATCCAACATGGCGGCGACGCGAAGTATAAATATTTAAATGGACGTTTCTCGCGAATTAATTATCCGAGTGCAGTGAAACGTTGCACGTTAAATGCTTATACAAATGTTAATCCACTGGCATCTAATTTATTTCAATTGTTTGCATAATCACAAGATGGCAGCTGTGCGAAATTTTAAAATCTCTTTTTTACTTCTTGTGTTCTAATCATGCGATAGAAGTTTGAATACCACACGTACACATTAATCAATATAATAGTGCAAAAATAAAAATCCAACTTGGCGACCATCTGAAATATTTAGACGGTTATCAATATCTACGAATCTATCACAACCTTCAAACTGAAAATTTGTATGTTGATAGAGGCAATTAACATGAGTAGGATATATGAAAATAGGCTGTATAGTTCTTCACGGAACTACTTGTTAAAGAATGTTGTCCTATCAACTTGGAAAGGTTCATACTCAATAATGACTCATGTGGAATGTAGCCTATTCATGTTTTCGTGTAACACGTGGTATGTATTCAGTTACATGGTGCTTATGTTTGAAATATTCATTGAAAATGGTATAGTAGTAATGTTATTGGTTTTACGTCCCATTTAACTACTCTGGCTGTTAGATACGCTAGGGTGCCGAAATTTTGCCCCGAAGGGGCTCTTTAACGTGCCAGTAAATCTACTTACACGGCTCCCTCGCATTTGCGCACCCTCAAATGCCAGCTGACTGCGCCAGGATACGAACCTGCAACCTTGTGCCCAGCAAGCGAGAACGTTACCGCTGAGCCACGCAGCCGACCATTGAAATTAGATGACACTGTTTAGGATGTAGCTTATGTCACTGGCAGTATCTCTTGTGTACTGTATGTACGTCACAGCAGTGTGCATTATTTAAGAGCAGTGAGGCAGCACTTGGTCCCACCTGAGTCCAGGGAACTGTCGTTTAGAGGCGTCTGGCCAGACACTGTCTCTGGTGGCCGTCGTTCAGTCTCCTACCGCTCGTAAGACAGAGGAATCTTCCAGCGTTCTGTTCAACACTAGAGTGGGGCAAACTGTGCTTCACAGCTAACTCTAGCACCAAAGGAATTTTAATCCGTTTTACTGGATACTTTCCTTCTTCGAGTTAAATATACAAATCAAATAAGATGCCTAATATTTATATTCGATATAATGTATATTAGCGTAAATCAGGGGTGCACAACTCGCGGCCAGCACCTGGCTACGAACGTTGTAACTAATATAGCGTTATAAATTCTAACCTACAAATTTTGGCTTCACACAAGTGTAGTTAGTGGATGATTCTTTTTCATGCCATAAATCTATGACATGGGACCGCCGGCATTACTTCCCCTCCGAAGGAAGGCATAATGAGGGAATTTTAACGCTCTTAAAATATCCGATCACTTCGGTCGGGTTTGAACCCGCGACCTTGGGCATAGAAGCCCAGCATGCTACCAACTACTCCACCGAAGCCGCCGGGTACATGTTTACAAGGCCATATCTCTGGAATAAATTAACAGTTTTGATCCAAACAACCTTCCTACAATATTTCAATATGTTGACAAACCGAAACAGAAAATTGATTTTTTAACCTACTTTTCACATTTGGTAAAAATGGGAAAAATGTAGACTTATGAGATCGATCCGAGCAAATGTGTGTTTCTGTGTCTGTCTGTCCTTTGTCTGTCAGTCAGTCTGTGCCCCCCCCCCCCCCCCCCCCCCCATTATCTCCTAAACAGCTGCAGCTATCAAAACCAAATTTGGTATGAGTAAACACTTGTGCCTGAATATCTCACGGCCATATTTGAAAATGACGTCAGGCTACCAACTGATGAAAAATTGCAATTGAAATTTGAGGTCTATGTTGGATATCTCGGAAGATATGCTTGGCAATTGTTCCAAGATTGACACACACATATAGATAATATTACATCAGACTAATTTACAGGAGCTTATACATGAGAGTGTTGCCAACATGATTCTATGCCTGCTGATGGGTCCAATCTTTAAATGCATGTAACTTCCATACTATATTGGATTTCAACCAAATTTGGTGTGTGATTTGCTTTTTTTATGTGGAGAGGGCTTCCAATTGTTGAAAAATGCACTCTATACACTTGTATCCTAATCTCAATATATCAGAAAGTATTCAGACCAACAGTTCTAAACTTTGCATACATATACCGTAGTACCTGCAAATGTAGGTTAATTTTCAGTGACCGATATACGACAGTGCTGCTGTGATAGCTCTTAACCTTAAATAACTTCTGTTGGGCGCCACTCATTACTATAATGAGAAAATGTAGAATACACAAGACAGTATTCCCGGGTAGCAGGACAATAAGCTTGTCTTTACAGCAATTCACTTTACCCTCCCCTTTCCTAAAATCAGATGACTTCAAAATAACGGTAAAAAATAATCTCAGCACAATGTGATCGCAAGATAACTTTATAATGCTTTATAAATTGAACTACTCTTACTTATAGGAAAGCGCAGTACATTACTGTCTTTCATAGTGAATCTTGTCTTACTTGTACTTTGGGCATTATATTCCTATATGTGCTCTTTATTTCCATCCACATACGTATTTTTTCGGGTGCCTTTATATATAACTCCAAGTTTACCAAAACTTTTCCGTAATGTAACAGAATGTGAATCCTTCCTGGGGTTTAATTCTATTCACGACTACATAAAGCAGCTGGTTGTATTTTTAGCAATATGCATTAATTCAATGCCGAACAATCAACTAATAAACTTTTCTCAGAGCATCAATCTCCCGTCTCACTGCCACCTAGATCCGTATTGGTTTCAAACCCATTACAAGTTCTGCATTCTGCCGTGTCGCTTCTAGTCCATTTTATAACATATGACACAAGGCCACTAGACAACCGCCTAAGTACTACATCCACACTATATATCTGGGCACTTTCCGATTATAAAAACATAAACTATAACTATATACATATACAATAGTATACAGTGATGAGGAGTGTCTGTGCATATCTATGATCTGTCACACTGCCAACATGATTCTACGCGTACTGATAGGTTTAATGTTGAATCACATATAGGCTAACTTCCATACTGATAAATGCAGTTCTTTCAAAATTGGCACATAATTATATAGATCATATTATTTCAATTTAAGTTTGAGCATCAGCTGGCTGTGTGGCTCAGCGGTAACGTTCCCGCTTGCTGAGCTCAAGGTTGCAGGTTCGTATCCTGGCGCAGTCAGCTGGCATTTGATGTTGCGCAAATGTGAGGGAGCCGTGCCAGTAGATTTACTGGCACGTTAAAGATCCCCTTCGGGGCAAAATTCCGGCACCCCGGCGTCTCTAAAAGCCAGAGTAGTTAAAGGGGACGTAAAACCAATAACATTATTATTATTTAAGTTTGATCATCCTATGTATGACAGTGTCGCCAACATGATTTTACGCATGCTGTTAAATTCAAAATTAAAACACAAGTAACGTGCCTACTATCTATTGGACCTCAACCAAATTTTGCATGTGCATTGTGTAACTTAAGAGATCGAACTAAGAATATATTTAGAGTCGCCAGGTCTACCAACTGTTGATACATAGTCTCTATAATTTTAAGAAAAATAGGCTCTTTAGTTCGTCACGGAACTACTTGTTTTTCCACCAAACTCTAAGTTAGCGCCACTTGAACCTGACATTAATTGCGCCCAATGGTAATAGTAGACCGTTTTAGGTTTCACCTGGTGGAAGATTAACGACAACCAACATAACAACCCACATAAAAATGGGTGTCTTTTCAAATTACCTACATTCGTAGTGTATTTGAGAATTCACATTCTCTCAAAATACAGTTTTCTTGAAAGTACCATCTTCCTTTATGAACAATGGCAGAGTTTATCTAGCAATAAGGAAATACAGTAGAATCCGCTAGTCCGAATGAATTGGGACCGAAGCTGGTTCGGATTAACGGGGTCAATTTATAATTAATATAATTACAATACAACCCCTGTAATCCGTCACCTTTGGGACTGAGGGTTTGGTCGGATCGCAAAAAAGGGTCGGATTATTAGAAAGTACAGAAATTTACGGATTTACATTGAAATAATAATCTCTGAACTCAAGATATCGGGGTTCCTTTCCTTCTTTCTTGATAGAGCCTCATCCACAATGCGTTGTCAAGCAGTTCAAGTTTAGGCTTTTAGAATGTTTTGCGATTCTTAAGAACATTATCACCATCTATTGTCATTGTACATGATTCAATGTCTTTCCGATTTCTTCCCTAATCTTTTATTATCGTAACGCCTACATTGAGTTCCTTGCAATTTTTGGAGTGATTCCCCTTTCTCCAGGCTCCGTAGCACTGCTAATTTTTCATTTAATGAAAGAGTAACGTGTTGACGTTTCACTCCAGACATGTTGAAAAAACACACAAAATGTACAATAAGCAAATTACTGTACAGTAGCCTACTGTACGAAACACGGCCGTCGGAAACGATACGAGAGATGACGGAGCACTAAAACGGACAACCCCCCCAGGGGCTCACATCTAGTGGGACGTGGGTTGGCGACCACGGGACCCCAGCTGAGTCCGGCATTGCTTCCACTTACTTGTGCCGGGCTCCTCTCCGTCTTCTTTCCTGTCGACCTCACTTGGTCAACTCTTGTTCTCTTCCGACCTCGACGGTATTAGGGTATCCGAGGTCTAGGGAGTCTCTTCATTTCCCGCCTTAATTGGCCCTTGTCTCATCTTTTCTGATACCCTCCTTCTGCGAGGGGTCAGCCTTCTTTTTCTTTTCATGTTATCTCCTGCCTTCTGCTCAAGGCCCTCAAGGAGGCCGGGTGTATGTAGCCCCACCATTTTCGGTGCACCCTAGATAATTCTACACCCTCGGGGGCTCACGGCTGGTGAGTTCGGGAGTTGGCGACCCCCAGGGATTCCTGAGCTGGGTCCGGTTTCCCCCTTTTGTCCCTTACCTGTGGGGTGGACCCTCTCCTCTTTCATTTTCCTATCTGCCTTTTATGGCTCTCCTTCCTTCCAAGTCCCTCAATCCACCTTCTTCGGGGGTTGAGGGCATTTCTTTTCCTCCTGTCCTTTATTTGCCTTATTCTCCTTTAGTTTTCCATTTCTTCTTCTAGTATGTAGGTTAGTAGTTAATTTTAGTTTTTAAGTTTGCATTTAATTTTCATCTTCACGATCACCCAAACCATCAGGGGCCGATAACCTAGATGTTTGGCCCCTTAAAACAACAATTATCATCATTATCATAAAACGGACAAGCGATAATAACACGTACCTGTTAACAACAATAGCGCGACGGGTAGTGAGTTACCGTTACGAGTCGGGGCAAGTTCGGCTCAAGCACAGTCAGATCAACCGAAGCGGCGGACCAACCAAGGTCGGACGAGAGCTGTTCTATTGTCGTCTCCTAAACTCCTTTAAGGGAACAGGGTATCAGACTACCGTATCTGGATTAGAAGAGCTTCAGTGTAATTCACGTTATTTTCGTTGGGGCCGAAACACTGGTATTTAGGATCCGGAATGGGTGGGTTACACTGTTGCTATTATTTTCTGGTATATTATTACCTCAAACAGCGTGCTCATTATAACAAGTTAGAGAAGTGTGATCGTGTTGTGGACCCAATATCAGCCGCACTGGGTCAAAGGTCAGAGGTCAGTGGAGCGCACTCGATCAATAGCGGCACAGCTCAGCTGCCGTCTGCCACCCTCCCCCAACCCTACACGTAGCCCACCCTGACATAATGCGTGCAGATCACCACCTGAGTTTTTATTTTTATTTTTTAGCGTATGGCTTTTAGTGCCGGGAGTGTCCGAAGACATGTTCGGCTCGCCAGTTTTGTAGCTGCTTTGAGGCGGACACCCAACGGGTGAGCTACAAGTACCGTCGCGTGTGGAGTGTTGTCTGGAGAGGAAAGTTTGAATATAAGGACGAGGAGTTGGAAGGTAGCGGCTGTGGCCTATAGTTCGGGACCAACCCCGGCATTTGTCTGGAAGGAAGATGGGAAACCACAGAAGACCATCTTCAAAGTTGCAGTACTCTAAACTTGGGATATTTATACACAATTCAATAGGTACGAATTGAGAGTAGATAGTGAGCAAGATAACTGCTCTCACCAAGATAGCGCGAGACTCAATCAGATAAGTAGCCGGTACAATACAACCTGAATTGACTATTTAACTATCACATATTCACTCCAAACTATCAAGTTTGGAGATCAATCACCAATTCCAGTATTTTAACTAAACATCACAGAGACCACAACTAACAAATATCAACGTGTTGAATTATATTAACTAATACTGCAACTAAATAAGTATGCATATTGTAAATATTTTCACCCATACTTTCTGACATCAATTTTAGGGCCTAAGTGTAATGGATCTGATGATGTTCGCTTGACGATCGAAACTGGCCGTCCAAGTGTATTTGTTAATCTCATGTTTTTTTTTTTTCAGGATTAGTGAATAATCCATCTCTTTTGGGAAAATCGTGTTGACCGACTGAAAAGCATCGAACATTCGTTTACTAAGGCAACACTGAAAATGGCTTCAAACACCATAACCGAAGATACTATTTAGATTGTGTAGGCTGTCAAATGTATATTAAAATTTCCAATTTAATATTTTACAGAAATATTTTTAAATACACAAATGAAGCAAAATGTTATTTATTTAGCATCGAATACGTTAACAATACGTTTACCTGCTACAGAAGAAAATATTAACAATAAATCTTAAAAAATATAGATGGAGATAATTTTTATCAAGCACTTGTAGGTAATTTCACTTAACTTGGCTTCGCGATTTTAGTATAACCACTCATTAAATGCTTGGCATCAAACGGGTTAAGCTGTTTGTTCTCCCTTAAAGTAGCTAATGCTTATAATCTAAACTAATCTAAATGCTAAAACATACATTATAATAAATTTGGAATCCTAAGTAGATACAAAACAAAAAGTTCCGTGACGAACTAAAGAGCCTACTTTTCTTAAAATTTAAGGTTCATGCCAATAATTAATCTATATGATCTAGAAGAATGACGAAATTAAGTTGGTAATATCGAAATTTCTAATTAGTTCGAAATGCAGTGTACCTGGCATAATGTAGCCTAATAAAGCACTACAGTTGGCAGCCCTGATGACTGAATATCCTTAGTTCCATCTCTTAAGGTACAGAATACAAAATTTGGTTGAAGTCCAATGGATAGCAAGAACGTTACATGCAGTTCGACATTGGATCTAACAGCGCACGTAAAATCATGTTGGCAACAATGTCATGCATCTGTTGCTCAGAAATAATCTGAAATAATATGATCTATTGTTGTGCCAATTTTGAATGAAATCCATTAGTTAGTATATAAGTTACATGCATTTTAAAATTAGACCTATCAGCAGGCTTAGAATCAACTTGGCAGCACTGACGTGTATTAGTTACTCCAAATTAATCTAGAATGCCAGGTACTAAACGTGTGCAAAGTTTAGAGCTATTGGCTTGCATATTTTGTGATATATTGATATTAGGGTAACAGAAATAGAGGCAGCTTTTATTAGCAGTTGGCAAACCTGGTTGCTCTTACGAACACGCATAGTCATATCTGTTATGGTACACATAGCACATACGAAATTTGGTTGAAATCCAAATGATACTATAGAAGTTACATGTATTTTAAGTTCGACCTATCAGCAGGCCTAGAATCATGTTGGTTGCACTGACGTATATTAGTTACTCCAAATTAATATAAAATGTCAGGTACTATACGTGTGCATAGTTTAAAGCTATCGGCTTGCATACTTTCTGATATATTGGTATTTGGATAAAAGAAATTGAGAGCATTTATTAACAGTTGGCAGTCCTGGTGGCTCTTAAGAATACGGTCAGTCATATCTGTTGATGTACACATAGTACATACGAAATTTGGTTTAATTCCAATTGATAGTTTAGAAGTTATATGGATTTAAAAATTGGACTTATCATCAGGCTTAGAATCATTTTCGCCACACTGACATGTATGGCCTCCTGGAAGTTAAACTGAAATATTTGTATCTATACGTGGGCCAATTTTGAAATAGCTCCCATGCATACCTTCCAAGATATCCAGCATGTAGCTCAAATTTCAATTGTTATTTTGCAGCAGTTGGTAGCACTGGCAATATTTTCAAATACGGCTTTAAGATATTCAGGTATAGATCTTGACTCATACCAAATTTTGTTTAGATTGTTGCAGCCGTTTAGGAGTTGATAGGGGGGACACACACACAGACAGACGGACAGACAGACGGACAGACAGACAGAGACACACACACACACATTTTCCCGGATCGATCTCATAAGTCAACTTTTTCCTCATTTTTGCAAAATGTGAAAAGTAAGCTAAAAATGCCTTAAACTAATAAACATGAGTAGGCTTAATGATTATAAAATAATTGTGGTTAATGTAAAAAAATAGGAAAAAAGCGTTATAAAATGTTAAAAGTACGCTGTAAACAATTTTGAGTAATCCTTGAAATTTAACAAAAGTAATTAAAAACATTAGGACGAGAACGTGAAAAATTCAAAAATATTGTAACTTGAAATCATTCGAAGAGAAAATTTTCTAATGACAAAGAATTTTCAAATTATTATAATGTTCAAAATTTATGTTAATCAGTCGGTCAACACGATTGTACCCAATTGTGATGGGTTATTCCCTAATCCTGAAAAAAAAAATGCCGGCCCCGTGGTGTTGGGGTAGCGCGCCTGCCTCTCACCCGGAGGCCTCTGGTTCGATTCCCGGCTCCATCAGGGATTTTATAAACTGACGTGAGGGCTGGAACGGGGTACAGTCAACCTCGTGAGGACAGTGAGGCAGTCCCCGGTCACGAAATCCAAGATTACTGGCCGATACGCTGACCAAGCGTCACCCCAATATCTGCAGGCCAAATGACTGGGCAGCGGTCGCTTGGTAGGCTTAGGCCCCTCATGGGCTGTAGTTATATTTTTGAAAAATATTTACAGGAGATTAATAAATACAACCATGTTGACTGACTGAAAAGCATCGAGGTCCGATGACTAAGGCAACACTGAACATAACTTCAAACACCATAATATTATGATAACGATAATTATAAAGTACTAGTGCGCCCGTGCGAGCTTTCGCAACGTGAATGTAGGTTTATGGGGTAGTAGGGGAGAATGTGGGAGAACGAAGTTGAAGAAATGTATTTATTGTTGTTAATGTTGTTAAACAGCATACGTCCATGAGAAGAACACAAATAATTATGTAGAACAGTATTTTGTACTTGTCACAGCACCCTTTTTTTTTTGGCAATATTCGATGTTACAACGAATTCATCGGTTATTGTTTGCTCGGGAGTTCCTTCTACAGCAATTTTTACATTTGCAAGGAATTGAACCCTAGAGAAAGTCTTGGCGAGACCACACCGGAGCTATCTGCTGAGAGACTCCTCAGCTAGCAGTACGCCACGCTCCCGCGAGATGGCTGGCGCCGCCGCGCTGCCGTGCGCCCTAGTGGCAGGCTCTCCAGGTAACGGTGCTCCCATTGTAAATGTACACTTTTTAAGGTATTTATTTAATTGTGAGGCATTTAAAAAGGAAGTGAGTGCGTTTCGGGCACACATGGGGTTATGCGGAACCTGTAGGTACCCCATATGTGAAGGTTGGTGTTAACAGGACCTTATTTTCGGTACAAAACCGGAATGGGACCTTAGCAGAATAATATAGGGAGGATAATCTTTATTTCATAAAGCATGCTCATTTTAAATGAAAACTATAGTGGAAATGGTCCTAATAAGAGCAACATGAGGTGTGCGTATATTATGTGATCATCACTTAGCACGGTGGACGTGGCTGATGTCTCATTTAACCCTTTATAGGGCAGACTACATTTTTAGCCTGCATTCGATTTTTACAAAAAATGAAAGTAGACTTATGAGATCAACACAGGGAGAAAAATTGTGTGTCTGTGTGTGTGTGTGTGTGTGAGTGTGTACTCTGAATATCTGTCCCCCCCCCTATCAATTCGAACACGGTGAAACCGAATTGAACGAAATTTGGTACAAAGGTAGCACTAGCAAAGGGCACCTCAGTGTCATGTTTTATATCACCTCCATCTTCACGTAAACGTAATGGCGGCCACCCAAATGTTCAAAGCTTAAATCAAATTACGACTAACCTAATCATTCGAACTCTACCAAATTTTGCAACATCATACCTTTATGGGGGGAACATCCTTTGACCAAATTACAAGGTCATCAGCCCAAACCTTTGCGGATGGCGGCCATGTTTGTGTGCAAATCGATTCCCCCTATCAATTCAAACGGTGAAACCGAATGGAACAAAATTTGGTACAAAGGTAGCACTAGCAAAGAGCACCTCAGTGTCATGTTTTTTATTGCCGCCATCTTGATGGAAACGTAATGGCGGCCACCCAAATGTTCAAAGCTTAAATCAAATTACAACTAACCTAATAATCCGATCTCTACCAAATTTTGCAACAAAATACCTTTATGTGGGGAGCATCCTCTGACCACACTACAACGTCATCAGCCCAATAGTTTGCGGATAGCCGCCATGTTTGAATGCAAATCGATTCCCCCTATTAATTCAAACACGGTGAAACCAAACGGAACTAAATTTGTTACAGAGGTAGCACTAGCAAAGGGCAACCTCAGTGTCAGCTTTTATATCGCGGCCATCTTGACGATAACGTAATGGCGGCCACCCAAATGTTAAAAGCTTAAATCAAATTACGACCAACCTAATCATCTGATCTCAACCGGTTATTGCAACATTATAGCTCTATGTATGTAGAATCATTTGACCAAAACTAAAAGGTCATCAGCCCAATAATTTGCGGATGTCGGCCATGTATGTGTGCAAATCGATTCCCCCTATCTATTCATACACGGTGAAAAGAAATTTAGTACAGATGTAACACTAGCAAAGGGCACCTCATTGTCATGTTTTTGTATCGCCGCCATCTTGACGGAAACTTAATGGAGGCCACCCAAATGTTAATAGCTTAAAACAAATTAAGACCAACCTTATCATCTGATCTCTACCATTTTTTGCAACAACATACCTTTATGTGAAAAGCGTTCTTTGACCAAGCTACAATGTCGTGAGTCCAATAATTTGCATATGGCGACCATATATGTATGCAAATCGATTCCCCCTATCAATTCTAACACGGTAAAACCGAATTGAACGAAATTTGGTACGTAGGTAGCACTAGCTAAGGGCACCTCAGGGTCATGTTTTATATTGCCGCCATCTTGACGGAAACGGAATGGCGGCCACCCAAATGTTAAAAGCTTAAATCAAATTACGACCAACCTAATTATTTGATTCTATCAGATTTTGCAACAACATATCTTTTTGTGGGAAGCATCTTTTGACTGAACAAGGTCATTGGCCCAATAGTTTGCAAATAGCGGCCATGTATGTGTGCAAATCGATTCACCATGTCAATTTAAACACGGTGAAATTTTGTACAGATGTAGCACTAGCAAGCAGCACCTCATATTCATTTTTAATATCCGTATAACACGTTGTATTTCTACAAGCTACTACAACCAACATTCTATTATAATCCTTGAAAAGGACAAAGAGTTATAACTATACTCATGGATTTAGGAGAAAGTAGGCTATATGTTCTTTACTGAACATCTCGTTTCTAATTTATATTTCAATTGGTTTTACTTAAATTTCCATTTCAGCTCTAATGTTTAGCCTATTTTCAATTTTGAAAAAATAGGCTTATGAGATCACCTTTTGTCCGTGTGTCTGTGTGTGCGTGTGCGTGCGTGTGTGTGTGTGTGTGTGTGTGTGTGCCCCTAACAACTTCTATACGGCTGGAGCGATTTCAATGAAACTCGGTAAGTTAAAAGCACTACTCTGGCCGACCCCGACCGTGCCCTTCAAATTTTGTTACGTCTCACCAATCCAACATGGCGGCTGTGCGAAATATTTCACCAGCATTCAATATCTCCGAAACTATTCCCGATATCACCCTGGAATTTTTACGGTGATAAAGGAAACTACTAGAAGTTCACCTATGTGACTATTGAAAAACTGGTTACTACAAAACCAACATGGCGGCCACGCGAATTTGCGACTTTTACATAGACGTTTCTCGCGATTTAACCAACCAAACGCAATAAAACTTGGTACAGTATATGTTTATACACATTGTAATGCACCGACATCAAACTTGGTTCAATTGTTTACATAACCACAAGATGGCGGATGTGCGAAATATTTCACCGGCATTCTATATCTCTGAAACTATTAGCGGTATCACCCTGAAATTTTGTACGGAAATAAAGGGCACTACTGGAAGTTCATCTATAAGACTTTCAAAAACCGGTTAACTGCAAAATGAACATGGCGGCCAAGCGAATTAAAAATCTTAATAGTCCTTTCTCGCGATTTAAACTTCCAAACGCAATGAAATCTTGTACAAGAAATGTTTATATCCATTGTAATGCACTGGTATCCAATTTAGTTCAATTGTTTACATAACCTCAAAATGGCGGCTGTGCGAATTTTTAAATTAAGTTTTTATTTCTTGTGTCGTAATCATGCGACCGAAGTGAAAGTTTGAATAATGAACCTACGCAATAATTTTCCTTTAATGATACATGACTCTATGGCCTATACATTTAACAATCCTACATGGCGACCATCCGAAATATTTAGACGGCTCTGAACATCTACGAATCTATTATAGCAATCAAACTGAATTTCTTTATGTTCATAGGGGCTATGAACTTAAGTTCACCTATAGGACTTTAAATAACCTGGTGATCACAAGTCCAACATGGCGGCGACGCGAAGTATAAATATTCACATGGACGTTTCTCGCAATTTAACCATCCTAGTGCAGTGAAACTTGGTACAGTAAATCCTGATACGAATGTTAATCCACTAGCATCTAATTTATTTCAATTGTTTCAATAACCACAGGATGGCAGCTGTGCGAAATTTTAAAATCTCCTTGTTACTTCTTGTGTCCTAATCATGCGATTGAAATTTGAATGCTACACGTACACAATAATCTGCATGTAACAGTTCATAACTCTAGGACCTACATATATAAAATCCAACATGGCGACCATCCGAAATATTTAGTCGGTTCTCAATATCTACGAATCTATTGCAGCAATGAAACTGAAATTTTGTATGTTGATAGTGGCAGTTAACATAAGTAGGATATATGAAAATAGGCTGTATAGTTCTTCACGGAACTACTTGTAGTTTTATTTATTACAATTTTAAATTTGATTTTATTTATTGTTCAATATTATTAATATTATTAAAATAATCTTTTAAAATTTGGCTGAAAGTTTCAACTATTAGCTCCTTTGAAAATAGTCTGCAAATTCGTTTTATAGTAGGTGGATAGTATATACACCACTATCCTATAAAGGGTTAATGGTGTTGCTTTTGTTATTTCATTTCGGGACATAGACGTCGTGGTAATTTCATCACCGTGTACATGAGTGCGTGTATAATTTGTATGATAACCTGTGTTATTGTGGTTGCTGTTTTAATGTGTGTATTAGTAATTGTGGCGTGGATTTGGAAGGAATGTTGCCGTGTATTTAAATAAGGAACCATCCTGGCATTCGTCTGGAGTAGAAGCAGGAAGCCCTCAGAACAGAATTAGTTTTCTTGGCAGATCCGGGAATTGAATCTCATCCTCCAGGGCGACAGTCATTTAACGCCGGTAGGATTTGAACTTTGAAACTACGGTGAGAAAGATACAATGGTACATGATGAATAAACCCCAAATAGCATAGCAACACAAAGTTTTAATTCGCGCTCCCTGTTAAGTTCATCTCGTGCTAATACCGTGCCACTTCGCTCTTCGTCATTAAGTTACTTGACGGCAACTCTCAGCATTCTCATTACCTCTGGCTCACCCGTCAAATTAAAACAGTATCACTACTCGCGGTAGAACCTAACTTAACCTCGGGACCGTTCACATGGAAGGTGACTTGAAATCGTTCCTATTTTTATTCTGATTCTATTTGGGGGATGATTTATTTTATCATTCAAAATGAGCCTCAATGGCAGGCCTCGCCAAATCAGGTGCTTCACGAGCACTGGCCGGCACCTGGAAAGGCACCGGTGCTCTGCTGTAGGAGAGGAACAGGTGATGGCAGCGCTTAGCGAGAAGAGAGTTGTGTTGTTGTTGTTGTTGTTTGGTGAATGGAGCTGGGCATATCAGGGCACGTCAGGCGGCGTACCGGTATGAAAACTATTAATAATAATAATACTAATAATAATAATAATACCCAATGTCAATTTTGTGTACAGACAGAAATAATAATGTTACGTACTACCCCCCTGTAGCACGTTCGTTAGTTGGATCAAAGTAGGTAAAGCACAACACAAATGGTCCTTTAAAGAAATATTAGCTTTATTGCAGGTCTAAAAAGATACACCACACAATAAGCAAATAGAAACAATTACCTGTCTTACTCAAGTTTGCTCCCTTATGGAGAACACTCACCCTTTCACTTGCTCATGCAGTTAATCCCTCAATAATGAGACCGGTGTCCTCGCTAGAAATAACAACTCTTCCTCAAGTTCACAAGCCACAGTGTGACACTGTACTTGAATACCACGCATTGTTTCGCAATTCACACGTCACCGCATTACCTCTTTCGCACAGGGATAAACACACTCTCTGACACTGGCCAGGGTCGCTCTTTATATATCGGGGCTGACGACTCACAGATGTTTCTAGAGTAGACCACGGTTCACAGCTACGCTTCTCGAGAATTCCCACATTATTTGGGCCGCGAACGTTCCGGATCATGTTTTTTGTTCTCGCTGCGCAAGCGGCCGGCCGACACAGAGCCCGGGGGTAGCTTCGGGCGGCTGTAAGTTACGCGCGAGGGAATGAAGCCACCCCGCAGCCGTAACAAGAACTTCATTTCGCTTCTGATTTGCACTAATTTTCAACATTCTTTGTTTATATTGGCATCGCCTTGAAGCCACTAATTTTCCGATATTTGGAACAATCGTTTAGGCAGTTGCAATCCAAAGTATAGTTTCCAAGGAAGCTAAGGAAGACAAACTTAACCTTGTTTTTGTTTTGTAAATATTCATAATTGAAAACATTAGTTCACAAACGAACGTTGTTCCGAACATAGCAACAAATTTCAGGGCAAGGGCATGAATCCTCGAGAATTCTTGTTCCTCAACGCCTTTATAAAATGAAATCAAATCACCATTGAATCGCACTGTAGTTTTATCAGATCAACTTGGAGACTTGATGGAACATCCTCTGAGCGCACCGAAAAAGGCGTCATTTAAACTTAAAGTGCCAGTATTACTTGTTTTATTTCTTCAAACCTATCTTCAAATTCTTTATGCAATGACTGTGACGCTTTTGTGTGTTCACTGGTTTGTTCGTAAGTACTTAAATAAAAGGATTTTAGAGGGGGGGGGGGGAATTGTCCCAATTTCCTTCTTGTAACTGTCCCGGTGCGGCACCGGGGTGCGCAAGCACTAAGTGCTCGGGTTGGCGTGGCCTGTTCGGAGGGTGATTCTCTATGTAGTTTACTACTTCAATAATGTGTAATTATTTATTGGAACCTCTTAAAGACTTGGTTTATATGTTATTATATTGCAAAACACTTCAAGTTTTTACTCACGTAGTTTGTAGTTGTACAGTTGTCCGCCACGCGCGCCACCTGTCAGTTGTTTGAAATGACGTCTTTCACTGGAGCGGAAAGAGCTAAGTGCGTGTTCTGGTGTGAAGAAACCAAGTCAGCAAGGAGTGTACAGTGGAGGTTTCACACAGAATTTCGCAAAGACCCACCCAGCAGACCAACAGTGTACAAATGGCACCAGACATTACCGAAACAGTTTGTTCCGTGCTACACACAAAGGCGCCTGGCCGCGCACCTTTGACTGGCGATGTGGTGGGAACAGTTAGGAAGAGGTTCGACCGGAGTCCGTAAAAATCGAAACTAGTATCCCACAGACCACTGTTTGGCGGGTGTTGCGTCGACATTTGGCCATGAAAGCATACCGATTGCCCTTGGTTCGAGCACTAAGTGAAGTGGATAAACATACCCGACATGAATTCTGTGTTGAAATGTTGGATCACATCAGCCATGATGAGTCATTCTTGAACAACGTGGTCTTCAGCAATGAATCAACGTTCCACCTTTCTGGCCGAGTCAACACAATTGTCGTATTTGGGGCATGGAATAACCACGTGGACACCACGTGCAGTTGGTTCGTGACAGCCCCAAAGTGAAAGTTTTCTGCGCTGTTTCTAATTGCCTGGCCACCTGGCCACCACGGTCCCCAGATTACACACCACTGGACTTCTTTCTGTGGGGCTTTGTGAAATATAGGGTGTGCATCCCTCCCCTACCTGCAAATCTTGTTGAACTGAGACATCGCATCACAACAGCCGTCACCTCTGTTACCCCGGAAATGCTGGTTCATACGTGGCGGGAAATCAACTTCCGTTGGGATGTGTCCAGGATGACAAATGGTGCACACATTGAGCCGTAATGGATTTGTCAAAAAGAATTGAAGTGTTTTGCTATGTAATGACATATAAACCAAGTCTGTAAGTGGTTCCAATAAATAATTACACATTATTGAAGTTGTAAACTACATAGAGAATCACCCTGTATAGAGTACGTGTTAACAACCAATCACACTTTCAGTGTCTTTGTGTTGTTCGTCCGCCGGCTTTGACATCCCGACATTGGCCAGAGTTCTAGTAACAGCTCCGTACGTTATTTCGGGTATTGACGCCACCCTAAGGCCTGATAGTAGAGCTGTCGATTGTAGCGATTAATCAGATTGATTAAAACAAGATGTTCAGTAAAGAACATATAGCCTACTTTCTCCTAAATGCATGGGTATTGTTATAACTCCTTGTCCTTTTCAAGGAGTAAAAATGAAAGTTTGGTTGTAGTAGCTTGTTGAAATACAACGTGCTATAGGGATATTAAACATGAATATGAGGTGCCCTTTGCTAGTGCTACCTCTGTAAAAAAAAATCATTCAATTCGGTTTCACCATGTTTGAATTGATCTGGGGAATGGATTTGCACACATACATGGCCGCTATTTGCAAACTATTGGGCTGATGACCTTGTAGTCAGTCATAAGATGCTTTCCACAAAAAGGCATGTTGTTGCAAAATCCGGTAGAAATCAAATTATTAGGATGGTCGAAATTTGATTTAAGCTTTTAACATTTGGGTGGCCGTCATTCCGTTTCCGTCAAGATGGCGGCGATATAAAACATGACACTGAGGTGCCTTTTGCTAGTGCTACCTCTGCACCAAATTTCGTTCAATTCGGTTTCACCATGTTTGAATTGATAGGGGGAATCGATTTGCACACATACTTGGCCACCATCTGCAAACTATTGGGCTGATGATCTAGCAGTTTGGTTAGAATATGATTCCCACATAAAGATTTGTTGTTGCAAAATTTGGTAGAGACTAGATTATTAGGTTGGTCGTAATTACATTTTAGCCTTTAACATTTGGGTGGCCGCGATTACGTTTCCGTCAAGATGGCGGTGATATAAAACATGACACTGAGGTGGCCTTTTCTAGTGCTATCTCTGTACCAAATTTCGTTCCATTCGGTTTCACCGTGTTCGAATTAATAGGGGGAATGGATTTTTACACAAAGATGGCCGCCATCCGCAAAATATTAGGCTAATGACCTATTAGTTTGGTCAAAGGATGCTCCCTCCATAATGGTATGTTGATGCAAAATTTGGTAGAGATCGGATGATTAGGTTAATCGTAATTTGATTTAAGCTTTGAATATTTGTGTGGCCGCCATTACGTTTGCGTCAAGATGGCGGCGATATAAAACATGACACTGAGGTGCCCTTTGCTAGTGCTACCTCTGTACCAAATTTCATTCCATTCGATTTCACCGTGTTCGAATTAATAGGGGTAATCGATTTTGACACAAAGATGGCCGCCATCCGCAAACTATTAGGCTAATGACCGATTAGATTTGTCAAAGGATGCTCCCTCCATAAAGGTATGTTGTTGCAAAATTTGGTACAGATCGGATGATTAGGTTAGTCGTAATTTGATTTAAGCTTTGAACATTTGTGTGGTCGCCATTACGTTTCTGTCAAGATGGCGGCAATATAAAGCATGACACTGGGGTGCCCTATGCTAGTACTACCTCTGTACCAAATTTCGTTCCATTCGGTTTCACCGTGCTCGAATTAATAGGGGCAATCGATTTTCACACAAAGATGGCCGCCATCCGCAAACTATTAGGCTGATGACCTATTAGTTTGGTCAAAGGATGCGGCCCACATAAAGGTATGTTGTTGCAAAATTTCGTAGAGATCGGATGATTAGGTTAGTCGTAATTTGATTTAAGCTTTGAACATTTGTGTGGCCGCCATTACGTTTCCGTCAAGATGGCGGCGATATAAAACATGACACTGAGGTGTCCTTTGCTAGTGCTACCTTTGTACCAAATTTCGTTCAAATTGCGCTCAGCGTGTTCGAATTGATAGGGGGGGGATAGACATTCAGAGTACACTCACTCACTCACACACACACACACACACAGAGACTCACACACACACATACACACAGACAGACACACTTTTTTCGCCCTCTAGTGATCTCATAAGTCTACTTTCTCTTTTTGCAAAAATCGAAAGTAGGCTAATAGTATTGTGGTGTAAGAAAAGTAATTGTTTTGCGTGGCACAATACCTGTGTATTGTATTATTTTCCATTTGGCATCAGCTAATGACAGGTCATTAACGTTAGCTGATGCTCATGGCTTTGCTTAAATAGATAATAGCGATACTATCTCCTTAATTGCTTTCTTCTAAACTGAGGAATTTACCCACCGCTTTAACTAACATTAGGAAAGGAATTACCCGACAGGCTCTTATTGTCTAATTACTGAAGTTTACAAGTCGTTGGTGTAACTAGAAGATGACTTCGCAGACCCTCTACAATGGTGGAAAATATATTCAGTCCAACTTACACATCTTGCACACATAGCAAAAAAATCGCTTTGCATTCCAGCTACTTCAGTTCCGTGTGAGAAAGTGTTTAGTGACGCTGTAAATATTGTTACTAAGAGAAGGGCAGCCCTTTGTTCTGAGCATGTTTGAAGTCCTGGAGCAAAGAAGTGTGACTGTAAGTAACTGTGAACTTCAACTTCAAACTCTTGTGTCATTAAATAATTAATAATGAAATATATTTTAAATAATATTATTAACTTAAATGCTTTTGATTATTTTCTTTTTACTTGCACGCCACCAATACAATAAAAAATAATCTTCCTCTTAGCAAATGGAATTGTAAAAATTTTTTAATATATTATGCAAAGGTTTCTTTTTGTCGAACTGATACTGTTTGAAAGCGACTAAAATGCGATTAATCGAATCGATCGACAGCTTAACGAAATCCTTCTGAAATTATGCCTGACATTGATTTTACCTTCCTCGATGGCCGTCTCTCCCAGAAATTCATCGCACTCTTGGGCCCATCTTAAATTAGATGTCATCAATTTTTGAAAATTCCAGTTTAATTTTCCTGTGCCGGTCATTATCCATATGGAACATGTATTACACGTCTGAGGAAACACAGAAAATACTATGTACAAAATCCCGTGGTTATGTCTATAATGTGTTTAAACCATTGAACTCCTTCCACAACAGAGAAAATACAGTAGATTTACTAATTGTACTCTACAGATTCCTGTCCACCGTACTGCCAAATACAATAAATCATTCCTTGGCACAGCCTTACGGCTCTTTACTACGAGGACGTGATTTTTTTTTCAAGTTCCGATGGACTGTATAAAAATAACAGATTGACATAACAAACTGTTTTTACTACTAAATGTGTGCTTGTATTATTGTTATTTCTCAACATAATCGCCAAAACGATTGAAACACGTGTCGTATCGTTACACCAGCTTTCCAATGCCCTCGGCAAAATATTCTGCCGCCACTGCGGTGGGTACGTCTGGAGAGTCTCCTGAAGTCTTTCCTTTTTGGTGAGGTGTTGCCGCCCAATGATACCTTCAATTCTCGAAAAAGGTGAAAATTATTCACCACCGCACTGTGCCAACGTTACGATAGACTTTTTCAAACAATTCAAGTGTGAAGTTTCGGACCATCTGCCGTTTAGTCCAAACCAGCACTGAATGATTTTCACCTTCGTCAATAATTGAAAGTATGGTTGGGCGGCAACGCCTCGCCAAAAAAGAAACACTTCGGGAGACTGTCCAGATGTACCTATCTCAGTGGCGGCAGAATTTTTTTTTGCCGAGGGCATTGGAAAGCTGGTGTAACGATACGACAAATGTTTGAATCGTTTTGGCGATTATATTGAGACATAAGAATAAAACAAGCAAACGTTTAGTAGGAGAATCAGTTTGGTATGTCATTCTGTTATCTTTATACAGTCCATCGGAACTTGAAATAAAAACAACCCCCGTACATTCCACCTTCACTCTAGTACGAACTCTGTTAACACTACACAACTCAAGAAATACCTATGTCAAGATTCCTGAAGGAGTATGAAACACCCCAGATGTTGAATTCGTAAACCACGAATATGCTTACATTAAAAAAATGTAAATAGTTCATACGAATGTTAGAATATGTTAAATAGATTGCCTTGGATGTAAGGTGTGCCAGCCTGTGGTGTAACTACAAAGGGTAATATTTAATATTGTACGGCTTCGGGTGCCGGGTGCAAGCTTTGTTATTTGACGCCCATAGGGCATCTTGCATGTCAAATTTTGTTGTCCTTGGAGCGCTATGAAAGTCAAGGAGGGTAGATATCTAAGCTCCTTGACACTATAGCGCTTTCTAGTAGAGACAGGAGGAACTTTTGTGTTGGCGGAAAATCCCGAGATTAATTTTGCCATTATGAACACGACCTACTGAATTCAAATGGGTTCTTTAACATTCCAACAACGTATGACATGCGTGTCGTGATTTTTGTCGTCTTTCAAAAATCACTTACCATGGTCAGGAGCGAACCTGCAAGTTTGGGGTTGGTAGTCCGACACGATAACCACTCACCCACCGTGGCAAGCTACTACAAGTGGTTATTAGGGGCATCAATCCCCCCCCCGAACCAAAAAATTTAAAAACCCTAATTTGATGGAATTTTGTAGAAAAATGCAATTTTTGGATTGATTACAAGCAACTGGATTATGTAAATTTTTACTATCAGATTTGAAATATGTATCTTTGTTTAATTAATTTTTCTGGCTTTATGGGGCGGAACAGCGAGATCATTATGTATCTTTATTTGTGTAAAATATTTAGTATTATGCCTGCCAAAACTGTTCATTTCCGAGCTTTGAAAGGAGCAAATAAATCGTATCAAATGTTATCGATATTAAACATGAAAACGTGTAGGTTTGCTTTCATTGATTGTCCTATTTTTACCCCTACACAAGTCAAAAACAAACACATGCTCAAAACGGAGAGCAAAATTTAAAAGCAAAAGCAAAAACAGAAAACAAACACAAAATCTAAGACGAAAAACAAATCAAAAACAAAATAAAAAGACAAAAGCGGAAAACGAACACATAATCAAAAACAAAAAAAAGCGAAAAGCAAAATTCAAAAATGCATAAGTAGAAAACAAACACAAACCCTAAAACAAAAAACAAATCAAAATGCAAAATTAAACAAACCAAAGCAGAAAAAAACACAAAACAAAAAACAAAATCATAAAGCAAAAAGGGTAATATGTAAACAAAATAAAAAGCTGAGAACACCAATCACCAGCACCTTGCAAATAACTGTAGAACTGGATGAAGAAAAGAACGCGCAAGTTACGGTCGTTACCTAGTACTTGTAGAGTCCTTCAGAGACATGCGGTAAGTACGTTAATCCCAGTGGCGATTTAATTGTTTACGATCAAAAACAGAAATGTGGAAATTATAATCTAGTGTCGAAACTTAGTCAGGAAGCTAACGTTCCTTTTCCTGTGGAGCATCACTTGTGCTGTTCAAACACTGGGAATGACCTCGGTGAATATTCTAAAGGAAGCAAGAAACGTGCTTCATTTCTGGTAACACGAACACAATGTTTGCTGTATGGTTCCGGGAAACGCAAATGTAATGTATTGCTCTGCACATAAAAAGCAAGCGCTTTGTTCACCAAGTACAGCTTATCAAATACTTCATCAAACAAAGTGTTTATTAGGAATTTGGAAATTCTAATGTTACCTGTTATTCCACGAATTATGAGTTCTATTATTTACAGTATAATAATAATATCGTATGGCCTCGGTGGCCGGGTACAAGCTTTGTAATTTGACACCCAGAGGGTAGCTTGCATGTCGAATTTCGTTGTTCCTCGACTATGAAAGTCAAGGAGGTTAGATGTTAGATATCTAAGCTCCTTGAACACTATAGCGCTTTCTAGTAGAGAAATGAGGAACTTTGTGTTGGCGGAAACTCCCGAGATTAATTTTGCCATTATGAACTTGGCCTACTGAATTCAAATGGGTTCCTTGACATGCCAACATCGTATGACATGCGTATCGTATTTTTGCCGCCTTTCAAAAATCACTTACCACGGCCAGGAGAGAACCTGCAATCTTGGGGTTAGTAGACCGACATGATATCCACTCACCCACCGTGGCAGTATTTATTTACAGTAAAATAATTATAGAAATTACTTTGATGAATGCTGGAGTTGTCATAATCCTTCCTTCCTATGCTGAGCTTCTATGCCCAAGATCGTGGGTTCAAACCCGGCCGAAGTCGTCGGATTTTTAAGAGTATTAAAAATCCCTCAGCATGCCTTTCCTCGGAGGGGAAGTAAAAACGGCGGGCCCATGTCATAGATTTATGGCAAGTAAATGAACCTTCCACTAACTACAAATGTATGAAGCTAAATTTGTAGGTTAGAGTTGTTTAACGCTCTATTAGTTCCAACGTTCGTCGTCAGGTGCCGGTCACGGTGGCATCTAGTAGCTAAGTTCACAGCTAGGTCTTGTTGACGGTAGCATTTGATAGCAAAAGTAGGAACTACTTGAAATTGATCGTCTGCAGCCCTTACCTGAATTACAGATAACACACAATAATACAGCCATCACAATTAACACCGGTTATCAGACAGATTCTACACATACCCAAAGTGCACGGGGCTATCACAAAATTATTCCCAAGATTGCAGGTTCGAAACCTTATGAGATCTACACAGGGCCATAAATTGTGTGTCTGTGTGTGTGTGTGTGTGTGAGTGTGTGTACTCTGAATGTCGGTCCCCCCCCCCCCTATCAATTCGAACACGGTGAAACCGAATTGAACGAAATTTGGTACAAAGGTAGCACTCGCAAAAGGCAACTCAGTGTCATGTTTTATATCGTCGCCATCTTGACGGATACGTAATGGCGGCCACCCAAATGTTAAAAGCTTAAATCAAATTACGACCAACCTAATCATCCGATCTCAACCAAATTTTTCAACAACATACCTTTTTGTGGGAAGCATCTTTTGAATGAACTACAAGGTCATCATCCCAATAGTTTGCAGATAGCGGCCATGTATGTGTGCAAATCGATTCACCATATCACTTCAAACACGATGAAACCAAATTGAATGGCATTTTGTACAGAGGTAGCACTAGTAAAGGGCATCTCATATTCATGTTTAATATCCGTATAACACGTATTTCAACAAGCTACTACAACCAACATTCAATAATACTCCTTGAAAAGGACAAAGAGTTACAACAATACCCATGCATTTAGGAGAAAGTAGGTTATATGTTCTTTACTGAACGTCTTGTTATAAAATCGCATTTTGTGTTAAATATCGTATGTATTATTTCTTTCAGGTCAGGCTGTAAAAATACTTGTATTTCCGCGTAATATAATCGGGAAAATGTGACTTGACAGAATGGAAAGTTTTCTTTAATCGAACTAGGCACCACTGAAAACTCGTTTACAAATATCTGCACTTTGTAATGAGGGTATTAAAAGAAAGTAGCACCTCTGCTAAAGAATTAGGATATTTGTCACTTGTAAGACCTATTCTGGTATACGTCTCGGCGGTTTGGGACCCATATCAAGTAGGGCTCATCAATGAGATGGAAATGGTACAAAGAAAGGCCGCTAGATTTGTGCTCAGTGACTTAAATCCCAGGAGCAGTGAGACCCGTACGTTAAAGAAACTTGGGTAGGAATCACTTGAGGCTAGGAGGATGAAATCTAGACTCTGCGCTATGTATAACACGTATAAAAATCAACCAGTGTGAGGCGAGCTTAGCAAACTTATGGGAAAGGCCACTTACATGAGTAGGGGTGATCATTCTTTCAAATTTAATGGCCGACGTCAGCGCACAAATGATGGTAAATATTTTTTCGTGAACCGTGCCGTTAACTGGAATTCTCTCCCCAAACATATACAGTAGGTGTGTTTAAGAAAATACTGAATATTTTTGTAAAAACTCCAGTTTAATTGTTATGTTTAATTGTTTATTTGCTATGTATACAGAATTTGCCACTGGGGAAAACACTACCAATTGCAAATAAATAACATAAATGAATGAATGAATTAATTAATTCGTTTGACTCTGTAGGCCATGCATCCCTTAACGCAATCAAACTGAGCTGGAACCGAGCCCACAAACGTGGGCTTTGAAGGCCAGCGCCTAACCAAATGAACCACGTGGCTCACGAAAAAAAATCGATAGGATGGGCGTTTCCAGAATATGAATACCTGCTACAGACAGATACACAGTTGAGTAACTATAATGTATAAAAGACCTTTGAAGGATACTACAAACTCTAAAAGAAGCAGCACCGTCGAATAGAGGCTGCCTTTGAATTTTTTCTCCCTTTTCACTCGAGTTGTTCCATTGCAAAAACGTTTTCTTCTTTTACTGCTATCCATAGAGACAGGAATCGTTGAAAGCAAACGTTGGCAATGTTAATGAAACGCTTTCTAACGAGCCAAGTGTACATTATCGGTGATCAATAGAATGGAGGACACAACCATTTCGGGCGGCCATTAACCAGACAGATAGTGCGGTCTGTGCAAGCCTAAGTGTGGTCTTCTTCCACAAATTTCCATATTCGCTCCAAGCAAGGTGGCGTCTTATTTCAAGTCCTCAATTCAATAACTCACACGATGCCAGACACCACAGACACACAGCTTGTCAGGTTTTTCAGCACACATCCAAGTACACGGGGCTAAGTAAGCAGGTTTCTAAATGAATTAGTAAACATTTTAAAGGATTTTTTTCTGTATCCTTTGCAGGGTCGCCTCCGTAGCGTAGCGGTCAGCATGGTTAGCTACCGCCCCGGAGGTCCTGGGTTCGATTCCCGGCTCTGCCATGAAATTTGAAAAGTGGTACGAGGACTGGAACGGGGTCTACTCAGCCTCGGGTGGCCCAAATGAGTAGAGGGGGTTCGATTCCCCCTCAGCCATCTTCGAAGTGGTTTTCCGTGGTTTCCCACTTCGTCTTCGGACAAATGCCGGGATGGTACCTTCTTCAAGGCCGCCTCCTTCCCTATCCATCCTAACCATCCCTTACCTTCCCTCATGAGGCCCCTGTTCGCTTTGCAGGTGAGGCCGCCTGGGCGAGGTGCCAATCCCACCTCACCAGTTGTATCCTTCCGATTCGATGTTCCCAGCTCTAGGACACTGCCCGTAGAGGCGGTAGTGGTGAGTTCCCTCGCTGAGTCCGTGGGTTCCACCGACCTGGAGGGTAAACGACTAAAAAAAAAAAAAATCCTTTGCAGGGTTTGAGTGTAGTGTGGGCGAATCTCAAACAAAAGGTATACAGAAACAATCTATGTACACAGGAGGCTTACAAGGGGAGGATACGATGCATGGGTCATCGATTCGAACCATCTTTAGTACACTTGTAGGGCATAACCAGGCGTAAACCAGGTGCAAGTAGTAAGGTGCGCTTCTCAGCCGTTTCCGAGTAATTAATTAATTGCAATTACAGTGCGGTACCGGGTGAGTTAGCCGTGGTGGTTACGGCATGACTGATGGCAGTCGCTCACATCCGGGAGGCGAGGAGGTTCGAATCCCCCCGCCGGCAACCTTGAAGATGGTCTTCTGTGGTTTCCCATCTTCCTTCCAGGCAAATGCCGGGGTTGGTCCCTAACTATAGGCCACAGCCGCTACCTTCCAACTCCTCGTCCTTAACTTCCAACTTTCCTTCCCAACGGTACGTGTAGCTCACCCATTGGGTGTCCGTCTCGAAGCAGCTACAAAACTGGCGAGCCGAGCATGTCCTCGGACACTCCCGGCACTAAAAGCCATACGCAAAAAAAAAAAAAAAACAGTGCGGTGTCTATGTGTGTTGCACGCTAGCAAGAAGCCAACGAGCACGTGGTGCAGCGGTAAGAGCACTACTTCGTAAGCGCGGGATCGCTGGATCGAATCCCACCGGTGAGCTTTTGCAGTGTTGTGTTTTTTTTATATATATAAACATTGACAATCGTACAACTCGAGGTGTCATGAAAAATGTTTATTTTGCAGTCAATTGTAATAGCGTGTTATGTGAGCGGGAAACGCGAATCTGAAATCATCGAATGGGGGTTAACGTTTGTGACATTACATAATGTACAGTATCGACATTGCAAATACATTGGTATTATACACGGTCAGGTGTATTCTATTATATGTATAAGTTTACTGTATACATTGAAGACCCAGAATGTTCCGTTCATTGCACGTCTGTGAACCATCAGACCACCCCGTACCCCGCAAGCAGTGACTCATGCTATGGGTATTGGTTGGAAATTGCCAATGGTTACAAAAAAAAAAAAAATGAAACACAACACACAGTAAAGGCTCACCAGTGGGATTTGATCCAGCGACACCGCGCTTACGAAGAAGGGCTCTTACCGCTGCACCACCCGCTCGTTGGCTTACTGCCAGCGTACAATGCACATAGAAGCCGCATTGTAATTGCAATTAATGAATGTCTCGGAAACGGCTGAGAAGCGCACCTTACTACCTACACCTGGTATACACCTGGTCATGCCCTACACGTGTACTAAGGATGGTTCGAATCGGTGATCCATGCATCGTATCATTCCCTTGTTAGCGCCTTCGGTTGCTTAGTTGATAGCATGCTGAGCTTGTATGCCAAGGATCGTGGGTTCAAACTCGGCCGAAGATGTCGGATTTTTAATAGCGTAAAAAATCGTTCGTATGCTTTCCTTCGGAGGGGAAGTAGAGCCGATGGTCCCATGTCATAGATTTGTGGCATGATAAAGAACCTTCCACTAATTACACCTGTGTGAAGCTAAATTATAGGTTATATATGACTAATGCTCTTAGGTTCAAACGTTCGTCGCCATGAGCCGACTGCAGTGGCATCTAGTAGCAACGTTCAGAACTAGTTGGTCGTTGACGGTGGCGTTTGGTAGCAAGAGTTGGAACTACTTGAAAATCGAATGTTTGCAGTCCTTACTTGAATTAGAAACAGATAACACACAGTAATACAGTCATCACAATTAACACCGGTTATCAGACAGATTCTACACACACCCAAAGTACACGGGGTTACATGACCGCGTTGTCGCAGCCCCTAAACTGAGGAACCAACCTACCAACCAACTCTGGAGGCTCTCAAGAACAAAATAACTTCTCTGATACGAAATATCAGTGACGATGGATTACGGCGTGTGTACCAAAACCTGTCGTCTCCGTAGCGTAGCGGTCAGCATGGTTAGCTGCCGCCCCGGAGGTCCTGGGTTCGATTCCCGACTCTGCCACGAAATTTGAAAAGTGGTATGAGGATTGGAACGGGGTCTACTCAGCCTCGGGTGGTCCAAATGAGTAGAGGGGGTTCGATTCCCACCTCAGCCATCCTCGAAGTGGTTTTCCGAGGTTTCCCACTTCGTCTTCGGGCAAATGCCTGGATGGTACTGTACCCGTAATCCACGTGGTCTTACCTGTTGAAATCCGATGGAAAAGCTGGATCGTAGATTCTGGAAGTTCCCGGCTGAAATAACCCCTAAAAGTCTACCAACTAGGATCAACCAGGGATTAGGATACGTCGATATTAAAGACTGCGATACGAAGATGCCAGTGGTGTATATATTACAATGAAACGAAGCTCTTAAAAGAACTCGAACAAGAGACTCTAAAAGAAAACGAAAGTATCTCGGGCGTTAATTTTAAGCAAACTCAAGAAAAAACCACCCACTGGTCCTCCTAACGCACTCCCTTTTCTAATAGAAAACACCAGTCGTTCAAAGATTTTAAAAAAAATTAAATTCAGTTTATTAACTGGCAAATGGTGTATGTCTGTCAATTAGACAAAAATGAAGAAAGTTTCTCTAAATCAAATGACGAAAATAGTTTCAATAAACGCCTATAATAAGGCCCCATCTTACTGCTCTAAATCGCAGTATTTAAATATCTCATTCATTGAACACATTACATGAAAAATACAATATTAAATCATGCACTGATGCTATACCCGTATTAAAAATTTATACATATCTTACATTTCATATACAGATTATATCCTTAGTTAGGATTTTGTTATTATCGCTGCCCATTTCCATTTAATTCGACAAGTATATCTCAAGGTTATAATTCTCTTAATTTGTTGCATTCAACGATCAATTAAGATAATCGAATAGTGTTACAAGTTAGAAAATAGTTTATTAACTATCCAGATGCTTCAATGAATGCAGTATATTTTTGTTAAAATCACTGAAATATCAAATGTATTATATTGCATGAATTAATTAAAGTTATTCGAAAAGTGGCTGTGTCACTTAAATATGTGTGTCACGATATAAGCAATCCATCTCCGGCAAATCTTAATAGGCAAGAATAACAACGTAGGGTTACTTGAATTAATACTGGCATTTAAGAGAAACATTCGTGATTCCAATTCACGTTCACAACAACTTCCTATTCAAATTAGTGATAGTTCAAAAGCTAATTTCACTCTTACAAAACGAAATGACTACGTTGATGTCTTCACATAAGACTTCGAGTACATTATACAATATTAATGTTGACCATCCAATGATGTCAAATATTCCCTTCATTAGCACAATAAATTCGTATTCATTAAATTGCAATACATTAATTCAGCTTTCCAAAGCTGTCAAGAATTTTTCCCAAACGTAATTAAACTCAAAACCTTTCAATAATTACTCTGAAGATATCACGCCTTATCGTAGACGAATATAGAAGTGTCATAGAGTACCTCTTTCCCAACTTCACTCAACAAGTTGCAACAATTTATTAGATAAGTTGTATTATCTACTTCCATAAATTATCGTCATTTAAGTCTATGACAAATTCTGTTATACTTGTTTGAACTGTTAATTTAGTTCACTATTCCAATATATATATAATTATTTCCATAATAACTTATATATAAAACAATCGTAGATAGACACTAGTAAAATAGTCGGTTCAGTTTCGCCTATCCAAACTCGAAAAACGGCTTAACTACTCAGAAGAAAACACGTGAGATTTACACCATGGAAAGGAGTCTATTATCGTATCAATAGATACACGCAAACCATTAAATCAAACGACGATCCAGCCAAGAGCCTACCAAAATCGAATTAAAATAACACAAGCTGAAGACTGAACGAACTAAAGTTTCAGTTAAAAAAAATCTCTAATCTAAAAGAAATATGAAAGTAGGCTACAAATGCCTCGACAATCAATTCACAATTGTTCTCGCTGGACGATTTCTACGATTCCATACCCATGGAAAATAATGATGAAAATGAACTATCATTTCTAAAAGAAAGAAATGTCTACTATAATGTCATAAGTCCAAACGAAGAGTATCACTGAAATATTTTTGGAATAGTTCAAGTGCACGTGTGTGTGGCCATCTTCTTCCTAATCGCTATTCTTATACAAAAATATCGTCGTCTTGGCCCTAATTATGCTGCAGATGTCTTCCCAACAAAATTCAATGCTTGGTTTTATTTCCAAAATTTTCAACAACAACAAAAACACAAGTAATGCTCTAAATAGCATTACGTTTACTGTTAACTACACAATAAATTACACTCTCCGACATAAATGATACAAGGAACCAAATCTAGTCTTCGAATGAATTTCATACTATTTAATAAAATATTGGTGAAAAGTTACGAATTAAAAGTGACAAAGTCTACTGTCTACAAGAAAGAAAAGTTTTCCAGCTACCTTGGGCGATGTTCCGGTTGAGATTGAAGAAAGTAAAGGAATATACATTCCTTTCAGGAACTGGATCCTCATCCCTGAGTAGTCCATGGCTGGAGCTGTAAGTCGTCGAACCAACTTCCTCCTAACTCGAAAACCACTGTCTACGAAACGGAGTTCCTACATATTACTTGTACAAGGCTCCCTCGACGTTATCAGTAAAGTAGTTTCGTTCATTTGGAGTTGTTCCTTCATTCTCATGTACTTCAAAACCACTGGATCAGAAAGAACGCCTACAATCGTTTCTTTTTCTTCATTGTAGTATTTATAAGGTTGTCATTCCAAATGATCAATCCTGCCTCTGCATTGCATTCCTGTACTATCTGCTTAGCCCAACATTGCTACAGCAGCTAGATTCTCACAATAAAGTCCAGTCGTATTGTTCTTGATAATACTAATGCTTTCCTGCATTTCAACCATATATGTAGTAGATTTCCTCATCGTGGAGTTTGTACTGACAAGTCCATGCAATAACTAAGCTCACTCGCATATATCTATTTTCTGGGTTATGCCAAACACGCTAGAAATACGAACAACCGCATGTTGCTATGAAGCTCCGCGCCGTGATTAGAGTACACTCGTGCGACTGCGTGTTTAACGAAACTTTTCTTACAGGGACGATAGCACGTTCACTCCGTGTGTCACAAAACTCAAGTGTCTGTGATTTCAGAACTGCTCGCAGACACGCCACAGCTGGCAGTCTACCCATGATACATCTCTCCTTGTATCGAGGTTGACAATCGAACTCTGTCGATTATCATCTTATATATGCATCAGACAGTTGTAGAAATAAGTTAGTGAGCATGTCCTGTCCACGTGTTCAAGAGCATGGCGGGATTGCCTATCTATCTCCTAAGTGAATGACGAGTGTATTGCTCCTCAAGCCTGCTGCCAAATTAATGCCAAACAATAATTTCAAAATACGTCTCGCTGTCGTATCAGGGTTCAAGTATACAGCAAAATACTGGCTCAGTACCTACTGTAAGGCCACGGCCGCCTCCTTCCCTTTTTCTCGCCAAACCGTCCCACTCTTCCATCCCTTCCCATCCCTCTCTTCCATCGCTTCCCATCCCTCATGAGGCCCCTGTTCGCTTTGCAGGTGAGGCCGCCTGGGCGAAGTGCTGATCACACCTCCCCAGTTGTATCCATCCTGACCAGATATGCCAGGCTCCAGGACACTGCCCATAGAGGCGGTAGTGGTGAGTTCCCTTGCGGAGTCCGTGGGAACCACCAACCTAGAGGGTAAATCGACTAAATAAAATCAAAAAATAAAACCAAAACCTCATACAGGGTACGTTGGTGTAATGAAGGACTGCATTTCCAGCTACTGCTCTGAAATTCATGTAAGTAATGATGATTATATACGTTAAAAAGTTGAAATGCGTTTAACTAGTTCGGCGCTACGCTGCTGCTAGCGCCTTGCTCGACTGGTGGCTAGCCCAAGTGTGCCTGCCGTCACACGGTGCCTGCAAGGTTCCGTTCTATAGATAAGGCTGTCACTTTACAAGATTATACAATGTAAGAAAGAAATGGGACCTCTTTAACGGGGCCTCCAATCCTTAAAGTAAACTATATGCGATGTTTCCATTTACACATTCCCGTCCCATTTCCGTCCCTTTTCCAAAATCAATCCTACAAAAAGAATCCAGCAACCGAGTGGAAAGATGTTACTCACCAAAAACGCGTATCAGTCGCCTCCGTAGCGTAGCGGTCAGCATGGTTAGCTGCCTCGGGTGGCCCAAATGAGTAGAGGGGGTTCGATTCCCACCGCAGCCATCCTCGAAGTGGTTTTCCGTGGTTTCCCACTTCGTCTTCGGGTAAATGCCGGGATGGTTCCTACTGTACGGCCACGGCCCCACTTCCTTGCCTATCCCTCCCACTCTTCCCATCCCTTCATCAGGCCCCCTGTTCGCTTTGCAGGTGAGGCCGCATGGGCGTAGTGCTGGTCACACACCCCAGTTGTATCCCTGACTCAGAGTCTCAAGCTCCAGGACACTACCCTCAATGGCGGTAGAGGTGGGATCCCTCGTTTAGTCCGTGGGAAAAGCCAACCCTGGAGGATCAAGCGATAGCGAAAAAAAAAGCGAAAAAACGCTTATCACGTAACAATAAAACTGAGCAACAAGTAATTTCTCGATTGTCACAAGAGAGAGAAAGAAAGACTTCACAAAGACAAAGGGATTCGTCCCCACACGTTCCTTTGACACAGGGAAGAAATGTTCATGGTTTGTGGTCCGATAAAGAGAATTTTGCTATGAATTATGATTCCTCCATAAATTGTATAAATGATGCTTCAGTTTCCGGGCGAAGCCGGGGTGGGTTGCTAGTAACTTTATAAATGAATGACTCATGTTCAGAGAATGGTGCCAATTGTTCGGCATTATGTAGCCATATTATCCAGCCCCAGGCTATTAGCCACGGCCTGACTAATAGCGTCATGGATTATACACGAGCGTTCAAGCCGTGTTCGAGGGTTAACACGAGCCATTGCACACAGTCAATACACCACCACGGTATTGTGATTGGTTATTAGACCAGGTAATAAGCGATGGTCGGTTAATTAATGAATTTGAAACTAATCGAAATTATTCATTTGATTAATCGACCAACAAAATAAACGATTAATTGGCTAACAGGAGAATCGATTAATTGATAATAATAATAATAATAATAATAATATAACTAAGAAACACTTAAGTTAATGATACGCCAAATCAATACTAACAGTCGCCTCCGTAGCGTAGCGGTCAGCATGGTTAGCTGCCGCCCCGGAGGTCCTGAGTTCGATTCCCGGCTCTGCCACGAAATTTGAAAAGTGGTATGAGGACTGGAACGGGGTCTACTCAGCCTCGGGTGGTCCAAATGAGTAGAGGAGGTTCGATTCCACCTCAGCCATCCTCGAAGTGGTTTTCCGTGGGTTCGCACTTCGTCTTCGGGCAAATGCCGGGATGGTCCCTACTGTATGGCCACGGCCGCCTCCTTGCCCCTTCCATGCCTATCCGTCCCAATCTTCCCCTCCCTTCCCATCCCTCATGAGGCCCCTGTTCGCTTTGCAGGTGAGGCCACCTGGGCAAAGTGCTGATCACACCTCCCCAGTTGTATCCACCCCTACCAGATGTTCCAAGCTCCAGGACACTACCCTTAGCGGCGGTAGTGGTGAGTTCCCTCACTGAGTCCGTGGGAACCACCAACCTACAGGGTAAATCGACTAAATTTTTTTTTAATCACTACTAACAGAAACACACTTAAATGTCTACAATTTATAGATTATTTGCAGTGTCCATGTTTCGAAACAACAATGGTTTCTTCTTCAGCAAAATTAAGACAAAAAATACTTATTCTAAGGAAAAAAACTTAAATTAAAAATGGATATCCTTACAATACGTTTTAAAAGAATAATTTGGAAAAAACATTTATAAATCCTTAAAATTATCTATGAACATTTAGGCAATTATATGGTTAATCTTCTGAAAAATATCTTTTAAAAATATTGTAAATATTCCTCTTCTGAAAAAAATATGGTTCGCTGAACATAAACAGTGTCTTAAAAATAAACTAATTAAGCTTTAAAGTACTGTACCACGGAATTGAAATAACACATGTTTCGAAACATGTACACTTCAAATAATCTATAAATTGTAGACATTTAAGTGTGTTATTATAAGTATTTATTTGGCGTATAATTAACTTAAGTGTTTCTTAGTTATTCTGTCAATACGGATCCAAACTATTTGCTATTATGGCAAATATTTTTGCTTATAATAATAATAATAATAATAATAATAATAATAATAATAATAATAATGTGACAAGGCGAGTCAGTGCCGCCATAAGCACTAGCCAACAGCGTCTGTACTCCATGTTAGGGGCGGCTGTGAAAGGCGTCTGTACCCCATGTTAGGGGCGGCCTAAATGAAATCCTGGCAGTAGGTATAAAACGCAACCCATTGATAATGGAGAAAATGTCAAAGAATAATGAGCCTCGGAAAAGGACGCTACCCGAGGTGCGTCGGGGCACGTTTGGAGCTGGTGCTGAACGTGACAGCAGGCGAACCACCAGTGACATGATGCTGAACAGGCGGGCACATGTCGGGTCACCCGAAAATTCTACAGCCGACAACGCAGATAGGAGAACCCAACAGCCGTCATCTCCCCCTGTCGAAAGTGTTTCAAACATTCAACTGACCACTAAGGCAGGCAAACTGAGGCAGCGCTTAAAATGGACTGATGAGATGAACAAATTCATAATGCGCTCCTACTTTATTGTTACAAACTTAGAGAGAGACCTCACAACATATAGGAAAGATTTGCACAAGTTGTTTGTGGAGAATTTTCCTGACTACTCTTTCGTTACAGAACAAAGAATTGCAGACCAAAGACGTGTAATAGTGAGGAACAATAGACTTCCTGCAATAATGATTCAAAGTCTTAAAGAGGAAGCAGCAAAAATTCTAGCTTCAGAATCCATCAATGAAAGCAGATCCACATTATTGATTCAAGCTGTTCAGGAAGTAACCTGCAGAAATGACACAGGGGAAGAGGGAATTATTGAACCAACTATCCCTACTAATATCTCGAGTTCTGATGAAACAAGTTCTATTGAACATGTGTTTAAAGAGGCAATGACAGAATTTATGGGCCTTAAAGTCGACTATCGACCAAAGCTGCCCAAACTCCTAGAAACAGCAAAGAGTAAATCTCTTGTCAGTATGACAAATAACATCCTAAAACAGTATGTGGAAACATCCGATAATCTAGAAGAAACAAACTCTCTTGTATATTGCGCAGCAGTAACTGTGATAAGGCTGAACAACCAGAAACTAATACCTTTGTCTGGAAGCTCTCGTGGAAAAGGTGCAGATGCAGAATACATTCCACCCTGGCAGCGTCGATTAGAAAATGACATCAAGGAACTGAGGAAAACCATAGGCCAACTAACAGCATATTTAAACAATAAAACTAAACCCAAAACCAATCGAAAGCTGAGAAATATATTCAGAAAAATCAACAGCCATATAAAGGAATATGATCACACAGAAAAAATCAAGGAATACATTGACAACCAAAAGCTAAAATTATGCGCAAAAGCAGCGAGACTCAGGAGGTACAAGGAATCACGAGCGAGGAAAACACAAAACAAACTTTTCTCCAACAATGAAGGTCAGTTCTACAGAATGATCAAACGAAACAAACAATCCATGACAAAAGCAGAACCTCCTAGCACGCAAGAAACGGAAGATTTTTGGAGAAGTGTATGGGCTGCAAAGTCACCGCACAATGAAAATGCAAATTGGATCAACGAAGAACGAAATAGCAATAATGTATATGAAGAAATGGATTTTGATACCATTGAAGAACGGCATGTGTATGATGCTATAAGGAGAACTCAGAATTGGAAAGCGCCGGGCACAGATAAAATTCACAATTATTGGTACAAACATTTCACGTGCGTGCACCAGAAGATAGCCCAGCAATTTACTTACCTCATCCATCATCCTGAGGAATGTCCTGATACTGCTGGAATTACGTATCTAATCTCAAAAGAAAGTGGAAATACTAAAGACCCATCAAACTACAGACCTATCACCTGTCTCCAAACACTTTACAAACTATTTACGTCCATAATTGCGGACGAAATATACAAGTTTCTCGACAAACATAACATTTTGGCTGAGGAACAGAAAGGATGCAAGAAGCTGTCGCAAGGATGCAAAGAACAGATAGTTATTGATTCTGTGATAACACAACAGGCGATACATAATCAAAGGAATCTATATACGGCATACATAGATTACCAGAAAGCATTTGATTCAGTCCCGCATTCATGGCTGAAAGAAATCCTCCATATGTATAAGATTAACCCTGCTGTAATTCACTTCCTGGAGGTCACGATGGATAATTGGAAAACAGTACTGTATACTAAGACAGACAATGAATGTGTCACATCTGACACAATAAAAATTGAGCGTGGTATCTATCAAGGAGACTCGCTAAGCCCATTATGGTTTTGCTTAGCCATCAATCCTCTCTCTAAAATTCTAAAATCCACCGGTTTCGGATTTGACATCAAATACTACAATAGGAAATACAGAATATCCCATCTCCTTTATATGGATGACCTCAAAGTATATGCACACAGTGAGACTCAAATGAATGCCATGCTAAATATAATAGATTCATATTCATCCGATGTCCGAATGACGCTGGGAGTGAAGAAATGCAAGCGTCTGACAATTGAAAGAGGTAAATATGCAACTTCTGAACCACATGAGCTACGCAAAGGATCTCTAATTGAAGGAATGACTGAAATAGAAACCTACAAATATCTGGGATTTGCTCAAAATACAACTTTGGATCATAAAAGTATCAAAGATGAACTAATTGGAAAATATACCACAAGACTACATCAAGTGCTGCGAACCAGTCTATGTGCAAAGAACAAAATTAAAGCTATCAACACATACGCTATACCAACCCTAGTATATTCATTTGGTATTCTGAAATGGTCAGCAACAGAAATGGAAAGCCTGCAGAGAAAAACAAGGACCCTTCTCACTACTTACCGTTTACACCATCCAAACGCCTGTATGGGCACTACGAAAGATGGGAGGTCGAGGAGTACTGGATTTACAAATTTTGCTCCAGAACCAAATTAAAACCCTTAGAAGATATTTCTATCAAAGAAAGGAAAACAGCATTCTCCATAAAGCCATTGTACTTGCTGATAAACACACAGTATTGAACCTTCGTACATCCTCTGATGATCATATCAGCCAGCCACTACACTTACATGAAAAAGAAAAGGCATGGGGAGAAAAGACCCTCCATGGAAAATACTACAGCAACCTATCCCAACAGAGTATTGATAAAAACGCATCGTGTATGTGGTTACAAAGTGGTCGACTGTTTGGAGAAACAGAGGGATTTGCAATTGCCATCCAAGATCAAGTCATTGCTACAAAAAATTACAAGAAATACATCATCAAAGATACCAGTGTAATTTCAGACAAATGCAGGCGATGCGCCATTCATCTCGAGACCATTGACCATGTCACTGCAGGTTGCCCAATACTAGCATCAGTTGAATATACAAAGCGGCACAATCAGGTTGCAGGCATCATTCATCAAGCACTCGCACAGAAATATAAATTAACTGAGGAGTATATCCCTTACTACAAGTATCATCCACCATCCCTCCTCGAAAATGAACTGTGTAAAATATACTGGGACACTGGTATTGTGACAGATAAAACAATAGATCACAATCGACCAGACATCATAGTAGTAAATAAGGCTGATGGCACTACATTTATAATAGACATAGCAGTCCCCAACGACACCAACATCGAACGTAAACACAATGAAAAAATCTCCAAGTATAGACAGCTTGCAGAGGAAATCAAGAGGATATGGAAGATGAACTGCGTCCGGATAGTGCCTGTGATCTTGTCAGTCAACGGCCTCATACCTCACACACTCCACAAGAGTCTGAAAGAATTGGATCTTCCGCCGACCATCTACAAGAGTATGCAGCATTCGGTCCTATTGTCCACATGCAATATTGTGCTATCCTTCCTTGCTAATGAATGAGTGATTATGAACTCTTATATTTTGTATATACATGATGTGTATTATAGTTTGTATTATAGTTTTTATGTATTGTTGTAAAGCACTTGGTTTAACCCGTGCTTTAGAGTAACCCATGTTTGTAATGGTGAATTGAATAAATAATAATAATAATAATAATAATAATAATAATAATAATAATAATAATATAGTATGGCCTCGGGTGCCGGGTGCCAGCTATGTAATTTGACACCCAGAGGGTAGCTTGCATGTCGAATTTCGTTGTTCCTTGAATCACTGTGAAAGTCAATGAGGTTAGATATCTAAGCTCCTTGAACACTGTAGCGCTTTTTAGTAGAAAAATGAGGAACTTTGTGTTGGCGAAAACTCCCGAGATTAATTTTGCCATTATGAACGCGGCCTGCTGAATTCGAATGGGTTTTTTGACATGCCAACATCGTATGACATGCATGTCGTATTTTTGCCACCTTTAAAAAATCACTAACCACCGCCAGGAGCGAACCTGCAATCTCAGGGTTAGTAGACCGACACGCTAACCACTCACCCACCGTGGCAAGCTGATTAATTGATTAGTAGACACGAGATAAGAAAATAAGTTTAAATGAGAGGTCATCGCTTAAGTTGAGATACGCTCATTTTCGGAATGATATATAGAAATGTATAAAAGTTACCTTTTACCTAAATATACAAAGTATCCTTCCTTTTTTATGTTAACAATAAGCAGAGTTTATTTATTTATCGTATGGCTTTTTGTGCCGGGAGTGTCCGAGGACAGCGAGAGGCTGTAGCTGCTTCAAGTGGACACCCATGGGGTGAGCTACAAGTTCCGTTCAATTTCAAGTAGTTCCAACTTTCGCTGCCAGATGTCACTGACACCTAGTGTTGAACGTTCGAACTATGAAAGAGTGTTTCAACGAAATCTAACCTAGAAATTTAGCTTCACACAAGTTTAGTTAGTGGAAGGATCTTTCACATGCCACACATCTCTGACAAGGGACCGCCGGCTTTACTTCCCCTCCGTAGGAAGGCATAGGCTACTGAAGTATTTTAACCACTGTTTGAACCACGCCAATGCATTGGCATTATCCTGTCTTTGGATAAATCAATGTGTTTAAGTTTCGTGATTAACTGGATCCATGATAAATGTTCTTTGAACAGTCAGCTGACTTCCCACACATGTTATCGTTTGAAACCGTGTTTGTTTGTAGAAACTGATCGCACACGAAACCTATTTGAGAGAATCACTATAAACTTGGAACATTTATACAAAATTCCAAAGAATTAACATATAATAAGATACGAGCCTTACAGTAGTCTCATATGATGTGTTGCTGGGACTGGGGTTCGAACCTGAGACATCATGAATCGCGGACCAAGACGCTATCGACGCAGGCATTACAACCACAGAAATTTAGAGTACAAGACAGTTACTTATTTTCACGTGCCGGTAATATTATGGAAGTATTTTTTTATTTTCCATTAATATTTTGCTATTTTTCGATAATGTTCCTGGGTGGAATTGAGTTTTAAATTAGTTATGAATATGTCTACTTGACAGTAAAGGTAATTCCTATAGTGGTCCATGAAAGGCTAGGCCAGTTCCCGTAAAAAAACGTCGATATATATTATATTGATCACTGCATTATCGCAATGTGGGTTAATATCTGAATAGCCATTGTGCAGAAACATAATACCGGCTTTGCCGACTAGTTACAATGTTTCATATTAAAGCATATCATCATTTAAATACTGATACGAATACTTTGAACATGTGGTTTGTGTTTCAATCAGTTGACACCAGAGTTCGCATGAGCGTTTACCGTTCAGTATGAAAGTGTTGAGCAAAGTTACTCGGGGAGTGGATGCCCATCACTTTTATCCAGGGATTGAAAAACAGACTCTTAATAAATCATAATTGTTTTCAGCAAATATGATATAATGAATATTTTTACACCAAAGAACGACAACTTGAAGATGATTTATTGTAGGAATATCTGCATTGGCGCCCTGAAACCTTGAAGTAATCTCTATGTGATATACATTCTACATGGCCGGCAGTGCGTCATGGTACGAATCTCCGACACCGCGCGCTCATTGTTTCCTCTTACCACTGGCAGCTGGATCGCATCACTCCTGGCGATCCAGCTGGCAGTGCGTCTTACACACTTCCGTCCGATCCACTTCCGTTCCATTTTTCAAAATCACTCCCACAACAATAACCAGCAACCGAGTGGAAAGATGTTACACATCAAAAGAAAAATCGGATAACCTATTTACTTTAGAATATCTGTTATATCCGTTATGAAAGAAGATCGTTACCAATAGCTACATAATTAATTTCTATACATTTATACATAGTGTAAAACAAAGGGACTGATTCTTGGATGTTACGGGTAACCGCGAGCAAAGGATTTATCGAGGAATGTTTATGTAGAAAAACATTGGTTGGTTCCTGAGTTTAGGGGCTGCGACAACGCGGTCATGTAGCCCCGTGTACTTTGGGTGTGTGTAGAACCTGTCTGATAACCGGTGTTAATTGTGATGACTGTATTAGTGTGTGTAACTGTTTTAATTCAAGTAAGGACTGCAGACATTCAATTTTTCCAAGTAGTTCCTACTTTTGCCGCCAAACACCACCGTCAACGACCAACAAGTTCAGAACTTAGTTACCAGATGCCACCGCAGTCGGCTCCTGACGACGAACGTAGGAACCTAAGAACGTTAGTCAAATGTTTAACCTACATATAATTTAGCTTCACACAGGTGTAATTAGTGGATGGTTCTTTATCATGCCATAAATCTATGACATGGGACCGCCGGCTTTACTTCCCCTCCGAAGGAAGGCATACTGAGGGATTTTTAACACTCTTAAAAATCCGACGACTTTAGCCGGGTTTGAACCCGTGATCTTGGGCATAGAAGCTCAGCATGCTACCAACTACGCCACCGAAGCCGCCAGAAAAACATTCATTTATAACCAAAGGAAACCAAGCAGGATTGATTTCAGTGAATCGGGTCGAATAAAAACCTGCCGTCCCTGCGTCTTTTAAACTTACGCTGGGTAAACCGTTTAAGATACCGGGCGAAGCCGGGTCGGGTTGCTAGTTATTCTAATAATATGCCCACGCCTGTACATTTAATTTTGCAGGACACAAACCCAACCCTAATATTTCCAATTCTGCACAGTACTAATGTGACCAGCCAAACACAGGTTATCAGATGAATCCAATATACACACAAGTAGACAGCCTGGACTTATAGGTCCTTGGGATGCTATCGTCCCACCGTGTATTTATAGAACGGTGTTAGGGAGAGAATCTTCCCACCCCTTTCAATCTAAGCAGTTCCACATACATCCACAAGCTAGATGCACAGAAATATTGAAAACCTATTATTTTGATGTATACTGTCATCAGAAACCTAAGGTGGGAAGAATATATCCCAGTGGTCTCCACAGTGCACGTGCTCGCCAGTTCGGTTGTGTTGAGTGAAAGAAATGCATTGTTTTACAGAAGAAGGTGTTTTTATTGAAGACTAGCAGAAGTACACATTCTTCGAACGGTCTTCGATATTAATAAACAGATGTTACCAATTGATCTACTGTTGCAATGTTTAGGGGCTTGGAACCTGTTTGTTGGCAAAGAAAAATGATTAGCTAAAATGTGCTCTCAAACTAAATTTACCTAACGTGTTCTTCTTGGCGTGAAAATAAAACTCATCAATGTTAGACGAATCGCAATACACGTCACATACGAACTGACCTTAACCGTTGTGTCAAGTGCCCAACTACAGGAAGGCCCCTTTTATAAATTATAAAGGCTTGTGGTGCATGAAAATTCAGTTTTCTATAGCCTCCAATGGCCCAAATTCCTAAAATCAGCAAAAAACAGTCTACTATTTCAACAGGAATTTTTGAAAATAATGTTGCTGTTTGGAGATATAATAGACCTTCTGTACGACATATCGCACGTGTAAGTCGTGTAAAAAAATCTAGGGTACTCCTTGAACCCCTTAAGCGCATTGATGAATTTTACAGTTTTAGTTGGTTCCGTGATAACCTTATAGCCATTTGCAACCTTTCACAGAATTGTAATAAATGGAGTGGCATTACTTATTCCAGAAATAGATGGATAGTTGGATGCCACCTCTTGAGATACTTTTGTCATGGTTAGTGGCTTGCATTCCTTCTTTAGTTTATTAAATGAAATTAGTTTTCTGGGAATATCGAAGAAACTGTTGGGTTTAGAGTCTTAAAATATAGTTTTCTGGGACCCTTTACGGCTCTTGAGGGGCCCCGAGTTTTGTTTCTGACACCAAGGGTTTGAAAATGAGTTTGTCTCGTCGTTGTACGCCATAATAATGATAATAATTAAAATAATAATAATAATAATAATATAACAATATAGGGATAGGGATATAATAGACATTCCGTACTGCCCCCGTAATTGAATTATATAGAGACCACGGTGGCTATATTTGAAATTATAATTAGAGTTATGGCTGTCATAGTTATGACGTGGGTAGTCATGACGTAAGCACGGATGACGATAATGTTATGCCAGCAAGCTACTTGAGCTGAGATTCTCAGTGACGTCAGCATTTAGTCGAGAATGTTCCAAGATTTACGACGCAGTCGCAGGAAACGAGGAATTCTGCTGAGGAAGAAACTATGCTATTGGAGGAGAGGCTTGAACCAATGAACGATAGTTTAAAGGAAGACGGAGATTGCTGAAACTATGGTATTGTTATTACTTTTGGAATGCAGAATTGTGGAAATCCATTTGCAGTAAAGGCATTGATTTGGAATTTTGGTGAAATTTATTTTCAGTTTTTGAATTTTGAAAATCCGTCATGTATTAACGAAGTTGGAACTTCTAGCGATGACGCAGTATCTCGCTTTGGAAGGGATGGAAACGCCCCTCGTGAAGTTAATAAAAGGGCTTGCGCAGAAGAGAGGAGCCTCTTTCATTCTCCGATTATTCTCAGATCGCATTCTCAGATCATCGAAGTCTATTTGTGAAAGTTCTTTTCTTATACATTCATTATAGTGAGACGTCGAAGTGAACAGCAGTGAAAAGAATCGTCTTTATAACGCGTGGCGAGGCCACTATATTAACGAGATCCAAGTCAAACTAGGTGAAGTTGAAACGGACCTTAGAAAACTTCTACAAGTTTAGCTTCGAACAGTTAGCGGTCTCCGATAAGCTAATTGTATTGTGCAGTGCTACATGCAGTTATAGAGAAAAGCTGAACAATTTCGACCGATTAATTTGAAAGATATTAGCAGTTTTATACGACTGACAAAAGTGATTATCTCGCCACAAGAGAAGCACTTTTGTATAGCCAGAATCAACGCAACGGCTGACGCTGCGAGTGGAATAGAAAGACTTCAGATTGCTTGGTTACACAACGATACAGTATAATGGAGCAATTGAATACGGCAGTTTGTTCTTCTAACACTACAACCGAAGAACAGATGGAAGGCTAAAGGGCTTATTGCAATTGGGACATACTTCAACGGAGTAAGATAGCGACATGGAACTTCGCTAATTGCTATTCCACACAAGCGAACATGAGGTGAATACCATCTACACCCATGTTTCGTAATTAAAGGCTGAATACCATCGAACAGCCATAGAAACAATTTCATACTCTGAATATGAATAATTTCTTCGGAAATTTCTACAAAACTTCATGACGATTGTCTACTGGAACTTCAGGGAATTTTTCAAGAGAGGTCAGGGATGTCCCGACTCACAAAGAAGATTATTGCCGGAAGGATGTCTATTCGTCTTCGAGGAGCAGAGCGATTTCCGGAGAAGGAAGCAGTTCGATTCTCCAAGGGTGCTATTTCCTATTTCGAGGATGGAGCTCAGCTTTAACGTGGTGAAATGGATCCATCAGCAGTCTTCTTTGGGGAATTTTCCTCTGGAACGTCAATCGGCAGATAAGGTAGTCGTGAACGTTTATTGTATTTGAGTTTATCAATGATGTTTGAGCAACCATTTTTCCCATATTTTTTATCCTCATGTTTTTGCTCTATTTTCTTGTTGAGATTCTTATTCTCAGTACACCTTGATGAGTTTTGCATTTTTCGACGATTTATTAAGACATTGTTTTATCATGGGCATAGTTAACGATTTTGAATCAGTTGAGACTGATATTTGGATTTTTCAGTAATTAATATTTTTTTTGTAGTCACGATTTGACTGTAAGTTAATGATTTTTATGGCAGATTTAAATTCAGACAGCGTGTCATTTTATTAAAGTAATTCTACCCCAGTTTAATTACTTTGACCAATTTTCTGTCATCATCAAGAAGGAAGAACATTTAAATGATTTTAGAGCGTTAAAATCTCTTACGTTGTCGACGATCTTGGAAATACTAGTCGTTATTTGAATTGATGGCAACACAGACATTTATCGTCAGTTATGAATAATCATTGCATCATAGACACTTTTGTGAAAGATTAACTTTAATAATGAATTATTGAATGCATTAAAGTCAAGAACTTTTGTTAGGAGTTTTTCTCAATTAGAGATTTATATAACGATGTTTGCATTCCCCAGTCTAATTGGATTCTATTCGACTTCTTTGAATTTTAGTCACACTTTATTTGAAGATAGTATTTTTATACTACACATTTCTTTTAAGATGTTAATCTTAAATTTTGATAGACCAGACAGGCGTATATAAGCGTATTCACTATTAAATTTGTTTGTGATTGGCAAGTTTTGACTTCATTTCGGTTCATGAATGAAATCCACGAAGGTTAAATAAAAAACAGTTTTGAAACAATTTATGATTATAAAAATTTTTAAGTGGAACTATGAATGTATAATCGCTAGTGCAGCGCGTGTTGAAAGTCGCTGAGATATAATGCCCTTGAATATGAAGGAAGTTCCCACAGGAATCAATGTTAAAGAATTATTTGTGGAAGTTTTGTAAGTTATGTGGAAGTTTAATGCCATATAGATTAATATATGATGATTTTGGGCATATTTTTAATGCAGTTTGTGCATTAACTTGTTAGCGAAGGATTTTCCGCTGGAGTAAGATTGTCATAGTTCGTTGAAAATTAATCAAGTGATTTACTGTTATAATTAACACGAGTTTTGAAAGAATTTGAGATAAGATTTTGAATGAAGGTTGCCGTCACATATCATTATTAAAACCTTTATTAAACCAGATTGTGACATTAACATGTATAACTAACCTTCATTGGTCGATTATATTAAACACGATTATGAAAATTATCAACCGGATGAACATGTGGTTAATGTATTTATTAAATTAATAATTTAAATAATTTAAATGTTAATATTGTAAATAATTGCTGTAAATATTTTTGAAAATAATATGGAACGAGAGTGATGTTAAAGGCGTGCTTATAATATTTTTATTGTCTTTGACAAATATTATAAACAATTTCTAATTGTTATAAATAATTTATGTGATTTTGTTATAAACATTTAAGAGCTAATTAAACTTTTGGATTAAACTTAACAAGTTTAAGGAATTAACATAATGATCCAATAGGATGTGAGCAAAGTACTTGAAAGATTTGCGTAAATATAATGTGAGTTGTCTTGTAGACATTTAAAAGCTTGAGAGAGCAAGCTGTACTCTTACGTAACTTAGCACGTGAGAAGGGAGTCCATTCAACCAGTATGCAACAGGTTCGAGGGTAGCTCGCAGCTGGGCCAACATCTGGTTATCAGAGTGAGGTCGTACACACTCCGGCCTTGCGACTATAAATACCATTCTCATGTTTATTAAAAGGAAACCAAATGCTCTATATATGTCACACCCTGACGTCCTTTTTCCAATCCAATAGTGTTATGAATATTACGTTATTTGGAGCTCTTGGGAGCTAAAATGTTTTATATCATGTTGTATGATAATTTTTGCAAGTCCTACTGGAGGACGTAGTCAGATTGACTTGGGCTACTGATAGCCACGTTTATTGTGTTGTGTTATCAAAATCATACCCTTTATTAGAAATAAAGCTTTTGTACAGTTCAAAGTTCTCGTCTTCGTTCTGGTTCATTTTTAAATGTCATGGTGGAGGTTATTGTGTGAACAGACTTTAGTGATCCTGTTGTCAACTCAAACCCCGAGATAATTAAGAGGTAAGTAACGGTAAGTATGAACCCCCGTCTATTTTGGTGTGTTCCACAATGATTTCCTGTGAACTTTTGTGCTCTTATCTCGATAGTATCTGTCAGTGCCATTTTCATTGATGTAACTGTGCCGGTGCGATTGATAATTGGCAATCCGATTGAGGGGGCGGATATCTGACAGCCTACTATCCAGGTAAACGGGGACAGTACCATATCCGCACGAGTAAATCGCGATAAAAAAATATTGAGTACCCCTTGACCCCTTAAGCGCATTATATGTATTGATGAATATTTCAGCTTAATTTGGATCCGTTATAACCTTATTGTTGTTTGCAAACCTTCACAGTAATATAATAAATGGAATTGCATTGCGTCTTACAGAAATAGATGGACCTCTGAGATTCTGTTGCCATTGTTACCGGCATGCATTCCTTCATTAATTTACTAAGTGAAATTAGTTTTTTGGGGATATCTCGAAAAATGTTGGTTTTAGGGCCTTAAAATGTGGTTTTCGGGGTTCTTTTAGGGCCCCCGAGTTTCGTTTCTCACATTGATTGGGCTGAAAATGAGCTTTGTCTCACCCTTCTACGCTTATTTCAGCATGTATTTTAAGGGGGTAGGCCCCCTGTTATGAGAGGTACGGAGAAGAGTTTCATCAATGATTAGTGTCGTGCCTCTGGTGGATATCTGCATCATATTTTACGTTAATCCACTCAGCCGTTCTCGAGTTATGAGGACACAAAATATTGTCCACAGACAAACAGACAGACAGACAAAAAAAAAATTTTGCGTGCATCCGCCACAAAACAGTCTGAAACGGGCAAATATGTCAAATTTCCGTGGAAATGCAGAAAAAACAGACACACATTCATTTTTATATAATAGAGAAGGGATATAATAGACCTTCCGTACCACACCTGCACGTGTAAATCGCGTGAAAAAATGCTAGAGTACCCCTTGACCCCTTAAGCGAATTGTATGTATTGATGAATATTTCAGCTTAATTTGGATCCGTTATAACCTTATAGCCGTTTGCAAACCTTCACAGTATTGTAATAAATGGAATTGCATTGCGTCTTACAGAAATAGATGGACCTCTGAGATACAGTTGCCATGGTTACCGGCATGCATTCTTTCATTAATTTATTAAGTGAAATTAGTTTTCTGGGAATATCTCAAAAACTGTTAGTTTTAGGGCCTTAAAATGTGGTTTTGTTTCGTTACTCATATTGAGGGGCTGAAAATGAGCTTTGTTTCACCCTTCTACGCCTATTTCAGCATGTTTTTAAGGGGGTAGGGCCCCTTTTATGAGAGGTACGGAGAAGAGTTACATCTATGATTGGTGTCGTGCCTCTGAAGGATATCTGTATCAAATTTTACGTTGATCCACTCAGCCGTTCTCGAGTTATAAGGACACAAAAAATTGTCCACAGACAAACAAACAAACAAACAGACAGACAGACAGACAGACAAAAAATTTATTTTTGCGCGCATCCATCATAAAACAGTCTGAAACGCGCAAATATCGCAAATTTCCGTGGAAATTCAGAAAAAAACAGACAAACTTTCATTTTTATATATATAGAGATAAGAGATTTATAAACGTTTGTATATAACTGAAATACAATGTTAATAATGGTGTTGGTCACTTGAGTAATATATTTCACCTAGAATGGAAATACTTATCCTGCTCAGGGTGTTTGCCATAGAAGAGAAGATTTTTAAAATTAATTTTCTGTGTTTTTAGTAAATACTATTTTGAAATTATTGAATTATATTCGAATATACTAACTTTTAACATTCCAAAATCACTTTTATATTTTTTGTGCAGTTTTCGGCAAAGATGATATAGGTCACTGACCTTGTGTTGCGTGGGAGTTACGTTTTTTTTTTTAAATTATTGAGCGTGATGGTTGTTTTTATATATTATATCCCGTTATATAAACCTCATTATTGAGTGATAAACACAGTATCATCATAATTTGGAGGTGGGAGATTATTACCCCATTGCTCATTTAAGAAAACAAACTGTCGGGTGTGGGCAGTGGGATAATAATTTCCCACCCCATATTTCATAAAATAGAATCCATACCCATAAAATTGTTGCATATTCCTACTCATCTATCAACCCCAATTATAAATGTGCAAAACAAACCAAATATTTTATACCCCCAGTCTTTTGCCCTATAAGTGTTAAGTCCCACCGCGCGAATCTGCCGAACGGCACGAGTCAGTAACCTGCTCTAAATCAACATCAATGAGAACAGCCATTTCTAAGACGGTGGAAGCGGATACTGCGGATTCTGTATTCCATTTCCGAGATGAAACACTTAAAATTTCTAATACAATTTCCTCCAGATTTCCGGCTTTCTGCCCTGACTGAGCTCATATTACAGAGAGAACACATCCAATATCTATGTAAATCAAAGGAGGTGGAACCTGGGATTTAGAAGTAAATTAGATACGACACCTGTGCAGAACTTTTATTGAGAGCATAACGGAAAGACCTTGGCTTGGTGCCATAACGCGTCCCTAACTTTCCGTCTGGCGCAACTAATTTGTCAGGTTAACCATTGAAATATATGTTGGTTTACATTATATTGTCATTTCATTTAAGGGAGGAGGTACACCTTTCGCATATCAATTTCTACTGGGTTTAAAAATATATATATCTCATGAGCTATATGTTACAAAGGAATAAAACTTTGCAGGATTATTAAATAGAGTTATTATGCACAAAACACATTTTATAATATGCTCGCAGTCATGCATTATTATACCATCAAATTTTCAGCTGTTTTTATACAGTTGGACAGCGTTTACATGATAAGTACCCCACAATTTACAATATTTATATGAATGTTCTTTTGTGGTGTTGGTAACATTCACGGTTTCAATATCCACCAAAATATTTGATACACATTTCAGGATTTTCTTTTTCATAATCTTATTCTAAACAAATATTTTTATTTTATTTTTGTTGGGTAAAAAATATTCTCTTACATGGGAAGTATGCTTGATACACAAAATATTTTGGTTTATGTTATTTATACCAGTACAATACACAATCATTGAGATATCTTGAATGGTATTTGAGTTATCATGTAAACGCTGTGTGAAAATAATGTTTTCGGGAAACGAGCTTCAAACTTAGAATTTAAAGAGACAACTTAAGCGACAGCAACTAACATTTAGGGACATATCTCTGGAAGTATTGAAGAAGATATTTTCATTTTATTTTCACCAAATTAAAGATAAAAGATTAGTCATTCAAATAATTCATTTAAAATTTTCTTTTCGACCCTGAAAGATGTACCTTGCCCCCTCCCCCTTAAGGGGCTTCGGAATGCTAAAAATCTTTAAAATTTTCAAAATGTCATTTTTACGTCATTTTAAGCTACGGACCTTTGGCTTTCTAAAGGTACATGTAGTTTCTTCAAAGCTCACTTTTATGATTGCTTTCCTTATGCTTTCCCACAACCGTTCGCCCTATTAGTTAATCCACATCATCATCATCATCATCATAATCGATTTTGTCCAACTAAGGACCACGTAAATAACTCTTCATGATTTCAGTTTTCTTTGGCGCCAGTATTCCTTCATTCTCTTGCTCAGCTCCTTTCTTTTCAGCCGTCCAATGTTGTTTCTTCTTGGTCGCTATTTTTGATTCTAGGAACCCCTCAAATGTGTGTATCTTATTTCTGAAAGTGGTTCTGTTGCGGATGTCTTGATCAGTGATGTTTGTTTCTTGTAGATCCTTCTTGGTGTTGGCAAACCATTTTTCATAAGAGTTGCCTTTTATATTAGCCTTGTTGAAGTGGTTAAAAATTTTCTTCATCATCATCATCTTCATTTCCCCTTTTCCAGTTGATACCGGCTGGGGGCAAATATGGTTCCTCTCCACTGTGTTCTGTCGTTCCACCATTCCTCTTCCGACACAGCGTTCCAATCCAGGTTCCGTTTTCTAATACTATTCTCCACCGAGTCCATCCAACGCATTCTTGGTCTACCTCGTCCTCTCTTCCCTGTCATCCGTCGTTCCAGTTCTCGTCTTGGTAGTCTTACTTCATTCATCCGTTTGACATGTCCAAACATCTCAATCTGTTTTGCTCCAGTTTGTCATTTAGTGTCTGTACTCCCAGTTCTTTCCGTATATCTTCATTTCTCAATCTGTCCCTCCTCGTTTTCTGGACCATACTTCTCAGGAATCTCATCTCAGCTGCTTGTACTCTGCTCTCATCCCTCTTATTCATTGTCCAGGTTTCTGCTGCATATGTCAAATAGGAACATAATATGCTTTGTACATAACTTCTTTAGCCTTAATTGGTATATCCTTGTTCCATACTAGTCTCATTCTTGAAAAATGTCCAAAGAATTTAGCCCGTCGTTTTCGTATGGTATCTGAGATTCTGCTGCATGTTTTATATACTTCTTTGTTACTACGTAATCGGTATGTGTCAGCACATTCTTTTCGTCCGAGAAGTTTTCTTAAAATATGTCGTTCCTTTTTGACGTGTAACATCTTTCCACTCGGTATCTGGATATTTTTGTGGCACTCGGTAGCTGGACATTTGTGTGGGAGTGATTTTGGAAAAGAGACGGAAGTGGATGGGACGGAAGTGCATGGGACGGAAACAATGAGCGCGCGCGGTGGCGGAGATCGGTACAACGACCTACTGTAATCCATGTGACTATGTGGAATGTAAATCGCATACGGTTTACCTCAAGGTTTGGAGGCCCCATTAAAGAAATTCCTACAATATATCATCTTCAAGTTGTCGTTCTTTGGTGTGAAAATATTCATTATATCATATTTGCTGAAAACAATTACGATTTATTAAATCTTCATACTTTGGCTGTATTCTTATTTAATGTAAGCACTCGATACTTCGAATGCTATATCGTATCAACAAACACTCCAAACAACGTAGGAATTCAGTATATTAACACCGACTACTAACAATAATTGAAACTTCGTTGGTCTAAACGTATCACTGGGAGAAACGTATTTAATATACCTACTGCACACCTAATTTTTAATCGCGCCTATACTTGGCAGTGCGCTATATTGGCAATAAGAGGCCATTTTCAATAACACCGCTGGCATGGGTTCGCTAACTGGTTGGTATAAAGCGCAGCTCGCATCAAGTAGGCAGTGGATTGCTACCGCATACAGTTGCAGGTATATGTCACTACTGCAGATGCATTGGAGAATCATGTTTGCTGGCACACAAGGTAGCACTATGAGTTAATTCTTTAAAAAATGCGAGTAAGTACTGTAATTTGAATTTAGTCGAATAACATGTCAGATGTTACACATCTTATGCGACTACTGTAAAGTTCGTATCTTTTTTTCATTTTTTTTTTTTCAATTTCTTCAATGTCGTTTTTAGTTGTTACTCCTAGGCATTCCGAAGCATACAGGCACTATGGTTGAATTACTGTTTGACAGTGTCGTAGTTTAATCCTAATAGAAATCGCTTTCTTGTTGTATGTGTTAATCCCCAATTGTTATCTTTCTCTCTACTTTCCCTAGATTTCCCGTTAGATTCTTAGTTTCCTCTCTATTAGACAAAACAAGCAGTTCCGTGACTAACTAAAGAGCCTACTGTTCTTAAAATTTAAGATTTTTTTTTTAGTCGTTTAGCCTCCAGGTTGGTGGAACCCACGGACTCGGCGAGGGAACTCACCACTACCGCCTCTACGGGCAGTGTCCTAGACCTGGTAACATCGAATCGGAGTGGATACAACTGGTGAGGTGGGATTGGCACCTCGCCCAGGCGGCCTCACCTGCAAAGCGAACAGGGGCCTCATGAGGGAAGGTAAGGGAAGGTTAGGATGGATGGACAAGGAAGAGGGAAGGAGGCGGCCGTGGCCTTGAAGAAGGTACTATCCCGTTATTTGCCCGAAGACGAAGTGGGAAACCACGGAAAACCACTTCGAGGATGGCTGAGGGGGAATCGAACCCCCTCTACTCATTTGGGCCACCCGAGGCTGAGTAGACCCCGTTGCAGTGCTCGTACCACTTTTCAAATTTCGTGGCAGAGCCGGGAATCGAACCCAGGACCTCCGGGGTGGCAGCTAACCATGCTGACCGCTACGCTACGGAGGCGACTTAGTGATTCATGCCAATGATTAATCTTTATAGATCTATCAAGAATAATGACGAAATTAGCTTGGTAATACTGAAATTTTTAATTAGTTGGAAATACACCTGAAATAGTGTAGCCTAATAGAGCTCTACAGTTGGCTACCCTGGTGACTGTTAGTTCCATCCCTTAAGGTATAGAATGCACATACAAAATTTGGTTGAAGTCTAATGGTTAGTATGGACGTTACATGCAGTTAGACATTGGATCTATCAGTCTTCTTGTCAGACGTAATTTAAGAATGGCGAGATGCATGAAACACAAATCCCCCTTCCGTCCAATCTAAACTCAACTGTGTATTTTGCGGAACAACCATTCTTCTCTGAAGTCTTAACTCAACACGACTCGATAGTTTTCTGCGGGTTGTATCTGGGGTAATAATCTCACCCGCTAGCTAGGCTGTAACTGGGGTGATAGGCTCACCCCTAGCTAGCTCGTAAACTGTCGCCTCAGTAATTGAATGAAGATTGTTGGAAGAAAAAAAAACGTAAATACACTTAGAGTGGGTGATGTATTGAAGATAGAGATTTTATGCTCTCGCTGACTTTTTTGTAGAACTTTTCAGGCTGAATAATTCTTACACTCATAGTACAGTTTATTGATATTTTTAACGGTTTGCCCAGCGTAAGCTTAAAAAGCGCACGGACGCCAGGTTCTTTTTCGACCTTTTCACTGAAATCGTTTGGCTTTCTTTGATCATAAATAAATTATTTTCTACAAAAACCTTCCTCGAGATATCCTTCACAGAATGGTGAAAACCGCATCAAAATCCATCCAGTGGTTCTCGAGATTACCCGTGACATCCAGAAATCGGGGACTTTGTTTTATACTAAGTAGAGATATGGAAATTTATTTACGTTGTGGACCCTCAGCAAAGGAAAGCTGACGATGCACAACCAATATGTTTTAACAAGCAGGACGATGCGATGTGGGGACCGAATGCTCCAATTAATGTACTTCCTTTTCTTCACTGCTCTCAGTCATATGCGGAGCTCTTTTCATCACGTCGCTACCTTATAACCATTTGCTAGTCACAGACGAGAAGAACATGTTACATCAAAGTCCTTACCCATGTCAGATCCAGGCTGCTGATCTACAAATCAACTACCAATTTAAATTTTTGAGCACATCTTCCCTGTGCAGGGGATTTGCGCTCTTTCTTTTGAATATAATATAAGTGCTGAATGCATGAGCCTCGCGCGAATAGCGTAGGCGTGCAGTCTCTCAATGTCTGGAATATATGAGCTTCACAAAGGGAAGTACAGGACCAGACATGGCGAGGGGTTAAGAGGCCTCTGACGTCACAGCCAAAGTTGAGAAGAGATCTTTAATTTACTGCTGCGCTCGCTCGGTCCTGCCACGTCATCAGTTACTTGCGGACTAACTTCCGAGACATTTCAAGTCGACTGAACGTGTGAACTATGACCAGTTCCCACAGAGAGACCGAGTTTTTGGAATTTTAAATACTGGTGAAAGGTACATATGTTATTATAAAAGCAAGATGTTCACATATAGCCTACTTTCTCGTAAATGTATGGCTATAGTTATAACTCATTGCCCTTTTCAATGACGATAATTGAATATTGGTTGTAGTAGCTTGTTGAAATACAACGTGCTATATTATACGTTGATTGATTCAATCCTTACCTTACACACACTAATAGAGCCATCACAATAATACAAGTTATCAGACAAAATTCAACACTCACCCAAGTACACGGGGCTAAATGTCCATGATGTACAAGCCTCTCAAATGAAACATCAACAGCTTCCGACCCAAATCCGTCCTCGTTTAAAAGTACACTAGTACAGACATCACAGTGACATAGGTTATCAGACAACTTCTACACACACGTAAGTACATGGAGCTACATGACCATGATGCCGCAAAGCCTCTAATTAACAACAAAAGCAGCTGACTCTACTCCGGATCAAAGACAACGAATTTTAATCCCTGAGGTCTAGTGTTGAAATATGTGGTGTTATAAGGGCAGTTTACGCCACGGTTTTTGGCGGTCAGTCCCAGTTTCAGAGTCGTACAAAAAATACTAATAATATCGTATGGCCTCGGATGCCGGGTGCAAGCTTTGTAATTTGACACCCAGAGGGTAGCTTGCATGTCGAATTTCGTTTTCCTTGAATCACTATGAAAGTCAAGGAGGTTAGATATCCAAGCTCCGTGAACAATATAGCGCTTTCTAGTAGAGAAATGAGGAACTTTGTGTGGGCGGAAACTCCCGAGATTAATTTTGCCGTTACGAACACGGCCTACTGAATTCAAATGGGTTCTTTGACATGCCAACACCGTATGACATGCGTGTCGTATTTTTGCCGCCTTTCAAAAATCACTTACCACGGCCAGGAGCGAACCTGCAATCTTGGGGGTTAGTAGGCCGACACGCTATCCACTCACCCACCGTGGCAAGCTAGAGTCGTACAGAGGACAGTCTGCGAGTCTCACGCATGTGTAATTGATATGCGAGTTTACTTGCGCGGAAAGCAACTCTAGTATCAATTGCACATGCCTGAGGTTCACCACATATCCTCTGTACGATTTCGCAATTGGGGCTCACCGGCGTGAACTGCATATATAATATTTTCGATTGCAAATACACACTATAATACAACCCGCATGTTCTTAGACATAGATTAATATCCTGAGTGTAAAGTATGTAATGATGATCGCTTGCCAATTGAAACTACTGTCGACCAAAATATTATGTGCCCTCGAGTTTGAAGGTTGTTTGTGAAGTAACCAACAGACCTACATAAAATCCAATAACATTATCATTTTCATCGTTCTATTTTACGTTAGTTCATGTAGGTTTGGAATTTTTAATTTAAATGTAATATTTTTTATCGCAGTTAAAACACAAAAAGCGCCCGCTCCGGGAAATACTGTACAGCGTTGCTGATATGGAGCCCATCACTTCCGAGCGAGGCGTGACATGACGCATGATGGAGCCCATCTTGGCAACGTTGTACAGCTTTCACCGGAGCAGCTAACTGGTGAACCATGTCTCAATTTCCCGTACAAATACAAACCGATATAAAATAACTGAATTAATTTACGTATTTCACAATCATACAGCATACCTTTTTGATGTATAAGGATTACAACGCAACTAAGAACTACATTTTCCAACCACCCCGAGCCAAGAAAAAGTTACCTTACAAAAATGATAACAACTTTGTTCCTTGAACACACAATATTTTGAAATGAATAAACCAGTTATACAACATTCCAATGTATATTGTGTTAAAACTTGGATTCGATCTGATGATGGGTTTGTGAGTTAATAATTCTTAAATGTGACGCATGGTTGAAACATGCTTAAAAACGGGCGCTTTTTGTGTTCCAACTGCGATTTAAAAAAAACTACATGAACTAACGTAACATAGAACGACGAAAATGATGATGTTATTGGATTTTATGTAGATCTATTGGTTACTTCACAAACAACCTTCAAACTCGAGTACACATAATATTTTGGTCGACAGTAGTTACCATGACAACAAGTGTATTAATTAATATGATGCAATTTGGGTGCAATCGTGTTTACCAGCTGAAAATAATTTAAATTTCATTTACTAAGGCAACACTGAAAAATGGCTATCAACACGATAACCAACTTCATATACAAGTATTAATGATTAAACATTACCAACACACATAAGACACCTACCAACCCACCTGAGCAGGGAAGATCAAGGGCCAATCGCAGCGGAAAAATTATGGGAAATATTCCTTCATTAATCGTGGTATTGATAATTGGAACTCATTACCTGTCACAGTCTAAGAGCCATCCCCCAAACATATTGATGTGTTTAGGAGAAGACTGAACTTCTGTGTAAATACTACGATGTAATTACTCTAGTTCCTAAATTGCGAATTGTGTTTGATGTTATTGTTGGTGATTTTCTGTAAGGGAGTCGCCTCCGTAGCGTAGCGGTCAGCATAGTTAGCTGCAGCCCCGGAGGTCCTGGGTTCGATTCCCGGCTCTGCCACGAAATTTGAAAAGTGGTATGAGGACTGGAACGGGGTCTACTCAGCCTCGGGTGGTCCAAATGAGTAGAGGGGGTTTGATTCCCACCTCAGCCATCCTCGAAGTGGTTTACCGTGGTTTCCTACTTCGTCTTCGGGCAAATGCCGGGATGGTACCTACTGTAAGGCCACGGCCGTCTCCTTCCCTCTTCCTAGCCTATCCATCCCTATCTTCCATCCCTTCCCCTCCCTCATGAGGCCCCTGTTCGCTTTGCAGGTGAGGCCGCCTGGGCGAAGTGCTGATCACACCTCCCCAGTTGTATCCATCCCGACCAGATGTTTCAAGCTCCAGGACACTGCCCATAGAGGCGGTATTGGTGAGTTCCCTCGCTGAGTCCGTGGGAACCACCAACCTAGAGGGTGAAAATCCACAGCCTGCTTCCAGTCTCCGACCGGGTCAGGAATGGAATGAATGAAGCCCCCATCTAGCGGCGAGGATATGAACTGTGCCGGCTGCCGAGGCCTGACGCACTCCTCTGGGGCAATGATTAAATGAATGACAGATGAAATGAAATGATAGTGGAGAGTGTTGCTGGAATGAAATTTTGACAGGGAAAACCGGAGTACCCGGAGAAAAACCTGTCTGCCTCCGTTTTGTCCAGCACAGATCCCACATGGAGTGACCGGGATTTGAACCACGGACTCAGCGGTGAGAGGCCGGCGTGCTGCCGCCTAAGCCACGGAGGCTCACCACCAACCTAGAGGGTAAATTGACTAAATAATAATAAAATAAAAAAAATCTGTAAGTGTACAAATTGTGGCGATAGAAGCCATTTTCAGAGTTGCCTAATTCTAATAAAGAAAGGTTTTTAGTCGGTCAACATGAATTGTGGCCAACTACATTAGGCGGGAAACAAGAATGTTTGTGCCGAATTTTGAACTGACTCAATTCTTAACTGGTCACGGGCATTTTAAATCCTATTTCGAACATTTCAAAATTAACATTGTAGATGGTTATTCCTGTTTTTGTGATTCTCCTCAAACAATAGATCACCTGTTGTTTGAATGCTCTGTGTTTGGTAAAGCCAGATACAACTTGAACTCTCACTTACATTCCTGCAACTTGATATTTTCAAAACCACTTTATCATATATTCACGAAAAAATGTTATTATAACCAATTTTTAGCTTTTATTCATCTTATTTTTCAAAAATTAATCTCATAATTTATGATGTAATTCATTTTTTCATTTTGTAACAAACTATAACCCTAATGTACTATGTGTAATAGGGTTCCATTTACTGTAATGGATATTCATAATAATAATAATTATAATAATAATAATAATAATAATAATAATAATAACAAGTATTTACATACCCTACAAGCTAACACACTCTTTATGCACAAATACCTACTTAATATGATGACATGTTTCCTCAGATCCTGTTCACTTAGGCTTAACTAGTATATGATGTTTATGAATCACAATTAAACAAAAATAAATATATACAATATTTATATTGCATACGTTTGTATAACCTTGTGTAACGTGTCAACTATTTACAAACTGTATATTACACTTCTATAGTTGTTGCGTTATTATTATTATTATTATTATTATTATTATTATTATTATTATTATTAATAATAATGTGGATTAAGTATGTCTTCTGTTGTCTATTGAATTGTTATTATGGATGATCTCAGTATTGAAATCATCTGCTTATTTCGTTATTTATTGTTCTACGCCAACCGTTCCTATTGGCCTAATTGTATTGCAATGTCTCGCGTGGTGAATACACAGTTAAATACAGAGTGTCTCAAAAAATGTACTAACACTTTGAATGACTATAAAATGATTATTTATGAACATAGAGACAAGTTTAAGGGCTTCATTTATAGAAGAGACATGTAATTCAAGACTCATGTTCGCAAATGCTCAAATTGATCACTGTCAGTGTCCAGGAGTTCGACAAACCGCCACCAACGCACCGGACCATTGCTCGCATCAGAGATGAATTTGAACCAGATGGAACCGTTCACAACGTCAACAAGAAACGTTCTGGACGACCACGGACATCCACCAGTCCTAGAAAGAAGAACAGGTGCAGGAAGCCCTCACTCGATCCCCACCGAAATCACTACGACAAACGGCTCGAGAGACACACATCTCAAAAGATAGCGTCCATCGCATCATGAAGCGTCTGCGCTGGAAATCCTACATTCCAACACGAAATTGTAAATTGACAGACAATGTCACGAAATTCCAAATGAACTTTGTTGTAACGTTTACGAATCCATTGCTTCGCGTTATCAGCTTTGCCTGGACACTGACGGTCATCAATTTGAACATTTGCGAAGATAAGTCTTTAATTGTATGTCTCCTCTATAATTGAAGCCCTTACACTTGTCTCTATGTTGATAAATAATCATTTTATAGTCATTCAAAGTGTGAGTACATTTTTTGAGACACCCTGTATATACAAATGCACTGGAAGTAATGGAATGATGTCAATTTATCCGGTTTCTAGAGCTGATTCTTGTGGTCTGGATCCACTGCGTGTCTCCAGGGACTGGAGATATAATGCCAAATTTTCTTTCTTTTCTTCTCTTCTCTTAGTCGTTTACCCTCCAGGTTGGTGGAACCCACGGACTCAGCGAGGGAACTCACAACTACCGCCTCTACGGGCAGTGTCCTAGAGCTGGGAACATCTAATCGGAGTGGACACAACTGGTGAGGTGTGATTGGCACCTCGCCCAGGCGGCCTCACCTGCAAAGCGAACAGGGGCCTCATGAGGGAAGGTAATGGATGGTCAGGATGGATAGGCAAGGAAGAGGGAAGGAGGCAGCCGTGGCCGTGAAGAAGGTACCATCCCGGCATTTGCCCGAAGACGAAGTGGGAAACCACGGAAAACCACTTCGAGGATGGCTGAGGTGGGAATCGAACCCCCTCTACTCATTTGGAACACCCGAGGCTGAGATGACCCCGTTCCAGTCCTCATACCACTTTTCAAATTTCGTGGCAGAGCCGGGAATCGAACCCAGGACCTTCGTGGCTGCAGATAACCATGCTGACCGCTACGCATTCCAAATTACTAAGTTAAATAAAACTATGGAATTATCCCTACATCTAAATCAGTTAATTATCACTAACTTTAATTTATGAAATAAACTGGTGTGACAATGAACCATCGGAATATTCTCCGGATTCCAGGGGGGGGGGGGGGCATGGCCCCTTCTTGTGCCCCCCTGTGAGCACCCATGTTGACTCTGGTCCAGGACACTGAGCTATTGCGGCCTCCTAAAGCCGCACTGTTAATTGAATGCCAGAGTGGCGGAAAATTCCCTCCACAGCCAACACATCATATTCACAAAGACCCCGCCCAAGCAAATAGCTCTCTCCGTCTGTTATGCCGAGTGTTGTTTGGCTATGGGACATCAGCTCCTTGCACTTCGATGTCTGAGATGGTTGGTTGGTTTCTCAGTTTAGGCGTGCGACAACGCAGTATTGTAGCCCCGTGTACTTTGGGTGTGTGTAGAATCTGTCTGATAACCGGTGTTAATTGTGATGGCTGTATTAGTGTGTGTTATCTGTTTTCAATTCAAGTAAGGACTGCAGACATTCAATTTTGAAGTAGTTCCTACTTTTACCACCAAACGCCAACATCGACGATAACTAATTGTGAACTTGGTTACTAAATGCCACCGCAGTCAGCTCCTGGTGACGAAAGTTGGAACTTTCTTTCTTTATTCGTATCAGGAGCACCAATCACAAATATATGTCACAAATGGTAAACAGTGAGAATCAAATACAAATACAAATAATAATGATAATTAATAAAGACCCAAAGTACTCGGCAAACTATTCTAAATCTAATATTAAGTGAGGACATCAACATACAAGTCCGTTGAACAACACACAAACATCTGACTGCCAGGTAGCCCGCAACCAAATTAAATGTTCCTTGTCCAGTAACGGGCGACGTCAATAGCATTCGGGTTGGCAAGTGTTAAATCTTCCATTGTGCATGTTGCTGGACAGAGTGGGCACTGGTAAAGATGTTGGATTGTCTTTAGTTTCCCACAATCACATAGGAGAGAGTCACTCGAAAAAAAACCATTTCTGCAGGTTCATCTTGGTTCTTCCAACTCCAGTTCGTAGTCTGTTGAGCGCCTTCCATGTTGCCCAGCCTTCCATATGGCCCGGAGGAAGGCTTTCTTTTGGGGCCATTCAGTTGGAACTAAGAGCGTTAGTCAAAACTAACCTATGATGTTTAATATTCTTAAAAAATCCGACGACTTCGGCCGGGTTTGAACCCGCGACCTTAGGCATAGAAGCTCAGCATTCTACCAACTACGCCACCGAAGCCGCCAGGATGTCTGAGGTGGTTGTAGCAGTGTTTGTAGCAATACACTACTTGCATCTATGTACATCTTTCTGATCGCAAAGGCTAAAGAAATTTGTCGCACAGGGCCTTTATATTTGCTTGGCAAGGACATTCTCGCTCACGCACTCCGCCAGTGACAGCTCAGTTGCCGGCTGTCGTGCTCCCATATCTACGGCAGAATACAGTGCCTAAAATCAGTATAATGCATTTTTACTCACCATGCTTACAGTAGATGCTGAAAAAGTTCCCCATCCGCCGCCAAACATAATCACCATCTCTTTATGAAGTTTCCGGTTATTCCCGTTAATTTACCTTCATGTAAGGAAATAACGACCTTTACGTCTATTTTTAGCCTACTTTTCACATTTTGCAAAAATGAGGAAAAAGTAGTCTTATGAGATCGGGCAAATGTGTGTGTGTCTGTCTGTCTGTCTGGCTGTGTGTGTGTCCCCCCCCCCCCCACCCTATCAACTCCTAAACGGCTGGAGCAATCGAAACAAAATTTGGTAGGAGTAAAGATCTATACCTGAATATCTCACGGCCATATTTGAAAATGATGTCAGTGCTACCAACTGCTAAAAAATCGCAATTGAAATTTGAGCTCCATGTTGGATATCTTGGAAGGTATGAATGGGAGCTATTTCAAAATTGGCACACGTATAGATAATAATATTGCAGTTTAATTTCCAGGAGGTCATACATGGCAGTGTTGGCAAAATGATTACAAGCCTGCTGATACGTCCAATTTGTAAATGCATATAACTTCTACACTATCAATTGGAATTCAACCAAATTTCGTATATTGTATGTGTACATAACCAGATATGACTGAGCGTATTCTTAAGACCCACCAGGGCTGCCAACTGTTAATAAATGCTCTTAATTTATTTTATCCAAAATACCAATATATCAGAAAGTATGCAAGCCGACAGCTTTAAACTATGCACACGTATAGTACCTGACATTCTATATTAATTTGGAGTAACATATATACGTCAATGCTACCAACATGATTCTTAGCCTACTGAGAGGTCAAACTTTAAATACATGTAACTTCCATACTATCATTCGGTTTTCAACCAAATTTCGTATGTGCTATGTGTACGATAACAATTTTTAAATGCGTTTTCTTAAGAGCAACCAGGGCTGCCAACTGTTAAAATGTGCTGTCTCTATTTTTGTTACCCTAATATCAATATATCAGAAAGTATGCAAGCCAATAGCTCTAAACTTTGCACACGTATAGTACCTGGCATTCTAGATGAATTTGGAGTAACTAATATACGTCAGTGCTGCCAACATGATTCTAAGCCTGCTGATAGGTCCAATTTTAAAATGCATGTAACTTCTATACTAACTAATGGATTTCATTCAAATTTGGCACAACAATAGATCATATTATTTCAGATTATTTCTGACCATTACATGCATGACACTGTTGCCAACATGATTTTACGTGCGATGATAGATCCAATGTTTAACTGCATGTAACGTCCATGCTATTCATTGGACTTCAACCAAATTTTGTATTCTGTACCTTAAGAGATGGAACTAAGAATATATTCAGTCACCAGGGCTGCCAAATGTAGTGCTCTAATAGGCTACATTTTGCCAGGTATACAGTATTTCGAACTAATTAGAAATGTCGATATTAGCAACTTAATTTCGTCATTATTCTAGATAGATTCATATAGATTAATCATTGGCATGAATCTTAAATTTTAAGAAAAGTAGGCTCTTTAGTTCGTCACGGAACTTCTTGTTATTGTTTACTGAACCTGTATGTTTGAATCTTTTAGCCAGATGTTTTATTGTGATTAAGTATAGAGCTGTGCAGAGCCTCCGTGGCTTAGGCGGCAGCACGCCGGCCTCTCACCGCTGGGTCCGTGGTTCAAATCCCGGTCACTCCATGTGAGATCTGTGCTGGACAAAACGGAGGCAGACAGGTTTTTCTCCGGGTACTCCGGTTTTCCCTGTCAAAATTTCAATCCAGCAACACTCTCCACTATCATTTCGTTTCATCTGTCATTCATTTAATCATTGCCCCAGAGGAGTGCGTCAGGCCTCGGCAGCCGGCACAGTCCATATCCTCGCCGCTAGATGGGGGCTTCATTCATTCCATTCCTGACCCGGTCGGATACTGGAAGCAGGCTGTGGATTTTCAAGTATAAAGCTGAAATGCCTGATGGAGAAATATTCGTTACTTGAACGTGTATATCTGCACAATACGTACATAACGTGGAGGAAATCGTGCGCTAGAACAAGACAAATGTTTCTAGTGAAATTTCCAGGGAGACCCTTTCCTATAAATTGGACAATAAAACAACTGGCTAAGAGATTCAAACGTACAGGTTCAGTAAACAATAAAAATAGACGTAAAGGTCGTTAGGCCTATTTCCTTACTGAAGCTAAATTAACCGGAGTAACCAGAAACTTCATAAGGAGATGCCGATTATGATTGGCAGCGGCTGGGGAACATTTTCAGCATCTACTGCAAGCATGGTGAGTAAAAATGCATGATACTGACTTTAAGCACGGCATTCTGCCGTACATATGAGCGCCCGGGAACTGAGCCGTCACTGGTTGAGCGCGTGAGCGAGAATGTCCTTGCCAAGCAAATATAAAGACTCTGTATTTCGCCAATGTCTCGGTCTCACTGTGATTATACTGTTCCATTTAGGTCCTATGCGACATCGTGGTGGAATCTGTCTGATAACCTGTGTCATTATTATGGCTGTGCTACTGTGTGTATTTGTAATTGTGGGAAAGATTGGAAGGAGGTTGCCGTGGTCTCGAGTTAGCAACCATCCCAGCATTTGCACGGAGTACAAGTCGGAAACCATGGAAAACCACGTCTCGGACAGCAGACATAGTAATCGAAGTCATCTCTTCCAAGTTCTGCCCAACGAAGCTAAATGCTTTTGTTGTTGTCGTAGTTGTTATTTATTGAGTCCCCTGTCGTTTGACGGCGTTGATGCAGCTTTCTCCATGTCTCCCTGTCCTGAGCTAATCATTTCATCTCTACATAGCTACCACACCTTACATGTGAGGCAATCTATTTTACACCCAACAGTTCTTGTCCTCTACCCTTCCATCCGTAATAAAGTTTCCTATTTTTGGGTGCCATTGTAAGTGTCCTACCAACCTATAACTTCTCTTCATTAGTAGGCCTACAGTAGTGGACAGAAACATCTCTCCTCGTCCACTCGTTTTAATACCTCTTCATTTGTTACTGTATCTACCCATCTGATCTTCATCTTTTTCCTGTAACCCCACATTTCAAATGCTTCTATTGTCCTCTTTCTTTTCTGCGCCATCAGTCAAAGTTTCACTTCTTTAAAGCACCACGCTCCAGGCAAAGGCTTTAAAAATGACGTCCTACTACCTAAATCTAAATTTAATGACAACAGATTTCTTTTGTGTAGAAATGCTTTCTTTTCTTGTGCCAACCTACTTTTTATATCCTCTTTGATTCGTCCATCACAGGCTATTGTGATTCCTTAAGGCAGAAGTCTCCTACTTTCTTAAGCTTTTCACCTGCCAAATTGACGTCAATAGGAGTTTCTGATGCCGGCCCCGTGGTGTTGGGGTAGCGCGCCTGCCTCCCACCCGCAGGCTCCGTCAGGGATTTTAAAACTGACGTGAGGGCTGGAACGGGGTGCACTCAGCCTCGTGAGGACAATTGAGTAGCTGTCTGACAGTGAGGCAGTGCCCCGGTCACGAAAACCAAGATTAACGGCCGAGGGGACCCGACGCGCTGACCACGCGTCACCCCAATATCTGCAAGCCAATGGCTGGGCAGCGGTCGCTTGGTAGGCCTAGGCCCTTCAAAAGCTGTAGTGCCACGGGGTTAGTTAGATTAGGAGTTTCAGATTTCTGTCGCCATTATTGTTGTGTTACAATTATTGATTCTTAGGAATTCTCTCCTCAAACCCAAGTCCATAACATTTAGGAACTCAATCACATTCTATAGTAAATTGACTAAGATGACAATGTCATCGGAAAATCTCAGAGTTGAAATGAATTCATCTTGAATTTTAAAATCTACTTAGAATGTTTCTATAATTTCCTTCATTGCTTGCACGTTGTTGTTGCTTACTTTATGGGTCAAGTAGCCCCAAGTATTTTGTGTGTGTGAATGATTTTGTTTGATAACCTGTGTTATTGTGATGGCTGTACTAATGTGTGTATTTGTAAATTGAGGACAGGATTGGGAAGGAGGTATCCGTGATCTAAAGTTAGGAACCATCCCAGCATTTGCCTGAAGTAGAAGTGGCGGGAGGATTGGGGGTGGGGGGTGAACGAAAAAGCACTTTCTGGTGGGAATTGAACCCAGATCTCAGGTTTGACAGCCAAGAATGCTACAGAGGTGTGAAAATACAAGGGCAGATCAAAAATAAGTTGCACTTGCCAGTTATGGCCATTTATTACACCGCGTATACAACAGCAACACGTCTATAACGACCTACAATGTAACGTCACTTTTCCACATAGTTTCCAAGAGACTCCAATCATTTCTGCGAACACACAACCAACTTGTCGATGCCGGATGCATAGAAAGTTCCTCCAGCGTTCTGCAACCACACGGAGACAGCGGCCTTCACCCCCTCATCGGTCTGGAAACGTCGACCACCGTTCTGTCTAATGATCGCATTCACACTGTTGACATTTGCACGGGTCCTGGACGTTGCGGGCCTGCCCTCGCGATATTCGTCCGCGATATCCGTTCGTCCGGATTCGAATTGGTGACAACACTTTACGATCCCTTGCCGGGAAATGGCCCGCTCCCCATACACAGCACTAATTTCTCGTTGAATATTCGTGCAATTCTTCGTTTTGTTCCATAGGAATCGGATTGTCGCACGCACCTCATATTTGGAGTGAACGTTCAGTCGACGCGCCATTGATTTTGGCCGCTATTCACACCACACAAGACGAGACACCACAGCGACCTGCCTAACAGATGTGTCAGTCCCTCTCTCCGCTGTGCCCACGTTTGCGTCACACAGCGCGCTGCTGCAGCGCGTTAGTGCAACTAATTTTTTGATCCTCCTTCGTATTATACTTGACTCCAGTTTCCCAAAATAACATTTATACTTTTCACGGCTGCACTAAATATGTTTTCAAGTCGCTGAAATTATTTCCAATGTTTAACCAAGAGTCGTAATTATATTTTCTTTTAAGAAACTCAAAGTAAAATTATGTTTTAGAATTTCCACTAACAGGGGAGCCTTGCTACTGATTACTTCACTCTACATTTAGTGTGAATTTAGAGCTGAGGGTTTTGGAGTCCTTTTTACTGATGATCCGCTCTTGAACTATTCAAAGATTCAAGAACTATGGTTTGCAATCACCTGACTTAGAGGTATATTCCAAAGTTAATGAAAATATAGAAAACAGGCCAAGCTCAGGTATCCCTCGGAATACCCAAATCTGAAAATTTTATCATTTTAAATGATCTAGTCTCTTCGTCATTACGTTACAGCGACGTCACGAAATGTACCGAGAATGCACTGAGGTGTGTGACGTCATAGTACCGCTTGGTGCATGTGTACTGAGTTCACTGGTGAGGTCTGGCGTTACGAGACGGCAACGACACGGTGAGCGTGACGTCATCCAGCCAGCTCCCTCCTTTCCCTCGTGACTTGTAACTTTCTAGCGTTCTGATTGGTTCTTGATCATCTAACATGTCAAGAGTCTTTGGCTTCGAGCGAAGGGAGAAGCCTCCAGCCTTTCTAGCATTTTTCAGCAATTGCAGAATTTCTCTTGAGAAAAGATGTAAGCCAATAAGGGAGGAAACATTACTCAGTAGGGTTAAGAAAGATGGCAGCAGATGGTCAATAATATGTTTTTCAACAAAACATTGTGATTGATTCGAAATATTTATTTGATTCTAGTAATTTGCACACCCCTGTAATCAATACACCATGGGGAATATTCCTCCACACTTGTTCCGACTCACCGCCCTCTATACATTGAATAAGAATCTCAAATAAATGTTAATTACCTTTGTGGGGTTTGAAGCCATTTTTTCAGTGTTGCCTTAGTAAACAAGAGTTTAGTGCTTTTCAGTTGGTCAACACGATTGTACCCAAAAGAGCTCGGTTATGCCCTAATCCTGAAATAAAATTACATTAGATTAATAAATACACTAGGATGACCAGTTTCGATCGTTAAGCGATCATCATCAGATCCATTACACTTACGCTATAAAATCTAGGTTTGAAAATACTGGTGAAAGTATTTACAATATGTACAATTATTTAGTTGCAGTATTGGTACTGCAACTGTCGGTGTATGCTAAATGCAGTGAACACGAAAACTGCACGCATCTCCAGCAAGGAAGACAACCAGATAAGTAGTAGCCTGTAATATTACAGTTTAACCATACAGTAAAACCCCTGAAATCCGAACTAATTGGGGCTGTAGCCTGTTCGGATTTCAATTTGTTCGGATTAGCCGAAAATATCCATAACATAATAACCAGCCCTCGTTACGGTATAGGACTGTACGTTGAGGTAGCGACAGTGAGGAAGAAGAAAATTCGACAGACAATGTGACTTATACTGAAGCTGCATCTGCTCTTGACGTCGCAGTAGTCACGCCAAACGAGGTCATGTTCATGCTGGCCACCGCGGAAATGTTTTCGTCGCTTCGACAATTGAAGATAACTGATTTCAAGTGAAAGATTAAGTGATACTTTGTGTTTTTCTATTGTTATTTCATTTGTTTTTGCAAAGTGATTAACCTAAGGAATTACAACAATCAACTTTTCCGTTTTTCAATCCTGGATGAGATAAGTATGTAGGCACATTTACACTTTGTTAGGTATGCTAACTGTACTTCTTTGTTAATTTTTCAACTAATTATTTAAAATAACGTTATATTGTAGAATATATAATTGTTTTATCACTAAAATAAGTTTCTCTCTTTTTTTTCAAACTTGTAATTGTCGAAAATAACTCGTTCGGATTACCCGGGATTTCGGATTTCTGGGGTTCGGATTTGAGGGGTTTCACTGTAGTTGATTTTTCACAACCACATAATCACTCCAAATTACAAACTCCGGACATCTATCACCATTTAGCATTTCAACTAACATCATATATACTGCATTTAGCATACACCGACAGTTGCAGTACCAGAAGATGGCAATCAAAGCCTTATTCTCTATCACTATTCAAGCCTTAAATTTGGCCGCTTCGGTGGCGTAGTTGCTAGCATGCTGAGTTTCAATGCCCAAGATCGCGCCTTCAAACCCAGCCGAAGTCGTCGGTTTTTTTAAGAGCGTTAAATATCCCTAAGTATGCCTTCCTGCGGAGGGGAAGTAAAGCCGGTGGACCCATGTCGAAGATTTATGGAATGTAAAAGAACCTTTCACTAATTACATTTGTGTGAAGCTAAATTATAGGTTAGATTTGACTAACGCTCTTAGGTTCCAACGTTCGTCACTAAGAGCCGACTGCGGTGGCATCTAGTAACCAAGTTAATAACTAGTTGGCATCGACGGTGGCGTTTGGTGGCAAAAGTAGGAACTACTTGGAAATTGAATGCTGCAGTCCTTATCTGAATTTTAAAAAAAAACAGAAAACACACACTAATACAGCCATAAACATTAACACCGGTTATCAGACAGATTCTACACACACCCAAAGTACACGGGGCTACATGGCCACGTTATTGCAGCCCCTAGACTGAGGAACCAACCAACCAGCCTTAAGAGGACCTTGTAGCTTAGAGGGGTCAATTCTGTGAATTTGTTTACTGTTTAGCCTGATTACGCACACATTTCTGAATAAATCTACGTTTGCTTCATAAAATTCAGACTGTTTTGTTTTTCTATTGTGCATGAGACAGGTCACTTTTAACTTTGGAGGTAGCAGAGAATTTTCATTTGTGTAACTTCTAAATTGAAGCTACCATTTAAGTGATTTCCTCAGTTTTAGGTAGCCTACATGTTTTTTGAAAAGTAAGAGAGCCATAAGAATGAAACTTACCCAGCTTTATCTTCATATACAAATTATGAAAATTGTGCAAAGTTATGGCAATCTGTTGTGTAGAAGTGAAAATACTTGAATGTCACTCACTGAAAATCTGGATTTTTCGTAAAGAACAGAATCGCATCCTCCCTATATTATTCTGCTAAGGTCCCATTCCAGTTTTGTACCGAAAATAAGGTCCCATTAACACCAACCTACACATATGGGGTACCTACAAGTTCAGCATAACCCAATGTGTAAGCGAAACGCATTCATTTACTATTTAAATGCCTCACAATTAAATGAAAACCTTAAAACATGTATATTTACAATGAAATAATGAAAGAATGCAACACGGTAACCATGGTAACAGAATCTCACAGGTCCATCTATTTCTGTAAGACGCAATGAAATTCCAATTATTAAATTACTGTGAAAGTTTCCAGACGGTTATAAGGTTATCACTGAACCAAATTAAGCTGTGAAAGTCATCAATACATTCAGTATAATGCGCTTAAGGGGGTCAAGGGGCACTCTAGAATTTGTTCACGCAATTTTCACGTGTGAGTGTGGTACGAAAGGTCTTTTTCACCCGACTAAAATGGGTCTCCGAAAACCACATTTAAAGGCCCTTAAACTAACGTGTCTGTGATATTCCCAGAAAACTAACTTCGCTCTGATATACCTACGAGGAATGACAAACCCCTAACCACTGCACCAGTGGCTCAATTGATCAAGTCTGATTATTTATACCAAGGATAAATCAGTCATAGCATTCATGATTGAGATTTTGCTAAGTGTACTCTTTACAACTAGAATATTTAATTTATATCTCACGTCTCATCAGTGTTACTGTATTAAATCTCCATGGTATTGTTCAACACATAATACTCGAGTAGTTATTTTGTCTACATAGTGTACCTATATATATTACTTTTTAGCATTGGACAAATAGGACATTCGTAACCTACAAGATCCCCTTAATGGGCACTAGGACTGAGTTTTTTGGCAAAAAATGACATAATGACTGTTTTATTTTGTATTTCCCATAAATATATATATATATATATTTAATGACCCATGCAGATAATTTCAGTATAACAGTTTTCATGCACCACCATTTTGAAAGGCTCAGCTACATTTTTCAATCTCCTCTGCGTAAGAAGAAGATGGAAGGCAAATCATATGAAAGTAGGCTATAGTTTTAAACTAGAAATCTTAGAAATTTGTATGTTAACTCTAACGGCTCTATGCAATTTATCTCTACAAAAGACATTGCATTTTTCAGATTTTTTTCCAAAACCTGAGCCAAACTGGTTAATATAGCATGCGATTTTATAAAAATGCGTTTATCTCCAAACATCATTCTTAGGTAATCAAAATGCTCCATGTGCATGAGATATTCACCAATTTTACTCAAAAAATCACTGTATATTCATAAATACATTTTTTGTAAGATAACATTGCAATATCTCCAGTCACTTTCTAAATTACCGACCAAAGAAAACTATAAAAAATATCAACATTCATAAAACATGATTGCACATCAATAAAAATTAATCTGACAGCATACATGTATCACTTTCCTGAAATGTATCAATGTTATAATATTTAGAATAGTTTTATGTATATGTAATGAAACAAATCAAGCGATTTACACAATTACTACTGCGCGTGGAGCATTTTGATCAGACGGTATATTTTAATAATATAATTAGTAAAACATCAATTATATTTCATCCGATTGTTTTCAAATTTGGTATGTGACTTAGTGTTACCAATCTAATTATGCAGTTTAAATTTCAACTTATTGTAATAAAAAATGTGGATGTTAAAAAATTCATTCCTTGTGTCCCTAAGAAAACCAGCTGATCTTTTTGGGGGCATCAAAATTTTTATCGTTCTCTTCCTTCCAAAATGCTAGTCCCATTTATAATTACAGACACAACTACAGATTCACACACCCAAGTACACGGAATTAAACATCATGTTGCCCATGTCTCTAAGTGAACAATTAAACGGTGACAGATGACTTCGATGTTCCCACAGTTAATGTAACTTGACTCGAGTGCATTGCTCACCTGTTGAATGCAGGCCCGTACCAAATGCTATAAATTACGAAAATTTGCAAGTTTATGCCGTGGAGGCACCTGTTGGACCTTTTCCATCCTCTCATAGGATCACTCTATTGATTGGTCCGACCAGATGTTCTTATGTCGCAGGCAGCGGCGTGGGTGGCGCGCCAAATCCTCAACAGACAGTCAATGAAATTGAGATAAAGAAGGTTCCATTTAAGACAGTGATATATTAAAAGAATCAACCTGTCGCAGTACTAAGCTCTCAGAGCTATCAGAATGGATTCATTAGAAAAGACCATAAGACCTGGCTCAAGTTCTTTAGTCAATAGTTGGTTCGGAATTCAGAGAAGGTTGGAACATGAAGCAGATCATGCTTCTGCTCGTCAAAGTTGTACAAGGATTAGAGACTCTAACACTTATCCTGCGGAACGCCCACCTGTTGAGCCTCCCACAATGACTCCGGGATCTCAGAGGAGATCAGGGCAGACCACTCAGATAAAATCTTATTATGGTCGTGACTATCCTCAAATGTAGGAGACGTCACCTCCAAGTAGCAGATGCATTAGAGTGTTCTTCTTGTTAATTCATGTCAGTGGCTCTAGTAGAAGATAGTCGTCGTGTTGGTTTTTAAAAAGAAATATATTCTACAGATATTACTAGCACTTACCGTGCCTAATCGTATCACCGATTTTGTCCAAATTTATGGTACTGTATTCGCGGTTTGATTAACCGACAGTAGTGGCTACGCTGGCTAAAGCGCAGCATTAGGTCATGGGGCCAAGCTCTCTGCTGACTCGGTAGACGCGTGGGTTCGAGCCCCACCGTCGGCCGTCCTTGAAATGGTTTTCCGTGGTTTCCCATTTTCAACACCAGGCAAATGCTGGGACGGTACCTTCTGACAGGCCACGGCCGCTTCCTTCCACATCCTTGTCCAGTTTCATTCGATATCATTCATTTCATCTCTCATTAACTCCTCTCATGAGGTTGGCGACAGGAAGGGCATCCGGCCGTAAAAACCATCGCCACAAAGACTTCCATCGCATCTCATCCCCGACCCCGTTGGAAAACGGGAATAATAAGGGGTAGACATACATACATTCGGGGTTTGATTAGAAATGAAAGAGACAGAAGTCAGATGGCCAAGCGTTTAGAAAAATTGCATTTTTGGTGCGGGTCTGGTGAGGCATGAGCCACGTATGATTGCATAGTTTCCAGGCAGCGCAGCGGTAAAATGGCGCAGTGGAAAGAGTACAGAACGATAATCTGAGGGTCGTGGGGTCGAATCCCTAAGCGAAAACGTTTCTGTCTTGTTAACCTATTATTATTTATGAAAAATAGGCTATTGAGATCACCTTTTGTCCGTGTGTCTGTGTGTCTGTGTGCGTCCGTGTGTGTGTGTGTGTCCCAGTGATAATATCTAAACGGCTGGAGCAATTTCAATGCAACTAGGTAAGGTCATAGTACTACTTTAGCCGACCCCGTCAGTGCCCTTCAAATTCTATATCTATATCTCCGAAACTATTACTGATATCACCTGAAGTTTTGTACGGTCATTAAGGGCACTACTAGAAGTTTACCTATGAGAACTTGAAAAGCATGTAAACTACAAAACGAACATGGCGGCCAAGCAAATTTGACGTTTTTAAATAGACTTTTCTCGCGATGTAACCATCCAAGCACAACGAAACTTGGTACTGAAAATGTTTATATACATTGCAATATACTGCCATCTAATTTAGTTCAATTGTTTATATAACCTTAAGATGGCGGCTGGGCGAAATTTAAAAATCTGGTTTTCATTTTTGTGTCCTAATCATGCGATTGAAGTTTGAATACTACACCTACACAATAATCTTCATGTTGTTGTTTGAGTCTTCAGTCTTTTGACTGGTTTGATGCAGCTCTCCATGCCTCCCTGTCCTGAGCTAATCGTTTCATCTCTACATAGCTACCACACCCTACATCCGAGGCAATCTGTTTAACATATTCTAACCTTGGTCTACCCCTACAGTTCTTGTCCTCGACCCTTCCTTCCATAACTAAGCTTGTTATTCCTGGGTGTCTTAGTATGTGTCCTACTAACCTATCTCTTCTCTTCATTAGCAGTCGCCAGAAACATCTCTCCTCTCCCACTCGTCTTAATACCTCTTCGTTTGTAACCCTATCTACCCATCTGATTTTCATCATTCTCCTGTAACACCACATTTCAAATGCTTCAATTCTCCTCTTTTCTGCTGCACAAATAGTCCAAGTTTCACTTCCATAGAGCGCCACGCTCCAGACAAAGGCTTTCAAAAATGACATCCTAATACCTAAATCTATACTCGATGTCAACAGATTCCTTTTTTTTAGAAATGCTTTCCTTGCCTGAGCCAACCTACTTTTTATATCCTCTTTGCTTCGTCCATCACTGGTTATTTTACTTCCTAAGTAACAGAAGTCTCCTACTTCCTTCAACTTTTCACCTGCCAATTTGATGTCCATAGGGGTTTCTGATTTATTTCGGCTGCATTCCAGTATTTTTGTTTTACAATTATTAATTTTCATCATGTATTCATTTCGTAAGACGGAGTCCATACCATTCAAAAACTCATTCAAATCCTCAGGCTTGTCGGCCAAGATGACGATGTCATCAGCAAATCTCAGAGTTGAAATTATTTCTCCTTGAATCTTCACTCCCACTTTAATTTTTTCTCTAATTTCCTTCATTGCTTGTTCAATGTAAAGATTGAAAAGTACGGGTGATAAGTTGCAGCCTTGCCTAACACCTTTCTGATTATCAGCTTCTCTCTCATGTCCATCAGCTCGAATGACTGCTGTCTGGTTTCTGTATAGATTGTAGATCACCCTCCTATCCCTGTACATTATTCCAATAGATTTCAAAATGTCAAACAATTCAGTCCAATCAACGTTATCGAAAGCCTTTTCTAAGTCTACAAATGCCATGAACTTTCTCTTATCTTTCCTTATTCTACCTTCCAAAATCAGCCTAAGACTTAGTACAGCTTCCCTTGTTCCTACATTTCTCCTGAAACCAAACTGGTCTTCACCCAACTCCCTTTCTATCTGGCTTTCAATCCTCTTGTAAATTATTCTAGACAGGATCTTTGAAGCATGAGTAATCAAGCTGATCGTACGGTAATGTTCACATCTGTCAGCTCCCATTTTCTTTGGTATAGGGATGATTACATTCTTCTTGAAATCAGGGGGTACCTCACCTGTCTCATAAATCCTACACACCAAGTGAAATAACCTGATCAGACCTTCATCTCCCATGCAGCGTAGCAACTCAATCGGTATATCATCTATGCCTGGTGCTTTTTTCCTGCTTAAGTCTTCCAAAGCTCTATCAAATTCTGATCTCAATATTAAATCTCCTTCCACATCCTCATCAAGTTCCTCCTCCCTTTCCATTACATGATTCTCAATCTCCTTTCCCTTATACAAACTATGTATGTAAGCTTTCCATCTCTCAACCTTTTCTTCCCTATCTGTTAGAGGCTTTGCATTTGTGTCCTTAATATTACAGCACTTAGTCTTCTTTTCCCCAAATGTATTCTTAATCCTTCGATAAGCTGTGTCTACTTTTCCTAATTTCAGACAATTTTCTATACCTGCACATTTCTCTTTCAACCATTCTTCTTTCGCTTCCTTGCACTTCTTGTTGACCTCATTTCTCAGACGTCTGTATTCTGCTTTCCCCTTTTCATCTCTTACATTCATGTGTTTCCGCCTTTCATCCATCAATTCTAGTATATCCTGAGTGATCCACGGTTTTCTACATATTCTATCTTTCCTACCAATGTTTTCTTCTGAGGATTTTGTTATTTCATTCGTCAAAAGTGCCCATTCGTCTGCAATTGAAGTTTGTTTAGGGTTTTTCATTAGTCCTTCCTTTATACTCTTCTTGAATCTTTCGTTTACATCCTTTACATTCAGTCTGTCTATTGCCCACCTTTTTGGCTTTTGACTTTTCTTCAGTTTCTTCAACGTTAATCTGCATTTCATTACAACCAGATTGTGGTCAGAGTTTATGTCAGCACCAGGATATGTTTTACAATCCAAAATCTGGTTTCGAAACCTCTGCTTGACCATAATGAAGTCGATTTGGTAACGCCCTGCATCTCCTGGTCTCATCCAAGTGTATATTCTTCTATTGTGGTTATTGAATAAGGTGTTAGCTATGACCAACTCATGCTCGGTACAGAATTCCATCAGCCTGCTTCCTCGAACATTCCTTAGTACATAACTCTAAGAACTACATATATAAATATCCAACAAGGCGACCATCCGGAATATTTATACGGTTCTCAATATCTACGAATCTAATACAGCAATCAAACTGAAATTGTGTATGTTCAAAAAGGCAATTGACACAAGGAGGATATATGAAAATAGGCTTAGTTCTTCACGGAATTACTTGTTAATTTGAATGTTACTTCCACTGCAAATAAACCGAAATAATGCTGAATGTATTGTATATGTTAATATTTCCATAAATGTCATGAAACGGAAAGGCAGAGGAACATTTGGAATGGCAAATAAACTTCCAGGAAGGGTTCTACGAGAACGCCGTATATTACACGTGGTACATTTATGATATTACAGTTGATTTACACGAACTGGGGGTGATGTTCATCGTAAAAACAGGGGAAGCAATAATCTTCTCGGCATCTTGTACACGCTATAAACGCCGCATTTTATGAATTACATGGTTGTTTCAATAGATATTATAGACACAAAGGTAACCAACCATACGTGGCCCGTGCCTCGCCTGTTGTTGTTTAAGTCTTCAGTCTTTTGACTGATTTGATGCAGCGCTCCATGCTTCCCCGTCCTGAGCTAATCGTTTAATCTCTACATAGCTACCACACCCTACATCCGAGGAAATCTGTTCAACATATTCTAACCTTGGTCTACCCCTACAGTTCTTGTCCTCGACCCTTCCTTCCATAACTGAACTTGCTATTGCTGGGTGACTTAATATTATTGTCCCACCAACCTATCTCATCTCTTCATTAGCAGTTGCTAGAAACATCTCCACTCTCCCACTCGTCTTATTACCTCTTCAGTTTTTACCCTATCAACCGATCTGATCTTCAACAATCTCCTGTAAAATGACTTCCTATCTATATGTCAACAGACATTCTGTAGAAATGCTTTCCTTGCCTGAGCTAACCTACTTTTTATATCCTCTTTGCTTCGTCCATCACTGGTTAAGTTGCTTCCTAAGTAACAGAAGTCTCCTACTTCCTTTAGCTTTCACCTCCCAATTTGATGTCTATAGAGGTTTCTGATTTATTAGGGCTGCATGCCAATACTTTTGTTTTACATTTATTAATTTCCATCATGAATTCTTTCGACAAGACGGAGTCCATACCATTCAAAAAGGGAAAAAAAATCCTCTGGTGTGTTGGCTAAGATGACGATGTTATCAGCAAATCTCAGAGTTGGAATTATTTCTCCTTGAATCTTCACTCCCCTCGCCTGACTCACGCCAAAATCCATTGTGTTTCTAAACGCTTGGCCATCTGGATCTCCCATTTCGATCACTTTCATTTCTGGCCAAATCCTGCATATTCCATAAATTTGAACGATATCAGTGATGACCAGAGTAGGCGCGGTCACCTTGTTAGAGGCAAATGGACACGAAACTTCACGACTTCAACGGATCCCCCACACTCAAGAAAGGTCAGTGAGACGCGTCAACACACAGCGGCGGGCCAACTAATTTTGTATGTTTTGTTGAACAAACTTGACCCACACAATTGTTGTACTACGATGGTGGATCAAAAAGTTAGTTGTACTAACGCGCTGCAGCAGCGCGCTGTGTGTCGCAAACGTGGGCACAGCGGAGAAAGGGACAGACACTGCCCACGCGTCTGTTAGGCAGGTCACGGTGGTGTCTCGTCTTGTATGATGTGAATAGCGGCCAAATGGAATGGCGCGTCAACTGGACGTTCACTCCAAATTTGAGGTGCGTGCGACAATCCGATTCCTATGGGCCAAAAGGAAGAATTGCACTGACATTCATCGTGAAATTAGTGCTGTGTATGGGTAGCATGCCATTTCCCGGCAAGGGATAACGCAACACCTCACAAGTCCCATCAAACGAGCGAACTGCTGCAGCGTGTCATGTGGGAGGTCTGTCAACATCCACCCTACAGTCCCGACGTAGCGCCATGTGACTTCCATCTGTTCGGTAAGCTCAAAACGGAGCTCGGTGGTCCACGTTTCCAGACCGACGAGTAGGCGAAGGCCGCTGTCTCCGTGTGGTTGCAGAACGCTGGAGGAACTTTCTATGCATCTGGCATCGACAAGTTGGTTGTGTGTTCGCAGAAATGTTTGGAGTCTCTTGGAAACTGTGGAAAAGTGACGATACATTGTACGTCGATATAGTGGTGTTTCTGTTGTATACGTGGTGTAATAAATGGCTATAACTGGGAAGTGCAACTTATTTTTTGATCTGCCCTCATAATTAACATTAGGTTTACCCCCACCTACTGTTTGAGGTCCTCTTGCCATTATTGTTCAAACTAACCCTAGTTTGCACGTCCCTGTAAGCACGGGGATATGAGGCCGGTTACACGTACGGTGGATTTTGGCTAGTGTCGCTGCCGTTCCAACAGTAGCCCATTGAAGTACATTAGAGCTACACATTAGACTGGAAAAATACCGATCGGTCAGTTTGCCGTTGGCGGTAGCTGTTCAGCCGACGAGGCCACTTGAGTCGACGGACGTTTTACCGCCATTTTGAACTAGTGCCCTACGTGACCTGCCTCAACTCTTCAAATAACGTGTAGAAAGTGCCAACCTCATCTCCCCTTTCATTAATTGGATGAACCCAAAATCAGTCGATTTTTTCTTCTCCTTTTCATTCGACGACGGAATAACAGTAACGCTAGAAGCTGCTCTCTGTTCATTTCAAACTACACAAACAATCAATAATTTGAACATCTGAGGAAGTGAGTTGGTTTCAGAAACCATACTGCAACTACTCGTACGACGGAGAGGGAAAATGTTCCTCCCAGCGGCGATGGTTAAATCTCCGACCGAAAGAATCCGCCATGTGTGTAACTGGCCTTAGCCAGGAGTTCAGAAGCGGTGCCACTGTCCAAGCTCTCGTTCGTACATGTGATTGGAAATCTGAACAGTTTAGTTCTTTGATGACTAATTCTACATGTGACACTGAACATGGCGGCTTCGATGGCGTAATTGGTAGAATGCAGAGCTTCTATGCCCAATATTGCGGGTTCAAACCCGGCCAAAGACGTCAGATTTTTTAAGAGAGTTAAAAATCCCTTCCCTACGGGAGGGAAGTAAAGGTGGCTGGCTCATGCCATAGATTTATGGCATGTAAAAGAACCTTCCGTCGCCTCCGTAGCGTAGCGGTCAGTGTGGTTATCTGCCGCCCCGGAGGTCCTGGGTTCGATTCCCGGCTCTGCGACGAAATTTGAAAAGTGGTATGAAGACTGGCACGGGGTCGACATAGCCTCGGGTGATCCAAATGAGTAGAGCGGGTTCGATTCCCACGTCAGCCACCCTCGAAGTGGTTTTCTGTGGTTTCCCACTTCGTCTTTGGGCAAATGCCGTTACGGTTCCGTCAGGCCACGGCCGCCTCCTTCCCTCTTCCTTGCCTATTCATCCTAACCTTCCGATCCCTTTCCTCATGAGGCCCCTGTTTGCTTTGCAGGTGAGGCCGTCTGGGCGAGGTGCCAATCTCACCTCACCAGTTGTATCCATTCCGATTAGATGATACCAGCTCTAGGACACTACCTGAAAAATGGTGGTAGGGGTGAGTTCCCTCGCTGAGTCCGTGGGAGCCACCACCCTGGAGAGTAAACTCGATTTTAAAAAATAACCTTCCACTAATTACAATTGAGTGAAGCTGAATTTGTAGGTTGGATTTGATTAACGCTGTATTAGTTCCAAAGTTGGTCGCCAGGTGCCGGTCGCAGTGGCATCTAGTAGCCAAGTTGGTGGCTAGGTGTCGTTGGTCGTAGCATTTGGTAGCAAAAGTAGATATTACTTGAAATTGATCGTCTGCAATCCTTACCTGAATTACAGATAACACACACTAATACAGTCATCACAATAAACACCAGTTATCAGACAAATTCTACACACACACAAAGTTCACGGGGCTACATGATCGCGTTGTCGCAGCCCCTAAACTGAGGAACCGACCAGCCAACAGTGAACACAACAGCTCTGGTTATCTACCGCGTTTTACTCTCCATATTTCTTGCCTTGATGTAAAACAATTCGGTTTCTTGTTGTTTTCTTTCTGTATTGGCTTGCGGTAAAAATTATGTAATTAATTATTATTTGTGCCCACCTGGTCTTTACAATTGTAATTATATGATTTTATTAAACACAATGTGTACAATCACGTTTTTCACCACTCTGTCATTTCTGCGATTAAAGATTGAGACCCGCTTACACATTCCACTAAGTGGTATTTGGGGCATGGATTATTGCAATTCTTGCAGACGCAGTCCTCCTTGGGCTCATGAAATGTCTCATTCTGACAGATATTTCCATGGAACCCATGGACAGCAAATCGCGTATACAGATGTCGAAGTTTGAAATTTGGCCTCTTCCAGATATCTGTCTTCATTGCTTCTGTCTCCATTATTTCCTGGGGTATCTCGTCGGCTTTTTTTCGTCTCTCCTCGATGATGGTTTTATACGTTTGTGTTTCCGGTAGATCGAAAGAGTGCTTTATGTCTTCTATAAAGAAGGATTCCTATGCTATTTTATAGGCGTAGCTGTTCCTAGAGAATTTTGATATAGAGAGAGCTCTCTTAATAAATCTCGTTTTGACGCTTTCTAGCTTCCTGAGGTTATTCACCGACAAGTAGGGCCAAATTAATTGTATGCCATATGTGGCGGTCGGCATAACTTTAATTTTGAATAGCTTTATCGCTGTTGACAGGGATAGGCTTTGGATTTTGGGAATGTCGTATGAGACTTTCGTTGCTGCCGTAGCTCGCTCCTGTACATGCAGGGAGAAAGCAGTTCCAGTAGTTTGTAGCACGACACCCAGGTATTTGAAGTTGGGTACTGTACCCGTAAATACCTACCCTTTACCTGTTGAAATCCCTCGATAGTAGCTGGATCGTAGAACCTGAAAACCCCCCGGCTCAGAAAAGTCCCCAAATCCTACCAACAGGGGAAGGGAGTACTAGGATGCAGTAGATCCTAACAGAGGTGGCATTAAGCACGACCAAAACATATCAGCGAACTGCTCTAAGAACACGAGAATCGTGGGAAATCACCCTCTCAGGAGTGTGGGAAACACTAGAAATATCTAGCTATGGCCCCCCTTAATGCGACCTCTTTATACTTCTGTAAATCATCACATCACGCGATTAAAAGAAATGACAAAGTATTTATTACCAAAAGAAAATCTGACAGAGGGTCAGATCAGATTGTCCTTGACTGGACACAAAAACAAAGAAAATAGGCACTAGAATCATGCCAATAAATGCATTAGCTGTCCCCTTGGACCAAGAATGCATTTAACCCTCAATATAACTTGTTAATTATATAAACAAAGGTGATCCCTTAAGAAGCAAAAAAAAATTAGATAAATCGCCCTAATGGTTCTTCCGCCCATTCTAACATTAGAAAACACGTGAATTAATTCATATATATATATATATATATATATATATATATACATATTTACTTATTTACAGTCAAATCATTATTAATGTTATTACACCCTCAGATGTAAATGCCTTCGCAAACAGGTAATTCCGCACTCCTCATTGGTGCTTTGTCAAAATTGAGATTGCATAACTTATATTGCCTTAGCAATGTAGTCAAAATTTATTTTATCAATCAAGCACTCAAGCTAAAAAGACGTGAAATTCGTAATTCAAAATCTCTAAAGATTCAATAATTTCTCGGTATAAATGTACTTATTTAAATGCATCCAGAATTTATAATATAACGATCGTGAATCATTATCTAACATTGCTTAAATCTTATAAACTGAGCACAACCGAAGAATTAATTAAATGGGAATGCCACACAAAAACAAACTCTGAGGCTTAACAAAACTAGATCCATAATTGGAATTGCCAATTTCATCAATAAATCGTAACAAGAAATGCAAAAAGAACAGAGACTATGTTCTTTCAAAACATTCATAAATTAGTATAACCTTGCACTGAATTACTGTCATTATATTGGTCACTCATGACCTCGATTTCTGAATACGGGTGGGCATTACCACCAGCATCACCAAGTTATATTTTTATAACCGCATTACATATTATGCTTTCACTAGCATCTTAATATTAACGTACTTCAATGAGTACCACCGTAAATATATTACACGCCCATTGACGTTTCTTCACACACTATCACCCACATGGTGATTATTTTATTCGATAACCAGTAATCAGATATATTCAGTTGTGTTTCTTAACTATTATGTTTTCTCAGATGCATCATAAATTTAACATGAGTGGCTACTTAATCAAGTCCACTGGATCACAAAAAGCTTGCCTTACAGAGTTGTATTTACAGTCACATAAGAATTCATTTCCCCTTAAAGTTAATCCCTGGGATCTGTTTCGAAAACGATACTTGTTCTTCAAATAGTAATCTAAAGCAATGTTCTAAACAAGAAAAACTCGAAAGACTGAATCCAAGTTCAGTTATAGCAAAATTAATTAATATAAAGATCAACAAGGTGTATCCAAGTACACGTGACTACAAAATCAAACGTTAAAGTTGATCAGATGAAAATAGAAATGTCCCCTCAAGAGAATTCACGAAAATCAGACTGGTTCTACAGCATGTATCCAGGTAACAACTCCAGTTAACTCCTGTTGACACATTAGAATTCAGTATGACAGCGTTTACTCTCAAGAGAAAAAATCCCCAGTCTAAAAGAATGATCAAGCTTCACATTCAAATTATATTTTACTAGTTATAATGCAAGAGTGCATAGGCAAATTCGAAACTCGCAATTGTCGAACACAAAAATAATGGAGCGACAACCCCTCAAGCCAAAGCTTGATTAAAAAAACAAGTAATTCCCTTTGAGAATTTCTTACTCCAATGTCCCAAGTCCACTGGTAGAAAACGAACTGCTTCCTCATCTCGGAAATTGTCCAAGCCCGAATTTCGAATAGTTCCAGCCCGGCTCGAAAACACATCACGCGCGCGAATGCAACATCGCAATAAGCAGATGGGCACATGACGGTAGCCTGAGTTAATTTTCAGCTGCATGTTACCAAAAGTTCATGTTGCACAAGCCAATAGCCCGCGTCGCGAGTATGCTATGTTCCACTTCGCAAACAGCATTGTAATTCACTCGTGACGTCCACTGCATTTGCTTGGAGAATGATGTCCACACTAAAATGCCTAGCCGCACATGGCTAATATGCTTATATACATCCTAGACATCTCTCCCACTACCTCAGATTTCCAAGCACTATACATTGTTAAACAGTGTTCACTCGGAATGTACTTGACTTTTAGTTGCAATAGTCTTGGCGTGAGAAAAGACAGCACGCCTTCTCAGTGCGCATGGACTTCAGAAACAAGCCTCTTAATGTCACGCTGCACTGCGCTCCTTATCTATATATGCATTTAAATCACGTGAAAAGAGACTGATTCCTCTAGCTAAATATTGCCCGCATACAATGCCAGGCACTCTGACGATTGAAGTTCTCATTCGACACTGAACTTTAAGTATGTCAGCCTTAATACGTCGCAACACAATGTATAATCACGAACTAGCACCGCCGTGAATTCATAGTAGCTTGACACTTCTTCCAGCCGAAACAATATTGCGCTACGAGTCCTTGCTTAGGCGTGTATACGTCTGCGTTTTAACATGCTCTGCTCGTCGCACACCTGTGTCAGCCTGCAGGAGACAACTGGCCCGCTGTCACTAGTGCGCATGACGAGACGATCTCTCTTAGACAGGTCGATATAATAAATCTATATTCTTGATGTTACAGATGCTATTATCATTAAAGCAAGACCACTCTGTCTCTCTCTGCTTTAATGTTGAACTTCAATATACACTTGACATCATAACTGTGCCTTATTTCCAAATAATATTCAAATGTAAATGTCAATCTCCCCACTACTGCAAGCTCAAGGACTCCTGCGCATCCTCGCGGCCTACAAGCGAAACACTCTTCCGAAGGTTGTTGATGAGACATCAGCTGAGCCGCATGATCTCATGGCTATTTGCGCTCTCCAAACTAGGTCAAAACCTAACGTTTGTGGCAGCGGTTTGCATAGGAACATGTACCGTAAATCAGGCCAAATAAAAGAAAACGGTACAGTACGAATTCTAAAGGTTCTTCTCCACACTTGAGTTGACCCATTTTAGCTATCCTTCCTCCCCTTCTAAATTGTAATTGTACGCCACTAATTGTATTGCCCAGGTGGGCATAGATGTATGTCTGCCCTTTCTTATTCCAGTTTCCTATGAAAGCCTTTGTGGCGGATGTTTTATACGGCCGGAAGACCCTCCTGACGCCAAACTCATGAGAGGAGTTAATGAGGAGTTAATGAGGAGTTAATGAGAGATGAAAAGAATGATGGTGAATGAAACTGGGCAACGATGTGGAAGGAAGTGGCCGTTGCCTGTCGGAAGATACCGTCCCAGCATTTGCCTGGAGTTGAAAATGAGGAAATCACGGAAAACCATTTCAAGGACGGCCGACGGTGGGGCTCGAACTCATGTCTACCGAGTCTGGGGAGAGCTTGGTCCCATGGCCTAGAGCTGCGTGTTAGCGAGCTTAGCTACCGCTGTCGGTCCCAGGTGGACACAGATAATTATTTAAATTCCTCATATGTCTCTCAACAATGAAACTCCATACTCGGATGGCATGAAATATTTTGCATGCATCCCATTAGTTTACTAAACTTACCACGAGAGTGTAGCACTCGCCATTTGCACCGTTTCTATATTACTATTCGAATGGTATCATTTGTGGCAAGACATTTAACAATCAAATAGGCTTCAGATAGACATAAATATACAGGGTGTATCTTAATTATACCGACAAAAAAATCAGGGACGCTCTGCGTGTTATGTAAAAGACGATGCCGTAATCGGATTGGCGGAGAAAATTTTTCCCTCCGAGAAAATGAGGTTACTTTGTTACTTCCGGGCGCGCGAATCAAATCTACGAACTCGCCGTATTTGCTGAGCTAGAGAGCAAGCCGCTGGCCACCGCTGTGCTTCAAGCAAGGGAAGGGAGTGTGATAGAAGGTGACAGAGAGATTCTGGCGGGCATGCGCAAGTTTCCTCGATCTCCTCGGCTTGCCGCATGCCCGCCAGCATATCTCTGTCTCCTTCTATCACACTCCCTTCCCTTGCCTGAAGCACAGCAGTGGCCAGCGGCTTGCTGCCTGGCTCAGCAAATACGGCGAGTTCGTAGATTTGAATCGCGCGCCCGGAAGTAACAAAGTAACCTCATTTTCTCGGAGGGAAAAATTTTCTCCGCCAATCCGATTGCGGCATCGTCTTTTACATAACACGCAGAGCGTCCCTGATTTTTTTGTCGGTATAATTAAGATACACCCTGTATTCACACATATAAAAAAAACGATATTTTGACGGTGCACATCTGGTTCCTTAAAGAGTGGCATCTGTTACTGGCCCACTTTTCGTGTATCTAAGAATATTTATCCGTTATAAATTAGCTTCATATTGCTGCTTTAATCATCTCTCTTCTAACGTTCGTCTTCTGAAAGCGTCTGATTTAATTCCAGCAAAGGTAGCATGAATAAAATATGTATTTGCAAGCAAAATATCCTGCATGAACATGAACATTGGTAGTCACATTTTTCTTTTTATCATAATATGATATTATAATTATATTATAATAATAATACAAGCCAAGAATAACTTTATAATAGAAATTGAAAATGACCTTCAAGAAATCAACGTAACAGCCGACATTTTATGGTAAAGGCCAAGCTTCAGATCGTTTGTGAAAATACATAATTTGCTGCAAACTCCCGAATGAGAGCCACCAGACAGCAGAAAGGTAGAACACGTAGTTCCGTGACGAACTAAAGAGCCTACTTTTCTTAACATTTTAGATTCATGCCAATTAATAATCCATATATTCCACCCTTTCAGTAGGAGTAATATAATTATGGGCAAACTTCGCCTAACTCAGTCGATTCGGGGATGGTACATTCATTTCCCACGATATGCCACATATATTTTGGGATCATGAGCAACACAGGTCAACACTCAAAAATAAAAATCCAAATTTCACAAAACAACATTTAATTATTAAAAATTGCACTCCACAAAATCTTACATTAAACAAAAATCAAATGACATTAATAAAATCAAAATACAAACTGGTTCCTTGTCAAATATTAGGAACATTCACTACACACAAAGAGTTCTATGGACATTGTTAATACGGCTCCACTAAGCCAATAACAGGTCAACTTTCACTTCCATACAATATGCAAGAATATAAATTCTGCTAAATCTACTGACTCTATAATATTAAAAGAAAGAATCTTTAGGGCAATTCCCTGAATGATCATAAACATACTACATTAAGCATTACAAATCATTTAATTGACCACTATATCTTGAGTATTTCAAAAATGTGTTTTACTTATCATTTGATTAGATCCACAAACGTCCATTCTTTCCTTCACAATACATGTTAAGTACTATATTTTTGTGGTTTGTCGTGCATCCCTTTAATTATAAACAATACTGAATCAATCAATGTCTCCCTGACACCTCTCTATGCCCTATTAAAGGAACTCTCTTTAATTCATGTGTCACGCTCGGGAAATTTATAGTTATATTAAAATGCAATATTCTCAAAATTTCCTTTTAATGAATATTTTAGCAGCAAATAACATTTATAACGCGTACTGATGGATTATGATATCCATTCTCTCATTGATAATGGCAAATCAATCTTTAGAACATCTATAATTTAATTACTAATAGGCTTCAACATGCTAGCAAGCCTCCGTGGCTTAGGCGGCAGCACGCCGGCCTCTCACCGCTGGGTCTGTGGTTCAAATCCCGGTCACTCCATGTGAGATCTGTGCTGGACAAAACGGAGGCAGACAGGTTTTTCTCTGGGTACTCCGGTTTTCCCTGTCAAAATTTCATTCCAGCAACACTCTCCACTATCATTTCATTTCATTTCATCTGTCATTCATTTAATCATTGCCCCAGAGGAGTGCGTCAGGCCTCGGCAGCCGGCACAGTTCATATCCTCGCCGCTAGATGGGGGCTTCATTCATTCCATTCCAGACCCGGTCGGAGACTGGAAGCAGGCTGTGGATTTTCATTTTCTTCAACAAGCTACTGGCGGGTGACCCTTCCTCAAGTGGTGTGCTCGACACATAAGATTTAAGACTCAGTCTCGCTTTCAAGAGCGTTAACATTTAGTATCTTCCTTTTCTTACCAGCTGGACTCCGCAAGTTACAGGTCTCCCCATTCGGGAGGGTTTTAATACATTTACAATATCCTACCGTAATTATTTATACTTTTGCTCAATTGCAATCATTCAATACGTACAGGTATGTTAATCAATCCATGAGTATCCTCATTGCCCGGAGTGTTAAGCGGTCATTGATTATGGGGGCTACAACAACCTCTAAGCAAACAACGGCTTAGCGTAAAATCCATCCAAAGGGTCCAAAACCTCTCACTCTGGGATTATCGAAGATTCAAATATATAGAGCGGAACAAATTCACAGGCCTCTATAATTCTTGCAACCAGCGAGGAACGTATGCTGACCTCCGTGCGAATAACTACCAATATGCTCCCCAATTGTCCAATAAGACCGATGATTCGACTCGTCATAAGACTACCGCGGCAACTGCACCCAATAATGATTACTTCCTTACTTATACTTTACAAAATCACTCGATTCTACTTTGAATACTCGCTAAATCAGCGGCATCAAACTATATTTCTCTTAAAACATTCCGTTGAAAGCCTGTTAACTTCCTTCCAGCACTCCTTCAAACACTGACTTTATGTTGGCATATCATTAATAAATGTCCATTATTCATTCATAAACATACTCCTACCCTTTCAACAATATTTGGGACGATTTCCATCTTATACAAATCCAATTCAAATTCGAATTCAATTTTCCTGCTAAGGCTATATTTACATCACTGTTATACACACAAATATATTACATATTCTATTCATTATTTCCCCACATTATGGTGACACATAATTATTATGAATGCACGACTCTCCATCAACTCATAATATAATAATAATATCGCATGGCCTCGAGTGCCGGGTGCAAGCTTTGTAATTTGAAACCCAGAGGGTAACTTGCATGTCGAATTTCGTCGTTCCTTGAATCACTATGAAAGTCAAGGAGGTTAGATATCTAAGCTCCTTGAACACCATAGCGCTTTCTAGTAGAGAAATGAGGATCTTTGTATTGGCGGAAACTCCCGAGATTAATTTTGCCATTATGAACACGGCCTACTGAATTCAAATGGGTTCTTTGACATGCCAACATCGTATGACATGCGTGTCATATTTTTGCCGCCTTTCAAAAATCACTTACCACGGCCAGTAGCGAACCTGCAATCTTGGGGTTTAGTAGACCGACACGCTATCCACTCACCCACCGTGGCAAGCATCAACTCATAATTAAAATTAGTAAGTACTCACATGTTCGGTGGTCTTCTCCAATGATTTCGGAACCTTTGGTCCACAATTTTGGTAGATTAACCTCTCATATTACCCAAGTAACACACTTCTACACTTGTCACATACATATTCACTTTACAATTTTCAATTTTGAACATACATTTCCATTTCAATTAGCTTCTCTTTCTTAGGGTGCGTTTACTCAACAAATTACGATTTTTATACTTATTTATTAACACTTTAAGACACTATAAAATTATTTACAAAATGAAATCACTCGAGCATAAAATAATGATTCTTTCCACTTTCTCGAACACGTAGTTATAGTCCTTCCTATTCTCACTTTTTTGACAATTTCTCCCTTCGTCTCGTCCAAGATATGCAGGTATTAACGTATCTCCACTCCCTGTCATGGGCATCTACTTGAACGAATGAAAGTCTCTGAGCTCCTACCTCCGTCAGTTTCCTATTCACCTTGGCGATTATGTTGAGACATGAGAATAAACCAAGCTAACATTTAGTAGTAAAATCAGTTTAGTATGTCAATCTGTAATTTTTATACAGTCCATCAGAACTTGAAAAAAAAAACTTTCACCTTCAAATAATATGCAATCACCCTCACCGGTCTTCGCGAGACTCGCTACCACGTGGACTGTAGTAGGCTACTCGCTGGAAAGAGATACTGCTCGACTCATTCTTGTAATGTTTGCGGTGCACCATTCTCTGGATAGCGTGCTGCGATCATTATCTTGAGCTTTGTGGTAGGACAGTGAAGTGCCTGTTTGAGTTATGACTGAGCGAACTGTAATCCGAGGAGTCTTAAGTTAAACTACACTATACGGTATACTGTGCAGGCCAGACCATTAGAGTGCAAGTCAATTATTCTGAGTTAGTGTCTGGCGCTATCTCCAGTCTTGGTTCTGTTGTATTCTTATCGTGATTAATGGCACACTGCAGTCTTCTATTTACAAGCAGTTTTCAAAACGATCACCGAAAATGAACGTTTTATAAAGACTAAATTATATGATGATGATGATAATTGTTGTTTAAAGGGGCCTAACATGTAGGTATTTATTTATTTATGTTCGGCAATGTCGAAATGTAAGCATTATATGTCAGAAAACTGTATCATAATGAGGCTCATTATAACACTATTTTTTTTATTTAGTCAATTTTAACCTCCAGGTTGGTGGCTTCCACGGACTCAGCGCGGGAACTCACCTCTACCGCCTTTCCAGGCAGTGTCCTAGAGCTGGGAACATCTGGTCGGAAGGGATACAACTGGTGAGGTGTGAACAGCACCTCGCCCAGGCGGCCACGCCTGCAAAGCGAACAGGGGCCTCATGAGGGAAGGTAGGAGGGGGAAGATTAGGATGGATAGGCAAGGAGGGGGGAAGGATGCGGCCGTGACCTTACAGGAGGAACCATCCCGGCATTTTCCCGAAGACGAAGTGTGAAACCACGGAAAACCACTTCGAGGATGGCTGAGGTGGGAATCGAACCCCCCTCTACTCTTATTGGCCACCCGAGGCTGAGTAGACCCCGTTCCAGTCCTCATACCACTTTTCAAATTTCGTGGCAGAGCGTAAATCGAACCCAGGACCTCCGGGGCGGCAGCTAAACATGCTGACCGCTACGCTACGGAGGCGACTTATATAACACTATTTTTCATTATGAAACAGTTCCTCCCACCAATCAGAGCTCAGGAAACAGTTGTGTGACCAATTAGGTAAGGATACCTTCGCGTATGCGCTCAAATTCTAACATATTTCTGTGTTGGCAAGCAAAGTGAATGATCCCTGCTTTCGGAGTGCCTTGACCCACCCTTGCGCCCTGTTCAGTGAGCAAAGCCAGAGCGCCCTGTTCACTAACTGAATTAACTGAATCCCACAGATATTTATGAATATTTATGTTAAAACATATAATTAAGTTATAATTGTCGTCGAACATAAACAGTCGTATGCAACTCGTATGGAAATTATAAAACTTGCTTACGCTCGTTTTATAAGCATACTCGTGTCTTAATTATTCCCATTATAGGCTCGTTGCATTATGTACAATTATCGTATGGATTTTAGTGCCGGGAGTGACCGAGGACATGTTCGGCTCGCCTGAGTCTGTAGCTGCTTTCAGTGGACACCCTTAGGGTGAGCTACAAGTTCCGTTCAATATCAAGTAGTTCCAACTTTCGCTACCAGATATCAATGATACCTAGTAGTGAACGTTGGAACTTTGATACAGCGTTCTGACGAAATCTAACCTAACAAATTTAGCTTCACACTGGTTTAGTCTGTGGAAGGATCTTTTACAAGCCATAAATCTATGGCATCGGACCGGCGGCTTTACTTCCCCTCCAAAGGAAAGCATACTGAAGGATTTTTAACGCTCTTAAAACATCCGACGGCTTCGGCTGGGTTTGAACCTGCTATCTTGGGCACAGCAGTTCAGCATGCTACCAACTACCCCACCGAAGCTGCTAACATCTAGGTCATCGGCCCCTAATGGTTTGGGTGATAGTGAAAATGAAAGATGATCAAATGAAACCTACAACTAGAGCTAACTAGAAGAGGAAATGGGAGAAGAAGAAGGAGAACAAGAAGTTCCGTAACGAACTAAAGAGCCTACTTTTCTTAAAATTTAAGATTCATGCCAATGATTAATCTATATGGATCTATCTAGAATAATGACGAAATTAAGTTGGTAATATCGAAATTTCAAATTAGTTCGAAATAGTGTACACCTGGCATAATGTATCCTAATAGAGCACTGCAGTTGGCAGCCCTGGCGACTGAATATATTCTTAGTTCCATCTCTTAAGGTACAGAATACAAAATTTGGTTGCAGTCCAATGAATAGCATGGACGTTACATGCAGTTAAACATTGGATCTAACAGCGCGCGTAAAATCATGTCGGCAACAATGTCATTCATGTATTGGTCAGAAATAATCTGAAATAATATGATCTATTGTTGTGCCAATTTTTAATGAAATCCATTAGTTAGTAAAGAAGTTACATGCATTTTAAAATTGGACCTATCAGCAGGCTTAGATTCATGTTGGCAGCACTGACGTATATTAGTTACTCCAAATTCATCTATAATGCCAGGTATCATACGTATGCATAGTTTAAAGCTGTCGGCTTGCATACTTTCTGATATATTGGTATTTGAATAAATGAAACGAAGAGCATTTATTAACAGTTGGCAGCACTGGTGGTTCTTAAGAATACTCTCAGTCATATCTGGTTATGTACACATACAACATACGAAATTTGAGTGAATTCCAATTGATAGTGTAGAAATTATATGCATTTAAAAATTGGACTTATCAGCAGGCTTATAATCATTTTGGCAACACTGCTATGTATGGCCTCCTGGAAATTAAACTGCAATATTATTACCTATACGTTTGCCAATTTTGAAATAGCTCCCATTCATACCTTCCAAGATATCCAACATGGAGCTCAAATTTCAATTGCGATTTTCCAGCAGTTGGTAGCTCTGACGTCATTTTCAAATATGGCCGTGAGATATTCAGGTATAGATCTTTACTCCTACCAAATTTTGTTTCGATTGCTCCAGCCGTTTAGGAGTTGATAGGGACACACACACACACAGCCAGGCAGACAGACAGAAGGACAGACAGACACACATTTGCCCGATCTCATACGTCTACTTTTTCCTCATTTTTGCATAATGTGAAAAGTAGGCTAAAAATCTAAATAAAAGACAGGAGGAAAGGAAATGCCCTCAACCATCGAATAATGAGAATTGAGGGACTTGGAAAGGCAGGAGAGCCAAGAACGGCAGCGAGGAAAGGGAAAGAGGAGAGGTTCCGCCCCAAAGGCAATGGAAAAATGGGGAAAACTTGACCTATCTCAAGAATCGCTCGGGGTCGCCTAATCCCGAACTCACCAGCCGTGAGCCCTTGAGGGTGTAGCACTATCCAGAGTGCACCTCAAGCGGTGGGGCTACACACACCCTGCCTCCTTGAGGGCCTTGGGCTGAAGGCAGGAGATATCATGAAAAGAAAAAGAAAGCAGACCCCTCGAAGAATGGGGGTATGAGAAAAGATGAGGAAAGGGCCAATTAAGGCGGGAAAGTGAAAGACTCCCTAGACCTCGGATACCCTAATACTGTCGTGGTCGAAAGAGGACAAAGGTTGGCCAAGCGAGGCCGAAAGAAAAGGTGACAGTGAGGAGCCCGGCACATGTACTTTTCGCGTTTAAGCTCTGTGAACTTGCGGGATGAAGGGCAGAGGCAGGGTAGGAGCAGGCGAGAATTGAGAAGCCTGTCGACAGCCCGCCGAGTTACCTGGCATTCTCGTCTATTCCAATACTGCTAACATAGGGTCTTTTCTGAAACTAGTGTGGCGTTGGGAATGAGTGAGTAAGTCACCGACGAATGTATTTGCTTCTGTTACTACGCAAGGACCGAGAAACTCGTCACCACCACTACTCATAGCCTGCGATGCACATCCTCTCAGGTCCACGCAGCTTAGACCCGAGCAGTAAGTGGAATCAATGCCGGACTCAGCTGGGGTCCCGTGTTCGCCAACCCACAAGACTAAATGAAGGCATATGTCATACTTTCCAGGGGCCGGACACACCCCACATTTGATCAAATTATGCAACTCTTAATTTAGACCATAGTTTGTCAAAGTGTGGTCTGCGGACCCCCAGCAGTCCGTGACTAGCCAATAAAAATTCAAAATAATTTTTGAATATTTGGCCCCTAAATAGAAGACACACTTTGCTTGTGATTAACAAACCAAGGCGGTAGATTTAACAAACAAGGCACTGTGCCTTTTATCACTACTTTTTTGTGTGAGCAGGCATTTTCAACGCTTTGCAGCATTTAACTTGTAAGAAGAAACTGTCTTGACAGTGTCGAAGCAGCCCTCAGATTGAGAATTTCGATGATCCTACCCAAAACCTCAGATATAATAAATCTAAGAACCAACTTTCTTCCTTCAATTCCTCCCTTCCTTCCTTCCGTCCTGTCTTCCTTCCTACCTTCCTTCCGTCCACCTTTCCTTCTTTTCCTTCCTTTCCTTGCTTTCCTTTCCTTCCTTCCGTCCTGCTTTCCTTCCTTTCCTTCCATCCTTCCGTCCTGCTTTCCTTCCTTTCCTCCCTTTCCTTCCTTCCTTCCGTCCTGCTTTCCTTCCTTCCTTTCCTACCATTCCTTCCTTTCCTTTCCTTTCCTTTCCTTTCTTCCTTCCGTCCTGCTTTCCTTCCTTTCCTTCCTTCCTTCCGTCCTGCTTTCCTTCCTTTCCTTCATTTCCTTCCTTCCGTCCTGCTTTCCTTCCTTCCTTTCCTACCTTTCCTTCTTTTCCTTCCCTTCCTTTCCTTTCCTTCCTTCCGTCCTGCTTTCCTTATTTTCCTTCATTTCCTTCATTTCCTTCCTTCCGTCCTGCTTTCCTTCCTTCCTTTCCTTCCTTTCCTTCCTTTCCTTCCGTCCTGCTTTCCTTCCTTTTCTTCCTTTCATTCCTTTCCTTTCCTTTCCTTCCTTTCCTTTCCTTTCTTTCCTTCCGTCCTGCTTTCCTTATTTTCCTTCCTTTTCTTCATGTTCCTTCCTTTCCTTCCTTCCTTCCTTTCTTCCTTTCCTACCTTTCCTTTCCTTTCCTTCCTTCCGTCCTGCTTTCTTTACTTTCCTTTCCTTCCTTCGTCCGTCCTGCTTTCCTTCCTTTCCTTCCTTTCCTTCCTTACCTTGCTTCCCTTCCTTTCCTTCCGTCCTGCTTTCCTTCCTTTCCTTCCTTCCTTTCCTTCCTTTCCTTCCTTTCCTTCCGTCCTGCTTTCCTTTCCTTCCTTCCGTCCTGCTTTCCTTACTTTCCTTTCCTTCCTTCGTCCGTCCTGCTTTCCTTCCTTTCCTTCCTTCCTTCCCTTCCTTCCCTTCCTGTTTTCCTTTCCTTCCTTCCTTCCTTCCTTCCGTCCTGCTTTCCTTACTTTCCTTTCCTTCCTTCCGTCCTGCTTTCCTTTCCTTCCTTCCTTCCGTCCTGCTTTCCTTTCCTTCCTTCCTTCCGTTCTGCTTTCCTTTCCTTCCTTCCTTCCTGCTTTCCTTTCCTTCCTTCCGTCCTGCTTTCCTTTCCTTCCTTTCCTTCCTTTCCTTCCTTCCGTCCTGCTTTCCTTCCTTCCTTCCTTCCTTCCTTCCTTCCTTTCCTACCTTTACTTCCTTCCTTTTCTTCCTTCCTTCCATCCCTCCATCCTGACTCCCTTGCACCCTTCCCACATCGGATGCTCAAGTGGCCCAGTGCATGTCGCCGCGCCGCACCGTGGTAAGGCAGTGTCTTCCTTCATCAATGTTGTATATTCTCTCGCCATGCAATCTGCCGAGTGTCTCACTCACCCTTAATGACGGCAATCCCGCCATTCAAATGATAGGGCGCGCTTAAAGATGGAATGCTCTTCATTAATCTTTCGAAAGCTTAGTCGGGAGCGACAAAGCGACGCGCGTCTTCATGACCATGCGCTCTATCTTGCGAGACCCATGGTAAACATATTGAAGTATGAAGTGACAAAGTGCCTTCATGATACTTGCATAAACAGCTTAGTATTTGTAGTAACTTCTCTTTCAAGTCACTGATAGAAGTATGGACCATAAGGTAAATAAATACACACTTACTGTATTTGCATGCACGGTATGTATCTTATCATTCTCCTCAGTTTGGTGCAAGTGGATGAGACTGGCCATGGTGTCCGAGAGTGCTATCGTGCTAGCTTATGCCTCGCGGGCTTCGGGTGAGTGTGGGTTCGTATACCACCTCGCCCATCCTGAAAATGGTTTTCGTGGTTTCTCATATCCACCACCAGGTAAATGCCAAAACGGTTCCTTTCAACAGGTCCACGGCCGACTTCCTTCCCTGACTCTTCCTTAATTATACTCAAGTTATCGGTCGCCTGTCACCATCCCCAGTTGTATCTACTGCCAAAGTGTGTTCAGATCCCAGACACCGTCCTTGTGACAGTAGAGGAATGATCCCTCGCAGAGTTCGTGGGTGAATGCGATCTGGGAAGATAAACGATTTAAAATATTATTAGCTTATTATTGAATCTATTATATATAATTCAAAATTGCTCCTCGCATTGCTACGCGTAAAACGAGCTATGTCCCATCTTTCTACGAGCAAATCGACTTCGACAAGTCTTATCTATCTTATTATATAACTAGCAACCCGATCCAGCTTCGCCCGGGAGAATGCATTACGTGATAAGCGATTTTTTTCTCTCCAGTGTCAATGAACCACGACCAATATCCGTTTTACGTCTCGGCATGATGGGTTAAAATCACTGACTGGACTATTAGTTATATTATCATGGAGATACATGTGCAACAAATTCTTGTCAGACGTAATTTAAGAATGGCGACGTCCATGAAACACAAATCCCCCTTCCGTCCAATCTTAACTTGACTGTGAATTTTGCGGAACGAAAAGTTCACAGGCGAAATGAAGAAAACCCGTGTCGCACTTCCAGGGAAACTCCAAACACAACCACCCTTCTCAGAAGTATTAACTCAACACGACTCATCGGTTTGCTGCTGGCTGTATCTGGGACAATAGGTTCGCCCGCTAGCTAGGCTGTAACAGGGATGATAGATTCGCCCTTAGATAGCTCGTTAACTGTTGCCTCAGTATTTGAATGGACATGGTTGGAAGAAATTAAAACGTAAAAACACTCATTGTGGACGATGTATTGAAGATAGACATAATTATGTTCTCGCGGACTTTTTTGTAGAACTTTTCATGCTAAACAATTCTTACATTCATAGTATTTAGATATGTTTAACAGTTTGCCCAGCGTAAGCTACAAAGCGCTCGGACGCCAGTTTTTTGTTTTTGTTTTTTGTTTTTTACTTTTCCACTGAAATTGTTACTGCTCGGCTTCCTTCGATCATAAATAAATTATTTTCTACAGAAATCATCCTTTACAGAATGGTGAAAACCACATGAAAATCAATCCAGTGGCAACCACCCTTCTCAGGAGTATTAACTCAACACGACTGGACGGTTTGCTGCTGGCTTCTATCTGGGGCAATAGGTTCGCCCGCTAGCTAGGCTGTAACAGAGATGATAGACTCACCCTTAGCTAGCTTGTACTCTGTCGCCTCAGTAGTTGAATGGACATGTTTGGAAGAAATTAAAACGTAAAAACACTTATAGTGGGCGATGTATTCAAGATAGACATATGCTCTCACGGACTTTTTTGTAGAACTTTTCATGCTGAACAATTCTTACACTCATAGTATTTAGATATTTTTTAACGGTTTGCCCAGCGTAAGCTTACAAAGCGCTCGGACGCCAGTTCTTTTTCGACTTTTCCACTGAAATCGTTACTGCTCGGCTTCCTTTGATCATAAATAAATTATTTTCTACAGAAATCATCCTCGAGATATCCTGTACACAATGGTGGAAACCGCATCAAAATCCATTCAGTAGTTCTCGAGTTTACCCGTAACAAACACAAATCGGGGACTTAGTTTTATACCAAGTAGAGTTACGCTAAGGTGTATGTTTCTCAAAACTCAAGCTCCTAAACCAGAGGGAGTTAGAAGGTGTGGTTTGTACCAAAATTTTCCAAATCGTCTCAATAGTACAGCAAAAATCTTACATTTCTTGAAAAGTCAACGGAAATATATTTATTTGTTTATATAGTGGTTATAAACAAATAAACAAGACGATAGCCCCTGCGGAACTCTATCGCGTACAGCCCGCATAGCATTAGGGCCAGGTGGGTAGTCTTTACATATGGAACACACACAACCCATTATGCGAGAGTTCTCGTACGGGTCCGCTAGTAAAGAATATGCTATATCTTTTACTATCAGATATTACATAAAAGGTTCGTGAACACCCGCTGCAGAATGTCGAGTTGCATGAACCAGGTTGTTTCTCAGTGAAAGTAGCTCTTTCTTCCGCGAGAATTTGAATGTACTGCAGTACTCTTTGATGAATATGGATGTCGCCATGTATATTCATGACGCCCCATTTCTCTTATATCCGCTCATGCAAGGAGCAAACCAAAGAAAGAAATACATACATAGCTCGTAATTCCTGCACACGAGACATCAGCGCTGCACGTGAGCACCGGACTATCCAGATTGTTGCAGTTGTTGTTTCATTTGGGGGCTAGGACATTGTGGTCATTTCAGCCCTCACGTACTTGTCTGAGAACCTGTGTTATTGTGATTACTGCATTCGTGTGTGTATTTGTAATTAAGGTGAGGAAGGGAGCGACCGTGGCCTTAAGTTAGGAACTATCCCAGCATTCTCCTGGAGTAGAAATGGGGAACCACGGAAAACCACCTCCTGGCTAGCGGCTAGCGTTCTTAGCTGTCGCCCCGGTGGTCCGGGTTCGATTTCCGTCTCTGTCAAGAAATGTATTTCTGGTCTGAGGGCTGGAATGGGGCACACTCAATCTAGAATGGAGCCCATATATTATACCGGGAAAGAGAAATCCCCACTGAAAATAATAATATTAATATCGTACGGCCTCGGGTGCCGGATGCAAGCTTTTGTTATTTGACGCCCATAGGGCAGCTTGCATGTCGAATTTTGTCGTTTCTTGGAGCGCTATGAAAGTCAAGGAGATTAGATATCCATTCTCATTGACACTATAGCGCTTTCTAGCAGAGAAAGGAGGAACTTTTGTGTTGGCGGAAAATCTCATGATTAATTTTGCGATTATGAACATGGCCTACTGAATTCAAATGGGTTCTTTAACATGCCAACAACGTATGACATGCGTGTTGTGATTATTGTCGCCATTTTTAGCCTATTTTCAATTTTGAAAAAATTGGCTTATGAGATCACATTTTGTCCGTGTGTGTGTGCGTGTGTGTGTGTGTGTGTGTGTGTGTGTGTGTGTGTGTGTGTGTGTGTGTGTGTGTGTGTGTGTGTGTGTGTGTGATTCGTGAGTGTGTCCCCGTCCCCACTAATAAAATCTAAACGGCTGGAGCGATTTCAATGAAACTTCGTAACTTCATAGCACCATTCCGGGCGACCCCGACCGTGCCCTTCAAATTTTGATACGACTCACCAATCCAACATGGCGGCTGTGCGAAATATTTCACCAGCATTCAATATCTCTGAAACTATTACCGATATTACCCTGACATTTTGTATTGTGATAAAGCAAACTACTATAAGTTCACTTATGTGACCTTTGAAAACCTGGTAACTACAAAACCAACATGGCGGCCACGAAAATTTGCAACTTTTAAATATACGTTTCTCGCGATTTAACCAACCAAACGGAATGAAACTTGGTACAGTATATGTTTATATACATTGTAATGCACCGACATTTAACTTCGTTCAATTGTTCAAATAACCACAAGATGGCGGACGTGCAAATTATTTCGCCGGCATTCTATATCTCTGAAACAATTTTCGGTATTAGCCTGAAATTTTGTACGGAGATAAAGGGCACCACTGGATGTTTATCTATAAGACTTTCAAAAACCGGTTAACTACAAAACGAACATGGCGGCCAAGCGAATTTGAAATTTTTAAATAGACCTTTATCACGATTTAATGTTCCAAACGCAGTGAAATCTGGTACAGGAAATATTTATACACATTGTAATGCACCGGTATCTAATTTAGTTCAATTGTTTACATAACCTCAAGATGGCGGTTTTGCGAATTATAAAATTAAGTTTTTATTTCTTGTGATGTAGTGATACGATCGAAGTGAAAGTTTGAATAATGAACCTACGCAATAATTCTCCTTTTATGGTACATGACTCTATGGCCTATACATTTAACAATCCAACATGGCGACCATCCGAAATATTTAGACGGCTCTGAATATCTACGAATCTATTATAGCAATCAAACTGAATTTTTTAATGTTCATAGGGGCTATGAACTTAAGTTCAGCTATAGGTCTTTAAATAACCTGGTGATCACAAATCCAACATGGCGGCGACGCGAATTATAAATATTCACATGGACGTTTCTCGCAATTTAACCATCCTAGAGCAGTGAAACTTGGTACAGTAAATCCTTACACGAATGGTAATCCACTGGCATCTAATTTATTTCAATTGTTTCTATAACCTCACGATGGCAGCTGTGCGAAATTTTAAAATCTCCTTGTTACTTCTTGTGTCCTAATTATGCGATTGAAGTTTGAATGCTACACGTACACAATAATCTGCATGTAACAGTACATAACTCTAGGACCTACATATATAAAATCCAACATGGCGACCATCCGAAATATTTAGTCGGTTCTCAATATCTACGATTCTATTACAGCAATCAAACTGAAATTGTGTATGTTGATAGTGGCAATTAACATAAGTAGGATATATGAAAATAGGCTGTATAGTTCTTCACGGAACTACTTGTTTAGCGTATGGCTTTTAGTGCCGGGAGTGTCCGAGGACATGTTCGGCTCGCCAGTTTTGTAGCTGCTTCGAGGCGGACACTTAAAGGGTGAGCTAAAAGTACCGTCGCGTGTGGAGTGTTGTCTGGGGAGAGTTTGAATGGAAGGTTGAGGAGTTAGAAGGTAGCGGCTGTGGCCTATAGTTAGGGACCCACCCCGGCATTTGCCTGGAATGAAGATGGGAAACCACAGAAGACCATCTTCAAGGTTGCCGGCGGGGGGATTCGAACCTCCTCGCCTCCCGGATGTGAGCGGTTGCCAGCAGTCATGCTGTAACGACCACGGCTAACTCACCCGGTTATTGTCGCCATTGAAACATCACTTACCACGGCCAGGAGCGAACCTGCAAACTTGGGGGGGGGGGGGGTTGGTAGTCCGATACGATAACCACTCACCCGCCGTGGCAAGCCATTTTGTAACTGAAGGACTAGATGACTCCACGCTTCCGTATTATAAGTACCAACCAAAAGATGTTTCGGACAATGGGACCCATATAATTATACTGGGACTGAGAAACTGATAAAACCAACAAAGCCAAACGACCTGATATTCTCCTCCTTGATTGACAGAAGGAAGAAGCTGTGATAATCGATATATCCGCACCACTCAACCACAATCTTCAAACAGCCTATGCCCAAAAGGTCAACAAATACACCGAACTGGTCATTGAAGTAAAGCAAAAGTGGAAGCTAAAGCAGGTGTACTTGTGGCCTCTCATTCTGTCTGCTGCTGGAATTGTACCTTCAAGACTGGTGGACTAACTACAGGCGCACAAGCTGGGACAGATCCAAAAGTCAGTGATCTTGGACACTTGCCATACAGTGCGACGATTCCTAAATGAAGAATGAACTCTTTTTTTTTTTGTCGTGTGACCCTCTGAGAGTCCGAGTGTAGGTATTTCTAGTCGACGCCCGTGGGCGACCTGTGCGCCGAAATGAGAGATGAAATGAATGAATGAATGAATGAATGAATGAATGAAACTGGGTAAGAAAGTGAAAGGAAGCGGCCGTGGCCCTTCATAAGGTACCATCCCAGCATTTTCCTGCAGTTGAATATGGGGATACCACGGAAAACCATTTCAAGGATGGGTGACGGTGGGGCTCGAACCCACGTTTACCGAGTCAGCTGAGAGCGTGGACCATTGGCCTAACTCTGCGCTTTAATGGACGTAGCTACCGCTGTCGGATGAATCAACTCTGATAGTGCTTGACATTAGTGCGTATTTTCTGTCATTGTAAAATGAGGAATTTATTTATGAATCTGCACATTAACAATAATCGTATCTTATTATATAATACGCTAAGGTGTATGTTTCAAAATACTCAAGCTCCTAAACCAGAGGGAGTTAGAAGGTGTGAATTGTGCCAAATTCTTCCAAATCGTCTCAATAGTACAGAAAAAATCTTGCATTTCTTGAAACGTCAACGGAAATATATTTATTTGTTTATAAAATGCTTTTAAACACATAAGCAAGACGATAGCCCCTGGCAGAACTGTTTCGCGTACATCCTGCACAGCACTAGCGCAGGGTGGGTAGTCTGTACACATGGGGCGCACACAACCCATTATGCGAGAGTTCTCGCACTGGTCTGCTAGTAATAATAATTACATGTGGCTCCTGTGAGGCTTAGTGTTTATCTTTGGAGTCGACGCTCGTGGCCAACCTTTGCGTCTTGATGATGATGATGATGAGCACGTCACAAACACCCTGTTGCAAAGCAGGGCATTTAAAATAAAAATCTTCATGGCCCGGTCAGAAAATTAACCGTGGAGACTTCAGGAAAAAGAGCAGTTTGCGTCTTCGGTGGCGTAGTTGATAGCATGCTGAGCTTCTAAGCCCAAGATCGCGGGGTCAAACCCGGCCAAAGTCGTCGGATTTTTAAGACGGTCCCATGTCGTAGATTTATGGAATGTAAAAGAACCTTCCACTAATTAGGCTATACTAGCTTGCCACGGTGGGTGAGTGAATAGCGTGTCGGTCTTCTAACCCCCAAGTTTGCAGGTTCACTCCTGGCCGTGGTAAGTGATTTTTGAAAGGCGGCAAAAATACGACACGCATGTCATACGATGTTGGCATGTCAAAGAACCCATTTGAATTTAGTAGGCCGTGTTCATAATGGCAAAATTAATCTCGGGAGTTTCCGCCAACACAAAGTTCCTCATTTCTCTACTAGAAAGCGCTATAGTGTTCAAGGAGTTTAGATATCTAACCTCCTTGACTTTCATAGTGATTCAAGGAACAACGAAATTCGACATGCAAGCTACCCTCTGGGTGTCAAATTACAAAGCTTGCACCCGGCACCGAGGCCATACGATATTATTATTATTATTATTTACTAATTATACTTGCGCGAAGCTAAATTATAGGTTAGATTTAACTAACGCTCTTAGGTTCCAAATTTCGTCACCAGGAGCGGACTGTGGTGGTATCTGGTATCTAGTAACCAAGTTCACAACTAATTATTATCATTATTATTATTATTATTATTATTATTGTTATTATTATTATTATTATATTTGCAAATGGGGGTAATTCCCCGGTGGCAAATCGTACTAGTACAGAAAATTTCCAACAATAACATCAAACTCAATATACACAATTCGCAATTTAGGAACTATAGTAATTATATAGTAGACACAAAATGTCAATCCTCTCTTAAGTACTTCAATGTGGTGGCGTTTGGTAGCAAAAATAAGAACTACTTGAAAATTGAATGTCTGCAGTCCTTACTTGAATTAAAAACAGATATCACACACTAACATAGCCATCACAATTAACACCGGTCATCAAACAGATTCTACACACACCCAATGTACACGGGGCTACATGACCGCGTTGTCGCAGCCCCTAAACTAAGGGACCAACCAACCAAAGAGAGCAGCCTGCTATCCACATAGCCTCGGAGCTGGACAGAACTGAGATGTAAAACTGAATTATTGTAAAACGTATATGGAGAGAGAAGTCAGCCTCTGATCGGAGGCACAGTACTAAAACCCACTACATACTGGTGCTAATACTGTACATATTCACAAACACACGCTAATAAAGCCACTTAATTCCCATGAGATAATATATCCAGTCCCGTTGGCTGTGTAACTATATTTGCGATCACCGATCCCAAAGCTGTAAATTAACGCACCGTAATAGAGTAATAGGATCACATATCCATTTAACTCAACAGAAGACTTCATTGTCCCTGGTCTCGTCTTTGTCTTCGTCCCTTAATTAATTATCGTTCATTCATTTAGGGGCTTTGCGGCAATGTGGTCATGCAGGCCCGCATATTTGGATGTGTGTAATTCTGTTTTATAATCTGTATATCTAGTACTGTTGGTTGGTTTGGTTCCTTAGTTTGGGGACTGCGACAACTCGATCAAGTAGCCCCGTGTACTTTAGGTGTGTGTAGAATCTGTCTGATAACCGGTGTTAATTGTGATGGCTATATCAGTGTGTGTTAGCTATTTTAATTCAAGTAAGGACTGCAGACGATAATTTCAAGTAGTTCCTAATTTTGCTACCAAATGCTACCGTCCACGACACCTAGCTTGTGAACTTGGCTACTAGATGCCATCGTAGTCAGCACCTGGCAGCGAACGTTTGAACTAATATAGCGTTAGCAATTCTAACCTACAAATTTTGGCCTCATGCAAGTGTAGTTAGTGGAAGGTTCTTTTTCATGTCATAATTCTATGACAAGGGACCTCCGGCTTTACTTTCCCTCCGAAGAAGGGCATACTGAGGGATTTTAACGCTCTTAAAAATCTGTCGACTTCGGCATAGAAGCTCAGCATGCTATCAACTACACCACCGAAGCCGCCTACGGACACATACAGACAAACGGTGATCTCATAAGATCAAAACAAGATGTTCAGTATATAGCCTATTTTCTCCCAAATGTAAGGGTATAGTTATAACAGTCCTTATCAAGAAGTATAATTGAATGTTCATTGTACCAGCTTGTTGAAATAGAACGTAGTGTATTGTTCGTTATGGTTCTTAAGTTTAGGGGCTGCGACAACGCGGTCATGTAGCCCCGTGTACTTTGGGAGTATGTAGAATCTGTCTGATAACCGGTGTTAATTGTGATGACTGTATTAGTGTGTGTTATCTGTTTTTTTAAATTTAAGTACTGCAAGTTAGAATTTTTCAAATAGTTCCTACTTCTGCCGCCAAGCGCCACCGTCAACGACTACTAGGCCACGTTCAGAACTTAGCTACCAGACGCCACCGCAGTCGGCTCTTGGCAACGAACGTAGCAACCTAAGAGCGTTGTTTACATTCTTAACCTATACAATTTAGCTTCACAAGGTGTAATTAGTGGAAGACACTTTAACATGCCATAAATCTATGACATGGGACCGCCGGCTTTACTTCCCCTCCGAAGGAATGCATACTGGGGGGGAACTTTTAACGCTCTTAAAAAAATCTGACGACTTCGGCCGGAATTGAACCCCCGATCTTGGGAATAGAAGCTCAGCATATTGTACATTATACTAGGGTAAAGATTTTCCTTATTTCCAATCATTACCGTACTTACTAGACTGCGTAACTCTACTTAGTTAGTTATTGTTGTTTTAAGGGGCGGAACTACGAGCTCATCTGTCCCTCTATGTGGTACTCTGGTCGAGTGATCTAAATGCTTGGCTCGCGAGGCCGGGATTCACATCATGTAAAAGTTGGGTATTTATTTATGTTTTATTATTTGTTTTCTAACGGGGAATAAATATGAACTACAAAGAATGTTGCATTGCAAGTTTCCACTACAATGAGGCGTTTGATTGGCTGTAGTTGTTGGAGTCTTCAGTCTTTTGACTAGTTTGATGCAGCTCTCAATGGCTCCTTATCCTGACCTAATCGTTTCATCTCTACATAGTTACCACACCCTTCATACGAGGCAATCTGTTTAGCCTACAGTTTTTTTCCTCAACCCTTTTTTATTTATTTTTTATTTTATTTTTTTATTTAGTCAATATACAGTAGTTTCCACCCGTGTTTCACCTACAGGTATATCACGGGATATGTAGACTACAGTTTTAAATGCAATAGTCTTGATTTATTGAAGTGAGTGGAAGTTTTTTTTAAAATCGAATTTATCCTCCAGGTTGGTGGAACTCACCTCTACCGCCCCTACGGGCAATGTCCTAGCGCTGGGAACACCTGATCGGAGTGGCTACAACTGGGGAGGTGTGACCAGCACCGCGCCCAGGTGGCCTCACCTGCAAAGCCAACAGGGGATTCATGAGGGAAGGGAGGGAAAGATTAGGAGGGATAGGCAAGGAAGAGGGAAGGAGGCGGCCGTGGCCTTACAGGAGGTACTGTACCCGAAATTACCTACCATCAGCTTGTTGAAATCCCACGATGACAAATGGATCGTAGAACCTGAAAATCCCGGCTAGAAAACCCCCAGATCCTACCAACAAGTGACGGGGTAATAGCGCACAGGTCAACCTAACCGAGGAAATGTTAAGAAAAAACATGGCAAACCAAGAAAAAAACATCTCAATGAACACGAGAATTACGTGAGAATGTAATCTCAGGAGTTTGGGACACCCCGAAATACCCAGCAATAGACTTCTTAACGTGACCTCATATCACTTTTATAAATCATCACACTCGAAGAATTAAGATAAAACTAAACAAAAATGTATTCACAAATCGACATAGTAAAAGTTACCATGTCTGAAGAACAACAATCTGAAAATCTTAAAACTCCTAACTGAAGTTAGGATCGTATCATAGTGAATGCAGACCACAGTCAACACTGGGAAGGCTGCATTTCACTAAATTTAAAAATCACCTAATTATATCATATTGATCCATTTAACAGCAATTCAAAATTATTACTGGATCAAACATCCGAAATATTCCATATTTATAGGTTGTTCATACCTACAAATTAATAATAACCCTGATATACAATTATATACAAATTTACATTGGTTGTATAACACTTGTATGAGTGTTGTTCGCAAGATTCTTATATTTGACACCCTCCATGAGTGTTTCATACGTTTGTGGTTTCATATGTGATTGTGAGTTAAGATCGTGTCACTCTGACCCAACAATTCACCTAGATTCAACAATAATCACCAAGACTATACAACCTAGTTAGCATGGTGATATAATTCCTGGATTAGGATGGTTAAAATCCTTCAATTAAACAATCAATCATACATGCGTCGAAATGCATATCTCTAACCAACACAACCATGGAATTTCGCTACAATAACGCTTTAAGCAACATAAGTCACACGTGACTGCATATTTCCATCTACACATGGATTTCATTAATAATTCACCACATTTTATTCCTTTGAATATTCCTCACAATAAGGGTGCCTCTATACGGCCTAACCATTATACATGTGTACTCCACTAAGCACTTATTTCAATATTTAACTTCATCACTATTGATAATTGCTATTAGCTTACTTATATAGATTAACAGCTTCATTTCGCATATGGAATTGCGTCGTTAGAATTATATAATATCATTACATTTCATGTAAAAGTGTTAAATATATTATCTCTTATTCATTTAAATATTCATCAGAATTATCAACTCTGCTGTACGTCAGTTTATTACAGTCACGAGTCTTATGAAAGACGTGCCTCCACATTAATTAAACCTGGGATTTACGTTAAGAGAAAGGGTGAATGTTTCATCAAAATAATCATTAGTCAACAGACTATGCGTTCAGTTATGTGCAAAAATTCCATCGAGAGTGGATTTCAATAAGCTTGGATATACATGACTATCATGTAACAAAAACTTGAAGTTCAACGAAGAAGTAAAATTAATCAAGCTAAATTTTGAACTATTCTACTCAAATGGATTTTAGAAAATCGAGTAATGCCCCTACACCATCGACCTAGGTAACCATAACAGTCAGAGCACTATTGACCGATTATAAAACACTACAAGTTTCTATTTTCCACCAGAATAGGAACTGGTCCCTAGCAGAAGCAAAAGATTATTCTTTTTCTCAAAATAAGCTTCCCATGAGCTCTTAACTTTCTATAAAAATCATTATAAATCTTCAGAATGCAACTCTCCAGCGTAGAACTATTACGAAGTTCAACTATAGATGTAGCTCAAGTAAAACTATGAGAGTGCTAAATTAATGTCATAAATAGACATTAGCAAGTGTTCACAACACTATCAACAAGTAGTTCCATGAAGAACTATACAGCCTATTTTCATATATCCTGCTCATGTTAATTGCCTCTATCAACATACAAAATTTCAGTTTAATTGCTGTAACAGATTCGTAGATATTGAGAACCGTCTAAATATTTCAGATGGTCGCCAGGTTGGATTTTTATTTTTGTACTATTAATTACATTAAGATTATTGTGTACGTGTGGTATTCAAACTTCAATCGCATGATTAGAACACAAGAAGTAAAAACGAGATTTTAAAATTACGCACAGCAGCCATCTTGTGATTATGAAAACAATTGAAATAAATTAGATGCCAGTGGATCAACATTTGTATAAGCATTTAACGTGCAACGTTTCACGGCACTCGGAAAGTTAATTCGCGAGAAACGTCCATTTAAATATTTATACTTCGCGTCGCCGCCATATTGGATTTGTGCTCACCAGGATACTCAAAGTCCTATAGGTGAACATATGTTCATAGTCTCTATGAACATTAAAAGAAAATATGTTTTGTTGCTGTAAAAGATTCATAGATATTGAGAACCGTCTAAATATTTCGGAAGCTCGCCATTTAGGATTGTTATATGTATAGGCCATAGAGTTATGTACCATTCAAGGACAATTATTGCCTCGGTTCATTATTCAAACTTTCACTTCGATCGCATGATTACGACACAAGAAATAAAAATATAATTTTAAAATTTCGCACAGCCGCCATTTTGAGGTTATGTAAACAATTGAACTAAATTAGACTCCAGTGCTTTACAATGTGTATAAACAATTGCTGTACCCAGTTTCATTACGGTTGGGTAGTTAAATCGCGAGAAAAGTCTATTTCAAAGTCTCAACTTCGCTTGGCCGCCATGTTGGTTTTGTAGTCACCAGGTTTTTGAAAGGCTCATAGTTGAACTTCTAGTAGTGCCCTTTATCACCGTACACAATTTCAGGGCGATATCGGTAATAGCTTCGGAGATATTGAATGCTAGTGAAATATTTCGCACAGCCGCCATGTTGGATTGGTGAGACGTAACAAAATTTGAAGGGCACGGTCGAGGTTGCCGGGAATAGCGCCATGAACTTACCGAGTTTCATTGAAATCGCTCCAGCCGTTTAGATTTCATTAGGGGGACACACACACACACACCTCACACACACACACACACGCACACACACACGGACAAAAGGTGATCTCATAAGCCTATTTTTTCAAAATTGAAAATAGGCTAAAAATACGAAGTATATATAATATCTTCTCCTATAAGGTCCTCTTCTGTATACTAACGAAGTTTCTATTTAAATTACCTGAATTTACTAATACCAAAATAAATCGTGATACAATTCACTGAAAATAGATGCATTCTTAACGAGAATCAAAATCCAGTCGGGAATAGAATCAGTCATGAGTAGAACATCATGCCTAGACTCTATCCTTCGACTAAGCTACTGAAAAAGCAAAAGAAATGGCAGTAAATAAAACGTTAAAATGTCTATGCTTTACTACAAATGATAGAGCTGATTTTTCTGTACCTTGTCGACTATTGTAGATGGGATAAAGAGCAATGATATGCTTTGAATATCATATCTTCCTTCATACATGGAAATAGCATGGATTCTCCTAGTCTGTGAGAATCGAACCCTGGAACCCCAGTCTGTAATCCACTGGTTCCACATCGTCATCTGAATAAATCCAGTAACTGCTACCTCACCACGTATTGCCCATCTTGGTCCAGAGAATACGCCCATCGCGTTATAGTAATACGACCTCCGTGTTGAACCGAAACGTAAGTTCAATTGCATCGCGATTATGCCACAGTGAAAATTCATGCTTGGCAATGGCCAGCTGTGTTAACGGCACTCGAATACGCGGTTGGCAATGTCGGTTGTACATTAGAATGTTCGTTGCTTCGCTCACATGGTGGTATTCACGTTTACTGTGCTTAACCTGCCATGGTTATGAAAATACGTTAATTTCAACCTTTCCTCCCGTCATCCTGATATTAAACGTGTCGTGAATGTTAGAGGAATACAATTCAGTGTTTATAAGATGAAGTTTCGTTACTATGTGCATACGTCCATATGAAATGCACTATTCCAAAGTACAATGTTTAACCTCGTGAGTTGCAGTATGCCTTAATGTGATTACTGTACATCTCACTATTCATGCTTGTTATTGCAAAATCTAATTTCATACGTGAAATAACGTATAACTAGCTTGTAAGAAAATCACAAGTTCAACACAGTGCATACTGGTTGAAATATCCACAAATGTGTGATATTTTTCAGAGTTCTTCCGTCACTGGACTCTGTATGTAAATTCTAAGTGTTCACACACGTTCGAACCGAACTGGACACTTTCTGACACTTGATATGTCATTACATTCAGTGCATAATCTGGCGATATCTCTTCCTCAGAGACACAATATGATCTGATCTGTCCTGGCAGTGGAAGCTTCCGTGAAGGGTCGCTTACCCCCACCCCCAGCGCTGCATGAATCGATAATCCATAGCCTTGACGTATGATAAATACAACTTAAATGTTCCATGGAGCTCATATACATGAAAATATATCATCATTCACAACATGCTATGTTAAATAACCTTCTGCAGTACTGTAGAGCATGTATGAAGATCTCATTTCTTCTTAATTAGCATAAATATGCTTTTCGCGGGCGGTCGATACAAAATGTCAATACACCTCGGGCGGTTGTGTCGTCATAGCTCCGAAGTTAGCCCTCGGGTGTGCTCGGCGTGATTCGGAAGTACCGTAGCGAGACCTAGCCAGCTACGATAATCATTCCCAACGGCCGTGCGCCGTGCTCTCTTCAAAATAAAAAGTCGCGCTGAAATACTTCACATTCTGAGCATGAGAATAATGGTACAGTACAATCCCGGCATTTGCCCGAAGACGAAGTGGAAAACAACGGAAAACCACTTCGAGGATGGCTGAGGAGGGAATCGAACCCCTTCCACTCATTTGGACCACCCGAGGCTGAGTAGACTCCGTTCCAGTCTTCATACCACTTTTCAAATTTCGTGGCAGAGCCGGTAATCGAACACAGGACATCCGGGACGGCAACTAACCACGCTGACCGCTACGCTAGGGAGGCGACAGATTCTTTGTTAATAAAATCTATTATTTCGACAGAATTCCAGTGGTGTTTCATAATACTTATAGTATGCAGTGGTGACCTCTGTGGGTTGGGGCTGTAGAATAGACGCACGGTATTCCCTGCCAGTCGTAAAAGGCGATTAAAAGGGGACCGTGCAGCCGCCGGTACAAGTGGCTCCCCTCTTTCGCAAATTGCAGATAGGATCAGGGCACTCTTTTGTCCTTGGAATGAGAAATCGCTCCTAAAGTTGGATGAACCAGCAGGATTTGGTCAACAGCATAAGAATGGAAAAGGCAACGGGAAACCACTCCATTAAAGACCTTTATGTGTATCCCAAGAAAACCTATGATGAGTCCAAAGACAAATGTTAGTGAAGTTGGCAACTGCGGGATCACACCTCAAAGGAATGATGTCGGGCTCGGCAGGAGAGGAAATGGGGCCTCTCAGGTCGTTATCAGGATAAATCCCTATTTTAAAATTGGAACATGGAATGTTCGAACTATGTTACAAGCTGGGAAACTAGAGAACTTGAAAAGAGAAATAGACCGTCATAAATGAGATATTTAGGATTAGCTGAAACACGTTGGAGAGAAGAAGGAGAGTTCACAAGCGGAGACTTCAAAGTCTTGCACTCCGGAAGTGAGAATGGTCAAGGCGGTGTAGGTTTGGTACTAAATGCTAACTCTTCAAGAGCCCTACTGGATGTTGAAGCTATTGGAAACAGAATTATCATAGCACGTTTTCTGGCAACACCCGTAAATTTAGTTGTGGTGCAGGTATATATGTCTACGTCCAGCAGTGATGATGATGAGGTCGAAGAAATGTATGAGAAGCTGGAAGAATTACTGCGTAAGACAAAGGCTAGCGAGGACATTATTATAATGGGAGACTGGAATGCAGTGATTGGTGAGGGAAAAGAAGGATTTGCAGTAGGAGAGTATGGTCTTGGTAGAAGAAATGCACGTGGTCAACGTCTTCTCGAATTCTGTGAACAAGAGAGGTTCGTTATAAGTATCACTTGGTTTACCTCACCAAAGAAGCGGAGATATACTTGGAAAAAGCCAGGTGATGATCAACGTTACCAGATTGACCATATTCTTGTCAAGGAAAGATACAAAAATCAAGTGTAGCCCGTCTGATTCTGCGAATTTCACTTTTAAAGGCTTCAAGATTCCACTTCTTTGTTGGTTTTCCCTGAATCCTGCGATTAAATTTCTGTGCCGTACTCATTACTAGTAGAGAATGATCAGAAAAGATGTCAGCACCCGGATATGCCATGGATTTCTTCATTTGGAGCGATAGATCTTGCACTTGCAAAATTCAAATGGTAATTATTTTTGTTGTACACTGGGTTGTTGAGGATACTGTAACCCGCCAAACAAGTACGTTTGCATATACGTGGGTTGTAAATAATGTATTGGTAACACTGCCGGGAATGGGTCATGTGCATTCCCATGCTAAACGAATCAATTGTGATTGTAGTGTTGGATATACTGTATTGTAGTTGTATTGGATGATAAAACCGGTTGCTGGGGCATGGTGGCTCAGCGGTCAAGCTGTTCGTATCTCACCATCCACGACTGTGCTTCCCTTACTCGTTCCCCTTCCCCACACCACACCGCTTCCTGATCCCGCACGCCTTGCCTGGCCCTGATAGTCAATTATTTTTCTGAAACTAACGAATTTGGCACTAATTACACTAACAATTTTAGTGTGATGAGGATCAGGTTACACCACATATTTCCTTAGTATTCTTTCTTAAAATGTTCCTGTTATTGCGAACAGCATCAAGCATTTTAAGATATGAATATTCTCCCTTCCCAGTACTTTTCCTTTCTAGTTTAATCTCGGAACTAATCGGTTATAATTGGACCTACAGTGGTTAATTGGAAGGGACCATTTTTTTTAATTGAGTAATAATATTCTGCAGACCTTATAGTAGCCTAATTCTTGTCAATAATGCAATATGCTCCAATTGCAACTGAAAGAAATGTAAACATGTAAATTATTGATGAGGTCATGTCCTAAATGCTGTGATTGCTCATTTCAGAGTTCCGGAATTCACAATTTCCCACTTTGGTATTATTTAAAAAAACTGTTATCGCTATTTTGAATGTGATTTATTTCGTGTATATCATATTATTATATCCACACTTAAAAACGTGCTATAAGTATTGGGAAGATTGTGATTTTCGGAACATTGAAGTGGGCAGAGCATTTAGGACGAGAATATTTACCGGAACGAGTGGAAGGGTTGGGGTAGGCTACCAGCACGGCCGTGCTCAACTTGTACCGCGGTCAAACACCAGACGGCGCTGAAGTCTAAGGTGCCAAGAATTAGCATGGCTGTCGGCTATCTGTAGTAGTAGGTAATCTGTGGCCCTACCTGCCATGGACGTGCACTCACGCTCAATAGCTGTACAGATGGCGCCATTGTATGCTTCTGTAATGCACCCAGGGAGCAATGTATACCTTGATATTCAGCTATTTATAAGCACTAGGAACAAATTAGTATATTGATTTGATGTATTTTAATTACAGAAGGATATTAGCTGGCTCTTATAATAAGATATTCTCTTAAATCATCAATATTGTTAGGTCGACAATTTTAGCACTGCTGCAAGTGCGGTAACTTGACCAGTATAATTCGGTTTGAAGCTCTGAACTAGTATTACACAGATCTTTTGGTTGTTGCTTTTAAACGACTAATTTTTGGGAAGGCAAGTAATGAACTGAAAATAACAAGAATTTCCGTGAAGAACTAAAGAGCCCACTATTCATGTCAATGATTATTCTACAGTATGTAGAATACCGAAATGCCTAATTAGTTCGGATTTTACCTGCTATAATGTAGCCTAATATAGCACTACAGTTGGCAACCCTGGTAACTGAATATATTCTTAGTTCCATCTCTTAAGGTACAGATTACTAAATTTGGTTGAAGTCCAATGGACGTTACATGCAGTTGGACATTGGATCTATCAGCACGCGTAAAAGCATTTTGGCAACAATTTCATGCGTGTGCTGGTCAGAAATATCTGAACTAGTATGATATATTGTTGTGCCAATTTTTGATAAAATCCATTTGTTAGTATAGAAGTTACATGTATTTTAAAATTGGACCTATCAGCAGGCATAGAATCATGTTGGCAGCACTGACATATATTAATTACTCCAAATTAATCTAGATTGTCAGGTGCTATACGTGAGCAAAGTATAGTGCTGTAGGCTTGCATACTTTCTGATATATTGATATTAGGGTAAAAAAATATAGACAGCATTTATTAACAGTTGACAGCCCTGATTGCTCATAAGAATACTTATAGTCATATCTGTTATATTACACATAGTACATACGAAATTTGGTTGAAATCCAACTGATCGTATAGAAGTTACATGTATTTAAAAATTGATCCTATCAGCCGCCTTAGAATCATGTTGGTAGAACGGACGTATATAAGTTACTCCAAATTAATCTAAAATGTCAGGTACTATACGTGTGAAGAGTTTAAAGCTGTCGGCGTGCATACTTTCTGATATATTGGTATGTATTACATTATTTAAATGACTCATGGAGGTTCCGTATTGATATGTTAGAATAGTTATTAACAAGAAATGAACATATGCCTGAATCAATACTATACAGATAAAATTAATTATTGAACTTGTTTACAGTACATGTTTCGGGGATTAATTATATTTTATCCCCTTCATCAGCTGTTGAAAAAAACAAGAAACAAAGCGTAGCACAGTAATAATATAGTGTTTAAAACCTAATATGGTGCACCATAAAATTTAGGGTATAAGAATAGAATAAAATGAAGAGAAACAGATGGTGACGGTGATCAGCTGCACATGACAAATAGTAGTTCCTTGAAATGGTAGATATGTAACACCAATACTTCACCAATCCGTTTATCTCTATAACCAATGAAGAGCATGTATGCTTATATCCAAATATAGCCTTTCAAAACAAAGCGGCTTTAAGAAAGAATTTAAGAAGTGAATTCACTTTCTATATGTAATGTTGTCCTAACCACATACACCATATGCTTTAAACTGTCACCATCTGTTTCTCTCCATTTTATTCTATTCTTATACCCTAAATTTTATGGTGCACCGTATTAGGTTCTAAACACGTATATTATTACTGTGCTACGCTTTGTTTCTTGTTTTTTCAACAGCTGATGAAGGGGATAAAATATAATTAATCCCCGAAACATGTACTGTAAACAAGTTCAATAATTAATGTTATCTGTATAGTATTGATTCAGGCAGATGTTCATTTCTTGTTAATAACTATTATATTGGTATTTGGATTTTTTAAAAATAGAGAGAGCAATTATTAACAGTTGGCAGCCCTGGTGGCTCTTAGGAATACGCTCTGTCATATCTGTTTATGTACACATATTACATACAAAATTTGGTTGAAATCCAATTGATAGTGTAGAAGATATATGCATTTAAAAATTGGACCTATCAGAAGGCTTAAAATTATTTTGGCAACACTGTCATGTATGGCCTCCTTGAAAGTAAACTCAAATAGTATTATCTACATGTGTGCAAATTTTGGAATATATCCCATGCATACCTTCCTAGATATCCAACATGGAGCACAAATTTCTAGTGCGTTGTTTCAGCAGTTGGTAGCACTGACATCATTTTCAAATATGGGGTTGAGATATTCCGGTATACATCTTTACTCATACTAAATTTGGTTTTGATAGCTACAACCGTTTAGGAGTTGATAGGGGGGGGGGCACACACACAGCCAGACAGACAGACAGAAGGACATTTTCCAGGATCGATCTCATAAGAGTACTTTTTCCTCATTTTTTGTAAAATGTGAAAAGTAGGCTAAAAATTATACGAGCCTTCCGGTAGTCGCATATGATGTGCGACATGTAATCCTACTATGTGTGTCCCGGGAGCGCAAATCCCTTGTTGACAGTGAATTCTGTTGGTCATCGAAATAACTACTTGTAAAACTCCAATGCCAAATCCTGACCGTAATGAATCATAATAAAAATTACGAGCCTTACAGTAGTCGCATATGATGTGTAACATCTGACATAGAAGAAACCTCACGTGAAATTGTTGATTCACCGGTATTTTATGCTATTATTGGCACAAATATTAATCTATTGTAAAAGGGAGTGTTTTAAAGATATTGTAGTTTATAATATGGAAATCATTTTATTAGATGATTTGTAGCTTCCACCAGCACTAGCCTAAATAAAGAATACGATATGGATCAACTAGATTAATAGACGCAACACCGCTCATAACCTTAAATTCCTTATAAACAGGTCCAGTCGCCTCCGTAGCGTAGCGGTCAGCATGGTTAGCTGCCGCCCCGGAGGTCCTGGGTTCGATTCCCGGCTCTGCCACGAAATTTGAAAAGTGGTACGAGGACTGGAACGGGGTCTACTCAGCCTCGGGTGGCCCAAATGAGTAGAGGGGGTTCGATTCCCCCTCAGCCATCCTCGAAGTGGTTTTCCGTGGTTTCACACTTCGTCTTCGGGCAAATGCCGGGATGGTCCCTACCTTAAGGCCACGGCCCCTCCCTTCCCTCATGAGGCCCCTGTTCGCTTTGCAGGTGAGGCCGCCTGGGCGAGGTGCTAATCCCACCTCACCAGTTGTATCCCTTCCGATTAGATGTTCCCAGCTCTAGGACACTGCCTGGATAGGCGGTAGGGGTGAGTTCCCTCGCTGAGTCCCTGGGAGCCACCACCCTGGAGGGTAAACACGATTTAAAAAAAAACAGGTCCTCTTCATTCACAGACCAACACGTAATTTCATCTGGATTCTGTTAAAATGAGTCATATTGATATGATGAATATCGTTTAAAAAGATAATCTGGTAGCAAAAATATCTAATCTGTCTTGGATTTGAACCCAAGATCTCTAGATTCACAGTCACAAGCAGTAACCCCATGGCTATTACGACTACGCAAAATTAGTGCACAAAATGGTGACTTATTTCCACGTTCCAATAATACTGCATTACGGAATTGAGTTTCATTTATATTTTGCTTGTTTCGATAATGTTCCTGCGTGAAATTGAGTTTAAAATGCCTTATCCTCTTCTGAGTAAAGTGAATGTATTCAGTAATAGTTCATGAAGGCTTGCTCAATTCTCGTATAACCACAACGATTATATTATATTGATGACTGCATTACCGTTACGTGGGTTAATATTTGAATATTCATTGTGCAGAAGCATAATACCGGCAATGCCGACTACTTACAATGTTTGATATTAAGGCATTTTACCATTTAAATACTGATACGAAGACTTCGAACATGTACCATGTCATTTGTTTCAATCACTTGGCACCAGAGTTCGCATGAGCGTTTTCCGTTCAGTATGTCATAATTATACATTCCACATGGCCGAGAGTACGTCATGGTATCAATTTCTGACACCGCTCGTTCATTGTTTCTCGTACCACTGCCAGCTGGATCTTACCACTGCTCGCTGGAACGAACGATCAAGCGGGCAGTGCATACTTCCGTTTTCCACCACTGCCAGCTAGTACACTTCCGTTCGATCGATCGAGCGGGCAGTGCATACTTCCGTTTTCCACCACTGCCAGCTAGTACACTTCTGTTCGATCGATCGAGCGGGCAGTGCATACTTCCGTTCGATCCACCACTGCCAGCTCGGTCGTTCCGATCCACTTCAGTCCCCAATTTTCAAAATCACTCCCACAAAACTATCCAGCAACCGAGCGGAAAGACGTTACATATCAATAATTATTGTTATTTGCCATGGCGGATGCAATCCACTGCCTACTTGATGCGAGCTGCGCACTATACCGGCCAGTTAGTGAACCCATGCCGATAGAGCGCACTGCCAAGTGTAGGCGATTAAAAATTAGGTGTGCGGAAGGTATATTACAGTAAATGTGTTTCTCCCAGTGATATGTGTAGACCAACGAAGTTTCAATTATTGTTAGTAGTCGGCGTTAATATACTGAATTCCTACGTTGTTTGGAGTATTTGTTGATGCGATATAGGTTCCACATAGCCACATGGCCGACAGGACATCGAGTGCTTACATTAAATAAGAATACAGCAAAAGTATGAAGATTTAATAAATCGTAATTGTTTTCAGCAAATATGATATAATGAATATTTTCACACTAAAGAACGGCAACTTGCAGATGATTTATTGTAAGAATAGCTGTAATGGGGCCTCCAAACCTTGAAGTAAACTCTATGCGATATACATTCCCCATAGCCACATGGCCTAAAGTACATCGTTGTACCGATCTCCGCCACCACGCGGGCTCATTGTTTCCGTCCCATGCACTTCCGCCCCATCCATTTCCGTCCCAGCCACTTCCGTCCCTTTGCCAAAATCACTCCCACAAAAATGTCCAGCGACCGAGTGGAAATATGTTACACATTAAAACAAGAAGTTCCGTGACGAACTAAAGAGCCTACTTTTCTTAAAATTTAAGATTCATGCCAATGATTAATCGATATGGATCTATCTAGAATAATGACGAAATTAAGTTGGTAATATCGAAATTTCTAATTACACTAGTTCGAAATACTGTATACCTGGCATAATGTAGCCTAATAGAGCACTACAGTTGGCAGCCCTGGTGACTGAATATATTCTTAGTTCCATCTCTTAAGGTACAGAATACAAAATTTGGTTGGATTCCAATGAATAGCATGGACGTTACATGCAGTTAAACATTGGATCTAACAGCGCGCGTAAAATCATGTTGGCAACAGTGTCATGCATGTATTGCTCAGAAATAATCTGAAATAATATGATCTATTGTTGTGCCAATTTTTAATGAAATCCATTAGTTAGTATAGAAGTTACATGCATTTTAAAATTGTACCTATCAGCAGGCTTAGAATCATGTTGGCAGCACTGACGTATATTAGTTACTCCAAAGTAATCTAGAATGCCAGGTACTATACGTGTGCAAAGTTTAGAGCTATTGGCTCGCATTCTTTCTGATATATTGATATTAGGGTAACAGAAATAGAGACAGCATTTATTAACAGTTGGCAGCCCTGGTTGCTCTTAAGAATACGCATAGTCATAGCTGTTATGGTACACATAGCACATACGAAATTTGGTTGAAATCCAAATGATAGTATGGAAGTTACATGTATTTAAAGTTGGACCTCTCAGCAGGCTTAGAATCATGTTGGTAGCACTGACGTATATACGTTACTCCAAATTAATATAGAATGTCATGTACTATACGTGTGCATAGTTTAAAGCTGTCGGCTTGCATACTTTCTCATATATATTGGTATTTGGATAAAAGAAATTAAGAGCATTTTTTAACAGTTGGCAGCACTGGTGGTTCATAAGAATACGTTCAGTCATATCTGGTTATGTACACATACAACATACGAAATTTGGTTGAATTCCAATTGATAGTGTAGAAGTTATATGCATTTAAATATTGGACCTATCAGTAGGCTTATAATCATTTTGGCAACAGTGCCATGTATGGCCTCCTGGAAATTAAACTGCAATATTATTATCTATATGTGTGCCGATTTTGAAATAGCTCCCATTCATACCTTCCAAGATATCCAATATGGAGCTCAAATTTCAATTGCGATTTTTCAGCAGTTGGTAGCACTGACATCATTTTCAAATATGGCCGTGAGATATTCAGGTATAGATCTTTACTCCTACCAAATTTTATTTCGATTGCTCCAGCCGTTTAGGAGTTGATAGGGGGGGACACACACACAGACAGATAGACAGACAGACACACATTTTCCCGGATCGATCTCATAAGACTACTTTTTCCTCATTTTTGCAAAATGTGAAAAGTAGGCTAAAAATCTACAATAGCAGTAATTGTAGTTGTTATAGTGGTGGGCTGTGAGTGGACTCGCGAAGAATCGAGGCCGAGGACGCTGTCAGCGGTATCTGTGAGCCATGTATGGAAACAACACGATGTAATGTCGGTACGCCTGGCCGAGGCCAAGTGTTGTTATTAGTTTCCCATCAATGCACAGTGATACAATAGAATATTCAAAATTGAAAACCGGCAGGAAGTGGACTGATGAAAGAAAAGAGACCGTCAGTCTGAAAGGCTGGAGGCTTCTTAGTAGTTTCCCTGATCTTTTGGTAGGCTAAATCTGTTCTTCCTTGTTTTTGCAGAAATTCGATCTCTTCGCATTTTGACAGCCACCACTCCATTTTCTTCTCCAGACAGAGTCGATCAATCTGGTTCTTTAGCATTCGGTAGTTATTTCTGCCTACTTCTCAGCTGGCACAAGCTGTTTCCTCTTCTGAATCAAATAGGATGTCCCCATCGATTAATCAGATTAATATTTGATCTGTATAGTAATCAAACTGCTGTTGTTCGGCTTGGAAATGACGTATCAGAACCCGCTAAGATCCACAAAGGGGTGCGACAAGGTTGTTTGCTGTCCCCTGGACTGTTCAATGCCTTCGCTGGAGCTATAACTAAGTGGGCTTTTAAAGATTCTAATATGGGAGTGAAAGTTGGTGGAAGACTTATACAGAATATTAAATTTGCTGATGATCTGGCATTACTTGCAGTAAATCCGCATACATTGACAAACATGTAGCGATGTTTAAATGATACAGCTACAGAATATGGAATGAAAATCAATTTTAAGAAGACCAAGATTCTGGTGATAAGTAAGCATCAACATGAACTAAATATTACCATAAATAAAGAACCAGTACAACAGGTCAATCATTTTAAATACCTTGGTCAGATCTTCACAGAAGACCTACGATGTGAAGTTGAAATCAGGAGCCGTATAGCCATGGCCAAGCAGGCATTCCGTGAAAAGCATTCTCTAATTTGTTAACGCTCGATGTCCCTCAGCCTTAGAAAACAACTGGTTAAGACCTACATATGGCCAGTTGCAATGTACTCCAGTGAGACCTGGTCAATGAATCGAGGTGACATTAAACGACTAGAAGCGTTTGAGATGTGGTGTTGGCGTCGAATGGAAAAGATCAGCTGGGTAGAGAAAATGACCAACATAACGGTGCTGGATCGAATAAAGGGAAAACGGCAAAAGATCCGCCAGATATATAGAAGGAGATCCACCTGGCTTGGCCACAGGTTACGGCATGGTGGCCTGATGATCGACACACTAGAAGGCAAAATACCCGGAAAACGCCCTCGCGGGAGGCCACGGAACACTTTCATGAGATCTTTCCTAGATAGCTCTGTCCTACGAAGTTATGAAATGGTCAAAAGGACAGCACAAGACCGAACGACGTGGAAAAGACTCATTGTAGGGGCAGACCAGTCGCTTGACTGAAAACATGATGATTATTATTTATTTATCGTATGGCTTTTAGTGCCGGGAGTGTCCGAGGACATGTTCGGCTCGCCTGAGTCTGTAGCTGCTTCCAGCGGACACCCTAAAGGGTGAGCTACAAGTTCCGTTCAATTTCAAGTAGTTCCAACTTTCGCCACCAGATATCAATGATACCTAGTGGTGAACGTTGGAACTTTGATAGAGCGTTCTGACGAAATCTAACCTAACAAATTTTGCTTTACACAAGTTTAGTCTGTGAAAGGATCTTTTACATGCCATAAATTATGACATGGGACCGCCGGCTTTACTTCCCCTCCGAAGGAAGGCATACTGAAGGATTTTTAACGCTCTTAAAAATTCCCGACGACTTCGGCCGGGTTTGAACCCGCTATCTTGGGCACAGCAGTTCAGCATGCTACCGACTACGCCACTGAAGCAACATGATGATGATGCAGTGGTAAAGATCGTAGTACAGCTGGTCGATCTCCCGAGTACGTGGTGCATTCGAGCCGTCTATGGAGATTTTTCCTGGCAGCTGCAATTTGGTGAATCAATAATGTTCATTTTATGAAGATAGGATTTGAAGTGACCATGATTAGTAATAAACTGGGTGGTTATGAAATTGGGCCAGAGAGATGAGGAAAGTCTGTGTGGTATATTAGGAATGAATAATTTTGTATGTAAGGAGTCTTCTGTATTGGTATATATGGAGTACCAGATTTTTGTATAATGCTCAGTTAGTACTTTTATTGCCTGGTTTAAGGGTGGTGATTTATAATCTATTGCAGTTCTATGACTACCAGCATTCCTGGCGAGATAGTCAGCTCTCTCATTTCCCCAGAGTCCTGTGTGTCCTTTAATCCATTGAAAAGTAATCCTGTTCAACTTGTTGAGGGCAACAATGTTGTCTCTTATTTGAGTGGCGAGAGGATGGGTGTCCTCGACCCTCCCGTCTATAACTACACTTGCTATTCCTGGGTGTCTTAGTATGTGTCCTACCAACCAATCTCTTTTCTTCTTTAGCAGTCGCCGCGCCAGAAACATCTCTCCTCTCCCACTAGTCTTAATACCTCTTCATTCGTAACCCTATCTACCCATCTGATCTTCATCATTCTCCTGTAACACCACATTTCAAACGCTTCAATTCTCGTCCTTTCCGCTGCACCAACAGTCCAAGTTTCACTTCCATAGAGTGCAACGCTTGACAAAGGCTTTCAAAAATTACTTCCTAATACCTAAATCTATATTCGATGTCAACAGATTCCTTTTCTGTAGAAATGCTTTCCTTGCCTGAGACAGCCTACTTTTTATATCCTCTTTGCTTCGTCCATCACTGGTTATTTTGCTTCCTAAGTAACAGAAGTCTCCTACTTACTTTAGCTTTTCACCTGCCAATTTGATGTCGATAGAGGTTTCTGGTTTACTTCGACTGCATTCCAATATTTTTGTTTTACATTTATTGATTTTCATCATGAATTATTTCCTCAAGGCGGGGTCCATGCCATTCAAAAAATCATTCAAATCCTCTGGCATGTCGGCCAAGAATTCCTAACCCGTCCCTTGGCAAATTCCTAGGTTAACCACCAAAATTACGTTACTAGTAATATAAAGAATGTTATTTGGTATACGTGTTCGCGTGTTGAAGCAATATGGACAAAAGATGATCTCATAAGCCTATATTGCATACAATCAAAAATAGGCTTACACCATATAAAAACCGTCATAACATTCATAAGTTCTGTCACTCCAACGAGCCGAAGGTGCATATTTTTGAACATACTCAACTGTGGATTAATGTGAAGGAATCTAGTTCATGATGAATCTATTATAACCTGCAGTAAGTAAGAAGTGTGTTTCCTTGAAGAATAGCAAATGAAAACCATATTGTAGGCGATTACCGCCGAGTTTCTCGGCATCGCTTCCAGAACAGTCGGCTTCTTTCCCTCTGTGTTCTACTGAAGAATTCATAAGATTTCTTCTCCTTTTGGCCGTGCTCTCTGCCGAGAGAGATTCATTTCTTGCTCTTTTGGAGTGGGCGGGCGTTTCCAGTACGGTACTAGTCTAGACATAGGTTATAGCCTGCTTAGCATTTGTATCTTGGTCTTCTTTAAAGGGTGCACATATCCTTAATAATTGAATCCCTAACAAAATTAAACTCCCTGAAGCAGAGACGGATAGAAGCATGTTGGAGTTCTCGTCTTCCTTGCATAAGAATCCCACCGATAAGCAATACAAGAAATACTCTTCTATAGACCCTTGTGTTATTAATATATAGGAAGTCTTAAAATAAGCCGCGGAAATTTATGAGTATAATATTCTCTATAATGAAAGGAAGCTTGTAGTTCTACGTAACCATTAATATCGCAATTATGAACCATACGACCTCCATTTTACGTGGTATCCGAACCACAGAACGCGTTGATTCACTTCGAAAATCGCATATGCATTGACCGGGAATCGAACCCTGTCCGCCTTGGTGAGAGGCAAGCAGCTTGAACATTGGAGCATCACTTTAACACAATTATAGATCAATGTGTGTTATCTATAAATTAAACAGTAAAAACGTCGGAAAAGAACCACTAAATAATAAAATAACTGTATGTAGAAAACTAACCATAATTGAATAAAACATATAATACAGTATACGAAGGGTGATCAATAGCGGCTTCAGTGGCGCAGTCGGTATCATGCTGAACTGCTATGTTCAAGGTCGGGGGTTCAAACCGGGCCGAAGTCATCGGATTTTTACGATCGTTAAAACACTTCAGTATGCCTTCCTTCGGAGGGGAAGTAACGCCGGCGGGCCCATGAAAGATAACCTACCACTACAATTGGAAGTGTGTAGCTAAATTTGTAGGTTATTTGGTGAGAAACGCTCTATCAAGTTCTCCCCCCAGGGGCTCACATCTAGTGGGACGTGGGTTGGCGACCACGGGCCCCTGCTGAGTCCGGCATTGCTTCCACTTACTTGTGCTGGGCTTCTCTCTGTTGTCTTTCCTGTCCACCTCCCTTGGGCAACTCTTGTTCGTTTCCAACCCCGACGATATTAGGGTACGGAGTCTTTCACTTTCCTGCCTTAATTGACCCTTGACTTTCCTGATCCCTCATTCTTCGAGGGGTCAGACCTCATGTTTTCTTTTCATTGTATCTCCTGCCTTCTGCTCAAGGCCCTCAAGCAGTCAGGGTGTGTAGCCCCACCACTTACGGTGCACCCTGGATTGTACTACACCCTCAAGGGCTCACGTGTGGTGAGTTCGGGAGTTGGTGACGCCGAGGGATTACTGAGCTTGGTCCGGTTCCTCTCCTTCTTCCATTGCGTTTGGGGAGGTCCCTCTCCACTTTATCTTTCCTGTCTGCCATTCCTGTCTCTCCTTTCTTCCAAGTCCCTTAATTCTCATTCTTCGAGGGTTGAGGGCATTTCCTTTCCTCCTGTCTTTTGTTTCCCTTATTCTTATTAGCCTATTTTCATTTTATGAAAAAATAGGCTAATGAGATCACCTTTTGTCCGTGTGTCTGTCTGTGTGTGCGTGTGTGTGCCCCCCCCCCCCCTCCCTAATAAATTCGAAATGGCTGGAGCGATTCCAATGTAACTCGATAAGATCATAGCACCATTCGGGCCGACCCTGACCGTGCCCTGCAAATTTTATTGTGTCGCACCAATCCAACATGCAGGCTGTGCGAAATATTTCACCAGCATTCATTATCTCCGAAACTATTACCAACATCACCCTGAAATTGTGCTCGGTGATAAAGGTCAGTGGTACAAGGTTATTCATGTAACTTTCAAAAACCTGTTAAGTACAAAACGAACATGGCGGCCAAGCGAAGTTGAAACATTTTAATTGACTTTTCTCGTGATTTAACTCTCTGAGCGCAGTGAAATGTGGTACAGTAAATGATTATTCATATTTCAATGTACTGGCATCTAATTTAGTTCAATTGTTTACATAACCTCAAGATGGCGGCTGTGTGAAATTTCAAAATTAAGTTTTTATTTCTTGTGTCGTAATCATGCGATCGAAGTGAAAGTTTGAATAATGAAGCTACGCAATAATGATCCTTTAATGGTACATGACTCTATGGCCTATACATATAACAATCAAAAATGGCGAACATCCGAAATATTTTGACGGTTCTCAATATCTACGAATCTTTTACAGCAATGAAACTGATTTTTTTAATGCTCATAGAGGCTATGAACATACGTTTACCTATAGGACTTTCAGTAACCTGGTGAGCAAAAACCCAACATGGGGGCATCGCGAAGTTTAAATATTTAAATTGACGATTCCCGCGGTTTAACCATCCGAATACAGTGAAACCTTGCACGTTAAATGCTTATACAAATGTTAATCCACTGGCATGTAATTCATTTCAATTGTTTTCATAACCACAAGATGGCAGCTGTGCGAAATTGTAAAATCTCATTTTAGCCTATTTTCAATTTTGAAAAAATAGGCTTATGAGATCACCTTTTGTTCGTGTGTGTGTGCGTGTGTGTGTGTGTGTGTGTGTGTGTGAGGTGTGTGTGTCCCCCCCCTAATAAAATCTAAACGGCTGGAGCGATTTCAATGAAACTCAGTGAGTTCATAGCGTTATTCCCGGCGACCTCGACCGTACCCTTCAAATTTTGTTACGTCTCACCAATCCAACATGGCGGCTGTGCGAAATATTTCACTAGCATTCAATATATCCGAAACTATTACAGATATCGCCCTGAAATTGTGCACGGTGAGAAAGGGCACTACTAGAAGTTCACCTATTAGACTTTCAAAAACCTGGTGACTACAAAACTAACATGGCGGCCAAGCGAAATTGAGACTTTTAAATAGACTTTTCTCACGATTTAACTATCCAAACATAATGAAATTTGGTACAACAATTGTTTATACACATTGTAATGCACTGGAGTCTAATTTTGTTCCATTGTTTACATAACCTCAAAATGGCGGCTGTGCGAAATATTTCACTGACATTCTATATCTCCGAAACTATTACAGATATCACCCTGCAATTTTGTACGTTGATAAAGGGTACTGATAAAAGTTTACCTATGTATATTTCATTAACCTGTAAAGTACAAAACTAACATGGCGACCAAGTGAATTTGAAATATTTTAATATACTTTTCTCGTGATTTAACTCTCTGAGCGCAGTGAAATGTGGTGCAGTAAATGATTTTGCAGATTGTAATGCACTGCCATCTAATTTAATTCAATTGTTTATATAACCTCAAGATGGCGGCTGTGCGAAATTTTAAAATTAAGTTTGTATTTCTTGTGTCGTAATCATGCGATCGAAGTGAAAGTTTGAATAATGAACCTAGGCAATAATTGGCCTTGAATGGTACATAACTCTATGGCCTATACATATAACAATCCTAAATGGCGAGCTTCCGAAATATTTAGACGGTTCTCAATATCTATGAATCTTTCACTGCAACCAAACTGAAATTCTTTATGTTCATAGAGACTATGAACATATGTTCACCTATAGGACTTTCAGTAACCTTGTGAGCACAAATCCAACATGGCGGCGACGCGAATTATAAATATTTAAATGGACGTTTCTCGCGAATTAACTATCCGAGTGCCGTGAAACGTTGCACGTTAAATGCTTATACAAATATTGATCCACTGGCATCTAATTTATTTCAATTGTTTGCATAATCACAAGATGGCTGCTGTGCGTAATTTTAAAATCTCGTTTTTACATCTTGTGTTCTAATCATGCGATTGAAGTTTGAATACCACACGTACACAATAATCTTAATGTAATAGTACAAAAATAAAAATCCAACCTGGCGACCATCTGAAATATTTAGACGGTTCTTAATATCTACGAATCTGTTACAGCAATTTAACTGAAATTTTGTATGTTGATAGAGGCAATTAACATGAGCAGGATATATGAAAATAGGCTGTATAGTTCTTCAGGGAACTACATATTTTTGTTTTCAATTTCCTCGTCAAGTTTGTATGTTTGTAGATAGTTTGATTTAATTTACATTTTCAATATCACCCACACCATTAGAGGCCGATAACCCAGATGTTCGGCTCCTTAAAACGAAAATTATCATCATCATTTCTAGCAAGTTTCAATGTTCGCCGCTGGGTGACATTGGCGTCTGGTAGCCAAAGTTGAACCTACTTGAAATTGAACTTTCATTCATCTTCATTCCTTTCACCTCTCATTTACTCCTCTCGTGAGGTTGGCGTCAGGAAGGGCATCCGGCCGTAAGAACCTTCATCGCATCTCATCCCCGACTCCATTGGAAACGGGATTAATAAGGGGTAATCATAGATAGTTAGATACGAAGGGTGGTCATAAACTAAAGTTACAAAGCCTGCAGTGAAACGTGTACATTAGGTTATTTTTGGACAAACGCGGCTTCGGTGGCGTAGTTGGTAGCATGCTGAACTGCTGTGTCCAACATAGCGGGTTCAAACCCGTCCCAAGTCGTCGGATTTTTAAGAGCGTTAAAATCCCTCAGTATGCCTTCCTTCGGAGGGGAAGTAAATCTGGCGATCCCATGTCATAGATTTATGGCATGTAAAAGATCCATCAACAGACTAAACTTGTTTGAAGCTAAATTTCTAAGTTAGATTTCGTTGGAACGTTGTATCCAAGTTCCAACGTTCACCACTAGGTATCAGTCATATCTGATAGCGAAAGTTGGAACTACTTGAAATTGAATGGAACTTGTAATTTACCCTATGGCTGTCCGCCCGAAGCAGCTACAGCCTCTGGCGAGCCGAACATGTCCTCGGACACTCCCGGCACTAAAAGCCATACGATAAATAAAATACATTTTTGGACATAGTCTCCATATCGGTTTAGTCTCTTGTTGCTTCGTGGGAAAGGTTTGAATATCCCTTCATGGTTAAAATCCACCACGTTGTCGCCAAGTGTTTCCTATCTGAAGCGAATCGTCAACCTCCTAGGTGCTCCTTCAAGTGAGAAAACAAGATAAAAGTTGGAGCGAGGTCTGGGCTGTAGGGAGAGTAGTCAATGACGTCCCAGTAAAACTGCTCCAACAGCTAGCGCTGTAGTTGGTTGGTTGGTTCCTCAGTTTAGGGGCTACGACAACGTGGTCATGTAGCCCCGTGTACTTTGGGTGAGTGTAGAATCTGTCTTATAACTGTGATGACTGTATTAGTGTGTATTATCTGCTTTTAATTCAAGTAAGGACTGCAGACATTCAATTTTCAAGTAGTTCCTTCTATTGCTACCAAACGCCACCGTCAACGACAACTAGTTCTGAATTTGATTACTAGATGCCACCACAGTCGGCTCCTGGCAACGAACGTTGGAACCTAAGAGCGTTAGTCCATTGTAACCTATAATTTGGCTTCACACAGGTGTAATTAGTGGAAGGTTATTTTACATGCCATAAATCTACGACATGGGACCGCCGGCTTTACTTCCCCTCCGAAGGAAGGCATACTGAGGGATTTTAACGCTCTTAGAAAATCCGACGACTTGGGCCGGGTTTGAACCCGCGACCTTGGGCATTGAAGCTCAGCATGCCACCAACTACACCACCGAAGCCGCTAGCGCTGTAGGTGGCGGGTGACTGAAACTCTGTACAGTTACCATCCTATGTATTCAAATTACTCCACACTAATAATTTCTCTATAACAGACGAAAATCCATGCATATAGACCTTGTAACCTAAGTTTCTGATCATCCCTTTTATATCTAAAGATCTTGAGGAGTAGATGAAAACGCTGTTCCGCCCCTTAAAACAACAATAACTATCTATCCACTCGGCTACCGTGTGGAAAGTGATATTTGAATCCACCATGCGACTCACTAATCTGAATGCATCGTCTACAAAAATTCATTCGAGGAATTAAGTGTCAGAACTGTCGATTACACACGGACCATATGAACCGGGAGATGTGTGTTTTCAGTGTCAATATTGACCTTCCAAGGTATCGTGTTGACAGACGGAGAAGCCTCAATAAGACGCTCAGTGGGGATTGGCGATGATTGTACTGAGACTTCCACCTCTAGAATCCAACGTTCATTGACGAGGTTTGGTTGTAGACCAGCATTGTTTCCTCCCTCAATAACACTGGTCAACAGTGATTCTGATGCCGGTGTTTTAAGCTGATGGCACGCCCTGAATTCAAATATGCCATTAGTTTTTGCCTAGCAGCTCTAGTTTCTGAGATATGACATTTTTAGCTTACTTTTCACATTTTACTAAATGAGGAAAAAGTAGACTTAACTTCTAAAAGACTGCAGCAATCGAAACCAAATTTGGTACAAGTAAAGAAATATACCTGTATATCTCAAGCCTATATTTGAAAATGATGTCAGTGCTACCAACTGCTGAAAAACCGCAATTGAAATTTGAGCTCCATGTTGGATACCTTGGAAGCTATGCATGGGAGCTATTCCAAAATTGGCACATGTAGAGATAATAATATTTCAATTTAAATTCCAGGAGGCCAAACATGGCAGTTTTGCCAAAATGATTCTAATCCTGCTGATAGGTCTAGTTTTTAAATGCATATAACTTCTACACTATCAATTGGATTTCAACCAAATTTCGTATGTACCATGTGTACATAATCAAATATGACTTAGCGTATTCTTAAGAGCCACTAGGGCTGCCAACTGTTAATGAATTCTCTCTCTATTCTTTTGTCCAAATACCAATACAGTATAACAGAAAGTATGCAAACCGACAGCTTTAAACTATGCACACGTATAGTACCTGACATTCTAAATTAATATGGAGTAACAGCATACGTCAGTGCTACCAACATCATTCTAAGCATGCTGATAGGACCAATTTTTAAATACATGTGACTTCTATACTAGCAATTGGATTTCAACAAAATTTCGTATGTGCTATGTGTACCATAACAGATATGACTACGCGTATTCTTAAGAGCACCCAGGGCTGCCAACTGTCAATAAATGCTGTCTCTATTTTTTACCCTAATATCAATATATCAGAAAGTATGAAAGCCAACAGCTCTAAACTTTGCACACATTCTAGATCAATTTGGAGTAACTAATATACGTCAGTGCTGCCAACATGACTTTAAGACTGCCGATAGGTCCAATTTTAAAATACATGTAACTTCTATACTAACAAATGGATTTCATCCAAAATTGTCACAACAAGAGATCATAATATGTCAGGTTATTTCTGACCAACACATCCATGGCGTTGATGCCAACATGATTTTACGCGCGCTTATAAATCCAATGTCTAACTGCATGTAACGTCCATGCTATCCATTGGACTTAAACCAAATTTTCTATTCTGTACTTTAAGAGACGGAACTAAGAATATATTCAGTCACCAGAACCGCAAACTGTAGTGCTCTATTAGGCTGCATTATACCAGGTATATTTCGAACTAATTAGAAATTACGATATTACGAACTTAATTTCGTCATTATTCTAGATAGGTCCATATAGATGAGTCTTAAATTTTGAGAAAAGTAGGCTCTTTACTTCGTCACGGAACTTCTTGTTGTGAAATATACATTACACTATCGCATGGTATAAAAAAAACTAAACACAGAATTTTCATTATTATGTTATAGAAATATTATTATATACAAACATAGAGGGAAAAGTCATGAATGAAACCAACCAGTCACTGAACATTTCGAAAGCTTCTTTTCCGGGTATTTTGGAACAGTCCCTTTTTAAGCTCCAGCAGTAATCTGCCATCATGTGCATGTCCCATCTTCCTTGGTAGCGGTCCTCCGCAGTTTTAATGTTTAATATAAAATCTTTTACAACTGACACAAATTTAGTCCAGACTTTTAGCTCAGAATCATTCATCGAATTTACGATGAGTTGTCTTATTTGTCCATCAGATATTCCCGTTTTAAGTTTTTCCATGCTCAATTGAGGCATTTTATTTCATATAGTCCGGCTCCTTGGCTAAATGGTTAGCACGCTAGGCTTTGGCCCAAAGTGCCCCGGGTTCGATTCCCGGCCGAGCCATCAGGGATTTTAATCTCCTGGGGTTAATTCCCGTGACTCGAGGACTGAGTGTATCTGCCGTCTTCATCATCACTTCATCCACATTACGACGCACAGGTCGCCCACGGGCGTCAACTAGAAAGACCTGCACTCGGCCTCTCCGGAGGCTACACGATCATTATTACATTAATTCATATAAATGCAATGCATGATCCGTTTTTATCAAGAGCCCTCACAAACTTCTTCATAAGGCCCAGCTTAATATGCAGTGGAGGAAAGATGATTTTCTCTCGTTCAACTAAGGGGTCGTTATAACATTTAACATTCAATAACATCCTTGTATATTATGATTGAGAATTGCACAAAATGGAGTTAGAACTGCACATTTCATGTAAAACTGCACATAAAAATAACACAGATCTAAAAACAATAGAGTTGAGAGAGGAAAACTGATATCTAACAAGTAGTTCCGTGAAGAACTATAGAGCCTATTTTCATATATCCTACTTATGTTGATTGCCACTATCAACATACACAATTTCTGTTTGATTGCTGTAATAGATTCGTAGATATTGAGAACCGACTAAATATTTCGGATGGTCGCCATGTTGGATTTTATATATGTAGGTCCTAGAGTTATGTACTGTTACATGCAGATTATTGTGAACGTGTAGTATTCAAACTTCAATCGCATAATTAGGACACAAGAAAAAACAAGGAGATTTTAAAATTTTGCACAGCTGCCATCTTGAGGTTATGGAAACAATTGAAATAAATTAGATGCCAGTGGATTAACATTCGTATAAGGATTTACTGTACCAAGTTTCACTGCACGCGGATGGTTAAATTGCGAGAAACGTCCATGTGAATATTTATAATTCGCGTCACCGCCATGTTGGATTTGTGATCACCAGGTTATTTAAAGTCCTATAGGTGAACTTAAGTTCATAGCCCCTATGAACATTAAAAAATGCAGTTTGATTGCTAAAATAGATTCGTAGATATTCAGTATCGTCTAAATATTTCGGATGGTCGCCATGTTGGATTGTTAAATGTTTAGGCCATAGAGTCATGTACCATTAAAGGAAAATTCTTGCGTAGGTTCATTATTCAAACTTGCACTTCGATCGCATGACTACATCACAAGAAATAAAAACTTAATTTTAAAATTCGCACTGCCGCCATCTTGAGGTTATGTAAACAATTGAACTAAATTAGATACCAGTGGATTACAATTTGTATAAATATTTCCTGTACCAGGTTTCAGTGCGCTTGGAACATTGAATCGCGAGAAAGGTCTATTTAAAATTTTCAAATTCGCTTGGCCGCCATGTTCGTTTTGTAGTTAACCGGTTTTTGAAAGTCTTATAGATGGACTTCCAGTAGTGCCCTTTATCTTCGTACAAAATTTTAGGGAGATACCGCTAATAGTTTCAGAGATATAGAATGCCGGTGAAATATTTTGCACATCCGCCATCTTGTGATTATGTGAACAATTGAACGAAGTTAGATGTCGGTGCATTACAATGTATATAAACATATACTGTACCAAGTTTCATTGCGTTTGGTTGGTCAAATCCAGAGAAACGTCTATTTAAAAGTCGCAAATTCGCTTGGCCTCCATGTTGGTTTTCTAGTTACCAGGTTTTCAAAAGTCACATAAGTGAACTTATAGTAGTTCCCTCTATCACATTAGAAATTGTCAGGGTAATATCGGTAATAGTTTCGGAGATATTGAATGCTGGTGACATAATTCGCACAGCCGCCATGTTGGATTGGTGAGTCGTAACAAAATTTGAAGGGCACGGTCGAGGTCGCCGGGAATAGTGCTATGAACTTTCCGAGTTTCATTGAAATCTCCCCTGCCGTTTGGATTTTATTAGGGGGACACACACACACGAATCACACACACACGGACAAAAGGTGATCTCATAAGCCTATTTTTTCAAAATTGAAAATAGGCTAAAAAAAATAGAGAAAAATTGATTTCATATTTAGATTCAGAGACCCAAGTATACCCAAAATCAGTTCCAAATTCCCGGCACCAATATATGCCAAAAGCATATCAGTACGCGCAAATTCTGAGGGAAAGTACTCCGAAGAAGATTACTCACATGCGTTCGCAGTCGCCATTTTAACCTTTGACTACACGCACCTATTAGTTTATAATAAGTACACGCGTGGTGAATATTGTACACCAAGAGAATAATGTCACGAAATCACTTTGCCTTAACATTAAATCAACTGTTCTACAAACAGGCTATTTTGGATCGTGATAATTTTCTTCGATAAATTCTTCCCCTGAAGTATCTGCGTCTATTCCAACTTCTTCTTTATTCTTCTTGCGCTATAGCGTCATAGATGTCCTCTTCAGTAAGTCGCTTCGGAATTTTAGCACGTATACAAGCCCTAAAACGCAGAACCGTACGAGACACGGAGTTAGTTTCTAATTCTATTGGAATATGATTTAAAAAATAGGCTGAGTTAAACAACTGAATTAATATTATACTACACGCGCGGTGTACTTTGTTCACCATACCACGCAACAGCTCAATGTTTATTCCTGTGAATCAGCACAAACGAATCCGGCAACAATGACACTGCTTGTAGTCGTTTGGGAACATTTTTTGGGATAGGTTAGATGGCACCTAAGAATCTGCGGCTCCGCCGGCTTCGCATGCATGTGCCAGGTCAGAGACATTACGGCCAAAAATACACCATGTTTAGTACGACTGGTGTACTTTGTACTTTATACACCAGCGCGTGTACTTACAAGTTAAGGGCAAAACTTAACAGCTTAAAGCTACGATATTAATTTTATGTGCTGTAGTGGCTAACATTCTTGACTGTGACGGAGGTCGGGTTTCAATTCTCGGCTCTGGAAAGAAATGTCATTCTGGTCTGAGGGCTGGAACGTGGTACACTCAGTCTCGTGAGGCAAAATGAGAAGAGGTTGATTTGATTCTCACCTCAGGTATCCTGGAAGTGGTTTCCCATGGTTTTGCCACTTCTATTCCAGGTGAATGCTGGTATGGCTCCTAACTTAAGGCCACGGCCACCTCCTTCCCAAACGTCTCCATAATTACAAATACACACTCATGAAGCCGTCAGAATAACACAGGATATTCTACACACACCCAAGTCCACGGAGATAAATAACCATGATGTGCAAGCCCCTGAAATGAAACAACAATTATACACATTTCCAAAGAAACACATACATTTTTACTGCCATAAAAACAGTTCTGAGTTTTCAAAATAGTTATTACTATTTTTATTACATTTCAAAAAATTGCTCTTTTTTTGAGCTGTCCTTGGCCGTTGTTCTAACATCTCCCGTGTTTACAAATCTTTGGAAAGTGTGTGTTAAATCTCATTCAGAGAACTTGTAGTTATTGTTTTTAATCATTAATTTGAGGGGCTTGGGACATTTTGGTCTTCATCCACGTGTACTTGGGTTTGTGTTGAACGTGTGTGATAACCAGCCTGTGGGGTTTTAGTACGTCTGAAATGAAGTTAGAACGTTGTATGTCGTGGACGGGCCAGCAATTCATAGGGCGTGCGTCATCTCAACTCTCTGCGATACTAATCTGACAGCACTAAGACCCCGCAGCCTGCTGATAACCTGTGTTTCTGTGATGGCTGTACAGTAGCAGTGTGTGTAACTGTATTAGGGACAGGTAAGGGGTAGGTGCCCCGGGACTTGAAATAAGGTCCTATCCAGGTATTTGCCAGGAGGGAGTGGGGAAAACCCACACTCAGGATAGCTGCTGTCAGCGTCGGGATTCGAACCTGCGATCTCCGGACTCGCTGTAGTTGTCCACGTGCGCATAATTTAACGAGCAGGGATTTATTTAAACACTCTGTAAATCTGTATTTATACTTAACTTTCCCACTATGAATTAGAATCCGTGCAAATAGCTTTTAATCAAATGTAATTTTATTATTTCTGTTTTCTTTCACATTTCACTTTGATAGAGCGTCCCTACGAAATATAACCCAGAAATTTAGCTTCACACAAGTTTAGTCTGTGGAAGGATCTTTATCATGCCATAAATCTATGACATGGGACCGCCGGCTTTACTTGCCCTCCGAAAGAAGGCATATTGAAGGATTTTAACGCTCTTAAAATCCGCTATCTTGGGCTCAGCAGTTCAGCATGCTACCAATTACGCCACCGAAGCTGAAAGATTGTAATTATGTTGACCAACTGAAAATCAATATTAATTCTTAATTTAAAAAACAATGAAAAATGACTTCTAAGCTTTCTATAATGAACATATGTGTTAATGACGGAGTTTCCACTAGTAGCTGGAGGCTTAATACACGAATTAAAATAGGTGTTAAAAGGTTCCTTTGAGCATTGCAGAAATGGCGCAAACGATCAAAGATAGACCCAATCAGGGGCTAATTTAGGAAATTGAATAAACATTGAATATTAATCGAAATTTGTTAAATATAGAAATTTGTATCTAGTGTCCAGATGTCTGTGTGCTTGGAAATGTGTGTAATTGGCGCACAAGATTTACGACAGGCACAACCATAACATTAATACCATTACTTCTCTTGACTCGTTAAGCTCTTTGTGCCCCCTTAAGTCAGCAAGTCACAGTATCTTGGCGTCCAGTGCTTCACACCGGGATAGTTGTAGTGCTGCACGGTTACAACTAAACATTCGGCAATTATGGCGACTGCATGATTTTTGTTACTGCGAGATTGAGATAACGTCTTAACCGATTGACTTCGTAATACATTCTAACGAGAGCTCTTGGCATGTAGATTTTCAGAGTGTCTTTAAAAGAAAAATATATGTCAGGGTATATTTTAAATTATTAGAGAAAGATGTATTATTTGTCGCTCCTGCGCTTGCGTACAATGGCTCTATTCCACCAGAGAAATGGCGGATCCCGGCACGTCGTATCTTTGTTTATCAGAATTAAAAAGCGGGAAAATATTCTTTATGATGTTTCCAAGATATACATTCAAATAGAATTATAAAATAAGGGAAGTATTAAAGAACTTACTCTGGCAGTTGAGTGTGTATGCTGTTTAGGTACCTTAATATTGCACTTCAGTCATATTGAGGTGAATTTGTTTGTGCATCACCGAAAGAGTTCGAATTCCATCTCGGATATGATGTTTTATTACCGTATTCTTCTTTCTTACAATTCGTATTACATTGTCAAAACTATATTTTGCTTTTATCATTCCCGTAAAGTAACAAATTCTCCGTAATTTACGTTGCCATCTATCTACGGTAACTATCTATATATTTAAAACAGTAAGGTGATTTTTGTTACCGCGAGATTGAGAGAACGACAGAACCGATTTACTTCGTAGAGCACTCTAACGAAAGCTCTTGGCCTCTAGATTTGCAGAGTGTCTATAAAATAAGCAAATATATTACGGTATATTTTTTAATTAATATAGAAAATAGCAGAATTCTTTCCCCTCACGCATGCGCACAATCCGCCTGGGGTCATGACAAAATGGCGGTGAGAAGTCCATTAAAATGTAAGTTATTTAATAAGCTTGCATGTAATTGAAAACATACATTAACCAAGTTCTGAAAATAAAATATAATAACAGTATGAACGTATACGAATGTGCAAAATTGATTTATTTGGATAATGAAATGGATTATTTCCTTCAGACAGCGGCTTTTAATGGTAAAGAACAGCTGCGTCTGCTGCTGACCGAGAGTGCGCGAGTAGCTATGTGGTTAAGGCGACAGACTGTGGTTCCAAGGTTCACCGGTTCGATCCCAGTCCTCGCCGATATATATTTTTTTTTTACCACTGAAATATTGTTTAATCAAGGAGTATTAGTAAGGTTTTATGTCTGTTAAAGATACATATTTCTACATTCCCTCTCGGTATATTTTTGAATTAATATAGAAAATAGCAGAATTCTTGACCCTCACGCATGCGCACAATCCGCCTGAGGTCATGACAAAATGGCGGTGAGAATTCCACTAAAATGTGAGTTATTTAAAAAGCTTCCATGTAATTGAAAACATACATTAACCAAGATCTGGCAATAAAATATAATAACAGTATGAACGTATACGAATGTGCAACATTGATTTATTTGGATAATGAAAAGGATTATTTCCTTCAGACAGCAGCTTTTGAAGATAATGAATGGCTGCGTCTGCTACTGAACAAGATCGCGCGAGTAGCTATGTGGTTAAGGCGACAGATTATGGTTCCTAGGTTCGCCGGTTCGATCCCAGCCCTCGCCGATATATGTATTTTTTTACCATTGAAATATTGTTTAATCAAGGAGTATTAGTAAGGTTTTATGTCTGTAAAAGATACATATTTCTACATTCCCTCTCAATACGTTTTATTTCCGTTTTACCATTGCATTATAGCATGTGATCAAAAGAGCAAACTGTTGTCCTCAGTACGCCGTTTAAATATCTGCAATCAGTTCCTATAACTGACAACAGATGGCAGTACAACGCCCATATAGTTCCAGTAACTGACAGCAGATGGCAGCACCATTGCATCGATATATTTAAAACCCAAGACATGGCACGTTTTCACGTGATGGAGAATTATAAAGGAGGGGAATATTTAAGAAGGGAAATTTTGAGGAACATTAACCGACAGTTGAATGTGTAGGCTATGTTGTTTATGTACCTTAATATTGCAATTTCTTCCCAATGCTTCGGTGGTCAAGTTATTAGCGTCCTAGACTAAAAGTTATAATTATGCATCGTCGATATACTCTTAAATTATTAAAGAAAAAAGTTGTATTCCAGGCACTCGCGCGTGTCCACAATTGCTTTCGCCATAAGAGACACTTGGCAAACATAATTCGTTTGAAGGGCTCCGACATCGTGGTCACTCAGCCCCGTGTACTTGGGTGTGTATGTGTGAAATTTTCTCTCATAACCTGTGTTATTGTGATGGCTGCATTACTGTGTGTATTTGTAATTAAGGTGGTAAATGGCAAGGAGATGGCCAAGGCCTTAAGTTAGGAACCATCCCGGTATTTGCCTTAAGTGGAAGTGGGAAACCACGGAAAAACACATCCAAGATTGTCGCGGTGGGAATTAAACCTTCCTCTTCTTAGTTATACCTCAAGAGACTGAATGTGCCCCGTTTTTGCCCTCAGACCAGAATTCAATTTCTTGGCAGAGCAGGAAATGTAACCCGGGTCTCCGGGGCGATAGACAAGAATAGGTGGGCCTCCATGTGTTAATACGATTTTTGACATGCACGGGACATATAATTCAAAAACTGCCTCCGTTAGGGTGACTGCCGAAGTGAGTATTGAGTATAGGCCTATGGTCGTTCCAGTAGTTGGCGAAGTGATTCTATGTTCCCCTGCAAAATGTACTGTCATAACCTATAACAGGTGATGGAAATTGCTTATTTAGAGCAGTTTCGTACTGTTTATAACAAAATGAAGAACGTCATTCTGAGCTGCGTTTTCAAGCTATCGCAAAAAATTTCGCTGGCAGGAACAATTATAAGGAATTTATTTTAAGCGATCAGTCTCATCGCATTCTCCTCACCAACAAACTTGAGTATGAAAGTCTCTGGACGGTCATGTTGAACTTCATTGTATAAGACAATTGTTTAATGATTATTTGTTTAGAGTACTGAGTCTAACTACGCAGTTGATTTCGGCAATGGAAGTATTATTTGCCATGTAATATTTAGCGGCTCCGTTATTGCAGGACACTATAGTGTTATCGAATAATACGAAGCCACATTTAAAATCCAATATAAATAGGCCATTTCAGAAACAATTCCAGATATTATGCAGTACAGTGTACTGTAAGGTCTTTGACGATCAAATGAAAACATTGTTCTACATTGTACTTCTCTTGCGTAAAATCTATGCGTGGTTACTTTGGTCTTTACTGTTGTGAGGGTAAAATTGATCTGCTGGAATATAAAATATTTGCCAAGCTGCAACAATGTAATGATATTAATTTAAAAGTCATTGAACTTATATCCAGTAGTTCAAACACATACATCAGCGTTAACAGATTGGATACTGAAGATGAAAGCCAGCTACTTCATTTCCCTATTATTGAATTTTTCAATTCCTTGGAATTAAGTGATTCGCCTCCACATACTCCGAACGTTTGAGCCATAGTTATGCTCCTTAGAAATCTGAACGTTTCCCAAGGACTCATATATGGTAATATATTAATTGTAAGAAATATGTAAGAAATTGCTTGGATTCGGATATAATAGGTGCAGTAATATTAGGCAGAGAGATCAAATCCTACGACTTGATTTAACACCTTCCGATAAAACACTTGCAGGTACAGTACATTTTCTTTTAATAGGCAACAATGTCCTATTCGCTCGGCCTACTGTATCACAATCAATCAAGCTCAAGGAGAAACTCTTGAACGTATTGGGCTATTTACCTCATCACGTTTTAAGTCATGACCAGCAGGATAGTGAAGGTACAAAAAAAGGTCCTGTATGGGATGGTAAAGAATAAGAGGCGGAAGGATCCTACGGATTATGTCAGAATGGTGAACAAAAGGGGACAAGGGATAGAAAATAGGGAAGAACTGAAGAAAATGTGGAAAGAATATTTTGAAGAACTCCTGAACCCAAATGGAAACCACGGCGAGGAAGAAGAAATCGGGGAAGAGGTACAGTAGATGAACTGCAAACAGAAAAGGACTTAACATGGAAAGAAGTGGAAGATGCAGTGAGGAAGATGTAAGGAGGGAAGGCACCGGGTGTGGATGAGTTGAGTGTGGAGATGGTGAGAGCAGCAGGAGAGGTGGGGATACAATGGTTGTACCGAGTGATGAAGGCAGCATGGAAGGAAAGGAAGACCCCAGAGGACTGGAAAAAGGGAATAATTGTCCCGATCTTCAAGAAAGGTAGTAGAACAGAATGCAAAAACTATCGGGGAATAACACTGATGAGTCATTGTGCAAAGATGTTTGAGAAAGTTTTAGAAAGGAGAATTAGGACAAGGATAGAAGGAGGGATGAGGGAAGAACAACATGGCTTCAGAGCAGGAAGGTCCACAGTGGATTTGATTTTTGCTGTAAGTCAGTTACAAGAACAGCACTATGAGTATGGAACAGATCTACTGATGGCCTTCCTGGACATTGAGAAAGCATATGACAGTGTATGCAGAAACAAAGTATGGAAGTCCCTGGAGGATAGAGGAGTAGAAAAATGGACTATAAGGAGGATAAAAGAGATGTACAAGGGAAGCGTGAGCTGTGTGAAAGTGGGAGGAGAGAGATCGGACTGGGTGGAACAGAGAAACGGCCTGAAACAAAGAAGTGCACTATCACCGTTACTTTTCATTGTGGTGATGGATGACATAATGACCCGAGCGGCACAAGTAATTGGGGAAGGAAAGATGAAAGCAATGGTGTTTGCGGATGATTTGATGATTGTGGAAACAAGGAGGAGGAGGAGGTACAGGAACAGTTGGACGTGTGGGAAGGAATAATACAAGGATATGGGATGAAATTTAGCATAAATAAGAGTGAGATGGTGATCACAACAAGGAAGAAGGAAAGGACCACAACGGGAATAACAATTGGTGGGCAACAGCTGAAGAAAGTGGAGAGTTTCAAGTATCTGGGAAGCCTGATACAAGAGAATGGAAGAAACGGTAGAGAAATAAATGAGCGGGGGAGACAGGCAGAAGCATTCCGGAGGAGTGTGAGAAGCATGTTATGGAGCAGGGATGTCCCTCAGAACAGCAAGTAGATCATATATCGTACTATGTCCCTATCCTGACGTATGCCTCGGAGACCTGGGTTATGAAAGGAAGGGAGAAGAGCAAAATACAGGCCAGTGAGATGAGGTTCTTGAGAAGCAGTATTGGAGCTACAAAGAGGGACAGAATAAGAAATGAGAGGACCAGAGAATTAATGAAGGAGGAACCATTACAGGATGGTATAGAGAAATCTAGACTTAGATGGTATGGACATGTAAAACGAATGGAGGAGAAGAGGATACCCAGGAGGATACATGAGACGAAGTGGGAAGGAAAGAGACCGAGAGGAAGACCGAGAGACCGGTGGCTGAAGGGGGTGGAAGAAAGCGTGAAGAAGACTGGACAAGGGTGGAGGCTGAGAGATGGTGGGAAGACAGAAGACGTTGGAGAGGCTTGTGTTCCAAACAGACCCGGCCAGTGGCTGGAAACTGTGCAAGATGATGATGACTTCATCACGTTTTCAGTCATGACCAGCAATATGTTGCAATGCTGAGAGTGCTATCTTTTGACGCCCTTAAAGTTGCAATAGTGCTAGAAAGTAATCGTACAAAGAATGTAACTTATATAAGAAGCTTCTTCAGTAAATTTGTTTTGCATTGTCCGTCATGTTTTGACGGGTTTCATCTAGTCTATATATTTAAAACAGTAAGGTGATTTTTGTTACCGCGAGATTGAGAGAACGACAGAACCGATTTACTTCGTAGAGCACTCTAACGAAAGCTCTTGGCCTCTAGATTTGCAGAGTGTCTATAAAATAAGCAAATATATTACGGTATATTTTTGAATTAATATAGAAAATAGCAGAATTCTTTCCCCTCACGCATGCGCACAATCCGCCTGGGGTCATGACAAAATGGCGGTGAGAAGTCCATTAAAATGTAAGTTATTTAATAAGCTTGCATGTAATTGAAAACATACATTAACCAAGTTCTGAAAATAAAATATAATAACAGTATGAACGTATACGAATGTGCAAAATTGATTTATTTGGATAATGAAATGGATTATTTCCTTCAGACAGCGGCTTTTAATGGTAAAGAACAGCTGCGTCTGCTGCTGACCGAGAGTGCGCGAGTAGCTATGTGGTTAAGGCGACAGACTGTGGTTCCAAGGTTCACCGGTTCGATCCCAGTCCTCGCCGATATATATTTTTTTTTTTTACCACTGAAATATTGTTTAATCAAGGAGTATTAGTAAGGTTTTATGTCTGTTAAAGATACATATTTCTACATTCCCTCTCGGTATATTTTTGAATTAATATAGAAAATAGCAGAATTCTTGACCCTCACGCATGCGCACAATCCGCCTGAGGTCATGACAAAATGGCGGTGAGAATTCCACTAAAATGTGAGTTATTTAAAAAGCTTCCATGTAATTGAAAACATACATTAACCAAGATCTGGCAATAAAATATAATAACAGTATGAACGTATACGAATGTGCAACATTGATTTATTTGGATAATGAAAAGGATTATTTCCTTCAGACAGCAGCTTTTGAAGATAATGAATGGCTGCGTCTGCTACTGAAAAAGATCGCGCGAGTAGCTATGTGGTTAAGGCGACAGATTATGGTTCCTAGGTTCGCCGGTTCGATCCCAGCCCTCGCCGATATATGTATTTTTTTACCATTGAAATATTGTTTAATCAAGGAGTATTAGTAAGGTTTTATGTCTGTAAAAGATACATATTTCTACATTCCCTCTCAATACGTTTTATTTCCGTTTTACCATTGCATTACAGCATGTGATCAAAAGAGCAAACTGTTGTCCTCAGTACGCCGTTTAAATATCTGCAATCAGTTCCTATAACTGACAACAGATGGCAGTACAACGCCCATATAGTTCCAGTAACTGACAGCAGATGGCAGCACCATTGCATCGATATATTTAAAACCCAAGACATGGCACGTTTTCACGTGATGGAGCATTATAAAGGAGGGGAATATTTAAGAAGGGAAATTTTGAGGAACATTAACCGACAGTTGAATGTGTAGGCTATGTTGTTTATGTACCTTAATATTGCAATTTCTTCCCAATGCTTCGGTGGTCAAGTTATTAGCGTCCTAGACTAAAAGTTATAATTATGCATCGTCGATATACTCTTAAATTATTAAAGAAAAAAGTTGTATTCCAGGCACTCGCGCGTGTCCACAATTGCTTTCGCCATAAGAGACACTTGGCAAACATAATTCGTTTGAAGGGCTCCGACATCGTGGTTACTCAGCCCCGTGTACTTGGGTGTGTATGTGTGAAATTTTCTCTCATAACCTGTGTTATTGTGATGGCTGCATTACTGTGTGTATCTATATATTTAAAACAGTAAGGTGATTTTTGTTACCGCGAGATTGAGAGAACGACAGAACCGATTTACTTCGTAGAGCACTCTAACGAAAGCTCTTGGCCTCTAGATTTGCAGAGTGTCTATAAAATAAGCAAATATATTACGGTATATTTTTTAATTAATATAGAAAATAGCAGAATTCTTTCCCCTCACGCATGCGCACAATCCGCCTGGGGTCATGACAAAATGGCGGTGAGAAGTCCATTAAAATGTAAGTTATTTAATAAGCTTGCATGTAATTGAAAACATACATTAACCAAGTTCTGAAAATAAAATATAATAACAGTATGAACGTATACGAATGTGCAAAATTGATTTATTTGGATAATGAAATGGATTATTTCCTTCAGACAGCGGCTTTTAATGGTAAAGAACAGCTGCGTCTGCTGCTGACCGAGAGTGCGCGAGTAGCTATGTGGTTAAGGCGACAGACTGTGGTTCCAAGGTTCACCGGTTCGATCCCAGTCCTCGCCGATATATATTTTTTTTTTACCACTGAAATATTGTTTAATCAAGGAGTATTAGTAAGGTTTTATGTCTGTTAAAGATACATATTTCTACATTCCCTCTCGGTATATTTTTGAATTAATATAGAAAATAGCAGAATTCTTGACCCTCACGCATGCGCACAATCCGCCTGAGGTCATGACAAAATGGCGGTGAGAATTCCACTAAAATGTGAGTTATTTAAAAAGCTTCCATGTAATTGAAAACATACATTAACCAAGATCTGGCAATAAAATATAATAACAGTATGAACGTATACGAATGTGCAACATTGATTTATTTGGATAATGAAAAGGATTATTTCCTTCAGACAGCAGCTTTTGAAGATAATGAATGGCTGCGTCTGCTACTGAACAAGATCGCGCGAGTAGCTATGTGGTTAAGGCGACAGATTATGGTTCCTAGGTTCGCCGGTTCGATCCCAGCCCTCGCCGATATATGTATTTTTTTACCATTGAAATATTGTTTAATCAAGGAGTATTAGTAAGGTTTTATGTCTGTAAAAGATACATATTTCTACATTCCCTCTCAATACGTTTTATTTCCGTTTTACCATTGCATTACAGCATGTGATCAAAAGAGCAAACTGTTGTCCTCAGTACGCCGTTTAAATATCTGCAATCAGTTCCTATAACTGACAACAGATGGCAGTACAACGCCCATATAGTTCCAGTAACTGACAGCAGATGGCAGCACCATTGCATCGATATATTTAAAACCCAAGACATGGCACGTTTTCACGTGATGGAGAATTATAAAGGAGGGGAATATTTAAGAAGGGAAATTTTGAGGAACATTAACCGACAGTTGAATGTGTAGGCTATGTTGTTTATGTACCTTAATATTGCAATTTCTTCCCAATGCTTCGGTGGTCAAGTTATTAGCGTCCTAGACTAAAAGTTATAATTATGCATCGTCGATATACTCTTAAATTATTAAAGAAAAAAGTTGTATTCCAGGCACTCGCGCGTGTCCACAATTGCTTTCGCCATAAGAGACACTTGGCAAACATAATTCGTTTGAAGGGCTCCGACATCGTGGTCACTCAGCCCCGTGTACTTGGGTGTGTATGTGTGAAATTTTCTCTCATAACCTGTGTTATTGTGATGGCTGCATTACTGTGTGTATTTGTAATTAAGGTGGTAAATGGCAAGGAGATGGCCAAGGCCTTAAGTTAGGAACCATCCCGGTATTTGCCTTAAGTGGAAGTGGGAAACCACGGAAAAACACATCCAAGATTGTCGCGGTGGGAATTAAACCTTCCTCTTCTTAGTTATACCTCAAGAGACTGAATGTGCCCCGTTTTTGCCCTCAGACCAGAATTCAATTTCTTGGCAGAGCAGGAAATGTAACCCGGGTCTCCGGGGCGATAGACAAGAATAGGTGGGCCTCCATGTGTTAATACGATTTTTGACATGCACGGGACATATAATTCAAAAACTGCCTCCGTTAGGGTGACTGCCGAAGTGAGTATTGAGTATAGGCCTATGGTCGTTCCAGTAGTTGGCGAAGTGATTCTATGTTCCCCTGCAAAATGTACTGTCATAACCTATAACAGGTGATGGAAATTGCTTATTTAGAGCAGTTTCGTACTGTTTATAACAAAATGAAGAACGTCATTCTGAGCTGCGTTTTCAAGCTATCGCAAAAAATTTCGCTGGCAGGAACAATTATAAGGAATTTATTTTAAGCGATCAGTCTCATCGCATTCTCCTCACCAACAAACTTGAGTATGAAAGTCTCTGGACGGTCATGTTGAACTTCATTGTATAAGACAATTGTTTAATGATTATTTGTTTAGAGTACTGAGTCTAACTACGCAGTTGATTTCGGCAATGGAAGTATTATTTGCCATGTAATATTTAGCGGCTCCGTTATTGCAGGACACTATAGTGTTATCGAATAATACGAAGCCACATTTAAAATCCAATATAAATAGGCCATTTCAGAAACAATTCCAGATATTATGCAGTACAGTGTACTGTAAGGTCTTTGACGATCAAATGAAAACATTGTTCTACATTGTACTTCTCTTGCGTAAAATCTATGCGTGGTTACTTTGGTCTTTACTGTTGTGAGGGTAAAATTGATCTGCTGGAATATAAAATATTTGCCAAGCTGCAACAATGTAATGATATTAATTTAAAAGTCATTGAACTTATATCCAGTAGTTCAAACACATACATCAGCGTTAACAGATTGGATACTGAAGATGAAAGCCAGCTACTTCATTTCCCTATTATTGAATTTTTCAATTCCTTGGAATTAAGTGATTCGCCTCCACATACTCCGAACGTTTGAGCCATAGTTATGCTCCTTAGAAATCTGAACGTTTCCCAAGGACTCATATATGGTAATATATTAATTGTAAGAAATATGTAAGAAATTGCTTGGATTCGGATATAATAGGTGCAGTAATATTAGGCAGAGAGATCAAATCCTACGACTTGATTTAACACCTTCCGATAAAACACTTGCAGGTACAGTACATTTTCTTTTAATAGGCAACAATGTCCTATTCGCTCGGCCTACTGTATCACAATCAATCAAGCTCAAGGAGAAACTCTTGAACGTATTGGGCTATTTACCTCATCACGTTTTAAGTCATGACCAGCAGGATAGTGAAGGTACAAAAAAAGGTCCTGTATGGGATGGTAAAGAATAAGAGGCGGAAGGATCCTACGGATTATGTCAGAATGGTGAACAAAAGGGGACAAGGGATAGAAAATAGGGAAGAACTGAAGAAAATGTGGAAAGAATATTTTGAAGAACTCCTGAACCCAAATGGAAACCACGGCGAGGAAGAAGAAATCGGGGAAGAGGTACAGTAGATGAACTGCAAACAGAAAAGGACTTAACATGGAAAGAAGTGGAAGATGCAGTGAGGAAGATGTAAGGAGGGAAGGCACCGGGTGTGGATGAGTTGAGTGTGGAGATGGTGAGAGCAGCAGGAGAGGTGGGGATACAATGGTTGTACCGAGTGATGAAGGCAGCATGGAAGGAAAGGAAGACCCCAGAGGACTGGAAAAAGGGAATAATTGTCCCGATCTTCAAGAAAGGTAGTAGAACAGAATGCAAAAACTATCGGGGAATAACACTGATGAGTCATTGTGCAAAGATGTTTGAGAAAGTTTTAGAAAGGAGAATTAGGACAAGGATAGAAGGAGGGATGAGGGAAGAACAACATGGCTTCAGAGCAGGAAGGTCCACAGTGGATTTGATTTTTGCTGTAAGTCAGTTACAAGAACAGCACTATGAGTATGGAACAGATCTACTGATGGCCTTCCTGGACATTGAGAAAGCATATGACAGTGTATGCAGAAACAAAGTATGGAAGTCCCTGGAGGATAGAGGAGTAGAAAAATGGACTATAAGGAGGATAAAAGAGATGTACAAGGGAAGCGTGAGCTGTGTGAAAGTGGGAGGAGAGAGATCGGACTGGGTGGAACAGAGAAACGGCCTGAAACAAAGAAGTGCACTATCACCGTTACTTTTCATTGTGGTGATGGATGACATAATGACCCGAGCGGCACAAGTAATTGGGGAAGGAAAGATGAAAGCAATGGTGTTTGCGGATGATTTGATGATTGTGGAAACAAGGAGGAGGAGGAGGTACAGGAACAGTTGGACGTGTGGGAAGGAATAATACAAGGATATGGGATGAAATTTAGCATAAATAAGAGTGAGATGGTGATCACAACAAGGAAGAAGGAAAGGACCACAACGGGAATAACAATTGGTGGGCAACAGCTGAAGAAAGTGGAGAGTTTCAAGTATCTGGGAAGCCTGATACAAGAGAATGGAAGAAACGGTAGAGAAATAAATGAGCGGGGGAGACAGGCAGAAGCATTCCGGAGGAGTGTGAGAAGCATGTTATGGAGCAGGGATGTCCCTCAGAACAGCAAGTAGATCATATATCGTACTATGTCCCTATCCTGACGTATGCCTCGGAGACCTGGGTTATGAAAGGAAGGGAGAAGAGCAAAATACAGGCCAGTGAGATGAGGTTCTTGAGAAGCAGTATTGGAGCTACAAAGAGGGACAGAATAAGAAATGAGAGGACCAGAGAATTAATGAAGGAGGAACCATTACAGGATGGTATAGAGAAATCTAGACTTAGATGGTATGGACATGTAAAACGAATGGAGGAGAAGAGGATACCCAGGAGGATACATGAGACGAAGTGGGAAGGAAAGAGACCGAGAGGAAGACCGAGAGACCGGTGGCTGAAGGGGGTGGAAGAAAGCGTGAAGAAGACTGGACAAGGGTGGAGGCTGAGAGATGGTGGGAAGACAGAAGACGTTGGAGAGGCTTGTGTTCCAAACAGACCCGGCCAGTGGCTGGAAACTGTGCAAGATGATGATGACTTCATCACGTTTTCAGTCATGACCAGCAATATGTTGCAATGCTGAGAGTGCTATCTTTTGACGCCCTTAAAGTTGCAATAGTGCTAGAAAGTAATCGTACAAAGAATGTAACTTATATAAGAAGCTTCTTCAGTAAATTTGTTTTGCATTGTCCGTCATGTTTTGACGGGTTTCATCTAGTTTGTAATTAAGGTGGTAAATGGCAAGGAGATGGCCAAGGCCTTAAGTTAGGAACCATCCCGGTATTTGCCTTAAGTGGAAGTGGGAAACCACGGAAAAACACATCCAAGATTGTCGCGGTGGGAATTAAACCTTCCTCTTCTTAGTTATACCTCAAGAGACTGAATGTGCCCCGTTTTTGCCCTCAGACCAGAATTCAATTTCTTGGCAGAGCAGGAAATGTAACCCGGGTCTCCGGGGCGATAGACAAGAATAGGTGGGCCTCCATGTGTTAATACGATTTTTGACATGCACGGGACATATAATTCAAAAACTGCCTCCGTTAGGGTGACTGCCGAAGTGAGTATTGAGTATAGGCCTATGGTCGTTCCAGTAGTTGGCGAAGTGATTCTATGTTCCCCTGCAAAATGTACTGTCATAACCTATAACAGGTGATGGAAATTGCTTATTTAGAGCAGTTTCGTACTGTTTATAACAAAATGAAGAACGTCATTCTGAGCTGCGTTTTCAAGCTATCGCAAAAAATTTCGCTGGCAGGAACAATTATAAGGAATTTATTTTAAGCGATCAGTCTCATCGCATTCTCCTCACCAACAAACTTGAGTATGAAAGTCTCTGGACGGTCATGTTGAACTTCATTGTATAAGACAATTGTTTAATGATTATTTGTTTAGAGTACTGAGTCTAACTACGCAGTTGATTTCGGCAATGGAAGTATTATTTGCCATGTAATATTTAGCGGCTCCGTTATTGCAGGACACTATAGTGTTATCGAATAATACGAAGCCACATTTAAAATCCAATATAAATAGGCCATTTCAGAAACAATTCCAGATATTATGCAGTACAGTGTACTGTAAGGTCTTTGACGATCAAATGAAAACATTGTTCTACATTGTACTTCTCTTGCGTAAAATCTATGCGTGGTTACTTTGGTCTTTACTGTTGTGAGGGTAAAATTGATCTGCTGGAATATAAAATATTTGCCAAGCTGCAACAATGTAATGATATTAATTTAAAAGTCATTGAACTTATATCCAGTAGTTCAAACACATACATCAGCGTTAACAGATTGGATACTGAAGATGAAAGCCAGCTACTTCATTTCCCTATTATTGAATTTTTCAATTCCTTGGAATTAAGTGATTCGCCTCCACATACTCCGAACGTTTGAGCCATAGTTATGCTCCTTAGAAATCTGAACGTTTCCCAAGGACTCATATATGGTAATATATTAATTGTAAGAAATATGTAAGAAATTGCTTGGATTCGGATATAATAGGTGCAGTAATATTAGGCAGAGAGATCAAATCCTACGACTTGATTTAACACCTTCCGATAAAACACTTGCAGGTACAGTACATTTTCTTTTAATAGGCAACAATGTCCTATTCGCTCGGCCTACTGTATCACAATCAATCAAGCTCAAGGAGAAACTCTTGAACGTATTGGGCTATTTACCTCATCACGTTTTAAGTCATGACCAGCAGGATAGTGAAGGTACAAAAAAAGGTCCTGTATGGGATGGTAAAGAATAAGAGGCGGAAGGATCCTACGGATTATGTCAGAATGGTGAACAAAAGGGGACAAGGGATAGAAAATAGGGAAGAACTGAAGAAAATGTGGAAAGAATATTTTGAAGAACTCCTGAACCCAAATGGAAACCACGGCGAGGAAGAAGAAATCGGGGAAGAGGTACAGTAGATGAACTGCAAACAGAAAAGGACTTAACATGGAAAGAAGTGGAAGATGCAGTGAGGAAGATGTAAGGAGGGAAGGCACCGGGTGTGGATGAGTTGAGTGTGGAGATGGTGAGAGCAGCAGGAGAGGTGGGGATACAATGGTTGTACCGAGTGATGAAGGCAGCATGGAAGGAAAGGAAGACCCCAGAGGACTGGAAAAAGGGAATAATTGTCCCGATCTTCAAGAAAGGTAGTAGAACAGAATGCAAAAACTATCGGGGAATAACACTGATGAGTCATTGTGCAAAGATGTTTGAGAAAGTTTTAGAAAGGAGAATTAGGACAAGGATAGAAGGAGGGATGAGGGAAGAACAACATGGCTTCAGAGCAGGAAGGTCCACAGTGGATTTGATTTTTGCTGTAAGTCAGTTACAAGAACAGCACTATGAGTATGGAACAGATCTACTGATGGCCTTCCTGGACATTGAGAAAGCATATGACAGTGTATGCAGAAACAAAGTATGGAAGTCCCTGGAGGATAGAGGAGTAGAAAAATGGACTATAAGGAGGATAAAAGAGATGTACAAGGGAAGCGTGAGCTGTGTGAAAGTGGGAGGAGAGAGATCGGACTGGGTGGAACAGAGAAACGGCCTGAAACAAAGAAGTGCACTATCACCGTTACTTTTCATTGTGGTGATGGATGACATAATGACCCGAGCGGCACAAGTAATTGGGGAAGGAAAGATGAAAGCAATGGTGTTTGCGGATGATTTGATGATTGTGGAAACAAGGAGGAGGAGGAGGTACAGGAACAGTTGGACGTGTGGGAAGGAATAATACAAGGATATGGGATGAAATTTAGCATAAATAAGAGTGAGATGGTGATCACAACAAGGAAGAAGGAAAGGACCACAACGGGAATAACAATTGGTGGGCAACAGCTGAAGAAAGTGGAGAGTTTCAAGTATCTGGGAAGCCTGATACAAGAGAATGGAAGAAACGGTAGAGAAATAAATGAGCGGGGGAGACAGGCAGAAGCATTCCGGAGGAGTGTGAGAAGCATGTTATGGAGCAGGGATGTCCCTCAGAACAGCAAGTAGATCATATATCGTACTATGTCCCTATCCTGACGTATGCCTCGGAGACCTGGGTTATGAAAGGAAGGGAGAAGAGCAAAATACAGGCCAGTGAGATGAGGTTCTTGAGAAGCAGTATTGGAGCTACAAAGAGGGACAGAATAAGAAATGAGAGGACCAGAGAATTAATGAAGGAGGAACCATTACAGGATGGTATAGAGAAATCTAGACTTAGATGGTATGGACATGTAAAACGAATGGAGGAGAAGAGGATACCCAGGAGGATACATGAGACGAAGTGGGAAGGAAAGAGACCGAGAGGAAGACCGAGAGACCGGTGGCTGAAGGGGGTGGAAGAAAGCGTGAAGAAGACTGGACAAGGGTGGAGGCTGAGAGATGGTGGGAAGACAGAAGACGTTGGAGAGGCTTGTGTTCCAAACAGACCCGGCCAGTGGCTGGAAACTGTGCAAGATGATGATGACTTCATCACGTTTTCAGTCATGACCAGCAATATGTTGCAATGCTGAGAGTGCTATCTTTTGACGCCCTTAAAGTTGCAATAGTGCTAGAAAGTAATCGTACAAAGAATGTAACTTATATAAGAAGCTTCTTCAGTAAATTTGTTTTGCATTGTCCGTCATGTTTTGACGGGTTTCATCTAGTCTATATATTTAAAACAGTAAGGTGATTTTTGTTACCGCGAGATTGAGAGAACGACAGAACCGATTTACTTCGTAGAGCACTCTAACGAAAGCTCTTGGCCTCTAGATTTGCAGAGTGTCTATAAAATAAGCAAATATATTACGGTATATTTTTGAATTAATATAGAAAATAGCAGAATTCTTTCCCCTCACGCATGCGCACAATCCGCCTGGGGTCATGACAAAATGGCGGTGAGAAGTCCATTAAAATGTAAGTTATTTAATAAGCTTGCATGTAATTGAAAACATACATTAACCAAGTTCTGAAAATAAAATATAATAACAGTATGAACGTATACGAATGTGCAAAATTGATTTATTTGGATAATGAAATGGATTATTTCCTTCAGACAGCGGCTTTTAATGGTAAAGAACAGCTGCGTCTGCTGCTGACCGAGAGTGCGCGAGTAGCTATGTGGTTAAGGCGACAGACTGTGGTTCCAAGGTTCACTGGTTCGATCCCAGTCCTCGCCGATATATATTTTTTTTTTTACCACTGAAATAGTGTTTAATCAAGGAGTATTAGTAAGGTTTTATGTCTGTTAAAGATACATATTTCTACATTCCCTCTCGGTATATTTTTGAATTAATATAGAAAATAGCAGAATTCTTGACCCTCACGCATGCGCACAATCCGCCTGAGGTCATGACAAAATGGCGGTGAGAATTCCACTAAAATGTGAGTTATTTAAAAAGCTTCCATGTAATTGAAAACATACATTAACCAAGATCTGGCAATAAAATATAATAACAGTATGAACGTATACGAATGTGCAACATTGATTTATTTGGATAATGAAAAGGATTATTTCCTTCAGACAGCAGCTTTTGAAGATAATGAATGGCTGCGTCTGCTACTGAACAAGATCGCGCGAGTAGCTATGTGGTTAAGGCGACAGATTATGGTTCCTAGGTTCGCCGGTTCGATCCCAGCCCTCGCCGATATATGTATTTTTTTACCATTGAAATATTGTTTAATCAAGGAGTATTAGTAAGGTTTTATGTCTGTAAAAGATACATATTTCTACATTCCCTCTCAATACGTTTTATTTCCGTTTTACCATTGCATTACAGCATGTGATCAAAAGAGCAAACTGTTGTCCTCAGTACGCCGTTTAAATATCTGCAATCAGTTCCTATAACTGACAACAGATGGCAGTACAACGCCCATATAGTTCCAGTAACTGACAGCAGATGGCAGCACCATTGCATCGATATATTTAAAACCCAAGACATGGCACGTTTTCACGTGATGGAGAATTATAAAGGAGGGGAATATTTAAGAAGGGAAATTTTGAGGAACATTAACCGACAGTTGAATGTGTAGGCTATGTTGTTTATGTACCTTAATATTGCAATTTCTTCCCAATGCTTCGGTGGTCAAGTTATTAGCGTCCTAGACTAAAAGTTATAATTATGCATCGTCGATATACTCTTAAATTATTAAAGAAAAAAGTTGTATTCCAGGCACTCGCGCGTGTCCACAATTGCTTTCGCCATAAGAGACACTTGGCAAACATAATTCGTTTGAAGGGCTCCGACATCGTGGTCACTCAGCCCCGTGTACTTGGGTGTGTATGTGTGAAATTTTCTCTCATAACCTGTGTTATTGTGATGGCTGCATTACTGTGTGTATTTGTAATTAAGGTGGTAAATGGCAAGGAGATGGCCAAGGCCTTAAGTTAGGAACCATCCCGGTATTTGCCTTAAGTGGAAGTGGGAAACCACGGAAAAACACATCCAAGATTGTCGCGGTGGGAATTAAACCTTCCTCTTCTTAGTTATACCTCAAGAGACTGAATGTGCCCCGTTTTTGCCCTCAGACCAGAATTCAATTTCTTGGCAGAGCAGGAAATGTAACCCGGGTCTCCGGGGCGATAGACAAGAATAGGTGGGCCTCCATGTGTTAATACGATTTTTGACATGCACGGGACATATAATTCAAAAACTGCCTCCGTTAGGGTGACTGCCGAAGTGAGTATTGAGTATAGGCCTATGGTCGTTCCAGTAGTTGGCGAAGTGATTCTATGTTCCCCTGCAAAATGTACTGTCATAACCTATAACAGGTGATGGAAATTGCTTATTTAGAGCAGTTTCGTACTGTTTATAACAAAATGAAGAACGTCATTCTGAGCTGCGTTTTCAAGCTATCGCAAAAAATTTCGCTGGCAGGAACAATTATAAGGAATTTATTTTAAGCGATCAGTCTCATCGCATTCTCCTCACCAACAAACTTGAGTATGAAAGTCTCTGGACGGTCATGTTGAACTTCATTGTATAAGACAATTGTTTAATGATTATTTGTTTAGAGTACTGAGTCTAACTACGCAGTTGATTTCGGCAATGGAAGTATTATTTGCCATGTAATATTTAGCGGCTCCGTTATTGCAGGACACTATAGTGTTATCGAATAATACGAAGCCACATTTAAAATCCAATATAAATAGGCCATTTCAGAAACAATTCCAGATATTATGCAGTACAGTGTACTGTAAGGTCTTTGACGATCAAATGAAAACATTGTTCTACATTGTACTTCTCTTGCGTAAAATCTATGCGTGGTTACTTTGGTCTTTACTGTTGTGAGGGTAAAATTGATCTGCTGGAATATAAAATATTTGCCAAGCTGCAACAATGTAATGATATTAATTTAAAAGTCATTGAACTTATATCCAGTAGTTCAAACACATACATCAGCGTTAACAGATTGGATACTGAAGATGAAAGCCAGCTACTTCATTTCCCTATTATTGAATTTTTCAATTCCTTGGAATTAAGTGATTCGCCTCCACATACTCCGAACGTTTGAGCCATAGTTATGCTCCTTAGAAATCTGAACGTTTCCCAAGGACTCATATATGGTAATATATTAATTGTAAGAAATATGTAAGAAATTGCTTGGATTCGGATATAATAGGTGCAGTAATATTAGGCAGAGAGATCAAATCCTACGACTTGATTTAACACCTTCCGATAAAACACTTGCAGGTACAGTACATTTTCTTTTAATAGGCAACAATGTCCTATTCGCTCGGCCTACTGTATCACAATCAATCAAGCTCAAGGAGAAACTCTTGAACGTATTGGGCTATTTACCTCATCACGTTTTAAGTCATGACCAGCAGGATAGTGAAGGTACAAAAAAAGGTCCTGTATGGGATGGTAAAGAATAAGAGGCGGAAGGATCCTACGGATTATGTCAGAATGGTGAACAAAAGGGGACAAGGGATAGAAAATAGGGAAGAACTGAAGAAAATGTGGAAAGAATATTTTGAAGAACTCCTGAACCCAAATGGAAACCACGGCGAGGAAGAAGAAATCGGGGAAGAGGTACAGTAGATGAACTGCAAACAGAAAAGGACTTAACATGGAAAGAAGTGGAAGATGCAGTGAGGAAGATGTAAGGAGGGAAGGCACCGGGTGTGGATGAGTTGAGTGTGGAGATGGTGAGAGCAGCAGGAGAGGTGGGGATACAATGGTTGTACCGAGTGATGAAGGCAGCATGGAAGGAAAGGAAGACCCCAGAGGACTGGAAAAAGGGAATAATTGTCCCGATCTTCAAGAAAGGTAGTAGAACAGAATGCAAAAACTATCGGGGAATAACACTGATGAGTCATTGTGCAAAGATGTTTGAGAAAGTTTTAGAAAGGAGAATTAGGACAAGGATAGAAGGAGGGATGAGGGAAGAACAACATGGCTTCAGAGCAGGAAGGTCCACAGTGGATTTGATTTTTGCTGTAAGTCAGTTACAAGAACAGCACTATGAGTATGGAACAGATCTACTGATGGCCTTCCTGGACATTGAGAAAGCATATGACAGTGTATGCAGAAACAAAGTATGGAAGTCCCTGGAGGATAGAGGAGTAGAAAAATGGACTATAAGGAGGATAAAAGAGATGTACAAGGGAAGCGTGAGCTGTGTGAAAGTGGGAGGAGAGAGATCGGACTGGGTGGAACAGAGAAACGGCCTGAAACAAAGAAGTGCACTATCACCGTTACTTTTCATTGTGGTGATGGATGACATAATGACCCGAGCGGCACAAGTAATTGGGGAAGGAAAGATGAAAGCAATGGTGTTTGCGGATGATTTGATGATTGTGGAAACAAGGAGGAGGAGGAGGTACAGGAACAGTTGGACGTGTGGGAAGGAATAATACAAGGATATGGGATGAAATTTAGCATAAATAAGAGTGAGATGGTGATCACAACAAGGAAGAAGGAAAGGACCACAACGGGAATAACAATTGGTGGGCAACAGCTGAAGAAAGTGGAGAGTTTCAAGTATCTGGGAAGCCTGATACAAGAGAATGGAAGAAACGGTAGAGAAATAAATGAGCGGGGGAGACAGGCAGAAGCATTCCGGAGGAGTGTGAGAAGCATGTTATGGAGCAGGGATGTCCCTCAGAACAGCAAGTAGATCATATATCGTACTATGTCCCTATCCTGACGTATGCCTCGGAGACCTGGGTTATGAAAGGAAGGGAGAAGAGCAAAATACAGGCCAGTGAGATGAGGTTCTTGAGAAGCAGTATTGGAGCTACAAAGAGGGACAGAATAAGAAATGAGAGGACCAGAGAATTAATGAAGGAGGAACCATTACAGGATGGTATAGAGAAATCTAGACTTAGATGGTATGGACATGTAAAACGAATGGAGGAGAAGAGGATACCCAGGAGGATACATGAGACGAAGTGGGAAGGAAAGAGACCGAGAGGAAGACCGAGAGACCGGTGGCTGAAGGGGGTGGAAGAAAGCGTGAAGAAGACTGGACAAGGGTGGAGGCTGAGAGATGGTGGGAAGACAGAAGACGTTGGAGAGGCTTGTGTTCCAAACAGACCCGGCCAGTGGCTGGAAACTGTGCAAGATGATGATGACTTCATCACGTTTTCAGTCATGACCAGCAATATGTTGCAATGCTGAGAGTGCTATCTTTTGACGCCCTTAAAGTTGCAATAGTGCTAGAAAGTAATCGTACAAAGAATGTAACTTATATAAGAAGCTTCTTCAGTAAATTTGTTTTGCATTGTCCGTCATGTTTTGACGGGTTTCATCTAGTCTATATATTTAAAACAGTAAGGTGATTTTTGTTACCGCGAGATTGAGAGAACGACAGAACCGATTTACTTCGTAGAGCACTCTAACGAAAGCTCTTGGCCTCTAGATTTGCAGAGTGTCTATAAAATAAGCAAATATATTACGGTATATTTTTTAATTAATATAGAAAATAGCAGAATTCTTTCCCCTCACGCATGCGCACAATCCGCCTGGGGTCATGACAAAATGGCGGTGAGAAGTCCATTAAAATGTAAGTTATTTAATAAGCTTGCATGTAATTGAAAACATACATTAACCAAGTTCTGAAAATAAAATATAATAACAGTATGAACGTATACGAATGTGCAAAATTGATTTATTTGGATAATGAAATGGATTATTTCCTTCAGACAGCGGCTTTTAATGGTAAAGAACAGCTGCGTCTGCTGCTGACCGGGAGTGCGCGAGTAGCTATGTGGTTAAGGCGACAGACTGTGGTTCCAAGGTTCACCGGTTCGATCCCAGTCCTCGCCGATATATATTTTTTTTTTTTACCACTGAAATATTGTTTAATCAAGGAGTATTAGTAAGGTTTTATGTCTGTTAAAGATACATATTTCTACATTCCCTCTCGGTATATTTTTGAATTAATATAGAAAATAGCAGAATTCTTGACCCTCACGCATGCGCACAATCCGCCTGAGGTCATGACAAAATGGCGGTGAGAATTCCACTAAAATGTGAGTTATTTAAAAAGCTTCCATGTAATTGAAAACATACATTAACCAAGATCTGGCAATAAAATATAATAACAGTATGAACGTATACGAATGTGCAACATTGATTTATTTGGATAATGAAAAGGATTATTTCCTTCAGACAGCAGCTTTTGAAGATAATGAATGGCTGCGTCTGCTACTGAACAAGATCGCGCGAGTAGCTATGTGGTTAAGGCGACAGATTATGGTTCCTAGGTTCGCCGGTTCGATCCCAGCCCTCGCCGATATATGTATTTTTTTACCATTGAAATATTGTTTAATCAAGGAGTATTAGTAAGGTTTTATGTCTGTAAAAGATACATATTTCTACATTCCCTCTCAATACGTTTTATTTCCGTTTTACCATTGCATTACAGCATGTGATCAAAAGAGCAAACTGTTGTCCTCAGTACGCCGTTTAAATATCTGCAATCAGTTCCTATAACTGACAACAGATGGCAGTACAACGCCCATATAGTTCCAGTAACTGACAGCAGATGGCAGCACCATTGCATCGATATATTTAAAACCCAAGACATGGCACGTTTTCACGTGATGGAGAATTATAAAGGAGGGGAATATTTAAGAAGGGAAATTTTGAGGAACATTAACCGACAGTTGAATGTGTAGGCTATGTTGTTTATGTACCTTAATATTGCAATTTCTTCCCAATGCTTCGGTGGTCAAGTTATTAGCGTCCTAGACTAAAAGTTATAATTATGCATCGTCGATATACTCTTAAATTATTAAAGAAAAAAGTTGTATTCCAGGCACTCGCGCGTGTCCACAATTGCTTTCGCCATAAGAGACACTTGGCAAACATAATTCGTTTGAAGGGCTCCGACATCGTGGTCACTCAGCCCCGTGTACTTGGGTGTGTATGTGTGAAATTTTCTCTCATAACCTGTGTTATTGTGATGGCTGCATTACTGTGTGTATTTGTAATTAAGGTGGTAAATGGCAAGGAGATGGCCAAGGCCTTAAGTTAGGAACCATCCCGGTATTTGCCTTAAGTGGAAGTGGGAAACCACGGAAAAACACATCCAAGATTGTCGCGGTGGGAATTAAACCTTCCTCTTCTTAGTTATACCTCAAGAGACTGAATGTGCCCCGTTTTTGCCCTCAGACCAGAATTCAATTTCTTGGCAGAGCAGGAAATGTAACCCGGGTCTCCGGGGCGATAGACAAGAATAGGTGGGCCTCCATGTGTTAATACGATTTTTGACATGCACGGGACATATAATTCAAAAACTGCCTCCGTTAGGGTGACTGCCGAAGTGAGTATTGAGTATAGGCCTATGGTCGTTCCAGTAGTTGGCGAAGTGATTCTATGTTCCCCTGCAAAATGTACTGTCATAACCTATAACAGGTGATGGAAATTGCTTATTTAGAGCAGTTTCGTACTGTTTATAACAAAATGAAGAACGTCATTCTGAGCTGCGTTTTCAAGCTATCGCAAAAAATTTCGCTGGCAGGAACAATTATAAGGAATTTATTTTAAGCGATCAGTCTCATCGCATTCTCCTCACCAACAAACTTGAGTATGAAAGTCTCTGGACGGTCATGTTGAACTTCATTGTATAAGACAATTGTTTAATGATTATTTGTTTAGAGTACTGAGTCTAACTACGCAGTTGATTTCGGCAATGGAAGTATTATTTGCCATGTAATATTTAGCGGCTCCGTTATTGCAGGACACTATAGTGTTATCGAATAATACGAAGCCACATTTAAAATCCAATATAAATAGGCCATTTCAGAAACAATTCCAGATATTATGCAGTACAGTGTACTGTAAGGTCTTTGACGATCAAATGAAAACATTGTTCTACATTGTACTTCTCTTGCGTAAAATCTATGCGTGGTTACTTTGGTCTTTACTGTTGTGAGGGTAAAATTGATCTGCTGGAATATAAAATATTTGCCAAGCTGCAACAATGTAATGATATTAATTTAAAAGTCATTGAACTTATATCCAGTAGTTCAAACACATACATCAGCGTTAACAGATTGGATACTGAAGATGAAAGCCAGCTACTTCATTTCCCTATTATTGAATTTTTCAATTCCTTGGAATTAAGTGATTCGCCTCCACATACTCCGAACGTTTGAGCCATAGTTATGCTCCTTAGAAATCTGAACGTTTCCCAAGGACTCATATATGGTAATATATTAATTGTAAGAAATATGTAAGAAATTGCTTGGATTCGGATATAATAGGTGCAGTAATATTAGGCAGAGAGATCAAATCCTACGACTTGATTTAACACCTTCCGATAAAACACTTGCAGGTACAGTACATTTTCTTTTAATAGGCAACAATGTCCTATTCGCTCGGCCTACTGTATCACAATCAATCAAGCTCAAGGAGAAACTCTTGAACGTATTGGGCTATTTACCTCATCACGTTTTAAGTCATGACCAGCAGGATAGTGAAGGTACAAAAAAAGGTCCTGTATGGGATGGTAAAGAATAAGAGGCGGAAGGATCCTACGGATTATGTCAGAATGGTGAACAAAAGGGGACAAGGGATAGAAAATAGGGAAGAACTGAAGAAAATGTGGAAAGAATATTTTGAAGAACTCCTGAACCCAAATGGAAACCACGGCGAGGAAGAAGAAATCGGGGAAGAGGTACAGTAGATGAACTGCAAACAGAAAAGGACTTAACATGGAAAGAAGTGGAAGATGCAGTGAGGAAGATGTAAGGAGGGAAGGCACCGGGTGTGGATGAGTTGAGTGTGGAGATGGTGAGAGCAGCAGGAGAGGTGGGGATACAATGGTTGTACCGAGTGATGAAGGCAGCATGGAAGGAAAGGAAGACCCCAGAGGACTGGAAAAAGGGAATAATTGTCCCGATCTTCAAGAAAGGTAGTAGAACAGAATGCAAAAACTATCGGGGAATAACACTGATGAGTCATTGTGCAAAGATGTTTGAGAAAGTTTTAGAAAGGAGAATTAGGACAAGGATAGAAGGAGGGATGAGGGAAGAACAACATGGCTTCAGAGCAGGAAGGTCCACAGTGGATTTGATTTTTGCTGTAAGTCAGTTACAAGAACAGCACTATGAGTATGGAACAGATCTACTGATGGCCTTCCTGGACATTGAGAAAGCATATGACAGTGTATGCAGAAACAAAGTATGGAAGTCCCTGGAGGATAGAGGAGTAGAAAAATGGACTATAAGGAGGATAAAAGAGATGTACAAGGGAAGCGTGAGCTGTGTGAAAGTGGGAGGAGAGAGATCGGACTGGGTGGAACAGAGAAACGGCCTGAAACAAAGAAGTGCACTATCACCGTTACTTTTCATTGTGGTGATGGATGACATAATGACCCGAGCGGCACAAGTAATTGGGGAAGGAAAGATGAAAGCAATGGTGTTTGCGGATGATTTGATGATTGTGGAAACAAGGAGGAGGAGGAGGTACAGGAACAGTTGGACGTGTGGGAAGGAATAATACAAGGATATGGGATGAAATTTAGCAAAAATAAGAGTGAGATGGTGATCACAACAAGGAAGAAGGAAAGGACCACAACGGGAATAACAATTGGTGGGCAACAGCTGAAGAAAGTGGAGAGTTTCAAGTATCTGGGAAGCCTGATACAAGAGAATGGAAGAAACGGTAGAGAAATAAATGAGCGGGGGAGACAGGCAGAAGCATTCCGGAGGAGTGTGAGAAGCATGTTATGGAGCAGGGATGTCCCTCAGAACAGCAAGTAGATCATATATCGTACTATGTCCCTATCCTGACGTATGCCTCGGAGACCTGGGTTATGAAAGGAAGGGAGAAGAGCAAAATACAGGCCAGTGAGATGAGGTTCTTGAGAAGCAGTATTGGAGCTACAAAGAGGGACAGAATAAGAAATGAGAGGACCAGAGAATTAATGAAGGAGGAACCATTACAGGATGGTATAGAGAAATCTAGACTTAGATGGTATGGACATGTAAAACGAATGGAGGAGAAGAGGATACCCAGGAGGATACATGAGACGAAGTGGGAAGGAAAGAGACCGAGAGGAAGACCGAGAGACCGGTGGCTGAAGGGGGTGGAAGAAAGCGTGAAGAAGACTGGACAAGGGTGGAGGCTGAGAGATGGTGGGAAGACAGAAGACGTTGGAGAGGCTTGTGTTCCAAACAGACCCGGCCAGTGGCTGGAAACTGTGCAAGATGATGATGACTTCATCACGTTTTCAGTCATGACCAGCAATATGTTGCAATGCTGAGAGTGCTATCTTTTGACGCCCTTAAAGTTGCAATAGTGCTAGAAAGTAATCGTACAAAGAATGTAACTTATATAAGAAGCTTCTTCAGTAAATTTGTTTTGCATTGTCCGTCATGTTTTGACGGGTTTCATCTAGTCTATATATTTAAAACAGTAAGGTGATTTTTGTTACCGCGAGATTGAGAAAACGTCTTAACCGATTGAATTTCTAATGCATTCTAACGAGAGTTCTTGGCATGTAGATTTGCAGAGTGTGTTCAAAAGGAAAATGTATGTCAGGGTATATTTTTAATTACCGGTATTAAAGAAAAATGTAATATGTGTCACTTCCGCGCTTGCGCGCAATGGCTCTATTCCACCAGAGAAATGGTGGATCACGCCGCGTCTTACTGAGATCTTTGTTTATCAGAAATAGAAAGGGGGGAAATTTTGTTCATGATGTTTCCACGGTATACATTGAAATAGAATTATAAAATAAGGGAACTATTGAAGAACTTACGCTGGCAGTTGAGTGTGTATGCTGTTTAGGTGCCTTAATATTACACTTAAGTCATATTGTCTGGGGGGCGAATTTGTTTATGCATCGTCGAGAGGGTTCGAATCCCACCTCAGATATATATTTTTTTAATTTCTGTTTTCTTTTTTCCTACATTTGGTATTACATTGTCCAAACATTTTACTTTTATCATTCCAGTAAAGTGACACATACTCCGTGATTTACGTTGCCATCTATCTATATATTAACAAGAAGTTCCGTGACGAACTAAAGAGCCTACTTTTCTTAAAATTTAAGATTCATGCCAATGATTAATCTATATCGATCTATCTAGAATAATGACGAAATTAAGTTGCTGATATCGAAATTTCTAATTAGTTCGAAATACTGTATACCTGGCATAATGTAGCCTAATAGAGCACTATAGTTGGCAGCCCTGGTGACTGAATATATTCTTAGTTCCATATCTTAAGGTACCGTACAGAATACAAAATTTGGTTGAAGTCCAGTGAATAGCATGGACGTTACATGCAGTTAAACATTGGATCTAACAGCGTGCGTAAAATCATGTTGGCAACAATGTTATGCATGTAATGGTCAGAAATAATCTGAAATAATATGATCTATTGTTGTGCCAATTTTGAATGAAATCCATTAGTTAGTATAGAAGTTACATGCATTTTAAAATTGGACCTATCAGCAGGCTTAGAATCATGTTGGCAGCACTCTCCAAATTCATCTAGAATGCCAGGTAATATACGTGTGCAAATTTTAGAGCTATTGGCTTGCATACGTTCTGATATATTGATATTAGGGTAACAAAAATAGAGACAGCACATATTAACAGTTGGCAGCCCTGGTTGCTCTTAAGAATATGCATAGTCATATCTGTTATGGTACACATAGCACATACGAAATTTGGTTGAAATCCAAATGATAGTATGGAAGTTACATGTATTTAAAGTTGGACCTCTCAGCAGGCTTAGTATCATGTTGGTAGCACTGAGGTATATATGTTACTCAAAATTAATATAGAATGTCAGGTACTATACGTGTGCATAGTTTAAAGCTGTCGGGTTGCATACTTTCTGATATATTGGTATTTTGGACAAAACAAATTAAGAGCATTTATTAACAGTTGGCAGCCCTGGTGGGTCTTAAGAATACGCTCAGTCATATCTGGTTATGTACACATACAATATACGAAATGTGGTTGAATTCCAATTGATAGTGTAGAAGTTATATGCATTTAAAAATTGGACCTATCAGCAGGCTTATAATCATTTTGGCAACACTTCCATGTATGGCCTCCTGGAAATTAAACTGCAATATTATTATCTATACGTGTGCCAATTTTGAAATAGCTCCCATTCATAACTTCCAATATATCCAACATGGAGCTCAAATTTCAATTGCGATTTTTAGCAGTTGGTAGCACTGACATCATTTTCAAATATGGTCGTGAGATATTCAGGTATAGATCTTTACTCCTACCAAAGTTTGTTTCGATTGCTCCAGCCGTTTAGGATTTGATAGGGAGGGACACACACACAGCCAGACAGACAGACACACATTTGCCCGATCTCATAAGACTACTTTTTCCTCATTTTTGCAAAATGTGAAAAGTAGGCTAAAAAACGCTAAGGTGATGTTGTTACCGCGAGATTGAGAAAACGTCTTAACCGATTGACTTCGTAATGCATTCTAACGAGAGCCCTTGGCATGTAGATTTTCAGAGTGTCTTTAAATGGAAAATGTATGTTAGGGTATATTTTTAAATTATTAAAGAAAATGTAATATTCGTCACGCCCGCACTTGCGCACAATGGCTCTATTCCACCAGAGAAATGGCGGATCCCAACGCGTCTTACTGAGATCTTTGTTTATGATAATAAAAAGGGGGGAAATATTGTTGTGGCTCTATGGCTCAAACTTTTAGAGTAAGTATATGTGGAGCCAAATCACTTACTGGGCAGAGAGCTATAATCCTTCGACTTGATTTAACATCTTCGATAAAACACTTCAATTTTCCAATTTCCAATTCACTTGGCGTACAATCAATAAAGCTCAAGGGGGAAACTCTGGAACGTGTAGGGCTCAATTTGCCTCTTCAAGGATTCAGGCGTGGCCAGTTATATGTTGCGAAGTCGATCTTTCGACTCCATTAAAGTAGCAACAGTTTCAAAAATAATCGTTCAAAAAATGCATACTGTATAAGAGAATCCTTCAGAAAATATTTGCCCAATGACCGTCATGTTTTGATGGGTATCAACTAGTTATACAAGAAATGTATAGTGACAGATCTTAGATCTGTACAGACACTCCTCATCATTTATTATTATTATTATTTTAGTCAAACTACGATATGTCATCTTTATATCAAGTAATTCAATTTTTCATTTATGGTTGTTTGCGTCATGGTTTCATATATTATGTTACTTATAAGTAAAAGGGACATGTACGTATTAAATTATGTGATTTTAGTCGGAAAGTGCAATTTTAGGGATTTTCAATAAGCAGCCAGGCTATGGACTGATGGGCTTGAGTTCATGATGAAGAAAGCATCACTACTGTGTGTAACGTCATTGATATGACGGCATTCCTTTCACTCGGAAGAAGACAAGAAGGATTATTGGAAGACTGGATCCGCTGTTACTTAGCAGCTCAACTATGGCATTAAGTAGCGATACGGACCATGTCGAACTAATGCGTTATAGATTGGAAATTGTGTATGATATAGATGGCTGTGTACGAACCTTTTAGTCTATAGAATACGCATACTTTTGGTTATGTTATCCGTGTCCTTGATTGGTGTTGGTTTTCTATGGAGCGCAATGATATACGATATGTGATCTGATAACAGAGGCGAGTTGATTGAAAGTGGATTATTGTAATAGTATACGGAAGATATACTGCAAGATTACATATTACTTGGAATTAAATCATATCAAATAAAATGGAAATCACTCACTACGGCAATGAAGGTAAAAGCACATACAATTGCACCATGTCATAGCCCTGGTTAGCTCAACAGAATGTGTGATGTAATGCACTTTCTGACTAGTGTTCTCATATTTTATTTGTCGAATATAATTTTGTTTTCTTCCATCATTCCATTACTGTTATACTTTCATTTATCAACAAATTCACGTCATGCAGTATGTTCCCAAAATTAATATGATATCGATTAATGCAGAATTGCCCCAACCCCCGCAAATTAGGAATCTCGTGTTCTACTTCTTCTATTGATAAATATCACCACTATATATATATATGAACCAGTCACAGTATTATTTTGTGGTGTACGAATACTTGTAACTCTTGTATTTATTAGTATATAAAATGTTTTATGTATTGTATAAATGTAACACTTGTGGTACGAATAAAGGACTAATTAAACAACAACATAGAGAATTGTGTAATATCTTACCTCTATCAATATTACTGTCTTAATAGCGCCCATGTTTGGTCTTGGTGACAGCGTTCACTTGGAAATAAATAACTATCAATTGGGGTAATATTTAACAACAATGGCCTATGAAGAGCTAATGTAAATTAATAAATTACTCAGTACTGCATTATTTGTACCTATCTCACTTGTGCACTTAATTGTTGCAACGCACTGCACTGAAGTTACTGTTGAGGAGTTTGCTTACATGTTGCACGCTTATTCTATAGAATATCGCACAAGCATGTACTTTAGTTTCAGTTTGTGTAATGAATTGCCTCTTTAGTGGAAGCTAATATTGTCAGTATCACTGTTGTGAGACTGTAGTGCGGATGGGTGTCCAGTCGATACCGTTGTTGAAAATAACATTCTTATGTGGTGGCACCATTAATTTCCAACGCTGTCTTTCTTACAACTGGTTACTCGCCCCCAATCTGGTTTGGAAATATAAATGCGCCTCCTATGTTTCATTGAGATTCTTTTGAATAATGCTCATGAAAATGTTGTTTTAAAGAAAGGATAAAACATCACAGTAATAATAATAATATCGTATGTCCTCGGGTGCCGGGTGCAAGCTTTGTTATTTGACATCTAGAGGGTAGCTTGCATGTCGAATTTCGTCGTTCCATGGAACGCTATGAAAGTCAAGGAGGTTAGATATCTAAGCTCCTTGGCACTATAGCGCTTTCTAGTAGAGAACGGAGGAACTTTGTGTTGGCGGAAAATCCCGAGAATAACTTTGCCATTATGAACACGGCCTACTGAATTCAAATGGGTTCTTTAACATGCCAACAACGTATGACATGCTCGTCGTGATTTTTGCGCCTTTCAGGAGCAAACCTGCAAGCTTGGGGTTGGTAGTCCGACACGTTAACCACTCACTCTAAAGTGTCAATCTAACATCACGGTCATCGGCCTTAACAATTTGGGTGAGAGCAAGAGTAAAATATGAATCGAGAACTAGAACAAAAGCTAACTTACAACTAACTCAAGTACTAAAAAATGAAAATATAAGACAGGGAAAATAAATGCCTTCAACCTAATAAAGATAATTAAGAAACTTGAAAAGAAGTAGCGGCGTGAAAGGCAGAAAGGGAAATGAGTGAGCGTCCCCCCCCCCCCCCAATTCAATGGAAAAATGGGAACAAACGGACCCAACTCAGGAGTCTCTCGACACCACCAACTCCCGAGCTTACCAGCCATGAGCCCTTAAGGGGTAGCGCTGTCCAAAGTGCATCATACATAGCGGGGCTACATACACCCTGCCAACTTTAGGCTCAACTTCCCCTGAGGTTTCACCTGTCCATTTTTATGTCAATATGGCAACTACATTTCTTTGACCGGTTTTTCACTAATTTTGATTGAATCCCATTGACTTTCATCGTGTATTATTTCTTTCAAACTATATCCATAACGTTAGGGGCTCCTTAAAATCATTTCTGGCTCTTTTAAATTTGCAGTTTTGTCAGAGATGTTCAGGGTTTTGATAAATTCACCAGGAGGCCCTTCTCAGTTTCTCCCCAATTCATATCGTTTAGTGTAAGGTAAACACGAGATATATAGTGCACCATTTTCTCGTCTCATTTAAACAGAAAACGTCAGGTACTGTAGAAATTACATAAGCTATGTCAGACTGGCTGCGTGACGCCTTCTGTGATCAAGGTTGCAGGTTCGAATCCTGGTGCAGTCAAGGGGGTTTGAAGGTGCGTAAATACGAGGGAGGCGTGTCAGTAAAAACATTGGCACGCTAAAGTTCCCCTTCTGGGTAAAATTACGGCACCCCTGCGTCTCTACAGGCTGCAGTAGTTATAAGGGGCGTAAAACCCATAACATTATTATTTTATTATTATTATTATTAATAATAATAATAATAATAATAATAGAGATCACGAGCGAATTTCAATTTCTCATCCCTTGTTGTTTTCTCTTTCTAGTAGTCCTTCATCATTTCACTGTGTTTATTTCTTATCTTCTCCAACCTCTTTTGACCACTTTTATTCCCTCTTCTACCGTGGAATACTTCCATATTTAACACCTTAATCCTAATATGTTTCTTTCGACAGTTTCTCATTCTCTTACATTATATCGTTCTGAATCATTCTTATCTTCTTGAATCCAGTCTGGTGCTGGTTCTTTCTCCCTAAGGCATTTGAATATTGTTTTGTTAAACTGCTCTTATTCATTCTATAGATAAACCCAAAGATGTGAATCTCGTTTCTCTTTTGCTACATCTTCCGTTAATTTTCCTCAGTTTTTTAGTTCTCAATTGTTTCAAGGTTTTTTCTTATGATCATTTCAAGTCTGTCCCATCTATAACTCAACACTAGGCATTCGCTTACATAATAGACACTACTACTACATCGTTAAGCGCGATACAACTTACGTATTTAGCTGATGATGTTGATTCTTTTCTTCCCAAAAACTCTTCATCTGGGCACTGAAAATCTTCCTCCATTCCTCAGTCCACGATGCATTGGTCCTGGTAGTCATTTTCTCAGCAAACCGATGGTTTCTGATTACTGTTTTCGTTTTCGTTCTTGTTATTTCCATTATTATTAATAATATTATTATTATCATTCTTCGTATTTCGCTTTACTCCCATTGGTGTACGTTCTTTCCTTAGTGCTCAGTATCTCTTTATCCCTTCTGATCTTCGTTTCCTCTCTTCTTCCGAGATGATGGGTTTGGATTTTCGTGTAGACAAGGACACAATATCAAAACCATATTCATGCTTAATGTCACCGTAGGAAAATCCATGCGATCACTCAAGGATTCAGTTGGTCTGGAGTATATAAGATTCCATGTTCCTGTGGTTACGAATATATTGGACAGATATGTAGGAGAACCACGACAAGGGTCAATGAACATCGTAGGCATTTACGTCTTTGCCAACCTGAGAAGTCTGCGGTTGCTGAACATGCCATACAGAATGACCATCGAATTCTTTTTGATGAAACTTCTGTCATCCTTAATGTTGTTTGACTCCATATTGGAATCGTTTTGTTAGGTCCGTATTGACAATATTTTATGGCAACTAATGTCGAGGAAATCACTCTGGCAATCGATTGACATTATTTGTCACAAAATAGTCAAACATTTGTCATCTGTATGGAGAAACGTTTCACAACTCGTATGATTCGGGAGGCGATTGGAGTAAGCAAACAACCACACAACTTTATTAGAGGTGATGGTTATCCCTTGATTAAATCATGGCTGCTCTCTATAGTTTCATTACCAACATCTTCTTGGTCTCAGGAGATCATGGAGTAACCTTGTTTCAACATGGCTTCCTATCTTATACCATTTATCTATGGAGGTTCTATGCCATTGTTTATTCATTCCTGCTTTCTTTCTTTCTTTCTTTCTTTCTTTCTTTTTTTCTTTCATTCTTGACAAACCTTGATAAAGGGACAAGCAGTTGTCTCGAAATGTCGTTTCTTTTTAGATTCACTTGACCTAATAACTCCAAAGCTATATTTTGTATGCAATCGGTCGACAAAGTTTACGCAACATTATTATTTATTTATTTAATCGATTGTTCCCCTTTAGGAGAGCGATTGAACTTGAATACATGATTTCATCATCTGGCGTTTTCCCGCTTCTCTTCCCAAAATCTCTTCATCCTCTCAGAATGCTCCTTCTTCCGCTCAGCTGTCCATTTTCTTCCAGGCTGTCGTGATGGACTATGCTCAAACTTAACATTTTTTATTCCGATTTTTTATGTTGACCTGTTATTGGTTATTGTTGTTTTAAGGGGCGGAACTAAGAGGTCATCTGCCCCCCATTGACCTGTTGTAGGTCCCTCTGAACCTCTGTCAGCCACTCCGTGCCACACTTACTCTGTGTTATAACGTTGAGCAATTTCTTCGCCGTTCTGAAGTTTTCCATCCTGCAAATGTTTGTATAAAACTTTGCTCGGCATTTTCTGATTACGTCCGTTATCGTGTGGATCTCTTGGTAGAGTTCGTTTTGCGGTCTCTTCATCCAAATACCGATATTATTAACTGCCCCGTAAATCTATCTGAAAATTTTTCTTTCCTGTTTTTCTATATCCTTAATTTTGGAATGACCGACCATCACCATTGTTTCTGTTGCGTAAGTTGCTTCCGGAAGAATCGCCGTTGTATAGTGTCTTAATTTTGCGTCTAGCGAGATGCACTTCTTGTTTTAGTGAGCCCACGTTAGCTTGTAGGCCTTCTGTAGTTTACGCAACATTATTATTATTATTAATAATAATATTATTAAATTGTATGCATTTAACATTATATTTTCCCACCACTGTATGCACATTTTAAAATACCTTGTATTGGTACAGCTTTTATGTTGACGACTTGTTACTAGTAGTGAGCTGAGATGCATGTCGTATGCTAGCACTTGCACAGTGTGTGTTAGATATAGAGCTGTATAATGTGTGTAACTGGCAATTGAAACTCACGTCAGTTTAACAGAAACATATGTTGGAGTTACCTGTAACTCAGCAGTCGTAAAGAGGTACCACATCTGATATTGCTGTTTGGTTTTAGGGACTAAGAATGGTGTGTCTATCAGTCCCGAGTACTTGTGTATGTGTCATTGAAGGGGAAATAGAATCGACTATCTTCAAAATGTTAGTTTATAGGTACATTTTCTTGGAAACCTTGATAGCTACATAGCTCACATTTTTACAGCGTATGAACACAGGCATTGTGCGTATACAGAAACGATAATATTTTAATAGGAATAATGAGGGAAATATTATTATTCTTTTTACCTTACATTTTTTTACCTCCTGTCTTAGGTAAAATAAAAATTAATATCTCCCTCATCACTCCCATTAAAACAGTTTCAGTATACGCACAATGCTTTTGTTCACACGCTGTAAAAAGTTGAGCTATGTAGCTATCATGGTTTCCAAGAATATGTACGGATAAATTAACATTGTGAAGCTAGGCGATTGTATTTCCCATGAAGCGTATGTAGCTTCAGGTGTAATTCCTGTTTAGCTACCATACCAGCATTTGCCTACACTAACTGGGGGAACTCCCTGGCATTGCCTGTTGGCAGCACGAAGATTCAAAAGGTGCAGATTCCCATGATCAACACTCCTTTGTCCGAGTCACACCAAAGGTTATCTAGTCAAGTCAGAAATACTTTCACAAAAGTTTGAAGAAATATTTCACCTGTAGTTTGACCTTTATACATGGCAACAGGCAGTCCTCAATGAACATACTTCTACAGCGAGCATGCAGGATGGTCCGGTCTTCTCACTGACACACAAATCCATTCCTTCTGGCATTCGTACATGGACTTGAGAAATTGACCTGAAGTTGTTGAGATGCTACATTTCAATGCAAGACTTATTTGAATCCTAGTTCACATATCTTCCTGTGTCTGTTCTATGAGGGCTTTTTCCGTTTGTAAATGTCATGTTTCGTTACGTGTTATTCCTATTTTGGTTTAGTATGTTTACGTTTATTTCTCATTATGTCTTTAATCCAGAACAATGTCTGCGAGACCTAAATGAGGTCAACACCTGTCCATCTAAGCACCACTCTGGCAGTACGTATGGCCATACTATCCTAGATGGTGTGACTCCAAGTTTTCATTAGAAATGCACTAACTCCACAGTAATTAGCAAGCGTGGAGTTCCATAAATATCCTGTCTGTTTTAATCATCCCGTGGAGCCTCCGCGGTTTAGGCGGCAGCACACAGCCTAACACCGCAGGGTCCGTGGTTCAAATCCCGGTCACTCCATGTGAGATTTGTGCTGGACAAAGCGGAGGCAGACAGGTTCTTCTCCGGGTACTCCGGTTTTCCCTGTCACAATTTCATTCCAGCAGCACTCTCCACTATCATTTCATTTCATCTGTCATTCATTTAATCATTTCCGCAGGGGAGTGCGACAGACTTCGGTAGCCGGCACAGTTCATATCCTCGCTGCTAGATGGAGCTTCAGTCATTTCATTCCCTGACCCGGTCGGTCGACTGGAAGCAGGCTGTGGATTTCTCATTAATCATCTCGTAGTTGGCAATTCGGTGGGCAGTTCCAGTGCAATATGCCTGTAGTCATACACTCTTGTTTCCGGTCATCCCCTTAAAGAGGGCTTTTCAGCTATCACAATATTGCAGATAAGGAAAATTAACACAGGAATGGTTCTTATTTTAAACTTTAATACACAGTATAACTACAACTCATACTCATATCTCGATAATTTAACACTCTGAGACGCATGTGTACCTTTGGAATACTATTACATCGAACTTCAATTTATTTGTGTCAGGCCATGGAGGAAAATTCCAGTGCTGAGTAGTATTTTCACACACTCACTGTGAGCGAATGCTCAGATGGTACCATGCTTAAAGTTGCGTGACATCTTCACCAATCAATTACACGGCAGTACAGGGTTATTCAAAAAGAAGGAACAGATTTCAAAGATTTATTTCGTCCAAACTATAAAAGGTAGAACCATAATTCAAACGTTCCTGGACAAACAAAAGTGTAAAATACGAATAATTATTCATTTCTAATGAATCCCCTTTTCACCCAAGAAAGGCACAGGAGGCATAACAGAACCCCCCCCCCCCCCCCCCCTCACACTAACTACACACATCAAAAAAAGTTTTGCATCACCTCGGTTCCCAGATCTCCGGCATATAGACGTTGACTGTATATATTGTATCCAAGATACAGTCCCTTTGACTGTTCATAGATGTCACTAAAACTGCTCAAAGATGTAAACAACCATGCATGAGCAGGGCCTATTAGACGGAGGGGGTACGACAGCCGATCAGTTCCAGTCATTCCACCAGGACGAAGGTACGCTGCTCATGTTGTCTGTAGTTCTACCATGCCTAGAAGGTCAATACCGCAGTTCGATCGCGTCCGCATTGTTACTTTGTGTCAAGAAGGGCTCTCAACAAGGGAAGTTTCCAGGCGTCTCAGAGTGAACCAAAGCGATGTTGTTCGGACATGGAGGAGGTACAGAGATACAGGAACTGTCGATGACAGGCCTCGCTCAGGCCGCCCAAGGGCTACTACTGTAGTGGATGACCGCTACTTACGGATTGCCGCTCGGAGGAACCCTGACAGCAATGCCACCATGTTGAATAATGCGTTTCGTTCAGCCACAGGACGTCGTGTTTCAACTCAAACTGTGCGCAATAGGCTGCATGATGCGCAACTTCACTCCCGACGTCCATGGCGAGGTCCAGCTTTGCAACCCCGACACCATGCAGCGCGGTACAGATGGGCCCAACAACATGCTGAATGGACCCCACGGAATTGGCATCACGTTCTCTTCACCGATGAGTGTCGCATATGCCTTCAACCAGACAATCGTCGGAGACGTGTTTGGAGGCACCCTGGTCAGGCTGAACGTCTTAGACACACTGTCCAGCGAGTGCAGCAAGGTGGTGGTTCCCTGATGTTTTGGGGTGGCATTATGTGGGGCCGACGTACGCCACTGGTGGTCATGGAAGGCTCCGAAACGGCTTTACGATACCTGAATGACATCCTCCGACCCATAGTGCAACCATATCGGCAGAATATTGGAGAGGCATTTGTCTTCATGGACGACAATTCTCGACCTCATCGTGCACATCTTGTGAATGCGTTCCTTCAAGATAACGACATCGCTCGACTACAGTGGCCAGCATGTTCGCCAGACATGAACCCTATCGAACATGCCTGGGATATGTTGAAAAGGGCTGTTTATGGACGTCTTGACCCACCAACCACTCTGAGAGATTTACGCCGAATTGTCGTTGAGGAGTGGGACAATTTGGACCAACAGTGTCTTGATGAACTTGTGGATAGTATGCCACGGCGAATACAGGCATGCATCAATGCAAGAGGACGTGCTACTGGGTATTAGAGGTAGTGGTGTGTACTGCAATCTGGACCACAAATGCTGAAAGTCTAGCTGTATGATGGTACAACATGCAATGTGAGGGTCTCATGAGCAATAAAACGAGCTGAAATGTTGTTTGTGTTGATCTCTATTCCCTTTGTATTTAACGGTTCCGGAACTCTTGGAACCGAGGTGATGCAAAACTTTTTTTGATGTGTGTACTTGGGAACGCTGTTTATAATGCTCCCAGCAACTCCCCTTATGAAGCATTACTGTTGATGTCATGTTGCTAGAATGGGAACAAGGGGTTATGTCTGCATCACACCATTTAATGGGACTTCCTCGGAATAGTATTTAATCAATTCCACAGTACAAGTGGGCGGCGTAAAACAATGGGGCAAAGCTATCTCCAGACTCGGTATACTTGTGGGTTCGAATCCCACCGTTGACCATCATTGAAAAGAGTTCTCCGTAGTTCCCCATTTTCAACCCCAGGTAAAAGCTGGGATGGTAGCTTTCAATAGGCAATGTCTATTACCTTCCAATGCCTTGCCCATGTCCACCTCGTTGCGTAGTGGCTAGCACTGTTGGCTGTCACCGTGAGGCCCGGGTTCGACTTCCATCTCACCCATCCTGGAAGTGTTTTCCCACTTCTATTCCAAGCGAATGCCAGGATGGTTCCTAACTTAAGGCCACGGCCGCCTCCTTCCCAATCCTGATATGAATTACACATGTACATACTAATGCAGCCATCACATTAACACAGGTTATCGGACAAATTCCACACACACAAGTACACGGGGCTACATCATCACGATGTCACAAAGCCCCTAACTGAATCAACAACAACAATTTCGTTCCCAATTCCTTTCCTCTCATTATCTCTTTTCATGAGTTTGGCGTCAGAAAGGGCATTTGGCCGTAAAACCACCAGCTTCATACAAAATCATCGCCTCTTATCCCCGTTTCTCTTTGATCGGGTGTAATATGGAATAGATATACCGTACATACAGTATAATATAGGGTGGGCTCGCTGGTGGATGGAGGAAGACGTCATAACTTCTCCCCATTGAACCCCACGGCATAGTCATGCGCATTAAATGTCTTGCCACGACTGCGATGGGGAGCTGCATCAAGATCGTAGGTACGAATCCAGCGCTGACAGCGCCTATCCTCAATGCGGGTTTTTCCCAGATTTGTCAACACTCCCTGAATCCAAGTACCGGGGCACCTGCCCCATTTCCGACCCTACACTCACTTTTACAGGACATCACAGAAACACGGGTTAACAGACAATTCTCAATCACTTGTGGCTGATGAACGAATACGTCTCAACCTTTTAATACGAACTAACAACAACAATATTTCCACTGTAGAGTAGTAACGTGACATCAAGGAAACAACATCCAAATAGATGGTATATTGGCTCTCACGGCCAGTGAATTAAAACTCAGCTTTTTGTCTAGGTTTGTGCCGTGTCTTGTGTGGGGCTTCGCCTAGGGCACCAAGCTGGCTCATCAGCGGGCTCTTGGTGTCCCCGCCCGATCCCCCACAGGAGTAGCGAACTGCACGTTACCTCCCTTTTTATGAAGCGCACCGGCGTATCTTTACTGCGAGAACTAAAAACTCAAGCAGCCATAACCTCCCTATGAAGGTTTCCAAAAGATGGTATATTGGCTCTCACGGCCAGTGAATTAAAACTCAGCATTTTGTCTAGGTTTGTGCCGTGTCTTGTGTGGGTTTTCGCCTAGGATAACAAGCTACTCCTGTGGGGATCCGGGCGGGGACACCAAGAGCCTGCTGATGAGCCAATTTGGTGTCCTAGGCGAAACCCCACACAAGATACGACACACACCTAGAAAAGCTGCTGAGTTTTAATTCACTGGCCGTGAAAGCCAATATACCTTCTTTTTGGAAGCCTTCATAGGGAGGTTATGGTTGCTTGAGCTTTTAGTTCTCGCAGTAAAGAGACGCAGGTGCGCTTCATAAAAAGGGAGGCAGCGCGTAGTTCTCTACTCCTGTGGAGTTCTGAGCAAGGACACCAAGATCCCGCTGATGGGCCAGCTGGTTTCCTAGGTGAAATCCCATACAAGTCATGGCATAGACCTAGAAAAGTTGCTGAGTTTTAAACAGCATTCAGTCACTAAGCGCGAGTTCACCAGGCTTGCCAAAGTAATAGCTGACGTGAGTTTTGATGCCAGTGTGTGCCAGGAGGATGGACCGCACGGCTTGCCTCTCTCCTTGCAGCCATGTACGCGGCTGCTGGAGGGGCCTCGCTGGCCCATCGTCAGGCCAGACGGAACATGAAGAAGCAGGCGAGCAACGACCGCAATCTGCGACCACCGCCTCCAACACTCCCGCCGCTCGTCCACCCAGGCCGGCGTCACCCACCTGCACACGGCCACCATCTGACGGTGGGAGACGCGGGCGCCAGTTCTACCAACCTCCAGCGTCAACGGTCGCAGGTGACGCTCCGCAGACCCGCCTCGGCGCAGAGAGTCACGACGCCGCACGACGATGTCGACGAGGAACGACGCTACACCTTGTCACGGCCGCCCAGTTACCCGGAGATCAACGGGAGGATTACGAGCTTCGGCAGTGCTGACCTGTCGCCAGAGGTTTGTCACAAGCCCGCTTGTTGCTTTTAGTCCAGCCCCACTCACGCCCCTGCTGCCTTCACCACATAGCGACCAGGTGACCTCGGGGCCAAACACCTCATCTGCTACCAGCCAGTAGCCTTTTTCATATTGAACTATGTGAATGCCACCATAGTATTGAAAGTATTCACCTTTGACAAATAAAATCAATCTTGTCGTTTTATTATGATGAAACATCAGATAAGTAATTGAGGCATTATAGAGATTTAAACATTTCTTTTAATAAGGTTGTAATCGTTAGTCATTAAAATATTTTAATAAACACATTGGCTACATGAGCAGCCAGAAAGCCAGGTAAGAGGTTTAGCGACTAAACAACTGGTAGCAAAAATAAAACATGATGATTTGGATAAAGCAACGTATAATTTTGTATAAACGTAGCCTACATTATAAAAGCAGCTTGCACACAATCAATTTAAATTTTGAAATATGTATTATCTACGACTCATCAAGATTTGACAATGCTTTACAGACTTTTAATATTTACAAGATGAAAGAGAATTTATTATAGCTTTTTAACATAATTTGATTTCACAATACTTTACGTAAATATACGCGAGTTTATACTCAATCAATTTATTAATAAGACAAATTAGATTACTTTCAAGTTTTGGCCACAGCTGCCATAAAAAAATGCAATAATTGACACTTAAGGGGCACATACAGCTAATGGAGCAAACTAATGATGCATTATTTTTATGTGGTACGCCGTTGCTATGGTAGCCTCTAGGTGTGGGTTGTTGACTGTTTATATATTTTCTGTTTATTTGTTTTACCTCGCTTAATGTAACTTGTGAATATGCTGAAAGCAGTCTTCAGCGAAAGTCAGGACGACAAAATGTCCTTAGAACACGGCCTATAAGCCCGCGAAACAGAGATTCCTATTTCAACGCCGGTCGTAAAAGTCTGAATTTTTACTTAATTCGCGTCTACGGGGAGGAAATATCACACATAGTTCGTCGCTTTGAGAGGTTAAGGAAAAAGTCGCAACTTATGGCATCAGTCGCGTTTCTTCTTCGATGCCGAGACACAGGTATGATTCCCAAGTTTATTACAATGAATAGACCACTAACCTCAGCTCAAGCTCATTGAATATATGATCGAACTGAACGTTCGCTATTACGTGAACGCATAAGCTTCGCACGTAAGGGGCTCGCTACTACAGATCAGGCACTTCTACAGCTGCACTACCGCATCAGCACCACACTCTCAGATCAGGACTGGGAGAATGTAGATCGTATCACCTTCTACTCTATGCGTTCAACATTTGAACAGTCTAGCATCCGGCAGAAGGATAAGTTTGAGCGGTTACAGAGAGACCAACCCGCGCCGGTACCTGCGCCTACGCTGGACATCTTACGGACAATTGTTAACCTAACCAATCGCCACCTGTCAGAGGGGGAAATCTCTATTCTAGCGAAAGGAGGAAATTACGCAGTGACCCCTCCTTCGATTCCAGTGGAAGACATTGTCGCCAATATTGAAGCGGCAATCCGTGAGCTACCATCTGAACAAGCAGATGAAATCCGTCATGAAGCCTCACGTATAATTAAGAAGGCACCGGCACCACAGAGTAATCTCACACCTCAGGAGAGGAAGGCTATAAAGACTCTCAATATGGACGAGAGCATAATCATTCTTCCTGCAGACAAAGGGAAAGCAACGGTTATCTTGGACATGGACGACTACACTGCCAAGGTTTTGGAACTTTTAGACCCGGGTACCTACCGCAAACTACCGAGATATCCTGCCAACCGGATTCTTCGTGAAACGAACGGCCTGATCAAGGTACCTTCGCTACCTGATAACGTAAAGAAGGCAAACACCAGAAGTGAAGCTTTATCACCAAGACTATATGGCTTACCTAAGATACACCAAGATAATGTTCCTCTTCATCCTATCTTGAGTGCTATTAGATCACCAACTTATAGCATTGCCAAACATCTAGCTACCTTACTTCAACCACATATCGGCGGTACACAGTCGTACGTCAAAGATTCCGGCCATTTCATCGAAAAATTGAAAATTATTCAACTAGAAGCTGGTGACTTACTAGTCAGTTTTGACGTGGACTCTCTTTTCACGAAAGTACCTATAAAGGCAGCCCTGGAGTACATCGCACGGATTTTTCCTGATCACATCACCGCCTTATTCCGCCACTGCCTCACCGCTAGCTACTTCCTGTGGAAGGATGATTTCTATGAACAAATTGATGGGGTCACCATGGGCAGTCCCCTGAGTCCAGTGATCGCGAATTTCTTCATGGAAAAATTTGAACAAATAGCACTCGGGACCGCACCTTTGAAACCTAATGTGAGGCTACGATACGTGGACGATACTTTTGTAATATGGAGCCATGGTAAAGATCAATTAAATCTGTTTTTTACAACATCTTAACAGCCTGAACTCTAGCATTCAGTTTACCATGGAGTTAGAAAATGAACAGAAAATCGCTTTTCTCGACGTTATGGTAACGAAGACCGCTGATATAACCTTGGGACATACAGTTTACCGTAAGCCGACTCATACTGACCGATATTTACATAGGACGTCCAACCACCACCCACGACAGAAATACGGAGTGATAAAAAACACTGGCTGACCGCGCGAAAAGAATTTGTGAAAAGCAGTGCCTAAAACAAGAAATTAATCATCTCAACGAGGCCATACGCGCCAATGGGTACAACCAGAAATATATCCAGCGAGTACTCCCTCCGAGACGTCCAACTACAAGGGTAATTGGAGACAAGCAGCCCCTGGCTAGAGCTTTCCTTCCATGTACAGGGTGAACAAAAAATGCCGGCATGCAATTTCTCATCCAATTGCAAGACAAAAGTTTCAATAGCAAAACCGGATAGGGTGCTGTTTGAAAACACAAGTATGAAAACGAGAAGCTGGCAACACAGTCACATGCTGCAGTGCATCGGAATGCACAGAGAACGCTCCGGCAGAGCGCCGAGTTCCTGCGACCTACTTTTGGCCACGCTGTATGCAGTTACAGCGTTTCCAGAGCCTCGTTTCTTAACACGCATTTCTGTTAAGCCTATTGGCGGGACTAGGTTTTGCAACATAAACTTTTGTTGTGAATTTCGACGAGGAACCGCATGCTGACCTCCAAGTGCGGCATTTTTTGTTCACCCTGTATAAAAAAGGTCACGGACAGAATAGGGAGGCTACTCGAGTCCCATGATATAAAGACCATATACAGGCCTACGTGAAAAACTAAGGACATGTTTAGGTCCGTTAAAAATAAGCGACATCCTCATACCGCGGCAGGGGTCTATAAATTCCCGTGTGATTGCGGCCAAGTATACATTGGAACAACGAAAAGAAGTATTGCCACTCGCCTCAAGGAGCACGAACGACACAGCCGGCTGGGACAAACAGATAAATGCACTGTCGCAGCACACTCGCTGATCGCAGGTCACGACATAAGATATGGAGACACCAAAGTTCTGTTCTCCATGGTGTCTTATCATGCCAGGCTACAAAGAGAGGCCATTGAAATCCTGAAGCATACTAACAACTTCAATCTTAAGGAGGAAGCAGAACGTGTGAACAAAGCTTGGCTTCCAGTCCTTAATCCCCTCAAGCCTGCCCTCATTGACCGTCGTAGACGAGAAGACGCAACAGAAGAGCAGCCCTGTCTTTTGGTTGGTTCCTTAGTTTAGGGGCTGCGACAACGCGGTCATGTAGCCCCGTGTACTTTGGGTGTGTGTAGAATCTGTCTGATAACCGGTGTTAATTGTGATGACTGTATTAGTGTGTGTATCTGTTTTTTAATTCAAGTAGGGACTGCAACTTTGAATTTTCAAATAGTTCCTACTTTTGCCGCCAAACGCCACCGTCAACGACTACTAGGCCTAGTTCAGAACTAGCTACTAGACGCCACCGCAGTCGGCTCTTGGCAACGAACGTAGCAACCTAAGAGCGTTGTTTACATTCTTAACCTATCCAATTTAGTTTCACACAGGTGTAATTAGTGGAAAGATCTTTAACATGCCATAAATCTATGACATGGGACCGCCGGCTTTACTTCCCCTCCGAAGGAAGGCATACTGAGGGATTTTTAACGCTCTTAAAAAATCCGACGGCTTCGGCCGGGTTTGAACCCGCTATCTTGGGCATAGAAGCTCAGCATGCTACCAACTACGCCACCGAAGCCGCAGCCCTGTCTTTGATTCATTACTTTTATGTGGTACGCCGTTGCTATGGTAGCCTCTATGTGTGGGTTGTTGACTGTTTATAGATCTTCTGTTTATTTGGTTTACCTCGTTTAATGTGAACATGCTGAACGCAGTCTTCAGCGAAACGTCAGGACGACAAAATGTCCTTAGAACACGGCCTATAAGCCCGCGAAACAGAGATTCAAATTTCAACGCCGGTCATGAAAGTCTGAATTTTTACTTAACACATTATTGAACATGTTTGGTAAAAGTGTGAAAGTGCGCGGAAGTTTCTAGGTGTTATTGTTACCTAACAATAGAACTATAATTAAAGTTGCATTGTTGGCTAATCTACACTAGCAGGTTCCCTTAGTTGAGTTATTGGTTTTTGTGGGTACCAATACTTATTTTTATGGCAAACTAACTGTATTTTACACAATTCAAGATATAGGGACATGAATTCATGTCATGCAACCTAACCACATTGATACCTTCTCGAGGCTAGGATGGTCTGTAGCAAGTTTGGTTTTGCAGATCCTCGACTTATATTGATGAAATTCTTCAAATACTGTCAAGTCTTGCAGAGATTAGAACCCGCAAGTGTTTAAATCTTTGTCAACAATACTTGGATACTAATGGAAAGTCTTGTATATCATTTAATATGAGGACAATGTGATCCTATACAACGAGCTTTACATCTACGACGCTCCAAAGAAAACATGGATCTTGCTGATCACATGGCTTTTTTAAAATCTCAACAGACATTCAACTAATTGATTAAACTTGTGCTGCTTGCATCCGGTATGGTACCAGTGCACTGCAACCATATCCCGCAAACGATACTGAACACCATTATCTTTCCCTCGACCATGTTATTCGAATGGTCTGTAGTCACATCGACATAGTCACATCATCGGTCAGAGAAAGAAGGGTGGGCAACAAAAACGATATAAAGATATTCTGAAGACCAACATGAAGAAATGTCAAATTGATACAGCTAACTGAGAGGCTGTCGCATCCAACTGATCAAAGTGGCGCCGCAATGTCCATCAAGGCCACTTGTTCTTCGAACAAGAGAGAAGAAGGCTTCAGGCTGAAAAACGAATTGCCAGAAAAGAGCGCATGAATCGCAGAATGATCATCCCCACAAGATCCATTGGCTGCTCAAGACCTTGTGTGCCAATATTGTGGAACAGTCTATGGATTGGACAGTACAGTCACCAAAGAACTTCAGCTCAGGAATATGATTAGGCTAATATTGATTTACGGAGAAGATTTACATAACCGTACCTTGGAAGACAATCATACTTGTGTCACGAGTGATAGCCTAATAATAATATAAAAATAATAGTCACATCGAGGGGAAATATTAGTGTTCAGTATCGTTTGCAGGATATGCTTGCAGTGCATTAGTACCGTACAGGATGCAAGCAGAGAAATATCGACCTTCCTGATAACACACGTTAGTTGGGCTGCATAAAACAATATTATTAGGGACAGCTGATTCACTTGGAATTATTACGATTGTCATTATGAATAAATTTTCACACATATTCAGTATAATTCACAAATATAAGATGTGTTTTTGATTCTCATTTACTCTCAAAACTCATTTAACTATCAATGCGCTAAGTATCACTGTGCTGTGTTAATCACGCGAGAAAGTCGTTACAGTATTATCTAGAATTATCATGACGAGAGGTTACAGTTGATGAAACCGTTTTATGTTAAAGGGTGCACAACCTCACGTCATTTAAAATGATTGATCATTACATGACAAAGTTGGAGATATACAAAAATATATCTAGTTATTTACGAGTCTCCACAACAGCTCACGATATCTGGTAAGTAGTTCCCATATTACGGTCTTAATAAATATATTTTGTGGTTCAAATCACGTCAACTCTTCACTGAATTTAGGTATCTTTATTCAATGAAGTGCTGTCGTAATTTTAAGTATAGCTTTTCCTTACGCACTCCAGAATGTACATCCAGATAAAAAAAGAAACCCTTTCTTGAATAACACGTCATCTCGAATGCTTCGATTCTCCCACGGCATGCAGCATTTATGGTCCAGGACTCAGAGCCATACGTAATGTTTTCAAGATTAGGAAACAATTTCTAAAAGATATCCGACGATGGCTGGGATGAGAGCAAATTCTGCACGGATTATTGGCGTAAATAGTTCAATACCGATATCAGGTGTTCATAAGTGGTTACCGAGAACATCACGTGAGAAATACCAACTAACGATGAATAGAAACATATTTTTGATAATATTTTACGTTGTTGCACTTTCCACACTGACTTGGTAATGCAGTATTATGACATTACTTAGCGTGATAGTTGGTCAGCGCCAGTATGATTTTCTGCCTGCCAAGAAAACCGTCACACTTAAGAAAATGTTGTCGAAAATGGTTGATTGTTCTTCTTCTTGGTCGTATTTCGATTTCGAACGTCGTGACCCTTCACGCAATTCTGTTAACAATACCCCACCATACACCGCGGTCTTCTGCTGTATGCAAGATTTTTGAAGTGGCAGATTAATCAGATCATCATAGAAAGAATATTGGATGGTCATGAGCAATGTTAGGTAGGTTATTTTAACGTATTATATATAGAAGAAAGATTTTGAATCAGCATTTGAAGTAGATTTTTACCAAACATTGTAATAGATTTTAACATGTTAAAAGTATTTAAATTTTTAAGCAATAATTTGGTTTCAATGTGTAGTGATTCGAGTTACATTATTAGTCCTTAGTATGTGGTATATGCTGGCAATCCTAGTTGATGAAGGCTCTAACATGAATCGAAACATGCACTAGTTGCTTCAACATAAATACATAAATAGTATTGACAAATGTGAATAACATTTTATTTCAAACCTTGTAAATAAAGGTTGTTGTGCCTCACAATCGAACTGTTTCTGAGAGAATAGAGTAAGTGCGAGTATAAATAATGTCATGTGGCCTCCTGGGAGGCCAAGAGCAGGTTTTTTCTAGTTGACGCCCGAGGGTGACCTGTTCAAATCTTAGAATCGTGTGATATCAATATCAAGAAAATAGGATAGATACGAACTTCATCACTATTATCTATATATAACTTAATTGCAAGGTTAACGAAATATTCAATACGGTTCATTACGTTAGATCGAAGTCGGCCTTGACACTGCCGTTGAAGCAAACATGTGTGAAAATATCTTTAACCCAGGCCGAGTATGTAGCTTACCAGTTCAATAAACGATTGCCTTAATAAATCGCCGCACATATGAAAATGTTTCTCCGTTGCGAAATACATTGGTGTATTTAGTTCTCTACCACCCAGTCCAGTTGAGCTAATTGCGTGCGAGATGTTATCTAATTACAAGTCAGTTCTATGCATTGTCTGCAAGAGAACAATGCAGGGACATTCAATCTTCATCGCATGCAGCTGACATTATCAGCTCTATTGTTATGGTCTCGGGCCATTTTCTTGGCAATCCAACTTGGTTATAGAAGGTAGAGCAGGCATAGACACTGCTACTACTACTACTGATACATTTTAGAACAACGCGATCATCAGGTCCGATGATTGGAGTGTTTAATATTGTTTAATGGTCCATATAATTGTGTATCGGTAATAAGTTTGTGCTAATATTTGAAAATATTATCATAGGTGGCATAACATCACGTTTTGGGGTGAATATGTATTAAACCACGGTCAAGGAGGTAATCGAAAACCTTTGTATTCAAAAAATGTCTCCCTGCCTTCCATATTTTCTTCCAGGAAATTCCTGAAAGATTCCCTTATATAGCTACACCATGTTCCCCATATTATTATTATTATTAATAATATTGTTAATATTGAAGAACACCAGGCCGGTTTCCGGAAAGGCATGTCAACAACAAACCAAATATTCATACTCAGACAGATAATTGAAAAGACGTGTGAATTTGATAAGAATTTACTGACTTCAAAAAGGCCTATGATAGTGTCAACAGAGAAAGCATCTGGAGTATAATGGAAGAATTGGGAATACCTTCGAAACTGATAGGGCTGACAAGAATGTGCATTGAGAAAACGGAATGTAAAGTGGGAGCTGAAGGCAGGGAATTTGAATGTTTTACTGTGGAGACGGGTGTCAAACAGGGAGATTGCATATCGCCCAACCTGTTTAACTTGATTTTGGAAAAAGCACTAAAAAGAGCATCATCAATTGGAAGAGGTACGATTGTAGGTGGTGAAGTGAAACTCTTAGCGTTTGCCGATGACATTGTGGTTTTAGCGGAGGAGGAAGAGGAATTAAAAATAACAGGTAAAGTTCTAATAGAAGAAGCACAAAGAGTGGGTCTGAGGATCAATCAAGATAAGACAGAGTATATGATTGTAAACAGAAACAATGAAGAGGAAACAGAGGGAGTACTGGCAATAGAAGATATGGAATTTAGGAAGACTAAGTCTTTCAAATACCTAGGGAGTACAGTCAATGCCAGCAACAACATGGAGGAGGAAGTAATGAACCGGCTAAAATCTGCAGAGAGGTGTCTCTTTTCATTGAATAAACTATTTACCAGCAGGCTATTAACTAAAACAACAAAACTCCGCATTTACAAGACAATCGTGCGACCAGTATTAATGTATGGGGCGGAAATATGGACACTGATCAAGAAAATGGAGAGAAATATTATAACTTTTGAAAACAAGGTGTTAAGAAAAGTTTTTGGGCCAGTGTCTGAAAATGGAATCTTTAGAAGAAGAAAAAATATTGAAATCCACACGCTGTTTAATAAACCTGATGTGACAGCTGTAATAAAGAGCAGAAGAATTGAATGGCTGGGACATGTCCTAAGAAGAGAAGAGAAAATGGTGAAGACAGCGCTAGAAGGGAAGCCACAAGGTACGAGACCCCTGGGTAGACCAAAACTAAGGTGGATGGATGGAGTCAAGAAAGACCTGGAGACACTGGGAGCCAACGAGAACATGGCTAGCAACAGAGACCAATGGAAGAGACTAAAGAGTGAGACAATGAACCGACTTCGGTTTCTAAGGGCCTCGTCATGTCAACTGTTTCTTCTGCATTTTAATGTTGGCCCAGTACTCTTTCATTCGTATTCGATGTTGCACCTTTCTCTCCGTCGTCCACGCCTTCTCAGTTTTTAGCTTCGGCAATTATTATTATTATTATTATTATTATTATTATTATTATTTCTTTATTTTTATTCGTTGTGCCCAACTAAGGAGCACGTTTGAACTTATTAGCACTTTTTCTTCTTCCCTTCCCAATATCTCTCCATCCTCTCGCTGTGTTCCCTTTTACGCTGTTCTGTCCATCCTGTATTTTTTCGGGTGGGTTTCTCACAAAAATTGTGTTTGTGAATTTAAGTTCTGAATTTTGTTCTGTTTTCAATGGTTTCTTCATGACAGCCAATTTTATTTATGTCTTCACTGATTTCTGTTTTGATTTTTCATTGATAAGGCTAGGTTGAAAATTTTCTTTGTGAGCCTGTTTTTATTCATTCTATACAGATGTCCGTAAAACTGCAACCCCCGTTTCTTTATGGTGTCTGTGATTTTTTCTGTAACTTTATAAATTTCATGTGATTTCTGTTTCATCCAAATTCCATTTTCACACTTTGGTACTAAGATTTTCCTGAGGAGTTTCTTTTCTTGTTTTTCGATTATTATTATTATTATTATTATTATTATTATTATTATTATATATATAATTCGTTGACGCCATCTAGGACCACGTTAAGTCTTGCTACACTTGGCAATTTGTTTCGCCTTCCTCTGAGCCCAGAATTCTCTCATTCTCTGAGAGTGGGCCATCTTGCGCTCCGCTGTCGAAGTGGTACCTTGTCTTCTTTTCGGGTTCGATGTCTCGTCTCGGGTTAGCCCATTAGTCAGTATCTTTTTGCGGAAGAGATCTCTATTGAAGGCGTCGTCGGGTTTTAGATGCAGCATTTTGAGGTCGTCTTTGGTATTCATAAACCAGGGCATTGTGGTTTTGGGTTTGGAGTCAAAGAAATTAAAAATCTGTTTAGTCAGCCTGTTTCCGTCCATTCGTTTGAGATGACCGTAATACCGTGCCCGCCTTTTACGGATCGATTCTGAAATGTTCTCTATTTCACTGTAGACTTCTTTGTTGGATTTTTTATAGTGGATACCATTCTTGTAATTTGATCCCATTATACCTCTGACGATTTTGCGCTCTTTTTTCTCCAGTTCTTCAAGGAGTCCTTTATTAGCATTTAGGGATAGGGTTTCGGCTGCATACATAACTACTTATTATTATTATTATTATTATTATTATTATTATTATTATTATTATTATTATTATTACATTAACCGTCCATGTAGTTGGGGAAGGTCTGCCACGAGTGGCAACATTCAACTATCTTGTACCCAGTATCACGAACGATGACGCCTTGACGAAGAGGTCAATACCAGAATCAATTCTAGCTGGATAAAGACCATGTTTCAAAGGTTTCTTGCCGCATCTATCCAAGACAAAATGCGCGACGGCCATCTGCGTTGGTTTGGGCTAATGCCGACACAATTCCAAAGACTGGTTACAATCTACAAGTAGTCGACAAAAGACAAATGGGACGACCGAGGCAACGATGAGCCGATACGCAATACAAAGACCTCAGACGAGTTAATTTTCACCGGGAGAGCGTAGTTCCGAACCCTACCTCGGCAGCCGCGAAAATGGTTTTCCGTGGTTTACCTTTTTCAGTCTCAGGCAAATGCCGGGATGGTTCCTCCTAACAGGTCCACGGGCGACTTCCTTCGTACTCCCTTCCCTAACCTTTCCTTAATTAAACCCAAGTTAGCAGTCGCCTGTCACCATCCCCAGTTGTATCTGTTGCAAAGTGTGTTCAGCTCCCAGACACCGTCCTTGTGGCGGTAGAGGAATCATCCTTCGCAGAGTCCGTGGATGACACCGAATTAGGATGTTAAGCGATTATTATTATTACTATTATCATTATTAGTAGTATTAGTATTATTATTATTTATTATTTTATTTAGGATCGTTTCAACCTCCTATGGGTTACGATTACACAACTGCCTTGACTATTGATGTTCTTTCCTGTTACGCCAATACTCTTTCATTCGTTGCCTCACTCTTGCTCGTTCCTCGACCGAGAACACCCTTCCAGTTTTCTTGGGTTTCTCTACGGACAGATCTGTCACCTCCGCAATTTTCCTTCTGAACACTTTTCTGTTTACAGTATCTCCCTCCTCAATGACACACTTTTTAAGATCCTGATAAACTTCTCTCAACCATGGTACTTGAGTCTTTCTCCTTTCCTAACGGCTGCGGTGGCGTAGTCGGTAGCATGCTGAACTGCTATGCCCAAGATAACGGGTTCAAAACCGGCCGAAGTCGTCGGATTTTTTATGAGCGTTAAAAATCCTTCAGTATGCCTTCCTTCGGAGGGGAAGTAAAGCCGGCGGTCCCTTGTCATAGATTTATGGCATGTAAAGATCCTTTCACAGACTAAACTTGTGTAAAGCAAAATTTGTTAGGTTAGATTTCGTCAGAACGCTCTATCAAGGTTCCAACGTTCACCACTAGGTATCATTGATATCTGGTGGCGAAAGTTGGAACTACTTGAAATTGAACGGAACTTGTAGCTCGCCCTTTAGGGTGTCCGCTGGAAGCAGCAACAGACTCAGGCGAGCCGAACATGTCCTCGGACACTCCCGGCACTAAAAGCCATACGATAGATAAAAAGAGATCTCCTTTCCTGAAAGATGAGGATTTTATTTGCTAGGCGTTCCGGTCCCATTCTTCTCAAGTGTCCATAGAAAGTTAGTCGTCTTTTCCTCATAGATGTTGAAATGTTCTCGCATTTTTAGGTAGATTTCATTAGAAAGCTAACTATTGCAATGGGTCCCATGTTTCGACTTCCGGAAAATTTCGACATATCTTCGCGTTTCACATCCCCCAGACCCCAAAACCACCGCCAGTTCAAAAGTTTATATATAATGTATATATATATATATATATATACACACATCTAAAAAAGTTTTGCATCACCTCGGTTCCAAGAGTTCCGCAACCTTTAAATACAAAGGGAATAGAGATCAACACAAACAACATTTCAGCTCGTTTTATTGCTCATGAGACCCACACATTGCATGTTGTACCATCATACAGCTAGACTTTCAGCATTTGTGGTCCAGATTGCAGTACACACCACTACCTCTAATACCCAGTAGCACGTCCTCTTGCATTGATGCATGCCTGTATTCGTCGTGGCATACTATCCACAAGTTCATCAAGACACTGTTGGTCCAAATTGTCCCACTCCTCAACGACAATTCGGCGTAAATCTCTCAGAGTGGTTGGTGGGTCAAGACGTCCATAAACAGCCCTTTTCAACATATCCCAGGCATGTTCGATAGGGTTCATGTCTGGCGAACATGCTGGCCACTGTAGTCGAGCGATGTCGTTATCTTGAAGGAACGCATTCACAAGATGTGCACGATGAGGTCGAGAATTGTCGTCCATGAAGACAAATGCCTCTCCAATATTCTGCCGATATGGTTGCACTATGGGTCGGAGGATGTCATTCAGGTATCGTAAAGCCGTTTCGGAGCCTTCCATGACCACCAGTGGCGTACGTCGGCCCCACATAATGCCACCCCAAAACATCAGGGAACCACCACCTTGCTGCACTCGCTGGACAGTGTGTCTAAGACGTTCAGCCTGACCAGGGTGCCTCCAAACACGTCTCCGACGATTGTCTGGTTGAAGGCATATGCGACACTCATCGGTGAAGAGAACGTGATGCCAATTCCGTAGGGTCCATTCAGCATGTTGTTGGGCCCATCTGTACCGCGCTGCATGGTGTCGGAGTTGCAAAGCTGGACCTCGCCATGGACGTCGGGAGTGAAGTTGCGCATCATGCAGCCTATTGCGCACAGTTTGAGTTGAAACACGACGTCCTGTGGCTGAACGAAACGCATTAATCAACATGGTGGCATTGCTGTCAAGGTTCCTCCGAGCGGCAATCCGTAAGTAGCGGTCATCAACTACAGTAGTAGCCCTTGGGCGGCCTGAGCGAGGCCTGTCATCGACAGTTCCTGTATCTCTGTACCTCCTCCATGTCCGAACAACATCGCTTTGGTTCACTCTGAGACGCCTGGAAACTTCCCTTGTTGAGAGCCCTTCTTGACACAAAGTAACAATGCGGACGCGATCGAACTGCGGTATTGACCTTCTAGGCATGGTAGAACTACAGACAACATGAGCAGCGTACCTTCGTCCTGGTGGAATGACTGGAACTGATCGGCTGTCGTACCCCCTCCGTCTAATAGGCCCTGCTCATGCATGGTTGTTTACATCTTTGAGCAGTTTTAGTGACATCTATGAACAGTCAAAGGGACTGTATCTTGGATACAATATACACAGTCAACGTCTATATGCCGGAATCTGGGAACCGAGGTGATGCAAAACTTTTTTTGATGTGTGTATATATATGTATATCAGTTTCTTGTGGACACGATAACTGCTGTAATTTTTCACCAATCACTTTGCATTTTTTACCGAATATGTATACCTATAAAATCTCGGACGAGTTCGTTACTGGGCTAAATCGGTCGAAGGGGGTGAAAATGGGGGGCTTTTTTCGAAAAAGTGAAATATTGCTATAACTCTCTAAATATGTGAAATATCGAATCCGTTCAAGGTTCATACTATGTGTCGGATAAAGCCCAAAAATTTATGTTTGAAGAGTTTTTTGATAGCACCAACCATTGACCAAAGGGGTGGGAAAAAGTGGGTTTTTCGGGAAACATTAATCATATCTCTCTTAATAGGCACAATATCAAAACCGTACAAAATGGACAATATTACCCTAATAATTACCTAAAACTTTTGTCTGAAAGAATTTTTGATATGACCCACCATTTCGCCAAGGGATGAGAAAAATGATTTCGGAATTATAAGAAAATGCCAAGAGCTATCAGTGGTTGCCATGGCAACACTACTAAATTGATGAGGGATGAGCCATCAGACGTTGCCAAGATAACGCACATGCACGAGATCTGATTCAGTATTTCCATCTGACTAAGCCGGCCCCGTGGTGTTGGGGTAGCGCGCCTGCCTCTCACCCGGAGGCCCCGGGTTCGATCCCCGGCTCCGTCAGGGATTTTAAAACTGACGTGAGGGTTGGAACGGGGTGCACTCAGACTCGTGAGGACAATTGACTAGCTGCCTGACAGTGAGACAGCACCCCGATCACGAATACCAAGATTAACGGCCGAGGGGACCCGACGCGCTGATCACGCGTCACCCTAATATCTGCAGGCCAAATGGCTGGGCAGCGGTCGCTTGGTCGGCCTTAGCCCGTCATGGGCTGGATGGTGCCAGGGGTTGACTTTGCCATCTGACTAAGTGGGAAGCGGCTTCGGTGACGTAACTGGTTGCATGCAGAATGTCTATGCCCAAGGTCGCGGTTTCAAAGCCGGCCGAAGTCGTCGGATTTTCTAAGAGCTCTAAAATCCCTCAGTATGCTTTCCTTTGGAGGGGAATTTCCAACGTTCGTTGCGAGTTGCTGGTTGGGGTGGCATCTAGTAGCCAAGTTCACAGCTAGGTGTCGTTGACGGTAGTACCTGGTAGCAACATTAGGAACTACTGCTTGAAATTGACCGTCTGCAGTCCTTACCTGAATTAAGACTACTACAGCCATTACAATTCACACCGTTTATCAGACAGATTCTACACTCACCGAAAGTACACGGGGTTAGATGACCGTGTTGTCGCAGCCCCTAAACTGAGGAACCAAACAGCGGTAGATTTCATTAAAAAGCTAACTACTGTATTGCAATGGGTACCATGTTTCGACTTCCGGAAAATTTCGACATATCTTCGCGTTTCACATCCCACAGACCCCAAAAGCACCGTCAGTTCAAAAGTTTATATATAATTTATGTATGTATATGTGTATATATATATGTATATCAGTTTCTTCTGGACACGATAACTGCCGTAATTTTTCACCAATCACTTTGAATTTTCACCGAATATGTATACCGGTACCTATAAAATCTCGGTCGAGTTCGTTATTGGGTTAAATCGGCCGAAGGGGGTGAAAATGGGGGCTTTTTCGAAAAAGTGAAATATTGCTACAACTCTCTTAATATGTGAATTATCGAATCCGTTCAACGTTCATACTATGTGTCGGATAAAGCCCAAAAATTTATGTTTGAAGAGTTTTTTTATAGCACCAACCATTGACCAATGGGGAGGGAAAAAGTGGGTTTTTCGGGAAACATTAATCTTATCTCTCTTAATAGGCACAATATCAAAACCGTACAAAATGGACAATATTCCCCTAATAATTACCTAAAATTTTGTCTGAAAGAATTTTTGATATGACCCACCATTATGCCAAGGGATGAGAAAAATGATTTCGGAATTATAAGAAAATGCCAAGAGCTATCAGTGGTTGCCATGGCAACACTACTAAATTGATGAGGGATGAGCCATCAGACGTTGCCAAGATAACACACTTGCACGAGATCATATTCCGAATTCCATCTGGCTAAGTGTGAAGCGGCTTCGGTGGCGTAACTGGTAGCAAGCATGCTGAATGTCTATGCCCAAGGTCGCGAGTTCAAAGCCGGCCGAAGTCGCCGGACTTTCTAAGAGCGCTAAAAATCCCTCAGTATGCTTTCCTTTGGAGGGGAAGTTCCAACGTTCGTTGCGAGTGGCTGGTTGCGGTGGCATCTAGTAGCCAAGTTCACAGGTAGGTGTCGTTGACGGTAGTACCTGGTAGCAACATTAGGGACTACTGCTTGAAATTGACCGTCTGCAGTCCTTACCTGATTTACAGACTAATACAGCCATCCCTAAGTACTCGGGGTTACATGACCGCGTTGTCGCAGCCCCTAAACTGAGGAACCAACGAAAATCTCTGCGGGAGATATAATTTTGCGTGAAGAAGTAACAGACCGTTACATAGTTACACATCAGTGTCGAATCCTTGCCTAAGGACAGTGTGACCACAAGTATAAAAATGGACCCCAAATGACAAGAAGGTTACCGTTCCCATAAGACAATAAAATGTTTAAAATAAGCATAAAATTACGAAAAACAAAGTTAATTAAGCTCCAATTATAAAATACCCTTTCGCAATAAATGAGGTCAGATCCTCCTACGAAAACCTGCATATTCTGCCTATTTTGGCCTATCCCCAAGTTTGTCCGGTGAAATCTACCTCCGCCTTCCGGCGTGCCGAGAGGACTTTTTATATAGCTCTTGATTTGATCTCAAACGGAAGGTAAATTCATTTATTGCTGCTTTCTTGGGTCCCAGAATTTACCTCAGAAATGTACGTTCTTTCTTTTCTATTTCTGTGATTCCCTTTCTGGTTATTGTCTCCACTGCATAAAGGCATTCAGGTTTCACCACGGTGTTATAGTGTCTCAGTTTGGCTTCATAGGAGAGGGATTTGCACTTATAAGTTTCCTGACATATTCTGAATGCAATCTCCATCTTCTGGGCTCTCTCTTCAATAGCTGACTTCTCATCGTTGTTAGTAGTCAGAATCTCCCCTAGATACTTGAATTTGTGGACACTTTTTATGTCACCATATTTGTTTTTCATTATCCATTAATAATATTAACATTATTATTATTATTATTATTATTATTATTATTATTATTATTATTATTATTATTATTATTATTATTATTATTATTATTATTATTATCTATTGAAATAATTCGAACTGGCAAAATACAAAAATTGGACATATGTTTTTTTTTTTTCTGAAATAACCCAATGAACCAAGAGGAGATAAAATATTAAATGTCTCCTGTTGTAAGGCAGACTCAATGATAAATGCACGAGCAGTCTACAGTTGAATATTTTCACGGTGTAAGGTTTTATGTTTCCTACGCAACAAGTGTTTGTTTCGTGACGAAAGAGACTTATAATTAAAACACATTTTAATGTTGTGTTGTGGAGTGTAAGTTTTTAATTTCATAACTTGAGTGAGAGACCTGTGTGAATTAAGTCGCACGCTACTCGTCCATCATAGCCTACGTCACGTGGGCACAGTGCCTACATTGTGGCTGGGTCTGTCCATCTAGAGCGTGTAGTTATGCCAACGCACGTGTAAATTAAAATTAGGCTTTGACCTTATAGCAGAACCGATGACTGAGAAAGGTAGAATATCCAGGTGAAGAAAAGGAACAGTATAGCATTCACACAGTTTTGATACAAAGTTAAAATGGCGTTACATGGCGTCCTTAACAAGCAATACCGCGTATCTGACGCCTCCCAGCCGTATGTAGATGTGTCGTCCACAGAACAATTCATGTTAAGTTCCTTTTCCTGTGTGTAGGCCTAAAGAAAAATTAGTTTTATATTAATTGTACAGTAGAAACATATATTTCCGTGTAGTTATTCACTCCTATAGTTCAGTATATTTAAGGTTCATTTTTCTTCATATCCCTCCCTATATTATTCTGCTAAGGTCCCATTCCAGTTTTGTGCCGAAAATAAGGTCCCATTAACACCAACCTACACGTATGGGGTACCTACAGATTCAGCATAACCCAATGCGTAAGAGAAACGCACTCACTCTTTAAATGCCTCACAATTAAATAAATACCTTAAAACATGTATATTTACAATGAAATAATGAATGAATGCAACACGGTAACCTTGGTAACAGAATCTCACAGGTCCATCTATTTCTGTAAGACGCAATGGAATTCCAATTATTACATTACTGTGAAAGTTTCCAGACGGTTATAAGGTTATCACTGAACCAAATTAAGCTGTAAAATTCATCAATACATACAGTATAATGCGCTTAGGGGGGTCAAGGGACACTCTAGAATTTTTGACGCAATTTTCACGTGTGAGTGTGGTACGAAAGGTCTTTTTCACCCGACTATAAAGGATCTCCGAAAACCACATTTAAAGGCCCTTAAATTACCAGTGTCTGTGATATTCCCAGAAAACTAACTTCGCCCTAGCCACTGCACCAGTAGCTGAATTGAAGAAGTCTGATTATTCATACCAAGGATAAATAAGTCATAGCATTTATGATTGAGATTTGCTAAGTGTAATCTTTACAACTAGAATATTCGTGGGCGAAGCCGCGACGGGTAATGCTAGTTGATTCATATTTCTGCTTTATGGGTAGAGCCTTGCCTGGATAAACAAAACTTTATCCGCATCCGCACGTTTGTTATCCGAATCTACTGGCATTACTATAATATTTTAGATAAAGCATAAATTAATAAGGCAACATATTTAGACGTTTAAGGAAAACGTCGTTCCCTTATGCTTTAGTATGTCTTGTGCTACGTTTAAAATGAATGTTATACGGCCAGAATTGCAATCCTTTCCTGTTCGGAGTGTTAATTATGCTTAATGACATAATTTCAATGAGATTAGCTTAAATCATTTATTTATTTATTTATTAATAGGTACTGTTACAGTTAGGCAAAACCTGGTGGTAACAATATTTACATGTTGATTGTAACTCAATTTATCTCCATAATGTCTCTGGGTTCCCTGAATGCAACATTTAATTTCTTCTTGAAAACTTTTAAACTGTTAGGAAAAGGTTCTTACATTTGTCATGAAAAATAACATAACGGAAAAACATGATACGACATAAGCATCCAGGTCCTAATAATGATATTAAACAAGTTCGGGTTGTATTCTAAAAATATTTGCAATTTTTCTCCAAACATTATCCGCAGCGTATCCGCTATCCGCACAGCCATGCAAACTATATCCGCATGGCGAAAAATTTTGCGTATATCCACTGGTTTATCCGCGGATATCCGCATCCATGCAGGGCCTTATTTATATTAATGGACTGAATGGCAAAACATCCTGATAAAAATTCAATCGGTTAGAGGCGGAAATGTTGATGGGGCTTGATGATGTCGATGATGATTGTTGTTTTAAGAGGCGGAAGAACGAGGTTATCGGCCTCATTGATGAGACTTACGTGGCACAATACAGTAGTGTTCTCTTTGCAACCGTGCTTGTTATTATTTCATCATGTTGTTGGTAACAATGTTGTCTATGTCAGAAACAAAAGCTTGTTAGAGCAGTGGTCCCCAACCTTTGTCAGCTGACGCCCCCCTTTTCAAATACGCGAGTCTTCATCGCCCCCCCCCCCCCCCCCACTCACCCTCAACCCCCACCCCCACCCCCACCCACCACCCCTCCACTCGTCGCTTCTATAACCCCTTCGATTGACGCGGAGGATATAGACCTAACCTAATAACACTACATAATGGAATAGGCCTATCTATTACATACTAACGTCATTTTAGCACAATACAAAGAACACACTTTTACAACAAATCCTTAAATTAGTCAAAAATGTCAGTGAGAGGGTTGACACTGTTTTCTCTTGGTAAGACTCGGTATGTTTGGTTTGATATTTGACAGAGCACAGCGGAGATCACTGGCAACATCAAGCCGACAGCGCTGCTTTGTTTCTATGATACTCGCCGTTGAAAATCCCGACTCGCATAAATATGTCTTTGAAAATGGGACAATGACACGAAATGCAAATTTGTCTATTACAGGATACACTGCAAGACAGTTTACCCAAAAGTCACCCAGCCCTAATATTTTAGAATCATCTTTTAGACTTGATTCACACTTCAAATCTATGGCTTTTTCTTGAAGCTGTGCTGGCAGTGCTTCAATGTCAATGGCAAGCGAATTTCTTCTTACATCCAGGACCATTCTTCCGACGAGATATCAGGAAAGTAGAAGTTGAATTCTTGTGCCAGGGAATCCAAATGTGACTGAATTTACACCTAAGTGTATTACGATCACGTTCATTTCCCGGCAAAATGTCATTAAAGCGGTGAAAGGATGAGAAGTTGTTCCATTGCAGCCGGCGTTTCCGTAACTGTATTTTTTTCCCAGGAATATTGGAGTTTTTGCCTTGGAGCTTTAAGTTCAAACTGTTCAAAGCTTCAAAGAAATCACAAAGATATGCCAACGAGACAATAAAATTGGCATAATTTTGCTCCTTACAACACAGCAAATTCCTTATTTCACCTACACCCTCGCGGCTCCGCAGAGATTTGTGTCGACAGTTGGCAATTACCAGTGCTTTTGAACGATTGACTTGGCGCGACCATCACTTGGAGAGATTCGAAAAATGTTTATTTTACAAAATTGTAATATTCGAGTTTTAAAAAAACTTAATTTGGAAATCACTTCACGCCCACTTTGGTAAAGCCCCACGCCCCCCAGGTTGGAAACCTCCGTGTTAGAGAATCAGGCGTGAGCAATGGGCTTGTGTCTGTGAGGGACTCTGAAGTTGACTTTTAGTAGTCTTTAAGGTGAAAATATACATTCACAGACCTACAATTTAACTGCATGCGGAGTGTTCTCATGCTGTGAGATCTTACAGTCAAACTCCTGGAATGTTCGGGAAGTATAGAATAAATCCTTCTCCTTTTTGTTAGACTACTGTTCCAAGAGCTTACGTCACAAAGAATGTGAAACATCGTTCATTGAAATAGGAAAAGATACGAGCCTTACAGTAGTGGCATATGATGTGTAACATCTGACATGTTATCCTACTCGTATACTACACAGCTTGGACATTCTTAAAATGTTAATTTACACTCCATTTTCATACTGGTACTATGATGAATATGTAGATTGAATTGGAGATATGCAACTGTCACATTTGTGGCGCAGCGGTCAAGCTGTTAGTCTCTCACCAAGGTAGACCGGGTTTGATTCCCGGTCAATACATGTGAGATTTTCGAATTTAAATGCCATGTCCTGTGGTTCGCATTCCACGTAAAAGGAAGGTACCGTTGATCATGATCGTGAGATTAACGGACACGCAAAACTACAAGCTTCCTTCCATCCTTTTACATTAATAATTCATAATAACAAAGTAACACACAACGTCGACTGTACTCTGAAATACTGTGAGCACATTCCTCAGTAACTATAACATTCATTATTCTCAAGGCTCTCATACAATTCGTCGTAAACAATCAAAATATGGCTTCCTACAATCATGAAATGACATACTGTCGACCAAAGTATTATGTGTACTCGAGTTTGAAGGTTGTTTGTGAAGTAACCAATAGCCCTACATAACATCCAATAACATCATCATTTTCGTCGTTCTATTTTACGTTAGCTCATGTTGGGTTGGAATTTTTAATTTGTATTTTAATATTTTTTGTCGCAGTTGGAACACAAAAAGTGCACGTTTTTAAGCGTGTTTCAACCATGCGTCACATTTAAGAATTATTATCTCAAAAACCCGTCATCAGATCGAATCCAAATTTTAACACAATATACATTGGAATGTTGTATAACTATTTTATTAATTTGAAAATTTTGCGTGTCCAAGAAAAAAAGTTGTTATCATTTTTGTAAGGTAACTTTTTCTCGGCTCGGGGTGGTTAGAAAATGTAGTTCTTGGACGCGATGTAATCCTTATACATCAAAAAGTTATGCTGTATGACTCTGAAATATGTAAATTAACTCACTTATTTAATATCGGTTTGTATTTGTAGGCGGAAATAACACATCGTTCACCTGCTACCCGCTCCAGGTAAAGCTGTACAGCGTTGCTGTGATGGAGCCCATCACTTCCGAGCGAGACACGCCATGATGCATGATGGGCTCCATTTCGGCAACGCTGTACAGCTTTACCTGGAGCGGGTAGCAGGTGAACGATATGTTATTTCCGCCTACAAATACAAACCGATATTAAATAAGTGAGTTAATTTACATATTTCACAGTCATACAGCATAACTTTTTGATATATAAGGATTACATCGCGACCAAGAACTACATTTTCCAACCACCCCGAGCCAAGAAAAAGTTACCGTACAAAAATGACGACACCTTTTTTTTCCTGGACACGAAAAGTTTTGAAATTAATAAACCAGTTATACAACATTCCAACGTATATTGTGTTAAAATTTGGATTGGATCTGATGACGGGTTTTTGAGATAATAATTCTTAAATGTGACGCATGGTTGAAACACGTTTAAAAACGTGCACTTTTTGTGCTCCAACTGCGACAAAAAAATATTAAAATATAAATTAAAATTCCAAACCTACATGAGCTAACGTACAATAGAACGACGAAAATGATGATGTTATTGGATTTTATGTAGGTCTATTGGTTACTTCACAAACAACCTTCAAACTCGAGTGCACATAATACTTTGGTCGACAGTAGTCTCACATATGATGAAAATACAGCTTTTATTCCACTCATATAACAACATTCTGTTATGCATTTAATATTTGACTACTCACCCACAGCTTGACAATAATGCCGCTTACTTAAATGTAATTTGTCGTCTTTGTCCTACCCCATGTGATATTCAGCCTTGAACGTGAAGCTTCATAAACTGCTCAATGACAAATGAAAGTCGGTGAAATATTTGCCACTGTGCTCGTCAAACCAGTGCCTGCTAAATGCACTGCCTACTGTATTGCCATAACATTCTCGCGCTACAGAGCACACACTGCCTTGTTTCCAATACACACATTTTCAATTGTACATCCAGCTGGCAGTCCGTCTTCACTTCCGTCCGATCCACTTCCGTTCGATCCACTTCCGCCCGATTCACTTCCGTCCCATTTTTTTCTGGCAGTGCGTCTTCACTTCCGTCCGATCAACTTCCGCCCGATTAACTTCCGTCCCCAATTTTCAAAATCACTCCCACAAAACTATCCAGCAAGCGACTGGAAAGATGTTACACATCAAAAATGGTTTCCCAAACAAATCAAAAGGTGTCTTCGTGTCACCAAACATTACATCCGTTAGATTCGTTACTCCAATTCTGAATGACCTGTATGGAAAGGGGCAGATGATTTCGCTGTTCCGTCCCTTAAATCAACAATAAATAATATTAACTAACTTGTATGGAACCTTCTAAGGACCACCTCGTGGCACAGTGGCTAGCATTGTTGGCTGTCACCCCCAAGGTACCGGGTTCGATCCCCGGCTCTGCCAAGAATGTAAAAGTCTTGGTATGGTCTGGAACGGGGTCTCCCAGCCTCGTGATGCAAAATGGGAACCTGCCAGATGCTATGGCAAGAGGAGGACTGAAAAGGAACTGGTCACCCTACCACACGCAAACTCCGGCTTGGAATGCATGGTTAGTGATCCCTTGACAAAGTCAAGAGCTCTAATTCAGGTCGCTTACGACCCTTGAGGGGATATGGCACTCTAATAATGGAACATTTTACCATTTTTGCCGTAAGATTGAATGAGGTTTATAACGTGTACGACCTTTTCCATTATTTGCCGATTATTTCGCTCTCGCGCAATGTGATTCTAGCTTCCTAGCTGTCCAGCAGTGTTTACCGCCAGCTCGGAATGCAGTTTAAAGTGGCCTGGAATAAGCGATGAGCCTGTGCGAAATAAAGGGTATTCGGCTATGAATCATACCGTTGGTCATAAGGCTTGGTTAATAAGGGGTTCTTTCTGCTTTATGTTCACATTCTAGATCAGTTTTACGCGTAGACTAATATTAATATCCAGAAGGCAATTCTTGCCGTAACTTATATGATTTTACGTTATACTGTAGTCAATATCGTCGCTGAACTTGCAATACCGTGTATTTGGTTCCATTCGTTTCCTTATGATCGGTCACGTCTCCCAGCCGTGTGTGTATGTGCCGTTCAACAGAACAATTCACGTTAGAACTCAGCATTTTTTCTAGGTTTGTGCCGTGTCGTGTGAGGGGTTTCACCTAGGAACACCAAGCTGGCTCATCAGCGGTCTCTTGGTGTCCGTGCCCGGACCCTCAAAGGAGTAGCGACCTGCGCGCTACCTCCCTTTCTATAAAGCGCACCTGCGCCTCTTTACTGCTGGAGCTATAAGCTCAAGCCTTTATAGGGAGGTTATAACTGCTTGAGCTTTTAGCTCTCAAAGCAAAGAGGCTCAGGTGCGCTTCATAAAAATGTGGGGACCCGGGCAAGGACACCAAGAGCCCGCTGATGAGCCAGCTTGGAGTTCCTAGGTGAAACTTCACACAAGACACGGCATAAACCTAGAAGAATTGCTGAGTTTTAATTCACTGGCCGTGAAAGCCGATATACCAGTTCACGTAAGGTTTATTTTCCTGTGCAGCATCCTAAAAGAAAAGGAGTTTTAAATATAAGGTGCGTTCAAAAAGTAACGAGCTGGAGGCATAATTACAGAAACCAGTACCTGTATGTTAGAAGTATTGGCCCTGGCTGTTGAGGCACTTGTCCCACTGTACACGAGGCGGTGAATGGCTGTCTCATAAAGTTCCCTGGGCTGCGATGTGAACCAGTTCCGCACGTACAGCTGGACGTCGTCGTCCGAGGTGAATCGTTGGCCCCGCAGAGCCCGTTTCAGGGGACCAAACATGGCGTAATCACAGGGAGAGAGGTCTGGAATGTATGGAGGGTGGCCGAGAACCTCCCATTTGAATTTCTGCAGGAGTGCCGCGACTGTGTTGGTCGTATGAGGTAGTGCATTGTCGTGGAGCGACCACGGCGGATTTGGCGTTCACTGTCACTCGGCGGTCCTGGGTAATGAGTGCATCAACCAGCTGGACGTTGTCATCGGTAATGCAGGGGGGGGTGCCCCAGACCGGGTATCACCGGATAACGACACCCGTCCTTCCCTGAAACGCTTGTGTCACGCCTTGACCCTTGCAAGGGACATGCAGTGTTCGCAGTACACTTGTGACATTCGGCGATGAATGTCCGTTACCCCTAGTCCTTCCGCTCTCAGAAACCGAACAACACCTCTTTGCTCTTCGTTTGAAGCCTCCATGTCACTGTTTGCAATGCGACTGGCAGCGTTGGACGATTGGTGCATGCTGCTGCTCGCTTTGTATCGTCAAGTTACGTGCACGCGTGCCCTCTAGCGACGGGCTGTGACCTTCCACGCTCTTGTCGGAACCACACCTCGTTACACACACCACGATTAGCCGATGTCGTCACCGGTTTGCGCATTCCAGCCTCCGGCTCGTTACTTTTTGAACGCACCTTATACATTGTACTGTAGAATAGTATATTTCCGCGCAATAATGCACTCCTAGAGTACAGTATAAAAGGTTCATTTTTCTTTACAGTCATTCAAAATGAACCTACCGCAAATTCTTCTGGGAGGAGTGATCAATCATAAGGAAAATTATGGAAAAGAAGAGCATTGGCAGATACCGTACGCCGTATTGCAAGTTCAGCGACAATATTATATTGTATATCAAAAGTCAGGAATATAACCATGTCTGTCCAATTCCTTATTGAATGAAAATCCACAGCCTGCTTCCAGTCTCCGACCGGGTCAGGAATGGAATGAAAAGCCCCCATCTAGCGGCGAGGATATGGACTGTGCCGGCTGCCGAGGCCTGACGCACTCCTCTGGGGCAATGATTAAATGAATGACAGATGAAATGAAATGATAGTGGAGAGTGTTGCTGGAATGAAATGTTGACAGGGAAAACCGGAGTACCCGGAGAAAAACCTGTCTGCCTCCGTTTTGTCGAGCACAGATATCACATGGAGTGACCGGGATTTGAACCACGGACCCAGCGGTGAGAGGCCGGCGTCCAATTTCTTATTAACGAAGTTTAATACAATCTGAAAATTAATACCGTAAGTCAACAATAAATATGTACTTTTAAATATAGTACCGGTGTCAGCCATTTTGTGACCTTCCTCAGTGGCAATAGATAATATAAGTCAAGTTGCAAGTCTTACATTCAAAAATGATTCATGACAAAGGTTGTTTTCAAAAATATTTCTAAACAAACTAGTTGTCAAAAGGCTAAAAACATATTAAATCTAACAAATCAGATGTGTTACGAGTATACCTTGAAGTTTAAAGTATCAGAAATGTGGATATTATACATGCGTAGAAATTTTGAGGTTCGGAATGATAAGATCATGTGGAGTAAGATTAAATATCTCTTTGGTCATGTTACTGGGATAATAATCGAGGAAAATTGAGTATTCAAAGCTAGAGTCTTCTCAAAATTTCTACGCATATATGATCACATTACTGATACTTTCAACTTCAAGCTTTCTTCTTAGGTATACTCGTAACAGATCTGATTTGTTAGATTTAATATGTTTTTAGCCTTTTGACAACTAGTTTGTTTAGAAATATTTTTGAAAATAACTTTTGTAATGAACCTTTTTTGAATGTAAGACTTGCAACTGGACTTGTATTATCTATTGCCGCTGAAGATCGCCACAATTGGCCGAAACTGGTACTCTATAATTAAAAGTACACATGATTGACTTAAAAACTATTAAGTGTCCGACTATATTATATTGTATAGTTTGGTTATCTTCTCTTTGTTATTATATAAAAAGCACAATGTGCACATAAGGCGTGTTGACCTGAATTTACAGGTCTTTGGCGTCATTGGCGAGTGTAATAGTCCTTTCAGAGCAGTTCCTCAGGTGGTACTGTGTACATTTCATTCCACACAGTTGGTATTTGTAGTTGTCATCCGGTGTGTGGTAGCCGTCAGTCGTGCAGATCGTCTAGTGCAGCGTTTCCCAAACTGTGGTACGCGTACCACTGGCGGCACGCGGTCACGTTACGAACAATGTAACAAATATAAAGTCACTGAAATGTTCCCGGAGGACTTTAAGGGCAAATATAAGGAGCAGTTTTATGAATTGAATTGTGAGTCAGAACTAAGGCAAACTTTTTCAAAAGTGGGTCTTGTGAATTTTTGGGTTGAGAGGCGTGCAGACTATGCAGACATAGCTGACAAAGCAGTTAGATCTTTACTGCCTTTCACTACTTCGTACTTGTGTGAGACGGCATTTTATTCACTTGTTTATCTCAAGAATAAATACCGAAATAGGCTCCTTACCGTAGAAAACGATCTTCGTTTGAGCCTCAGCAATCTTAAACTAGACATTCCTAAGCAGGCTTCTAATCTTCAAGCTCACCCTTCACATTGAAGTTGTTAGTTGAACTTTGGTTTTTGTTTAATTATTAAGAGTTCTTTTATTAATATTATTTGAACAGAGTCATTTCTGAATGTTTGAATTGAATACTTATTGTATAATAGTACATTATGCAACGAGCCTATAATAGCTATAATTAAGACACAAGTATTTTTATAAAACGAGCGTATGCGAGTTTTATAATTTCCATACGAGTGTCTTAATTACCATTATAGGCGAGTTGCATACGACTGTTTATGTTCGACGATAATTAGAACTTCATTATATGTTTTAACACAAATATTCATAAATATCTGTTGAGAGTCAGCCACTTGAATTTTGTGATCGGAGAGCGAACGCTGAGTAGGCTATATCTCTGTCTTTCAAGATCTCTGAACGACCGACGCATGCGCTCTGTGTGCTTACAATGCCATACGCAGGCCATATGTTTACATCTGCCGTCCCTCAGTAATATTGTCACCGAAGTCATTTGAAGGCACTGCGCTGTGTAGAAATTAGGGTTGGTGATATTAAGGTACAGTGCTATTTCTTGTCTCATATTCGCCAGTTTATTTACGTGAACATATGGACGGTGCGTATTCCATGTCGGTAATTTATTATAGTTCGATGTTGTGTTTATGTCCGACATGTTGGATTTTGAGCGCATGCGTGAAGGTATCGTTGCCTAATTGGTCAATGAACGAGCTCTGATTGGCTGGAGAAACTGTATCATAGTGAAAAACAGTGTTATAATGACCATCATTATGATGCAGTTTTCTGACACATAATAGTGAGGGTCGAACATAAAATAATAAAACAACTGGACACACTTTTTATTATTTGAACTTTAACTCCAACAGTCCAACTCGTAACAAATACAACCTACAAACCATCTTTTGGTCTGCTACGTAGTGGTGGTGGTGGTGGGGGTTGTAGTTACTATATCTCCCAACTATTAGGTGGTACACGAGAGATTGTCATCTCTTAAAGTGGTACACACACAAAAACGTTTGGGAAACACTGGTCTAGTGAAAGCCGAGGGCGGCAAATCTTGTGTAGACATGTCTAAGCTCAAAGTTTGAACCTTTCCATGCGTCTGTCTGTAGTGCTTTCGAGGAGTGGATATCCGCTAGAATCGGCCGTGCTTTTTATCTCCTCTCTTCGAGAACGAAGATGGAGGCAGGTGTGTCCTGAGGTTCAAGATGGATTTGATGTCATCCAGGAAGAATGATTCATTGGCTATTGTGTATGCTAGTCTGTTTTCGGTGAATCTGGAGATATGGAGGATACGTTTCCGGTATCTGGCTTTTAGGTTTTCAAGTTTCCTCATGTTTGATATGCTAAGCTTCTTCCATATTAGGTGGACGCCGTATGTTGTTACTGGGGTAACTTTCAACATTGATCATTTTATACTAGACGTATACCGTATAGTGTCTGTCCAATAAATATGCATTATCCATCATTACGTCTACATCTGAAACACTCTAATTTGTTGCACAACGCGCAACCTACATAGCAGGTAAGTTTAGTAATCGAATAGAAAGCCTGGTTGTTTGACTGTGGCTTGTCAAGGCCTTCCACATTTTCTGGAAGGAAATTCAGATTTGATCGATTCTACATCGACTCTCTCGGGGTAATTCCCTGCTATCATTAACATGATTCAACATATGCTTATACTTTGATACCCTCAAATTCATGTTTGCCGGTGTCAATGGCATCATCAGGCCTGTCATGTAATACACAATCAAATAAAATAAAATATCCACCTTGCAACGGAGATTAATGACACGAACGGGAAGATAACATACATAATAGGTATGAAGGCGGGTAGGTTATAGATGGCTGACAATATTGTACATGGGTGGTCAAAATTCTATTTTTAATGAGTTTTAATGCGTTAACTAATACATCTCACGTGGAAGATTGCCTGTCAATTATCAACTGAATGCCATTTTAAAAATGTTTTAAGGTTTCGCTTGTAAACACACCACTTATGTCTGAGAGAATTGTACGCGTCCCTTGGCAGGTATCGCAGGTCTACAGGTGTCGCTACAACAGGTAAAAACACCCCTAATGTTGCGAGAGGTCTGTGTCAATCCGCACACGGTTGATAGGAAATACCGCCCATGAAGGGCACAATAGGGCGTCAGGTCCTGCAGTATGCTATATAGCAACATAACTATTTACGTAGACGCACAAAGTTTGTTTGTACAGATCAGTTTCGATATTTTAAGTCTCGATAGTTCAATTTTCCCATAAATACGAGTTGAAGAGTTTGAATTAAGAAAAATAACAAATCGTCAGTTTAAGTGTGCGAAAGCTGAACACGGGCGACGTGCTTGTTGACACGATAGACACAGACCTTGAACGCTGTCTGGCAAGTTCCCTAATCTTACCCCTTTCCGCCACTCACTCCCTCACATCTACAATATAGTTCTCTCAAATTCCTCGTGAATGTTCTGCGACTGAAACGTTACGCCGTACCACGAGCCGACAGGAACCATATTTATGACTGTTCGTTGTTGACCGATAGCTGGTGGTTCTTAACCAAATGCTTCCTCTGTCACCCCACGCGGAGTCCAGAGTCCGGCCCGCTTGACAGGACTCCAGTGTTGCACAGTCTCCCTGCTTGCTTTCAGTGGCTACGGTGAAGAGTTGAGAACGCTGTGCCTCGAGCTGAGAAAGCCCTGGCTCCCCGCAGAAATGGAATGTAAACATGGCCGCCCAGCGAGCTGTTCGTTATTGAGGAAAATTAGAGACCTATATATCGCTGCCACGTTAAAAAAATAAACCAGCCCGGTCTTGGACCGCATTGATTGTGCACGTGGCAGTTAATGTTTTGATTGTATTCACCTCTGCGGGCTGACAAACGTGTAATTTCATAAGTCCGAGTTTTTCTATAGTTCAAGGTGGTATTGGTCCCATCCCCCTCGAATTACTGAGACTCTACTGTACCACTGTCTGCAGGGTTAGGAGTTACGCGTTACTTGTCACAGTTATTTTCTACAGTAGCGAGAGAGTAACGCCGTTACTTTTAACTGCAGCGCTCGGTACCACCTGGCGGATGAATGTGGAACTTTATTAACCTTTATTACTTATGTCAGTTCTATTAATACTTAAGTCATGAAATGTTGAATTAATAGTTTAGCGGAACGTCCTGTGTCCTGACTCTTGTAATGAATCATCACTCCGTTCCGTAATGTCATCGCGCCAGGAGATGGCAGTTCAACATGCTGTGACAGGGTAAGGGGGGTCTTGCAGTACGCATACGCGGCCCGCCTAAATATGTCGGATGGCAGTCAGTTGCTGCTACTTCCTGCATGATAATTTGTTATCGGGCTTCACGTGTGTTGTATTGTTACCTTCCTTCCTACTGTCGATATTCTTACAAGCCTTTTAACAGTGTGGCAGTATCAGGTACAGTAATGGAAACAGTGACCAACTTAATGTTTTTGGAATGCGCGATACGCAGTGAGCGGAAAGACAACTGCAGTTCAAACCAGACTGCCATCTCCTGGCGCGATACCAGTAGTTTCCTTAATGTGTGTTCCGTACTATCTAAAATCCTTAGTAAAATAAAATAGAAGATGTGTTTTCATTTAATAGGTTACTGACAACGGAATAAGATGACAGTAAGGACCTCTGCAGTTGTAGCAGAACAATATGGACTCTGTGGATTCTGTCTGATAACCAGAGTCATTGTTATGGCTGTATTAGTGTATACATATGTGATTAAGGATAGGATTCGAAGCGAGGCAGCCGAGGTCTTAAGTTAGGAACCATCCCCGCATTCGCTTGTTGTAGAAGTGGAAAACAACGGGAAACAACTTTCTAGGATGGCTGAGATGGGAATCGATCTCGTTTCTACTCTCAGACTATAGAATAACTAAAAACTGTATTGGCAGAATCGGGAATCGGACCCAGCACCTTTGGATCCGCAGTCTCAGTATGTACTCGGAGACCACAGAAACCAACTAGCAGAAAAAGAAAGATGCTCTTAGATTGTCGTGAAATTTTCTGTATTTAGAAAGTGGAGGAAATTATTTTATAAGTCAAAAGATGATATTGTACATGACGCTTCTGATATCTCTACACTGATATTATAGCTATTAATGATGATCATAACAGTGATGTTGGCGATCCTGGAGAACCTGTTTGCCTATGTTATTGACACCGCACTTCTCCTCAAGAAAGATAGATTGGAAGGACCGCCCATGAATTAATACCCCAGAGGATGCTACCATCTGAACCAATTGAGACCCCTAAGTTTAGAAAGGAAAACACTGTATACGTTTCACACACATCATCTATTGAAACATATAGTACATTAGAAAACATTAACAAGCATGTATATTATATCAAAGGTGTAGATTTCACAGGAAGTATGCACTTACTTTTCGATATGTAGTACTAAAACATAATAACCTCCATGGAAGCCTGTGACATTCCTTATTATACGATATCTCTTGAGAACTATAGCTCATAACCTGATTATCACTTGCTTGATTAATAGGGGCGGCTAACTTGAAGTACGTAGCCTAGGCCAACTCCTTAAAATGTAGAATCGTCGATCTGATTACCAAATCCGAATATCATATCTAATATTCTTCCACAATATAATTCAATATCTCACTAATGTACGATAATGTCGTATTCGACAAGGAATTCATCGTTTCCAGAAACCGGGTATCAAATAAGACAACTTCTTGAACAACGTAAAATATCAACTTCTTCCTGACATGGCTGCCGTCGTCCTTCTTCTTTTCTCAACAGCTGACTATTGGAGCTTAAGCAACAACAACAAGTTTCAATACTCATGACAAATGCCTAGCGTTTAGTAGCCGACTACTTCTCTTGACATTTCCATTCTAAAAAATTATATAGCAGACCATAACGGTATTCCACCAGTGAACAGGATTAAGAAAGTTACAAATAAGATATTAGTTTAAAATCCCTATCCACTGTTCCAAGATGCGGTGCCAACTTCACACAAGAAATCATGGACTGAGCACATAAAATAACCTAGCAGATTCAGAACGACATATGCACCAAAATAAAGATCACTTACATTACCTTTCTCTTAGAATCGGAACCATACTGACAAGTACCTCAGTAGTGAAATATAAGGCATGACCAACACAAAACTATGGCCTTTCGAAGATTTCCAAAACTGGCATGTCGCCAATAAATAATAATTATTATTAAATAGGAACTCCAAAACAGCACAAACACTTCATATCAGCCCTCCACATAAATCTCCGATCACTAGTCATCTATCAATAAGTGGAGACCACCCGATAGCTCGAGGCTATTGGTTTATAGCCTAGATCACTAGCGGCTACATTTTTACGTCTCTCTTTGCCTCGTGAAAATCTAACACTCTCTGTTATTGATAATAATCAACGTACTTCTTTTTTATCTTTTTCCCAATTACCACAGACCAGGTTAAACAGGTACCAAAATGTCACACAAGAAACATCAAGTTCTCAAGTCTACACCAGATAGTGCAGACCACGAAGGACTCTCGGCGAATCCCAGCATCACCTGACATCTAGCGCCTCAACTAGGTACTAAGATCTCTCTACTCGTAAACCAGCTGATCCTTCCTTGGGACAAGGAAATAGGGTACTTACTGATGTGTCGGATAGTTACGCCACAGTTATGATGTGAGAACTGTAAATATTCCCAGTATGATACATCAAAGCAATATTTTAAGCGCTCATATCGAACTGATTGTGGAAGAAATTTAAATTTCAGTCTCACAAAACGTATGTACAGTACATTTTCGACAGAGATCAAAGATATTAGTGTAGTGTATGATCTTGGAAACCGATTCAAAGTCTATATATGACAGATGACGAACTTAAATACACAATGAGCTCACAATAGACCTTTTCTGTGTTGGAATATTATGCGGTAAGTTTACCAATGTGCATACTGATCAAGAAGCCAACAAGCCAGTGGGTGAAATTCAATATTTTCTTGCTACATATTTAATGGGCCGTTTTGAAACAAATGAACAAACATGAAAACAAATAAAGTGTTTCATTTACTTCACCAAATTCAATATGGTTCACCAGTGAAATGCTATAACACAGGATATTTTCATCCGATCGCTATGGCGTTGCTACACTATACGATATTAGGTCATAAGATTAAACGCTTATCACAAGTTTGTGAGTAGCTAATCAGACGAAGTAAACTGACAAGCATATAACATTACTAACACGTTAATTTTGTAAATTTGCTAACATTAAAATAAATGGTGAAAGCAATACAATTTCGCACAGTAGATAGCAGTGGTTTCTGAAGATGTTGATAAATCCCCTCTCGGCTTCCAAGAAAATTCCAAGTGACACACTCCTGCTAAGGGTAAAAAACTTCCAAAAATCTGCAAAGTAGTGAGGTTTCGTGCTCCGCTCACCAATCAAAACTGGCGTAAACCTCTTTTCACTTAAATAGAGCTTAGAAGCCATCGTTCAGTGTTGCCTTATTGACAACTTTTCAGTCGGTCCAATTACTGGAACATGCAAATCAATGTCCTGAAAAAAATACATGTAATTAAAAATGGATATAATTTTTTATGTACTGCCGAAGTGGAATAAAACTATGTGATTACATGTTTCGTTCGTCAAGTGGACATCATCAGATTCAAATTTTGTAAATGTTGTATATTTTGATCTGATGATGCTCACTTGACGAACGAAACATGTAATTTCACAGTCTTCTCTCTCTTCTGTAGTACATAACCAACTATACAGGGTCATCCAAAAAGGATGCAGCAATTTCAAGAACTCATATCTCCCGTTAAGTGAGATAAATTAATACTTTGACCTGAAAAGTAACCAGAAACTCATCGAGTTTTAGTTTTAGATGTGACTGTACTCCGCCTGTGATATTCAGCCGATGCGCAGAATGAGTACATGACAAGAAGCTGCCACGCCACTGTTTCAGTAGTGTGTGTGATTGCAATGGTGACAGTTCAGCAGAAAGCACAGTGTGTGTTTTGACAAGCGGAGTTTAAATCTGTTATAACATTTCAGCGCACTTTCCGACGTGTTTATGGTAGGGATCCCCCTCAAGCTTATTAGCATTAGACAGAGGTATGAACGGTTTCAGGAAACTAGCAGCATTGACGTGAAGAAGACCTCCCGGACGCCCTAGAACGAGTGACGAACCAAGGGGGCGCACTTAGAAACATTATAACGTATGAATAAAACTTTTTGAGTTGGTGAATTTAACCAAAAAAATACTCGTTTTAATATCTCAAATACTGGGAGCGGCAAAAAGATCTGACGGTTTCTAAATCACAACAACACAAACATTTTAAATGATACAAACTCTTTTATTACTTATAACAGCAAGGTGTACATGTCAATTAATGGAAAACATGAAAGAACAATAGATTTTAACTTTTAAGATTTGAAGATAACGTCTTTCAAACGATGCCCATCTTTTGCCATGCATTCTTCCAGTCTTGCACTGAAGCTTTGCATAGTCATTAGGCTTCAACTGCTGGACAATAACCATTTTATACGGATGAAAATGCAAATCGAAACGCAATATTCGTCTCACTGTTCGATCAGACATTTGCAAAGCAGCAGCTTGTTTACGAGCCGGCCGCCGTGGACTGGTTTCCACAGCTTGTCTCACTCGCTCAACATTTCCAGGTGTCCTGGCTGACCTTGGACGGCCTGTCGACGTACGTTTTAAGGCTGAACCTGTAGCTCTAAAATTACTCATCCATAACAAAATTGTGTTACGAGATGGAACGCGTCCTCTTCGACTCGCTCAGCCGTACAACGACATAAACCGTCAGATCTTTTTGCCGCATGGCAAAAGATGGGCATCATTTGAAAGACGTTATCTTCAAATCTTAAAAGTTAAAATCTATTTTTCTTTCATGTTTTCCATTAATTGACATGTACACCTTGCTGTTATAAGTAATAAAAGAGTTTGTTTCATTTAAAGTGTTTGTGTTGTTGTGATTTAAAAACCGTCAGATCTTTTTGCCGCTCCCAGTAGTTCCTGAGCTATGAGTTTTTGAAATTGCTGCAGCCTTCTTTTATGACTCTGTATACATTTACTAATTACATGTACCTAGGTAGTTTTCTTCGGGTTATTTCTTCGCATGTTCCAGTAATTGGAATTATACATTTACTAATTACATGTACCTAGGTAGTTTTCTTTCGGGTTATTTCTTCGCATGTTCCAGTAATTGGAATTATTTTGTATTGACCGACTGAAGAGTTCCAATATCTCTTCACTTATATTCTCTTCGTTTTAAGGTGACGTGTGTACTAGATTCAAAATGTAAATTTACGAGTATCTTGCACATGATTTATTCATCCGATCACTAGAAGATGTAATATGAGCAGAAAATGGTTATCTTCATATATTCAAGATGGTGAACAGTGTATGTGAATTTAAACTTTACAATTGCTATGTATTTTGCTCCATGCACCCACAGCTAGGTCTGCGTTCCCTTCGTGCTCTCCTGTCACATGATACGCGTTTACTTAAGCATAATTCATAGTTTTTAATAAATATAGTATGAAAATGTCTTGTAATGTAATTGTCCTCGTTCGGGAGACATGTTTGCAAATCACTCACTTTATTGGCGTGAATCAAACTGAATGTGTTAGCAACGTGATCGCGTTAAAACTTGCCCGTGCGTGCCCTTGCTTGTAACTCAGTAGGAAACATCATTAATGTGAGTAATGCCCATCAGGTTTATGAACACCCTGTGTTCCAAAACAATAACACGGACTCGTCAGTCCTCCATCATCCGTCAACAAGACAAAAACGTACAATGTTGCTGGCAAAATCATCCGCTCCAAAAGCATGAGCGATAACCATAAACATCTCCTTTCATTGTCTGCTACAAGACAACACAATAGCATGGTTCCCTAATACATTCAGTCTCGTTCATGGACTCAAATATTCTGTTGCTCTGTTGTTCTATAATGTGAATCGCGCTGAAACTTTCCACACTTACTGTTTAAATTACAAGGAACATATATGTCATGTTCATCATCATAGCAAACACTCGTATCGAGTAGGTTTGCCTCACAATCCGGAATGTCTCTTCATCGGTGAGTTCGGAGGTGACTATACAATCCAATGCGGGAGGCACACAATTTGCCGCAGTGATAATCGGTAGTTCCATGTGGGGCGTCCGCGTTCCTTCCATTTCTTCTAATGAGCTCTCTGTCCTGGTATTGCAGCCCTTAAGGTACTCGTACTTGGCTTACTTGAGACTTAGTGCAGCCCAGGTGGCTGGGCTTCCCGAGATCATTCCAGTGGTGTCATGAGAGGGTTTTGATTGTAGCAATTGCACTTCTGGTCAAGGGGGTGTGATAGCAGCTGAGGGGATATGAACAGGAGATTGGAATCATTAGTAATATATGCAGTTCACCATTATGGTTTACGTAACCAGATGTACCGAGTCTTTCATTCAAAGTGGAGCCGGCCACGTGCACGTGGAGGATCGGACGAGCACATGGCAACTCAATGAGCTTGGGGTCGTGAGAGCGCTCGTACGAATCGCATGTAAGTAACAAGTACACATAATAACACATAATCAAAGTCACATGTCACAGAAGATGTTGTAAATGTCCTCCGCCTGCATCTACACATTTCTGGCATCTTCTGAGGAAATTTTCATTCACACGCATTAGTTCATCTACTGGGATAGCCTCAATTTCTCTCTTGATATTAATTTGAGTTCATCTAGAGTGTGACGGTTTGTTTCACCTTATGTTTCAATTTCCCCTATAAATAAAAATTGAAGCAATAGGCTTTAACACGTTATACAATTTTGAAACGCAATAACAATTAAACAATAACCACGTACTCACTTTTTAAACTTATAACACGTGTAACTTAAAAATAGGCTATAAACGAAATAACGAAGTCAACTTTACTCGTCAAATCCTGCGTCACAACTGTCTCAGCTCCGTGTTGCAATGTGCTCGTCTGCAGTGCTGAGCCAGCCGTGCGGCCGGCCCTACTTCGAGTGAAAGACCCTTTTTATGTAGATATTTTGCGCCGGTCATTGCGAAGAGTTCATGACGCCAATGGTCCCGATATCCTCTTCAAATAATCACACTACTACAACCAATCCCTCGGCAACCTGATAGGGATTACAGTTCTTCCTGAGGGTAGTTCTATCAGTGTGAATGGTTGGCGAGGATGTCAGGACGTGGCACGCGCTTTGTCTGCGCTTAATTCTCACGCATGCATTTAATTTCACAGAATTTCGTTCTATGTATTGACCATCCAAGTGAATTTGTCGACATAATACCGTCACAGATCACCTTCCTGCGATTCAACCTTTATCAGGGCTAGGTTTCAGCGAGATCTGGAGATTTACTTACGCGGTGTTCCCTGGTTAGGCATATGAAGCGGGCTTGGAGGAACTAGTGTGAAGGTGAAGCTGTTTATAAAATCACACATATTTTTAGAACAATATTCAGCGCTGGACAATAATAGGTTATTATGCTCACTAAACTCTATTTCAGAACTGCAGAGTACCCAGTTGATAATATGTAATGAATATGCTAGACTAAACATGTTTTTCATATTACAGTGCTAATTTACAGCATAAAACATGGTGAATTTCGTCGAGGAAAGAAACACAGCACCAAGATCAGTTGTGAAGCCAATTAAAACCTTAAAATGTGTGGTCTTCAATACAAAGAACTTCCGCAGTAAAGCACCATTGACGGGTAACTCTAGTTCAACTAGTAATTCAGTTACAGCAGTGAAGAACAGGAAGCAGAGAGGTGTCAAACAAAGTTTTCTATAGTGCAGAATGTATTAACTGTGTATATTGTTGACGAGTGTATGAGGACATAGGAAAGCAATACCAGCAGGTGCCATGGACCAATGGAGGAGTCGTCTACTACCACATAGGCACATGGCTACACCAGTAGTAGCCAGCATGCTAGGTGTTAAGCTATGTATTTTGTTGACGAGTGTATGAGGACATAGGAACGCAATGCCAGCAGGTGCCATGGACCAATGAAGGAGTCGTCTACTACCACATAGGCACATGACTACACCAGTAGTAGCCAGCATGCTAGGTGTTAAGCTATGTATTTTGTTGACGAGTGTATGAGGACATAGGAACGCAATGACAGCAGGTGCCATGGACCAATGAAGGAGTCGTCTACTACCACATAGGCACATGACTACACCAGTAGTAGCCAGCATGCTAGGTGTTAAACTATGTATTTTGTTGACGAGTGTATGGAATCGTAGCAAAGCAAGCAGTGTAATGCCAGCAGGTGTCGCGGACCAATGAAGGAGTCACCATTCTCCCCGGTTACGACATAGCCACATGACTACAGCAGTAGCTGCCAGCATGCAAGCAGCACTGTACGTTAGAGAGAAGCAGAAACAGCGAAGGAAGAAGTTGAGGCGTGGCCGAGTCGAGTTGCCCAGCAACGTGGCCACTAAAGAGATCGCCCCATTTCCACGGTACCCACCCGTTCGATGGGTAGGTCCTCTTACACGCATCATCTGTCTCTCTTACGCTGTCTATCTGTCTCTGTTCTGACATACCTATACTTCAACAGGGCTTGTGATACCCCTGTCTGCCAGCCAAGCAGAGTACTTCCTCTATGACTAATACATTCCGATATTCTATATTTGAAGGTAGAACTTTGAATAATAAAGCGTCCCTGTCGATAGAACTTCTTCTACACTGACCGCAAAAAATCAACGATCACTTGAAAAATTCATCTTTACTTTCATTCAAATCATAAATATGAGCGGTATAGGCCTAGTACAGTACATACAATAGTTATAGCATGAAAGTAAGGTTAATATTTTTCCTGGAGGCATTACCATTCTTCATGTCATTGATTCACTTAACAATAGCGATTCTTTGACATGATGCTGTTTCCCGCGGAAAGATGTCTGCGCCATCGCTATCGTCAACAATGCAATATTTTATTCCTTTTCCTTTTGCCACTTCTTGGCTTAGGAAAAGATCAATACAGCCATATCCGTAGTTGTTCTTGTGCAATTCAGAAACAAATATGCGCTTGAGGCCTGAAGATGTTGCCAGGCAGTAGCTCTGATCGAAAATGGTGGCGTGCACATCTTTCCGCGGGAAACAACACCATGTCAATAAATCACTATTGTTAAGTGAAACAATTACATGAAGAATGATAATACATCCAGGTAAGCAATTAACCTTACTTCCATGCTATAAACAGTAACTTATGTACTACTGTCGACCAAAATATTATGTGCACTCGAGTTTGAAGGTTGTTTGTGAAGTAACCAATAGATCTACATAGAATCCAGTAACAACATCATTTTCGTCGTTCTATTCCACGTTAGTATATGTAGGTTTGGAATTTTTAATTTATATTTTAATATTTTTTATCGCAGTTGGAACACAAAAAGTGCCCATTTTTAAGCGTGTTTCAAACATGCGTCACATTTAAGAATTATAATCTCACAAACCCGTCATCAGATCGAATGCAAATTTAAACACAATACACATTGGAATGTTGTTAACTGGTTTATCAATTTCAAAATTTTGTGTTTCCAAGAAACAAATTTTTTATAATTTATGTAAGGGAACTTTTTCTCAGCTCGGTCGTTGGAAAATGTAGTTCTTGGTCGCGTTTCAATCATTATACATCAAAAAGAATTAATTCACTTATGTTATATCGGTTTGTATTTGTACGGGGAAATAAGACATGGCTCACCAGCTAGGGTCTCCGGGGAATGCTGTACAGCGTTGCTGAGATGAAGCCCATCACTTCCGAGCGAGGCGTGCCATGACGCGTGTTACGCTCCATCTTGGCAACGCTGAACAACTTTCCCCGGAGTGGCTAGCTGGTGAACCATGTCTTATTTCCCCGTACAAATACAAACCGATATAAAATAATTGGATTAATTTACGTATTTCACAGTCATACAGCATAACGTTTTGATGTATAAGGATTACAAAGCGACCAAGAACTACATTTTCCAACGACACCGAGCCGAGAAAAAGTTACCTTACAAAAATGATAACAACTTTCTTTCTTGGGCACACAAAATTTTGAAATTAATAAACCAGTTATACAACATCGCAATGTATGTTGTGTTAAAATGTGGATTGATCTGATGACGGGTTTGTGAGATAATAATTCTTAAATGTGACGCATGGTTGAAAAACGCTTAAAAACGGGCCCTTTTTGTGTTCCAACTGTGATAAATTAAAAATATTAAAATATAAATTAAAAATTCCAAACCTACATGAATTAACGTAAAATAGAACGATGGAAATAATGATGATGTTATTGGATTGTATGTAGATCTATTGGTTACTTCACACACAACCTTCAAACTCGAGTGCACATAATATTTTGGTCGACAGTAGGCCTAGAGCGTTCATATTTATGATTTAAATTAAATTAATGCTGAATTCTTCAAGTGATCGGTTTTCTTTGCCGGTCAGTTTACATATTTACTGTATCACTTGTGTTATATACTGTATATTGTTGTACTGGGTGAGTAACATAAAGCGGAACTGGCCCCGCGGCAGCGCAGCCTGCACACAGTAAATACATTATATAAATAATTCATGTTCTTTGGGCTAATGCCGTGTGTATTTAAATTAAAACCATACGTTTCGGGGAAACCTTGCCTCCTTTTTCAATGGAATCAAACAATGTGGCCAAAGAAAGTATATCAATGAGATTACAAAAAATTACAAAAAATATAGATAAATTCCTCTGTTCGTCACCAGAGAGCAGCTGTCAGAAATTACTGTATGGACCATGGTAGAACGGCGGACAGAGTAGTAAGTAAGGAGAAGGTAAAGGGGGCGGGGTGAAAATATAGAGACTCCTCGAAGAATGAGGATGTCCATCTGTTTCCTCACCGTTGCCTGTATGACGTTAGGTATCATTCAGATACACTTCCCTTTTGTTTATGTTTCCTTATCCATCTAACCCTCCCTCCTCCTCCCCCCCCCCCCCCTTCTTTTGGACATCCTCACTCTTCGAGGAATCTCTATATTTTCGCCCCACCCTCTTTACCTTTTCCTTACTTACTACTCTGTCCGCCGTTCAACCATGGTCCATACAGTAATTTCTGGCAGCTTCTCTCTGGTGACGAACAGAGGAATGTATCTGTATTATTTGTATTTTTTTTGTAATCTCATTGATATACATTCTTTGGCCACATTGTTTGATTCCTTTGAAAAAGGAGGCAAGATTTCTCCGAAACGTATGGTTCTAATTTAAATACACACGGCATTAGCCCAAAAACATGAATTATTTTTATATAAATACATTGTTGCTTATTATTGTCGCAAACCTTCAAACAGACTGAAACCTCGCGCGGTAGCACGGTTTTGAGTACACCAAGCCGGCACTGTATTAGGCTACATCACCGGCCGACCGACCTCACTCACTCAGAAATTTCCATGCACAGGCGGCAGCGGTTCCGCTTTATTCTGCTCACCCATCAATAGGAAAATGAGGAAAATTAGCCCAAAAGAAATTTGTACCCATTGTACTTCGGGATGTATTGAACCCGTCTGTAGGGTCTTCCAGGACAGAACTCATTCCTCGGTCGCGTTCAGTCCTCTGTTTTCACACACAACAATACTGTCTCTTTCTATGCAGTGTTCTTGATACGCTTGCAGGCTCGCGGTGTTTAGATCAATAGCACTGGAACTGTTCACTTCTTCCCTGTGTTCCCTCAAATAAATGTTCACGTTATACACCTGCGCTCTGATAAACTCCTATTGTGCCGATTATTGGTGCCTGTTTCGTGGAGTGGAGGGTCATAGATTTTACCTCTGGAGGTGATAAGGGACTGTGTATTCGTCAGCAAAGTGTCCCCTTTTATTGTAGGAAGCGGACCGAAACACAGGATGAAGCCACAAAATCCCTAATTTCCCTAAAATGCTCTCACAGGAGTTGAATTACGCTGAACATGCTGAATTCTTCTTGAAATCGATCGGTAAATCGCTCTTGATTGTGAGAACGTCTCTGACGCCAATAAATTAGTTCCAGAAGGCTTCCTGACGTTTCCTTTAAATCAGCCAATCGCAGGTCTCCACCAAATTCGCGGGGCCGACCTTCCCACTCCAGTCCAAAATTGCTGTATGATTTATCTTCTGGACCAAATTCCCTCACCTGTGATGACTCTTCATATTCTTCCTAATTTCTGTCGCCCATTTTGAATCTCTCTTATGAATGCTCTGTCTCTGTGTCTCGAAAGTTCATTGTTCTACAGTTTGTCAGTGACCTGCTTGCGAGCGTAATTCTAGGGTAGGAGCGGGCGGTGAGTTTTCCAGCAAGGGTAAGTTTCCTTTATGTGCATTTCCTGTCAGCAGTGCTCTAATACGTTGCGACCATCTGCTCCGGCAAAGTATTTTCTGAACGTCACTTCCCACCGTGACTAACAGGCACCGAATTATTTCGTCACTTGTCTCACTAAGGATGGAAAAATGTGATCATGGCTTGGTAGAATTGTATAATAATTGGTGCATTTTATTGTCACTTGCCGAAATATTGCCATATCCTTACTCCTAGAAATATTGTCTATGAATACTCCGATCCCCGATCGTAAAGGGTTCAATAAAGCAAGTAGTTTGTGGCCAGCTATGAGGAAGTAGACCACATGATGATGATGATGATGATTATTATTATTATTATTATTATTATTATTATTATTATTATTATTATTATTATTGTTGTTTTAAGGGGCCTATCATCTAGGTCCTTGGTCATTGGCCCCTAAGTAGACCACATAACAGGTTTTCTACCAACTATAAAGACACATTGCATGTGTTAATTTTAAAGACAACAGCGTGAATTTGAGTTGATAGTAGGCTATGTGCAAAACTTAGTCGTCACGTGTTGCACTTTTCCGTAATTTCTTTCGTTTCTAGGGAAACAGTACAATACATAGGATCCAAATGTTTAGGAACATATTGAAAGTACAGGGATAGGAAGGTACTCTACAATCTATATAGAAACCAGACAGCAGTTATTCGAGCGGAAGGACATGAGAGAGAAGCTGGTATTCAGTAAAGGTGTTAAGTAAGGCTGCAACTTATCACCCATACTTTTCAATCTATACAATGAACAAGCAATGAAGGAAATTGGGGAAATATTCAAAGTAAGAGTAAAGTTTGAAGGAGAATTTCAACTCTGAGATTTGCTGATGACATCTTCATCTTAGCCGACACATCAGAGGATTTGAATGAGTTTTTAAATGGTATGGATCCAGCTTGAATTTCCCTTTGTTTCGATCCTAGTTCGCATGGCGGTTAAAAGGAAATGTTATGAATTCCGTGTAAATGACTAGGGCGCTCTCGACTTCAGTAAATGAGGAGCGTATCTCAAAGTTTTAACATTTTGTACATTGTTTGCCCCGGCATTTAATTAGGAAATGAAGCATATTGCTTAATGTTCTCTGCCTTTCCAATTAGAGCACAAAGAACTTCAATTAAATCACGAGTTTAACTTCAAAGTGAGTGATAGGTAAGGTAATAGACATAATCATAAAATATGCCAAGTGGGAAGTTCGTTTAGCATGTTAGCCAAGTAATGTCGTAGTACGTCAGTAAATAGGATCAGCATTCGTCGTCTTCGTTATTCTTCACAAAAATATGACTAATATTTTGGTAGAAAACATCAGCGCCAACACTAGGTAGAAAAGTAACAGTAAGTTCAACTAATTACGCCTTGAGGATACTATGTACTCTTGAGCCTACTTCACGAGGCATCATTATACTGAGCATTTTCCCGTTTTGTGGTAAGGCTATGGTTAAGTTTTTTGTAACGAGCAAAGACTAACTAGTGTTATTATGAACTGAATGATAACCATTATGATAATATTTAAGGAGTATAACATCTAGAAAATTCATACAATTTGTAGCAAAAGGAAATTTAGAAACAAAGCAACATTGGTTTATTCAGGAGCACTTATCTCAGTTGTTTCTCAACCAAATACTCCCTAAGTTCTTTCACAAACTGAGAATAGCTCACTTCAGAATGTTCACCCACAGTATTTAGTTCATTAATTTACTTCTTCCCTAGTGGCCCATCTGAGGATTGCTTTGCAGCGAATCTCCACTCTTTGCGTCGTTCCACATTTCTCTTAATTTCTCCGTAGGTCTTGCATCCCACATCTGCCTTAATTTGATTTGGTCTTCCTCTAGGCCATTTTCCATCAACATACCCCATTATGATTGTCTTCAGGATTCCTCTTGCTCAATAGATGGCCTGTAACTTGTATTCTTCTTTTATCTATTGAGATCCACAAACTTCTCTTCTCACCCACTCTTTTCAAGGCCTCTTCATTTGCGCTTGTTTGTCACATACCATCACTTTTGTTTGGGATTTATTTATTTTCATATTACATTCCTCCCCCATCACCTTATCCATTCTAATTAGCATGGTTTTAGAATCTTCTTCGCTCTAGGCTAGGTCAGCTGTATCATCGACATATCCTATCATATCTATTCTTTGGCCGTGTATTGATACCCCTGTCCGTGAATCTCCTCTGAATTTTTGAAGTGCACCATGTATAGATTAAAGATAATGGGTGATAATTAATAGAATAGAATAGAATCCAATAATATCCCAAACAACTCACTTACATCTCAAGTGTTATTGTAATGAATTAAATTTCTTCTCAGCTTGCGAATATCGTATGACAATTATTATAGGTTATCATTCTGAAGTTAGCTCTTCTCAGTTTGTGACAAAAATTAGAGAATATTTTGTGTTAAAATAACTGAGCCAAGTGTTCCTGAATAAAGTAATGTTACATTTTTTAAATTTTAATTTGTTATAATTTGCATTAATTTTATTATATAATACACTAAAGCTCCTAAACCAGAAGGTGTGGTTTGTACCAAAATCTTCCAAATTGCCTCAATAGTACAGGAAAAATATTGTATTTCTTGAAAAGTCAACGGAAATATATTTATTTGTTTATAAAGTGCTTTTAAACAAATAAACAAGACGATAGCCCCTAGCAGAACTGTGTCGTGTACAGCCCACATAGCACTAGAGCCGGACGGGTAGTATGTACACATGGGGCGCACACAACCCATTATGCGAGAGTTCTCGCTCGGGTCCGCTAGTTTTCTAACCTCATCATATGGTTGTCATCCTGTTCAGATTAAGTTACGGTTTGTGCGTTCCAAGAATCTTAGCCATAACCTTACCACAAAACGAGATAATGCTTAGTATAACAATGCCAGATTTATTTACTCGTGTCAGGAACAAAAATATTACATAAGAAATTATGTACAAAATGGGCAACACAAATTACAAAACTTGAACATTTAAGGTTCTAAATAATGCATGACCAATATTTTGCCATGTCACGTCCATTTGGTGTAGCCGTCACTAGATCCTCCATGGTGCACAGTATAGGACACAGACTGCACTGAAGCAGATGACCCATAGTCTGTTCTTCACCGCATTCACAAAGGACCGAGTCGCAGCAAAACCCCATTTATGAATGTTGGACTTGGATCTGCCAACCCCAGACCGCAATCTGTTGAGAGACTTCCAAGTTGTCCAAGCCTCTGTATGTCCTGCTGGGAGCCTTTCAGATGCAGCCATCCACTGAGTAATGTGGGGGATTCTGGTCAACCAAGATGTAACCCTCAAACCTGAGGTTTGTCAGTTAGGCACTCAGTTGTGTGAAGGAAGCTTCTTCTGGACTTCAGTCGAGAGTGGGCTGGTTAAAGGCTATACAATGGATGTGCTTGAGACACATCAACCCTAGATCTCTCACATTTAGGTGCAACTTCTCTTCTGATATCTGGGGGTGCAATGCCTGCTAAACAATACAGTTTATCACATGGCGTGGGTCTCAGGCAGCCAGTGATGAGTCTACACGTTTCATTTAATGCAGTATCAACCTGCTTGGTATGGCACGACCTATACCACACAGGACGTGCATATTCTGCTTCAGAGTAACAGAGTACTAAAGCAGTGGTTCTTATTGGTTGAGCTTGAGGACCCCAGCTGGTACCAGATAATTCGCGAAGGAGGCAGTTTCTTGCGGATACCTTATTTTTGGTGTTTAGACAATGTATTTCATACGTGAGTGCACGATCCAATGTAATCCCTAAGTATTTGGGATTCGCACAGTGATCCAACAGCATGCCTTCCCACGTTACATGCAGTTTCCTCTTTGCCAGATAATGAACATAATTCATATGCTCAAAAGCACACAGTATCCTAACTGTGCAATAAGAGTGATTAATTATAATATTTTTATAATAGTTTGTTAACTGAATATGATGCTCTGGATGCAGCTTTAATCCTCGCTTCTATCTCCCGTTCTTCTTCGTTTCTATTGTTTATTAGTGTCCCCAGATATTTGAATTCGTCTACTTCTTCAAACACATGGTTATCAATTTGTGAAGTTCCATGACCTCTTGTATTGTAATTTCTCTCTATCTTCATGAATTTTCTTTTTGTTTTAACATTACGGTTCATAAATTCTTCATTATTCTTCGTGTGCCTGATGAAGGGGTTCTGACACCCGTAAACAATAACAATGCTAATTAACTTTTCTTTATTGATATTTTTCTTGAAGACATTTTCTATTGAGTTATAAGTTAGCATTGTTCATCGTCAATACAGAGCATACAACATGGATTCTACCATGAGGAACAAAACAATTTGATTCTTGGTGAAAGCCTCTTGATATTTATTGAGGCTCACAGAACTAAGCTACGTTTTCCAGAAAGGTGTATTTATCTTACATTCATTACCTGGGCATAACGACAGATATGTTAGTATTTAGCATGAAGTGAATTATGTTGTGGTCGTCACAAAACAATTTGTGTTACTGAGGTGCCTGTTCTAATGCCACAGTGTACGAATGAAAATTTACTCAAGTTTGGGAGATAAATATATTTCCTATGAGTTTCGATACTGATACTGAAGAATAAGAAGTAAGACAAGTATGTGTGAATACTCCGTGAATTTGGTATGGTATGGTAAGTAATAATAGTCTGAGGAAGTACTCTTAAGGCTGGTAGAGAGGAGAATAACGGGCCTGATGACGTCTTAAGTGCGCTTACTGTCCACCAGACCGCAGCAGCTTCCTCTTCTCTCTCTTCTCGTCTGCTGACACTGACTTCTCTATCTCGCTCTCTCTTCCTGTATTCTCAAACATGCATTGTTTCGCCACACAAGTTTTGTAAGAAAGCACACTTCAATGTCTTCTTGTTAAATGGTTGAATTAGTTTAAGTATAATAGGGAACGTTTTGTTGCTCAAGAATACACCAACTGTTATGTACTTTATAAAATCTGTATGAATGAACCAATGTGTGCAATTGGAAGTTTGTTAGTAACTACATAGTTTAACAGTTGACTCAACATACTTCACATGGACTCTGATGACAATCCAAACAATGACAAAACAATGTTTAGAATTAGATGAACTAAGTACTGTATTGTGGGCTGGTTTTATTTTTTAAACATTGGTCCTATTTTGTAGATTTCGACTAAGGGATAGAATGTATGTTTAAGTGTAACGCAATCATACACCAGCATTGAGGCAAAGCGTACGAAAATACCATGAACAAAAAAACAGCTCCGTTGCCTCATTTGAAGGATAAATATTGTTGACAGTTGCACAAACCAGAGAAGATGCTATAGCCCTTAACTATGAGTTGCTATCATCCAAGATACTATAGCCTGTGACTGCAATGCCGATATACCTTTCAGGTTTCTTAGATAGCATCCGCTCGGGTTTTACTGGTTTCTATTTACTGATATAGCATATAATAGATCACCAGTCTGCCACAGAATACATTCAGGAACTGCTCCATACTATTTCTAAAGCAGGTCAGTGAAAGTTGTGTTTAAACCCAGTCGAACTTCGATATCCCACAGAATCTTGTGAACTTCAAAATTCTATTAATCGAAACACAGGATATTAATTAACAATATGTTAAAAGAGGGTTTGTTAGTTGCAGTAAATAATGGTTAAAATAAAGAGATGATTATGCTTAAGGAAGACGTGTCAAATGAGGCGGTATTTACATTTCAAGAGAAGTGCGTTAAAAGTGCTCTTCTGTTAATTGTGTACTTCACTATAAATTCCTCTCCAGTTAGCTCAGACAACAGTAGTTCCCTGACCACTTAATTTGATAGTATTTGTCCAGGACGTATGGTTGTGCAGGTATGGCCACAACGATCAGAATTTGTTTATTCTCTTCTCTTCTCTTACCTCTTCTCTTTCCTTTCCCCTCAGCTCTTCTCTGCTCTTCTTATCTATCACTCCTCTTCCCTTCTCTTTTCTTTTGTCTCTTTCGGTATCTTATTGTCTTTACTTCTCTTCTCCCCTCTTCTCCCCTCTTCTCTTTTTTTCTCCCTTCCCTTATCTATTCTTTTATCTCTTACGGTATCTTTTTTCTTTACTCCTCTCTTCTTCTCTATTCTTTCCTCTTCGCTTCTATTTCTTTCTCTCTTTACTTTTCTTTTCACTCATTTTTATTTTCTATTTTCTTGCAGTTTTTGTTTTCGTTTTCGTTTTCGTTTTCGTTTTTTGTTTGCTTTTTTAAGGGATGGAACATCAAGGTCATCTGCCACCAGGTTTTTATGTCTGGAAATACTGTAGTCAGCGTCAAACATTAACTTGTATTTTTTTGGACATTTTTCTTTGGACGTTTCTACGCATCCTTGTATATTCGATAGGTTAAATGATTCCAATGATAAAGGGTTGTGTCAGTCAAATGGACGGACAACAGAGTAGTAATACTCGTAAGTTATGAGCATGCTCGTTAGCAACCACTGAATTTAAAATTGACTATAATTTACATCATATTGCCCCCACAAGTGAGAACACAAATGATCTGACATTCTTGGTTGATTCTGAGTGTCTGGACGTGGCATCACAAGAGTTAATACGCGTATTATCGAAGTTCCACTGGGTGATCAGCACTGTCATTTGTTTGTCTTCTCTTTGGTGTGTGACACGTAGCAAGCACCCGGCTGTTCCATAAGCAGGGAGTGTTGTACCAAGGCCCCGCGCGTGTGTTGCTAAGGAACCTCCCACCATGGCCCTGCGACAACACTCGGCAAAGTGAAAACAAATAAAGGGCGCTCGTCTTGTCCCAAGAGCCATTACAACACTGAGACCACGCACTGTGTATAAATGTACTTGAACTTTACTGAATAGATCAGCTTTTAGCAAACTGGGCGGTTGCACGACCTTGGGTGCACCAGATTCCAGCCCAAGAATATCAGCATCCTTGAAATCATATTTTGTTAGGATACGCCTCACCGTCTTCTAGTTTTGACCAAACCTGCTCAAATCGAAGACGTGAGCCTCTTTGGGGCATGAAAGTTCACTTCTAATGATATAGAATGGTTTAACGGTGAGGTAACCTTCTCCGATTATGAGATATTAAAGCTTTTCAATTGATAGACGTTCAATAAATTACACAGGATTATGGTGTTTGAAGCCATTTTCAGTGTTACCTTAGTAAACAAAAGTTTAATGCCTTTCAGTGAAAAGCATCAAACTTTTTTTTTTATTTATTTACACAAGGATTGTTGAAGCTGTGCAGCTGGCTCAATAGCCAGGAAAGCAGCTCGTGACATAAAGCTCTGTTAGTAATGAAAGAAATCTTAATACGTATATTGATTCATGACCATACTTCGTTTCAGGAATAAATATTCGTACAGTTCACTCCACGGTTTTTGGTCGCTTTCCGCACAACTGAGAACTCACGTATCAATTGCACATGCCTGAGACTCACCAACTGTCTTCTGAAAGACCGGGATTGACTGGCCAAAAACCGTGTCGTGAGGAGTACATAGCACTTTAAACGTGGCAGCTAATCACTCCTAAGGAACCGGGTGAGTTAGCCGTGGTGGTTACGGCATGACTAATGGCAGTCGCTCACATCCGGGAGGCGAGGAGGTTCGAATCCCCCCCGCCGGCAACCTTGAAGATGGTCTTCTGTGGTTTCCCATCTTCCTTCCAGGCAAATGCCGGGGTTGGTCCCTCACTATTGGCAACAACCGCTACCTTCCAACTCCTCGCCCTTCCCTTCCAACTTTCCTCCCCAACGGTACTTGTAGCTCACCCATTGGGTGTCCGTCTCGAAGCAGCTACAAAACTGGCGAGCCGAACATGTCCTCGGACACTCCCGGCACTAAAAGCCATACGCTAAAAAAAACTCCTAAGGATAGGTGCATCCCTGCTGTATTCTCAACTTACGTTACAGACGCCTGTTCTTCCTTGTTACTTCATTAGGAACTACGTACAGTAAGTGTGGATATTTCCCCCTTGTCATTACAAAAGAACCTAATTTAACACAAATTAATCAAATATAAATTTATGTCAATTTAAAAGATATTATTTATCTCAAAAGCGAGGGGGAGGGGTTATCGACACCCTAAGCCATACACGAAGCTGACCGTTAAAAGTGAACAATAAGAAGCACGGTAAGATCGTATTGAGCACAGTGCGTGTTGTCTCCCTCAGTGAAATATTAATAAGCCCTTCTATCGCTTTAGAACGGTTCTACCAAACGAAATACAGAGGTGTGCATATTATTAGAATTTAAATACTTTACATATTTTCTTGTAAATCATTTCATTAACCTACTGCCGACATATTTTATTTCCATAGTAATGTTTTCTACCCTGTGGTCTTACAATTTCGTCCATAAGGAATTGCCTCTAGAATTTGCGGAGGTCTGAGGGATGCCTGAGCTGAGCCCGTAATCTCGTTTTACAATGACTTTGGCATGTAATCTCAAACCCAGGTGATTTCAATCCATAGTCCACGAACCTTTGAAGTTCAAGAGGGGACAATCTGTAAAAATGGACTTCGAACCCCTCTACTCTAATTTCAAACGAAAACTAGAATTAAATATTCAAAACAAAACGTATCACATTTTGCACTAGTAAGGTTCCTTTGCTAGTGAAAATTCAAAATAGCCATTATACTGTGAATTACTTAAAATAAAATATAGTTAAGACTATTGGTTAACATTTGAAATAATCAAAAATATTTCTACTGCAAAGTCATTAAAATAAAGAAATAAAAAGTTGGAAAACAAGAATTTAGTCTAATAATTTGCACACCACTCTCGTTAAGCCCTAAGTCATTGGTATTTGACTTTAATTGAGCGGTTATCGAGGATAAACCATACTTTTAGCTAACTAAAGAAAACTGCATGTCACTTGCATATTTTACGGCATCGTTTCGGCACATGCGGAATAAATATGGAAACTGTTCAATGTTTCCTGAGACACGATAATGATGAATCATATGCTTTTCACAACACGCTTCTGTAGCTGTCTGAAGCACTGTGGGACACCATAACCTCACACTCTCACCGCTTACTAGACTGTCACAGACTAGAAACTCCACAGTGACTTGGCCAAACACCCCCGCTCCCTGTTGAGATATATCACAACCCAACCACTAATAGCTACCACACCCCAGATAAATCATGACGATCCACCACACCCTTGCGCGGAGCTTTCTGTCTGTATGTCACAGGTTTCACTAGAGCACTCTATTAACCACCAGGACAGAAAGAATCGAACCACTTATCGATACTGAATTCAAACTGCCATATCTCAGCTAATTACTGATGAATCACGATAACTCTTTCGCAGTAATGAATTAAGTAAAGTGGTTCCTGTTCTGATACTGCCTAAAATTACGATAATACTATATCAATGACTAAAACAGAGGAATATTGTCAGCAAGTATATTTTCTCCACACCTGCACATGTATTTTCAGTTTCTCAAAACGAATACAGGTTCTTAAGGATTAATATAAATTTCAAAAGCCATTTCTTTAATGTTACCCTCGTAATCTATGAAACGAATTGTTTTTCAATCGGTGAACACAATGATGTGCTCAAATAAATTGGGCGGGAAATAACAATGATTCAACACACTCGCTAACCTGGATACAATAACATGAATTAATTATATCCTTTAACACTTCGATACACTTTTCTAATGAATGGGTTTAAGTTAACCAGGAAGTGTAGAATCACCACAAAATGGACTATTCACACTTTCTGTTGTACCTATAAAAGGTTTGATGGTACTTTCTGGATATTTTCAGGAGACGCATCGACGTCCTTATTGTAGGTTTTCTTTGGCATTAATTACCACAAGCTGAACAGAAAAATGTTTCAATGAAATAATTAGGGGAAACGTTCTAGAAAACATTGCCATACAGTATGTTCGTATCTATTTCTCATTGCCAACTGAATGAATTAAACTGATTATTTCTGTAATATGTTCATCAGATATTGATTACATAGGCCTGCGATGAAAAAAATACCAGGGAAGTGATATCTGAACTTTATGTATTTTTCAAATGATTTCAAAAACAGTAATTAAAAAGTACTATCTCTTGAAAAATCCAATTGTACTTGGATTTTTATGAACATTTACCTGAGATTGAACATAAAGAAAAACGTCAAAAAGAAGTTTCAAAGGAAAAAGACTACGCAGTTAAATAGACGCTTCGTTTGTTGTGTTTTGTTTTTTTCTCAGTTTACAATTTATTTCGAACGTTCATTTGTTCCTCTTGGGCAATCGTCTATTTAATGTTAGTTTAGTTTATTTTAGGAACTGCACCATAATTTGATGTCAAAAAGTTTAAACTCAAGGGATTTTCTTTTGCTCTCGATTTTAGCATAAGTATCGATGTCGAATTTACATTAACCCCTGACGTGATGGAAAATAATGGAAGCCATTTTTAAAATAAGCACACAAAATATTATAAAAATTATCGAAAACTTATCTCGTATTTTTCAGAAACTTAAATTTCGCAGGCCTGTGTTAGTTATAGGTACTACAATATTTATTTATTTATTTATTTATTTATTTGTTTCTGAATTCTCCTCTGTCTCCTGTCATTTGCCTGTCGTTCCCCACCTGCCTTATTTTCACACAATTCTGAAAGGTGCTTAAAGGTACTGAAACGATTGTAGTTCCCAGGCATTTTCTGAGACTACATTATATGTGTGCAATATCCCATTGAGATTGGTACAACCAGTCTGGAGGAAAAGGTACATTTATTTGTAAAACGTTGTTAACAATATTTTTTCCCTCATTATTTCATTAATTTTTTTCTGCTCAACTTGTGGTAATGAAAGTCATACGAAACCTATATTAAGGATGTTTAAAATACCTACAAGACTTTTAGAGATACAAGAGAAAGGATGAATGGTTGCATTTTGCGATGATTCTGCACTTCCTGGTTACCTTAATTGGATAACATGATTCGCTCATTAAACGAACATTATCAGATCTTGTTCAAAGGATTCTTTTTTTAATTTCAGATATGTATATAAAACTTAAGTACAACAATATATGCAATTATAATTATTATTACTTTCGTAAGCAAATTAAATAATAATAATTTGTCTCAGTTCAAAGATGGAGGTTACAAGCTCTGGAGTAATTCAGAAATATACTCCCACACTGAAAAGATCTCAAGCGTAATCCGGAAACGGAGAATAACATTCTATGCCCACCTCCTCAGAATGCCAGTCAGTAGATTCTCCAACCGTCTATTATGATACATCCGAGGTTTAAAGGTGATTGCTCTTTGGCTGGTGGAAGTGGATAAGGACTTGCTAAAGTTTGACATTTCTGAGTCAGATATCTTGTACAGAACCCCATTGAAACAAAACCTTCGTCAGGTTCGTCAAGAGGAAGTAAAAACCCAGCAAGAGATATGTTCGCTCGGATGAATGGAAGAAATCCCATTCCGAAAGGACGAAGGCGTGGTGGGCTAACAAGAAGAAAAACAGTTGAGATCTCGACGTCTCTAGTGGCCACAACGATAAAAGTTAAGTAAGTAATTTGTCTCAGTAATTCCCAACTGACATACACCAGGATTGTAATTCTCAGAAAAAGATGAGACTGAAATTCAGAAATTCTTGATGGAAGCTGGGGGAGAAGCTCATTTCATAGCATTTCACAGCTGACAATACCTGCCATGAAGAATAGGCTGCATCAAACTCAGATCATCTCGGTTTAATCACTGATCCCTGCAGAGCATCGCCTGGTTTGAATTTATCCAGGAAGGAATGGACATCCTTGAACAGGGACCGCACAAATCACGGAACATGCAATGTCTGGCTACACAAGTGGGGATATATCATAGCCCGTTCTGCGACTGTGTCAATGTACCTCAGACAATTCAGCATGTTGCCCTACCCTAGAGTGTCCAAGGAGGACATTACCATCCAAGACTTTCACAGTGCTACCGATGATACTGTCAGCTGGCTGAATACGCTGGACAATGTGTTCTAATGGCTAAACTGTTTCCTACATACTTTAACCCGTTTTCAATTCTTTGACGTTATGTATCCTCATTTTGCCATAAAAATATATAAATGATTAAGTAAATAAAGATATAATAAACAAATAAATGAATAATTGAATAAATAAATAAATAAATAAATGTAAAGAAAATGAAAAGATGAAGGCAAGAACATTGTGGGGAGAACACAGGAAACAGGAACACAGTCAAAGGATGAAGAGAGAGAAGTGAAAATTGTTTCATCGTGAGATATTTAAGTTCAAACACTGTTCATAACGGCAAAAATGATGTAATAATAATAATAATAATAATAATAATAATAATAATAATAACAAATAAAATAAATATATTAGTTAATTAATTAATTTATAATACCTAAGGAGTGCCATGAATTAACAAGTATAAAAGAAATATAATAATAATATTATAATTGCGCATATTGTTGTATATAAGTTTATTATACAGTATAAATCTAACAAGTTTTAAAAGTCTTAATTGAACAAAATCTGATGATATTTGCGTAACGAACAAAACATCATCTAATTATAAACCTCTTCTTTTAGAAAAATGTATCAACGTGTGAAAGTTTATAGTTAATTCTCGTTACTTTTCTCAGGTTAGGAAGTTTGAAAAATAATTATTCCCCACCCAACTTAATTCGGCACATTACTGTGTTGACCAACTGAAAAATAATTCTTGTATTATATAATTAACTATTTAAGAAACTTTTCATTCGAAAGATTGAACTGAAAGTTCAACTGTTATATCAAAAAGTTTTCATGTAAGACGGTCAACGTAGCTCTTGAGAAATGAGAAATGTATTTTAAATCACTGTCTTGACTAAAGTGGATGTGATTTTATTTTTAGTATCATACCTTTTAATTGAAGATGTAGGGAAAAACTATCTCATTAAATCATTCGTCTGTTTTATGAATTGAATGTATTTTTAGGAAATAACAGGATGGGCACATCATTATGTATTTCATCACAGAGAGGATCAGAACTTAAATGAGATATGAGTGTTAGTATTTGATTGCGGTAAGACGATAGAGTGCTTTAGCTTTCACTGTTCTTATGTGTGCTTACTGTTCTGTCTTCCTTCCAGCTGTCTTGTTATCTCTCACTAATCGCACTGTCTGTCTCTCTTTCTCTCTTCTAGCCTGGTCTTTCAGGGCAGCGAACATGTATGTAATGCAATGTTGAGACGAGATTCCAAGCAACGGCGATAGCGTGACCCTTAAATAATGTCTAGAGAGCTCGGTAAGAATATTGAATTGCGCTGCATGTCTGTACTGAGTATACAAGATACTTCTCCCAACTAATATATACGGCATCTTATACATCACGGTATCACAATCCGTTTTCAATTGTTCGTGTTAATAACGTTAAGTTTATAGGCTAAGGTAAAACTAGAGCCAATCCTAGAAATTATATTTTACTGGATATACTGTAACCTAGTAAGTTGGGCTGCCTACGTAATAGGTGATTCAGAAAAGCAGAATTGCTGTCTATATCCCTCATGGGTCGGAAGCTTCACTACGTTAGATATGTAGCGATACGATGTGCTCTACAGGCAAAAGCTGCACATTCAGTTACTTGCAGCCTTCGCCTTTAGACTTGACCGTCCCACTGACGTCAAGGCAGTTAAGTTCCCGACATATCAGGGGTTTAGACTGTAGATCTGCTTTCCCGAAACTATATATAGAGTAGGAATCCTAACTTAATTAGCTGTGTGTATGTTATACGTTGTACGCCTGCGAACATCGTCCGGTACTTCACATACTGCTGTCCTGCTGTATGCTATAAACACGTGGTAAACTCGCATCCTACGATTCTTTAAACTGTGGTCCCCAACATTTTTAACTTGGAGCTTAAATAAATCGCAAGGAGGTGGGATTCAAAACGTAAAGCACAGTGTTTGATCACACTTTCTCTAAATGAAAGAAACATTGACCTCGCAGGAAGTTCTCTAGCTGAAAAGACAGAGAGTTATGTTACACTATTAATATAATTCTGACTGTATGGTGATAACCCCGATAACATTTCAAAATGAAAACAGAAATACGTCTAGAAGATAACTTTCTAAAAATATTTGAACTTATTGCTAATTTAAAGGAATGAAAACGTATGGAAACATTAATAACACAAATATTATAAGAACGTTTTGCATAAATCAACCCTTTGAAAAAGCATTCCCTTTAAGTACCCAGTAACGTTGCTTAACCATTTACAGTACTGTATATAGTTATTCAAAAATGCACTGTGGAAATCTTACAACACGTCTTTGGACTACACCGTGAGCTCAGATAATTGCTCAACACTTTGTTTCCAAACACTGAGGTTAGTTGTAAAACGGTTCACGTTATGATTACGCGTATATTGTATCCACATAACACATATACTCCTTCGTGGGAGAGGTAATCCGTTTCATTGTGACAAGTCCGTTGAAGTTGTTTGGTCTAAGAGTTGCTTGGAGTCTCGTCCCCTCTTCCTGTGCTATCGCTTCCATTGATCTCTGTATTTAGAACACCTAGAGTAGTCACTTTTAGACATAATCTTCACCTACCAAGGAAATGCTCAACTACTTGTAATAGCACTATTTTTTTTTTAATTTCTATATTGATAATGTATTTGTCATTTGAATGTGACTGTAGAATAGCGTAGACTATATTCATATTTAACTGCAGCCAATGAGGAGTCGTCCTGAGAAGACACATAGATATATACTGTACCTTCTAGCTCCCAGTTTAACAAGGGACTATGAGCATGCAGTCTGCAAATATTATACACGTTATGCAAGGAATCACGCCAATAGTTTTATTTCAGATTCAAAAGCTATTGTTTCCTCTGCTTTCAGATATACAGTATGTGTTTCCTGGATTTCAAATAAGTTCCCTGACTGAGTCATTATTCTTTTAAGTGTTCTAACATTTATGATTGTTTAAATGACATTTTTACTTGCTTTGTAAGCCTCATATTTAATCCTGGCAATTGATTACACTAAAACTAACAATTCATGCAAATCGTACAACAAATTAATAATATTTGCTGATATAAATTAAAACATGGAGTGATAATTCTACCGAGCAATGTCTGCGTATTTTAGAGGAATCTTGAAACATATCCTTCTGAAAGCAACCCAACCTATGGATGTTTCTGCTAGTTTCTCGGAAAATCCTGGTGTCACCACGCTGGTGTGAATTCCACTTTCTGAGAGTAGAATATTAGAAGTGGTGGTGAGAAGGAATATTTTAGCTGGGCAATACACTTGAAGACTCCACGGGAAAAACAGGGTAAGTCACATTCTGTAAATTTTTCAGGACAGCGAATTTAATCTTCCAACACTAAAAAGAAATAATTAAGACACCCCAATTAAGGGTAAGCGATTTAGTTTTCTTGCCAAATGTATTTCCTATGAAAGAAGTACTGTACATGTTATACAAATAACAACTCAAGTTAAATTTGAAAAAGTGAGAGGATATCGGACGTTCTTTCCGTTTCCACTAAAAGTAAAAAAACTCGGTATCTCGGTGACATTCCGCTTTATTTGAAATTACTTTCAATTGATATTTAGTGACTATGACTGGCCACCAGAATGCGTCATAAACTCATTTTTGAAAGAAATGGACCTACTCCGTTCTTTCCGTGGGGTCTTCAATTGTGTTAGTTTTTAGTTGCAGTAAGTTGGTGGTCTTCTACAAATTGCAACTCTTCATCCAACATCACCACGCCAAATGTAGTCTCTCAGAGTTAAGATGGCAAAGTTTATACTTCGCTAGCTAACAGTGTCGTAATATCATTTCAATTGATTAGAGAGAACGCCGGGTATATCGTATTATCAAATTGTCGATACGTCATCGTACGAATGGCGAGCTTTTGTCTGTTTCATTACCAACCGATAACACATCACTAGCATCTTTAATCCGTCAAGATTCACTGGAACATGCATTGTGTATAGAATCTAACCACATGACGAGGCTTTGTGATGACAATGCCGTTTGAATAGTGATGGATTTAGTGCTAACAATTCAGTTTGCGTTTTGTTTGCGTAGTGTTAAGGCTCTAAAGACTATTTTCAAGATGCGTTTAAGTCATTTTGAAAGTACATACAAAGAGCCATAAATTGTTTCTATTTTCAGCTAGTTAACCATGCCGAATACACTTCAAGATATGGCATTTCTATATGTTTGTGTATGCTCGGTGTTAGCTAAATACTCCTACATTCTAGTGCTATTTCTATGACTCTGAGAACAAGACAGCTCCAAGGAGAACTGCCAGCTACATCCACATAGCCCAGAACAGGTATGTTGCTATCGCCAGAGCTGGCTCATACCAACTTCTATTCACTCAGTTAACTTGGTATTCAAATGTTTGTATTATTGTAAGTTAGCAAACTAAATACAAGGTGATACTTTGGATGTTCCAGTACCCGATAGTAAATCTGATAGTGAAGATGAATCAGCCACACCCAGGACACATTAATGAGGAAACTCCTGTCCTGTTATAGTTTATAGGCACTGATTAATGCCACTAGGCACAATTGATATTCGAATATGGTCAAATTACCATATCGTTGCTTCTAGAACGCAATTGTTCTGGATATCAGTCCGTCATTAGGGTGATAATAAATCCGAACAACTACAACTTACTGTGATGCATTTACTGCTGTTCCGTTATAATAATTTGAATTGTTTAATTAATTAATTTCCATAGGTCAAATTATTTGGAACATTTGTTGTAGAAGTTGAAGTTGCATCTCAAGGTTGCCATTGGAATTCCAATGACTCGAAAACCCCAGAAAATACATTTCATTGCAATTCAGTACACCAAGAATTTCAGGCAAATTGTATCACTAGTTCCTATAAAATGTTAATGTTAATGCTGGACCCTCCCCACTGAAGCAGGCGACATCCATGTAGTCCGTCCATTCATTCATGCATGCATTCATGTACTTTATTTGCAAATGGGAGTCATTCCCCGGTGGCAAATTGTACAATTACAGAACATTACCAACAATAACATCAAACATAAGTCGCAATTTGGGAACTATAGTAATTATATCGTAGTATTTACACAACATTTCGGTCTTCTCTTAAACTATAATGTTCGTTTTTTGAATTCATTTAGAACAAGCAATATTACATCCCGCAATACAAGAAAATAAATACATAGCTTTTTAAGTATTAGGACATACCCGTGGCGTACATTGTCCAAGCAATTGGGTGTGCTATATAGACATTGTCCTCGTCACTACAACACTGTATAATTCACTTGTTTTCTTGATCACTGGAGTCCCGTTATATTAAATATTTACAATCTTCACCATATCGTAACTTTAGTCTATTTCTGATGAATATCTAAGTAAACGTCATCATCATCATCATCATCATTTCCCCTTATCCAGCTCCTGCCGGGTCGGGGTATTTATGGCACTTCTCCACTTTCCTCTTTCCTTCCACAATTCTTCTTCCACGATCTTGTCCAAGTCCAGATTTCTTTTTCTTACGCTGTTCTTCACTGAATCGATCTACCTTGTTCTAGGTCTTCCTCTTGCTCTCTTACCCTTGCACTTTGCCTCCAGCATCTGTCTTGATATTCTATTTTCCTCCATCCTCTTTACATGTCCTAACCACCTTAGTTTATTCTTCTCAATTCTCTCATTTAGTTTTCCCATCGCAACTTCCTTCCTAACATCTTCATTCCTCACTCTGTCTTTTCTTGTCTTTCCTATCATACTTCTTAGGAATTTCATTTCATTGGCTTGGATTCTACTCTCTTGATTGCTTGTCAGGGTCCAAGTCTCAGCTGCATAAGTTAATATGGGTACATAGTACACTTTATTCCGTCTTTGCGGGTAATTCCAAGGATTTCTTCGGTTGCTAGTATGAACAGCAGAGGGCTAAGTGGGTCGCCCTGTAGTACTCCATTTGTTTGTATGACCGGTTCTGACAAGGCAAGGTTATCTGAGACGCATATTTCGTTCCAGCTCAGCAGTGTGTTAATGAGGTTCGACCATATGTTGTTTTCCCCTAGTGTTTCCTTGAGGTTTTCTATCACTAGTTGCCTGCTTAGTAGGTCAAAGGCTTTTTTGAAGTCTATTAAGACAGTATAAAATTTTTATTTTTTATCTAGGGCTTCCCAAATGTGTTTCAGTAAGATTTCGATTGCCTGCAGGGTTGATCTTCCCTTTCTGAACCCGAATTGATTTTCTGGCAGGTGATCGTCTAATTCCTCACTTAATCTTCCTGTTATTATTTTCGTGAAGATTTTAAAGGGGCAGTTTTCCAATGCGATGCCTCTATATTGGTTTGGGTCATTGGGGTCTCCTTTCCCTTTATATAATATCTTGACAATTGATTTTCTCCATTGATCGGGGTGGTGGCTGTCTCTATGCACCTGTTGTATAGTTTGGTCCAAATGAATTCGTTGTATATTTCGTCTGGTCCCGCTGCTTTCTTGTTTTTGGTGTTTTGGATGGCATGTCCGACTTCCTCTGTGGTTAGAGGAATCCAGCCTGTAGCTATTGGTGATACGACTTCTTGGGATTTCTTTCTGGCGTCTGTTGTTCCCTCTTTGTTGAGTATGTTGCTGAAATGTGATTTCCATCTGTCCATGTCTATGTAGTTTGTTTGGGCTTGTTTCTTTGGGCGAAGTGCCAAATATGGATCATTTTTGGCTTCCTCAGCTAGCAGTCTGCTCTCTTCCTCCAGGAAGGCGCTTTTCTTTTCTTTTATGATTCTTTTGTTGTGCTTCCTCTTTTCAGCGTATGTGAGTAGGAGAGTGTCGTTTACCTCGTTCTGTCTCACCTGCTGCAGGATGTTTAGGGTGTCTCTTCTTAGCTTGTAACACTCGCTATCGTACCAGGGTTTTGCTCTTCTTTTGAACTCCAGGCAACAACAAACGAGGTGGATAAATGGTGCTCCAAGAATAACTTGGGCATTAACATATCTAAGACGAACACAATGATCTTTAGAAACGGAGGAAAAGACCCCGCATCAGCTGAGATACACATAAGGGAAATAAAACTGAAAATAGTATCAGAAATCAAGTACTTAGGAATTACTCTACAAACGACCGCAAAATGCTTCACAAAACACATAACAGAAAAGGCAACTAAAGCGATAATGACAATGCACGAAATAAGAAACATTCGATCCCTCAGCCTAGAGACGGCGATGCTGCTATTCCGGGTAAAGATTTTACCATTACTGGCGTATGGCATAGAAATCATCTGGTCACACCTAACATTGAAGAATCTATCTACGTTGGAAGGAGTGAAGGCAAGATATATAAAGAAAGCGTTAGGAGTGTCAAAAATGACGCACTCAAGATACACATATCTGCTGGCGAAGGAAACTTTCCTCATCGAAGATCTCAGGACAAGCATACTCCTACCTAACACGTGCGCCTCACAGAACCTGCTAGCAACACTGAATAGGAAAAGAGAGGAAATTCATCCGACATTCTACAGCACAGGAGCCATGGTAGACCGTGCGTGGACAAAGGAAAACGTCGAAATCAGACACGTCATCACTAGGTTGGCAGTCCATGGATTCCACCACCTGATATGCAAGAACACAAACTTCCACGAACCAAATATACACTGTGAATGTAGGCTGTGTGAAACGGCATGTGATCGTTATCACATCGAAATATGCACAAAAAGGACAAAGTCATTAACTGAATATGCAAACATGTAAAATTTCAATTTCATCTTGGCTATTTGGCCGCAATAAAGATTTATTATAGTACACTTTATACATTACCTCCTTGCTTTTCCTTGGTACTTCCTTATCCCAAACAAGTTTTCTTACACTTTGATAGAATGCATTGCTCTGCTGTACCCTCCTGCCAATCTCCATGTCCAACATACCAGTTTGCATCAATTCACTTCCTTGGTATTTGGACGTGTCCACAATTTCCAAACTCTGACTTCCAATTTTCACAGTGCCCTTTCCTTGTCTTTCCCCTCTTGTCATCACCATGGTCTTGCTTTTCTCTATACTGATTTTCAGGCCGTACTTCTGAATATTTTCGTTCAGTGCGTCTAGTTGTTTTTGCACTTCTTCGGTGTTCCTTCCCCAGACCACAATATCATCTGCAAATAACAGTAACTTCATTTCTTTATGTCCATATGCTTCCTTTGTTTCCTTTACAATTTCATCCATTACCATTATGAACATGAGAGGTGCCAGCACACTCCCCTGTCTTAGTCCAGTCTTGTTCCTAAACCAATCTGTCTTTCCAACTGGGGGTCAGTACCCTGCTAACACATTTGTTGTGCATTGCTGGCACCATTTCCAACATTTCTCTTCCCAGTCTCTTCTTAACCATGGTTTCCCATACCTTCCCTCTGGGGACACTATCATATGCCTTTTCTAGACATAAGTAAACGTATTAGTCTAAAAATGTACATTCTTAGGTCTACCTAGGTATGTGATGAATATCAAATTCAGCCGAGTAAGGGAAGAATACATGTGAGCTATACCACATAAGGCAAGGCCTTGTGGGTGGCAATTAGGTCTACTTACCTAATTATAACGTTAAATGATCATTTTAAAAATATATTACATATACTACTGTATATATATTGTAATAAGAGTTGTGAAATAGCTAAGTAGCAATAGTAATGCTAATTTACAGATTAATCTACTTTAATATATATTTAATGGCATTTTTATTCTCTCGAACAAATATCTTTGCATTACGTATAAACTTTGTAGATTTATGTAACTGCTCTTTTATGGCTTTAGGAAGGATATTGTAAAATCAATATGTTTGGGGAATGGTTCTAAGACTGTGGCAGGTAATGAATTCCAATTATTATCAATACCAGCATGACTGTTGTTGTTTGAGTCTTCAGTCTTTTGACTGGTTTGATGCAGCCCTCCATGCCTCCCTGTCCTGAGCTAATCGCTTCATCTCTACATAGCTCCGACGCCCTACATCCGAGGCAATCTGTTTAACATATTCTAACCTTGGTCTACCCCTACAGTTTTTGTCCTCGACCCTTCCTTCCATAACTAAGCTTGCTATTCCTGGGTGTCTTAGAATGTGTCCTACCAACCTATCTCTTCTCTTCATTAGCAGTCGCCAGAAACGTCTCTCCTCTCCCACTCGTCTTAATACCTCTTTGTTTGCAACCCTATCTACCAGCATGATTAAAGATAGAATATTTCCAATAATTTGTACGCTGCTGTCAGCCCTTATCTTTGTGCGGATGATCTACCCCGCTCAGGTAGTTGTTTGGCTTTATAGTACAGCTTGATGAGAATTTATCCCCCACGAGCAGTAAGCCATGTCAATGGATGATTTCATTTGGCGGTACACATGTTGAACTTATCGAGTGTTTCAACTTACTTTTACTGCAAATCGTGTGCGTTGTACAGAGATGCACAAGAACCTCGTTTATCCGGATTCAGTGGGACCGGGGCTGATCCAAATCATCGAAAATCCGGACAATCAGGAAAAAAACTAAAAAACAAATACATGTTTCATCTATTAACATATGTTGTAATACCTTTTTTCAATTGTACAAAGAATATAAGAACACTTTTCTTACATTTACGACTCTGTTTTATGCACTAAAATAATGCGTGAGTTTTTTCTGTTTTACATTTATATAGTGTTTGCGCGCAACACGAAGGCGTTTTACTAACATCAGTGTTCAATTCCAGGCGAATACCGGGACGGTACCTTTGATAGACCGTGGCCGAATTTCTTCCAATTCCTCTCCTTAACTATTCTTGGTGGAAAAGACATTCAAGAAGAGTCGACCCCGTAAAAGAAATACTGTACAGTAAAAACAACTCTTTATTATTTTCGAACCGGATAAACAGGATATCCGGATTAATGAGGGCCGAATAAACGAGGTTCTTGTGTACTGCCGTAAAAGTCAATATATATTGTCTTATAGCAACATCTCTTTATAAACGATTTCTGTAAGCACCTAGGGGCAAATGACCTCGTAGTTCCGCCCCTTAAAACAACAATAACTAACTAACTAACTCTGTAAGCACCACTAAGCTCCTTGTTGCCAAGCGACTACGTGTTAGATCCAGCGAGTGTCCGGTATTTATAGTGTTGCTGTTAATTCACTTAGGGACTTAGCGATATTGTGTTTATGTAGCCCATTGTACTTAAGTATGTGTGTAATCTAACCTGTGTCATTGTGATAACTGAATATGCAAACATGTACAATTTCAATTTCATCTTGGCTATCTTGGTATCGTATTTGAGGCTAAGATTTGTGAGTTACGAATCATCCCGGTATTTGCCTCAAGTAGAAGTGAAAAACAACGTTTAGTACAGCTGAGGTTAGAATCGAACCCATCTCTTCTCATGTGTACCTCACGAGTCTGAGTGTACCCCGTTCCTACCCTTGGAAAAACCTGGAATCGAACCCACAACCTTTGGATCCGAAGTCTGAATACATACCCAGATATCACCGAAGGCGGCTGGTATTCTATAGTTCTTGTATCACTTACTTGTGTTGAGAATCAAAAGGCCACTCCTTCTAAACTGTTGTTGTTGTTGCTGATTTATGGGACTGCTACATCGTGATCATTAGCTCCGTGTATTTGGGTAAGTGTGGAATGTGTGTGACAACCTATGTTATTGTGATGGCTGTACTAGTGTGTATATTTGGGGATTGAATTGGGAAGGAGACAACCGTGGCCTTAAGTTAGGAACCATAACAGCATTTGCTTGGAGTAGAAGTGGGAAGGTGGGGGGGGGGGGGGGGGGTGTAAACCACGGAAAACAATTTCAAGGTTGGCTGAGGTGGGAATCTAACCAGCCCTCTTCACGAGGCCGAGTGCACCCCGTTCCAGCCCACACAGCACAATTACAATTTCTTGGCAGAGTCAGAAAGCGAACCCGGACCTCCAGGGTGACAGCCAAAAATGCTAGCCGCTACACCACGAGCTGGTTCTTGTGAAAGGACTGATTGTGTTACTGTATTTCCCGCGTTTGTCTTACGGTCCTCAAGACGTAATGCGCTTTACTGGCAGTTTCCTCAGTGTCAGCAAAACTGATTCTACTGGAATAGAATAAGTAATCTGTCATGAATAGAGAAACACGCTTTTCTTCTCTCTCTTCTCTTTCATTCTCCATCTTCCCTCTCCCTCTCTCTTCTCACTCTTCTCTCTCGCTCTCCTTCTCTCTCAATCTATCCTTCTCCCTGTCTTTTCTCTTTCTTGTCTCTCTCTTCTTTCTCGCTCTCTCCTCCTCTGTCGTTTCTCTACCTTGTTTCTCTCTTCTCTAGCTTTCTCTCTCCTTCACTGTATTATCTCTCTCGTGTCTCTTTTTACTCTGTCGTGTCTCTCCTTTCTATCTATTGTCTCTCTCTTCTATCTTCTCCCTCGATTTCTCCTTATCTCTGCCCTTTCTCACACTTGTCTCTCTCTTCACACTTTTCTCACGCTCTCTCTTTCTGTCTTTTCTCTCTCTTAATTCTCTTTTCTCTGTCCTGTCTCCCTTTTATCTCTCCTTCTCTCTGCCTCTTCTCTCTCTTGCCTATCTCTTCTCTCTCGCTCTCCTTCTCTATGAACCCGAAAGCTACCCTGGGAATATCGAAATATGCAAAATCTAGACTAGCGTATGAACTTCTCTCTGCTCTCTCACTCTCTCCTCGTCTGTATTTTCTCTCCCTTGCTCTCTCTTCTCTATCTTTCTCTCTCCTTCTCTGTATTCTCTCTCTCGTGTCTCTCTTTTCTCTCTCGTGTCTCTCTTTTCTATCTCTTGTCTCTCTCTCTCTCTTCTTTCGCAATATCTCCTTCTCTCCGTCTTTTCTCTCTCTTCTCTCTCGCTCTCTCCTTCTCGATCTCTCTCTCTCTCTCTTTCTTTTCTCCTTCTTGTCTCTCTTTTCTCTCTCTTGATCTCTCCTTCTCTCTATCTTTTCTCTCTCACTCTCTTATCTATTTTCTTTCTTATGTATACACTCTCACTCTCTCTCTCTAATTTAGATAATTTTAATTTGTTTAGTTCGTTAGTTATTGTTGTTTTTACGGGCGAAACAGCGAGATTATCTTCTCCTATTACTTCTGGGTAAGAAATGCACTTTATTTTATTTGTTGACAGCCTTAGGCCTACAAACCGAGGTATGAATTAAAACGTCGATAGTGGATAAAGGAATGGTCCACTAGCTTTGGGACAGTCGGTAATGCACAGAGCGCTCCTGTGACTGTAGCAGGCGTAACGTTATTACATCACGATTGTGTTGCTAATTGGATTACATATTGGAATAACTGGTTCTCAAATGGCATCGTTAATGTTAACAGATACGAGTCGAGTTGACAACAGCTGTACACGCTCCTGAATATTCCACTATACTTGCTCATCCTAGGGTGTCTCAGTTCATGTCCTGGGCCATGCATGGTGGCAAATAACCACCAAATATTACTTGAAGAATATAATAATAATAATGATAATAATAATAATAATAATAATAATAATAATGTATGGCCTCGGGTGCCGGGTGCAAGCTTTGTTAATTGACGCCCAGAGGGCAGCTTGCGTGTCGAATTGTATCGCTCCTTGGAGCGCTATGAAAGTTAAGGAGGTTAGATATCTAAGCCCCTTGGCACTATAGTGCCTTCTAGTAGAGAAATGAGGAACTTCGTGTTAGCGGAAAATCCCGAGATTAATTTTGCCATTATGAACACGGCCCACTGAATTCAAATGGGTTCTTTAACATGCCAACAACGCATGACATGTGTGTCGTGACTTTTGTCGCCTTTCAAAAATCACTTACCACGGCCAGGAGCGAACCTGCAAGCTTGGGGTTGGTAGACTGACATGATAACCGCTCACCCACCGTTGTAAGCTTGATGAAAATGATTCCATCCCACAAATTCGATGGAACGAAAGCTTATTTTACTGGGAGTAGTTGGTATTTTCTTTAATTGTTTTTTAAAATGATATTTTGTATTTTCATGGATTTTTATCGTGTAATTTGTGTTGAAAAGACATTGTTGAGTACTTTGCCCAACTCTGAGAACCACAAAGTGGAATTAGCTCCTTTACAGCTTTCACTCTACGGAAAAAGGTGCAGTTTTAATTGGTGGCAAATCGAGTTCATCTACACCTAACTAGAGACCACCTCGTAGTGTAGCGGTTAGCATTCTTAGCTGTCATCACGGATGGTTCGGATTCAATTCCCGACTTTGCCAAGAAATATGTTCTGGTCTGAGGGCTGTGCCTCGTGGAGTTTGTTCTCACCTCAGCCATCCTGGAAGTTGGTTTTCAGTAGCTTCCCGCTTGTACTTTAAGGGAATGCCAGGATGGTACTTAATCTAAGGCCACGTCTGCCTGAATTCCGATCCTAGTTCTAATTACAAATACACTCACCAAAACAGCCACACAATGATTCAGGTTAGCAGACACAGACGGTTCAACAATTACAACTACCAACCGTCAAGTTGGAGAGTTTATACACAGAAGAATAATTATTATTTACAACTAGGTATTCCCGGTATTCGTTGCAATGCCAATCAAAGACAGAAAGAAACATAATAAGAATGAACCCCCGGCCAAAAACAGTGGCGTGAGCTGTATTGGAATACAGCAATACCAGATAACACGGCAGGCTGCTGACAGTTTCCTCATGTCACCTCGCGATGAATCAGCAAGCTATCCTCACACCTGCCATTGCGGTGTTATAAGTATACAGTATTAGGGATTTAAGGGATCCTGTTAAGTCCCTCACCCTTTTGTAATTTGTAGCCAGAAACATTCCCTGGAGTGCACACAACAACTCAACCAAATTTCATCGCAATCGGATGGATGGTATATGAACGCATAGGGGGACAGACAGACAAACTATCACGTAATATTGATTTATAGATATATATAGATTATACGGTTTATAGATACATATAATGTAATGGTAGACCTAAAATATACATTTGTTAACATGGTTGTTGGTGCATGTTTGGATCGCCGTAACTAAACAGGCTAGAGTTGGTCTCGTTCGATTCTAAATGAGGAACACTTAAAAAAAGTATGTGTGCTGATACTAGTGCAGACGTGGTTGAATTGAATGAAAATGAAAATCCACAGCCTGCTTCCAGTCTCCGACCGGGTCAGGAATGGAATGAATGAAGCCCCCATCTAGCGGCGAGGATATGAACTGTGCCGGCTGCCGAGGCCTGACGCACTCCTCTGGGGCAATGATTAAATGAATGACAGATGAAATGAAATGATAGTGGAGAGAGTTGCTGGTTGAATTACACATGTACATTCATTTATGTATTTATTTACTGACAGCAGTAGCTACGCTTGCAAACGACCATCCCGTCATTCGGCTTTGATGGTTATCAAGTCCAGCAGCTTGCTTTCTGCGGTCGAGAGCAGGGAGTGTCCTCTCCTTACAATCCTACTCTTTATTTCCCGATCTTGCAGAATTGGATACGGCATTATGTCACACAACATATCCACATTTAAATTGACATATTTACAACATTAAACCTTTAGATGTTTTATTAATATCCACTTACGGAATATAACACTTTCTGAGCTAGGTATGCCTTGAGTGACTTTCTGAACCCAGCTCCAGTCAAAGATTTCAAATACTGTAGTTAGGTAATTTATTGTGGTATATAGCTCCTTTATTGTCACGATCTTTTCTGCATATTGTTTATTTATCCCCTTTTCAAAACAGTCATTCTGCTCTCTAGTTGATTGTGACAATTATTTGTTGATTTTTCCTTACTATCAAGATAAACTAAAAATATACAATGAAATTATTGTTAAAATATTATGCTTCTTAAATGCAACCCTGCATAATTTTCTCGATTTCAACCCGAACAAGTATCGTATCACTCGTTTCTGCAATTTGAATATTCTCTCCGTATTCATATTTGCAGCCCCACACCATATCTCAATACCATATGATATAGCCTACAGTATTTGTATGTATTAATCCATAGTAGACTGTAAATTGGAATTCACTTCTTAAGTATATTGAAATTCCCTTTAAAACGAAAGAAGGTTTGTTAATTCTTTTTACAGGTTTCATTTGTATGCTCTTATGATCTATTGTAATACCCAAACGTTTTGCTGAGACTACCTGTTGATATCATCAGTATCACTGTAAAGATTTCGATCTACTTCTAAATTAGTTCTCTTAGGCTTGTTAAATATTACATAGTTGGTTTTTGAAGGGTTTAAACGTAACATCATCTCATTAAATTATTGAGTGACAAGATCAGTACTGTTTTGAGTTTCATGAAGAGTAATTGTTTTATTACAGTCCCAGTTTAAAATTGAGGTATCAACTGCATATGAAATAATCACACTATTTCTTGGCTGTGGTACATCATTTACATAGAGGATAAAAAGGAGGGGACCAAGGATTGAATCTTGAGGTACACCTTTTGTTAACTAATGGTCATTGGTGGTTAATGAAGGATTATAACATTAAATTTAAGCGGTCGACGGCAAGTATTACTGTTGGTTGTACAGTTAATCACTGGCATACAGCATTGAGAAGTATAATAGAATCATTCACAGCTTGCGAGAAAGCACGCGAATGAGGTGCCTTGGCACAGCAGCAAAGGTGGTTCATCTCAGGCGACGAAATGTGCTGGCAGCGCTTGAATTCAACTCGTTGTGTGACGCACACAAAGAAACCCCACTGCACATAGAAGATGCAATCAGAAATTCCTTGCACGTTGTGACGAGCAAAAGGAATAAATGTGTAAAAATATGGAAATGTGATAGATATTCTAATATTCCTCTTATACTTCAGAGTCAATGTGTCTTAGCTCTTCGGGCATGGACATGTAACGTTTTCCATGAGTGAGTCTTCAGTTCTCTTGTTGGTTCTATGAAGCTCTCCACGCCCCCTGTCCTGAGCTAATAGTTTCTTCTCTACATAACTACATCAGAGGCAATATGTTTAACATATTCTAACCTTGACCTTCCTACACAGATCTTTCCCTCCACTATCCCTTGCATAACTAAATGATATTCCTGGGTGCCTTAGTATGTGCCCTAAAAATCCGTCTTCATTTTGACTCTATCCACCCATATTCACTATTCTCCTGCAACACCTCATTTCAAATGGTTCTATTCTCCCCTTTTCTGCTGCACCAAAACGGTTAAGTTTCACTTCCACGCTCCAGACAAAAGTTCCCAAAAATTACTTTGTAATAGGCTACCTATATTTGTTGTCAACCGATTCCCTGTAGAAAGTGTTTCTTTGTCTTTACTAACCTATTGTTATATCCTCTTTGCCTCGTCCATCACTGCTTATTTTGCTACCCAAACAGTAGAATTCTGTTACTTATTTTAGCCTTTCGCCTTTCAATTTGATGTCAAAAGGGATCTCTGATATATTCCTGGCCACATAATTGTTTATTTCCAACATGAATTACTTTCTCAGATTGTGTCAAAACCCTTTAGAAACTCACCATAGACATCCCAAGTACCTGGGTGTTCCTTTGGCTAGATAGTTATGCTTCAAACACAATCTGCTAAAGACTCCTGCAAAGCAGAAATCACATATAAACATCGTTCAGAAACTATGTGGAACGACATGAAACTCCAGTGCTGCAACCCTTAGATGTTCGGCTGTTGGTATGGTTTTATCTAGGACTTAATACTGCGCCCCTGTGTGGCTAAATAGCCCTCAATGCGAAAGGTTAATGTTGAAATCATCAATACTATGCAGTTGGTCTCGGGAACCATTACAGTACGTGCACTCCTACCTAATGGATGCCAATCTTGAGCCACCGCCTCACTTGTGATAGTCCCCACCATACGCCTCATGTACGGTACTTGGGATGTGAAATGATCTATTATCCATGGACATTGCAACAAAGAAACTCTATAAGTAAGTGCTCATCCAGCAGTAACAAGCCCGAAAATTCGTCAAGACAGGGTTGGTGAACTGGTCCCGAATCTGGAGGAACGTCACAAAACGCATTATCCCTCACGTATCCCGTGATACTTGGTACAAGGTAATCCACGACATACTTCCAACAAGCAGCAAACTCCATCATATAGTGAAGTGTTTAATTTCCGTGTGGTGTCAAGCGATAAAAGCCAACATAGACTAGAATATTGTGACGTCACACAACATGTGGGGAGTGAATTTAGAGTGAAATGGCAGCGTGTTATAAATCAATCCCAGATCTATATTGAACCTGAAAGCTACCCTGGGACTGTCGAAATATGCAAAATCTAGACTAGCGTATGAACTTGCCAAGGAGATCTTCTTCATTGAGGACCTCCGGGTGAAGAGAGGTCTACCATCCACTGACGCCTGGGAAAAACTAATGCAGGACAGAGTGAAGAAGAGGGAACAAATCTGGCTCGAGATTTACTCAACGGCGACTATGATGAAGGTTGGTTGGTTGGTTCCTCAGTTTAGGGGCTGCGACAACGCGGTCATGTAGCCCCGTGTACTTTGTGTGTGTGTAGAATCTGTCTGAGAACTGGTGTTAAATGTGAGGGCTGTATTAGTGTGTGTTATCTGTAATTCAGGTAAGGACTGCAGACGATCAATGTCAAGTAGTTCCTGCTTTTGCTACCAAATGCTACAGTCAAAGACACCTAACTGTGAATTTGGCTACTAGATGCCACCGCAATTGGCACCTGATGGCGAACGTTGGAAATTAATAGAGCATTAATCAAATCTAACCTACAAATTTAGCTTCATATAGCCTAAATGTAGTTCGCCTCCGTTCGGTAGTGGTCAGCGTGCTTAGCTGCCAACCCGGAGGTCCGAGGTTTGATTCCCGGCTCTGCCACGAAATTCGAAAAGTGGTATGAGGACTGGAACGGAGTCTACTCGGCCTAGGGTTGTCCAAATGAGTAGAGGGGGTTCGATTCCCCTCTCAGCCATCCTCGAAGTGGTTTTCCGTGGTTTCCCACTTCTTCGGGCAAATGTCGGGATAGTACCGTCAGGCCATAGCCGCCTTCTTCTCCCTTCCTTGTCTATCCCCCCATACTTCCCATCCCGTCCCATCCCTCATTAGGCCCCCAGTTCGCTTTGCAGGTGAGGCTGCCTGGGCGAGGCGCTAGTTCCGCCTCCCCAGTTGTATCTCCCGCCCCGATGTCAAGCTCAAGGACGCTACCTGTAGAGGCGGTAAAGGTGGGATCCCTCGCTGAGTCCGTGAGAAAAGCCTACCTGGAGGGTAAACTGACTAAGAAAACAAAAAACAAGGTTCTTTTACATGCCATAAATCTATGACACCGGCTTTACTTCCCCTCCGATGGAAGGCATACTGAGGGATTTTTAACGCTCTTAAAAATCCGATAACTTCGGACGGGTTTGAACCCACAACCTTGGGCATAGAAGCTCAGCATGCGACCCCTCTCCCCTCCCCCACCCCCGCCCCCCTCCAAAAAAGTTATTATATCTTCTAATTGCCACTGTTAATTTCCTACGTAGAAATTCCATTCTGCTAGATGAGAGAAATGAACTGTTTTGTTCGGAAGGACGAGAAGAAACTTTTATTTTTACGTGATTGTTGAAATCGTAATCATAGGTCATGAGAGCTAATTTATACGTGGATTCCAAACCATCGGAGCGAACCTTTCACCTCGAACAACTCACGTTCTTTAATCTGGAATCGAACTCGCGCCACCTCGGTGAGCTTGACCGCTGCATTACCACGCCACTTACTATTCTGCTTGATTCAATTGGAATTTATTCCATTATGTGGGAGTTGGCCTCATAGAATTCCGATTTTCGAATGCACGATGAAAGTGTATCAGTTCCGTGTGTTGACCCCACAGTCTGCAGTGCGAGAAGTAGTACAATCGATGAGGGTCTCACGAGCGTGTCGGCCAGCTGTATCGAGGGTAATGAGCACGAGTCATGGGACTCAAACCCCCGTATCTCTGTTCAGCCCACTTGCACAACAACTGCAATAATTCTAGTCACTATTAGGCTACCCATAAATTTACTCTGGTTGGTTCGTTCCTTAGTTTAGGGGCTGCGACAACGCGGTCATGTAGCCCCGTGTACTTTGGGTGTGTGTAGAATCTGTCTGATAACCGGTGTTAATTGTGATGACTGTATTAGTGTGTGTTATCTGTTTTTTAATTTAAGTACTGCAACTTAGAATTTTTCAAATAGTTCCTACTTTTGCAGCCAAGCGTCACCGTCAACGACTACTAGGCCAAGTTCAGAACTTAGCTACTAGACGCCACCGCAGTCGGCTCTGGGCAACGAACGTAGAAACCTAAGAGCGTTGTTAACATTCTTAACCTATCCAATTTAGCTTCACACAGGTGCAATTAGTGGAAGGTTCTTTAACATGCCATAAATCTATGACATGGGACCGCCGGCTTTACTTCTCCTCCGAAGGAAGGGATATTGAGGGATTATAACGCTCTTAAAAAATCCGACGACTTTGGCTGGGTTTGAACCCGCGACCCTGGGCATAGAAGCTCAGCATTCTACCAACTACGCCACTGAAGCCGCCAAAATTACTCTCCTTTAATAAGTTATTATTATTATAGTTGTTTCATTTGATAACTAGTGTTATTGTGGTGGCTGTAGTAGTGATTGCATTTGTAGTTCAGGTGAGGATTTGGAAGTAGGTGGCCATGGCCCTAAGTTAGGTGCGGGACCTCCACGGTGTACAGCCAAGAACGCTGGCCACTACCAAGCGAGGGAGACTATTGGGCTGCTGACACATGCCATATAATTTTTATCGTTGGCCAAATAACAGCCTATACCTTTAGTTATTACGTCATAATATGGGGTTGACCCGATGAGTGCTTCGTCCGCCGTAACTGTCTCCCCAGTGCATCAAAATCCATCCAATGGTTCTCGAGATTCCCATTACATCCAAGAATCAGGAACTATGTTATATATGCCTACTATGTAGTGAACCCTTCAGAATAGCAGTGTTTTATGCACGAATCTTGATCAAGGGGTCGCGCTCAGTTCATAGTGTGATGTTTACGTCCGCCAAACAACATGCTTTACTGAGGCAAGGGTCATAGGATTAAAACTATAATTAAGAAAGTAAGGAGACAAGACGTAAGATAATAGCATGATTTAATAACTAATTGTGCATAAAAGAAAATAAACAAACAATAAATAAAAAAAATATCCTCCCTGAATTTTTCCCTGACAGGAATATCTAACACTTTGAGGAGTCAGACGGATCTCCCCTTTTATAATAAAATTGTGGATCCTAGTTCCACTACTTTGCATTTGAGTTTTATGTGCGCGTGATGACTAACTACGAGAAAATGAGTACTTGGATGACCGTTCGTTTACAACGGGTTAACAGCCACGGTGCTCACGAACAATCATCACGTAAATCAACGTTTATGGATATGGGCATGACATTAATAAAAACCCTTAAAAACTCTAATGCTGACACACACACTACAAAATCTATTATTTACAGGAATCTCTCTGAGATCCTCATTAGCGCGATGACGCACTTAACAACATGAGCTACCAACTGGCCAATTGCTCAATACACACAAGGAAAGACAGCATTGCACGTGACTCACGGGTCACTGAAATGAACATAAACCTGGAATAAACCAACAAAAACAAAAGCCTGACCGACTAAGATTACTTTATGTGAACAAAACTGCATGTTAAGGTAACGCGTCGGAGATTATCGTGATTCGTAGGCAACTCCCATTTATTTCAACAATTTATTTACCATTGATCAGTTCTTATCTGTAATTCAAGTAATTATGGAGCCAACGAGCACTCCTCACTAATGACCATGTTTGCACGTTCAGACAGCCTTGTGAAACATCTCCCCCCTTTCCTCAAATACTTGTCGTGTCCCACTCCAGTGTATATAAATAGCTGACCAGCTGTTCCGTTACCTCACGGAATCAACAGCAACAAAAATCTCATCCAACTCAACATATGGTCAGACATAATCACATATCCACAATTGCCCTCGCAAGGATACAATATGGACCGGGTACCAAGCTGACAGAAATCAGTCTCAGCTGAAATTCCCGCTTGTAATACCTCACAAATACACACATACACACATCTGGGACTGACATGACGCTTTTCACACAGGTCTGCTGAATAGGTGCTCACAAACATTAAACACAATATTTAAAACCTACGATAGAGCTGATTACTCTTCGTCACAAATTACATTGCTCCAACGGCAATGGTCACACTGAATCTGATCAATAATAAATCTTCAACAATTTTAATTACCCTCCAATCTACTGTATAATTACATTAATTCAGTCCTACTTCTGAAACACAACAGATCTCCGAGAGACGTTTTTAACCGCATTGCGTAACATATGCAAACACGGCCGTTCACATAGCTACGTTAGTTAACACCACACAAAAACAAGAACCTTCCACTAACAACATTCGTGCGAGCTGCTTCCATACAAAGGTGTGTCAGACCAAAACTAAATATACTACGTTAATCACACAAGCAATGTATTTACAAAAATATGTCCCATAAACCATAAGTTAATTTATCAAATAATAAAGAATATTATTTCGTACTCATCTCTCTTGTAGTCACCCGTCAAAGAACGTCAGCTGCCATTTCCCAACTGAATGGTTCTATCTCATCTCAGCCATCTGGACGGAGTGTTGAGAATTCCAAACTTCCTCTGTAGTCGTCGATGTCATCTCTGGCGCTGCTTCAAAAATTAGATTATTATACAATTTACAGGGTCTTTCATATAAAGTAAGAACGGAGAGCGGCTGTTATTGTCATTCGCTGCTGAAGCCGGCTTGGCCGAGCTTGTGACGCTCCACGGCCCCCTGCTGTAGTATTGAAAGCGCGCGCATAGTACAAACTTGACCTTGCAATAAGCGTACAGGTGTTGTCAGTCGACAGTCTGAACCTCAGCTGCTAACATGTTGCGACAGTTATCATTGCAACATCGTATTTTTTATGCAAAACTTATTTTAAGTACGAGTCGGCTCGGCGGGTGCGTGATGCATTTGTTCAGCAATTTCCTGATGAAGTGCCACCTTCACTAGCACAGATTCACGTAATTGTAAATAACTTTGACACTACTGGTTCAGTGCTCAATAAAAAACACAAAATAAAAAATCAGAAAAAATACAGTGGCATGACTCACTCGCGTCAGCCAAAATGTGGTTACCAGATACAATGCCTGTATAACCCAGGAAGGACGACACTTCCAGCAACTTTTATAAGGTAATATTTCATAGAGGATTGTACACACGATTCAAGCAGGGGGCCACGGGTCGCCAAAAGCTCGGTCAAGGCCACCACACTAGCGGATAACAAACCCGCCGCTTGGCGTTCTTACTTTATATGAAAGACCCTGTATATCTGACTACTAAATTCGCTGTTCAGGTACTACTTTCCCTGTCACAGTTCGTTGGCGAATTATCGACGATACTGCCCCTACAAATATAGTACTATGACTATCTATCACTGAATTTAACACTTTACAATAATTTCTGTGTTCTTAAGACGCACCGAAGTAATAATCAACCTGTGTCCACGACACACAAAATAATAGTCTTACGCCCTTCGACGCACACAAGTAATAGACAATGTCTTGGCTCTTCATGCCACTTATAAAAGGACTGGCCCTAGGTCTCGATGGGGGGGGGGGGAATTTATGTAAAAATTTCTCGAAATAATTGTGGTACAGGAATGAAATAAATATCACTGAACTCGTAACATTGCACAGGTCAAGAATATGCTCATTAATCCTAGAATCGATCGTAGAGATTTTGTCTAGGCGATTTCCCGCGTGAATGCTAGCCGAGCGTACCCACGCTAGACCTGCCGCGTTAACTAGGCATTCTCCTCTCATTGGTTCTCACATTTTCTGTAATTTGGCGGTTTATAGCAGATCTTGGCGTCGTAGGTGTGTCTAACATGCTCATCAGCCACTCACATTACTGCATCATATTTCTTCTAGGCGCCAATATCACAATGAACATACCAGCAGCATGTCTCACTGCGCGTCGCGTCTATTTGAGGCGGCCCACACCTGTCCCTCTTACACATCGCTAGGCTATTTCCTTTCACAGCTAAAGTATTTAGCCTATTGTCAATCTGCTTCTGGTATGTCGCCGCTGTCTCCAACCAATGCTTGAAATTTCCTCATCTCTGTCTGGCTACTTTCATGATGCTGGTGGAAATATTTATTAATTGGAGAAATAAAACATAGAATCATTTATCCAACAGAGGATAACGGGTTCACAACTCTCCCACTCACAAAATTTCGAACTTAGGAATAAAGTCGATAATTTTAAATGACTTCCGTTGGCCAAATTGTTTTATTTCCATAATCACCCCTTTTCTATTACTTGGTCTAGTCGCTCCTGTCTTGAATGGCATTTACTCGTTTTCATTTCCTGCTCGTATCTCCCCTCTCAGTCTGCTTGCATGACGCTCTGATGCCTGAGGCAACACTCTGCTCGTCTCGTTAATGTTTGTCAACAACTCTACTTCCTCGTTTACGTGTCGTACTCAACTGCTCCTCGTGCACTTTGTTGATAATAGGACGTCCATATATTTAAACTGCGTCATTAATTTGGGCGCTCCCATGGCTCACTTCTACGATACTTTTTTAGGTTGGCAGCGTTGTAGACTGACATTGTTCCTGTACTCAATTCTTTCACTCTGTAAGCATTGTTTCCAAGGTTTCTTACGATAGAATAGGGTCCTATGAACTTTTCTCAGAATTTACTGAAGATTTTCTTTTCTGGGTCCGATGTAGCAGGTCGTTTCACCAAAACGAGCTGATTGATTTCAAGATCACTGTGAAACCTCTTATTTCTTACTCGCCGTAATCTGCGGTCTGCTTGTTTTCTCATGTAGGCTCTCGTCCTCTCAATTCGCAAGTCAGGTGCTATCATTGGATCTTGTGGACAGTTAATGATACTTTTCCACGTTCTTACTGGATACTCGTTCTTGTGTAGGACCATAGGGATTTGTCCTGTTGACTCGTGCCTGGTAGAATTCATGCATGTCTCTACATCTTTAATTTTATCGACCCATTTGTGGTGTTCGTTCGGAATGAAGATCCTCAAATATGCAGTTACACACGTAATTGCTCTTTCACTTGGATTTGCTTGAGCATGTCGGATACTGCTTAAAACGTGTTTTATACCCATATCTTCCATACCTTTCTTGAATTCGGCGCTTGTGAAATAACTGCCATGGTCTGATAATATAAACTCTGGTTTTCCAAGGATTGGAATAACTCTATTTCGAATGCGACTGAGTACCTGCTTCGATGTAGTTTTCTGAATAGGGCATAGTACTACGAATTTAGAAAATACATCAATGCACACTAGTAAATGTCGGCAACCTCGCCTTCCCTTCGGGATTGGACCGAAACAGTCGAGTGCCAGTAGCTCACATGGTTTCTGAGGTAGCAATGGTCTGGGATACTGCCTCATTAAGTAATTATTGGGCTTTGTCCTCTGACACGGATCACAAGTTGTAATGACGTCACATATAGTTGTTCTCATACGTGGCCATGTAAATGTCTCTCCTATCGTCGCTTCGCACTTATCTACGCCCACATGACCGTAACTTTCGTGCGTATGCCATGTCAATCCTCGTTGTAACGATGCAGGTACTAATATGCGTAACTTGGTGTGGTCATTATCTACCCATTTGTGCAGCAAATTGTTGACATAAACATATCTTCCTTCTTTGGCTCTCGCTTCTCGAAATGCAGGTGTTCCTGTATGTAGTTGCTTTCTGAAGTATTGAATTAAAAGCATCATCCATGGTTCCGCTTCCTGTTCTCGCTGTATCTCACGTAACTCCTCCAAGAATTCCCGGTCCTTCGGTGTTAACTCCAAGTGTTGTACCATCGCTGTTTCTTCATTATCAGGCTCTGGGTTCCTGCTGAGTGCATCCGGTATCACGTTCATCTTCCCTGGGCAATGTTCAATCTCAATGCTGAACTGCTGAATATATATAGACCAACGTGTCACACGTTCGCTTGCCATCGACGTCTTAAACAAGAATGTTAGTGCCTTGTGGTCGGTCCTGACAACAATAGGGTAGCCGTAAATTATTCGTTTCCATTGTTGTAGCGCATGAAGTATGGCCAACAGCTCTAGTTCCGTTACCGTATAATTGCGCTCGTGCTTACGCAATTTTCGGCTGACAAATGCCAAATATGTTTTGTGCTGCAGGTTAGCTGGATCCTCTTGGTAAAGCATAGCACCTATACCAATTAGTGAAGCATCCGCTTGGATTATAAATTTGTGCTTGAAATCTGGATATCCTAATTTAATGCAGTTTTCCAACAGCTGCTTTGTTGCTTGGAATGCCTTCTCACACTCCGCATTCCATAACCATTTATTATTCTTCTTTAACATTTCCTGCATGGGAGCTACAGTCTCCGTATAACCTGGACAGTTTTCCTTAAAGAATCCCGTTACGCCTAAGAAAGCCCGAATGTGCTTGACTCTCGTTGGTGTAGGGAAATTCTTTATCGCTTCGATCTTAGCGGGATTTGGCTTCACTCCCTCCTTGTCAATGATGTGACCCAAATATAAGATCTCGCTCTTGAAGAAATGCGATTTCTTCAGATTTACTTTGAAATTAGATGCATTCAGGTTGCCTAATACTTTATCTAAATTTTCCATGTGAGTTTCAATGTTGTCGGATGCCAGCAAAATGTCATCAATGTAGCGTACCGTCATCTCCGTAACTTCCTCGGTTAAATTCCGGTCCAGGGCTCGGATTAAAGCACAGCCCGCTGTTTTGACTCCAAAGGGCATTCGAACGAAGCAAAACGTCTGGTTATCGAATAAGAAGCCAGTTAGAAGCTGTGACTTCTCATCCAATTCAATATGGTGGAACGAACTCGTCAGATCGACCGATGAATAAATGCTCTTGTTTTTAAAGCCTTTTAGTACGTCTCTGATGATTGGCGCTCTGTCATACTCAGGAAAAATTAGTCTTGTGTTGAGATTTCTGGCATCTAAACAAAGTCTAATAGATCCATTTGGTTTTGTGACTGCCAAAATCGCATTTAGATAAGGTGTCGGTGTCTTCCTTATCACTCCAGCTTGTAACATCTCATCTATAATGACCTTAACTTGACCACGATATTTTTCAGAAATTGGGTACAATTTGCTTTTGAAAGGAGACCAGTCCTCGACTTGCATTGAATATTTAAAATTTAATATTTTTCCAGGTACTGTATCAAATACTGTTTTGTGCTTCCTTAATATCTCTTCCAACTGCTTTCTGTGTTCACCCCCAAGTTGAATGCCATTGAGCCACTCCTGTAGTAACTCTTCAAATTGTGCATCACTGTTATCTCCTTCCGTTAATAAAGACCATATCTCCTGGGATTCACTCTCCTCATCTAGTTCCACAACAGCTCCTTCTATGATGTTATCTTCTGCCTTTCGTACCTCCTCTTCCGTCTCTTCCGATATTGCTTCCAATGCCCAAGAATTTACATCTCTTCCGGTAGTGATTTCATCCATATGCAATCCCACATTTTTCAGCTGATCATACTCTCTAAAACTGACAGTATTCTTGTGCAAATCTATCACTGCTTGATAGTCACAAATAAAATTTGCACCAAGAATTATATTGAAATTCATCTTTGCCATGATAATGAATGTATGCCCAAAAGTGTGTTCCAATATGTTCAGCTCTAAGTATGCCTGACGTTTACAAGTGACGGTGCGTTCAGGAATAACACCCCTCACTTTGAGCTGTGGTACCGGAATTACAGGAATATTCTGACTCCGTCCCAACTCTCGAACCAAGGCCTCCGATACCAGACTGATCTGTGACCCCGTATCCAATAAACATCTTATATTAATTCCACCAATCCTCGCGTAAATAATGGGTAACTGCCTAATTTCATCGTTCCGTGGTTTCACCGTCTCCTCCAGGCAGTCTTCTGGCAAAGCAATCCATTCTTGTATGTTCGCTACTATCCATCCATCTTCAACTTCCGACTGTTGTGTTTGTAGCCTGTCTCCTTTATCCAAATTTAACATTCTTTTAGCTCCATTTCGACTCCCATCATCCTTCTGCCGCTCATGTCCTTGATATCCCTGTTGTCTCAGTAGACTTCCAGCTTCCTCAGTATGTGTATCAGGATTCTTCATGTTCCCAATGGCCTTTTCCCATCTTCCTATCTCTCCACCTTGACTAGCGTGTAACTCCTCTAAGTAATTTTGCGATTGAGCGTGCCTATCATCCCAGTCATCTCGATAGTTACGTGGCTCTCCTTGATTTTGATCTCTTCTTCCTTTCCATCTTTGATTGGCATTGTAATCACCGTACCTTCCATAAGGCCTGTCATTCCTTCGATTTTCACGCCATTGCTGATATCCTCTCTGTTGGTATCTATTGTTACCTTGGTATGACCTATTGTTGTAATGATTTTCGTTACGCTGATATGGTCTGTTTTCTCCTTCTTCCTGGTTTCGCCTAGGTGTGGAAGTGTTTGTGTTAGTGCCCTGCGTTTTGGTGTTTCCCTGTTTTGGTTTTATGACTTCTGTAGTATTGACTAACTCCAGCTGTCTTCCTCCTCTATAATGACTATGAGATGTAGTCTCATCTATTTGCCGTAGTATCTGCTCTGCATGTAGGGCCGTACTAACGTTCGCTGCGACTAGTACTTGTTGTACGTTTACTGGCATTTGTCTCGCTATAGTCATCACCAGATCTGTTTCATTTAAAGGGTAATCAAGGTCACGAAATTTTAACATTTGCATGTTAAAGAAATCTGAGTATTTTGTTTGCTGGGTGGTTTGGTACTTCCTAGAGTAAAGCTCCATCCTTAGACTCTGTTGTGTTGCGGGCGACCAATATTTGCGCAGAAACGCTAAGTTGAAATCTGGCATGTTTCCAAATGTATATTTGAAGCTTAAAAACCATGTGAGGACATTTCCTGATAAAAATCTCTCCATCATCCTCAATCTACGTGCTTCAGGTACCCCAGTGTCATTGAAATGGTCTTCCATCTCTTTGATAAAGGCTTTAGGTGTCACCCCTGAATTTTCCGTGTACTTCTGCGGTTTGTAGTCATTTCAGCGAATTACTTGAATAAGTTGTGTGGCCTGATGACCGTCTTGTGGTGTTGAGCTCCTATCGACATTCTTGCGAAACCCTTCCGTGTTTGTTGTTAATGGGCTGTCTGCCTGAGTCTGACTTCCTGCTGTGCTGGACTCTGGACTATTTGAGTTATCCGGCTTGTCTTTCAATGTTCCCGTTCTAAATATAGATGATTGTTCTAATGAGCGGAGTTCGGCTTTTATGATTCTGTCCGTCTGCTCTTTAAGTTTATTTTTCACCTCTTGCTCCAAAGCTTGAATACGCGTGTGATTTTCGAATAATCTGTTTTAAGAATGGTGGTTCTTTCCTCTTTAGAATCAATATTCATTTTCTTCCAATCTTTCCTTATTTGTTCTTTAATCGTGCTTACTTGCCCTTCGATCTGGTTTTTAGTGTCATCCTGATTACTTTCTATCTGGCTCAGTCTTTCGTCTAATGTACTCTTAAATTGCTCTTGCTCCGATTTTAGGCTTTTCCATTGTTCCGCTGATTTTATCTCGAGACGGTCCATATCTTTAATTATGCCGGATATGTTTTCATCTACTGCTGATAATTGTTGTTGAATGACTCTGCCGCTTTTCTCCATCTCCTTAAATCGTCCTTCCAATTTATCCTGAGCTATTTTGACCTCGCTTGTGTTCATTGTGCATGCTATTTCAATTTGCTCTAATTTAGCCAACACCGTTTCATCCAGAATGCTAAGTTTTTGATCAAAAATATCTTCCATTTTTTAATCTGCTCTAATTGTTTCTCATTATTTTTGCTAACATCTAGGGCCAGTAATACCATCTGTTGATTTGTGTGATCTTTCATTTCTGCGGTTAACGAAGCTAATTGGTTCGTGTTTTTAATATTTTGCGCCTCTAACTGCGAATTGATAGTGTCATTAATTTCGTTCTTTAATAACCTAGCTTGTTCCGCCTGATATTCATTTTGTTCAATTCTACTGTTATTTAATTGTGTCCGCAATTGTTCACTTTGTTCTAACAGTTTAGTATTTAGCGATTCACTTTGTTCTGACAGTTTAGTATTTAGCGATTCACTTTGTTCTGACAGTTTAGTTTTTAGCGATTCACTCTGCTCAGATAATTTGTTTATAGACTCACTTTGTTCTAGCCTACTAGTGTTTAATTGTTCTGATAACTTCGTGTTTAGTGCTTCACTTTGCTCTAACATACTAGTGTTTATAGATTGACTCTGTTCTGATAGTTTAGTGTTTAGCGATACGCTTTGTTCAGATAACTTCGTGTTTAGCGATACACTTTGTTCCGCCAATTTAGTATCCAACAATTCCTGTGTTCTCCTAGCTGCACTCTCATTGATCTCCTGGATCTGCTCCACCGTTGCCATAATACACACTTTATATGAGACATTAGGGAAATGGCATAAAGCAATGCCCTTTGACACACACATAAAATCCAATGCACATTTACTTTCTTTATCCAACTCAGTTCATTTATTTTTACATTTACTCCCACTAGTCAATTGCATCTCTGAGTGGTTCTAGTTTTACTCCATTTAATTTTAAACCCAAGCACATATTTAGTCATTAAATTGTTATCCTGATCTGATATTAACACTGACAAATTAACAAAGTATTAATTGTCATTTTAGGCTACAGCCTCCTAATATTTCCATGAGTTTGACTTTCTACACAAATCTAGTTTTAACTTTATCATTGGGCGCCCGGTATCACATATTAATTTTACTTTAATTTAAAAGACAAAAACGTGAACCGTATTTTACTTTGCAAACTCCTGATTTTAATTTATTTTTCACACATTTGGCGGTATCCACTTCGCCTCAATTACTTTTAATAAAATATCACTTCCCGGTGATTAAATACTGTCATATCTGCCTGCACTTGCGGCATGTCAGTTTTACTCAAATACGCCACTATTGACATGTGTAATCTCTGCCGTTACACCACAGTAAATGGCCCCACGCTTGGCCGCGCCAGTTTTATCCCTATGAACCCTTCAGAATAGCAGTGTTTTATGCAAGAATCTTGATCAAGGGGTCGCGCTCAGCTCATAGTGTGATGTTTACGTCCGCCAAACAACATGCTTTACTGAGGCAAGGGTCATAGGATTAAAACTATAATTAAGAAAGTAAGGAGACAAGACGTAAGATAATAACATGATTTAATAACTAATTGTGCATAAAAGAAAATAAACAAACAATAAATAAAAAAATATCCTCCCTGAATTTTTCCCTGACAGGAATATCTAACACTTTGAGGAGTCAGACGGATCTCCCCTTTTATAATAAAATTGTGGATCCTAGTTCCACTACCTTGCATTTGAGTTTTATGTGCGCGTGATGACTAACTACGAGAAAATGAGTACATGGATGACCGTTCGTTTACAACGGGTTAACAGCCACGGTGCTCACGAACAATCATCACGTAAATCAACGTTTATGGATATGGGCATGACATTAATAAAAACCCTTAAAAACTCTAATGCTGACACACACACTACAAAATCTATTATTTACAGGAATCTCTCTGAGATCCTCATTAGCGCGATGACGCACTTAACAACATGAGCTACCAACTGGCCAATTGCTCAATACACACAAGGAAAGACAGCATTGCACGTGACTCACGGGTCACTGAAATGAAAATAAACCTGGAATAAACCAACAACAACAAAAGCCTGACCGGCTAAGATTACTTTATGTGAACAAAACTGCATGTTAAGGTAACGCGTCGGAGATTATCGTGATTCGTAGGCAACTCCCATTTATTTCAACAATTTATTTACCATTGATCAGTTCTTATCTGTAATTCAAGTAATTATGGAGCCAACGAGCACTCCTCACTAATGACCATGTTTGCACGTTCAGACAGCCTTGTGAAACATCTCCCCCCTTTCCTCAAATACTTGTCGTGTCCCACTCCAGTGTATATAAATAGCTGAACAGCTGTTCCGTTACCTCACGGAATCAACAGCAACAAAAATCTCATCCAACTCAACATATGGTCAGAAATAATCGCATATCCACAATTGCCCTCGCAAGGATACAATATGGACCGGGTACCAAGCTGACAGAAATCAGTCTCAGCTGTAATTCCCGCTTGTAATACCACACAAATACACACATACACACATCTGGGACTGACATGACGCTTTTCACACAGGTCTGCTGAATAGGTGCTCACAAACATTAAACACAATATTTAAAACCTACGATAGAGCTGATTACTCTTCGTCACAAATTACATTGCTCCAACGGCAATGGTCACACTGAATCTGATCAATAATAAATCTTCAACAATTTTAATTACCCTCCAATCTACTGTATAATTACATTAATTCAGTCCTACTTCTGAAACACAACAGATCTCCGAGAGACGTTTTTAACCGCATTGCGTAACATATGCAAACACGGCCGTTCACATAGCTACGTTAGTTAACACCACAAAAAAACAAGAACCTTCCACTAACAACATTCGTGCGAGCTGCTTCCATACAAAGGTGTGTCAGACCAAAACTAAATATACTACGTTAATCACACAAGCAATGTATTTACAAAAATATGTCCCATAAACCATAAGTTAATTTATCAAATAATAAAGAATATTATTTCGTACTCATCTCTCTTGTAGTCACCCGTCAAAGAACGTCAGCTGCCATTTCCCAACTGAATGGTTCTATCTCATCTCAGCCATCTGGACGGAGTGTTGAGAATTCCAAACTTCCTCTGTAGTCGTCGATGTCATCTCTGGCGCTGCTTCAAAAATTAGATTATTATACAATTTATATCTGACTACTAAATTCGCTGTTCAGGTACTACTTTCCCTGTCACAGTTCGTTGGCGAATTATCGACGATACTGCCCCTACAAATATAGTACTATGACTATCTATCACTGAATTTAACACTTTACAATAATTTCTGTGTTCTTAAGACGCACCGAAGTAATAATCAACCTGTGTCCACGACACACAAAATAATAGTCTTACGCCCTTCGACGCACACAAGTAATAGACAATGTCTTGGCTCTTCATGCCACTTATAAAAGAACTGGCCCTATGTCTCGATGGGGGGGGATTTATGTAAAAATTTCTCGAAATAATTGTGGTACAGGAATGAAATAAATATCACTGAACTCGTAACATTGCACAGGTCAAGAATATGCTCATTAATCCTAGAATCGATCTTAGAGATTTTGTCTAGGCGATTTCCCGCATGAATGCTAGCCGAGCGTACCCACGCTAGACCTGCCGCGTTAACTAGGCATTCTCCTCTCATTGGTTCTCACATTTTCTGTAATTTGGCGGTTTATAGCAGATCTTGGCGTCGTAGGTGTGTCTAACATGCTCATCAGCCACTCACATTACTGCATCATATTTCTTCTAGGCGCGAATATCACAATGAACATACCAGCAGCATGTCTCACTGCGCGTCGCGTCTATTTGAGGCGGCCCACACCTGTCCCTCTTACACATCGCTAGGCTATTTCCTTTCACAGCTAAAGTATTTAGCCTATTGTCAATCTGCTTCAGGTATGTCCCCGCTCTCTCCAACCAATGCTTGAAATTTCCTCATCTCTGTCTGGCTACTTTCATGATGCTGGTGGAAATATTTATTAATTGGAGAAATAAAACATAGAATCATTTATCCAACAGAGGATAAAGGGTTCAGTAGAGATATAGTTTTAATTGATATTAAATGTTTTAATACTGACCTAGAAACATAATTTGGAGATCGATTTAACTTGTTAAGAGTGAGAGTTGCTTCATATTACTACGTCCTTTAATTCTCCGAAGTATGGTTATCCCCCAGTTACTATAACCCCTCCCAATGGCCGATCATGGCTACACAACGGGCTCAAAGTGTTCGATCCACAGCATCGTTCGACATTTTAAAATAACTAAATATCTTTCAGTCACTGTCAAATCCACACCAGACTGCATGTACGAGTGGATATTGACGATCAAATCACAGTCGAAGGACTCCCGCAGGCTCGAGAAAACAGTGGTCAGCTGTAGAGCTAGGAGAGAGTATACTAACCGCTCAACTTGTCCGTACCAAGTGTTGCCTATATAATCCACGTCACGGGGAACTCCAAACCAAATTCGTTTTGTAGTGCAATATTACGTGACAGCAAATTAATCTAAAACTCTAAGCTAGGGAACCATTATTGTCTTACATGGAATGTGAATCATGGGGAGGATATTTTTCCTTTTCAAGATTTCAAGTATAAAGTACAGAACTGGAATTGCAGCCGCCTTGTTAAATATCTAGAAGTAGGACTGCATCCTACTTCGCTCATCATTCCAGAGATAAGTTTTGTACATCTCCGGCCAGTTGTCTAGTTGGAGAAGAGTGAACTTATCGACACTCGTTTATTAATTGAATATATGCTTGAGAATCTACTAGTTTGGTCCTCTCAAGTTCTACTCGCGCTGTAGGTTATGTTATACTCACAAAGAATTGAAGAATTTGAGAATATGTTTGTTTATTGATTACCAGCACCTTAAGTAAATACACTTTACATGAAGCCTAGTTATTACGAGTCTGTCTAATATAGAGACAGCTCTCTAGCAGCGACCACCTGGTCTGGTTAAAAGTTATGAAGAGAGAATGTCTCCTAGCCGAGGCATCTCGTACAAGTTACTTGTTGTGAAGAGAGCAAAAATGGGCTCTGCATCAGTATTTAACATTAGATTTCTCTGGTGGGAGAAATGCTTGACACAAACAGAGATTCACCAATAGCGTGTATCTCTAGTGGTAAGAGTGGGTGGCAGCCAATCAGACCATAAGCTTTGGGGCGGTGGTTGGCCTGACCTTACTGCTGTTGTTCATATTGCTACAAACTCCAATTCTAAGAAATATTATGAGAACGGCCCAGAACATGTGTCCCTTTCGAAAGTATGGAGACAGTCTGGATAGTTAGGAATGTGTTTACTGTGACCAACTCTCAGTTTAGGTCTTCCAAGAAATATATAATGGAAATATGTCCATTTAAAGTGCTACTGTTCACAATGGTATGCTTTTAGTTTATACATGTTCTGTCCGTGGGCTTGGAGTGAGCTGTTGTAGCATTCTGACTTCCTTGAGGAAATATACTCTGTTTCCTCTGAAAAACATAAATGATAATAATAATTATTATTATCATTTAAAAACCAAAATTAGTGATTGATACGTCTTGGTCATGGCTAGTAAGGGGTTTACTGGGCAGCGGACATGACTCCAGAAGCAACATATTCAACCACATATTTGCTGAGCCCTGAGGTCCAGGCTTGATTTCCGGTTCTGACAAGTAATTTAATTCTGGTATGAGGGCTGAAATGGTGTACTCTTGACCTCGTAGGGTGGGTTCGATTCCCACCTCAACCATCCTATAAGTGGTCTTCTGTGGTTTCCCATCTTCTTTTCCCTCAATCGTTCCCTAATTCCGAGAATGATTTCAAGGTAAATCCAGAATTGTAAACATTCTCTATCGAACGTTGATACCATTTACCATGTACAGTATACCGTAATTAATACGCTTAGGTAGGCCTACTTGAACTACAACGGACAGCGGTAGCTGAGCTCACTAACGCGCAGCGCTACGCCATGGGGCCGAGCTCTTTGTGGACTCGGTAGTCGTGGGTTCGATCCCCACCGTCGGACGTCCTTGAAATGGTTTTCCATGATTTCCCATTTTCAACTCCAGGTAAATGCGGGGACGGTAACTTCTGACAGGCCACGGCTGCTTCCTTCCACATCCTTGCCTCGTTTCATTCATCTTCATTCATTACATCTCTTATTACCTCTTCTCATGAGGTTGGCGTCAGAGAGGGCATCCGGACTTGAAAACCCACTACCACATAGACTTTCATCGCATCTCATCCCCGACTCCGTTGTTGTTGTTTGAGTCTTCAGTCTTTTGACTGGTTTTATGCAGCCCTCGATACCTCCCTGTCCTGAGCTAATCGTTTCATCTCTACATAGCTACCACACCCTACATCCGAGGCAATCTGTTTAACATATTCTAACCTTGGTCTACCCCTACAGTTTTTGTCCTCGACCCTTCCTTCCATAACTAAGGTTGCTATTCCTGGGTGTCTTAGTATGAGTCCTACCAACCTATCTCTTCTCTTCATTAGCAGTCGCCAGAAACATCTCTCCTCTCCCACTCGTCTTAATACCTCTTCGTTTGTAACCCTATCCACCCATCTGATCTTCATCATTCTCCTGTAACACCACATTTCAAATGCTTCAATTCTCCTCTTTTCTGCTGCACCAATAGTCCAAGTTTCACTTCCATAGAGCGCTACGCTCCAGACAAAGGCTTTCAAAAATGACTTCCTAACATCTAAATCTATATTCGATGTCAACAGATTCCTTTTTTTTTTGTAGAAATGCTTTCTTTGCCTGAGCCAACCTACTTTTTATATCCTCTTTGCTTCGTCCATCACTGGTTATTCTGCTTCCTAAGTAACAATTTGATCTCCATAGAGGTTTCTGATTTATTTCGGCTGCATTCCAGTATTTTTGTTTTACATTTATTAATTTTCATGATGAATTCTTTCCGTAAGACGGAGTCCATACCATGCAAAACTCATTCAAATCCTCAGGCTTGTCGTCCAAGATGACGATGTCATCAGCAAATTTCAGAGTGTAAATTATTTCTCCTTGAATCTTCACTCCCACTTGAAATTTTTCTCCGTTGAAAGTGGGAATAATACTTGAACTACAGCATGCAATTCGTGTTATCCACAGAATAAGTTGTTTGAAAGTTATAGTTTTCTAAGTACATATTGTACTAAAACTTTCAAATAGCATGACTTTTTATAGTGAATACGGTCATGATTGGAAATCTCATAGTTATCCGTTTAACTCGACAACGATCGCGGTGGGTCGCCATGACCCAAACGCTCATTTTCTGTTGGCCATGTCCTCACCACTGTTGAGCTGGAAGCGCCCATTTCTATACCTTTCTAAAAGAATCGCTCCCCTACTCAACACCCTTACAACGCATTCTAGTGAATAAATTTTCTGTATTTTCAATTTTCATTAAAGTGTGGTGAATTCTTTCGACACGTGCATTAAAATGTAAAATGTGTAATGAACTTCTTACTGTACAGGATAATAAAACTGTGAATGTGTATTGAATAGGCTACTTAGATACAGGTATGAGCATATTCATATTCCCAAAACACTGTTAATTGATCAACAAAGTATATTTTTTTGAAAAAATGCTGGATGTTATGAAGCAAAGGAAATTAAAGTTTTTGGTTCATGGTGACCCACCACGACCACATTAAGATGCACCAAGTGTGCGACCATTGCCGGGTTAAGCAGATCCTGAATTATATTAAATTTGATATAAATTGTAGATGTCATTCAAACGTTAATGAGTGGAGCTTATACTTCGTAGACACACACATTCATCATCTAATCCTACTGTTTCATTTAATGAGTGAGGTATCTAAAATATTAAAATTAACAGAAATATACAAATCACATCTTCATTTGAAATCGTTTTTCCTTTCAGCGTCCAGTCTAGTCTGCAAACCTCTGTTTGCAAACAAATTACCGTAACGTCGGGTATCCCTCAGGGCAGCGTAATCGGAACTTTGTTATTTTTGGCATTTATAAATGACTTACCAAATGGGATTCGCAGTGACTGTCGATTGTTTGCGGATGATTGTGTAATATATCGAAAGATGCAAGACTCACAAGACAATGCAGTACTTCAAGATGACCTGAACCTGGTCTATAAGTGGGCGATTGAAAATAAAATGAAAATAAACACAAGAAAATGTAGTCTAATAAAAATAGGGAAAGTGCGAAGGCAAGATTTTCAATATAATATTGGCTCGGAAATACTTGTAGAAGAAGATTCTTGCAAATATTTGGGCGTTCACGTAAGAAATGATATGAAATGGAGTAGTCATATAGGATGTGTAGTTTCTAAAGCTTACAAATTCCTGCACTTTGTAATGAGGGTATTAAAAGGAAGTAGTACCTCTGCTAAAGAATTAGGATATTTGTCACGTGTAAGACCTATTCTGGAATACGCCTCGGCGGTTTGGGATCCATATCAAGTAGGGCTCATAAATGAGTTGCAAATGGTACAAAGAAAGGCCGCTAGATTTGTGCTCAGTGGCTTTAATCCCAGGAGCAGTGTGAGCCGTATGTTAAAGAAACTTGGGTGGGAATCACTTGAGGCTAGGAGGATGAAATCTAGACTCTGCGCTATGTACAACACGTAAACAAATCAACCAGCATGGGGTGAGCTTAGCAAACGTATGGTAAAGCCTACTTACATGGGTAGGAGCGATCATCCTTTCAAAGTTAAGGGCCGACCGCAGCGAACAAATTATGGTAAATATTCTTTCATAAACCGTGCCATTGGTAATTGGAACTCTCTACCTGCCGCAGTCTTAGAGCCTTTTCCCAAACATATAGGTGTGTTTAAGAAAAGACTGACTATTTGTGTAAATACTCCAGTTTAATTGTTAGTGAATTGTTATGTACAATTATTTATTTGTTATGTATATCTAATTTGCCACCGGGGGACACACCCCCAATTGCAAATAAACGAATGAATGAATGAATGAATGAAAGTCGCCTCCATGATCCCCTATTAACAGTTAGAACTGGGGCCTCCTCTGCTCCGACATCTCTCACTTTCAGATCATTCAACACTGAATCTAACCATCGCCTCCTAGGTCTGCCTCTGCTTCCCTTACCCTCTACAGCCAAACTCATTAACCTCTTAGGTAATCTCTCCTCCCCCACCATCTGAGTCACCTCATACGAACAGCTTCATCTAGCCAGCGTGTTCATGTTTAACTTAGCGGTTTAGGTGGCGTAGTTGGTAGCATGCTGAACTGCTGTGCCCAATATCGCAGGTTCAAACCCGGCCGAAGTCGTCGGATTTTTAAGAGCGTTAAAATCCTTCAGTATGCCTTCCTTCGGAGGGGATGTAAAGCCGGTGGTACCATATCATATATTTATGGCATGTAAAAGATCCTTCCACTAACTAAACTTGTATGAAGCTAAATTTCTAGGTTATATTTCGTTGAAACTCTCTATCAAAGTTCCAACGTTAACGACTAGGTGTCAGTGACATCTGGTAGCGAAAGTTGGAACAACTTGAAATTGAACGGAATGTGTAGCTCACCCCATGGGTATCCGCTTGAAGCTGCTACAGCCTCTGGCGAGCCGAACATGTCCTCGGACACTCCCGGCACTAAAAGGCATATGCTAAATTTAAAACAAATTCTAACTTAGTCTTTATCTCTTCATTACGAGTACCTTCCTACCATTGCTCCCATCTATTTGTCCCAGCAATCATTCGTGCAACCCTCATATCAGTTACCTCTAGCTTATGTATCAGATACCCTATCCTGTATCTACCCAGCTCTCACTTCCATACAGCAAGGTCGGTCTAAATACTGAGCGATGACGGAGAGTTTCATGGTTACGCTAACTTATTTCTTGCAGAATACTGTAGATCGCTACTGACAACTCACTGTATTGGCTTTCATACACCACGAACATAATTCTTCACCCACACTACCATCCTGAGAGGATATACAGCCTCAGTATTCAAATGTTCCACCTGCCAATTAAGTTCCTCCCACTCGGCATTCTCTTTCCTTAGGCCGGTTACACACACAGCGGATTTTCCCGAGCGGATAAATAAATGTCGCTGCCGTTCCAACAGTAGCCCATTGAAGTGCATTAAGGCTTACACATTAGACGGAAAAAATTCCGATCGGTCAGTTTGCCGTTGGTGGTAGCTGTGCAGTCTTCGGGAGCCACTGGCGCTGAAGGAAGTTTTACCGCCGTCTTGATCTAGTGGCCTACGCAACCAAATGCGCGTTTACACACACAGCGGATTGTCTACCGCTCCAGCTGCTAGCAAACCGATTTGAATTTCACATTGGCAGAGAAGTATATAGCGTGAAAATCGTTTATACATTTCGTATCATTACGTAAACATGAGTGATGTGATTATCCCTGCTTCTTATATTATCCTTTTTTTTTCTTCAACTTTTCAACTTTATAAGTTATTTTCACTTACCTCAGTGTTATTGCCAACATATCTACTGGTTGAATACAGTTCCTCATTTTAGTATTTTTGCGCTGAATGTTATCTTTCAACCAGCCATGCAATTCGTCAAAGGAAGTCATCGACATTCTGTAATAATTGAAGAATTTCGTGTGTCATCCTGGCTCAACTCTTCAAATAACGTGTAGAAAGTGCCAACCTCATCTCTCCTTTCATTAATTGGATGAACCCAAACCAGTCGATTTTTTCTTCTTTTCATTCGACTACGGAATAACATTAACGCTAGAAGCTGCTCTCTGTTCATTTCGAACTACACAAACAATCAATAATTTGAACATCTGAGGAAGTGAGTTGGTTTCAGAACCAACACTGCAACTACTCGTACGACGGCGACGGAGATCTTCCGCCGTGTGTGTAATCGGCCGGCGACGGTTAAATCTCCGATCGAAAAAATCCGCTCGAAAAAAGCCGCTCTGTGAGCAACAAGCCTTACGTTTCTTCTCTACCGACATAAACTTCGTATTTAAAATGCTGATCTCCATACGATATTCCCCACATGTCTGTTCAAGTTCTAACATGTTGTCTTGTTAGCTTTCGACAAAGTCTGCCAGTAGTAAAATAATGACTAAATAGAACCACTTAAGTCAATTAAAAGTCTGCTCCTTGAATGATAAATTCATCCATCCTCAGCAGATCCGTAAAAGAACATCTGTGACGTCAGCTCAGCGTGGTTCCCACTAGGAATCTTATCTCGGGCTAATTGCTCACTTTTAGTATGCTGCACGCTGTGCGCCTGACATTCAATCTGATGGACAGTGACTTGTTCCAACAGTTCGTTCACGAAGCTTTGTTTTATACCCGGGACACACTCAGCTTTGGGAGGCAAAATTAAGAATAGCTGGGTTCGACTCTTACCTTAGGCATCTTGGAACTGGCTCTCCGTGGTTTTGCACTTCTAGTCCAGGTTCTTAACTTGAGGAGGGGAGGTACACCTTTCAGGTTTTTTTTAATTATTTGAATGACTAATATGTTGTCTTTCATTCGGTGAAAACAAAATGAAAATATCTTTAATAATTCCAGAAATATGCCCCTAAATGTTAGTTGCTGTCACCTAAGTTGTCCCCTTAAATTCTACCCTTAGGTAAGTTTGAGCTCGTCTCCCAAAAACTTTATTTTCACACAGCGTTTACTTGATAACACAAATACTGCTCAAGATATCTCAATGAAAGTTTGCATGATATTGTATTATAATTATATGAACAACATACACCAAACCATTTTGTGTATCAAGCATATTACCCAATTAAGAAAATATTTTTACCCAACAAAAGTAAAAGAATATATATTTAGAGTAAGAATATCAAAAAGAAGAATTCCTGAATATGTGGATCAATTATTGATTTAATGATAAGATTGAGAGTGACCATCCTGAACTGTTTCTACAAACAGATCGGTCATCATTCAAACACCTGTCAGTACCGCACAGAAGGCATCTACAGGAACCATAATATTAAAGCACCAACCACATCACATTTTATATTTGAGGCGTTTAAACGGAAAGGAGGCTTGTAGTTATACGTGACCGTCAATCTCGCAATCATGAGCCACGGGACCTCCATATTCACGTGGAATCCGAACCACAGGAAGCGATATTTCACTTCGAAAATTACACATGCATTGACCGGGAATCGAACACAGTCCACCTTGGTGGAAGGCAAGCAGCTTCACCACTGAACCACCACGACCCCTGCGTTTAAAAGCAAAGGGATATGTGACATTTTATTACACTTTCGAAGGGATGTTTTAGGGGTCATTGATGACAGCATCATAATGCGCACGTTATAAGACATATTACACATACAACCAAATACACGTGGCTATATAGCAATGATGTCACAAATAATAACAACAGATATCGATGAAACTGTATTAATTAGGATAATAAATAAAAATTCACAATTCTATTCCTTCAAGCGGTGAACATAATTGATAAATTGAAAATCCACCTGATCAAAACTAATAAATAAAATATTTAATAAAATATTTATTGCGGCCAATGGCCATAGTTAGGAACAACATTATAACATTGTGAACAATAATGAATCAATCGTATACCTAGGTAACACCAGAGACTTGTGTTCATCGAGTCCGTTCACCCATTCCACTGCACTACACTTTGATCAAGACAACATAATCAGTCCTCGTCTAAACAAAACTGAGTGAGTGATACTAGTCTTCTACTGCATTCCATGGCGTGATATATATCGCACTGATTGTTGCATAATCGGCAAACACACTCCTGGCTGGGCTGATGGAAGGACTTCCTAGTGCAGATGCGATGGTGGAAGCCATGGATCGTAAATCTGGTCACTAGGTGCCTCAGCTCATACTCTGGTCGCATCCATTCTTTATATAACATTGCATCTGTTACGAAGAATCTTTCTGGGATGGAGTCTCTCTTCCTGCAAAGTTCGCTTAACAGGTCTACGCATGCCTGTGTGGATGGTAGGTGCATTAGCAGTCGAAGGTCTTCTACCAGAAATGTTTATCTGGCTAAAGCATACACATATCGTGAAAGAGCGAATTTTGATACCCCCAATACCCTTTTCAAATACCTTGATTTCAAACTTTCAATGTCTTTTAATTGTCTGATTGATAGATAAGTCCATATGACTTCTAGCCCGTACGTGAGTGATGGGAGTACTTTGACTCTGAAAAGTTCCATAGCTGAATTCACTGACATTCTTTGTAAATGTCTAATGTCGCTTATATTTCTAAGTGCTGCTGCAAGTCTCTCCTTTATATGAACCATAAAGGAAGTCCCTGTGACTTGCATAGTAATTCCAAGGTACTTAAATTGTTTTTTCGGTGTTAGTATGTGTTCCCCGCAAACAATGTAGTCATCCTTCCTCAGCCTTCCTCCATTTCTGAATATCATTAATTCAGTCTTCCGAGCATTCATCCTTAGTTCATTCTCCTCCGCCCATTTCTCAGCAAGATCTATTCCCTTCTGTAGTTCCTCTATATTATCGGAGGCCAGGGCCATGTCATCTGCATAAATATATATATTTACTTTCTGTGTTACCTCCTTTAATTTGAAGACAACGTCGTGGGTCATGATATTGAAGAATAACGGACTTAGCGGGTCTCCTTGCAGTACTCCGATTGTCTGGTCAATCCAGTCCGAGTGTGCGATACCATCATGGATCTGAACTTGATTGTCCGCCAGAATGTTCGATATCAGTCTTGTCATGTCAGAACGTCCTAGTAAGTTTTCTAATTTTATGACAAGTTTCCTTCTATTGACTGTGTCGAAGGCTTTGGTGTAGTCGATAAAAATTACATATTTCTTCCCGTGAGCTTCAAGCGTGTCCTGTATGTCCTTTAAGAGACATTCTGCAGCCAATAGAGTAGATCTGCCCTTCTGAAATCCAAATTGTTCTTCTGGAAGCAGGTGGTCTACACATGCATCTATTCTCCGAGTCAGAAGCTTGGTAAGCAATTTGCATGCAACCGATTCCAATGCCACACCCCTATATGATTCAGGTTTACTGACATCGCCTTTACCCTTGTATAGCAGTTTGATTATGGACTTACGCCAAGTACTGGGGATGGTTCCAATCTCTAAGCACTTATTCACTAACTCTGCCCATACGTTTTCCAGGAAGTGTAGCGAAATCTTCAAATGTTCATTACAGAGTCCATCTACACCTGAAGCTCTCTGAAGAGAAGTTGTTTAATAAAATATATGTTTCGGAATATCAATGATTCCATCCTCAGCGTGAAAAATATTATACCTTAAAAACTAGTTAGCATTGTCAAAAAACAAGATGTTCAGTAAAGAACATATAGCCTACTTTCTCCTAAATGCATGGGTATTGTTATAACTCTTTGTCCTTTTCAAGGAGTATAATTGAATGTTGGTTATAGTAGCTTGTTGAAATACAACATGTTATACGGATATTAAACATGAATATGAGGTGCCCTTTGCTAGTGCTACCTCTGTACAAAATTGCATTCAATTGGGTTTCGCCGTGTTTGAATTGATAGGGGGAATCGATTTGCACACATACATGGCCACTATCTGCAAACTATTGGGCTGATGACCTAGTTGATAGGTCAAAAGATTCTTCGTACATAAAGGTATAAAGTTGCAAATTTTGATAGAGATCAGATGATTAGGTTGGTCGTTATTTGATTTAAGCTTTTAACATTTGGGTGGCTGCCATTACGTTTTCGTCAAGATGGCGGCGATATAAAATATGACACTGAGGGGACCTTTGCTAGTGCTACCTCTGTACAAAATTTCGTTCAATTCGGTTTCACCGTGTTTGAATTGATAGGGGGAATCGATTTGCACACATACATGGCCGCCATATGCAAACTATTGGGCTGATGACCTTGTAGCTTAGTTAAAAGACGCTCACCATATAAATATATGTTGCTGCAAACTTTGGTAGAGATCGGATGATTAGGTTAGTCATCATTTGATTTAAGCTTTGAACATTTGGGTGGCCACCATTATGTTTCCGTCAAGATGGCGTCGATATAAAACATGACACTACGTTGCCCTTTGCTAGTTCTACCTCTGTACCAAATTTCGTTCAATTCGGTTTCACCGTGTTCGAATTGATAGGGGGGGGGGGGGACACAGACATTCAGAGTAAACACACTCACACACACACAGACAGACACACAATTTTTGGCCCTGTAGTGATCTCATAAGTCTACTTTCATTTTTTGCAATAATCGAAAGTAGGTTAACGGTTAAACAATGTCAAAAAATTGGATATCCTTACAATTACTGTTAATTTATATTAATGAAAGACTTGTAAATATATGAATCGATGTGCAATTAGACAAACTGTTTTAAAATACTATGTTGCTATTCTATTAGTATTTCGAAAAATATATTAATAGGAAACTTATGTTTTCGAATGTAGGTATGTGAGAAGGCATGTAAACCGACATTATAATTGGAAGAATTTTCGATAGACAACTTAAATAAATACGATTACGATAAAATCGTGAATAATAGTACATTATGCAACGAGCCTATAATGGCAATAATTAAGGCACAAGTGTCTTAATTACCATTATAGGCGAGTTGCATACGACTGTTTATGTTCGACGATAATTATTATAACTATTTTTTGTTCGAACATAAATATTCATAAATATCTGTCGAGATTTCGCCAGTTTTATGTACTGAACAGAGCGCATGAGACGCAGACAATGCCTTGTATTTTACCATGCCTCCTCGATTACCCTACTATGACACTAGGCCAGGCAGTGAAATTTAAATTAGAAGGCCGTGGAACTCAGCGCATCTAATTATCTAATTGGTCAAACAACTGTTTCTTAACCTCTGATTGGTGGGAGAAACTGATTCATAATGAAAAATAGTGTTATATTGAGCCCCATTATAGTACAGTTTTCTGACATATAATAGTCAGGGTCGAACATAATAGTACATTATGCAACGAGCCTATAATGGCTATAATTAAGACACGAGTATTTTTATAAAACGAGCGTATGCGAGTTTTATAATTTCCATACGAGTGTCTTAATTACCATTATAGGCGAGTTGCATACGACTGTTTATGTTCGACGATAATTATAACTTTATTATATGTTTTAACATAAATATTCATAAATATCTGTTCAGTCACTACAGTAGAATGTTGTGATCGGGTGGTGCGGTGGGTAGTATATCTCTCTTGTCCAAGCTCTCTGGACAACCGACGCATGCGCTCTGTGTGCTTCAATACCATATGTTCTGATTGCGCACCAGTATTCAGTAAAACTGTCACTCAAGTCGTGTCAAAACCACGCGCTGTGTATAAATTGGTTTTGGGGATATTAAGGTACCGGTACAGTGCTATTTCTTGTCTCATATTCGCCAGTTTATTTACGCGAACATATGGACGGTGCGTATTCCATGTCGGTAATTTATTATAGTTCGATGTTGTGTTTATGTCCGACATGTTGGATTTTGAGTGCATGCGCGAAGGTATCGTTACCTAATTGGTCAATGAACGAGCTCTGATTGGCTGGAGAAACTGTATCATAATGAAAAAGAGTGTTATAATGACCATCATTATGACACAGTTTTCTAACACATAATAGTGAGGGTCGAACATAAATATTATTTAGGATTCAATTTTTGGCACACTTGTCAAATTAACTTAACTGTAGACTACGTATTGGCTAAACTGGACCCTGAGGGCTCTAAGTGTAATTTTAAAAATATTTTCAACTTGAAATTACATCCCCGCAGGGGATCACGACTAGTGCGACATGGGTTGAAGACCACGGGTCCCCAGCTGAGTCCAGCATTGCTTCCACTTACTTGTGTCGGGCTCCTCATTGTCCAGGCCCTCAAGGAGGCAGGGTGTGTGTATCCCCACCACTTATGGTGCACCCTGGATAGTGCTACACCCTCAAGGTCTCACGGGTGGGTAGTTACGGAGTTTATGACCCCGAGGGCTTCCTGAGCTGGGTCAGGTATTTCTCCTTCTTCCATTGCCTTTGAGGTGGTCCCTCTCCTCTTTACCTTTCATATCTTCCTTTCCTGGCTCTCCTTTCTTCCAAGACCCTGAATTCTCATTCTTCGAGGGTTCACGACATTTCCTTTCATTCTGTCTCTTGTTTCCCTTATTCTTATTTTTGTTTTCCATTTCCTCTTCTAGTATGTAAAAAAAGTGACAGTCAGTCTGAAAGACTAGACTTTGTATCATTTTAAATGCTACAAATGCTGAAAAATGCTAGAAAGGCTGGAGGCTTCTCGCTTCGCTCGAAGCCATAGACTCTTGACATGTTAGAAAAGTATCTGCATAATACTTATCTTGCTTTATAATACTTTACCTTGTTTCAAATTACTCGCGAACGGCAAGTGCAACCCAAGAGCAAAGCAAGGTCAAGCGCGCGGGTTCGTGCCCCTTCCATCCAGTCTAAAAACACTTACAGTGGGCGATGTATTGAAGATAGAGATATGCTCTCGCGGACTTTATTGTAGAACTTTTCATGCTGACCAATTCTTACGCTCATAGTATATTGATATTTTTGACGGTTTGCCCAGCGTAAGTTTAAGAAGCGCAAGGACCCCAAGTTTGTTTTCGACTTTTTCACTGTAATCGTTACTGCTTGGCTTCCTTTGATCATACATAAATTATTTTCTACAGAATCTTTCCTCGAGATATCCTTTACAGAATGGTGAAAACCGCTTCAAAATCCATCCAATGGTTCTCGAGATTACCCGTGACATCCAAGAATCGGGGATTTTTGTCTTATACTAAAGAAGTATAGATTGTCGGGAACACATGTACCAAGCGGTACTATGACGTCACACACATCAGTGCATCTGGGTACATTTCGTCCCGTCACCGCGACGTAACGCCACACCCCAGCGTAACGACGAAGTCGACAAGATCATTTAAAATGACAAAACATTAGCCACATCCCTTGAAAGAATACACTAGTCGCCTTGGAGCGTTGCAGATGGTGCTGTACTGGTATCAGGAGGTCATTTGACCCTTCACTGTTGATAGATGAAAATTGCAGTAACGCAGTGTATGTGTGTTAGTCTTCAAACTTCACGTCTTCAATGGTCCAAACAACTCGTAACGTATACAATAGGTGATGTTGCTGTTAATTTATTTGGGGGCCATGTGACATCGTGGACACAAGCCCTGTGTACTTGGTTGTTTGTGCGTGTGGAATTTAGTTTTAGGTTTAGTTTCTTTTCATTTCATGTTCACTATCACCCAAACCATTGGGGGCCAATCACCTAGATGTTATGCCCCTTAAAACAACTATTATCATTATCATCAATCATATTATTCCTACAACTCCCATGAAGCGCTAGCTACCGTAAAGCACTTACAGAAACTTGGAACAGACCAGAGGCCTTTACAAACGCAAGCAAAACGGTTTAGTTACGGTCCGAGGATTTAAATCAATGTGAGATTCAAAATATTGAGCTTGTACACTATAATAAGAATGAAACATCAAGTTACTGAGAAATGCAATCATAATTACAAGCAGTAACTCAGATGACGTTAAATAGATACAGTAGCGTGAACACAGTTCATAAATCATTTGGGATCACGAATAGCGTAATTGTGACCTATTTCTGATGTGAGAGAATAACCTATTCCAACTGGCGTTATTGTTGTTGAAATTGTTAAATAATAATATCAATATTGTAATTGGTTTTACATCCCATTTAACTACTGTGGCTTTTAGAGACGCCGGGGGGCCGGAATTTCCCTCGCAAATGCGCACCTCAAATGCCAATTGACTGCGCCAGGATTCGACCCTGTAACCTTGGGAACATCAGGCAAACACTTTACCGCTGAGCCACTCAGCTAGACTTGAAATAATTGTTTATATTGCAAGCAACTTGAAGGTGAAGGATGCAGATTCAGTCATTTGAAGCTTTCACTTTTAGATTCGATCGTCCCGCTGTACATCTAAAGAAGAGTAAGTTGCTGACACCTCTGGGGTTTAGTCTGCAAATCTTCGTTTTTAGTATCTCGTATTCTTGTAGTGTAGGCACCCCAACTGTGTTTATCTTTTATGGGCTGTTCAGGGGATTTCAGAATTGTAGTAGCACCCTTTCAGGAAGTGTCCTGTGGCAAAAAATAAATGTGTTAATAGAGATTTACAAATTGTACACCCCAATATTTTAAGTGGTAATATTTCATACGTATGTAGTTGTTTCATTTAGGGGCTTTGCAACATTGTGGTCATGTATTCCCAAGTACTTGGGTGTGTGTGGAATTTTTCTGATAGCCTATTTTATCGTGATGGCTACATTACTGTGTGAAGTTGTTATTACGATGGGGATTGAGAAGGAGGCATCCGTGGACTTAATTTAGGAACCATCCCGGCATTTCCCTGGATTATAAGTGGTAAACAACGGAAAACCTCTTCCCACCTCAGTTCAGTTTTGCCTCACGAGGCTGAGTGTACTACGTTCGAACCTTCAGACTAGAATTAAATTAAATGAAATTTCTTGGCAGGGCCGGGAATCGAACCAGGATCTCCGTGGTGACAGCCAAGAATTCTAGCCGCTAAAACATGTTAACTGACACGTGCTGAATCCATTAGAAACGAGAAGAAACATCACATGGCGTTAATTTTTTATGCTAGCTCCATGAAAATTAGAAATAATCTAGATATTAACAGTCCTCAGACCAGCCAGAAGTTGAGTCAGTACATGGCAGACCAGATCATAAGCTACGCATCTTTCACTGAAGCGTAAGTGCCCAACGTTCTTAGCATCAACCCTTCATTTAACTTCTTCATGGCGGCTTCGTTGACTTCGTTGGTAGCATGCTGAGCTTCTAAGCCCAAGGTCGCGGGTTCAAACCCGGCCGAAGTCGTCGGATTTTTTAAGAGCGTTAAAAATCCCTCAGTGTACCTTCCTTCGGAGTGCAAGTAAAGCCGGCGGTCCCATGGCATAGATTTATGACGTGAAAAAGAACCTTGTCGCCTCCGTAGCGTAGCGTTCAGCATGGTTAGCTGCCGCCCCGGAGGTCCTGGGTTCGATTCCCGACTCTGCCACGAAATTTGAAAAGTGGTATGAGGACTGGAACGGGGTTTACTCAGCCTCGGGTGTTCCAAATGAGTAGAGGGGGGTTCGATTCCCACATCAGCCATCCTCGAAGTGGTTTTCCGTGGTTTCCCACTTCGTCTTCGGGAAAATGCCGGGATGGTACCTTCTTCAAGGCCACGGCCGCCTCCTTCCCTCTTCCTTGCCTATCCATCCTGACCATCCATTACCTTCCCTCATGAGGTCCCTGTTCGCTTTGCAGGTGAGGCCGCCTGGGCGAGGTGCCAATCACACCTCACCAGTTGTATCCACTCCGATTAGATGTTCCCAGCTCTAGGACACTGCCCGTAGAGGCGGTTGTGGTGAGTTCCCTCGCTGAGTCCGTGGGTTCCACCAACCTGGAGGGTAAACGACTAAGAAAAAGAAGAAAGAAAAAAAGAACCTTCCACTAACTACACTTTCGTGAAGACAAAATTTGTAGGTTAGAATTTATAACGCTCTATTAGTTACAACGTTCGCCACCAGGTGCTGACTGCGATGTCATCTAGTAGCCAAGTCCGCAAGCTAGGTGTCGTGGACGGTAGCATTTGGTAGCAAAAGTAGGAACTAGGCCTACTTGAAATTATTGTATGCAGTCCTTGCTTGAATTAAAAAACAGATAACACACATAAATACAGCCATCACAATTAACACTGGCTATCAGACAGATTCTACACACACCCAAAGTACACGGGGCTGCATGTACTCACGCAACACCGCAAGGGCCGTTGCCCAATAACTCTTCTCTATAAACCCTCTGTACTTCTAGGTTTGTTTTAACTGGACTAAAGTTTTTTGTTCCCTTCGCCTCCACTTGTCACAAACACAACGGAAGTAATATCGCCCGATTGGTACATTCTCAAAACAGTAGTAATTCAGGAAGTGAACTCGTAACTACTTCTTTTATGGTATACTAGTATTACCCGTCGCGGCTTCGCCCGCGAATATTCTAGTTGTAAAGAGTACACTTAGCAAAATCTCAATCATGAATGCTATGACTGATTTATCCTTGGTATGAATAATCAGACTTTATCAATTCAGCTACTGGTGCAGTGGTTAAGGGTTTGTAATTCCTTCATAGGTATAACAGAGCGAAGTTAGATTTCTGGGAATATCACAGACACTGGTAATTTAAGGGCCTTTAAATGTGGTTTTCGGAGACCCTTTATAGCCGGGTGAAAAAGACCTTTCGTACCACACTCACACGTGAAAATTGCGTGAAATAATTCTAGAGTGCCCTTTTGACCCCCTTAAGCGGATTATACTGTATGTATTGATGAATTTTGGTTCAATGATAACCTAATAGCCGTCTGGAAAGTAATGTAATAATTGGAATTGCATTGCGTCTTACAGAAATAGATGGACCTGTGAGATTCTGTTACCATGGTTACCGTGTTGCATTCGTTCATTATTTCATTGTAAATATACATGTTTTCAGGTATTTATTTAATTGTGAGGCATTTAAAGAGTAAGTGAGTGCGTTTCGCTTACGCATTGGGTTATGCTGAAACTGTAGGTACCCCATAATGTGTAGGTTGGTGTTAATGGGACCTTATTTTCGGTACAAAACTGGAATGGGACCTTAGCAAAATAATATAGGGAGGGATTGGCTTTCACGGCCAAGGAATTAAAACTCAGCAATATATCTTGGTTTATGCCGTTTCTTGTGTGGGGTTTCATCTAGGAACATCAAGATAGGCTCATCAGTGGGTTCTTGGTATCCGTGCCAAATGTCTAGGTTATCGGCCCAACCATTTCAGAGAAACAGTGTTACTAGTTACAGGATAAAGGAATTTGAATTAGAACTACTGTACGGTATATCCAATCATTAGAGTACTTCCAAGCAGTCGTTTGTTTGATGAAGCTAGAGTTTGTCTCGTGACCAAGTCTAAAGTAAGGCAGTATGCTAGAGTTGAGCGGAAGCGCTAGGGCGTGGTGACCCCGTGGTCGCGTGACTCGCGGTGATTGCACCTTTGTTCTCCACATTTTAATAAGCCAAGTCTTCCCTTGTTTCTGTAGTATTTTCTATTTTCTCTCTGTGTCGTGAAATTCCTCTCATCAGCCGGGAATACTTCCTGCTCCTTGCTACAACGAGGCTCCACACTGCACTCAATATATTCCACATAGCCTACATTTCCATTTCTTTCCTGAGCCGCATGCAAGAGGCTCGCCAATATGATACCAAACTACACACATCAAAAAAAGTTTTGCATCACCTCGGTTCCAAGAGTTCCGGAACCTTTAAATACAAAGGGAATAGAGATCAACACAAACAACATTTCAGCTCGTTTTATTGCTCATGAGACCCACACATTGCATGTTGTACCATCATACAGCTAGACTTTCAGCATTTGTGGTCCAGATTGCAGTACACACCACTACCTCTAATACCCAGTAGCACGTCCTCTTGCATTGATGCATGCCTGTATTCGTCGTGGCATACTATCCACAAGTTCATCAAGACACTGTTGGTCCAAATTGTCCCACTCCTCAACGACAATTCGGCGTAAATCTCTCAGAGTGGTTGGTGGGTCAAGACGTCCATAAACAGCCCTTTTCAACATATCCCAGGCATGTTCGATAGGGTTCATGTCTGGCGAACATGCTGGCCACTGTAGTCGAGCGATGTCGTTATCTTGAAGGAACGCATTCACAAGATGTGCACGATGAGGTCGAGAATTGTCGTCCATGAAGACAAATGCCTCTCCAATATTCTGCCGATATGGTTGCACTATGGGTCGGAGGATGTCATTCAGGTATCGTAAAGCCGTTTCGGAGCCTTCCATGACCACCAGTGGCGTACGTCGGCCCCACATAATGCCACCCCAAAACATCAGGGAACCACCACCTTGCTGCACTCGCTGGACAGTGTGTCTAAGACGTTCAGCCTGACCAGGGTGCCTCCAAACACGTCTCCGACGATTGTCTGGTTGAAGGCATATGCGACACTCATCGGTGAAGAGAACGTGATGCCAATTCCGTGGGGTCCATTCAGCATGTTGTTGGGCCCATCTGCACCGCGCTGCATGGTGTCGGGGTTGCAAAGCTGGACCTCGCCATGGACGTCGGGAGTGAAGTTGCGCATCATGCAGCCTATTGCGCACAGTTTGAGTTGAAACACGACGTCCTGTGGCTGAACGAAACGCATTATTCAACATGGTGGCATTGCTGTCAGGGTTCCTCCGAGCGGCAATCCGTAAGTAGCGGTCATCCACTACAGTAGTAGCCCTTGGGCGGCCTGAGCGAGGCCTGTCATCGACAGGTCCTGTATATCTGTACCTCCTCCATGTCCGAACAACATCGCTTTGGTTCACTCTGAGACGCCTGGAAACTTCCCTTGTTGAGAGCCCTTCTTGACACAAAGTAACAATGCGGACGCGATCGAACTGCGGTATTGACCTTCTAGGCATGGTAGAACTACAGACAACATGAGCAGCGTACCTTCGTCCTGGTGGAATGACTGGAACTGATCGGCTGTCGTACCCCCTCCGTCTAATAGGCCCTGCTCATGCATGGTTGTTTACATCTTTGAGCAGTTTTAGTGACATCTATGAACAGTCAAAGGGACTGTATCTTGGATACAATATACACAGTCAACGTCTATATGCCGGAGATCTGGGAACCGAGGTGATGCAAAACTTTTTTTGATGTGTGTACCTTCTTTCTTTCTTTCTTCCTTTCTTTCTTTCTTTCCTTCTGTCTTCCTAGGGGCGGTTAACCAAGGTGTTAGGCCCCTTAAAAAGACAATTATCATCATCATCATTTCTTCCTTTCATTCTTTCTTTCTTTCTTTCTTTCGTTCTTTCTTTCTTGGTTTATAAACTTGTATACACTTCTCCAAAGGGGGTGCAAAAAGTGTATAAAGGAGTATATTTAATCTTGTAATACTTTTCGGGTTATTCCAAACTCAATCTTTAATTCGACACATTTAACTATTGACTGACTAAAAAGCACTTTTTTTTTGAAGACAACAGAAGAAACTGGCTTCTTAAATTTCTATATATTTATTTAATAATTCATGCATTTATTTATTCATTCATTCATTTATTTATTTGTGTATTTAGTTTTTTGTTTATTTATTTATTTATTTGTGTATTTATTTATTTATTTGTTTATTTATTTATTTAGTTATTTGTTTATGTATGTATTTATTTATGTATTCATTCATTCATTTATTTATTTATTTACTTATTTATTTGTTTATTTATTTATTCATTTATTTATTTATTTATTTATTTATTTATTTATTTATTTATTTATTTATTTATTTATTTATATATTTACATATGTTACGCCCTCATTGGAGCACTTAACCAAAACAAGACGTACCGGTATATACATGTCTCAAAAACAATATCAAAGATTCAGCTTCTTATTTTTCTTCTTTTCCCAAAACATTTTCATTCTAGTCGACCTTGCCGCTCTCTCTGCATCGCTTATGGTGTGAGTTTTGCGGGTAAAGATTTTTAAGGGAAGTCGGATGTTCTTGTTTTTCAAGATATTCTTCTCATCTTTGTTAGCAATTTGGGACATTGTCAAGCCGAGTTCATCCAGATCATTTTGAATTTCCATAAACCAAGAGTTCTTTGTTTTACTTTCGAAAAAATAATTAAATAATACTTTTGATTGTCTGGCATCCGGCAGGCGTGAGATATGACAAGAAAAGCAATTCGCCTTTTTCGCATAGTATTGACTATAGACTCAGTTTCTTTTCACTTAATTTGGTAATAGACGCCATTGACCATCCACCTGATGTTTTTTATTAATTATAGTTCTGAGAATTCTTCTATCAGTCTTCTGTAATGTGTCAGTAACTGATCGAGTGTTTAACTTGAAAAGCGTTTATTTATTTATTTATATTTATTTATTTATATATTTATTTATTCATTTATTTATTTTTATTTTTCATTCGAATTGACCACATAGGATCACGCAACAACTTTAAATCTTTTTCTTTTCCTTTGCCTGGAGTTTACTCTGTCTCCAATATTTCTTCATGCGTTCACTGGCATGTTTCCTTTGATCTTCTGTCCATGTTTGTCCACTTCTCTTTGGTCTTTCTTCATCTTGAAACCCTTCCATAATTTTCACTTTACTTATTTATTTATTTGCTTTTTGGTTCCAGTTTAGAAACATTCAAACTTTTTATAACGTAACCTAGTTCTAACAAGTTCCTTTCTCAGTAGAGGAGTATCGAACTGATTGGCGTAGTCGTTTAAGTGTTGGCCTTCAAAATCAAACATAGCATGTCCGGTCCCGACCCAGTTCGATAATATTTACGGATGCTTAAATGCAACACCTTCATATCATTATAATTGCTCTTGCCAAAGATTCTAACACCCCATGAATGAATCTTGTTGACGTTGATATAAGTACTTTACGTGATGATTTGCATTGTAATTTTCTTTTCAATTGTCGTACAAGGTTCAGTAATGCTGTAAGAGAACAATTGCTCATTTCTAGATTTGAAATCGCTATCTCATTTCTGCCGTTATCTCTGCACATAACTGATGGACTGGTGGAAACTGATAACTATTATTAAAAATAATATAACATCAAACCTTTACAAAATCCCATCAATGAACATTCAATCTAAAAAATCTGTAAGTGTTCAAAAAACTGAATAAAGGTGGTTTGGTGAGTCACATATTTCAATACGACAAGGCATTGAAATTACGACTTCATTTTGTATCTGATGTCTGCAATGTGCCGTAGGAATCTTGTTAAGATCTCCTTGCTGGTACATTGTTTACAGCGTTGTAAACCAGAAAAAGTCTTGTTTCTATCCTGCAATAGAAAAAAAAGCGAAATTTGTGTCCTTATAAAACACTGCTTTTAGGTACCGAACACAAGAACCGCGCATACACACGTTCCTACTGGCGTTATACGGTCTCATTATAGCCGCAGAGTATACCTCACTTCAGGCCTCTTGAGCTCACCTATAAGTCTAACATAAGCTAGACTTGAGCTTTCTTTTTATGGCCGATAACCTCGCTGTGCTGCCCCTTAAAACAACAATAACTAACAAACTAATATTTGGCTGGCACTGTTAAACTGTCCCATTTTCACCACCTTCCAGCTATCATACCTCAGTGCGCAGAGCACTCCTTTTGCCTGAACAATAGCACACCAATCCACGCGCGCGCGTGTCTGAGTGTGCATGCGAACACATTGATCTCTTATCTACCTTGAGTACAACGTTATGTTGTTCCTCGTTTCCAACGGGAGGTGTTTTCTAGTAGTCTAAAGAGGGGTGTATTCTCCATGAATGTGTGTGTGTTTGAATTATTTGGATTGTTTGTCTTAGCTAAGACCCATTGAGACACTTACTATTCAATGTGCCGACTCGGGATCACCCCACAAAAATGAAAGAGGGAGTACAGAAAGCGAACATGGGTATATATGCGGACAATCTCTAATATCTCTAATATCTGTCACATACAAGATAATATCTAAAACCTTGCTAACCAGAGTTACTAGTCAACTAGATTCCCAACTAGGTGAATATCAGGCCGGTTTTCGTGCAAATAGATCATGCATAGAGCAAATACAGAACCTCAAGACAATCTTAAGGTACAAGAATTGCGGCGGACATCGATGGGTAGTCATACTAGTGGATTTCCAGAAGGCGTATGATTCAATAGACAGACAGACCCTCTTCTCCACTCTATGGGAATTAGAACTGGATGCGAAGACCACCAGACTAATCCAGGCTACACTGAAGACTACGACCTCCAAAGTAAAGTTCAGAGGTGAGCTCTCAGACAGCTTCTCTATCCAAACAGGAGTTAAACAAGGTGATGGCATTTCTTGTATTCTCTTCAATTGTGTACTTGAGAAGATTATCAGGGAATGGACTACCACGTTACCATCAGGAACAGGACTGCAAGTTGGGTACAAGAAAGACAATCTCAATGTACCTTGCCTGGCCTTTGCCGACGACCTTACATTGTTAGGGAACAACATAGAAGAAGCTGCTCACCAACTACAGAGCCTCTATAACATAACAGCTAAAACTGGCTTGAAGGTCAATATACAAAAAACAGTGTTCATGAAAAATATAAAGGGAGCCCCATCTACTATTCTTGTGAAAGACACCGCAATTCAGAAAGTTCCTGCAGTGAAGTACCTAGGGGAGTGGATTCCAGCAAACGAGAGTGAGACCTTAGCAATAGACACTAGATGCACGAAACTGGAAAGGGTCTACCACACCTGTAAAAGCATCTACACATCCAAGAGCCTCTCTAAGAACCTTAAACTTCTACATTACAACTCAGTAGTAAGACCTTCCGTTCTATATGCCTCTGAGTGTCTCCTTATGAACCGGAAAGGCCCACTGAGGAAACTAGAGCTCAAGGAACGGAAAATACTTAGAAGGATTTTAGGACCAATAAGGGAAGAGGGTGGTACAGGATCAGGCACAACAATGACCTCTATGATCATCAAGAAGATATCGTCACATCCATGAGGAAGAGACGATTAGCTTTCTACGGACATCTGACACGCATGGGTCCAGATAGACTTACCAGCCAGATCTTCACCACGACAGGAAGAGGGAAAGCGTCCAAAAACAAATGGATCACCACAGTGAAGTCAGACCTAGAGCAACTTGGAATTTCATCAAAAAAAACATACAGGATCGATCACAATTCCGACAGATGATTCAACATGGTGTCTTTCCAGTGTCTCTCACCAACAGGAAGAGTACAGGGACTACCAGACCGAAGTGGACACAGAAAAGAAAGCAGACACACAGCCAGAAGATGAAAGCTGCCTGGGATAAGAAGAAACATAAATTCCTTACAAGAAGTCAAAACGAGCCCCGTGGTCCTCAGTAGGCCCAAACGAAAAGAAGAAGATATGCGGACAACATGGCGCTAGCTTCTGATAACATAGAGGATTTTCTTCTCACAAAATGGACACATGATAATGAACTCAGAATGAACCTACGGAAGACAGAAGAGGAGAGGAGGACGTTTACCGTAGGAAGACTACATTGTCTGTGGAGAACATATATTAGCACCTAAGAACCAGTTCAAATATCTTGGGATCACACTTCAAGTAACTGGGACGACTTTCTCGGTGCATATAAAGGAAAGATTAGCTGCTGCACTTAGAAGTATAAGTGACATCAGACACCTACAAAGAATGTCACTGAAGACAGCCATGGAACTCTTCTAAGTCTAAGTGCTACCAACACACACATACGGCTTGGAAATAATTTGGAAATGCATGTCACGTAGACAGATGAAAGAACTGGAAAGCATAAAACCGAGATACTTCAAAAGGGTTCTAGAAGTATCAAAATTTGCTCGATCCCGATCCCGATAACTGCTTTTCAGTTGGTCTTCATGTAAAATATCTACTCAATCTTACTATACTCAAAAACGTTCCTCCTTTCTCTACTAGAAAGCGCTATAGTGTCAAGTAGCTTAGATATCTAACCTCCTTGACTTTCATAGCGCTCTAAGGAACAACAAAATTTCGACATGCAAGCTTCCCTCTGGGTGTCAAATAACAAAGCTTGCACCCAGCTCCCGAGGCCATGCGATATTATTATTATTGCTAAACTGAAAACAAAAATCATAGAATAAATATACTCCCTTCAAATATTGTTAATTGAATGACATATTTCATTCGTCAAGAATACATCATCAGATTTTGATCAAATAAGGTGTTTATTTAATGTGAATAACAATGCTAAGGTGTAAAATGGTTATCAATCTGTAGCCTAACATACGCAGATTTTAATGAGTACGGTATAAATTTAAGCAATGGAGATGGAGACACTTCTCTGTATGATGAGCTTGCCTTTCTCCATCTGTCGTTAATTAATTGTAAATACTTTTTTGGAATTAATAATAATAATCATCATGATTAGATTGATGTAGCCTCTGTGGCTTAGGCGGCCGCACGCCGGCCTCTCACCACTGGGGTCCGTGGTTCAAATCCCGGTCTTTCCATGTGAGATTTGTGCTGGACAAAGCGGAGACAGACAGGTTTTTCTCCGGGTACTCAGGTTTTCCCTGTCAATATTTCATTCCAGCAACACTCTCCACTTTCCATTCATTTCATTTAATCATTGCCCCAGAGAAGTGCGACAGGCTTTGGCAGCCAGCACAGTTCATATCCTCGTCGCTACATGGAGTCTTCATTCATTCCATTCCTGAGCCGGTCGGTCGACTGGAAATGGCTGTGGATTTTCATCTTTCTTAGATGGATGTGTGAAGTGATGAACGGGGACCGGTGTCAGATATAACACTAACATACAGGCAAGGTGATGAATTTTTTTCGGAGAAAAGCTCAACAAAATTGTTGAGATGTTATTAGGGACTTAGGACATCTCGGTCATTAGCCTCACGTATTTTGGTGTATGTTAAAGTTGTGTGAAATACTGTGCTTTTGCGGTGTACTAATTCGTGTAAATGTAGTTATTCGTGTTGAGAAAGGGGGTTGGTGCCCCGTGACTTGAGATAAGGTGCTATCCCAGCATTTGTTTGGAGGGAGTGTGGAAAATACTGGGAATACTCAGCGTAGCCACTGTCAGCGCCTGGATTCGAACCATCAATCTCTGGACTAGGTGTACTGATATAGGTGGAGGAAGTAATTATTGTTTTAAGGATTTATGATGATAATTGTTGTTTTAAGGGGCCTAACATTTAGGTTATCGGCCCCTAATGGTTTGGGTGATAGTGAAAGATGAGGTGAGAATGAAAACTATAACTAATACTAACTACAGACTTGCATATTAGAAGAAGAAATGGTAAACAAAGGCAAATAAAGGACAGGAAGAATATAAATGCCCTCAACCCTCGAAGAATGAGGATTGAGGGACTTGGAAGGAAGGAGAGCCATGAAAGGCAGTTAGGAAAGGGGAAAGAGGAAAGAGGAGTGGGCCTGCCCCAAGGTCAGAGGAGAAAGGGGACTAAACGGACCCAGCTCAGGAATCCATCGGGATCGCCAACTCCCAAACTCACCAGCCGTGAGCCTTTGAGGGTGTAGCACTGTCCATGGTGCAGCAGAAGTGATGGGGGTACATACACCATGCCACCTTGAGGGCCTAGAGCTGAAGGCAGGAGATAACATGATAAGAAAAAGAAAAAGAAGAATGAGGGTATTAGGAAAGATGAGACAAGGGCCAGTTAAGGCGGGAAAGTGGAGGACTCCCTATGCCTCCAATACCCTAATACCGTTGGGGTCGGAAGAGAACAAGAGTTAACCAAGAGAGTTCGACAGTGAAGAAGACGGGGGGAAGCCCAGCACAAGTAGTGGAAGCAATGCCAGACTCAGCTGGGGTCCCGTGGTCGCCAACCCACGTCCCACTAGATGTGAGCCCCTGTGGGGTTGTTTCAAGGGGTGCAACATCCACGTTACCTGCCCTATAAACGGAGGAATTGGAAACAGAAGTCAAAAGGAGAAATATCACTTGGTTTGAGCTAAATTTGCACGCAGCTGGTTATTAATATTGTTTGAGAAGAAAGGTGTGGAGTGAACAAGACTTGTGGGCGTGTCCTTGAAGAACCCTCGACTCGAGCTAGCTCAGCCTCTTCTTACCTATTGTTCCTTATCGCTGGCAATCGATATACAAGCCCAGCTTTTATTAGCACGCTACCTCACTCAGCAGCAGTCCATGGCACGTCTGTGATCGCCAAGTAATATCATCATATACCAGGAGAATCAGCTGCCCCTAATAATATTGTTTCATGCAACCCAACTAACGCGTGTTGTCAGGAAGGTCGATATTCCTCTGCTGGCATCCCGTATTGCACTAATACACTGAAAGCATATCCCGCAAACATCAAGGGGAAAATGAGTGGTCTAATGCCAGAATGAATCAAGGGACATTTTTAGCCTACTTTCCATTTTTGCAAACAATGAAAGTAGACTTATGAGATCTACACAGGGCCAAAAAATGTGTGTCTGTCTGTGTGTACGTGTGTGTACTCTGAATGTCTTCCCCCCCCCCCCCCCTCCCCCCCCCCCCCCCCCCCGCTATCAATTCAAACGCGGAGAAAGCTAATTGAATGAAGTTTGGTACAGAGGTAGCACTATCAAAGTGCACCTCAGAGTCATTTTTTATATCGCCACCATCATTACCAAAACTGAATGGCGGCCACTCAAACGTTCAAAACGTAAAATCAAATTACGACTAAACTAATCATCCGATCTCTACCAAATTTGGTAACAACATACCATTATATAGGACGCGTCTTGCGTCACAACTACAAGTAAGGAAAATTACATGGTGGTAGAGGTGATTGTTTTAGGTGTGAGGACAAAGAAATGTAAGTATACCCGTACATTTAGGAGAAAGTAGGCTATATGTTCTTTACTGAACATCTTGTTTTTAATATTGAGCTATTCACACTTTTAAATTTTTCAGATTTCATTTTGTCTTACGCCAAAACGAACTATCTGACAACTCAGCTCGTATTGTTGCTGTAGCAAAATAACCTGAAGTTGACAGAAATTCAAAATTGTTTCCCTGCGTATGGGGTCAGGAGAACTAAACATACGCAGTTCTCCTGGTAAGCACGCAATTTGCCTAACAGTGGTGGCCAAACGGTAGGATATCTTACAGGGAAGTCTTCACTCTCGTTTACGGTGCACGGCAAACTTCTATGAAGAAGGTATCCAAAAACTTGTGCCACGCTATGACAAATGCCTGCAAAAGTTCGGCAGTTATGTGTAAAAGTAGTTTAAGAGGTGTAGAATGTTGTGCAATAAATAATTTTTCTGTATCTGTACACAATTTAATTTTATTACCAAACGGAACTTACTTTCTGGACGTGCCTCGTATTTTACGATAAAAGTAAATTATCGCTATAACATTCTTAGTATGTGAAAAAGCTAAGCCATTCAAAGTTCTTATTATTCTTTGGAAAAGGCCCAAACGTAACACAGTAAAGTGTTCTCATAGCACCAACCATTGAACAAAGAGGTGGGAAAAATTGAGTTTTGAGAGAAGAAATCATAACTCCCTTGTTAGGCACAATATGAAAACCGTTTACTGGTCAATACTCTTCTAAACATTACCTAAAAATTTTGTCTGAAATACATTTTGATATGACCCTCCCTTACGCCAAGGGATGAGCGAAATATTTTCGGAATTATAAGAAGATGCGGCTTCTCGTATGTTAAATATGTAGAACGTTTTTGTAGGTATACGACTATTGTAAAATTTAGTGAATTCGAAACATTTTTCTTTGCCCGGTGAAATCTCCCCCCCCCCCCCCCCTCCCTCCCTCCTTCCGGCGTGACGAGAGGTATTTTATATACCAGGTGAATCAGCTACACCTAATAATATTGTTTTATGCAACCCAGGAAGACCTATATTTCTCTGCTTGCATCCCGCATGGTAAGACTGGTCAACCTACGGCCCGCGAGACTATTTTCACCGCTCCGCGCCGTGTCGCCAACTTTGAAACAACTAAAGTCAACTGGATAAACAAGTGGTCGCACTCAAATAAATTATCATGAACTTTATTTCATAATTTGATTAATAATTGTGTCAAATGAACATAAATACTCACACTTTGTCATTCTAGCTGAATGCGTATTGAATATCATTGTACTTCTATTTTAAAGGGATTTATTAAAAATATGTAAATTTATTTTATCATTTCAAATGATCTTATCGACTTCATCGTTAAGCTTAGGTCTACCGTTATCACGTGTATGACGTCATCATGTTGTTCAGTGCATATGCACCGAGTCTGAGTTTACTCCTGGAGTCTGGCGTTATGCGAACGGAGACAGCGAGTGCCTGACGTCATGCAGTTCCCGTGCGGGAAGCCTAAGTTAAAGGGTAATGGAGTCTGTTGAGTCTGAGTTTACTCCTGGGGTCTGGCATTATGCGAACGGAGACGGCGAGTGCGTGACGTCATGCAGTTCCCGCGCGGGAAGCCTAAGTTAAAGGGTAATGGAGTCTGTTGAGTCTGAGTTTACTCCTGGGGTCTGGCGTTATGCGAACGGAGACGGCGAGTGCGTGACGTCATGCAGTTCCCGCGCGGGAAGCCTAAGTTAAAGGGTAATGGAATCTGTTGAGTCTGAGTTTACTCCTGGGGTCTGGCATTATGCGAACGGAGACGTCGAGTGCGTGACGTCATGCAGCCCCCACGCGGGAAGCCTAAGTTAAAGGGTAATGGAGTCTGTTGAGTCTGAGTTTACTCCTGGGGTTTGGCGTTATGCGAACGGAGACGTCGAGTGCGTGACGTCATGCAGCCCCCACGCGGGAAGCCTAAGTTAAAGGGTAATGGAGTCTGTTGAGTCTGAGTTTACTCCTGGGGTCTGGCGTTATGTGAACGGAGACGGCGAGTGCGTCACATCATGTAGTTCCTGCGCGGGAAGCCTAAGTTAAAGGGTAATGGAGTCTGTTGAGTTTGAGTTTACTCCTGGGGTCTGGCATTATGCGAACGGAGACGTCGAGCGCGTGACGTCATGCAGCCCCCACGCGGGAAGCCTAAGTTAAAGGGTAATGGAGTCTGTTGAGTCTGAGTTTACTCCTGAGGTCTGGCGTTATGCGATACGGAGACGGCGAGTGCGTGACGTCAAGCAGCAGAGTACAAAGAGTCCTGGGGCTTCGAGCGAAGCGAGAATCCCTCCTGAGCCTTTTCTAACATGTGTAGCATTTGTAGCATGCGTTAATTGAAATCATATAAAGTCTAATCTCTCAGACTGACTGTATCTTTTTGTTATTTATTCTTTTATCCACTATACATAGATATAGAAAACTGCAACAATACTAAGAAAGCTAAGCTCAGACAGCCACAAACCCCACCACATTTCACCTATATTTTTAAAAAGTTTCCATAATCCCCAAACCCCCTGGAGTGTTATTGGCCCGCAAGGTCCCCCTACTATTTACAATGTGGCCCTTAGTTAAAAAAGGTTGCGCACCGCTGACGTATGGTACTAATGCACTGCAAGCATAGGCCATCCTGCAAACGATACTGTACACTATTATTTGAGTGGTCTTATGCCAGAATGAACTAAGCGACATTCAGTTAGTTTTGAGCAATAAAGGACTGAAGTTATGAGACCAACTTATCTATTCAAAAAGATTTATAGATATACTGTACATGTGGAATGGGGCATAATGGTTGTGAAAAACCTTTACAGGCATTTTTAGCCTTGCAGGACGTTATTTAACTACAGTATATAACTTTATACTGCAGGGAAATAATTTTGAATTTCTGTCCACTTCAGGTTATTTTGCTACAGCAACGATACGAGCCGAATTGTCAGATAATTCGTTTTGGCGTAAGACAAAATCAAATCTCAACATTTTAAAACTGTGAATAGCTCGATATTTTTAAAAAATGTCTAGATTTGAAAGTGATTGGTGAAAAATGAGGGTAGTTATCGTGTCCACAAGAAATTGATATACCAGATAAATCAGCAGCCCCTAACAATATTGTTTTATGCAGCCCAACTATCGTTGTTATCTGGAAGGTTTCTCTGGTTTAATCCCGTATTGTACTAATGCACTGCAAGCATATCCTACAAAAGGTACGGAACCTTAATAGTTTGCCCTCCATGAGAATACAGACTAATACGAGGGAAAAATAATAGTGTTCAGTATTGTTTGCGAAATATGCTTGCAGAGCATTAGTGCCATGCGGGATGCAGCAGAGAAATATCGACCTTCCTGCCAATACGCGTTAACTACAGTATATAACTTTATACTGCAGGGAAATAATTTTGAATTTCTGTCCACTTCAGGTTATATTCACCTGGTTTATACGAGTATTTATATAAATTATATATATATAAACTTTTGAACTGATGGTTGTTTTGGGGTCTGGGGGATGTGAAACGCGAAGATATGTCAAACTCTTCCGGAAGTTGTAACATGGTGCCTATTGCAATAGTTAGCTTTCTGCTGATATCTACCTAAAACAACATTTGTCTCCTCTCGCGGTCGATGAGAACTCTGCAGTTAAGCAGCATTGGGCGCGGTCAGGACTTGGATGGTACGCCGGTTCTAGGTACTGCGCTCTGTTGGCCAACATAAGGAGGAGCGGAAAGACCCTGGCCACCCTACTGCACGTAAACTCCGACTGAGAATAGCCTCTTCAGAGGCTCGGACCTGCCTTCGGGCAGAATACCAATTAAGTGGAAGGAACGTTTCCCACTTTTTTCGAAGTGAAATACCATGTCCCGTGGTTCGGATTCCACGTAATAAGGAGGCCCCGTGACTTATGATCGTAAGATTAACGGCCACGTTAAACTACAAGCTCCTCGTTTTCCATTTCTTAACTCAAAATCTCATCATTTTGACTCGTGTCACTTTCCTTGTTTACTAGCGAAATGACTGCAATATCCAATCCCCTAAATCAGTGGTTCTCAACCTGTAGTACGCGTACCCCTTAGAGGTACTCGAAACATTTCAGGGGGTACGTGGCAGGCCATCCTTCTACTCGAACCATATGCGCAGTGAACTTCGTGCCGTGACTATATACTGTGTGAATTATTTACGGCGCGTTTATTTGAACTTCACAAAGAATTGCATCTTTTCTTTACCGAGCACAATTCTATTTTATCGTCAGTACTCAATGACTTTGGTTGGCTTTTAAAATTGGCCTATTTATGTGATATTTTTGAAAAACTGAACATTTGGAATAAGTGTATGCAAGGTAGTGTTTCTGATATGTTCTATGTTGAAATGAAAACTAACGCAATGATTGCAAAAATCACCCTTTGGGAAAAGGAACTGAAAACCAACAACTAAATTTTGTTTTATTAAAATATCTTTCCTTATAAAATTACAAAGGTTAAACCATACTAACTAAATACCTTTTACATTTTAATAACCATTATTACTACCTAAGAAAGGTTAGTAGGGGGTACGAAGGATGTTTAATTTTTTTAAAGGGTTACGATGGTTGAAAAGGTTGAGAACCTCTGCCCTAAATGAAGCAACAACTGACTTTGATTGTTAGTGAACAATTGATAGAATTTTATATTGACAACGGAGACTTCTGTCTCGTCTGCGGAGGGCAAGTTAAGTCAAGATCTTGGTCAAGTTGTAGTTGTCTGTTAGTTGAAGCTAGTTGCGTAATGAAGGAGATGCTGACGTAGCGCTGTGTTGCACTAAATGAAGAGTGGCACCGGTCCTCTAATTAACAGGGGCTGTGCGCCTCACAACTATCGGACACTTCGTTCCACGAGACATACAGAGTGTAGGGTGTAAAATGAAATGAGACCGAAACCTAATTCCCTGTATTTTAGGCAAATGCCACGGCCTACACCATAAAATTGTTTTTCTCTCGAACTCCATTTTCCCCCACCCCTTTGGTAAATGGCTGGTGATATCAAAACACTTTGCGTACGGTATATACGTCTATGTTCGATCCTGACTATTATATGTCAGAAAACTCTAACATAATTATGGTCATTATATCACTATTTTAGCCTATTTTCGATTTTTGCAAAAAATGAAAGTAGACTTATGAGATCACTACAGGGCCAAAAAATGTGTGTCTATCAGTGTGTGTGTGTGTGTGTGTGTATGTGTGCGTGTGTGAGTGTGTGTACTCTGAATGTCTGTCCCCCCATCAATTCGAACACGGAGAAACCGAATTGAACGAATTTGGTACAGAGGTAGAACAAGCAAAGGGCACCTCAGTGTCATGTTTTATATCGCCGCCATCTTGACAGAAACGTAATTGCGGCCACCCAAATGTTCAAAACTTAAATCAAATTACGACCAACCTAATCATCCGATATCTACCAAATTTTGCAACTACATATAGTCGTATGGCGAGCGTCGTTTGACCAAACTAATAGGTCATCAGTCCAACAGTTTTCAGATGGCGGCCATGTATGTGTGCAAATCGATTACCCTTATCAATTCAAACACGGTGGAACCAAATTGAACGAACTTTGGTGCAGAGGTAGCAGTAGCAAATGGCACCTCAGGGACATGGTTTATATCGCCACCATCTTGACGAAAACATAATGGCGGCCACCCAAATGTTAAAAACTTAAATCAAATTACGACCAACCTTATCATCTAATCTCTACCAAATTTTGCAACATTATACCTTTATGTATGAAAAATCTATTGACTAAACTGCATGGTCATCAGCCCTATACATTGCGGATGGCGGCCATGTATGTTTGCAAATCGATTTACCCTATGTCTTCAAACACGGTGAAAACGAATTGAACGAAATTTGGTACATAGGTAGCACTTGTAAAGGGCACCTCAGTGTCATGTTTTATATCGCCGCCATCTTGACGGAAACGTAATGGTGGCCACCCAAATGTAAAAAGCTAAAATCCAATTACGACCAACCTAATCATCTGATCTTTACCACATTTTGCAACATCATACCTTTAAATGAGAAGCGTTCTTTGACCAAGCTACAAGGTCATCAGTCCAATAGTTTGCATATGGCGGCCATGTATGTGTACAAATCGATTCCCCCTATCAATTCAAACACGGTAAAACCGAATTGAACGAAATTTGGTACAGAGGTAGCACTAGCAAAAGGCACCTCAGTGTCATGTTTTATATCGCCACCATTTTGACGGAAATGTAATGGTGGCCACCCAAATATTAAAAGTTTAAATCAAATTACGACCAACCTAATCAATTGATCTCTACTAAATTTTGCAACAACATACCTTTTTGTGGGAAGCATCTTTTGACTGAACTACAAGGTCTTCAGGCCAATAGTTTGCAGATAGCGGCCATGTATATGTGCAAATTGATTCCCCATATCAATTCAAACACGGTGAAACCAAATTGAATTTTTTTTTTACAGAGGTAGCACTAGCAAAGGGCACCTCATATTCATGTTTAATATCCGTATAGCACGTTGTATTTCAACAAGCTACTACAACCAACATTCAATCATACTCCTTGAAAAGGACAAAGAGTTATAACAATACCTATGCTTTTAGGATAATGTAGGCTATATGTCCTTTACTGAACATCTTTTTTCATTATGAAACAGTTTCTCCCATCAATCACAGCTCAAGAAACAGTTGTTTGACCAATTAGATAAGGATATCATCGCCCCTACACTGAGTTCCAAGGCCTTCTAATTTAAATTTCACTGCCTGGCCTAGTGTCATAGTAGTGTAATCGAGGAGGCCATGGTCAAATACAAGGCATTCTCTGCGTCTCATGCGCTCTGTTCAGTACATAAAACTGGTGAAATCTGGACAGATATTTATGAATATTTATGTTCGAACATAAAATAGTTATAATAATTATCGTCGAACATAAACAGTCGTATGCAACTCGCCTATAATGGTAATTAAGACACTCGTGTGGAAATTATAGAACTTGCATACGCTCGTGTTATAAACATACTCGTATTAATATTTTGCAAAAGTTCCGCCTAATCAATACCTTTATTGTATTATATATAAATGATCACTTAGTGGTCATTGGTTCATATTTCGAGGCCTAATTGTTTAGGCCCCTTCATCAGCCTATATGTTTTTTGAAGGGAATGTTTTATGAGTGTTTAGCTATCCGACCACCTGTTTGCCTTGACTTTTTATCTATATAGGCTGATGAAGGGGCCAAACAATTAGGCCCCGAAACATGTACCAATGACCACTAAGTGGTCATTTATTTATTTATTTATTTATTTATTTACATATGTTACGCCCTCATTGGAGCACTTAACCAAAACAAGTATATACATATCTCAAAAACAATATTAAAGATGCAGCTTCTTATTTTTCTTCTTTTCCCAAAACATTTTCATTCTAGTCGACCTTGCCGCTCTCTCTGCATCGCTTATGGTGTAAGTTTTGCGGGTAAAGGTTTTTAAGGGAAGTCGGATGTTCTTGTTTTTCAAGATATTCTTCTCATCTTTGTTAGCAATTTGGGGCATTGTCAAGCCGAGTTCATCCAGATCATTTTGAATTTCCATAAACCAAGAGTTCTTTGTTTTACTTTTGCAAAAATAATTAAATAATACTTTTAATTGTCTGGTATCCGGCAGGCGTGAGATATGACAAAAAAAAGCAATTCGCCTTTTTCGCATAGTATCGACTATAGACTCAGTTTCTTTATAAACCACTTCATTTGGTAATAGACGCCATTGACCATCCACCTGATGTTTTTTATTAATTATAGTTCTGAGAATTCTTCTATCAATCTTCTGTAATGTGTCAGTAACTGATCGAGTGTTTAACTTGAAAAGTGTTTCACAAGCATATATTGCTTCCGGTTTAATAACTGATGCGTAATGTCGTAATTTGGCATTTATGGAGAGTGGTTTTTTTTTTTTTTTTTTTTTTTTGTAACTAGACCAAGTAATATATTGCGCTTGTCTTAACTATGTTGTTCTATTTTCGATTGACGCTTTCTCATTCAAATTCCATGTTATAATCTCCCCTAAATATTTAAATTTATGTACAACTTTTATTTCTTTATTGTTCATCAACGTAATAGCTTGTGTTTCCACATCAAAGGATGCCATTATTTCAGACTTTTCAAATGAAATTTGAAGTCCTACTTTTGCTGCAATAGACCCAAGTTCTTCAATTTGGTGTTTAGCCTCATCTATACTGGTTGCAAGCAGTGCAAGGTCAACCGCAAAGGCCAAGCAATTCAGTTTTATATTAGTACCAATCTTTACATTTGGAGGACAAGTTTTGTTCCTCTCACGCATGATCTATTCAAGAACACAATTAAATAATAACGGTGATAGAACATCTCCCTGTCGAAGTCCAGTCCGGATATCAAATGGTTCAGACAAGGCGCCTCGAAATTTAACCTTTGATTTAGTATCTTTCAAAGTAACGCCGATGAGGTTGATAAGCTTTTGATGTAACCCAAATTCCCTAAGGTTGTTAAGTAATGACCCTCGATGGATACTGTCATAAGCTTTCTTAAAATCCACAAAAGTAATTACCAAATCCTTTTGTCTCATTCTATGATATTTCATTATCCATTTCAGACTGATGATCTGATCCGGACAGCTGCGACCTGGTCGGAACCCTCCTTGATATTCTCCTAGTTCTTGATCGAGTTGTTGTTGAATTCTTGTCAAGATAATTCTAGATAGAATCTTTTATGTTACATCAAGCAAAGAAATCCCACGGTAGTTGTTCGGGTCTGATCTATCACCCTTTTTATGAATTGGGTGGATTACAGCCATTATCCATTCCTCTGGTATTTGTTCCGAATTCCATACATCGATGAGGCGTTTATGGAGGTTGGAGATGGTTTGTTCATTTGCATATTTCCATAGTTCTGCTACCAATTAATTCTCTCCTGCTGCTCTATAATTTTTGAGCCAATTAATCGCTGCACATACTTCAGTCAAGTCAGGAGGAATAATGTTCTGTAAATTTGTTTTATTTTTTGGATTAGGCTCAAAATCAAGATATTCCTTAGGTTCATCAGCATTTAGTAGTGCTCTAAAATAATCTGCTAGAATTTTAGCATTATCAGTATCATTGTAGGCTAGTTTACCTGATTTATCTTTCATTAATAGTGTAGGAGGGCTGTATTTAGAATGATATTGACGAAATGTCCTGTAATAGTTCCTTGTTTTGTGTTGCTTAAAGGAATCATCAATAATTTGTATGGACTTTTTTTGATTTTCTCTTTTAATTCTCCTAATTTCATTGGCAGTTTCCCTTCGAACAATGGTTAATTCTTCTCGCGATTGTTTGGTCCTCTTTTGCTGACCATTGAGCCATGCTGTGTGTCTTTTCCGAATTGCAGCATCACATTCCGCATTCCACCATGCATGCTTTTTCCTTTTCCTAATAGGGGCAATTTCGACAGCAACGGTTTTCAGTGTGTCAACCATCGTTTCTAGCTTGTCACTTAAGAGAGTTTTAGACTTTTCCTTATAGGACACATTATTTATTAAATAACTAGGGTCATATTGCCTTTGCATGGTCGAGTTTGACGATTTTTGTTTACGTCGTGGAGTTAACTTGATCTTTATCTTGGATATATAATGATCAGAGTCAACCCACGTAGTACCTTCACGTTATATATTTCTTTGTAGAACTTTTTATCCATTGCAACATGGTCTATCTGGAATTCCCCTAGTGCACTATTAGGGCATTTCCAGGTCATAAGTTTGTGTGGTCTTCGCTTAAATCTAGTAGTTTCAAGACGTAGGCCATGTTCTTCACAAAGGGTGATTAATCTTTGACCATTCTTGTTAGTGAATTTGTGAGCTGGCCACTTACCTACTATTGGACGACATTTTCTTTCTTGACCAATTTTTGCATTAAAATCCCCAAGCAAGATTTTAACATGAGTGTCTGGAATGTTTGATATTAGTAAGGCAAGTTCTTCCCAAAAATTGTCCGTTTCATCTCTAAATTTTTTGACATTCTTGTCATTAGTTGGGGCATGAACGTTTATCAAAGAGTATATTTTGTTTCCTGTCCTAATTATTAAAGTTGCTAACCTTGATGAGTTCGACGAAAAGTCTTCCACTGAATCAATAATACTGGTATGTACTAAAAATCCCATACCAAATTGGGGGACATTCTTCATAACTCGTGGTCCTGGAGGTCCCTTGTAGAGACGGTATCCTCCAGATTCAATGGGGTCTTGATCTGTGTTTCTAAGTTCTTGAAGTGCTGTTATTAAGATCTTGTGTTGGTCCAATATATCGGTTAAATGCTTAAGTTTTCCAATTTTAATTAACGAATTTATGTTTAATGTTGCAAAGAATGAAAATTCCCTACGTTTGTTAATTTTGAGTTTGTATTTGGACTTTCGGGTTTCCAGGCGCTCCGACTCACCTGACTCTTCTACGCGGCACCCCACCGTATCCGAATGGTGCCTTGCGGTGGAAGAGTTCATTAGAAGACTGTTCATACTTGAGTTGATTGTCTGGTCTAGGACCCATGATCTGACCGTGGTCATTTATATATAATACAATAAAGGTTGCATCAATACGGAACCAGAATGAACCATTCAAATACTATAAACATACTCGTGTCTTAATTATTGCCATTATAGGCTCATTGCATAATGTACTATTTTGACCCTTATCCGAAGAATAGTATGAAGACAACAATGCAGAGCGAGCTTCCTCTAAAAGTATCATATTTCTGAGTTTTCCTCCTTCGCAACAAAATATGCTCCTTGCGTCTCTGTTTTTCAAAGCGGCTTGGGTGGCGTAGTCGGTAGCATGCTGAGCTTCTATGCCCAAGATCGCGGGTATAAACCCGGCCGAAGTCATCGGACTTTTTAAGAGCGTTAAAAATTTCTCAGTATGCCTTCCTTTGGAGGGGGAGTAAAGCTGATGGGCCCATGTAATAGATTTATGGCATGTAAAAGAACCTTCCACTAACTACATTTGCGTGAAGCTACGCTTATAAGTTAGATTTGATTAATGCTCTATTAGTTCCATCGTTTGCCACCAGGTACCGGTTGCGGTGGCATCTAGTAGCCAAGTTCACAGCTTGATATCATTGACGGTAGCATTTGTTAGCAAAAGTAGGAACTACTTGAAATTGATTGTCTGCAGTCCTTACCTGAATTACAGATAACAGACACTAATACAGCCATCACATTTAACACTGGTTATCGGACAGATTCTACACACAGCCAAAGTACACGGGACTACATGACCGCATTGTCACAGCTCATAAACTGAGGAACCAACCAACCTACCATCTCTGTTTTTTGAACAAAAACGTACATTTTCTACGTATTCTTCATTACAGCAACTGCAACTTTATTAATTAGTTTATTGGTGTGTTATTGCTTTAGTAGTCAAATATTATTTAATTAGGCACGGACTGTAGGTCCCAGACGCAATTCAGAGAAGCTGAGCTGAACAACGAAACTCTAAACACATAATCCTCTTCTCTGAAGTCTCACTCACCCTGAGGCTAGTAATTTAAATTTCCACTGAATGGAGATTGTTGGAAGAAATGAAAACGTAAAAACACTTATAGTGGGCAATGTATTCAAGATAGATAGCCTATATGCTGCACTTGACTTTTATCATTTCAAATGATCTTGTCAACTTCGTCGTTATGGTTGGGGTCCATCGTTATGCGTTACGGACACGGACACGGACACGGACGTGACGTCATGCAGCCGCGCGGGAAGTGACGTCATGCAGCTGCGCGGGAACATGACCTCATGCTCACGCGGGGAGCGAGAAGCAGACGCTAATGATTATTGGAGTCTGTTGAAAGAGGCCTGGCGTCGAGTGACCTGGGGCTTTGAGCGAAGCGATCACAAGAATACAGGGTGACTTCTAAAGAGATATACAAGATGCCATATAAGAATACAGGGTGCCTCCTAAAGAGGTGTGCAGGATGTCAGAGCAAAGCATCGAACCAGTCCCAATATTCCATCCCTACTCTCACTCAAAATAGCCCCCCCCCCCCCCCCCCTAATGTTCAGCCCGCCACTGCTCGCTCCCAGATTCTACAACTCATCTCCCAACTCTCTACCGTTATACTAGTCTAACCAGATCGAACACAGGCCTGCCTGGGGCAAAAACACTCCTTTTCAGAGAAATAACAACTCCGCATCAAGCTTAATGAAAACCCAAATTAAAATCGAAAATTACATTCTACACACACCAAATTCAGTAAACTTCCCTCATTTTAGTTACTCTATACTTTAAACAGACACAGAAGGAATAGTCATGACTCCTTCATGGAGTAGGCTATTGTCTAATCATGTTCACCTCTCCTTCACCTTTACCATAAATTTCATAAACTCTATTTAAAAATCAGAAACTCACTCCACAAATCTGTAAATCAGTATTCTTCCCTTATTTTAGATACACTATTCATTAAACAAACATATAAGGCATAGTCATGACCCCTTCATGGAGTAGGCTATTGTCTAAATCTGGACACTCATACTTCATCCTTACACTAATTCAAATTTACGGCCAAATGATCCTTCTGACAGGGATGCAAAGGTTTCCGCCGGCTTGCCTGGGATGATGGGCCACAAAACCGCTATCAAAAAGTACACAATTTACGCTTTATTCAACCAAACACATTTCTTCCCGTGACCCTTAAAGAGATGCCCGTGCGGGAAGCCTAAGTTAATGGGTGATGCAGTCTGTTGAAAGAGTCCTGGGGCTTCGAGCAAAGCGAGAAGCTCTCCTGAGCCTTTCTAACATGAGTAGCATTTCTAGCATGCGTCATTTGAATTGATACAACGTCTAGTCTTTCAGACTGACTGTGATATTTTGTATAACTTGTCATGCTGAACAATTCTTACACTCATAGTATAGGCCAGGGCCATCCAGACAGCGCTCCCCGAGCGCTCGCGCTCCAGCGGCGCTCCAAGTCCGTGCTCCGAGCGCTTTGGTGGAAGGTAGTGGAGGGAGGAGCTAGGCTGGCTAAGCGCGCGGTCTGCTCGCTACGCCGAAGTGAGCAGCCGATCCATCAGTCGCTAGTCTAGTTCAATGCGCTTTGTTGACAGCGTGTAAGTAAATCAGTTTCGCAGTGGTCATGACTGAATATCATACGAAAAGGGAAGTGTGGTGAAGCAGCAGCCTTTAAAGCAGAATGGAAATTTTCATTTTTCGGTACAGCTTATTAAGGGGATGCCAAATGTTTAGTGTGCCACAGAGATTTAATGTGTTAAAAAGAACACAATTTGTTGTTGAATTTAACTCTCTAATATGTTCACATTTCAGTTTGGAATATATCACAATATTCTTAACAGTTGCGTTCGTTTCGTGCACATTCCATACACCGGGGTACCATTAGATGTGTATATGCGGTATATTTGTTATGGCAAAACAGCCCTATCAATATGATGTCAATAATACCACATGAGCCGTCGGCCGCACGTTTGTACGTTTCTAGTCAGCTTGTTCCGTCTCCTCGCTGCCACAGTGTAGTGGTGGTAGGGGAAGGAGCGCTAGTCGGACTGCCCAGAGCGCAATGACTGGACGGCCCTGGTATAAGCTATAGATATTGTTAACGGTTTCACCAACGTAAGCTTAAAAGGCACACGGACGGCAGGCTTCTCTTTGACTCGATTCACTGAAATCTTTAATGCTCGACTTCCTTTGGTCATAAATGAATGTTTTTCTACAGGAACCTTCCTCGATAAATGTTTTACAGAATGGTGAAAACCGCATCAAAATCCATCCAGTGGTTCTCAAGTTTACCCGTTACATACAAGCCTGACCTAAGAGCATTTTATTTACATAGAGACATTCTAAAACTGGCCACGGTTGCCAAGAGCACTAATGCGGTATCCTCTGCCTCGCTGGCATTGGGAGAGCGTGGGTTCGAATCCCATCTCGGTCATCCTGAAAATAGTTTCCATGGTTTCGCATTTTCACCACCAGGCAAATTCCGGGACAGTTCTTTTCAACAGATCCACGGTCGACTTCCTTCCACAAGTTAGCGGTCACCTGTCACCATCCCCAGTTGTATCTGCAGACAAAGTGTGTTCTGCTCTCAGACACCGTCCTTGCGACGGTAGAGGAATGATCCCTCGCAAAGTCCTTGGGTGAACCCCAGCTGGGAACACAAGCGATTTTAAACAAGTAGTTCCGTGGAAAACTGTACAGCCTATTTTCATATATCCTACTTATATTAATTGCCTCTATCAACATACAAAATTTCAGTTTGATTGCTATCATAGATTAATGGATATTGAGAACCGTCTGAATATTTCGGACGGTCGCGATGTTGGATTTTAATATATGTAGGCCATGGAGTTATTTACTATTAGATGAAGATTATTGTGTAGGTTCATTATACAAACGTTGACTTCGATCGCATGATTAGAGCATAAGAAATAAGAACTTAATTTTACAATTTCGCACAGCCACCATCTTGAGGTTATGTAAACAATTGAACTAAATTGAATGTCAGTGCATTACAATGTGTATAAACATTTGCTTTACCAAGTTTCACTGCGTTCGGATGATTAAATCACAAAAAAATATGTTTGAATGTTTCATCTTCGCTTGGCCGCCATGTTCGTTTTGTGGTTAACAGGTTTTTATCAAGGTCACAAAGGTGAACACCGTACAAAATGTCATGGTGATATGAGTAATAGTTTCGAAGATGTGGAATGCCGGTGAAATATTTCGCACAGCCACCATGTTGGATTGGTGACACGTAATAAAATTTGAAGGGCACGGTCGGGGTCGGCCAGAATAGTACTATGACCTTACTGAGTGCCATTGAAGTCGCTCAGCGTTTAGACGTTATTAGGACACACACGCACACATACGCACACATACGCACACGAACAAAAGGTGATTTCATAAGTTTTTTTTTTTTTTTTTTTTTTTTTTTTTTTTTTTTTCCATAAATGAAAATTGGCTAAAAACGTTCTAAGTTCACCTGTTGACCTATCGATGAATCCTAAACCCTACCACAACATTGAAACCTTCACAATGAGATGGTTCATGTTCATTGTATTGATTATAAATACCAGTAGTGTATGGCTCCCTGTCGAATGGACGGAGCAAAGTAAACAAACTTATCGACTTCCCATGAGTATAAACAGCACTCGCGATGGCTGCTAGGAGAGCACGATAAAGTCACGGTTTTTTTTTATTCAGCAATTTTTCTATGTTTATGCCGTGTCTTGTGTGGGGTTTCGCGTAGAACACCAAGCTGGCTCATCAGCGGACTCTTGGTGTCCCCGCCCGGACAGATGTGCTTCACAAAACGGGAGGTAGAGCGCAGTTCGCTACTCCTCTGACTTCCTCCTAGCCACTTACGTTTACAGTTCAGGGAAGAGGAGAAAGTCGCTCAGCTCTAAGTTAAGGCTATACCTTGAGTGTTCAAAACGTTTGCATCGAAATTGTTGAAAAGTTGTTAGGCTACAACATTACCGTGAGACTGGTCGTTGTTTTGAATCAGAAATACTCATTCTTTGATGAATTTCCGATGCACTGTTCCCATCTGCTTGAAGAAACCGAATCACTCTGCGCACTTGGAGAGAGAAACAATTGTAGCGGCCATGTTTCCGTGCCTGTAACTCAACTTGAAATGGCGTAATGACATTGGAGGTGGCAGTGGTTATAGTAGAGGATATCCAGTCACCTTCCGAGCATACGCGCCTCCTTACTCCCATTGGCTGTCTATCAGCACGATCGGAGGTTTAGCAAATAGTTCCGTGAAGAACTAAAGCCTATTTTCATATATCCTACTTATGTTAATTGCCTCTATCAATATACAAATTTTCAGTTTGATTGCTTTAATAGATTCGTAGATATTGAGAACCGTCTAATATTACGGATGGTCGCCATGTTGGATTTTTATATAATGTAGGTCTTAGAGTTATGTACTGTTATATTATTGTGTACGTGTAGTATTCAAACTTCAATCGCATTAGGGACGGGGATAAGGTAGTAATGATAATAATGTTATTGAATTTACGTCCCTTTTAACCTCATTCATGAAATTATGTTAAAAATAATTAAGATATAGCTTAGTTGGAAAATTTTACAAAAACATGTTTTTGAAAGATGAATTAAATCTTTTTAAAACAGCATACTATTGACAATATAACAATAATGGTGGTTCATCCTTGGTACTCATGTGTTTTTTTTTATATGAAAAAAATCATTCCATTCAGACTGATATTTATTGTTAAATCGTCTTTTTTGTGATTCATGACGTTTAAAAAATCACAAATATTGTCTTATCAATAAATCACGCAATACTCTATATACTGTTTGCCTTCATATATTAAATAAAAGCCCTATATATTAACTACAAGTTTATAAGCACTCATAATTCTATGTTATATATTAGGCTAGTGAAGCTATGCTGTAATTCTTAACTTTTTTCGGCCAACCTGACTCATTTTGGTTTTGGCCGGGGAAATAAGACCGGATGCCCTTCCTGACGGCACGTGATTTTTCGGGTGAAAATGTCACCCAGCTGTCACCGGGATTCGATCCCCGGCCGTTCGGGTGAAGGACGAGCAGCTAAGCCACTGTGCCATCACGCTCCCCGTGATTTAATTCTTAACTGTGTGCAAAAACTCCCACTCCCAGTGAATGAGCCCCGTAACATGCCAGTAAATCTACGGCTCCCTCGCATTTGCGAACCCTCAAATACCAACTGGCTGCGCATTGATTCGATCCATAAATAAGGTAGTAAGGGAGACTCCTTATTTCGCACTATCCCTAATACATATTGCGTTCTTGGCACGAAGTTGGGAACAGTAACTTCAAGCAGTTCAAAGATCGTACAATAGATGGTAGCATCTCTGCTATCATAACGTCGCTGTTTGATGGTGCTATCTGACGAGGAATTTCAGTCGAAACAAATTTACTGCGAAATTACGCAAGTTTACCCTATTCCTGAGCCTCCGTGGCTTAGGCGGCAGCACGCCGGCCTCTCACCGCTAGGTCCGTGGTTCAAATCCCAGTCACTTCAAGTGATATCGGTGCTGGACAAAATGGAGGCAGGCAGGTTTTTTTTTCGGGTACTCCGGTTTTCCGAGTCAAAATTTAATTCCAGCAACACTCTCCACTATCATTTCATTTCATCTGTCATTCAATCATTGTCTCAGAGGAGTGCGACAGGCTTCGGCAGCCGGCACAGTTCATATCCTCGCAGCTAGATGGGGGGCTTCATTCATCCCATCCCTGACCCGGTCGGTCGACTGGAAGCAGGCTGTGGATTTTTTTCTCCCTATCCCGGCATTTGCCTGGAGAGGTGTGAGAAAACCTGGGGAATACCACAATCAGGATAGCCAGAGTCAGTACCGGGATTCAAAATTACGATCTCCAGACTTGCGGCAGTTGCCAGCTCGGTTTGAATCTAAGGGTCTTGCCCTACCTCAGCTCAGAGATTGTGTGTTAGTGATATATTCTTGATTAGTTCATCTTTACACGTAGGTTGCCCACGGGCGTCAACTAGAAAGACTTGCACCAGGCCTCTCCGAGGGTCACACGTCATGTATTTAACGACAGTCAACACAGTGTTAGAATGAAGCATGTAATTTCCGTACTTTCCTGCTACCACGGGGATTGTTTCAAGAAAAGCCTGTGCGTGGCTATGGTGCATGCAAGTTAAATAATTATGAACACGTGACATGACGTCACGCCATGTGAACCGCCCACTTACTTGATGAAATGAAGACAGAAATGTTCGGGTAAGTGAGAGTGGCAGGTGACAGCACCTTATACGGCCAGGCCTACGTCTCTATCCTCCAATGTACACTCAGGGGCCAAAAGTCATGGGAAGGCACGGAATTCGAGTTTCTCCTTGGCGGCTTCAGTATCGTAGTAGGTAGCATGCTGAGCTAATAATAATAATAATATCGTATGGCCTCGGGTGCCGGGTGCAAGCTTTGTAATTTGACACCCAGAGGGTAGCTTGCATGTCGAATTTCGTTGTTCCTTTAATCACTATGAAAGTCATGGAGGTTAGATATCTAAGCTCCTTGACACTATAGCGCTTTCTAGTAGAGAAATGAGGAACTTAGCGGAAAGTCCCGAGATTAATTTTGTCATTATGAACACGGCCTACTGAATTCAAATGGGTTATTTGATATGCCAACATCGTATGGCATGCGTGTCGTATTTTTTGCCGCCTTTCAAAAATCACTTACCACGGCGAACCTGCACGCTATCCACTTCTATGCCCGGACGAAGTCGTCGGATATCTTAAGAGCGTTAAAAAAATCCCTCAGTATGCCTAAATCTGTGAGTTATATTTGATTAGCGCTCTATTAAGTTCCGACGTTCGTCGCCGGTTGCGTTAGCATCTAGAAGCCAAATTCACAGTTAGGTGTCATTGACGGTAGCATTTGCTAGCAAAAGTAGGAACTATATACCTGAAATTGATCTTCTGCAGTCTTTACCTGAATTACAGATAGCACACACTAATACAGCCATCACTAACACCGGTTATCAGACTGATTCTACACACACCCAAAGTACACGGAGCTACATGACCGCGTTGTCGCAGCCCCTAAATTGAAGAACCAACCAACACCAACCGAGTTGCTCCTTCGCGAGCCCTCAAAACGGCCGCAATACGGCGAGGCATTGATTCGAAAAGAAATGGGTTCTAGACTCTTAAAATTCAACTGGGCGGTGATCTGACTCACAGTAGCCCGTCGATCGCTCCGTAGGTGTATGATTCTGCTGAGGCTACGTGATGTCCAATCGTTAAATACTTGTACGGCGGTTCACGCAGATGGCAACATTATCTCTTCAATATTGAAGATCCACCCTCAACACTGTTGACCTCGGAAACCCGAATTCCCCCAGGGGCTCACATCTTGTGGGATGTGGATTGGTGACCATGGGACCCCAGCTGAGTCCGGCATTGCTTCCACTTATGCCGGGCTCCTTTCAGTTACCTTCCTTGTCAGCTTCCTTCAGTCAACACTTGTTCTCTTCCGACGTCGATGGTATTAGGGTAACCCGAGGCCTAGAGAGTCTTTCACTTTCCCGCCTTCCTTGGCCCTTGTCTCATCTTTTCTGATACCATCATTCTTCGAGGGGTCAGCCCTCTTTTTCTTTTCATGATATCTCGTGCCATCTGCACAAGGCCCTCAAGGAGGCAGGATGTATGTAGCCCCACCACTTCTGGTTCACACTGCATAGTGCTACACCTTCAGGGACTCATGGCTGGTGAGTTTGGGAGTTGGCGACTTCGAGGAACTCCCGAGCTGGGTCTGTTTTTCCCCTTTCTCCACTGACATTGGGGTGGGCTCTCTCCTCTTTCCTTTTCCTATTTGCCTTTTATGACTCTCCTTCTTTCCAAGTCACTCAATCCTTATTGTTCGTGGATTGAGGGCATTTATTTTCCTCTTGCCCTGCGCAACGCCCAGGAATCATGTTGGTTGGTTCCTTAGTTTAGGGGCTGCGACAACGCGGTCATTTAGCCCCGTGTAATTTTAGTATGTGTAGAATCTGTCTTATAACCGGTGTTAATTGTGATGACTGTATTAGTGTGTGTTATCTGTTTTAATTCAAGTAAGGACAGCAGACGATCAATTTTCAAGTAATTCCTACTTTTGCTACTAAATGCTACCATCCACGACACCTAGCGGCGGACTTGGCTACTATATGCCCTCGCATCCAGCACCTGGCGATCAACGTTGGAACTAACATAGCGTTATCAATTCTAACCTACAAATTTTGACTTCGCACAAGTATACTAGTGGAAGGATAATTTTCATGCCATAAATCCATGACATGGGACCGCCGGCTTTACTTCCCTTCCGAAGGAAGGCATACTGAGGGATTTTTAACGCTCCCAATGACTTCAGCCGGGTTTGAACCCGCAATCTCAGGAGTCATACACGGCACATTTTCTCATGGGACAACGCTTCCCATGACTTTCGGCCACTCAGTGTATGTATCCTGTGTGGGTTGATAAAGAAGGGATCATGATGATGATGATGATGATGATGATGATAATTGATAATTGTTGTTTTAAGGGGCCTAACATCTGGGTCATCGGCCCCTAATGGTTTGGGTGATAGTGAAAATGTAAATGAAATGTATCTGAACCTAAAACTAACTACATACTTACAAACTAGAAGAGGAACTAGGTCGGGCACTGGCTGCGAACAGAGTGTTTGCTGAGGGATGCTCTCGAAGGGTCAGTAAACGGAAAGAGAGGAAGAGGACGGAGAAGGAAAACAAAATAAGAATAAGGGAAACAAGAGACACGATGAAAGGAAATGCCCTCAACCCTCGAAGAATGATAATAATTGAGGGACTTGGAAGAAATGAGAGCCAGGAATGGCAGATAGGAAAGGTAAAGAGGAGAGGGACCGCCCCAAAGGCAATGGAAGAAGGAAACAAGATGTTCACTAAAGAACATATAGCCTACTTTCTACTAAATGCATGGGTAATGTTATAACTCTTTGTCCTTTTCAAGGAGAATAATCTATATATTTAAAACACTAAGCTGATTTTTGTTACCGCGAGATTGAGGGAACGGTAGAACTGATTCACTTCGTAGAGCAATCTGTCGAAAGCTGTAGGCCTGTAGATTTGCAGAGTGCCTTTAAAATAAACAAATATGTTACCACATATTTTTAAATTTATAAACAAAACTGCAAAATTATTTGCTCAAGCGCATGCGCAGAATCATCTTGGTTAATGACAGACATGGCGGATGTGCACCGCGTTTTAATGCAATAGTTATTTATAAGAATTATAATAAAGGAGGGGAATATTGATTATGAAGTTTCCACGATATAAACAGGAATAGAATATTATAAAAAACGGGAAATGTAGAAGAACTTATACGGACTGTTGAGAGTGAATGTTCTTTAAGTACCTTAATATTGCGCCTATGGATCAGTGATTCGGTAGCTCAGACGGTAGCATTCAAAACTCTTAATTTATGCATCTCGCAATGGGAGCAGTTCGAATCCCACCTCCGACATATATTTTTATTTCTCAATTATTCTTTCTGGCTATTGGTAATACATTGTCTTAACATATTTTACTTTTATTATTCCCGTAAAGTAAGGAATTCTCCGCGATTTACGTTCCCATATACTTTTAAATTATTAAATAAAAGATGGCCACAATCGCTTTCGCCATGAGAGACAATTGACGAATATAATTCATTTGATGGACTCAGACATCGTAATCACTCAGCCCCGTCTACTTTGGTGTGTGTATAAAATTTTCTCTGATAATCTGTGTTATTGTGATGGCTGTACTGATGTGTGCATTTGTAATTCATGTGGGGAATGAGGAATTGACGACCGAGGCTTTAAGTTAGGAACTATCCCGGTATTTACCTGCAGTGGACGTGGCAAACCACGGAAAACCACATCCCAGATTGTTGAGATAGGAATCTAACCTTGCTCTCCTGAGTTTTGCCTCAAGAGTGCGCCCCGTTCCAGCCCTCAGACCAGAAGTAAATTTTTTGGCAAACCAGGGATCGAACCTGGAATCCGGGGCGATAGCTCAGAATGTAGCCTTAAGATTGGGCTTCCCTGTGTTAATACGATTTTTGACAAGCACTGAGCATATAGTCTAACTCTTAAACTCCCTCCATTACGGGGGCTGTCGAAGTGAGTCTATGCTCATTCCAGTAGTTGGCGAAGTATGCTCCCTTGCTTCATTTACTGTCATGGAAATGCAAAGGATTGTACCTACATCAGGTGATGGAAATTGCTTATTTAGAGCAGTTTCGTAGTGTTTATTCCAAAATGCCAGCAACAATTTTTGCAATTTGCTTGCAAACGCAGCTCAGGATAACGTCCTGCATTTTATTATTGGCGATCAGTATCATCGCATTCTCATCAGCAACAAACTTGAGAATGAAAGTATCTGAACTTCATTGTATACGTGAATGAATGAAAATCCACAGCCTGCTTCCAGTCTCCGACCGGGTCAGGAATGGAATGAATGAAGCCCCCATCTAGCGGCGAGGATATGAACTGTGCCGGCTGCCGAGGCCTGACGCACTCCTCTGGGGCAATGATCAAATGAATGACAGATGAAATGAAATGATAGTGGAGAGTGTTGCTGGAATGAAATTGTGACAGGGAAAACCGGAGTACCCGGAGAAAAACCTGTCTGCCTCCGTTTTGTCCAGCACAGATCTCACATGGAGTGACCGGGATTTGAACCACGGACCCAGCGGTGAGAGGCCGGCGTGCTGCCGCCTAAGCCACGGAGGCTTTTTGTATACGTGAATATTATTGTTTATTGATGATTTGTTTAGAGTACATAACAACGCTGTTGATTTTGGCAATGGAAGTATTATTTGCCATTTAATATTTGGCGGCTGCGTTGATGCAGGCCACTATAGCGTTATTGAATATGACGTTAATTTGGAGAGAAATGCTGCAATAAATACACCCATTTGACGAAAAAGAACATTTGCCAAAAAAAAAGCGGGAAATCGTAGAAAATACGAAGCCAATTTTAAAATCTAATATAAAAATGCCATTTCAGAAACAATTCCAGAAATTATGTCGTCAGGTGTATGGTCCTTGACGAACAAATGTAAACATTGTTCTGCTCTGTATTTCTGTAGCGAGAAATCTACGCCTGGTTACTTTGACCTTTGGTGTTGGAATGGCAAAATTAATCTTCCTAAATATAAAATATTTGACAGACTGCAACAATTTTTCACTGGAAATGATATCTTAAGGAATTTAAGAGAGAACTTCGTTAATGTATATTCCAAAATTATAAGCGACGGTTCCTGCTGCCAGTTGTATATATTAGACTCCTCAGAATTTTTGAATTCCTTGGAATTAAGTATTTGCTTCCACATACTCCAAACGATTGACCCATAGATATGCTCCTGAGAAATCTGAAGTTTCCTAAGGGCATCTAAATGCTACCATATTAATTATAAGAAATATGTACGAAAATTGCTTGAATTTGGAAATAATAAGTGCAGTTAAAATTAGGCGGAGAGATCTAACCCTTCGACTTGATTCCATATTAATTATATGAAATATGCATGAAAATGCTTGGATTTGGAAATAAGTGCAGTTAAAATTAGGCAGAAAGGTCTAATCCTTCGACTTGATTTAACACCACCGGATAAAACAATCATTTTCTTTTAAGAGGCAACATTTTCCGATTCGCTTGGCATACTTTATCACAATCAATAAAGCTCAAGGGGGTACTATGGAACGTATAGGTCTCAATTTGCCTCATTAAGTTTTCAATCATGGCCAGCAGTATGTTGCAATGTCTAGAGTGCAATCTTTTGACGCCCTTAAAGTTTCAATAGTGCCAAAAAATAATTGTACAAAGAACGTATATAATAAAATTCTTCAGTAAATATTTTCTTATTGGCCGTCATGTATTGACGGGTTTCAACTAGTTAAATGTTGATTGTAGTAGCTTGTTGAAATACAACGTGTTATACGGATATTAAACATGAATATGAGGCAGTGGCGTAGCCAGAGGGGGGCCCAGAGGGGCCGCCCCCCCCCCCAAAAAAAAACAGAAATTGGGGTTGGCATAAGCCTTCATATTTTCTTACGGCTCGAACAAATTTAGAACCTACAACGAAATGTTAAATACAGTAAATGCTTTGACAAAGAATGTACTACCAATCTTTGCACGGCCTGTCATCATTTCCGTGTCTACACTGCTTGGAGGAGCTCAAATAACAGGGTTGCAATTAGGATTGTGACATGGGGGAGGGGGATTTTCCAAGAACAGTAGGTGCCTGAGTACTGGGGATACAAAAGTCTACCAAGAAATTAGGAGATTGCTAATTAGCAGGAGACCTCTCTGGAGGGGGTCAGTTATATCTTGTCACCTTTTAATTTCCATTTTCTGGAAATGTCAGTGTTAAAATGTCCCAGGCTACAATACTAGCGCAGCATGGTGGATTGTCGACACTGTCGGGATTTACGGTGGTTGTGTGTCTGTGCGAGAGGAGAGATACAGTTTGTGAGTGGTAGTATTGGATGGTATTGGGGAAGAGTCGAGAGTTGTTTGATAGTTGCTCTTTTCCTTCTTCTTTTTGTCACATTAGCGACTGTTAAGATTTGTCATACAGAAGGCAAAACTGTTAAGTTATGGAAAGCTTTTATTGTAGGTGTAGAAAATTGAGGCCCCCATTTCATTATATAGGCACAGCTTTTACAAATAATTTTCTCTGAACGAGAAAGACGCAATGCTCACTGATAGAATGTAAAGTTATTCCATTTTTTTTAAAGGTTCGTATTTATTTATTATTATTATTTAAAGGGTGCTACAGTTTCCTCTGAATAATAATAATAATAATAATAATAAACAAGATTGAGGTACCATACACGGCGACCGTTAGGCTTACCTTAAAACAGCACTGTATAAATTACACTAACAATAATATACCTAAATATTTTGCAACGTAGGTACTTGTTTGATGCCTTAATGAGTGTCCCTTCTTCCTGTTATCTACTCCTGATGTTTTTTTTTTGACAGATTCATTAAATTGACTAAAAACATTTCTGGTAAATAAACTATTTATAAAACACCAAGACATAGTGCAGTGTTAATGTAAAAGAACATTGTGCACAGAAACGTGTGAATATGCCATAATGGTAGTATTCTGATAACGGATAATTGAAAATCTGAGCGACAGAGACAAATATAGACACTGACACAGCTGTGAGCTGCCTCAAAACAAAGCAACGAAGGACAGAATTCAGAGAGACATGAACAGACTGAAGATCGTTGTCCTAAGTTAAAATGGACCCTAAAGTACTTATACTCAAAACAAGTAGTTTCGTAAAGAACTATATAGGCTATTTTCATGTATCCAATTGGTCTTCTTTATTAGAAAAATCTCCCGCCTATGAAAAGGAACGCCATGTTGGATTGTTCTGTATGCACGCCATCGAGTTATGCACCGTTAGATGAAGATTATTGCATAGGTTCATTATTCAAACGTTCACTTCGATCACATGATTAGGACACAAGAAATAAAAACTCAATTTTAAAATGTCACATCTTGGGGTTATAAAACAATTGAATTTAATTAGATGGCAGTAGATTTTGTGTGAACAGTTACCGTACCAAGTTTCACTGCGCTCGGATAATGAAATCGCGAGTCAATTCCATTTAAATGTTTTTACTTCACTTTGCCGCTATGTTGGTATTGTGCTCACCAGGTTATTGAAAGTCCAATAGATGAACTTATATTAATAGCCTCAATCAGCATACAAAAATTCAGTTTGATTGCTGCAATAGATTCGTAGATATTGAGAACCGTCTAAATATTTCGGATGGTCGCCAGATGTAGGCCATGCAGTTATGTAACATTAGATGAAAATTATTGCGTAGGTTCATTATACAAACTTTCACTACGATAGCATGATTAGGACACAAGAAATAAAAACTTAATTTTAAAATTTCGCACAGCCTCCATCTTGAGATTATGTAAACAATTCAACTAAATTAGATGTCAGTAGATTAGAATTTGTATAAATATTTACCGCTTTAAGTTTCACTGAGCTCGGGTGGTTAAATCGCGTGAAATATCCATTCAAATGTTTCAACTTCGCTTGGCCATCATGTTCGTTTTGTACTTAACAGGTTTTATAAATGAAGGGTAATACTCCTAAATGTTTAATAAAGTCGCATCGGTAAACTTGTTGTAGTGCCCTTTATCACTGTACAAAAGTTCAGGGAGATATCTGTTACCAATGCGGAGATACAGAATGCCAGTGAAATATTTCGCGTGGCCCGCATGCTGAATTGGTGAAACGCATCAAAATTTGAAATTTGAAAGGCACGGTCGAGGTCGGACGAGGTAGTAGTATGGGCTTACCGAGTTTCCTTGAAATCGCTCCGGCCGTTTAGATTTCATTATAAGGGGGGGGGGGGGGGGTTAAGTGGGGGGGGGGGGGTGATCTCATAAGCCTACTATTTTTCATAAATGAAAATAGGCTAAAATATAAAAACTCTGGCAGTAATAGATGAGGACCTAATGCCCCCCCCCAAACTAAAATCCTGGCTACGCTACTGATATGAGGTGCCCATTGCTAGAGCTACCTCTGTACAAAATTTCATTCAATTCGGTTTCACCGTGTTTGAATTGATATGGTGAATCGATTTGCACACATACATGGCCGCTATGTGCAAACTATTGTCTTTGGTAATAAGATGCTTACTACATAAGGGTATATTGTTGCAAAATTTAGTTGAGATCGGATGATTAGGTTGGTCGTAATATGATTGAAGCTTTTAACATTTGGGTGGCTGCCATTACGTTTCCGTAAAGATGGCGGCGATATAAAACATGACACTGAGGTGCCCTTTGCTAGTGCTACCTCTGTACCAAATTTCGTTCAATTCGTTTTCACCGTGTTTGAATACATAGGGGAATCGATTTGCACACATACATGGCCACCATAATGCAAATTATTGGACTGATGACCTTGTAGTTCGGTCAAAAGATTCTTCGTACATAAAGGTATAATGTTGTAAAATTTGGTAGAGATCAGATGATTAGGTTGGTCGTAATTTGATTTAAGCTTTTAACATTTGGGTGGCCGCCATTACGTTTCCGTCAAAATGGCGGCGATATAAAATACAACACTGGGGTGCCCTTTGCTAGTGCTACCTCTGTACCAAATTTTGTTCAATTCGGTTTCACCGTGTTTGAATAGATAGGGGGAATCGATTTGCACACAAACATGGCCGCCATCCTCAAATTATTGAGTTGATTACCTTGTAGTTTGGTCAAAAGATTTTTCATACATAAAAGTATAATGTTGCAAAAATTAGTAGAGATCAGATGATTAGGTTGGTCGTAATTTGATTTAAGCTTTTAACATTTGGGTGGCCGCCATTACGTTTTCGTCAAGATGGCGGCGATATAAAACATGACACTGAGGTGCCGTTTGCTAGTGCTATCTCTGTACCGAATTTCGTTTAATTCGGTTTCACCTTGTTTGAATTGATAGGGGGGGACAGACATTCCGAGTACACACACTCACACACACACAGACAGACACACAATTTTTTGCAAAAATCGAAAGTAGGCTAAAAACTGGACCCAGCTCAGGAAGCCATCAGGGTCACCAAATCCCGAACTCACCAGCCATGAGCCCTTGAAGGTGTAGCACAATTCAGGGTGCACCATAAGTGGTGGGGCTACACACACTCTGCCGCCTTCAGGGCCTTGAGCAGAAGGCAGGAGACAAAATGAAAAGAGAACAAGAGGGCTGACCCCTCGAAGAATGAGGGATCAGGAAAGATGAGACAAGGGCCAATTAAGGCGGGAAAGTGAAAGACTCCCTAGGCCTCGGATACCCTAATACCGTCGGGGTCGGAAAAGAACAAGAGTTGACCAAGTGAGGTCGAGAGGAAAGATAACAGAGAGGAGCCCGGCACAAGTAAGTGGAAGTAATGCCGAACTCAGCTGGGGTCCCGTGGTCACCAACCCACGACCCACAAGTTGTAAGCCGCTGGGGGTAAGAAGGGATCGATATGGAACCAAACAAGCAGTTCTGTAAAGAACTATTACTATTTATTCTCTTGTCCAGTACTGATCCGTTCCTTCCCAAACTGTCCACCCCGTTGCGTGGCTGTCACCGTAGAGGCCAGAGTTCAATTGTCGGCTCTGCCAAGAAATTTAATTCTGGTCTGAAGGCTATGACGGGGTACACTCAGCCTCGTGAAGCAAAACTGAGAAGAGCTGGGTTTGATTCCCACCTCGGCCATCGTGTAAGTGGTTTTCCGTGGTTTCACACCTTTTCTCCAGTTAAGTGCCGAGATGGCTCCTAACTTAAAGCCACTGCCGCCTCCTCCCTAATCCTGACCTGAATTACAAATACACACACGAGTACATCCATTACAATAACACAGGTTATCTGACAAAATTGCTCGCACGCGCGCGCGCGCACACACACACACCCAAGTATGATGATGATGATGATGATCAGGTGCCATCAAGTCAGCGTCGACTCCTAGCGACTGTATGGATGGACCGTCTCCATTTGATTCAGTCTTCAGCCATATACTTCAGATCCTTCACTGGCATATTCATGTTGGATTTGATGGAGTCGATCCATCTCAATGCTGGCCGCCGTCGGTCGTCTCCGAGACCCTTCCACCTTTCCAAACATCTTTTCCAACGAATCAGAGCGTCTGATAATGTGTCCAAAATATGACAGCTGTAATCTTGTTATTAATGCTTCAAGAGACAGATCTGGTTTGAGTTTTTGAATTACCCATAAATGTGTCTTCTTGGCTGTTCAAGAAATACGCAGACACCAGAGCTCAAATGCATCAATATACTTTCTATCTCGTTTTCTTATAGTCCAGCTTTCGCAACCATATATAGCTATGGGAAAGACTAGTGCCTTAACCATTCTGATTCTAGTAGGCAAATATACATCTGAACACTTGAAGATCTGATCCAAGCCTTTAAAAGCTGCTCTTCCTAAGGCAAGTCTTCGGCGAATCTCTGCATTGCATGAGCCACTGCTACTAATGGTTGATCTCAAGTATACGGGGCTAAATTACATAAACTATTTAAGAAAAATGAACCTTAAATACACTGTACTGTAGCAGAGTATAACTACACGAAAATATAGACTACTGTTCTACAGTGCAATGGATTTAAAGCTCATTTCTCTCTATCTTTGACACGGGAAAATGAACCTAACGTGAATTGTTGTGTTGGACGGCTCATCCACATACGGCTGGGAAGTGCGACCAATCATGAGGAAGATAGTGGATAAGAAGATACGCGGTATTGCAAGTCAGCAACAATAAGTAAACTTTCCCTATAGTTTTCTATCATAATACAAGCGGCTTCGGTGGCGTAGTAGGTAGCATGCTGACCTGCTGTGTCAAAGATCGCGGGTTCAAACCCGGCCAAAGTCGTCGGATATTTTAAGAGCGTTAAAATCCTTCAGTATGCCTTCCTTAGGAGGGAAAGTAAAGCCGGTGGTCCCATGTCATAGATTTATGGCATGTAAAAGATCCTTCCACTAACTAAACTTGTGTAAAGCTAAATTTCTAGGTTATATTTCGTTGAAACGCTCTATCAAAGTTCCAACGTTAACCACTAGGTGTCAGTGACATCTGGTACCGAAATTTGGAACTACTTGAAATTGAACGGAACTTTTAGCTAACCCTATGGGTGTCCTCTTAAAGCAGCTGCACCCTCTGGTGAGCCGAACATGTCCTCGGCACTCCCGGCACAAAACGCCATACGATAATTATATAAATAAATAATCATAATACAATATTTCAGGTTGATTTCTGCAATAGTTTTTGAGATATTCAGGACATGTAAAATGTTTTGCACAGCTGCCTTGACGGATTGGTGATAACTTATTGCGACATAAAAGGCACAGTCGGGATCGAACGGCGTAGTAGTAATTCCTCTACTTGTTTCATCTATATCGCTCTAACCGATCATTTCGGACTGATGACCAAGATATCTCTCGCTCTAAAATGGAGCAACAACAACAATGATGACGACGGCGATTCCTTGAACATTTTATTGTATTTTGTAAATGACCTTTTTTTTCCTTTACTCAAGCTAACAAACCTTACAAAAGTACTCCCCTGATTGTGAGATAGCACACACATAAATATTGCTGATAGCTGGTGACCAACCATAAGGAAAAGAAGGAAACCAAACAACACGTATATTTCCTCCTAGAAACGGCGAATTATCCAATTTACTAGCTCCCATAAGTGTATCCTCCAAATGAGCAAGTAATGTGAGCTAAATGTACTTGCATGTTGTACAACCCTTGCGTGCAGCCCGGTTCCCCGACGTCATGTTTTACATAACCCACTGCTGCTCCCGAGAGAATCTCGTCATTAGATGTGATTTTCAGGTCTGCCAATTCTTTACTTAGTCATGCTTTGCAATGGAAAATAAACACTGTTAGAGAACGACAGTACGACATGAAGACATGACTACTCACGTTCTTTTGATTTTAAACATAGACATGAAGGTGATTGGGAAAATATTTACTGAAGGATTTTCTTACACAGTATGGATTTTTTGAACGATTACTTTTTGACACTGTTGGAACTTTACTGTAACGATAACACCTCCCAGAAAATATGACTCCGGTGCAATATTAAGCTATCTAAACAGCATACACACTCAACTGCCGGTATAAGTTCTCCAATAATTCCCTTATTTTATAATTTTATTTCAATGTATATCGTGGAAACATCATAAACAATATTTCCACTCTTTTTAATGTCATAAACAAAGATGTCAGTAAGACGCCGCGGGATCCGCCATTTCTCTGGTGGAGTAGAGCCATTGTGCGCAAGCGCGGGAGTGACAAATAGTACATTTTTCTTTAATAATATAAAAAATACCGTAACATATATTTTCCTTTTAAGACACTCTGCAAATCTACATGCCAAGGGCTCTCGTTGGAATGCAGTACGAAGTCAATCGGTTAAGACGTTATCTCAATCTCGCGGTAACAAAAATCAGCTTAGTGTTTATTGAAATGGTTTGTATCTTATATTTCTTAGTTTAAATTATTTAGAAGTTTCACGGTAGCGAAAAAAAGAGTTTAAAATGGGTCTATCATGAGTTGATGATTTATGTTAAACCTCTGTTTGTTAGTTTTGACTCTTCAGTCGGTCAACACGAATTTCGCCAATGGCTGAGCGGGATAAAATGTATACACCCTACACGGGCATACAGCACTAGCATTTTCCACGTAGAATATCTACGTGCTAGATTTTTACAATGGGATTTCCATTAACAATTTGAACCACTTTTCTTTTTTTTTAGGCGGTTTCGGGGACGTAGTCGGTAGCATGCTGAGCTTCTATGCCCAAGATCGCGGGGTCAAACCCGGCCGAGGTCGTTGGATTTTTAAGAGCGTTAAAATCTCTCAGTATGCCTACCTTCGGAGGGGAAGTAAAGCCGGTGGGTCAAGGTCATACATTTATGGCATGTAAAAGAACCTTCCACTAACTACAATATTGTGTAAAGCTAAACTTGTAGGTTAAATTTGATTAACGCTTTATTATGTTCCAACGTTCGCCTCCAGATGCCAGTTGTGGTGGCATCTAGTAGCCAAGTTCACAGCTAGGTGTCGTTGACGGTAGCATTTGGTTGCAAAAGTAGGAACCATTTGAAATTGATCGTCTGCACTCCTTACCTGAATTACAGATAACACATACTAATACAGCCATCACAATTAACACCGGTTATCAGACAGAATCTACCCAAAGGAACGAACCAACCGAACCACTTTTGAAGTATAATTTACTTCACCTTCTGACCACCTGCAAGAGTCTGTTGTCATGCTAACCGTGACGTCAGCCCAGCATGCAGAGTGAGGTAACGAAGAAGGATGAATGTTGAAGCCACTAGAAGAAGACCAGGTTGATGCAGGGCCACCTGCTGGAGTCTGTTGTCATGGTAACCGTGACGTCAGTCTAGCATGCAATGTGAGGTGACGAAGAGGGAGTTGCTAGAAGGAGGCCAGGAAGGTTTAGTGCCACTCACGTTCGATGTTGAGCTGTACAGTGGCAGTGAGCCATAAATAGGGCTGATTTAACGTGTGTTAATGAGGATGTAATTATTTCCCGGTAGAAATTCGTTTTCCAAGAAGGAGTTGATATTATGTTGTTGTTTTATTTGAGGGTCTTGGACATCGTGATCATTTACGCCTGTGAACTTGGGTGTGTGTATTATTAGTCTGAAACAACATTACTTTCAAACTAAGAAAACACTTAATGTTAATTATACGCCAAATCAATACTAATAAAAACACACTTAAATGTCTACAATTTATAGATCATTTGAAGTGTACATGTTTCAAAACAACAATGGTTTCTTCTTCAGCACAATTGAGAGAGAAAAACTTATTCTAAGGAAAAACTTAAATTAAAAATGGATATCCTTACAATACGTCTTAAAAGAATAATTTTGAAAAACATTTATAAATCCTTAAAATTATCCATGAAAATTTAGGCAATTATATGGTTAATCTTCTGAAAAATATATATGAAAAATATCGTAAAAATTCCTCTTCTGAAAAATATATTAGTTAATATGGTTCTCTGAACATAAACAGTATCTTAAAAAACAAACTAGTAAAGCTTTAAAGTACTGTACCATGAAGTTGAAATAACTCAAGTAGTCATATCTCTGGAAACTGATACAATCCTGGACCCTACTAATAGCATCACGTCTAACTTTCGATCTTCATTCAGTTCTTAAATGCCTTCTGTTCCGCATGCCAACTATTTCAATACGTGGTGGCATCTCAATCTCGAAAATCTTAATTCAGAGCATCAGATTGGCATCTGCCTTCAGTTCCGTGTGCCAACTATTTTGGGATATTTAATGTATTAATATTAAATATTAAACTCCAAAATATTTATAGGTCTTTCAATGTTAAACATGTGATCATAAATCCTTAATTAGTTGAAAGATGAAAAACAAATTCAGTTTTAAATATTGATATCACTATAATATCCGTTGTATTCACTTAACCTGTGTTATGGTGATGTCCTTAGTAGTGTGTGTTTGTAATTCAGTTGAGAAGGTGGCGGCCGTGGCCTTACGTAAGGAACAATCGCAGCATTTTCCTGGAGTAGAAGTGGGGGGAGTCACGGAAAACCACTTCAAGGATGGCTTAGGTGGAAATTGAACTCACCTCTTCGCAGTTTGTCCACACGAGGCTGAGTGTACCCCTTTCCAGCCCTTAGATCAGAATTAAATTCCTTGCCAGAGTCGGGAATCGTACCCGGAACTCCGGGATGACAGCCAACAAAAGTTGATATAATAATAATAATAATAATTATTATTATTATTATTAGCGTATGGCAAGGAAATTATATACATAATATATACAATATATACACAATAACAAAAAACATTGATTCACTTCAGGCATTAGTGTTATCCGTTATAGCTGAATGTCCAACTTCTGTACCCACTGCAATGCCTCCGCTGTTGGTGATAGAAAGTCTTCCAATCTACCTGGATAAACCCGTAGTTGACACTCGCTGGAGATGGTACAAAGTTCCACTTATAGACGGAATCCATGCACCTTCCATGACCTGTCCTGATCCTGTTCAGTCTGGACCAAGTTGCACGCGGTAGTTGGAATCCGTTAGCAATTTTTTCCCCTCTGAAGATGTTATGTAGGGGTAAGTCAGTGGAGTTATTCCAGCGGCCTTTCCATTCCTCCAAAGCATCGAAGTTGGTGGATGTCTTCAGAGCTGCATCACAAAGAGGTGGATGTCGTGATTTCAATCTCTGGAGACTAAGAGCTGGTATGTCGCCTAGAACAGATAGCAGAGGATTCTTGCAGATCTTGTTGCACTCTCGAACAAGAGCACTGGATCTTCGTAAGTCAGGTGGCATTACACCAGACAACAGTGGGAGCCAGTGGACTGGAGTTGGTCTGATGGTGCCAGATATAAGACGCATGCTGGTATCAAATTGTGGGTCAATATACTTCGTATACAGGTTATTAAGCCATACTGGAGCACAATAGTCGGCAGTAGAGAAAACCAGTGCTAAGAGCGCAGGATGTTCGCAGCAGATCCCCAAGTAGTACCAATTAGCTTCTGAATAATATTGTTTCGGGTTTTCAGTTTCTATAATAATAATAATAATAATATCGTATGGCCTTGAGTGCCGGGTGCAAGCTTTGTTATTTGACGCCCAGAGGGCAGCTTGCATGTCAAATTTTGTCGTTCCTTGGTACACTATGAAAGTCAAGGAGGTTAGATATCTAGGCTCCTTGGCACTATAGCGCTTTCTAGTAGAGAAATGAGGACCTCTCTGTTGGCAGAAAATCCCGAGATTAAATTTGCCATTATGAACACGGCCTACTGAATTGAAATGGGTTCTTTAACATGCCAACAACGTATGACATGCGTGTCGAGATTTTTGTCGCTTTTTCAAAAATCACTTACCATGGCCAGGAGCGAACCTGCAAGCCTGGGGAGGTTGGTAGCCCGACACGATAACCACTCATCCACCGTGGGAAGCGATATTGTTACGTAGTAAATACTTTCATGGTTTAAGGTATGTTGACTATCTGGCCTCCCCAGTATTTGGACTTATAATCCACCACTGTCGGAAACCACTGAAAAATAAAAATCAACCATTTTCATGATGGGTTGGACGTGGGAATTGAACCCAGATGTTCTCGTGATCATATCTCGTAGGTCCCATGTTCCGAACAATGATTGTCGTCTCGTCTCTCTGATCAGACCGGCCAGTTCTCTCTATTTACATTTAATCAGATTTCGAATGTGCTGGAACACGTCTGGTCTGAGTATTGGATCCAACGTTACATGCTCTGTTTCCCATACTTTACAGAGTACACTGTTCAACCTGTTGTGGACTTCTGGTGCTAGAAAACGACTGTTGTTGTTGACTAAATACCTTGCAACATCGTGGTCATATAGCCGTACTTTGTTTGAGTCTTCAGTCTTTTGACTGGTTTGATGCAGCTCTCTATGCCTCACTGTCCTGAGCTAATCGTTTCATCTCTACATAGCTACCACACCCTACATCCGAGGCAATCTGTTTAACATATTCTAAACTTGGTCTACCCCTACAGTTCTTGTCCTCGACCCTTCCTTCCTTAACTAAGCCGGGTGTCTTAATACGTGTTCTACCTACCTATCTCTTCTCTGCATTAACAGTCGCCAGAAACATCTCTCCTCTCCCACACTCGTATTAATACCGCTTCATTTGTTACCCTATCTACCCATCTGATCTTCATCATTCTCCTGTAACACTACATTTCAAACGCTTCAATTCTTTTCTGCTGCATCAATAGTCCAACTTTCACTTCCATACAGTGCCACACTCCGGATAAAGGCTTTCAAAAATAATTTCCTAACACTTTAATCTATATTCGATGTCAACAGATTCCTTTTCTGTTGAAGTGCTTTCTTTGTCTGAGCCAACCTGCTTCGTCCATCACTGGTTATTTTTCTTCCTAAGTAACAGAAGTCTCCTACTTCCTTTTGCTTTTCACTTGTCAATTTGATCTCTATAGAGGTTTCTGATTTATTTCGGCTGCATTCCAATTTTTTGTTTTTCATTTATTAATTTTCATCATGAATTCTTTCCTTAAGACGGAGTCCATACCATTCAAAATCTGATTCAAATCCTCAGGCGTGTCGGCTAAAATGACGATGTCATCAGAAAATCTCGGAGTTGAAATTATTTCTCCTTGAATCTTCACTCTCACTTTAAATAGTAGTCAAGTTCACAGCCAGGTGTTGTTGGCGATAGTATTTGGTAGCGAAAGTAGGAACTACTTGAAATTGATCGTCTGCAGTCCTTAACTGAATTACAGATAACACACACTAATACAGTCATCACAATTAAAACCGGTTGTCAGACAGATTCTACACACAGCCAAAGTACACGGGGCTACATGACCGCGTTGTCTCAGCCCCTAAACTGAGGAACCAACCAGCCTATAATAAGAGTTAGGTCCTAAACAAATACGCAGCCGGTGTATAAACTTGGAAGCCCACAGAGCTTAAAATCTTCTGTGAAAATCACGCCATCCATTAATGAAAATCCAGCATTAAATTGGTCCTGTGCCTTTTGAAAATACAGGTGATACAGCACATATAAAGATGGAACTAAAGAGGATGTAGAAACTATTGAAATGCAGTCCGCAGTCTGGACGCAATAACGATGGGATGAGCACTTACGAGAATAGCGTTACATAACAACGTTAAGTAATTGGTCACGAGCTAGGCTATACGGGACGATGGTAAACACACGCATTACAGAATTGATAGATATACAGTGGTCTATGAATAGCAGAAAAATAAGTGACGTAACTAAATTCTATAGTTGTCATGTAGTCTACTTATGTGCCCGAAGAATTTCAATTATTATTATTATTATTATTATTATTATTATTATTATTATTATTATTATTATTATTTATTATTATTATTATTATTATTTCGTATCATAATCATCATCCGAAGTCGTCGGATTTTTAAGAGCGTTAAAGTCCTTCAGTATGCCTTCCTTTGGAGAGGAAGTAAAGCCGGCGGTCCCATGTCATAGATTTATAGCATGCAAAAGAACCTTCCACTAACTAAACTTGTGTGCAGCTAAATTTGCAGGTTAGATTTCATTGAAACGCTCTATCAAAGTTCTAACGTTCACTACTAGATGTCAGTGACATCTGGTAGCGAAAGTTGGAACTACTTGAAATTGAACGGAACTTGTAGCTCACCCCATGGGTGTCCACATTGAAGCAGCTACAGCCTCTGGCGAGCCGAACATGTCCTCGGACCCTCCCGGCACTAAAAGTCATACGCTATATAAACAATCATCATTGTTGTTAATTTCGTCTTTTCTTTTTTCTTCTCTTTGCATAGGTCACTTAACCTTGTAGTTTAAACGAGTCACAGATTTTTTTTTTTTTTTAGTCGTTTACCCTCCAGGTTGGTGGAACCCACGGACTCAGCGAGGGAACTCACCACTACCGCCTCTACGGGCAGTGTCCTAGAGCTGGGAACATCGAATCTGAAGGGATACAACTGGTGAGGTGGGATTGGCACCTCGCCCAGGCGGCCTCACCTGCAAAGCGAACAGGGCCTCATGAGAAATTGTAAGGGATGGTTAGGAAGGGTAGGCAAGGAAGAGGGAAGGAAGCGGCCGTGGCCTTGAAGAAGGGACCATCCCGGCATTTGCCCGAAGACGAAGTGGGAAACCACGGAAAACCACTTCGAGGATGGCTGAGGGGGAATCGAACCCCCTCTACTAATTTGAGCCACCCGAGGCTGAGTAGACTCCGTTCCAGTCCTCGTACCACTTTTCAAATTTCGTGGCAGAGCCGGGAATCGAACCCAGGACCTCCGGGGCGGCAGCTAACCATGCTGACCGCTACGCTACGGAGGCGACACGAGTCACAGATAAGCCATATATTTGGTTTCGCAAGATAGCACTTTTCTCAGTACTATGAACGGCTTTATCTTCCTCGACTCGGCACGTTCATCTCACTGACAGCCGATAAGTTACCACGCACTTCCAACATGCACCCTCTTGAGATATTCACTGTTCCAGTGATGAATGCTCGAAATGGTTCTCCACATTTCTCCACGAAACCCTTATCTCTTACGACCCACACAACTCTTATTAGACGACATTGCATACGGATGCACTTCATTCCCTTTGTCATTGACCCCACGCGATGACGACAGCGAGATGGTAGAGCGATAATAGGTAAACCCCTGGGCGGAGGCGGATATCCGCGGATAAAAATATTCGCCATGCTGATATAGTTTGCATGACTGTGCGGATAGCGGATAAGCTACTGATAATGTTTGGAGAAAATTTGCGGATAGTTTTTAGAATACAATCCGAACTTGTTTGATATCATTATTAGGACCCGGGTGTTTATGACATATCATATTTATCCCTAATGATTTTTCATAACAAAATAATGTAAGATGATGATTTAAGCTAATCTCATTCAAATTATGACATTAAGGGTAATTAACACTCTGAACAGGAAAGGGTTGCAACTCTGGCTGTATAACATTAATTTTGATCATAGGACATGGCATACAAAGCCTAGGGAAACGACTTTTTCCTCAAATGACTAAATATGTTGCTTTAGTTTAATGCTTTATCTAATTAAAAATATTATTGAAATGCCAGTAGATTAGGATAACAAACGTGCGAATGAGGGAAAAAGTCGTGCGGATTCGGGGCGGATCCTGATAACGTTTTGTTTATCCTCGCAGGACTCTAATAATAGGGTCTCAGAGTCCCTTTAGAGGTATCGACATGAGGTCACTTCTGATTACGCTGCTGTTTATGAGCCATGAAATCCCCCAGTAATTTACATCTTAAATGAACTTTTCATTTCTCAATCTCTGCCAACAGCTCCGTGGAGGACAAATTTACGATCGGAGAGAACTTCCAACCCTAGGTGTGTGCAGAAGTTGTCTGAATAACTAGTCACCTACTAGAGAGTGTACTTGTATTTGAGGTAGGATTTGGGTATGAAGCAGCTGTGTCCTTAAGTTAGGTACCATCCCGGCATTTGCCTGGAGTCAGGGGCGTATTCATTCATTCATTCATTTCTTTATTTCTTCATGGTAATATGTTAATATACTTATGGGAGTCATCAAATCATAAAATGTATAATTACAGGGGTACATGATGATGATTATTTATTTATTTATTTATTTATTTATTTATTTATCGTATGGCTTTTAGTGCTGGGAGTGTCCGAGGACATGTTCGGCTCGCCTCAGTCTGTAGCTGCTTCCAGCGTACACCCTAAAGGGTGAGCTACCAGTTCCGTTCAATTTCAAGTAGTTCCAACTTTCGCCACCAGATATCAATGATACCTAGTGGCGAACGTTGGAACTTTGATAGAGCGTTCTGACGAAATCTAACCTAACAAATTTTGCTTTACACAAGTTTAGTCTGTGAAAGGATCTTTTACATGCCATAAATCTATGACATGGGACCGCCGGCTTTACTTCCCCTCCGAAGGAAGGCATACTGAAGGATTTTTAACGCTCTTAAAAAATCCGACGACTTCGGCCGGGTTTGAACCCGCTATCTTGGGCGTAGCAGTTCTGCATGCTACCGACTACGCCACCGAAGCCGCTATGATGATGATGATGATGATAATTGTTGTTTTGAGGGGCCTAACATCTAGGTTATCGGCCCCTAATGGTTTGGATGATAGTGAAAGATGAGATGAGAATGTAATAAAAACTATAATAATAACCCCTGGCACTACAGCCCGTGAAGGGCCTAGGCCTAACCAAGCGACCACTGCCCAGCCATTTGGCCTGCAGATATTGGGGTGACGCGTGATCAGCGCATCTGGTCCCCTCAGCCGTTAATCTTGGTTTTCGTGATCGGGGCGCTGTCAGACAGCTACTCAATTGTCCTTACAAGGCTGAGTGCACCCCGTTCCAGCCCTCACGTTAGTTTCTATAATCCCTGACGGAGCCAAGAATCGAACCCGGGGCCTCAGGGTCAGAGACAGGCGCGCTACACCAACACAACTAATACTAACTACTCTCCTACAAACTAGAAGAAGAAATGGTAAACAAATAAATAATAAGGCAAACAATGGAGAAAAGAAATGCCGTCAACCCTCTACGAATGAGGATTGAGGGACTTGGAAGGAAGGAGAGCCAGAAGAGGTAGCTAGGAAAGAGAAAGAGGAGAGAGTCCACCCCAGAGGCACTGGAAAAAGGAGAAAAAACCGGACCCAGATCAGGAATCCCTCGGGGTTGCCAACTCTGGAACTCACCAGCCGAGAGCCCTTGAGGGTGTAGCACTATCTAGGGTGCACCGTAAGTGGTGAGGCTACACACACCCTGCCTCCTTGAGGGCCTAGGCAGGAGATAGGAAGAGAACAGAAGAAGGCTGACCCCTCAAAGGATGAGGGATCAGAAAAGATGAGACAAGGGCAAATTAAGATGGAAAAGTAAAAGACTCCCTAGGCCTCGGATACCTTAATACCGTCGGGGTCGAAAAAGAACAAGAGTTGACCAAGGGTGGTCGATAGGAAAGATGACAGAAGAGCCCGGCACAAGTAAGTGTATGCAATGCCGAACTCAGCTTGGGTCCCATAGTCGCCAACCCTCGTCCCACTAGTCGTGGATCCCTGGGGGTACAGGGATACAGGTAAATACAATGATCAATGTACAAAAACACTCATATCTCTGTGCACATTGTATCGAATTCTTCTACGAAATATATTGCCTTGTCTGTGAGTCTTTTTTTATTTATTTAAATTTAAATGTGGAAATGTTTCTGACATTTCTTAGAGTTAGGGGCAACAAGTTAAAATATTTGGAGGCAGTATACAAGGGACTTTTTTATGAAAGCTCCTCGATAATATTGACAGTGAACGTCCTTTCTGCTTCTAGTGTTGTACGAATGTAGATCAGTTTTTTTTTACAATATTAGCATTTCTAGTTAGCATGTCTCTTAATATACATAGAACAATTGAGTAACCCTAGAGGATTTATGTTGGAAGTGCGTGGTAACTTATCAGCCTTATTTGATTGGTACGTGACCGTGAATCTTGTGATTATGAGCCACGAGACCTCCTTTTTACGTGGAATCTGAACCACAGGACATGGCATTTCACTTCGAAAATCTCACATCCATTGACCGGGAATCGAACCCAGTCCACCTTGGTGAAAGGCCAACAACAAGACCGCTGCGCCACCAAGCCCAATTGGTTCATAGAGAGCACGACACACGAAAGAAGCAGGAAATGGTCACATGATGTCAGAAGTATCGGTATTGGCTAAACAATGTGCGTAACATCATTTTCTTTGCAAACTTGGTTCGCCTCAGGGCATATGACCTCGCTGTTCTGCCCCTTAAAACAACAATAACTAACTAACTTTGTCCACCTCGTTGCGTAGTGTCTAGCATCCTTTTGACTGTCACCGCAGAGGCCCGGGTTCGATTTCCTGCGTAGCCAAGAAAAATAATTCTGGTCTGAGGGCTGGAACGGGGTGCACTCAGGCTCTTGAGGCAAAATTTAGAAGTGGCGGTTTCGATTCCCACCTGAGCCTGGAAGTGGATTTCCGTGGTTTCCCACTTTCTACTCCAGGGATGAAAAAAAAGGAAGCTTGTAGTTTTACGTGACCATTAATCATACGATCATGAGGCACGAGACCTCCTTTTAACGTGGAATCCGAACCACAGGACATGGCATTTCATTTCGAAAATCTCGCATGCATTGACCGGGAATCGAACCCGGTCCGCCTTGGCGAAAGGCAAACAGCTTGACCGCTGCGCCACCACGCCCTATATGCCGGGATGATACCTAAATTACGACCACGACTGCTTCGTACTCAAATCCTACCTGAATTGCAAATACACACACTAGTACCTACAGACATCGCACTGACACAGTTTATCAAATTCTACACACACACACAAATACACGGGGCTACATGACCACGATATCACAGAGCCCCTAAAGAATCAACAACAACTCTTAGTAAACTTTAGTCATGATATGTTATTTTTATTTAAAGAACAGAGAAACTTAATTTCTGGATGTGGCTCGTAATTCGAAGCAGCGTTTATAAGGAACAGCTAAACCTTCCAAGCATTGAATGGACCCGTATGAAAGAGTTTGGTCTGTGCAGTAAACGTGCAGTGTTTTCGGTGGCGTAGTTGGTAGCTTGCTGAGCTGCTGTGCCCAAGATAGCGGGTTTAAACCCGGATTTTAAGAACGTTAAAAATCCTTCAGTATGCCTTCCTTCGGAGGAGAAGTAAAGCCCATGTCATAGATTTATGGCATGTAAAAGATCCTTTCACAGTCTAAACTTGTGTAAAGCTGAATTGTTAGGTTAGATTTCGTCGGAACGCTCTATCAAAGTTCCAACGTTCACCACTAGGTATCATTGATATCTGGTAGCGAAAGTTGGAACTACTTGAAATTGAACGGAACTTGTAGCTCACGCTAATAAGGGTGTCCGCTGGAAGCAGCTAGAGACTCAGGCGAGCCGAACATGTCCTCGGATACTACCGGCACTAAAAGCCATACGATAATTAAATAAATACATAAATAAATAAATAAATAAATAAATAAATAAAAGAAAAATATATTCGATCGCATCTTTTTGCTCACTGGTGTTATCTGGTGTAAATAATTGCCACTTCACCAACGCCATCTGTACCAGGACCGCTACTCATTTTCTTAATAGTCTCACTTCGTCCAGGCCCTAGAGGAGGCAGGGTGTGTTTAGCTCCACCACTTCTGCTACACCCTCAAGGGCTCACAGTTGGTGAGTTTGGGAGTTGGCGACACCGAGGGATTCCTGATCTATCCCTCTTTTCCCATTGCCTTTGGGCGGGCCCTCTCCTCTTTCCCTTTCCTCTCTACCTTTCTTGGCTCTCCTTCTTCCCAAGTCCCTCAATTCTCATTCTTCGATGATTGTGGGCATTTCCTTTCCTCCTGTCCTTTATTTACATTCTTCTTCGTTTAGTTTCCGCTTTTCCTCTTCTAGTTTGTAAGAGAGTAGTTAGTTTTAGTTGTAGGTTTCATTTGATCATCTTTCATTTACACTCTCACCCAAACCATTAGGGGCCGATAACCTAGATGTTAGGCCCCATTAAACATCAATGATCATCATCAACTTCATCATCATATTTCGTCCAATCACTACGCACTGCCTTGACCGAACTCTATCTTACAGAAAGCATCTTGAAAACCTGGGATCTAAGCTGAGATCGCGTAATAATATTCTATTTAAATTGTGTTGAACTTCATGGGGTGCTTCAGCGGACACACTACGACGTACTGCGCTTGGCCTCGTATACTCTGCAGCTGAATACTACTCTTCAGCATGGCTTAACCGTTGCCACGTAAAGAAAGTCGATGTACAACTTAACACCTCCACGCTTATCATCCCCGGTACTCTGAAGCCTAATGTAACACACTGGCTGCCAGTCCTGTATCACATTGCTCCAACAAACCTGCGACGATCAAGAGCCCTTGTTCAACAATATGATAAGAGTATGTCCAATCCAACTCTACCCATCCACAGGGATGTTGCCGATCTCTGGAGACAAAGGCTGAAATCTCGTAAGCCACCAATGAAAACAGCTAAGAATCTAATGGATGCTGGTTTCAATTTAAAAGAGGAATGGAAAGAGCAATGGTTTTGTACAGCTCCGGAGTGGCCAAGCCTCTTTAATCCAAACCATGCCCCATCTGGTTTCAGTTTGCCAAGAAGAACATGGTCATCACTAAACAGGTTTCGCACTAATTGTGGAAGATCTGCATGGGACTCTCCAGCATGTGATTCTGGTGCATTGGTCCAGACCATGCATCACATAATGGACGAATGCCCTCTGCGTGCTTATGGTGGAGACCAGAAAGACCTTGCTGATGTCTCAGTATCCCTAGTGCAATGGATAAATAATTTAGATATTCATGTGTAATTGTTCACAACTTAGTACCATGTATTCTTTGCAGGTTTTTGTATAATATTGTATATACATGTCCATTATGTAAAATTCCATACGATTAATAATAACTACGCACTGCACTGTCATTGACAGAGTGTCAAAAGGCACACACTATGTGTGCAACTGGTGGGTTAGTGTTCATAAGGCGGGTGCACAGAAACGTGCTGAAAAGTGAATAACCAGCTGAGCAGACCAGCGTGTAGAGGCCTCATCAGATCACATAACTAGGCCACTATAATCCTATCGTCAGACTAAGCACGCAGTCCGGGATGTCGGTCACCATGTCCCTAGGACACATGCACTTCAGGGAGAGTAATGAGGCCACCCCAATGGATGAGTGGTCAATATCGATCCACCTTTCAACAGTTTACATTAGTAAATACTGTATAAAGAATCAGACTGAAGATTTGTGGCCTTGAAGTTAACTAGTCTGGAACACTTCCATTTTCCCTTAATACAGGCATGGTGTGTACAGTCACTGCCAGCAATGAAGATGATCAGGCAGTATTGAAATATGATGATGATAATGATGATAATTGCTGTTTTAAGGGGGCCTAACATCTAGGTTATCGGCCCCTAATGGTTTGGGTGATCTTGAAGATGATAATGAAATGTAAACTATAACTAAAACTAACTACTAAATTATATACTAGAAGAAGAAATGGAAAACAATAAGAGAATAAGGCAAATAAAAGACAGGAGGAAACGATACGCCCTCAACCCTCGAAGAATGAGGATTGAGGGTCTTGGAAGGATAGAGAGCCATGAAAGGCAGATAGGAAAGGTAAAGAGGAGAGAGACCGCCCCCAAGACAATGGAAGAAGGAGAAAACCCGGACCCAGCTCAGGAAGCCCTCGGGGTCACCAACTCCCGAACTCGCCAGCCGTGAGCCCTTCAGGGTGTAGCACTATCGAGGGTGCACCAGAAGTGGTGGGCCTCCTTAAGGGCCTTGAGCAGAAGGCAGGAAATATCATGAAAAGAAAAAGAAGATTGACCCCTCGAAGAATGAGGGTATCAGGAAAGATGAGACAAGGACCAATTAAGACGGGAAATTGAAAGACTTCCTAAGCCTCGGATACCCTAATACCGTCGGGGTCGGAAAATAACAAGAGTTGACCAAGGGAGGTCGATAGGAAAGATGACAGAAAGGAGCCCGGCACAAGTAAGTGGAAGTAATGCCAAACCCAGCTGGGGACCCGAGGTCGCCAACCCACGTCCCACTAGTCGTGAGCCCCTGGGGGGAATAAAAATGATCAGGCAGTACTGAAATAGGGTTTGAACGCACCGGAACTGCCTGCCTACATAATTTCCAATACCCCTTCAGAGTTCATAAATGAGCTCACATAGATACTCATATTTGGGCAGTAATTGTAATCATAAACCACTAGCTAGCGCTTAGTCACATTCCTGTGGAACAAGAAGTCAACAAAAACCTGGGTATAAGAAGTCAAAAGGGATTTGTAATGAAACAATATCAGAGAAGAAGATACATCACAGAGAGATATTTTTAGGCAAAACGACTTAAAAATGGAAGAATTCCAAGTGAGGACGGGAAAGAAAACCGGCTCGAAATGGTCCGAGGAAAGGAAGAGGAAACATAGTGAGATGATGAAGGAATACTGGAGGAAGAAGAAGGAACAGCAAAGGACAAAGCGTTGAAATTGGCTATGGTCCATAGACGACCGAAACGAAAATAATAATAATAATAATAATAATAATAATAATGAAATGGTATATTGGCTTTCACGGCCAGTGAATTAAAACTCAGCAACTTTTCTACATAATTATATAAAAATCCAATATGGCGACCATTTGAAATATTTTGTCGGTTCTTAATATCTACGAATCTATTACAGCAATCAAACTGAAATTTAAATGTTGATAGAAGGTTTAACAGAAGTAGGATATATGAAAATAGGCTGTAAGGTTCTTCACGGAACTACTTGTTTTATCTTGTCATTTAACAATACCAAATTTTACGTCATTTTACTTCTTGGTATATATTTTGTTTGAATGGTCATCCCATAGTTGCCCACAAAGGAAACTAAACATAAATGATATGTTCCTCAAATTTAATTTTAAGATGGATATGTTTTTGGGCTGGGAGTCAAGCCAAAATTTGCGAGATGCATATTGAAAGTTTGACGGTCTACCGCGCCCCTTGCCCCTAAGCGGGTGCGCGCAGATACTACCCGCATCTCATTCTTGCATCCGGCAGGTGAGCAAAGGGATGCGAACGACACAATTTGTATCATTTTCAATGGTCAACGAAATATCGACCTGAAAAGTACTCGAGGCAAAACGATCCTCTCGTTCATGCGCGATACGTTTAATCTTGAGATGAATAATAATCCAGCCATTTCGACGACTAGAATTAGTACATGCGTCGACGCCGTGTTTAGCCGATTTCTTAATTATTTGATGACTTGAGAGTACAGAAACATGAAAGGTTGTAAACCTAGAGCTTTAAGGAAGGCCTACCTATGTATCGTCCATCCCATATTAATGTACAGGCTTACCTGCTTAGCATCCCACTAAAGCGGAAAACATGAACAAGCTGCAGCGTGTACAGCGCCACGCAGAGAGGCTAATAGCTCGTCATTCCCCTTCCCCTTTGTCAAAATTTCCATCTATAGAGGCAACAGTCAAACAAACTGATTTGATTTTTCTCAAAAAATCCCTCACAGGTTCCATTAATATTGACCCCTTTTGCCGACTGTCATTGGCATATCGTTCAGTTCGAAGAGGACGAGGTGTAACACTTGTTCCACCCTTCGCTCGTAGCAATGCCTACCTGGCAGGTTTCTATGGCCATTCTGCGTGGTTTTGGGAATGACAAGATCTTGCCTCTTCGGAAATTCAGGCCGAACATTAAAAGGTACATTGTATAAATAAACTTCTATTTGAGTGATTGATTGTCTCGCGGAATGAATGAATGAATGAATGTATGGAGTGATTGAGGTGATGAAAGTGCGTGCGTGAGAGAGTGAGTGAACTATGTTAATATTCCAAATATGTAAATAATGCAAATATCTTTGTAAATCATGTAAATATTGCAAAACCAAATGTAGATGCAAGTTGTGCCCGTGTAATATGTATGTGGGGCTTCACTAGGCCTTCCTTACTTCTGTTTGATTTATGGTATATACATAATAATAATAATACATTTCATACTTCTCACTTCGTCGTCCTATACTCAGTATCGCGCCCTAGCAGTTCTTTTCTTGTTCTGGGTTTGTACTTGTCCTCGCAACTTCAATGCAAAATATGCTAACTTTGCGTGCCAACAACGTTACAAATAAACTGGGTTACAGACCTATCCTCATGCAAATTGCGAGTGTTGTAAACACGTGCTCGCCTGTAATATGACCTTGTTGACAGGTATTCATAATCTATATCTGAATATTCGATGTTCGGTCACCGTAGCGGGGGAACTTTCTTTCCTTCTTGTATGTTGGGTTGGTACAAGTTAGAGGAAGGAACGGGAAAGGGAGCAAGGAATGTTGGGTACCTAAGAGTTTGAAAATTAAGATATGAGTTGGTGTTAGTTTTTAACTAGTTGAAACTGCGTCATAACGTGAGGTTTAGTAATGAAGTTGATTATTATTATTTGGAGCAATACACAGAGATGGCATATGGATGAAAAGACCTACCAAAGCGCTATTCGAGTACACAGACAGACTCACCGATATGATCAGAAAACGCAGATTAACATTTGACGGGCACATATAGAGAATGAATAACAGTAGACTTACAAAGAAGAGCTTTGATGTAGTAAACAGCTCAAACAGGGAAACTAATTGTTATCATGAAATAGAGGAAGACTTAAGGCAGGTGGGGATCGACAGGAAAATGTTTGGGGACAGAGGAGAATTCGGAATCAAAATTAAGAACACAAAATTTAAAGCAAATGAAAAGATGAAGACAAGAACATTGTGGACAGAACAAAGGAAACAAGAGCACAGTCAAAGGATGAAGAGATTTTGGGAAGAGAAGAGGAAGAAGGGAGAGAAGTGAAAATTGTGTCATCGTGAGAAATTTAAGTTCAAACACTGTTCATAAGGGCAAAACTGATAGAATAATAATAATAATAATAATAATACAGTAATAATATTTATCCACAACCGGGTCAGTCAGCCGTGTTACGGCGTGGCTGCAGGCAGTCTCTTACATCCGGGAGGTGAGGAGGTTCGAATCCCCACACCTGTAACCTTGAAGATGGTCTTCTGTGGTTGCTAATCTTCCTTCCAGGCAAATGCCAGGGTTGGTCCCTAACAATAGGCTACAGCCGATACCTTGCAATTCCTCGTTCTTACATTCACACTTTCCTCCCTAGACAACACTCCACAGGTGACGGTACTTGTAGCTCACCCCATGGACGTCCGCACAGAAGCAGCTACAAACTCTGGCGAGCCAAGTATGTCCTCGGACACTCCCGGCCTGAAAGCCTTCCCAAAAAAATATATATCCCCAAATTTTATTTGCCTCATATTTCCACTAAGGGAAGCTGTGAAGGAGATTTAAAAGAAGAATAGGTACGGCTAAGAAAGCACTGTCTAGTCTAACAAGAATATGGATAGATCATCATATTACCTAGGAAACAAAGAAGTGACTGGTTCAAGCTTAGGTATTTCCTATCGTCACGTATGGCTCTGAGGCCTGGACCATAAATGCTGCATGCCGTAAGAGAATCGAAGCCTTCGAGATGACGTGTTATCGAAGAATGCAACGAATATCTTGGGTAGCAAGAAGACCAAATGAATCTATTTTGAAGGAGCTAAGGATTGCTCCTAAAGCACGCTCACTCCTAAACATTAAAAGGCAAATGTTGACATTTTTCGGCCATGTTATCCGGTGAGACGGCATTGAGAAGTGTATCATCCAGGGTAAAGTTGACGGGGGACGCGCCACGAACCGGTACCTTGATTAGATAAAGAGTCTGCTTATCTGCCACTTCAGAAATTAATGCACACAGCAGAAGGCCGCGGTGTATGGCAGGGTATTGTTAGAAGAATTGCATGAAGGAGCACGACGTTCGAAATCGAACTATGACCAAGAAAGAGAAGAAGAAGAATATTTTTCTTCAACGTCCCAGGTTTTCATAAGAACCTTTCAAAACGATCCCCTTTCTACTGAAAACATTATGAGAATCTTAGGCTATGCTAAAAGAAAATTAAAGAGAATGTTGATATATTTTTATTTCTCGTCGACTTCCTTTTTGTATTCAACTCGCTGCTTTGCTATATCTGTATCGCTCCCCATTATCGCAGCTTCACTTGTTTGTATCGCTTCCAATCCACTGATCTGCAGCCTGCTCTATAATGAACCGTGCCAGTTGTAACAATAATAAACATTCAGAACATAGAGACAGTCTTCGCTGTACTTTCTTGCCCTGTTATAAGGAGTTTAGAGATACAGACACAACATCATTATCAATATAATCACCAGCCAATTCTATTAATAAATTCTGTGGACTACTGAAGTCTGTGGAACAAATACAGCGACCAACCAAGAAATTCACGCGCCTACAGGTAGTAGAAATAGTGTGAATTCCATGAAATTGGTTATGGATGATTGCAACTTTGATGTAAATTACGTAAATATTGCTAGGCCCAGCCAGACATTACATTTCCTTATTTTTTATATAAAAAGAAAACATAATTACCTGAAAACCTTTACCGAGTTGGAAGCCAATTTATAGTGTTGCCTTAGTAATCAAAATGTTCTTTTCTTTTCTTAGTCGTTTACCTTCCAGGTTGGTGGAACCCACGGACTTAGCGAGGGAACGCACCACTACCGCCTCTACGGGCAGTGTCCTAGAGCTGGGAACATCTAATCGGAGGGGATACAACTGGTGAGGTGGGATTGGCACCTTGCCCAAGCGGCCTCACCTGCAAAGCGAACAGGGGCCTCATGAGGGAAGGAATGGAAGGTCAGGATGGATAGGCAAGAAAGAGGGAAGGAGGCGGCCGGGGCCTTGAAGAAGGTACTGCACCCGTATCCACGTGGTCTTACCTGATGAAATCCAAAAGAAATGCAGGATCGTAGAATCTGGAAGCCCCGGCTGAAAATAACCCCCAAGATACCACCACCAAGGATAGACCATGGATAGGAATTCCACAAAAATTAAAAAGAATGTGATAAGAAGATGCCAGTGGTCTATAAAAAAATGGAAAATAGCACAAAGTGAGCTACCAAGACTCTTAAAGATAATTAAATTAATCTAATCTCGGGCGCGTTAAAAAGCATCCTAGCTAATGACCCACTGGTTCTCGAAGCACATTCTAACTCGAATAGAAATCACTAAGTCATTAGTATGAATTTTAAAATTTAACAAAAGTTTATTAATTGAAACCGCAGTGTCGTGAAGTGAAAACTCCACTGAACAAAAGTATATAACCTTATGCCTCTGCCGAAGCATGAAAAAAAAAGTTTATGAAACAATCGCCTTAATTAGGCCACACAAACTGCCTATCGTCATCATCATCATGAACGAAGTTCCAAAAAAAATTACATACAAAATATTCTGATATTATCGTAAGCCCTTTTTTGACATACTTATAAAAATATTCTATTCAATCTTAGCAATTAATATATACATATTTTACATAATTACATTTTATTTCTGAGATTTAGTTGCGCCTAGAATTATTCATCACGTTAATTTCATGCATTCATATAAATTTATTTGGTTTCAATTTTCAAGTCCGTGCCGTCCTAAATGACAAACAATTAAGCTAATCGGACGTTGTATTGTTAATTATAATGATGATATTTCATTTCACTTTCTCACAGATATTAGATTTTCTATTACTCAAAATTTTAGTTATAAATAGCTCAAGATTATACAAGTATTAATATTACAGTATTTCCAATTAAACTCTATTTTAAAAACAATTGTTACCAAAATTAACAAATATTAACGATGTTTTTACAATACTTGGTTTCTTAAATGTTGGATTCAAAATTGTGTATTAGCTTTCCACTAGCTAAAATCGTGACTCAATTTCACGTTCAAAAATAATACACCGTAGTGCACTCAGCAATAGCTCTAAAGCTAATTCAGTGCTGGAAAAATTGATATTGACTATCCACATATGTCAAATATCTCCTAAATTGCAATCCAAATACGCATACAAAATTCCATTATTACCATATCATCGCTAAACAGCTCTTAATAAATTCCAAACATTACGAATATTACAAAAGTTTTTATACAATCATGGATAAATATGTTGCTTCAAATTAGGCAAAAGTTAAAGTGTCGAGAATAATCTTTATCAGAACAATGATAAAATATTGTATTCACAAGTCCAAATAACTGTGTGAGAATTCGAAGTCTGTCACCTCGATTATGACTTACATATATTTTAAAAATTTCTCTCTTTACATTACATGAAAATCCACAGCCTGCTTCCAGTCTCCGACCGGGTCAGGAATGGAATGAATGAAGCCCCCATCTAGCGGCGAGGATATGAACTGTGCCGGCTGCCGAGGCCTGACGCACTCCTCTGGGGCAATGATTAAATGAATGACAGATGAAATGAAATGATAGTGGAGAGTGTTGCTGGAATGAAATTTTGACAGGGAAAACCGGAGTACCCGGAGAAAAACCTGTCTGCCTCCGTTCTGTCCAGCACAGATCTCACATGGAGTGACCGGGATTTGAACCACGGACCCAGCGGTGAGAGGCCGGCGTGCTGCCGCCTAAGCCACGGAGGCTTTTTTTACATTACATATCATTACTAATTACATTTTCTCAAACAAAGTATTTCTTTCGTATATCTCAACCGACCATTGTGAAAAGAACGATTCAGTTTTCGCATAATTGAAAATAATTCCAATGGAGATCCTCCTCAAAGGAAAACACGTCAAAACTACAGCATGGGAAAGAGCCTATCTTGAGAAGGTACACATTAACCATTAGATTTGAACGCTAAACCAAGTTGGAGTTTCCCACAAGAATCCACAAAAAAAATTAAAACTGAACGAGCTCACAAAGGGAGTCAAAATTAAAAGAATTTCAAAAAAAAAAGTCTGGATTACCAGAAATAAATTCGCACAATCGCAAAGAATCATACTAGAAATCACTATGTTCCATGTCTATGCTCAATCTGCCAACAATATAGACTTGAATGTCTATCTGATAACTTGCATGAGCTTTCAGAAATATACTCGAAGTCAAATTCAAAAAGTCCAGAGAATTTGTTCAAAGTCGAATTCACGTATACGACGGATTATGGGACATCTGCTTGAGTTAGAATTATTCTTATATAATTTTAACGTCGTCTTCTCCCTATAATTTTTCTCATGTTGTCTTCCCAACAAACTATATTCATCTATCTTATTCCCAAATTACATCTTAATGAAAGCAAGGTAATGTTCAAAGTAACACTACAATAACTACTAAATTGAACTACAAAGAGAATTACATACTCGGACAGAAATTATTAAAGAATCACCCTAGCCCTCGTCTGTAATTTTTAACTACTCTAATCAAAATTGGTGAAAAGGAACATTCAGAAGCATGACAAATTCATACTGTCTACTAAAAGAAAACTTCCAGCTACCTTGTTGAAGTTCTAGTTGAATGAAGTGAGAATGCTATAACACATACTCCTGCCTGGGATCGAACCATATCTGCTCAGCTGTACCGATCACGAAACGACTGGTTATCAAGTAGACCCGATCACCGTTCGCGAAAACGAGACGAAGCTAACAGATATTCATTTGACAACGTTCATAGTTCTTTCACTTGCTAGAGAACATGACAATATTGATGTAGTAAGCCAAGCCAGTTTCATTATGTAGCAGTGCAAATTGTCATTTAGACCTTCATAGTCTCTTCAATCTTCTCTTATAAAGCCTCATACTATAGTTGCTCATATTGGAATCAAGTAATCATCCTGAGTATTCAACGCTGCTATGTGTTACATTTCTTGTCTGTGTTTAGCTCATATTCTGCATCTTCATAACGTAGCAATATCTCTCTCTCTCTCTCTTTATATCATCTATGACAATCATGGCTAAAGCTGTTTATTCTGTACTGCAATGTAGAACACGACGTTGTACCATTGGCTTAATAAGAAATTGTCATACGTGACTGCAAGTTCGCTGAGCTCGAATTGAAGGTTAACACTGTCTGAAACTATAATAAGATCAGACGAAAATCCTATCACGTTATACTGTAACACGTATATGTCGGCTCCACTCCACGATTACCGAACCAACACGTCTTCACGGCAACGCACGAACAAGTCTTAGACCAGAGAGCTCTACGATCCTCCTCTCTGAAGTTGTATTCACTAATCAACTCTTCGTTTGCTCCCGCAAATCATACTGTCTCCAGGTGATCCACAATGCACCTTGTTCTCTGATCGACAGCAACTATCGATACATATATCATTGCCGAGTTCAATAATCACATGTTATAATACTGTATGCATTTATACTCATATAAAAGTTCTCAGTTATATTCCTTTATCCACATGATGCGTTTCCCATTCTTTGTTTCATACTGCATTGTGTATATTGCTCTACCACGATGTTCAAAATAACGACAGTGGTGCTGTGTCCATCTTGTATTCAATACAAGTATTAAAATATCCAACATGTGGTCGTCGGCGGGTTGCTGACAGCTCCTGACCTCGCCACAGTACTACCGCGCACCTGCATTCCAAAGGAATTTCGCAGTGCTGCCATCAGTGTTATTGCCAACTTAACCTATATCCAACTAAATACAAAATACGGTCTCAGTACCATCCGGCATTTGCCCGAAGACGAAGTGGGAAACCACGGAAAACCACTTCGAGGATGGCTGAGGTGGGAATCGAACCCCCTCTAACCATTTTGAACACCCGAGGCTGAGTAGACCCCGTTCCAGTCCTCATACCACTTTTCCAAATTTCGTGGCAGAGCCGGGAATCGAACCCAGGACCTCCGGGGCGGCAGCTAACCATGCTGACCGCTACGCTACGGAGGCGACCTGTAATCAAAATGTAATGTGTTTTAGTCGGTCAACACTGTACCAAATTGTAATGGGTGGTTCCCTAATCCTAAAATAAGAATTATATGAGACTAAAATATACACTTGAATGACCAGTTTCGATCGTCAAGCGATCATCATCACATCATTTACACTTAGACTATTAAATCTATTTCTACAGTTGCCACGGTGGGTGAGCGGTTATCGTGTCGGTCTACCAACTTGCAGGTTTGCTCCTGGCCATGGTAAGCGACTTTTGAAAGGCGACAACTATCACGGCACGCATGTCATACATTGTTGGCAAGTTTAAAGAACCCATTTGAATTCAGTGGGCCGTGTTTATAATGCCAAATTAATCTCGGTATTTTCCGCCAACACAAAGTTCCTCCTTTCTCTACTAGAAAGCGCTATAGTGTCAAGGAGCTTAGATATCTAACCTCCTTGACTTTCATAGCGTTTGAAGGAACGACAAAATTCGACATGCAAGCTGCCCTCTGAGCGTCAAATAACAAATATTGCACCCGGCAACCGAGGCCATACGATATTATTATTATCCATATCTTCACATATCTTGACTAGTTGTGCTAGTTTAATTACTATGTAAACTAATGTCTGCCTGTTAGGTAGTCAGCCCGAAGGCTGGTAGGATCCTCAAAAAGTACCGCCGTTATGTTATGTGGGTAGATACCCACAAAAACCTAAGGCAGACCTATATTGAGGCGTACTGGGCAAGATGAGAAGTGAGGTAGTTTGCCATTGCTTTCCTCAGTGAGTCAGAACTACAGTACAATACTAACCCCATGAGTAGAACCTTTCACAGCATCCACAGGCACTGACCGTGCCCTGAATACTAAGCACCACCCATACCATGACCCCCCCCCCCCCCCCAAACGGAGACCAATTTTTTTGCAAACTCAAAAAACGAAAACACAATAACCAGACAAATAAAACTTTACGAATTTTAGCTGAAGAACAGGTTTTTTTTTCATTTTATTCAATACTGAAAATATCTTTATTGCAATTATTATGATCTGTTACAACTGGACAAATTTACAACTTCATACCTCTTAGATAAAAAGCGATTATTTATATAACAAAATCAACTCGTCTATTTTGTTTAGCAAACCTTGTGTTTATCAAATCGATGTTTATAGTGATGTCACGATGAATGTGCAGCAATGCACGGATAGGAATTTGGGGCTTTTTCGCACCAAACAATTTTACCGACGTCCAAACTGCAAGCTTGGTTGGCAATTTAAGCTGTGACTTTCTCCCTTTGTCGGTAACAACTCGACTTGCCGAAACTGTAACGTACCTTGATACTTTTCTCGAAGCTCGATGTAAACGTCGCAAAACACGCCGTTGCAATTTGTACGAATATTTTTGGTGCGCTAAACGCATCAAATTTCTATCCATGTAGCTTGCAAAAAAAATGGTCTGGTTTTGTACGTTTGTTTATTTTGTGATTGCGTTTTTAGTGATACCTTTTTCTTAACAATTTCGATTCTCTGACCCCCCAACAAAGCCAAACTCTAGATCCCCGCCTGTCTCCATCTAAGACTTGACAAATCTGCTGCGGTTGGAGCGTGGTTGTATTGGTGTATGTGGTTAAGCGCATCTGTCCGGATAGCAAGAGATTCGGGTTTGAAACTCACTGCGATCACATTAAAGTCTTACCCAACGCTATCGGCTGCTAAGGCCATATCATCTGCATATAGCCTATGTACGGTACACTTGAAGGTTCTGTATTCGCTCCTTTATTTTGGAGGCAACGTCGTGTGTTAGGATAATAAAGAGTATCGGACTTAGCGGATCCACTTGTAGTACTCCAATTGTTTGATGAATCCAAACCGATTGGGCAATTCCAACATACTGTTGATCTCTTCTTGGTTGTCCGCCAGGATGTTCGATATTCACCTCATCATGTCAGAGTGACCGATGAGATGTTCCAGATTTACATTAAGTTTCCTTGTATTTATTGTGTCGAAGGATTTAGTGTAACCAATGAAGTTTACAAACTTCTTCCCACAATAATTATTGTTTGTTGTTAATGTTCAAATGAAAACTGATTTTACTATAAATTATCTTGAAATGTACTCAAATTTTAGAAATGCTAAGTGGAATAAGAAATTAAGGATATTTTACAGATGCATTTTACACATACGTTTCCTTGGTTACATTTTAACACATCGTGTTTAAGAATGTAAGAAAGTTATTATTAACAGCTTAGGCTTTCAAGGCCGGCGTTCACAATTGAGTACAAGTTTTTCGGGCTTGTAGGCCGTGGTCCAGACAGGATATCTCCCGACGTTTCACCGGAAACTACGTCCGGCATTATCAAGGGTTCCGCTCCCTTCCTTGGTCAGCAGTGGGCCGGAACCCTTGATGATGCCGGACGCAGTTTCCGGTGAAACTTCGGGAGATATCCTGTCTGGACCACGGCCTACAAGCCCGAAAAACTTGTACTTATAGTTATTATTAATTAACATTGCAACATATCTGATTTCTTCTTTTTCTAAATTTTAAGAACATTTCAAAATGCAATTTATTGTAAATACGTTTTATAAATAAGTTTTGATTTGGTCCTATTAGATAAAAGCAATACCAATATTGATTTTGGGTGGCTTCGGTGGCGTAGTTGGTAGCATGCTGAGCTTCTATGCCCAAGATAGCGGGTTCAAACCCGGCCGAAGCCGTCGGATTTTTTAAGAGGGTTAAAAATTCCTCCGTATGCCTTCCTTCGGAGGGGAAGTAAAGCGGGCGGTCCCATGTCATAGATTTATGGCATGTTAAAGAACTTTCCACTAATTACACCTGTGTGAAACTAAATTGTATAGGTTAGGAATGTAAACAACGCTCTTAGGTTGCTACGTTCGTTGCAAGAGCCGACTGCGGTGGCGTCTAGTAGCTAAGTTCTGAATTAGTCCTAGTAGTCGTTGACGGTGGCGTTTGGCGGCAACAGTAGGAACTACTTGAAATTAAATGTCTGCAGTCCTCACTTGAATTGAAAACAGATAACACACACTAATACAGTCATCACAATTAACACCGGTTATCAGACAGATTCTACACACACCCAAAGTACACGGGGCTACATGACCGCGTTGTTGCAGCCCCTAAACTAAGGAACCAACCAACCATTGATTTTTGGTGGATCGCTCTCAATACAATTGTGTATTTATTAGTATATTAGTATATTTGTCATTGTGTACTCATTCTAAATGTTGATACCAAAAACAAAACTGTTGAGAATTAAATTAACCCTTTTGGTGCTAAGCTTTTATGATTGGTTATGTTAATAATTCAAAGCTAAAGTCAGTGAATTTACAAATTGTTCATAAAAATTAGTAGGTTAGTAGTGCCGATTCTAACTCCCCCCACCACCTCTCCCTCTGACGTCACATACTAACCCGCAATACATTCAGGGGCAAAGCCAATATCTCGTCAACCCATGGTCCGATTTTGACAAATGAGGTGTCGTTGGACTCGGGCTAACGCCCTCTTTACAACGGACTACTCATTTCAACCCCTAAATAAAACCTACCCCTACTAGGGGGTGAAATTGTAATTTTTTAGTGAAAGTCTCTTTCCAAATGTGACATGTATAAGCTGCGCTGCTAAAATGAACTTAAACGTGGTTGCTCATATAGTGCATGCGTTTTACGAGATGCCGCTATGGATGAACATTCTTGTTTTTGTTTTTTACGCATGCGCACTGGGGATTTTTGTAAGAGGGCGAGCTCTTTGAAAAAAATGATTGATAAGAAGAGGTTTTGGTGGTGAGGAGAGAATCAGATAGTCGCCTACTTTCCTACGAAGTTTGTCGATATCTCTCAAACGCAAGGTCGGATTTGGACGTGTGACGTGTCAAATCGCTTGTCTCGAAGCCCTATACATGTTATTAATAGGTTAGAGTTTTGAGAATGAGGGAAACAGGCTTTTTTGGGGTAAAACCATGATTTTAGACTTTTTCTGATATTTCACGAATGCATGGTCGGATTTGGTCCTATGACGTGTCAAATGGCTTGTCTCGAAACCCTGTGTATTTTGGTAATAGATTAAAGTTTTTGAGAATGAGGGAAACAGAATTTTTTGTTGTAAAACCGTGATTTTAGACTTTCTGTTATATCTCACAAACCAATAACGCCAGAGACGTATACGAGGGGTCGTAGGACTCGGGGTGACGCCCCTTTCCTCTCCCCTTTTGAATATAGTATTTATGTTTAAAAAATGCGAAAGGGTCTAACGACACTTTTGTTGAAAACATTTTAGTTTTTAAAACTTTTTCTTTTAATCTTTCTAAAATGTTCATGAAGAGTGGTTGCAGATAGAGACGATACCACTGGACACGTGTTTCAACGAAGCTATTACTGGCCACGGTGGTGATATACCAATACAGTATTCGCTATTTCGATGAGACGGCGGGTCGAGGGTTCGTTTTCCGATTTTTCCTATGATGGAATACCTAATACCTAAACCCCCTGAAGGGGGTCTTTAACATGTAAACGATTATGAGTGACATGACAAATGATAATTCCTTGATCAGATGAAGTTAGCTTTAGATAGAACAAACAGAACTTGGTTATATGTTGCTTGAAGTGAGTATAGAAAACAAACTTGCTGGGGGCAGACTGATAGGATGTGGATGTTATTTGAGCTTATTGGAATGCATTGACTTGACTTGACAACAGGGCAATGAAAAAAGCACAGAGATGCTGAGGACACTTGAAGGTCAAACGATATGGCAACTATGGTGGGAGGGGGAAGCGAGGATGATGTCGCCGATCATGTTCAATGTTCAATGAATGAATTTAAATTTTGCGAAGCATTGTTCGGAGAGGGTCATGTGACGACTTGTTTTAAGGATATTTATTTTTCCGATCTTTCTTATGGTGGTCTCATTGATTGAAATCATCCAAAACTGCTAGGGCATGGCCTTGAGATTTTATAAACTGATAATGGGATTTTGACATACAAGGTCCACTCAGAACTTGACATGATGTCATTCTTTTTATGGCTTATGAATTTCCCCAAAAAAGACCCAAAACAACAAGATCATAGACTTTTGCTTTTCTTAATATATTGCAAACCCATAATGTTAGATGTTTACTGTGAGTGACGAAACCTAGCTAGGTAAAGAAAGAATTATTGTGGGCTACATGTATGGTGACTGACACGTCTTTGAACATTGGAACTTGTTTTCAGATCTGAGTGTAGTACATAGGGAGTATAGGTTGTAGGCATGGCTTGACAAAGGGTGTACACAAAATTCAATTTATCGATTCAAGAATTATGAGTAGACTATCATTAATTAATTGGTTAAAGAGTGTAGCTAAAAATATAAAAAAGTGACTACATTAAACTAAACTGAACCAAGTCGAATCAAACCCAACTGAACCAAACCAAGCCTAAAGCAAACCAAACCTAATCAAGAACAAGCCAAGGGCTTAAGTGTAAAACTTGTGGGGGAATGCAGTCATTGGCAATGTCCAAAGAAAGGGATAACGCTCTACCTTTAGAGGGTGAGGTAAAGCTAGCGCATGGTGCTAATGCATATTCCCAAGTACATGAACCACACACACAACTATCCTATGCTGTTTTTATGAGTTGACTGTTAAAACTTACTCAGTGGTTACTGAGCAAGATGGTCGCTACACACAACAAGCTTTAAATACTTGAGGCTAATAATCTATACACACACACACGCACTCGCTTGTTCTAAACTAAACTGTCTCGCTGGCAGTGCTCACACAGTAGGCAAATGACAGAAATGCTTGGCTAACCGAAATACAATCATTTTCGGTTGTCTAATGATACCAGCTAGCCATTACATGCTATAGTGGTGAGCACATGTGCCTCTTGCACTGGAGATCGTAACTCGATTTCTAGCTCTAAGGCCTAGAACGAATCAAACTAAGAAAGAATGGTATGGTGACGCAGTAGTTAAACTGTTAGCCTTTCAATAAGGTAGACTAGGGTTTGATTTTGGGTTAATATACATGTCATAAACAAACAAACAAAAAAAGCGGAGATAATGTTTAAAACTGATTACACTTGTCTCTTTTCAAATTATTACTTAGATTACAAATACAAAGGTGGACTGGGTTTGATATACAGTTAATGCTGCCTATCGCATACTAGCCTGTAAGAAAGCCAAACAAGCAAAAGGCGTAGGTAGAGCAGTGGTAAAATCACTATGTGTAGAGAACTACCTAACGGTTTTATGAACTGGCAATGCTATGTCGCATAAACAGTGCAGGATACAATCCGGCAACCATAATTTTTATCTTGTGGAACAGAGAAAATGCAATTTTACCTTGATGGATAGGAAATGAGTGCAGATGAATGACCTATGCATTAGCCTACCATAGGGTTATAACCACGAGGTGGAGGTGTGACTTTTATATTTTATTGTTTAGAGACATGGCTTTTTTGTAACCAGTAGATTTAGTATTTTGTAAATATTCATTCTTGTAATTGTAAATAGTGGAAACATTTTTTTGTAATAGTAAATGTTAAATGTATAACTAAAAGTTATTTGGGATAAGTGTGCATGTCAAGGATAAATAGCGTGGTTGTATTTGTTTTCAAAGACAGGTATGGTTGTGTGAATGTATGACTACAAATAGAATGATAGAGAGAGAGAGAGAAAGCTTGTGTATGTGTGTGTGTGTGTGTGTGTGTGGGTAGCATTGATTTTTCAACCAAAGCAAACACGGCAAGGTAGGATGGTGGGGTAATTAATGTATATAGCAAATGGTAAATAGTATACTATATTTTTTTAACACTTGTGTTTTTTTAATGCAGCAGTAGATAGGTGTTATTTTGTAAAACAGTCTTACCTACAGTAGTAGTAGTAGTAGTAGTAGTAGTAGGCCTATATGTTTTTGGAAACAAACAGAAAGAGAATGCACTATTGCCATGGCCAAGCACTTCCATTAAAGTGATTTCAAGAAAATTTAAATCAGCAAATGTGTGTTTTACAAAACTAAACATTCAGCATGGACTAAATCATAAACGTGTCTTCTGTGATATGGAAAAAATAGGAAATCCATGTTTCCATATCAACACAATTTAAAAACTTAAAACTGACATTTAAAAAATGTAAATGGGAAATTGGCAAATGTGTAAACAACAAAATGGAAAATTCTTGTTTCCATATCATGAAATCCAAAAACTTTAAACTGACATTTTCAAAACGTGTACATGGAAAATTGACAAATGGCAATGTGTGAAATGTGAAAATGAAAAAATATGAACAAATGACTATCATTATTTAAAAAAAATAAAAAACTGTCGTGTTCTATCGTTAAAGTGTGAATCAAACCACATCTACTTATTTGGATCACCCGAGACTGAGTAGACCTGTTTTAGTCCTAATATACTTTTAAAATTTTATGTTAAAGCTCAATTTGAACTCAAGAGCTTTAGAGTGCCAGCTAACTATTATAACCGTTACGTCACAAAGACAACTTTACACTACTCTTAATAAACAATAATAAGAAAAAGAATAATAAATGTTGAATTTTTTTTTTAAGGATGAACATGGTGACACTGTTTCTGTTGCACAGTCTGCTAGCTACTAGCCAGCAGCTGGGGTCTTAGAAAACGATACAGTTGACATTTTGTAATGAGATGTGACATGTTTCAAAGTACAGTATTATGGGTTGCTGTTGAGTAAAAACTAATCCTGTACAAGGAAGCAAGGGTTCGAACCCCTTACCTAACATTACTATTGCCTGAACATGGCTTGACGACACTGTATTATTATGATACTCGATACACAAACCATAGATAGAGTGTATTGTTTAAGATCACTTTCTTTCTGAACATAGGTGGAGACTGTTGATGGTTAACAATGGCATTAATATAGTAGGACGTGGGTATAGCAATTAAGAAAAAACAGACAATACCCATACAATATTTTTATTTATTTAATATAAGTACTTGTACAATAGTTACATTCAAAATACATTTCTTTTTTCTCTATTACTATTTAGTCCTTTTTGATTCTCTTGCATATGAAGGGTAGATAACCTTGTAGTTCAGCCCCTTAAAACAACAACAACACAACCTTTTGCATAGTCTGTGATGTTGACGACTCTTGAGATGTGGAAGATGGATTAAACATAACTTTTACAGCAGGGGTTAAATGTTGCTCAATAAACACTGCACTATTTTGAGTAGCAACATTTTTTTCTTGTACTAGCTTTTTAGCATTGTCATGATTATTTGTTGACACCAACAGTGTTTCATCTGGTACACCACATTGATGATCACTCACACTTAAAACCTTACCATTTCTACTTTTTAGATTGCCTCGACATCTTTTTGACCTCTCTTTTGAGCATGCCAAAATATTATTCCTTTTACATTTTGACGATTATAGTTATAAGAGTAGCCTTTATAGAGTACACGTTGTTTACCTTTGTTAGTTGTAGTAAGTTCCATAGTAGCAACTAACCTGTTAGTATGATTTGCTCACTACAAAGGTTATAACTGTTCTGATAATAAAATCATTTAGCGTTGGCTTTTATATTTAATATGTACAGTTTGAAGTGATAGCAAAAGTGAGAGCAAAATGGTAGCAGAGTGGTAGAAAATATAACATGTATTGTTAAGAAATAGTTTAAGCTGTTATGTGGATCCATTACATAATAATTTTAGCACGACGAAGCTCATTTTCTATATCCAATAGTTCTTCCTCATATTCAGTATAACCAGCCTGTTTATAGACATGCAGTTGCTGAAGCCGCCGGATTAGCTTACTTGGATTGTTCCAGTAGACAAATTTAACAAATGATTTTTTAGTTGTAAACAAAGCATTACCATTATCATTATTATCTTCATCATCAACATCATCATCATCATAACCATTATCATTATCATCATCATCATTATCATCATCATCATGATCATTATAATCCTCATCACTATTACTATATAGTCCTTTTTGATCCTTTTGCAATACCACATTTTGCACAGTCTGTGTTGCCCTTGATAATGTTGGGAGTTTTTCAGACATTGACAACTGTCCTAACACGACTTTCTGAGGAGATGATACATGCTTCTTAACAAACAATGCACTATCTTGAGCTGCAATATCTTTTTCTGGGACAAGTGTTTTAGCATTTTGAAGAGTTTTTTTAAACAGCAACGATGTTTTATCTGGTACACTACATTGATGATCACTCATACTTAAGACATTACTATTTTTACTTTTCAGCTCACCTCGACACTGTTTTGAACGATGTTTTGAACAACGCCAAATAACAGTTCCATTTTTATTGGTTCGTTTTACAATATATTTATATCCTTTATAGAATGCGTATGGCATACCATTGCTATTTGTTGATACTTTCATGTCAATTGTCAAGCATGAACTAATCTCTAGCAAAGTTCACTCGATAATATAAATAATTTCTAAACCCCAGTAGTGAATAGTCAGTTGTTTTTGATCTATGCAAGCGTAAACATGTCACATACACTGGTGATGGATACTCAAGGCTTTAAGGTCAATGAAAACAAGTACAGTATATATTTAAATAGGTGGCTATCATTGATTGCACAACACGCGGGTCACTATATCTTTTTTTCTTTCGGACTAGTGTTTTAACATTTGAAGAGTGTTTTAAACAGCAACGATGTCTTATCAGTCACACTACATTGATGATCACTCACACTTAAGACCTCGCTATTTTTTACTTTTTAACTCACTTTGACACTGTTTTGAACGATGTTTTGAACAATGCCAAATAACAGTTCCATTTTTATTGGTTCGTTTTACAATATACGTATAACCTTTATAGTATGCATATGGCTTACCATAACTATTCGTTGATACTTTCATATCAATTTTCAAGCATGAAATAATCTCCAATAAATTTCGCTAGATAATAGAAATAATAGTTTAAAGTGGGTGCGAAGGTGGGTGCAAAAGTGGATGCAAAAGTGAGTGTAAAAGTGGGTGTAAAAGTGGGTGCAAAAGTGGGTGCAAAAGTGAGTGCAAAAGTGGGTGCGAAAGTGGGTGCGAAAGTGGATGCAGTTTATAGTAGGCACCATTTTTACTAGAATGTGATTTGAGTAAATGTAATTTCTAAACCCAAGTAGTGAATAGTCAGTTGGTTTTGATTTATGCAAGCGTAAACATGTCTCATACACTGATGATGGATACTCAAGGCTTTTTGGTCAACAAAAACAAGTATATAGTTAAAAGAGGTAGCTATTATTGATTGCACAACACTGAATCTATTTTTGAAATTTTGACAAAGGGTCTAAGTGCACTTTTGTTAATATCTCGCGAACCAATAAGACTACGGCATTGTATGAGGTATTGTTGGACTTTTTGCCGAAGACTGCTGGTAAACACTTATGTTCCCACGACCTTTTTAAAGATGGCGGCTGACCCACGAGGGGTGATTAAAACGTATTCCAAGCGACGCTTGTCGATAAGCAAACCAATAATCAAAGGGGGGTGTGACAGAGCTTGAGGCGATAACCCCTTTTGATTGATCCCTGTTGATTTGCCCCTTTGGACTGGTCCCCGTTGACAAGTCCCTCTGAACGGGTCCTTCGTTCAGAGGGACTTGTCAACGGGGACCAGTCCAAAGGGGCAAATCAACAGGGATCAATCAAAAGGGGTTATCGCCTCAAGCTCTGTCACACCCCCCTTTGATTATTGGTTTGCTTATCGACAAGCGTCGCTTGGAATACGTTTTAATCACCCCTCGTGGGTCAGCCGCCATCTTTAAAAAGGTCGTGGGAACATAAGTGTTTACCAGCAGTCTTCGGCAAAAAGTCCAACAATACCTCATACAATGCCGTAGTCTTATTGGTTCGCGAGATATTAACAAAAGTGCACTTAGACCCTTTGTCAAAATTTCAAAAATAGATTCAGTGTTGTGCAATCAATAATAGCTACCTCTTTAACTATATACTTGTTTTTGTTGACCAAAAAGCCTTGAGTATCCATCATCAGTGTATGAGACATGTTTACGCTTGCATAAATCAAAACCAACTGACTATTCACTACTTGGGTTTAGAAATTACATTTACTCAAATCACATTCTAGTAAAAATGGTGCCTACTATAAACTGCATCCACTTTCGCACCCACTTTCGCACCCACTTTTGCACTCACTTTTGCACCCACTTTTGCACCCACTTTTACACCCACTTTTACACTCACTTTTGCATCCACTTTTGCACCCACCTTCGCACCCACTTTAAACTATTATTTCTATTATCTAGCGAAATTTATTGGAGATTATTTCATGCTTGAAAATTGATATGAAAGTATCAACGAATAGTTATGGTAAGCCATATGCATACTATAAAGGTTATACGTATATTGTAAAACGAACCAATAAAAATGGAACTGTTATTTGGCATTGTTCAAAACATCGTTCAAAACAGTGTCAAAGTGAGTTAAAAAGTAAAAAATAGCGAGGTCTTAAGTGTGAGTGATCATCAATGTAGTGTGACTGATAAGACATCGTTGCTGTTTAAAACACTCTTCAAATGTTAAAACACTAGTCCGAAAGAAAAAAAGATATAGTGACCCGCGTGTTGTGCAATCAATGATAGCCACCTATTTAAATATATACTGTACTTGTTTTCATTGACCTTAAAGCCTTGAGTATCCATCACCAGTGTATGTGACATGTTTACGCTTGCATAGATCAAAAACAACTGACTATTCACTACTGGGGTTTAGAAATTATTTATATTATCGAGTGAACTTTGCTAGAGATTAGTTCATGCTTGACAATTGACATGAAAGTATCAACAAATAGCAATGGTATGCCATACGCATTCTATAAAGGATATAAATATATTGTAAAACGAACCAATAAAAATGGAACTGTTATTTGGCGTTGTTCAAAACATCGTTCAAAACAGTGTCGAGGTGAGCTGAAAAGTAAAAATAGTAATGTCTTAAGTATGAGTGATCATCAATGTAGTGTACCAGATAAAACATCGTTGCTGTTTAAAAAAACTCTTCAAAATGCTAAAACACTTGTCCTAGAAAAAGATATTGCAGCTCAAGATAGTGCATTGTTTGTTAAGAAGCATGTATCATCTCCTCAGAAAGTCGTGTTAGGACAGTTGTCAATGTCTGAAAAACTCCCAACATTATCAAGGGCAACACAGACTGTGCAAAATGTGGTATTGCAAAAGGATCAAAAAGGACTATATAGTAATAGTGATGAGGATTATAATGATCATGATGATGATGATAATGATGATGATGATAATGATAATGGTTATGATGATGATGATGTTGATGATGAAGATAATAATGATAATGGTAATGCTTTGTTTACAACTAAAAAATCATTTGTTAAATTTGTCTACTGGAACAATCCAAGTAAGCTAATCCGGCGGCTTCAGCAACTGCATGTCTATAAACAGGCTGGTTATACTGAATATGAGGAAGAACTATTGGATATAGAAAATGAGCTTCGTCGTGCTAAAATTATTATGTAATGGATCCACATAACAGCTTAAACTATTTCTTAACAATACATGTTATATTTTCTACCACTCTGCTACCATTTTGCTCTCACTTTTGCTATCACTTCAAACTGTACATATTAAATATAAAAGCCAACGCTAAATGATTTTATTATCAGAACAGTTATAACCTTTGTAGTGAGCAAATCATACTAACAGGTTAGTTGCTACTATGGAACTTACTACAACTAACAAAGGTAAACAACGTGTACTCTATAAAGGCTACTCTTATAACTATAATCGTCAAAATGTAAAAGGAATAATATTTTGGCATGCTCAAAAGAGAGGTCAAAAAGATGTCGAGGCAATCTAAAAAGTAGAAATGGTAAGGTTTTAAGTGTGAGTGATCATCAATGTGGTGTACCAGATGAAACACTGTTGGTGTCAACAAATAATCATGACAATGCTAAAAAGCTAGTACAAGAAAAAAATGTTGCTACTCAAAATAGTGCAGTGTTTATTGAGCAACATTTAACCCCTGCTGTAAAAGTTATGTTTAATCCATCTTCCACATCTCAAGAGTCGTCAACATCACAGACTATGCAAAAGGTTGTGTTGTTGTTGTTTTAAGGGGCTGAACTACAAGGTTATCTACCCTTCATATGCAAGAGAATCAAAAAGGACTAAATAGTAATAGAGAAAAAAGAAATGTATTTTGAATGTAACTATTGTACAAGTACTTATATTAAATAAATAAAAATATTGTATGGGTATTGTCTGTTTTTTCTTAATTGCTATACCCACGTCCTACTATATTAATGCCATTGTTAACCATCAACAGTCTCCACCTATGTTCAGAAAGAAAGTGATCTTAAACAATACACTCTATCTATGGTTTGTGTATCGAGTATCATAATAATACAGTGTCGTCAAGCCATGTTCAGGCAATAGTAATGTTAGGTAAGGGGTTCGAACCCTTGCTTCCTTGTACAGGATTAGTTTTTACTCAACAGCAACCCATAATACTGTACTTTGAAACATGTCACATCTCATTACAAAATGTCAACTGTATCGTTTTCTAAGACCCCAGCTGCTGGCTAGTAGCTAGCAGACTGTGCAACAGAAACAGTGTCACCATGTTCATCCTTAAAAAAAAATTCAACATTTATTATTCTTTTTCTTATTATTGTTTATTAAGAGTAGTGTAAAGTTGTCTTTGTGACGTAACGGTTATAATAGTTAGCTGGCACTCTAAAGCTCTTGAGTTCAAATTGAGCTTTAACATAAAATTTTAAAAGTATATTAGGACTAAAACAGGTCTACTCAGTCTCGGGTGATCCAAATAAGTAGATGTGGTTTGATTCACACTTTAACGATAGAACACGACAGTTTTTTATTTTTTTTAAATAATGATAGTCATTTGTTCATATTTTTTCATTTTCACATTTCACACATTGCCATTTGTCAATTTTCCATGTACACGGTTTGAAAATGTCAGTTTAAAGTTTTTGGATTTCATGATATGGAAACAAGAATTTTCCATTTTGTTGTTTACACATTTGCCAATTTCCCATTTACATTTTTTAAATGTCAGTTTTAAGTTTTTAAATTGTGTTGATATGGAAACATGGATTTCCTATTTTTTCCATATCACAGAAGACACGTTTATGATTTAGTCCATGCTGAATGTTTAGTTTTGTAAAACACACATTTGCTGATTTAAATTTTCTTGAAATCACTTTAATGGAAGTGCTTGGCCATGGCAATAGTGCATTCTCTTTCTGTTTGTTTCCAAAAACATATAGGCCTACTACTACTACTACTACTACTACTGTAGGTAAGACTGTTTTACAAAATAACACCTATCTACTCCTGCATTAAAAAAACACAAGTGTTAAAAAATATAGTATACTATTTACCATTTGCTATATACATTAATTACCCCACCATCCTACCTTGCCGTGTTTGCTTTGGTTGAAAAATCAATGCTACCCACACACACACACACACACACACACACATACACAAGCTTTCTCTCTCTCTCTCTATCATTCTATTTGTAGTCATACATTCACACAACCATACCTGTCTTTGAAAACAAATACAACCACGCTATTTATCCTTGACATGCACACTTATCCCAAATAACTTTTAGTTATACATTTAACATTTACTATTACAAAAAAATGTTTCCACTATTTACAATTACAAGAATGAATATTTACAAAATACTAAATCTACTGGTTACAAAAAATCCATGTCTCTAAACAATAAAATATAAAAGTCACACCTCCACCTCGTGGTTATAACCCTATGGTAGGCTAATGCATAGGTCATTCATCTGCACTCATTTCCTATCCATCAAGGTAAAATTGCATTTTCTCTGTTCCACAAGATAAAAATTATGGTTGCCGGATTGTATCCTGCACTGTTTATGCGACATAGCATTGCCAGTTCATAAAACCGTTAGGTAGTTCTCTACACATAGTGATTTTACCACTGCTCTACCTACGCCTTTTGCTTGTTTGGCTTTCTTACAGGCTAGTGTGCGATAGGCAGCATTAACTGTATATCAAACCCAGTCCACCTTTGTATTTGTAATCTAAGTAATAATTTGAAAAGAGACAAGTGTAATCAGTTTTAAACATTATCTCCGCTTTTTTTGTTTGTTTGTTTATGACATGTATATTAACCCAAAATCAAACCCTAGTCTACCTTATTGAAAGGCTAACAGTTTAACTACTGCGTCACCATACCATTCTTTCTTAGTTTGATTCGTTCTAGGCCTTAGAGCTAGAAATCGAGTTACGATCTCCAGTGCAAGAGGCACATGTGCTCACCACTATAGCATGTAATGGCTAGCTGGTATCATTAGACAACCGAAAATGATTGTATTTCGGTTAGCCAAGCATTTCTGTCATTTGCCTTTTGTGTGAGCACTGCCAGCGAGACAGTTTAGTTTAGAACAAGCGAGTGCGTGTGTGTGTGTATAGATTATTAGCCTCAAGTATTTAAAGCTTGTTGTGTGTAGCGACCATCTTGCTCAGTAACCACTGAGTAAGTTTTAACAGTCAACTCATAAAAACAGCATAGGATAGTTGTGTGTGTGGTTCATGTACTTGGGAATATGCATTAGCACCATGCGCTAGCTTTACCTCACCCTCTAAAGGTAGAGCGTTATCCCTTTCTTTGGACATTGCCAATGACTGCATTCCCCCACAAGTTTTACACTTAAGCCCTTGGCTTGTTCTTGATTAGGTTTGGTTTGCTTTAGGCTTGGTTTGGTTCAGTTGGGTTTGATTCGACTTGGTTCAGTTTAGTTTAATGTAGTCACTTTTTTATATTTTTAGCTACACTCTTTAACCAATTAATTAATGATAGTCTACTCATAATTCTTGAATCGATAAATTGAATTTTGTGTACACCCTTTGTCAAGCCATGCCTACAACCTATACTCCCTATGTACTACACTCAGATCTGAAAACAAGTTCCAATGTTCAAAGACGTGTCAGTCACCATACATGTAGCCCACAATAATTCTTTCTTTACCTAGCTAGGTTTCGTCACTCACAGTAAACATCTAACATTATGGGTTTGCAATATATTAAGAAAAGCAAAAGTCTATGATCTTGTTGTTTTGGGTCTTTTTTGGGGAAATTCATAAGCCATAAAAAGAATGACATCATGTCAAGTTCTGAGTGGACCTTGTATGTCAAAATCCCATTATCAGTTTATAAAATCTCAAGGCCATGCCCTAGCAGTTTTGGATGATTTCAATCAATGAGACCACCATAAGAAAGATCGGAAAAATAAATATCCTTAAAACAAGTCGTCACATGACCCTCTCCGAACAATGCTTCGCAAAATTTAAATTCATTCATTGAACATTGAACATGATCGGCGACATCATCCTCGCTTCCCCCTCCCACCATAGTTGCCATATCGTTTGACCTTCAAGTGTCCTCAGCATCTCTGTGCTTTTTTCATTGCCCTGTTGTCAAGTCAAGTCAATGCATTCCAATAAGCTCAAATAACATCCACATCCTATCAGTCTGCCCCCAGCAAGTTTGTTTTCTATACTCACTTCAAGCAACATATAACCAAGTTCTGTTTGTTCTATCTAAAGCTAACTTCATCTGATCAAGGAATTATCATTTGTCATGTCACTCATAATCGTTTACTTGTTAAAGACCCCCTTCAGGGGGTTTAGGTATTAGGTATTCCATCATAGGAAAAATCGGAAAACGAACCCTCGACCCGCCGTCTCATCGAAATAGCGAATACTGTATTGGTATATCACCACCGTGGCCAGTAATAGCTTCGTTGAAACACGTGTCCAGTGGTATCGTCTCTATCTGCAACCACTCTTCATGAACATTTTAGAAAGATTAAAAGAAAAAGTTTTAAAAACTAAAATGTTTTCAACAAAAGTGTCGTTAGACCCTTTCGCATTTTTTAAACATAAATACTATATTCAAAAGGGGAGAGGAAAGGGGCGTCACCCCGAGTCCTACGACCCCTCGTATACGTCTCTGGCGTTATTAGTTTGTGAGATATAACAGAAAGTCTAAAATCACGGTTTTACAACAAAAAATTCTGTTTCCCTCATTCTCAAAAACTTTAACCTATTACCAAAATACACAGGGTTTCGAGACAAGCCATTTGACACGTCATAGGACCAAATCCGACCATGCATTCGTGAAATATCAGAAAAAGTCTAAAATCATGGTTTTACCCCAAAAAAGCCTGTTTCCCTCATTCTCAAAACTCTAACCTATTAATAACATGTATAGGGCTTCGAGACAAGCGATTTGACACGTCACACGTCCAAATCCGACCTTGCGTTTGAGAGATATCGACAAACTTCGTAGGAAAGTAGGCGACTATCTGATTCTCTCCTCACCACCAAAACCTCTTCTTATCAATCATTTTTTTCAAAGAGCTCGCCCTCTTACAAAAATCCCCAGTGCGCATGCGTAAAAAACAAAAACAAGAATGTTCATCCATAGCGGCATCTCGTAAAACGCATGCACTATATGAGCAACCACGTTTAAGTTCATTTTAGCAGCGCAGCTTATACATGTCACATTTGGAAAGAGACTTTCACTAAAAAATTACAATTTCACCCCCTAGTAGGGGTAGGTTTTATTTAGGGGTTGAAATGAGTAGTCCATTGTAAAGAGGGCGTTAGCCCGAGTCCAACGACACCTCATTTGTCAAAATCGGACCATGGGTTGACGAGATATTGGCTTTGCCCCTGAATGTATTGCGGGTTAGTATGTGACGTCAGAGGGAGAGGTGGTGGGGGGAGTTAGAATCGGCACTACTAACCTACTAAAATTATCTCCTTTCCATATTTTTAAGATAGCATGGTGAACCTTTTTTTCCCGTAGCAGGTAAATATATTTTAAAGGCAAAGTTTAAAAATAATTAATAATAGCCTATGTTTCATTTGTTTTATTATAAACACTTTAATTTTGAAAAATTAAATTGAGAAATTTTAATATAATTTTGACAGCCTACACAACCTAAATATTATTATCCTTTTTTTAAACCTTATTTGTTTCCACTTCGTTGAAAGAGGACCAATCTTAGTTAGCTCAGAGTAAAAGCGTATCCAATCATGACTTCAAAATATAACAAGCGCGAGAAAAAAATGCTGTTTGCAGTATGCTCAAAAATACCTATTATGAATCCAATTATTCACAGGACATCGATATATCCAGAGAGAGAACAATTCCCGCGTTACCTTGGTCGCAGCACTACGCGGCTATACAAAACTTGGCACTAGATCAGCTTACGGTATTTCTTAGCAGAAACTCCCTCGTCGATATATCGGCCCCTCATACTCTAAGGGTTATAAGTACCTTTAGTAGAAGTACGTACGAGAGTACTCATTGTTCAAGTATTACGCCATAACCTACTCAACACCAATAAATAAATATATACCTAAAGAAAGAAAGAAAGAAAGAAAGAAAGAAAGAAAGAAAGAATGAATGAAAAATAAACAAATAAAAAGAAAGAAACAATCAAACAAACAAACAAACAAACAAACAAACAAAGAAAAACAAACAAAGAAAGACAGAAACAAACAAACAAACAAACAAAGACAGAATCAAACAAACAAACAAACAAACAAACAAAGATAGAACGAAAGAAAGAAAGAAAGAAAGATAGATAGATAGATAGATAGAAAGAAACAAACATAGAAAGAAAGAAAGAAAGAAAGAAAGAAAGAAGGAAAGATAGAACGAAAGAGAAAGAAAGAAAGAAACAAACAAACAAACAAACAAACAAACAAACATAGAAAGAAAGAAAGAAAGGAAGCTTGTAGTTTAACGTGACCGTTGATCTTGAGATCATGAGCCACGGGACCTCCTTTTTACGTGGAATCCGAACCACAGGACATGGCATTTCACTTCGAAAATCTCACATGCATTGACCGGGAATCGAACCCGGACCGCCTTGGTGAGAGGCATACAGCTAGACCGCTGAGCCACCACGTCCCCGAAAGAAAGAAAGAAAGAAAGAAAGAAAGATAGATAGATAGATAGATAGATAGATAGATAGATAGATAGATAACCCATCCAACTTCAAGTAGCCTACAGTAGTTCTGTACAGCGAATATGCGGCTCTCATTTTCAGCACTGTTTTGAACTATGTTATTACATTAGCATTCCACTCAACTTCAAACGAATTCCACGTCGTGTTGTTTTTTCTCCCGTTACTATATGGCTCGCGTATTGCATGCACTCCACTGTAGACGAACAAGTGATCCTTTCAAACAAAGAGCAGTAATCAGCACCCGTTTTTATACGCCAGCCTTGTTGAAGATTAATGCGGTATGAGCTACTGCGAGGCAATGGTCATTAGATCAATACAGTGCCGCGACACGTGTTTTATGTACGGTATAAGTATACATTCATGTGTAATTTCATAGCCTCAACAGAGTAGCAAATATAAGTTACAAGTCAAAAAAAAATTAAGGGGAAGTCATAATTTTTATCAAGTAGGCTATATTGTGCTACACTTCGGATCATGACAATATTTTAATATCAACTAGCAACCCACCCCAGCTTCGCCCGAGAACAGTTATGAATGCATAACATGATAAGTGATTTCTTTTCGATGTCAATGATCTACGACCTATATCCGTTTTACGTCTCGGCATGATGGGTTAAAATCACTGATTGGACTATTAATTATATTATCATGGAGATGCATGTGCAACGAATTCTTGTCAGACGTAATTTAAGAATGGCGAGGTGCATGAAACACAAATCTCCCATCCGTCCAATCTTAACTTGACTGTGTATTTTGCGGAACAAAAAGTTCACAGGCGAAATGAAGAAACGCCGAGTTGCGTTTCCAGGGAATCTCCAAGCACAACCATCCTTCTCTGAAGTCTTAACTCAACATGACTCGACAGTTTGCTGCTGGCTGTATCTGGTGTAATAGGCTCGCCCACTAGCTATGCTGTAACTGGGTTGATAGGCTCGCCCCTAGCTAGCTCGTAAACTGTCGCCTCAGTAATTGAATGGAGATTGTTGGAAGAAATGAAAACGTAAAAAACGTATAGTGGGCGATGTATTGAAGATAGAGATAATGCTCTCGCGTACTTTTTGTAGAACTTTTCATTCTGAACAATTCTTACACTCATAGTTTATTGATATTGTTAACTGTTTGTCCAGTGTAAGCTTAAAAAGCGCACGGAAGCCATGTGTTTTTTCGACTTTTTCACTGAAATCGTTACTGCTTGGCTTGCTTTCATCATAAATAAATTATTTTCTACAGAAACCTTCCTCGAGATATCCTTTACAGAATGGTGAAAACCACATCAAAATCCATCCAGTGGTTCTCGAGATTACCCGTGACATCCAAGAATCGGACTTTGTTTTATACTAAGTAGAGATTCCATGACGACCTGTGATATGTCGGTCACCACCCCAGTGATGTATGTGTCTGATAATACTGTACTTGCTATTTATTGGAATAGGTGCTTGGAGACTTGAAATAAGGAACCATTCTGTATTTGACTGAAACTGGAGGAAAACCACTCTCTAGGTGAGTGCTGTCAGCGCCTGGATTCGAGCCTTCGAACTCCGCCATGTTGTCCCTTAGCGAGCACGGCTATGATGCAGGGTATTTATTTAAGTAATCAGTGCACTAAAAAAGAGACAGTTAGTCTGAAAGACTGGACTTATATCATTTTAAATGCTACAAATGCTGAGAAATGCTAGAAAGGCTGGAGGCTTCGAGCGAGCGCGCGGTGAAAGGAGGGAGCTGGCTGGATGACGTCACGATCACCGTGTCGTTGCCGTCTCGTAACGCCAGAGCTCACCAGTGAACTCAGTACACATGCACCAAGCGGTACTTTGACGTCACACACCTCAGTGCATTCTCGGTACATTTCGTGACGTTGCCGTAACGTAACGACGCAGTCGATTAGATCATTTAAAATGATAAAATGGAAGTATCTCTCATTTTGTATTCAGTAAAACAAACAAACCGTTGCTAGTGTAAATGACCTGAGATAGGAAGTAATTCAACCATCTTCAGAAACCTAGGGGTGCGATTTCCAAAGGTCTGGGGTTTGATTTTATCCCTCCCAATAAATTCAATTCTGGTATAAGGGATATAACTGGTAGGCTTAGCCTCGTGAGGACGACTGAGAAGATATCTAATCAAATTCTCGGCCAAACTGCAAATGGTTTTCCTTGGCTTCCTACTTCCACGACTTCTACTCTAGGCTAATGGAGGCTGCGTACACAGTCGGTGGAGGCGATGAGCTTCTAACTAAAAGTTCGATTCCCACTCAGGTAAAAGATTTCAGAAACATAACTACCACTTTCAGAAACGCTGTTGGCCCTGCAGTTCACTCAGCCTACACCAGAAATGAGTACCAGAGTAATTCCTGGGGACAAAGGCGGCCGTGTATGGAACTGACAACTCCATACCATCAAGTGCCGATGCCACGAAGGGTGGAAACCTTTAACGTCTACTGTTCCAAGGGCCTCCATGGTCTGTACGGGGTTGGCATTACTTTCTTTTACTTCCAGAAAATACATCTGACACATATGCGATGTCTTATAATTAATTTCAATACGTATCTTATTGATAATAAAATCCAGGACGTCAATCATGCAAATAACAATTGGAACTTTCCGAGTATCGGATGTAGTTTATCGAGACACCGGGATATCATCATATATATTATTTCAGTACTATATATCCCCCCTGTGGCGCTAACAAGCGACCGATCGTGACAAATGAGCATTCAAATGAAAGAGAAGAGATATTATCAGTGACGAATTGCACTATAATTTCATAAATATCAATACTCTCCTTAAAAAATTACTTTAAAATGTACGAAGTGTGTAATTTGCAAATACCGTTGCTGTAGGAAAATACGCTCCATAGTTGCTGTCCACTTCTCATTTAGGCCGCTGTGACGCTTGTTTCATGTCATTTTAACATTCTAAGGTATTTCCTTTATCATTTTGCATGGATTTCAGAAACAGTAAATCAAAGGAATAAGTACTCAAATCGTATAATTTCATAAATATCGAATATCCGGTGATTGTTATGATGATCCAATTTTCAGTGATTTCCTTCTTAAGTTAGGGAACGTAGAACTTAGAATTCTAACTGAAATTTAAATAGTGTTCTATAATCATTTGGTTGAAATAGAAACATAACAACGTTCCTCCTTAAGTCTCTCATTATAAACCTATTTGGGAAAGTGTGGTTTATGAACATGTGAGATTTCTCGCACGGGTAGGCCAGTTATTTTAAAATCTGGTTTGAATAGGATCCCTAGGATTGACCAATAATGTACTCAGAGTTCTGGAAGATCTACCCACGCTCAGACCTCAATCAATACCCGCAGTAAATATACTGTTGCTGAGGCATTACTTTTCAAGACAAACTTAACTGCAAGATTGTTATTGATTGGTACTCCTTTATAATGCACATCAGGCAAACAACATCGATCAGCCCTCCTAAGTATACCGCCATTATATGTCTATGTACAGCGGGAGTGCTCACGCTTCCATGGTTATAGTCACCGACGTGTTTCAGCCAGGCGCGGATCTAGAGTTTGGTTTTGGGGGGGTCAGAGAATCGATCTAGAGTTTGGCCTTGCGGGAGGGGGGGGGGGGTCAGAGAATCGAAATTGTTAAGAAAAATGGTATCACTAAAAACGCAATCACAAAATAACCAAACGTACAAAACCAGACCAATTTTTTTGCAAGCTACATGGATAGAAATTTGATGCGTTTAGCGCACCAAAAATATTCGTACAAATTGCAACGGCGTGTTTTGCGACTTTTACATCGAGCTTCGAGAAAAGGATCAAGGTACGTTACAGTTTCGGCAAGTCGAGTTGGTACCGACAAAGGGAGAAATTCACAGCTTATATTGCCAACCAAGCTTGCGGTGTGGAGGTCGGCAAAAATTTTTGGTGCGAAAAAAGCCCCAGTTTCCTATCCGTGCATTGCTGCATATTCATCGTGACATCACTATAAACATCGATTCGGTAATCACAAGGTTTGCTAAACAAAATAGACGAGTTGATTTTGTTGTATAGCTAATAGTTTTTATACAAGAGGTTTGAAGTTGTAAATATGTACAGTTGTAACAGAACATAATAATTCCAATAAAGATAATTCAGTATTGAATAAAATGAAAAAAAAATGTTTTTTAGTTATTTGTCTGGTAATTGTGTTTTCGTTTTTTGAGTTTGCAAAAAAATTTGGTCTCCGTTTGGGGGGGGGTCATGACCCCCGTGACCCCCCCCCCCCCTTGAATCCGCGCCTGGTTTCAGCTAATTATCATACAGCACTCCTCCGCTGGGCCAACAAAACTTAGCATTGGGCCATTATTATTTACCGGTATGCAAGAAATTGATTTTCAAGACACCAGTTATACAAATGAAGGCTTTCAGTTACTGTATTGGGTTGTGTTATTCACAAAAAGCGCAAGCAAGTAACTGAAGTTAGAGAATTAATATGTCTCCTTGGAAACAATCTCCAACATATTCAGTCTGCGATTCTTGTTGTCCACAGATGCTGTGTTCTGTTAAACTAGGTTCTTTCTTGGATTTCAAGTATATTGCTATTAGCCTATTTTCATTAATGAAAAAAAAGGCTTATGAGATCACCTTTTGTCCATGTGTGTGTGCATATGTGTGTGTATCCCTAGTAAAATCTAAACGGCCCAAGCGATTTCGCTGAAACTCGGTAAGCATCAATTTGACTACATTTCACTAATTCAACATAGCGGCCACGCGAAATATTTCACTAGCATTCTATATCTCCTCAACGGTAACAGATATCACCCTGAAATTTTGGACAGTGATAAAGGGTACTACTACAAGTTCACCTACGTGACTTTCAAAACCCTGTCAAGTACAAAACGAACATGGCGGCCAAGCGAATTTGAAATATATTTATGAATTGTTCACGCCATTCAAACATCCGAGCGCAGTGAAACTTGATACAGTAAATATATACGCATTTTAATGAACTGGCATATAATTTAATTCACTTCTTTTCGTAACTTCAAAATGGGCGGCTGTGCGAAATTTTAAAATTGTGTTTTCATTTTTTGCGTTCTTATCATGCGATCGAAGTGAAAGTTTGAAAGATGAACCTACGCAATAATCTTCATCGAATGGTATATAACTCTATGGCCTACATATATAACAATCCAACAAGGCGACCATCCGAAATATTTAGATGGGTCTCAATATCTACGAATCTCTTATAGCAATCAAACTCAAATTTTGTATATTGATAGAGTCTATTAATATGAGTTCACCTATTGGACTTTTAATAACATGGTGAGCACAATACCAACATGGAGGCCAAGCGAAGTTAAAACATTTAAATAGAATTTACTCGCGATTTAATCATCCGAGCGCAGTGAAACTTGGTACAGTAAATGTTCATATAAAATGTTATCTACTGGCATCTAATTAAATTCAATTGTTTTCATAACCCCAAGAAATTTAAAATTGAGGTTTAATTTCCTGTGTGCTAAACATGCAATGGAAGTGAACGTTTGAATAATGAACGTACACTCTATGGCCTACATACAGAACAATCCAACATGGCGATCCTTTTCATAGGCGGGAGAATTTTTAATAGAGAAGACCAATATAAAGTCTCCGTGGCTTAGGCGGCAGCACGCCGGCTTCTCACCACTGGGTCCGTGGTTCAAATCCCGGTCACTCCATGTGAGATTTGTGCTGGACAAAGCGTAGGCAGACAGGTTTTTCTCCGGGTACTCCGGTTTTCCCTGTCACAAATATCATTCCAGCAACACTCTAAACTATAATTTCCTTTCATCTGTCATTCATGTAATCATTGCCCCAGGGAGGTGCGACAGGTTTAGGCAGCCGGCACAGTTCATATCCTCGCCGCTAGATGAGGGCTTCATTCATTCCATTCCCTGACCCGGTCGGTCGACTGGAAGCAGACTGTGGATTTTCAAGACCAATATGATATATGAAAGTTCTTCACGGAACTACTTGTTATTTTATATCACTTATCCTCCCAGCTCAGCTCTGCGTGAGGGATCATTCCTCTACCGTCACAAGGACGGTGTCTGGAAGTTGAACACACTTTGTCAGCAGATACAACTGCTAGCACTCTTGGATGTCACAGCGGAGGCCCGGCTATGCCAAGACATTTTAATTGTGGTCTGAGGGGTGGAACGGTGAACACTGAGCCTCTTGAGGTAAAACTGAGAAGAGGAGGGTTCGATTCCTACCTCAGCAATCCTGGAAGTGGTTTTCCGTGGTTTCTAATTTCTATTCCAGGAAAATGTCGAGATGGTACCTAACTTAAGGCCATGGCCGCATCCTACCCCAATTAGAAATACACACACTAGTACAGACATCAGAGCGACACAGGTTACCAGACAAATTCTACGCACATCCAAGTACATGGGACTACATGACAACGATGTCGCAAAGTCCCTAAAAGAATCAACAACAACAGTTACAAATGGAGATGGCCAAGGAAGGGAAGGGATTTTGGAAGGAATTCGAACCCACGCTCTTCCGATACCAGCGAGGCACTAATTAGCGTGTTAGCGCTCTCGGTCACCGTGGCCGGTATACAATAATACAAAGAATAATGTGTAGCTTAATTGTGGGGACGATTCCTTTCACGACCAAATTCCTTCCAAAATCCCTTCCCTGGCCCTTCCTTAATTAGACCGACACCAAGTCACCTTCTCCATTCTTATTTGTTGTTGTTGTTGTTGATTTTTAGAGGATTTGCGTCATCGTGGTCATGTACTTTGGCTGTGTGTAGAATTTGTCTGATAACCTACTTACATTCGAATTTCATGCCACTCACTCAAATTTTTGTTTTTGCGCCAATCCACAAAAGTTGGTCATTAGACAACTCATCCAGAATAAATACAAAGTTTTTAGTTGAAATTCAGACATAGAGCTTACGTTAAGTATGCAGTAGAGCGGGGTCTACAAACTACTGCCCGCGGGCCAACATGGTCAACGCGGCATGCCCGGTATCTGGCCCACGATAACTTATTTTGATTAGGTTGCATTGTAAAATTTACAGTACAATGTAAGTAAATCATAGAGATTATAATCCAATGTTTTTATTTAGCCACCAATTAAGAAACAAAATAACTGACATACATAATGACATTGAACATTTTAACTGTAATTCATGATATGAGATTTATCCTAAAAACTCAATACATGTGAAAAACATAGGTAGTTCCCATAATCAAATTATAAATTAATATTACTAGGGCTGCTTGCCACGGTGGGTGAGTGGTTAACGTGTCGGACTACCAACACCAAGATTGCAGATTCGCTCCTGCCCTTGGTAAGTGATTTTTGAAAGGCGACAAAAATCACGACATGGATGTCATACGTTGTTGGCATGTTAAAGAACCCATTTGAATTCAGTAGGCCGGGTTCAATGGCAAAATTAATCTCAGGATTTTCTGGCAACACAAAGTTCCTCCATTCTCTACTAGAAAGCGCTGTAGTGTCAAGAAACTTAGATATCTAACTCCTTGACTTTCATAGCGTTCAAAGGAACGAAATTCGACATGCAAGCTGCCCTCTGGGTGTCAATTAACAATGCTTCCACCCGGCATCCGAGGCCATACGATATTATCGTTATCATTAGGGCTCGGATGTTTAGGAAAAATCATATATTTTTCTTTGCCCGATTGGCTTCTGATGCAAATCAAGTGATTATCGTCACAATACAGTGGTTTTTATTTGCCATATAAATGCATATTTCGAACATTTTTTACTATCAGACTAGGCAGGCCCGAGGAGAGGGAGGGGCAAGCGGGGCTGTAGCCCCAGGGCCCGGACATGCTGAGGACGGTTAAGGAGCAACTTCACTTGCATTTTGAAAAATTCACTGGTTCATTCACATCAAATAAAGTCATTAAGAACTTTCGTACTTCATAAATCACGTGGAGAATTTTGGCAAGCGAAACAGTACAAAGAGAATATATTGCAAATTTTATAAATATCCATTGTGTTTTTCACTTCACTGTCGGGGAAAGGGCACAGGTGGCAAATTTATCACGTAATTTATAAAGCACGAAAGTTCTGTAGGGTGGAAAGGTTCTGATTCAATGTCTGAAAAATACGACTACCGTATTTACTTCATGCATTTCTGAACGGAGTATGACTTATTCATATCGTGACCGAATGCGGTGCCATGCAATGAAAATGATATTTTAAGTGCATGGTGATTAACACCTTGAGGAAAAATAGCAAGCAATTAAAGACATAAAGAAGAATGGTTGAATAACTGTAAACCTAGTACACTAACATTCAATATGAACTCCATGGAGTTTTTTAATGTGCTAATAGAAAGCCAGCTTACTACTTTCAAAATAATGTCTCAGGCTGAACAAAAATGCAGGGTCCCTGAAACCTCTGTCCTAGGGCCCATGTTTGCTCTCCACGGCCCTGAGACTAGGTCATATTTTGAGTATTTTTTGTTAAGAACGTCATATTTCGGTAGTTTGACGGCAGCTGTGCAATCATCCTCAACTTTCCGAACGGGAACTAGTGTTTACAGAAATAGACTGTAAATAACCACTTAAACATGTATATGTAGAATAATAATAATGTTATTGGTTTTACGTCCCTTTTAACTACACTGGCTTTTAGAGACGCCGGGGTGCCAGAATTTTGCCCCGAAGGGGATCTTTAACATGCCAGTAAATCTACGGACACGACTCCCTCGCATTTGCGCACCCTCAAATGCCAGCTGACTGCGCCAGGATACGAACCTGCAACCTTGGGCCCAGCAAGCGAGAACGTTACCCCTGAGCCACGCAGCCAGCCAAATGTATATTTAGAAAATTAATATGAAAATAGGAGGTTGGTTGGTTGGTTCCTCAGTTTAGGGGCTGCGACAACGTGGTCGTGTAGCCCCGTGTACTTTGGGTGTGTGTAGAATCTGTCTGATAACCGGTGTTAATTGTGATGACTGTATTAGTGTGTGTATCTGTTTTTTAATTCAAGTAAAGACTGCAACTTTGAATTTTTCGAATAGTTCCTAGTTTTGCCGCCAAACGCCACCGTCAACGACTAATAGGCCTAGTTCAGAACTTAGCTACTAGACGCCACCGCAGTCGGCTCTTGACAACGAACGTTGTAACTTAAGAGCGTTGTTTACATTCTTAACCTATACAATTTTGCTTCACACAAGTGTAATTAGTGGAAGGTTCTTTAACATGCTACAAATCTATGACATGGGACCGCCGGCTTGACTTCCCCTCCGAAGGAAGGCATACTGAGGGATTTTTAACGTTCCTAATAAATCCGACAACTTCGGCCGGGTTTGAACCCGCGATCTTGGGCATAGAAGCTCAGCATGCTACCAACTACGCCACCGAAGCCGCCATGAAAAATAGGAATAAACAATTCAGTTAACAATTTAATCTCGAAGGGATTGTCGCTTGGTTTTATCATAAAAATCACAGCCATATTTAAATCAGTCATTTTCAGGTCATATTTCGTAATTTGTAAGGTCATATTTGCTTGCATATTTGGGCTATTTTTAGGTCTTAAACATCCTAGCCCTAGTTATTACAGTGATAAATGAGAGAAATGTTTGCACTTGGGCAAAAGTTTACCAGTGAAATATTATCACCAGCGACTTCAAATGTTCATCACTTAATTAGGATCTGTAAATATGTTTTGCATATTTCATATTGGAGAATGTTTTTACAAAGAAAAGTAATGCCGACCTTTATGCAACTGATTAAACTGTGAGACTGGAAGACACTTATAAAATTTCCAGCAATGATGATTTTAAATATATTTCCTTTGAAATATCACTACGCTGCAAATTCCCCCCCCCCCCCCCTTTCCCGCGTATTGTGCCATAGATATCTCAATCGCCGGCCACGAAACGAAACTTTGCGAGTAATTCAAAACTACAGTATTGTTACGTGCCACCTCCTAGTGGCACTTCCGTTAACTGGATTACGGTGGGTAGAAGCACAACACAAATTGTTCCTTTAAAGAAACGTATTAGCTTTATTGCGGGCCAGAAAGATACACCACACAATAGCAAATACAAGCAATTAGTTTCTCACTCTAGTTTCCTCTTGTAGGGAACACTTGCCTTTCACTTGTCAATAAGTCACAGAAGTTAATCCCTCCTAATGGGACCGGTGACCTCGGTAGAACTACCTGCAACACTTCCTTGGATACACAAGCTACAGTTATTTACGATAGCCAGTCACTCACCACTACACTCTGCTTCGCTGTCCGATGGCTAGGGAAACAGCCCCCGGTGTTTTCACAATTCACCACAATATCTCTGTCACACTAGGTAAACACACACTCTTCTAATACAGTCCCTCCGTAGGCTTCACACTCCTTCGCTGTCAAGAGAATCAGCTTCACTAGGGTTTCGCAAGTCACGTCACCAACAACTGTCGCTCAGGTAAAAAGCTCGCACAAGCTCAAAAACACTGTCCACCTCGCTGGTCAGGTCGCTCTTATATAGCAGGCTGGTGACTCAATGAATGCTTCTAGACCCGTCCAGGATTCACGGCTTCTCGAGATTTCCATCACTGGCTGGGTCACGAATATTCTGGACCATCCCTTTGTCCTAGTAGCCCTGTTGCGTAAGGCGCAGGTAATACACAGAGACAGAGCATAGCCTGGGGGCGGCTGTGACTCACGCGGCGAGGCGACGAAACAAACCCACAGCCGTAACAGTATGTTGGCATGATGAGCTGGTCACCTCGAGACCTAAGCAGTCCCTTTGATGTTCTGGTCTGTGAAGAGGCTAACGCGTCAGGAAATAGTTCCCATGTTTTCTTCTTGTTTTTGGAATACAATATTTTCCAGCGAATTTTGCTGTTTCCATAAGCTGGCTAAATTACTTTACAGAATTTCCTTTGCAACAATCGAAGATTTTTTATCATTTTCATGTTAATTAGGAGCTTTACCTACTTTGCTTTTCATGTGAAGAATTGTGCGTGTGAATATAGTTATTTTCTGATATTTGGAACGATATGCAGAGTAATTCAGCACGAATATGATATTATATTACATTTTGTTGTGTATGAACCGTGTTTGTGCGGCAAAAGACTACCAGAGTAATCGATTTTATGGCGAATCAGGCTCAAAGGTTGGCAACACTCTTACGATTGCACAAAGTTCAACATGGCTTCCTCAAGTAGACCTGTTCAAACTGCAGATGTAAAGCTTGTATCACCAATAAATTACTTCGATGGTAATAAAAGTGGAGAGAAGTTGTGTAAAAGGTGCAAACAAAGACTTTAAATGTGCATAGTAAGTTGAAGGATGACATGCAAGAAGCACAAGAAGGGACAGAGAGAGAGGATATGCGCGGAGGGATATTATCACTTCAAATGATCTTGTCGACTTCGTCGTTATGCTTGGGTCCAACGTTATGCGTTACGGAGACGGAGACGGAGACGGAAGTGACGTCATGCAGCCGCGCGGGAAGCGAGTGCGTGACGTCATGCAGCCACGCGGGAAGCGAGTGCGTGACGTCATGCAGCCACGCGGGAAGCGAGTGCGTGACGTCATGCAGCCACGCGGGAAGCAGAAGCTAATGGTTATTGGAGTCTGTTGAAAGAGTTCTGGGGCGTCGATCGACCTGGGGCTTTGAACGAAGCGAACACAAGAATACAGGGTGACTTCTAAAGAGATATACAAGATGCCATATAAGAATACAGGGTGCCTCCTAAAGAGGTGTGCAGGATGTCAGAGCAAATTACAGGGTGGCACTTAAAGAGGTGTACAGTATGTTAGATTCAATTCAATTACAGGGTGACCCTTAAAGAGGTTTGCGAGATATCAGATTCAAATAATTGGTGACTCTTAAAGAGTTGTAAAAGATGTCAGCCTCAAATACAGGGTGACCCTTAAAGAGGTGCCCGCGCGGGAAGCCTAAGTTAATGGGTAATGGAGTCTGTTGAAAGAGTCCTGGGGCTTCGCCTAATCCTTTCTAACATGTGTAGCATTTGTAGCATGCGTCATTTGAAATGATATAACATCTAGTTTTTCAGACTGACTGTATTTTTTCATTCCTCATGACTTGGCCTGACGTTTGGTATCTAGAGTTCAGGGGTGTTGAACACTTCCTAGTTCCTCCTACCCCAACAAGGTCACATGTGATTCCCCTAAACCCATCAGTAATGTGTCAAACTACTTACCGTCGCGTCGATTAGGAACGTAACTGATATCAATTGAAAAGATCTGCTGGAGTGACGTCACGAACAGTGCCGTGTAGCACGCAGCGAGCTGTACTTACAGCACTGTTCAATGGTTACCACAGAGCGGCCACTCTATTCTTTGGTGTAGTGGCTAGTCGTCCCGTCTGCCAAGAAATGTTAATTCTGGTGTGAGGGCTGGAACAGGGTACACTAAGCCTCGTGAGGCAAAACTGAGAAGAGGTGGGTTCGATTCCTATTTCAGTCATCCTGGAAATAGTTTTCCGCAGTTTCCCACTCCTACTCATTGCTTTGCGACATCGTGGTCTTAAGTTAGGAACCATCTCAGCATTTGCCTGGAGTAGAAGTAGGGGAAACAACAGAAACAACAGAAAGAAAGAAAGAAAGAAAGAAAGAAAGAAAGAAAAGTTTGGTGCTTTTCAGTCGGTCAACACGAATGTACCCAAATAGGACTGGGTTATGCCCTGATCCTGAAATAAATTACATAAGAGTAATAAATGTAATTTATTTCAGGATCAGGGCATAACCCAGCCCTATTTGGGTACATTCGTGTTGACCGACTGAAAAGCACCAAACTTTTGTTTACTTAGGCAACACTGAAAAATTGCTTCAAACCTCACAAAGAAAGAAGGAAATGTTAATTCTGGTGTGAGGGCTGGAACGGGGTACATTCAACCTCGTGAGGAAGAACTGAGAAGAATGGGTTTGATCCTTACCTCAGCCATCCTGGAAGTGGTTTTCCGTTGTTGTTTCCCTACTTCTAATGACAATACTCCACGTATCTGAGCACCCTCAGATGCCAGCTGACTGTGCCTGGATTCGATCCCTAAACCTCGGGCACAGCTGTCCCACGCAGAAACCTCTTGTGCCATTGAAACACATGGCCTGTTGTTAATTCCTGGCATGCTGGTTACGGTTATAAAACGGGAGCAGTGTATCAGAACAATACGCAGTGATAGTCTGTTGACTGCGTTATCGATTACTGGCGTGAGAAAAATACGATATAATCACGATTAACGAGCATTCAATAATGTGATGATCTCCCATTACAAGACAGGCTAATCGCATGTTGCATGTTAATCGAGGATTAGGAAAATAGGAACACCTATAATCGGCTCTCGCTCATCTTCTGTCCACAAATAAGCATTCTAAAATATGGTTATCAGGATACGTCAAACACTAATTACTTAATTGCATAACTATGCATGCTATACCAAGAATATTCAAGTTTTTCGGAAAATGGCCCAGACCAGAATAAATCTCTCAGCGCTTATGAATACGCTATTTATTTATTTACTTACTTATTTATTCATTATTTATTTATTTATTTATTTATTTATTTATCTATTAATTAATGTGTTTTGTCATTATATATTTATTTAATCGTAATTTATTTATTTATTAATGTATTTACTTATTTATTTATTTATTTATTTATTTATTTATTTATTTATTTATTTATTTATTTATTTATTTATTTATTTATTTATTTATTTATTTATTTATTTATTTATTTATTTATTTATTTATTTATTTATTTATTTATTTATTTATTGAATATCCACTACAGGGGGAACCCTAATTCCACTGAGTATATTAGGGTTATAGTTTAACAAATTTCAAGCTATAAGACAATTTTACAAAGATAATTTACAATAGTTGCGATGAGTGAATTTTAGTAACTGATTATAGCAACAGGGTTTTTGAAAAAAGTGATAAAGTGGTTTTGGCATTTCAATATCGCAGGAGTTTTAATTGCAATTCTGAATGTATCTCTCTCTCTTTCGAACACAAGACAAATGACACGCGGTTTGAGAAGAAGCAAGAGTAATTTCGTTATCTATTATAATTTTGAAACGTTCAAAGTAAGACTTAAATTGTCCGTGACCAGAATGAAATTGGGAGAGCTCAAAAGCTAGGCTTCAGCAATTTGCATTTGAGTAGGTCGAAAACTTTGGGGAAGATTGTATCCCTCGTGGCGGCTTCGGTGGCGATTTTGGGAGCATGCTCAGCTTCTACGCCCATGGTCGCGGGTTAAAACTCGACTGAAGTCGTCGGAATTTTTAAGAGCGTTAAAACTTCCTCAGTATGCCTTCCTTCGGAGGGGAAGTAAAGCCGGCGAGCCCATGTCATAGATTTATGGCATGTAAAAGAACCTTCCACGAATTACAATGGGATGTAGGTTAAATTTGATTAACGCCCTATAAGTTCCAATGTTCACTACCAGGTGCCGGTAGCGGTGTTATCTAGCAGCAAAGTTCACAGCTAGGTTGTGTTGACGGTAGCATTTGGTAGCAAAAGTAGGAACTACTTGAAATTGATCATCTGCAGTCCTTACCTAAATTACAGATAACACACACTAATTCAACCATCACAATTAACACCGGTTATCAGACAGATTCTACTGACAGCCAAAGTACACGGGGCTACATGACCGCGTTGTAGCAGCCCATAAACTGAGGAACCAACCAACCTATATCCCTCGTGACGGAGCCTTTTGAAGAGGAAATCCATAGGTAGTTTCACTGGTCCAATGTGTATTGTTTAGTTGAGTTTTCACATAATATACCGGAGACGTAGGCCTATCATACGTCACCTGCAAGTTGGATGTATGCTATGTGTGTAACTTTCCAGGTGTGATATTGATTACTGATGTGGAAAGAATATGATAAACATCTGATATAATTGCGATATTATACGACTCAAAGATCAAAGTGAAGGATGACTAATATCGTCATTTCTTAAATGATTTATTTACAACCGTTTATGCGAACCTCTAATATGCTTGGTTGGTTCCTCAGTTTTGGGGCTGCGACAACGAGGTCATGTAGCCCCGTGTACTTTGTGTGTGTGTGTGTAGAAACTGTCTGATAGCCGGTGTTAATTGTGATGACTGTATTAGTGTGCGTTGTCTGTTCTTAATTCAAGTAAAGACTGCAGACATTGAATTTTGAAGTAGTTCCTACTTTTGCTACCAAACGACACCGTCAATGACAACTAGTTCTGAACTTGGTTACTAGATTCCACCGCAGTCGGCTCCTGGTGACGAACGTTGGAACCTAAGAGCGTTAGTCAAACATAACCTATCTTCACACAGGTGTAATTAGTGGAAGGTTCTTTTACATGCCATAAACCTATGAAGCTACGCCACCGAAGCCGCCTATCCTCTAAGATAATTGGTATTAGAACTATTCAGTCGGTTCACACCATGATTTGATCTTCCTATAAAAGGCCCTCAACGTTTCTGTTGCTATTGACCCTTTTTGCTGACTGTCATTGGCATATCGCTCAGTTTGGAGAGGATGAGGCGTAACTCTCGTTCCGCCATTTGCGGTTATGGAACACACTGCCAAGGGATGCCAAAATCTTGCCCCTTCGGAAATTCAAGCTGTACATTAAAAAGTGCATTGTGTGAATAAACTTATGTATGAGTGATTGATTGTCTCGCTAAATAAATGAGTGTCCGAATGAAATGGATGAATGTATGGAGTGACTGAGGTTATGAAAGTGCGTATTTGAGAGAGTGAGTGAACAGGAAACTTACTATATTGTAAATATGTTTATGTTCGACCCTGACTATTATGTGTCTGAAAACTGTATCATAATGATGGTCATTATAACACTATTTTTCATTATGAAACAGTTTCTCCCACCAATCACAGCTCAAGAAACAGTTGTTTGACCAATTAGATAAGGATACCTTCGCGCATGCGCTCAAAATCCAACATGTCTATATAAATTACCGAAAGTGCACCGTCCATATGTTCGCGTAAATAAACTGGTGAATATGAGACAAGAAATAGCACTGTACCTTAATATCCCCAAATCCAATTTCTACACAGCGCTTGTTTTCAAACGACGTCAGTGACAGTTTTACTGAAGGAAGGAAGGAAGATTGTAGTTTTACGTGACCGTGAATCTTGTGATTATTTTACGTGGAATCCGAACCACAGGACATGGCATTTCACTTCGAAAATCTCACATGCATTGACCGGGAATCGAACCCGGACCGCCTTGGTGAGAGGCACACAGCTAGACCGCTGAGCCACCACGCCCCGTTTTATTGAATACTGGTGCACAATCTGCACATATGGCATTGAAGCACACAGAGCGCATGCGTCGGTCGGTCAGAGAGCTTGGAAGTCAGAGATATCCTACCCAGCGCAGTACCCGATCACAAAATTCTAGTGACAATCTCAACAGATGAAATGAAAATCCACAGCCTGCTTCCAGTCTTCGACCGGGTCAGGAATGGAATGAATGAAGCCCCCCATTTAGCGGCGAGGATATGAACTGTGCCGGCTGCCGAGGCCTGACGCACTCCTCTGGGGCAATGATTAAATGAATGACAGATGAAATGATAGTGGAGAGTGTTGCTGGAATGAAATTTTGACAGGGAAAACCGGAGTACCCGGAGAAAAACCTGTCTGCCTCCGTTTTGTCCAGCACAGATCTCACATGGAGTGACCGGGATTTGAACCACGGACCCAGCGGTGAGAGGCCGGCGTGCTGCCGCCTAAGCCACGGAGGCTTGACAATCTCAACAGATATTTATGAATATTTATGTTAAAACATATAATAAAGTTATAATTATCGTCGAACATAAACCGTCGTATGCAACTCGCTTATAATGGTAATTAAGACACTCGTATGGAAATTATAAAACTCGCATACGCTCGTTTTATAAACATACTCGTGTCTTAATTATAACCACTATAGGCTCGTTGCATAATGTACTAAAATAATGCAAATATATTTGTAAAACATGTACATACTGTAAAAACAAAAGTAGATGTAAATTGTGCCAGTGAAGCATGAAACATGTATGTGGAGCGCTCTTTTTCACTAGGCCTTCCATACTTCCCGTGTGATTTATGGTAAATAAATAATAATAATAATATTGTTGTCACATGCGAAAAATAACCTGAAAAATATTACCGGTTACATCAATTTAATTTATTATTTAGCGTTTGGCTATCATCACGTCATGGAACAATAAACAAGTATAACATGATAACATCAGATACAAGATTACAATATTTACAATACTATATACAGAAATAGGTCATAATGAAACGTTCAATGTCCGTAGATAGTCAACAACTCGATCAGTCGCCAACAGGAACTCAAAAGGGTCTCCAGGGAAGGCTGATATTGGACAAGATTGGATGATATATTGAACTGTTTGACTTTCTGCACCGCAATCACATTTTGGAGATTGAACTTTGTCCCATTTATGCATTATATCTGTCCATCTGCCAGAGTTAGTCCTTACTCTGTTTAAGGAAGACCAAATTTTCCGATTCAGTTCAAATCGTGGTGGTTTGGTCGTAATACACGGCATGCTCTGCAGGAGCAGATGAATTCCACATTGCTTTTCAACGACCAAGCAAGTTAAAGTTGCTCTCATCGAGTGTTCGAGCAGTCTTCAACGGTGGACGACGAGAGCGAAGTCTGTTTCTGTGGATGGCAGGAAAGTCGGCATGCACAGGAAGATGAAGGTTGTTGCATATAGTTTTTATATTCAATACAATGAAGACCTTCTACGAAAAGGAACGACATTACAAGATACCCAAAGAGAAGAAATTTACAGTGGCAGAATTAGATGGAGACATATCCCTAATTAAATCAGAAGAGGCCTGTGATTAATATACCGGTTATTCTTCTTTCTTTTTTCGAATTTGGCCTACTGTGAACCACGGGAAGCAATTGATTTGCTGACCAGTTCTTTTTTCTTCACACAGAATTTCTTCATCCTTTCACTGTGGTCCCTCCTCCTTTCCTCTGACCAGGTGTTATTGGTCGTTCTACTGGGTCTTTCCGTGAAACCCTTGAAGTTATCAATTTTAGCTCGAAACACAGCCCTATTCCAGATGTCTTTTGGATATACGCCAACTTCTTCTAGTCTTTTCTCGTTTCTTCTACCCACATTGTAGTCGCCTTTAACTTGGTGATGTAATTAAAGATTATTTTCGTTATTCGATACTCATCCATTCTCATGAGGTGCCCATAACTTTAGTCTCCTCTTACGCATGGTGTCCGTGTTCTTCTCTGTCTGTCTATATAGATACTCATTTCTCCTCTGTCTCCATGTACCATCGTTTCGTTTTTCATACCCTAGTATCTTTCGAAAGATTTTTCTCTCTTTCTTCCCTAATTCCTCAATGTCCCCTTTTTATTCAATATCAGGCATTCGAAACTATATATATATAGGGTATGTTTGTTTTGGAATACAGAAAACTAAGCAAAGACATGTTTCGCTCGTCAAACGAGCATCATCAGATCCAAATCTATACAAAACAAAATAGCTCTGCTATAAACTATAATAATAATAATCATTTATTGCAGCTAACAGCCATGCCGAGATACAAAACTAATACTGATAACTTATATCTTACCCATCAAAGTGTCTATATACAAAGTGACTGACAGGTTCTGTTTGCTATATATTTAGTTATTCGCAGCAGAAGCGTGTTAGCGATACTTTCCTCTGGGCGCAGGAAATGGCGTGATATCTGTCACAAGCACTAACACACAGAGAGCAGTTGCATTGGGGACCTGGGTCATGAAATCCTCTTATTGAGCATATCTTAAAATGAAAACCGTGGACTGCAAAATGGGTGATCGTATGCCGTAGTTCAAAGTTGGCATTCATCCAGTCTGTCGACATAAGAGCTTCTGTGGAATAGAAATCAGGCCATGTCATTACGCTTGATGTTAAGTTCTTCGATCAGTCTCTGGTATTGCACTGTTGATGTTAGGGAGTACTCCAAACGCAGGTCTTCTATGAAGAAAGTCTCCCTTGCTAGTACGTACGTTAGACGAGATGGCGTGTATTTTGATAAGTGCAGAACTTTCTTTAGAAAAGTAGACTTAACTCTTTCTATCTCTCGAAGGTTACTTTGTGTCAAATGATCCCAAGTTATTTGAATGCCGTATGTCACTATTGGAGTTATTTTCGTTCTGAATAAATTCATCGCGGTTTGTAAAGATAGATTTTCCAGTTGCATTATGTCTTGCATTGCTTTTATGGCGGATGTTGTTCTATCCCTGACATGTCGCGTGAATACGTTCCCTTGCATTTGCATTACTACTCCTAGGTATTTGAAATGATTTACGTTGACTAGGGGTTCTCCATCTAGTAGTATATGCTCATCCGCGGATAGTTTCCCGCCTTTACGGAATGCCAGCATTACTGTCTTGGTGCACTTGATCATCATATCGTTTTGTTGAGCCCATGAGGTAAGATTATCAATGGACGATTGCAAGGTTTCCTTTGATGTCCATATCATCCGCGTAGATGTAAATTTTCGCTCCCTCAAGGTAAATAGCCTCAATGACATCAGCTGTAGCGATGTTAAATAGTAACGGGCACAAAGGGTCACCCTGAAGTACACCATTTGTTTGTTCTTTCGTTCTGATTGAACTATACTGGCGTCTATTTGTAGGCTGTTTTTGTGGAGAATGTCCCTTATTATCCCAAAAAGGTAATGTTCTTTTCCGATCATATTTTCAAGTTTCCTGAGCAACGCTTTGGTGTAGTCGACGAATACTGCATATAGCTTTCCTCTTTTCTGTCTTAGCGCGTCTTCTACATTCGTTAAAAGACAGTTAATGGCTTGTAGTGTATTCCTTCCTTTCCGGAAGCCAAACTGTTCTTCAGGTATCTTCTTGTCAACTAAATCTGTGAGTCTTCAAGTGAGTATTTTCGTAAAGATCTTAAAGATTGTGTTTTCCAAAGCGATACCACGATAGGAATTCGGGTACTATAAACTATCAAACCTACAATTACACCCACTAACAGGCACTGCCCTTCAAGAACAAAAAAAAACTACTTAAAATTAGAAAGGGGCAGATGACCTTGCTGCTTCAACCTTAAAAACAATAACAATACAATACAGCAAACCTAGAAAGTGTGGCAACTATTACCGATAAAGCATTAAGCATCCGGAAAAAGAACTACATATTTATATACGGTATCTACAATGTTTCAAGACTGAGAAATAACATTCCCATCAACAGCCTTTCTCCTCCAACTAATCTATGAAGGTGTAGCTACTATTGCTGTGGTACACATAACCAATACGCCCTAAACTGCTGTAGAATTGTAAACTAATGCAGAAATGACCTACGAATACTTTGCTGAGATGATGATTAAAATTTGGTTGGTTGGTTCCTTAGTTTAGGGGCTGCGACAACGCGGTCATGTAGCCCCGTGTACTTTGGGTGCTTGTAGAATCTGTCTGAAAACTGGTGTTAATTGTGATGGCTGTATTAGTGTGTGTTATCTGTTTTTTTTTAATTTTTTTATTCACGTAAAGACTGCAGACATTCGATTTCACGTAGTTCCAACTTTTGCTTCCAAACGCCACCGTCAACGACCAACTAGTTCTGAACTTTGTTACTAGATGCCACTCCAGTCGGCTCCTGGTGACGAACGTTGGAACCTAAGAGCGTTAGTCAAATATAGCCTATAATTTAGCTTCACATAAGTGCAATTAGTGGAAGGTTCTTTATCATATCATAAATCAATGACATTGGACCGCCGGGTTTACCTCCCCTCCAAAAGAAGGCATACTGAGGGATTTTTAATGCTCTTAAAAAATCCGACGACTTCGGCCAGGTATGAACCCTTGACCTTGGGCATAGAAGTTCAGCATGTTACCAACAACACCACCGAAGCCGCTTGAGAGGTCAGTAAATTAGTACGACACACCCTTACGCTATGAACTACAGCATGTATCCCAATGTGGCGAAGAGGACGATAACTTGCAATTTGGAGCGCTTTGAACACCAACGGGCGCAAGTGAAGCAGTGGTTTACTCAAATTTACGAGGACCACAAAAACACGGGAGCTGGTGAAGTTTATAGCCACAAGGGACGTCATAACAGAACCGTGATACCGCATACGGAACATTTGATGACCTCTTCATTTCGATCCCCACTGCAGTCACACCACAAATTATTGGCTGGTCTGGAAACTGCTCAACATGTGTAGGCTATGTTCGACAAGTTGTAACCACTAACACGGCGACTGTTGGCTGCGGTTCCTTCAAAGGAACCTAACGCCCCTTTGAACACACGTTGGTCAGTTTCACGGACATAATTCCTAAGTGACGTAGTAAAATGTTTTGACAGTTCACAATTCCCTTTGCCCTCCTATTGCACTCTTATCAGGCTTCGTGGCTAAGTAGTTAGCACGCTAAGCTTTGGTCCAATGGGACCAGTGTTCCATTCCCGATTGGGACGTGAGGATTTTACTCTCCTATGGTTCCTCGGGAACAGGTGTTCATATCCTTATCACGACGATTAGATCATCCACGGCTGTCCATTTAATTTTATTGATTTCATCAAATACAAATATCATGCTTCAAGTTTCAGAAGCCATTTCTTCGGTGTTGCCTTATTTTATCTAATTTTAAAAATTGCTCTTCAGTCGGTGAACACAGTATTGTACTCAATTAATGGCTTCTGTGGCGTAGTTGGTAGCATGCTGAACTGGTGTGCCCAAGATAATGGGTTCAAACCCGGCCGAAGTCGTCGGATTTTTTAAGAGCGTTAAAATGCTTCAGTATGCTTTCCTTCGGAGGGGAAGTAAAGCCGGCGGTACCATGTCATAGATGAATGGCATGTAAAAGATTCTCCCACTAACTAAACTTGTGTGAAGCTAAATTTCTAGGTTAGATTTCGTTGAAACGCTCTATCACAGTTCCAAAGTTCACCACTAGGTGCCAGTGACTTCTGGTAGTGAAAGTTGGAACTACTTGAAATTGAACGGAACTTGTAGCTCACCCCATGGATGTCCGCTTAAAGCAGCTACAGTCTCTGGTGACCCGAACATGTCCTCGGACACTCCCGGCACTAAAAGCCATACGCTAAATAAATAAATAAATAAATAAATAAATAAATAAATGTGCTCAAAGAAATTGAACAGGAATAACAATTAATTATCACACCCACTAACCTGGATACAATAACATGGATTAGTTATACACTTTTACGTCCACCTCTTTGCGTAGTGGGTAGCATTCTTGGATGTCACCGCGAAGGCCCGGTTCGATTCCCGGCTCTGCTGGGACATTTGTGTACTTGAATCCTTATATTGTCCCATCGATCACCTGTATCACACTGCCGCTAGTGAGGCCTGTATGAGATCACGTTGTTCATATTGTTCACTCTACTCGCAGCGAGCATTGGATCAGTTTGGCTTTTAAAGTGTGCGATTGATAACTTTTGCTTACGTCGCTTCGGGCTGCTTTAACCCTACAATACTAACATACGTAAAATTTACGTGTATGAAAATTTTAACTGCTTAGAATTCCCTCTATATCTGTCCCCACCTCACTATCTTCCAAGAGTGCTTCTACTGGTCTATGGTGGTGATGGCAATGCTTTTGTTATTAATGCCAATCAGTTCTAGAGGCATAGGCATGGGGTGGAGAATTGTCTGGAAACTATCCTTGAATTTAACATCATATTGGTTTCTCCATGGCAATAACCAAGTGGTGGAAAATTTGATGTAGATATGTCCCATCACTTCAGAGGGGTTATAAAAACAACCTTATAAAAACCTGAGACAGTATAAGAGGCTGGAGAGATTACGTACTGCTATTTACGTTAAAATAAACGACTTTTGTATTTATTATATTTAAGATGCAACTTAGCGTATTTAACTTCAAAGACTACAGAGGATTCGGTGAATACAAATAGTGTTACATACGAAATATACAGTATATTAATGCCAACCATTTAACTAATTGGCGCCTTAGCACAAAGTTCGTAATGTAGGCTACGTAAATTTAACATATTATTAGTATTGTTGGGGATTTGATTGGAACAAGTGTCGGCATTTCCGGTATTTACTTTAGTTTACCCGGCGCCTTACACCAAATTGTTGGGAATTTGATTGGTGCCCAACCACCATTTGAAAGGGGTGTTGATTAGTTGGCATCCTTAGCTTTTTCGGAGATTTATTAGGATGTATAATCATGGTGTTTTTCGAAGAGCTGCGGGGACATACTCACCAGACTTACCTGGGGAGCCTTAGCAAGCCAAGCACTTGCTGTGCAGAGGCTACTGCTCAACAGCATGCAGTGTAGATCCTAATCTAATTTCTAATCTAAGGGGGCAGGCTTCTTATAGCTACGTGAAATAAAAGATAAAGCATTTGACTGCAAAAGGGTTTTATTATTACTAGCGGGGGTGGCGATTAGGTTTAGATTAAAGGGGGCGGGATGATTAATAATTGAAAAGGGAATCTAACAGACACACTCACTCACCCTACCGATGACGGATGTCCATGGGGCTGATGGCGTTGGGGTCCGCCGGAGGGCAGCGCCCCTCGTGGCCCGTGCGAAGCACTGATAAAAGAGACAAGCGGCAAGAGCCCCAAAGGAGAAAAAGAGGCCGGCTGCGTGGTCGTACCTTGTATTTATAAGGTAATACTGCGATGTCAGTCCACTCAGCGGTATGCATAGGTGTAATGTCCTGTATGACCTCCTTAATCTACTAGGCTGGCGACCGTGGGGCTATGACCTTACATGCCCCTGTTGCAGTTATGTTTCCATGTCGGTACTTCCGTAGTTTCTTCTATTAACTTTTAATTACTTGTACGTAGGAATAGGCACAACCCTTGTATAAGGGTTGGGGACCTAACAGTATTAAGCATCAATTAAATAATGTTGGTATTCTTGGGTTAAATATGGAATATATGTGTCACTGTGTGTTCGTTTCGTTTAAGATAATTCGGTACCGTACATGAGGAGTTTCTGCAATTTATTCCAATCAATGATGCAGATAAAGCCATAAAGATAGGCATAGTTTGAGAGTCAATATGGCAGTAAAAACATGGACAGCAAAACATTGTTTCTTCCACATAGGCTAATATCAATATCATGAGCAGTCATATATGGACATGATCATTTCACTTTTAATATTTATTTATTGTTTTCCATATTTTAAAAAGAAAAACAATTTTTTATTGTGTTAGAAAATATAATTACAAAGTTTTCATGCAAAGAGAATGTTTATTGTTGTTGTTTGTGTCTTCAGTCCTTTGACTGGTTTGATGCAGCTCTCCATGCCTCCCTGTTCTGAGGTAATAGTTTCATCTCTACATAGCTACCACACCCTTCATCCGAGGAAATCGGTTTAACATATTCTAACTTTGGTCTACCCCTACAGTTCTTGACCTTGACTCTTCCTCCCATAATTTAGCTTGCTATTCTGGGTGTCTTAGTATGTGTCCTACCAACCTATCACTTCTCTTCATTAGCAGTAGCCCGAAACATCTCTCCTCCCTCACTCGTCCTAATACCTCTTCATTTGTAACCCTATCTACCCATCTGATCATCATTCTTCTGTAACACCACATTTCAAAAGCTTCAATTTCCCTCTTTTCTGCTGCACCAATAGTCCAAGTTTCACTCCCATAGAGTGCCACGCTCCAGACAAAGGCTTTCAAAAAATGACTTCCTAATTCCTAAATCTACACACATCAAAAAAAGTTTTGCATCACCTCGGTTCCAAGAGTTCCGGAACCGTTAAATACAAAGGGAATAGAGATCAACACAAACAACATTTCAGCTCGTTTTATTGCTCATGAGACCCACACATTGCATGTTGTACCATCATACAGCTAGACTTTCAGCATCTGTGGTCCAGATTGCAGTACACACCACTACCTCTAATACCCAGTAGCACGTCCTCTTGCATTGATGCATGCCTGTATTCGCCGTGGCATACTATCCACAAGTTCATCAAGACACTGTTGGTCCAAATTGTCCCACTCCTCAACGACAATTCGGCGTAAATCTCTCAGAGTGGTTGGTGGGTCAAGACGTCCATAAACAGCCCTTTTCAACACATCCCAGGCATGTTCGATAGGGTTCATGTCTGGCGAACATGCTGGCCACTGTAGTCGAGCGATGTCGTTATCTTGAAGGAACGCATTCACAAGATGTGCACGATGAGGTCGAGAATTGTCGTCCATGAAGACAAATGCCTCTCCAATATTCTGCCGATATGGTTGCACTATGGGTCGGAGGATGTCATTCAGGTATCGTAAAGCCGTTTCGGAGCCTTCCATGACCACCAGTGGCGTACGTCGGCCCCACATAATGCCACCCCAAAACATCAGGGAACCACCACCTTGCTGCACTCGCTGGACAGTGTGTCTAAGACGTTCAGCCTGACCAGGGTGCCTCCAAACACGTCTCCGACGATTGTCTGGTTGAAGGCATATGCGACACTCATCGGTGAAGAGAACGTGATGCCAATTCCGTGGGGTCCATTCAGCATGTTGTTGGGCCCATCTGTACCGCGCTGCATGGTGTCGGGGTTGCAAAGCTGGACCTCGCCATGGACGTCGGGAGTGAAGTTGCGCATCATGCAGCCTATTGCGCACAGTTTGAGTTGAAACACGACGTCCTGTGGCTGAACGAAACGCATTATTCAACATGGTGGCATTGCTGTCAGGGTTCCTCCGAGCGGCAATCCGTAAGTAGCGGTCATCCACTACAGTAGTAGCCCTTGGGCGGCCTGAGCGAGGCCTGTCATCGACAGTTCCTGTATCTCTGTACCTCCTCCATGTCCGAACAACATCGCTTTGGTTCACTCTGAGACGCCTGGAAACTTCCCTTGTTGAGAGCCCTTCTTGACACAAAGTAACAATGCGGACGCGATCGAACTGCGGTATTGACCTTCTAGGCATGGTAGAACTACAGACAACATGAGCAGCGTACCTTCGTCCTGGTGGAATGACTGGAACTGATCGGCTGTCGTACCCCCTCCGTCTAATAGGCCCTGCTCATGCATGGTTGTTTACATCTTTGAGCAGTTTTAGTGACATCTATGAACAGTCAAAGGGACTGTATCTTGGATACAATATACACAGTCAACGTCTATATGCCGGAGATCTGGGAACCGAGGTGATGCAAAACTTTTTTTGATGTGTGTATATACGATCTCAACAGATTCCATTTTTGTAGAAATGCTTTCCTTGCCTGAGCCGACCTTCTTTTTATATCCTCTTTGCTTTGTCCATCACTGGTTATTTTGCTTCCTAAGTAACAGAAGTCTCCTACTTCTGTAATGTTATCTTGTGGTATGATTAGTGAAACGGTATTTACTTTGCTCCACGTTGAGCGTACAAATGAAATGGTTTCTATTGCCCTCACTTTTGCGTGACAAATATACTGTTTTCTACTAAGATATGTTGTTTTAATGGGCGCCAAGACCTCAACGCTATGTTGAAATCTAAATTTGTATTTAACAACACCTAGCTCTGGTAGAACACCTTCAAGAATCTTTACTCTCAGATCGTGGTATGATTGGATCATTAACCCAAAAAACAATTGTATCAGGAGAAGGAATTGGTCTATATCTAATGCTACCTACTGGAAACAAAGATTGCATGGTTAAAAGAAATGAATTTATTGTATAAAAAACAAGTATAGCAAAATTAATAATAATAATAATAATAATAATAATTTTGAATTTAAATTGGAGCGTTGCGATTTAAATATTACCGCTAGAAAATTAAGTGAAAACGGAGTCGGATATACTGATTTTACTCTTATTCCCAAGCTATGAATTTACGGAATTACTGAATATGAAACAAAGAAAGACGAGAGATTGCGTAGTTATGTGTCATTCGCGCTTACCACTGGAAATTGCCGTAGCATTTCCCTCGTACTGGATGTTGAAGTGAGCTTCCCATAGCCTCCTGGACGTCGTCATCTTCTTCGTTGTTGATGATATATTTGTAGATATGAAGATTTATGGTCCGAACATCGGAACCAACACGTACAACCACAATGGTTAAGTTTCACAAAGATAGTCGCTAACTCCACTGAACATCGGAGCCACTCACTCGTGCAACCATACTGGTTAAATTTTATAACGATAGTCCCCGTTTCCACGGCATGCCAAACGATATATGCACCCGCCGCATCCCCACTCTTCAGCCGACTTCTAGCTTACGTGGTCTCCACTGATTGGCTGCTCCCCACGCGCTACATCCCCACTCTGGCGCATTACACTCGGCGGGAGGGTGAAGTCGTTTTCCGTTCCATACATCCGCCTTTTCGTTAAGCTGCAACGCAGGATTGCGTCATGCTTCCCGACAAGATTAAGCCTGTATTTGAATTCCCAGTGAGTCATGTCTCTCAATATACCCTAACTGACGAAACTCCGTTAAATTCCGTAATCACATAATTTTCTATGATATTGTCGTTCGTAATAATTTGCTTGATAGTGTTTTCTAAGACATAGAAAACCTATCTGTATGCTTATAATTTTATAAAATGCTCCGAAAAATACCTTAATAATAATTATAATACATTAATAATAATAATAAATTAACATGAAAAATTCTCTTGGCTGAACAATTTGCCGCGTAAATAAATATAGAATGGCTTCCTACTGACTTATGCCAGTGGCATGAAAACCCCTCGAAAAACACGTTACATATTCGCCTCGGATCATCGGATGATTTACCGTGACAACGGTCCATTATCCGATTATCCCAGACACGTTAATAATCCCCATCCAAAATACATATTACATAAATGATATCACCCTAAATTACAGATATACACTCATAATTTTTCATTACGCACTTTGCATCAAAGTTTGTTTTCACTATGGATTGCACTTTGCAACCAGTCCAGTGTTTTTCACATAGAATAGTGTTCCACGGATATTTCCGCCTCTCAAATTTCTCTATGTTGGAAAAATAGACATAATTACTGTGTGAGCACAATGTATATGAGATGTCACATCACACGCATCAAGGTGTTCTGATATATGTATATCGCCCTAGAACTTTCTAATTTCACTGGAGGTTCCTTCCTTATTGTGAAATTAATCCCACTTATCACTGAGCACACGATCACACTATTGTGGCAGCGCCTCGTGACCATAATACTTAATCTCTCTTTAAAGTAGATTAAATTAATATTGACTTCTGAAAAAAACAGTAAATGCGCATTACATATAACACCAAATATTTCTGTGCCGTAATCGCCCTGTCTTGTTAAGTTCCCGTAGACCATATTCTACTTAATACTAGTTCTCAACACAGATCAGTTCTCCTCACACAAATAATACCTTTGTACAAATTACCTAAATTACACACTTACAAATCTTACATGGCGAGGCCGTAAACAGAAATCACGTGTGCTGATATGTATGAGTTTCATGAAGGACTGTCTCGCCTTCTGATGGCCCATCTTTTGTCTCGTGGACGCCTTAAGCAAAAATACCCTGTTCAAGCGCTCACCCATCTCTAGGAGACAAATGGGAATTCACCAGCGCTACCAAATTCTGGCCTTGGTGTATCGAGACATTTTAGTGCTCAAGAGCATCCGACAATCCCGTCATATTTCCCTGTACCTTAAAAACTCTCATTTACTTACAAACTACCCCCATGTGTGACTTCTGATACGCCTGCCTTGAAGACCAGATCTTCCACGCACCAAATACCACACTTACTCATTTGATAGGCTGGCTCGCCAGCTAAACACACTCACTTTATGACACATATTTTCGTAGACTATGTATATTATACGTTCCGTATAATCTGTTTCCCGTACTATCCTCCAGCACATATGCTGTTTTGCCAATACGTTTGGAAACTATAAATGGGCCCTCGTAGAGATAAAAGAACTTGGACATGACTTTCTCTAGCTTATTTGACTGTTTCGGCACTCTAAGTAAGACTCTGTCTCCCGGCTCGAATAGGTCAAATTTAGTTTCTTTTTGTTGGCGAATTCTCTTTTGTGCTGACTTGGATAAATTCTGTTTCGCCAACTGGACAATGTAATCCATCCCCGGTTGCTTACCCTCATTTAATCCCAACACCCTCGCTAGTTCATTTTGTGGTCTCTTTCCGAAGTGAACTTCGTTTGGCGTCAATTTCGTGCTCTCATGCTGGACAGAATTCAGCCAAGTCTCGACCTTGGGAAGATGTCCAACCCAGGCCGTATGCTTGTCATGCACTAGAGTCCGAAAAAGACGAGCCACTTCCCTTAATGGACGCTCTGCAGAATTACCCTGAGGGTACCTTACATAGGAATGAACGTGTGTTATACCAGCTTCCTGCATACTGGTTCTCCATTTCTTTGCAGTAAACTGTGGTCCACTGTCAGATAGTATCCTGAGGGGAAGGCCAAACTCGAGTACATACTTATTAATGATCAGACGGCTACACGCTAGTCCCGTGGCTTTCCTTAGCGGATATAGCTTGACATACTTACTAAAAGCGTCAATAACTATAAAAATGTACTCGTAACCGTACTGTCCTTGAACGATCGGGCCAAATAAATCCACACAGAGTAGTACGCCGGGACTACTTGTGAGAACTGCAGATCTCTCCCCCACTAAATATTTAACTGGATATTTACTCCTTTGACAGGTGTTACACTTAGCTAAAATCCTCCTAACATCCCTTCCCATTTTACTCCAAATGAAGTCACGACCAATTTCATAGAAGACCTTTGCAGCACCAAAGTGTCCTAATTCCCTATGAATGAACCAAATTAGCTCCTCCCGCAAAGTGGCAGGAACACATATTGCCCACCGATTATTCCTACATTTCGTGCAAGAAGCCCATCCTGCATCTTGTACGTGAACCGTCCTACTTTCACATACTCTTCTTCACCTATTTCCAACCTAGCCAGTGGCTCCCCTAACATAACGTCATCACGTTGTTCCACTAGCATATTTCTCAGTGTCTGTAACGATGCCCTGTTGCTACTGTCCACACATGCACATATTAAAATACCGTCCTCTGCTTTAACCACAGGATAATCCCTACATAAATTAGTGTCCCTTGATAGCATGTCAGCAAGAATGTTATCTTTACCTTTAATATATTTTACTGTGAATTCGTATTCCTGCAGAGCAAGAATCCACCTACTAACTCTGTTAGAACTGAGTTTACAAGTCCTCATATACAGTAATGCATGGTGATCTGTATGGATCTCAAATTTCCCCCCTACTAAATACATTATAAATTTCCCTAAACTGAAAACAATACCTAAAAGCTCTAACTCAGTAATCGTGTATCTATTCTCTGCTGCAGTCAGTCCTCGCGAGGCTAAAGATACAATGCACAGATTACCCTCATCATCTTTCTGACATAATACTCCAGCAATGCCTATATGTGAAGCATCTGTCATAACCACATATTCCTTACCTTTTAAAGGATATTTCAGCACTACAGCTTTCTCAAATCCTTCCTTTAGTGCTCTGAAAGCCTGATCATGCTTGGATTCCCATCTCCACCGAGTCCCACTTTTAAGCAATTCCCTGAGTATTTAAGGACAAATCTCCTGAAAAAGTTGCAAATTCCCAGGTAAGTTTTTAACTGTTTAACATTCTGTGGCACCTCTGCGTTAAGAATCTTATTAACCCTACTTTCCTCTGGTGTCACACCTCTACTCGACACTCTATGACCTAAAAATGTCACTTCTGACTGACAGAATGACGACTTAGACAGCTTCAAAGTGAACCCTGCCTGATCTAACTTCTGAAAAACTATATTTAAATGACGTAGATGCTCCTCAAAACTGCGTGAACTAATTACCATATCATCAATGTAAATGGTTACAAACTCTCCTGTGTCATCCCCTAATGCGATGTTTAAAGCCCTAATTAAAGCTGCTGAACTACTCTTTAACCCATAAGGTGTTCTACAAAATTGATAAAGGTTATATTTATGACTAAAAGCTGTAAATGGTCTATCTTCGTACATAAGTGGCACTTGCCAAAAACTGGAACTCAAGTCTACACAAGTGAAATACTTCTTCCCCTCAAATGTTTGCATTAATTCCTCTATTGACATAGATTTCAGCTGATCTGAACTAATTCTACTGTTAACCAAACGAGCGTCTAAACAAATACGAACTGTGCCGTCGGTCTTGGGTACTGTGATCAAAGAATTAACATATTGTTACGTGCCACCCCCTAGTGGCACTTTTGTTAACTGGATTACGGTGGGGGGTACAAAGCACAACACCAGTTACTGCTTAAAGAAATAATTAACTTTATTGTGGCCCGAAAATTACACTAGTCAGCAAATACAAGCAATTAAGAGCCTTATTCCAGTTTCCACAAGTCTCTTCCTTGAGTGCTCTTGGCCCTTCCACTTGTCAACAGACCACAGAAGTTAATCCGTCCTAATGAGTACGGTGGCCTTGACAGAAACTACCTGCCCCTCTCTCTTATGTTCACCGACCACAATTACTTACGATCACTTGCTGCAGGCTATTTCGCAGTCCACAAGCTGGAGAAACAATGTCACAGGATTTCGTAACTCGCACAGCACTTCGTCACCACACTTTGTCGCACTCGCTCAAAAACACACACCCACAGAAAACTCGGTCCCCTCACTGTTGAAGCCGCTTATATAGCAGGCTGGTGACTCAATAAATTCTAGAATCGTCCAGGACACACGGCTTCTCGATATTTCCTTCGCTGGTGGTGTCACGAAGATTCTGGACCATCCCTTTCACTTCGCAGTCCGTTGCGTAACGCGCATGCAATACACTGAGGGAGAGCAGTCCAGCCCTGGGGCAGTTTTGACTCATGCGGCGAGCGATGAAACGAACTCACAGCCGTAACACCACCCCCTTCCTAAAAGGCTGATCGTCCCGATCAATCATTGGTCCGTCTGTGTCCCTCCGTAGGCTGCCAGGCGATCTCGATGCACGATCTTCATCTTCGCCCTCGGGCTCCGCTGGATCCTGTAGACGACATCGTTGATCCGTTTCACGACTCGGTACGGGCCCTCCCAGGACTTCTGCAGTTTGGGTGACAGGCCTTTCGTCCGTAATGGGTTGAAGAGCCAGACCAGGTCGTCCTCGTGGAATCCGCCGGCATCCGTCTGCTGGTCGTATCGGGTCTTCATTCTGTCGGTCTCGATCCGCAGTTTCCTCCTCGCGAACGCGTGCACGTCCTCCAGTTGGTCGACCAGTTCTTGACAATACTGGCTTACCGGGATCGGATCATTCCCAGGTCGGCCAAAGGCAAGATCGACAGGTAGACGGAGCTCCCTCCCAAACATGGCCCGGGCTGGTGTGCACCCGGTGGCTTCATGCACGGCGGCGCGGTAGGCCAGGAGAAATAGTGGAAGATGTTTGTCCCAATCCCTCTGGTGCTCGCTGACGACTATTCGAAGATGGTTCTCGATGGTGCGATTGAATCGCTCTACCATCCCGTCGGACTGAGGGTGTAGTGGCGTTGTCCTTGTCTTCCGGATTCCCAGCAGCTGGCATAGGTTCTGGAACACCTGCGACTCGAAGTTCCTCCCTTGGTCGGAGTGCAGCTCCAGGGGTACTCCGTACCGGCTGACGAATTCCTTTACCAGGGTCTCTGCGATCGTCGCGGCTTCTTGGTTAGGGAGCGCATACGCCTCCGGCCATTTGGTAAAGTAGTCGCTGACGACTAATATGTAGCGGTTCCCTGCCTCGCTTAACGGGAATGGCCCAGCAACATCGATGGCCACTCTCTCCATGGGGCCGCCCACGTTGTAGGTCCTCAGTGGACCCCGTCGTCTTCGTCCTGGGCCCTTGCTGGCTGCGCAATCGTGGCACCTCGCGCAGTGGTTCTCCACGTCTGTTCGGCATCCGATCCAGTAGAACCGCTCTCTCAGCTTCTCCAGGGTCTTCTTTATCCCTAGGTGTCCACCAGATGATCCTCCTTGAACTTCCTTCAGGACTTCCTCCGTCATAGCCTTTGGAACGACGACTTGTTCCCGAGATGTCTTCCCGTCGGTGCTCTCCCTGGTACGGCAGATGAGGCCATCCCTTACAATCAGCGAGTCCCACTGTGCCCAGTAGGACTTAAACTTTGGGCTGCAGTCACTCACAATGTTCCACCCAGGTCTGGGGACACAGGCCTTCTTCCATTCGGCTATCGGTCCCAGGTCATCATCTTCTGCTTGTGCCCGCGTGAAAGATTCGCGGCTCCAGTTCCCTTGAAGTTCCACAGTAGTCCGTCGGCACAGTATCCCGGTGTTCTCCTCCCTCCTAGTACAGAAGGTGCAGTCTTCGGGGCACGGTCTTCGTGACAGGGCGTCGGCGTTAGAATGCAGTTGGCCTTTCCTGTGCTGAATCTCAAAGTTGTATTGTTGAAGCCTCTCTGACCACCGCGCGAGTTGACCCTCGGGCTGCTTGAAGTTCAGGAGCCACCGCAGGGATGCATGGTCGGTCCTGATGAGAAATTCTTGCCCGTACAGGTACTTGTGGAAGTGTTCAATGGTCTTCACGATGGCGAGCAGCTCCTTCCTGGTGACGCAGTAGTTCCTTTCTGGCTTTGACAAGGCCTTGCTGAAGTAGGCCACTACTCTTTCCTCGCCGTCCACTACTTGCGACAGGATTCTCCCTATGCCAAAGTCGCTGGCATCGGTATCGACGATGAACCTTGTTCCAGGTCTGGGGTAGGCCAAAATAGGCGCGGTGCACAGAGCCTGCTTGAGTTGTTCGAAGGCACTGTGGCATTCTGCTGTCCACGTGAAGAGTTGGTCCTTCTCAGTCAGTCGATGTAAAGGTTTGGCGATGTCGGCGAATCCCCTCACGAAGCGACGGTAATAAGTGCAGAGTCCCAGGAAGCTTCGTAGTTGGGACTTGTCCTTCGGAACTGGCCACTCCCTCACAGCTGCGGTCTTCTCTGGGTCGGTGCGCACCCCTTCCTCGGAGACGATATGCCCAAGGTACTGGACCCGCTTCTGGAAGAGCTGACACTTCTTGGGGCTCAACTTCAGCTGGGCAGCCCGTAGCTTCAACAAGATCTCCTTCAGGTTGCTGTAGTGCTCCTCGAAGCTTCTCCCCAGAACGATGACGTCGTCTAGGTAGACCAGGCAGGTCTTCCAGTGTAGTCCCCTCAGAATGGACTCCATTAGCCTTTCGAAGGTCGCAGGGGCGTTGCACAGACCGAATGGCATGACGGTGAACTGCCAGAACCCGCTGCCCACAGAGAACGCCGTTTTCTCGCGGTCCTTAGGGTGGACCTCCACCTGCCAGTAGCCACTCTTCAAATCCAAGGTGGAGAACCATCTCGACCCTGATATGGTGTCCAGGGTATCGTCGATCCGGGGTAGAGGGTAGCTGTCCTTCTTCGTGACGTCATTCACCCGCCTGTAATCCACGCAGAACCTGGTGGAACCGTCCTTCTTCTTCACTAGCACGACCGGAGAAGTCCAAGGACTATGTGATGGCTCGATCACCCCTTGCTCCTTCATCTCTTCTACCATCCGGTCGACTTCGGCTTGCTTGGCGAGCGGGACTCGTCGGAATGGGGCCCTAATCGGTGCGCTGTCCCCAACGTCGATTCTGTGCTGGACCAAGCTTGTCCTGCCGAAGTCTTTGCTCCCCACGGAGAAGACGTCCTGGAATTCGCGTAACAGGTCCTGAAGTTGGCGTGATTGTTCCTCGTCTAAATGGTCCTGGGATCCTTGGTACAGCTTCTGTAGTTCTTCTGGCAGTGTGCGTCTTCTTCGGTTGTCCGTCTGCAGGTGTCCGTCCGTCGTGTCGGTGATGCGGGCAATCCAGGTAACGGGCTCGCAGACTCCTAGGTTGGTGTCCCGGTGAACCGTAATGTCGTAGTCGTTCAGGTTGGACAGGCGGACGTACGGTCGAGACGTCGTGTTGATGAGGGTCTTGGCTACTAGCAATCCTTTTGTCTGGATGTCCTCATATTTTGGCTCGATGACAGCCGCCACTCCCTCAGCAGTTCCGTCGACAATTACGGCGGCGCTGACCTCCGTCCTGGCAGGAACGATGACGTCCTCTCTCAGCCTTACTCGTCGTGCGGTGACGGCCTCGTGTGCTGGTTGCAAAGCAAGTTCCTCACCTCCGAAGTGCAGAGTGTTGGTACTCAGGTCCAAGATGATGTTGTTCTGGTCCAGGAAGTCCAGTCCGATGATCACTTCATTTGATACGTCAGCCACAAGCACTGGATGCTTTATCACCCGTCGACCAATGACGAACTCCAGTGGTGCTTCGCCATGTACCGGTGCGGTCTCTCCGGTCGCGGTTATTAGCTGGAGGTTCCTTTGTGTGGGTTGCACTCTCCACTTCGGGATCACAGTTGGATTGACGATGGTCCTCGATGCTCCCGTGTCGATCAGCATGGGCCAGCTCACTCCGTTGATGACTCCGTCGACCATCAGGCTGCTATTGTCCCTCCGTAACTTCGTCACACGCACTTGGACTGCCGGGGCTTGACGACTGTCACAAGCCAACCTTTGCCCCCCAAGGCTGGCTAATACTCGTTTCCCTGGGCCGCGCGGTTTTCAGACGACTGATTTCCCGTCGGATACCCTCGGCGGCGGCGATCACCGCAGTCCTTGCTCAGGTGGCCTTTCTTACCGCAGGTCCAGCAGGTCGGTAGTCCTCTTCCGGGCCGTCTCTCCGGTTGCCTTCCGGCTGTGTCGTTGCTGGTGGTGCCGCGACTATCGAAGAAACGGCTTAGCGCCTCCATTAATTCGTCGGCCAGCGGCTTGGTCTCGTTGGTTTTTACTGGTTCGTCGACGTCCACTTGACGCACCCGCGCGTGCATTCTGGATGCCTGTTTTGCCGTCTCGAACTCAAGTGCGTGGCTCAGCACATCTGTCAGGGTCTTATGGCGCGCGAGTCGCAGCGCCTGTTGAGTGTCCGAGTCCCGTAGCCCGTCGGTGAAAGTCTGCGTCGCTATCTGCTCCAGAAAGTCGGCCGGCGCTGTTGGGTAGGCGAGCCTTACGAGACGTGCGATGTCCATCTCGAACTCCTGCAGGGTTTCCGCGTTCTTCTGTACCCGGGTCCGGAGCTGCATCTGATAGGCCTGCTGAAGATGGCTATCTCCATATCGGGACTCCATATGGGCGATCAGGGAAGCGTAGTCCTGGGATCCAGTCGGGATGGCCTGAAGGACGTTAAGGGCGTCACCTCTCAGCGCTACAATTAGAGCTGTAGCCTTTTCTGTGTTGTTCCAGTTATTTATGGAACAGGCCGCCTCGAACTGACGTAAGTAGGTGCTCCACGGGACCTTTCCGTCGAAGGTTGGGGGCGTCACTCTGCTATGTCCCGTTCCTGATATTCCCGGTGTAACGGTGGGCGGGCGTTGGCGCAGCTCGGCAACTTCCTCTCGTAGAGCGTTGAATTCCTCTTTCACCCCCGTCAGTGGGCGTTGGCGCAGCTCGGCAACTTCCTTTTGTAAGGCGTTGAATTTCTCCTCCACCCCCATCAGCGGGCGTTGGCACAGCTCGGCAACTTCCACTTGTAAGGCGTTGAATTTCTCCTCCACCCCCATCAGCGGGCGTTGGCGCAGCTCGGCAACTTCCACTTGTAAGGCGTCGAACTTCTTTTCCACTGCCGTGACTTCCTCACGCAGACCCAGTTCTAATTTCTTCAGGTCCTCCGCTAGCTTATTTTGACCGTCTTCCATCTTCTTCTGGCCGTCTTCTAGTTTGGCAGTTAGGTCCTCGGCTAACTTCTTCTGGCCGTCTTCTAGTTTGGCAGTTAGGTCCTCGGCTAACTTCTTCTGGCCGTCCTCCATCTTCTTCTGGCCGTCCTCTAGCTTCTTCTGGCCGTCTTCTAATTTGGCAGTTAGCTCCTTGGTTAAATTCTTCTGGCCGTCCTCCATCTTGGTTTCCATGCCATTTAACTTTTCTAGCAATGCTGCCAATTTCTCCTCCATTTTAGTTGTTTGTCTTGTAAAGGGCATGCACTCACAGGAAAATTAGAGAAAATGACCTGCTCGGGGTTTGAAACCAGGACCATGAGGTGTTGTGCTTGAGTTCGTAATCCGGCTTCTGACACCAGTTGTTACGTGCCACCCCCTAGTGGCACTTTTGTTAACTGGATTACGGTGGGGGTACAAAGCACAAAATCAATTACTGCTTAAAGAAATAATTAACTTTATTGTGGCCAGAAAATTACACTAATCAGCAAATACCAGCAATTAGGAGCCTTCTCCAGTTTCCTCAAGTGTCTTCCTTATGTGCTCTTGGCCCCTTTCACTTGCAACAGACCACAGAAGTTAATCCGTCCTAATGAGTCCGGTGGCCTTGGCAGAAGCTACCTGCCCCTCTTCCTCAGGTACAACAAATACAGTTACTTACGAGCACTTGATGTACGCTCTTCACAAGCTGGGGAAACAATGTCACAGGATTTCGTAACTCGCACAGCACTTCGTCACCACACTTTGTCGCACTCGCTCAAAAACACACACCCACAGAAAACTCGGTTCCCTCACTGTTGAAGCCGCTTATATAGCAGGCTGGTGACTCAATAAATTCTAGAATCGTCCAGGACACACGGCTTCTCGATATTTCCTTCGCTGGTGGTGTCACGAAGATTCTGGACCATCCCTTTCACTTCGCAGTCCGTTGCGTAACGCGCATGCAATACACTGAGGGAGAGCAGTCCAGCCCTGGGGCAGTTTTGACTCATGCGGCGAGCGATGAAACGAACTCACAGCCGTAACAATATGGACTGTTAGAGTGCTCAATAATCCCATCTTCAAGCATCTGATTAATTTGTGCCTCAACTGCACTCTGATAAGCGAAAGGTACAGGATATCTATGTCCTGTGAATACTGACCTATCAATAACGTTCAATGAATGTGTATAGCAATTGGCCATACCAATGCGATCCTCAAAAACTCTCCTATTACACAATAACACATCATAGAGCCGAACACATTGTTCCACCTCTATATTTCCCTAAAAAGCAGCATCACGTAACGAGTCCTCTAGACTTCCGTTCGTAATCACACTGCCCACTAAACATGGAGAACCCCCCTCTACGGCTGGCGATATCTCATTTAAAGTACAAATCACACCTACAATACTACTTCTCTGAATTTGGTCATTGAACGCTACTTCTACTTCAGAATCTCCCCATTTAAATTTCAAACTCCCCACATCATAACATAAGTTACCAGACACTCTACTTAGCCACTCTGAACCCAAGATAACACTGAATACTAAATTTGGAATTACAAGGCAAATCTGCTTCTCTACATGATTATTATTTTTAATGTCTACTAAAACTTGCTTAGAAATTACTTTAGACCTCTTCCCAACAGCTGTGATAACAAAAGTGCTTTTAATTGGCATCTCCTCAAAATTTACTCCTGTTCCTTTCATTTTATCATAAAATGCACTACTTATGCAACTCTTCATACAACCACTATCAATTAAAACATCTGTATACGCCTCGGACACGTTAAATTTAACTATGGGGCTCTTACTAGCCACTTCCTGAATAATACCTTCATCATTTAGTTCACGTAATAATTCATTTCTTACATTTAGGTCATAGGGTTCCTGTATAAGTGTATGGACAGGGCATGTTACAGACTGAGATTCTGACCTCACATCGCAGCCTGGTTCGTGTTTAAAGTATTGCTACCGCTTGGTGTAGTACTACTGACTACTGCACTGGTCTGGTTGTTCTGGGTTGTATTAACGGTATCTCTCTGTCCGTTATTACCATTGGGCTGATTCCCTCCTTGACCCCTGTTCTGGTTATAATAATTATTATTATTATTATATCGCCCTTGGTTACCCCTATAATCGTTATTTCGGCCTTGATTTCCCCTGAAATCATTATTTCTACCTTGGTAGTTCGTACCATACCCATTTCCTCTGTACTGGTTATGCTGATTATTATTATTACTATTTTGGTTCCCCCTATTTTGAACGCTGGCCCCTTCGCCACTGTTCCCTTGAACTTCCTGGTTCCTATTCTCATTAGGCCTGTTATTATTGTTACCCTGGTTCCTACCGAAATTCTCCTCGTAACCGCCTCTTCCCAGAGCATCGAATGTACTCAATAAATTCTCCACTTGTGAGATAGATTTAACATTTTGGATACAGGCAGCTTCTTTGATTCTGTATGGAAAATGTCTTAGTAATAGCCTGACTACATCACTCTCCTCCTTCAAACCATCTAGATATTTGCACGTTAATACCTGTCCTAAAAAGTACTCGGTCATAGTGTAGTTGCCTCTCGGGTTATATTTCCCACACACAATTCCCTCACGATGCTAAGACTGAATGGCCTCATTCCAAAAATGTTCACAAAATTTAACTTTGAAATCTGTAATATTCTCAAAATTGTCTCTGTAGACAGCAAACCAGTTTCTTGTCTCCCCTACAAACGCTTGCTCTAAAATTTCAACTACCTGGCACCACTCAACACTACCATCTTCCAGCCTCTCCCCGAATTTATTTTCTATAGTATTCATGAACTCCATTGGACAACCCTGCCGATTACTAAATTTGCCTAGTTCTATTTCCCTGTGTGTGCTATTCACATAAACTGGCCTACTCTGGCTATTTTCCTGCCTAATTCTAGCTTTCAACTTCTGTTCTAATTCAGCAATTTTCTCCTCAGCTTTTCTTTCTATATTAGTTACAGTTAACCTAATGCTCCCTTCCGATGCTTCAACTTTACCACTTAACTGAGCTTGTTTCTCACTAATCTCATTAACGCTTTCCTTATTCCTCTCCCTTAAAGTATTAACTTCAGTGATTATTTCTGCATGTACTTTATCAATTCTTCCCCCCAGCTGTTCTTTAACCTCTTTTGTTGCTACCTGAATCTTATCAATTTCTCCCCCCAATTGCTTTTTGACCTGCTGTGTTTCAAGTTGCACTAGTCCTTTTAAATTTTCAGCCTGTGTACTGATTCTACTTTCTAATTTCTCCTGTACTTTTCCTAATTTTCTGTCTACATCTGCAATAATCTCTTTAGCCTTCTCTTCCATCACCCCTCTGATCTCACCTCTAATCAGCTCAAATTTATCACTAATTTCCCTACTGTTTTGTTCAAGTTTAGTATTTAAACTATCGCTCAATTCCCTATTACTCTCTTTATTTTCCCTACTATTTTGTTCAAGTTTAGCGTTTAAAGCTTCAGTACTCTCTTTATTTTCCCTACTATTTTGTTCAAGTCTAGCATTATTTTGTTCGAGTTTAGCGTTTAAAGTTTCAGTACTCTCTTTATTTTCCCTACTATTTTGTTCAAGTCTAGCATTATTTTGTTCGAGTTTAGCGTTTAAAGTTTCAGTACTAATTTTGTTTTGTTGCATAAATTGGAGAAGCAAACTCTCTAACCCTGCTTGACTGTTTTGATTACCCCCCTCAGTATCGGGATTTACCTCCGACATCCCTGTACTGCTTTCATTTCCAAGACTAGCCATACTGCTCGTATCTTCACTATCCAACTGGTGATCACTACGCAACTTCATCTCTTCCTCAACACTACCCATGCTGATACACACCGATAAATGAAAAACCCCCAAAATACAGGCACAGAAATATATACCCTTCTCCTTCCACAAATGTTATTAGGTTTTCATCCCCACGTTGGGCGCCAAATGTAATGTTATCTTGTGGTATGATTAGTGAAACGGTATTTACTTTGCTCCACGTTGAGCGTACAAATGAAATGGTTTCTATTGCCCTCACTTTTGCGTGACAAATATACTGTTTTCTACTAAGATATGTTGTTTTAATGGGCGCCAAGACCTCAACGCTATGTTGAAATCTAAATTTGTATTTAACAACACCTAGCTCTGGTAGAACACCTTCAAGAATCTTTACTCTCAGATCGTGGTATGATTGGATCATTAACCCAAAAAACAATTGTATCAGGAGAAGGAATTGGTCTATATCTAATGCTACCTACTGAAAACAAAGATTGCATGGTTAAAAGAAATGAATTTATTGTATAAAAAACAAGTATAGCAAAATTAATAATAATAATAATAATAATAATAATAATTTTGAATTTAAATTGGAGCGTTGCGATTTAAATATTACCGCTAGAAAATTACGTGAAAACGGAGTCGGATAAATTACTGATTTTACTCTTATTCCCAAGCTATGAATTTACGGAATTACTGAATATGAAACAAAGAAAGACGAGAGATTGCGTAGTTATGTGTCATTCGCGCTTACCACTGGAAATTGCCGTAGCATTTCCCTCGTACTGGATGTTGAAGTGAGCTTCTCATAGCCTCCTGGACGTCGTCATCTTCTTCGTTGTTGATGATATATTTGTAGATATGAAGATTTATGGTCCGAACATCGGAACCAACACGTACAACCACAATGGTTAAGTTTCACAAAGATAGTCGCTAACTCCACTGAACATCGGAGCCACTCACTCGTGCAACCATACTGGTTAAATTTTATAACGATAGTCCCCGTTTCCACGGCACGCCAAACGATATATGCACCCGCTGCATCCCCACTCTTCAGCGGACTTCTAGCTTACGTGGTCTCCACTAATTGGCTGCTCCCCACGCGCTACATCCCCACTCTGGCTCATTACACTCGGCGGGAGGGTGAAGTCGTTTTCCGTTCCATACATCCGCCTTTTCGTTAAGCTGCAACGCAGGATTGCGTCACGCTTCCCGACAAGATTAAGCCTGTATTTGAATTCCCAGTGAGTCATGTCTCTCAATATACCCTAACTGACGAAACTCCGTTAAATTCCGTAATCACATAATTTTCTATGATATTGTCGTTCGTAATAATTTGCTTGATAGTGTTTTCTAAGACATAGAAAACCTATCTGTATGCTTATAATTTTATAAAATGCTCCGAAAAATACCTTAATAATAATTATAATACATTAATAATAATAATAAATTAACATGAAAAATTCTCTTGGCTGAACAATTTGCCGCCTAAATAAATATAGAATGGCTTCCTACTGACTTATGCCAGTGGCATGAAAACCCCTCGAAAAACACGTTACACTTCCTTTAGCTTTTTATGATAATCGATAATCATCATAATTATAATTTTAATAATGTACACAATTAGGCCTATATACTGTACTGTATGAATGAAATCCCGCCCCATAGAAAGAAATCCTGCGTACGCCACTGCCAACACTTGCTGATGAAACGCCAGACTAAAGAAGGATATGACTTGGCGTGACAACCAGAAAAGCTGCTGTGAATATTCACACTTGTTTAACATGACAAGTAGGCCTACTAAAAGAAGTTGTGGCACATTAAACAAATTAGCTGCAGCGCTAGTCAAAGTTACCGTCACTGTAAGACTTCTCACTTGAAGAATTGCCTCTAAATTACCGACTTCTTGCTTGAAAGGGGAAACTTAATTACACCCGTTCGTGATCGATACAGAACTTTAAACTCCCTTCGGATCCGTCTATTTCGGCACATGAATTGTTGATGACGTAATTGAAAGTAGTAATCAAGACCCAATCACTTAGACGCCATGGCTCCCTCTCGTTTGCACTGAAATACCACTCGCACGACCATCGGCTGTGGATTCTCGGTGCAGACGAAGCAGGCTCCATTCTATATTAAATTCTGGCACGATAGTTAAACAATCACACTCCTGAGGACAAAGAACCATAAAGATGGTTTTAAATCCCATTCTTTGGCATCTTAGAAGTGATTCTCACAGCGTTACCGAACTTAAGAACACAGCCGCCTGATACGTAACCCACGCGCTAGTTGTAAATATTCACACTAGTCCACACACTAAACAACACATCTATCAGACAATTTCTGCACACTCAAGTAGACGAGGCTGAAGCCAAGATGCCCCAAGCTGTTTATAATAATAAACTTTTATTGCAGCCAGTGGTCATAAAAGTACACGTTGAAATAGGATAACCAATCCCAACAGTATTGGCACAATTGTGTCAGGCTTCCTAGTCTACGAACACAATTGATAGCATGGTATATATCACACCGTTGCTCACAGTAAAACACACACGCAGCCTGGACCTGGTTCGTGGAATCCCGAAGTTCTGCATATTTTATGGTGAAATTCATGCACAGCAAACCTGAATACCTCAGTTCATATCCTCCATGAGTCCATCCCCGGTTAATCAACACATCTGTGGAATAAAATTCATCCCATATCGTATATCTATTCATGTGTAGTTCCCCCAGTGGCCCACGGCTAGTGGGACGTGGCTTGGCGACCACGGGACCCCAGCTGAGTTCGGCATTGCTTCCACATACTTGTGCCGGGCTCCTCTTTGTCATCTTTCCTATCGACCACCCTTGGTCAACTCTTGTTCTTTTCCGACCTCGATGGTTGTATGCCTTCCTTCGGAGGGGAAGTAAAGCCGGTGGTCCCATGTCATAGATTTATGGCATGTTAAAGAACCTTCCACTAATTACACCTGTGTGAAGCTAAATTGGATAGGTTAAGAATATAAACAACGCTCTTAGGTTTCTACGTTCGTTGCCAAGAGTCGACTGCGGTGGCGTCTAGTAAAAGAAAAGAAATGAACTTGGCCTCGTAGTCGTTGTCAGCGGCACTTGGCGGCAAAAGTAGGAACTATTTGAAAAATTCTAAGTTGCAGTCTGTACTTAAATTTTAAAAAACAGATACACACACTAATACAGCCATCACAATTAACACCGGTTATCAGACAGATTCTACACACACCCAAAGTACACGGGGCTACATGACCGCGTTGTCGCAGCCCCTAAACTTAAGAACCAACCAACCAAGAAGTCGCTGAGCATTGGAGCCAAATTAAGACACTACCGCACGGTTGTCAAACCTGAAGCATTATATGCTTCGGAGAATTTGACTATGAACAGGCGGGGACTAGTCGACCAGTTAGTCAAAAGAGAACGCAGGGTATTGAGAAAAATTTTAGGCAACAGATGGGTTGACGGATACTTACGTTTGAAGTCAAACGAAGAGTTGTATAGAAAGATAGAACCAGTCACGTCAACAATAAAAAGGAAAGGTTGTTGTTCTATGGACATATTTACAGAATGTCCAACGATAGTCTAACAAAGAAAATTTGGAATTTCGTGAAACCAAAGAGGAAAACAAGATGTTCGAGAAAGAACATATAGCCTACTTTCTCCTAAATGTATGGGTATAGTTATAACTCTCTGTCCTTATCATCTCCTAATTTCTTCCTATTTGAAGTGCAAATTGGCACACAGGATTTGAACAGTAGCGTTCAAACCATAGTTTATAATTTACCCCAGCATTTTGCAATTTCATCAGCAAACACTCCAAACACCGACTACTTACAATAATTGAAACTTCATTGCTCTAATAAGGTCCATCTACAATGCGCAGTCGGCAGTCCGTAGTTGGTAGTCCTCGGTCGGCAGTCGCGATCGACTCCGTGTATACTATAGGCACCATACACAACATGAAGTTGCAGTTGGTAGCTGGCAGTTGGCAGTCGCGAATTGTATCCTTGACTGCCAACTACCCGACTGCAGCAATGTAATAGCCAATCAGAGCAGATCAGAAACTGACGTCACGTTCTTGTTCTGTGTCGTATACGAATGATATAGGACTAAGTGAAGTAACTTCGCAACCCGTTAATTTATAGGCTAATCTTAAATACACGGTATAACAAAATAATCCATCTCCAAATCATCCATATTGCAAGTTTCGAGGTTATCAACAACGCCTCTGTGCACAAGGAATAAACGAATGTTACTGTATTATTACTCCTAGCAGTCGTTAAGACTGGGTTCACTAACTGGCCGGTATAGAGCGCTGCTCGAATCTATAGTTTCTGCATAGTACAACTGAAGGCTGGTAGATGTCACTCCGGTGGAGAATGTCGTTTTTTTTTTAATATATAATTTCCATTGCAAAAAGCACCATATAACGCTTTATTTTATAACGTCTCAGTACTCAAGAAACAATGAATATAAAAAAATCAAGCAAAAAGTTCTACTCTGATAGGATTTGAACCCCGGCCAGCCACATGAGAGACGGGAGCTTTAACCACACAGCCGATCGTATACTCATAACTCACGCGTTATCGATCAAATACATATAACGTACTGTATTAGCAAATAATCACTTGGACTGAAGATTTCTTCACTGGAGTGTATTTTAAACCGAGTTCATTTCATATTAAGTTCATATAATTTTTATCAGTAGGTTATATTGCATGCCGCATACTGAAATTAGTAAAATGTAGGTCAGAACGAGAGATCAGCTGCCATCTTGTCAAATAGCCGAGACGATTCAGACTTTTAAAGTCACTTCTAGATTATAATATTACAATATAAACTTTTAATTTCGAACGAACCACGTCGCTCAGAACAGATTAAACGATTCTTGGTTCGATGTGCACAAGGAATAAACGAATGTTACTGTATTATTACTCCTAGCAGTCGTTAAGACTGGGTTCACTAACTGGCCGGTATAGAGCGCTGCTCGAATCTATAGTTTCTGCATAGTACAACTGAAGGCTGGTAGATGTCACTCCGGTGGAGAATGTCGGTTTTTTTAATATATAATTTCCATTGCAAAACGCACCATATAACGCTTTATTTTATAACGTCTCAGTACTCAAGAAACAATGAATATAAAAAAAATCAAGCAAAAAAGTTCTATTCTGATAGGATTTGAACCCCGGCCAGCCACATGAGAGACGGGAGCTCTAACCACACAGCCAATCGTACACTCATAACTCACGCGTTATCGATCAAATACATATAACGTACTGTATTAGCAAATAATCACTTGGACTGAAGATTTCTTCACTGGAGTATATTTCAAACCGAGTTCATTTCATATTAAGTTCATATAATTTTTATCAGTAGGTTATATTGCATGCAACATACTGAAATTAGTAAAATATAGGTCAGAACGAGAGATCAGATGCCATCTTGTCAAATAGCCGAGACGGTTCAGATTTTTAAAGTCACTTCTAGATTATAATATTACAATATAAACTTTTAATTTCGAACGAACCACGTCGCTTAGAACAGATTAAACGATTCTTGGTTCGATAATCGGAACTGGTGGGTCCCATGTTATGGATTATAAATTTTGCATAATTCACACGGCCGCCATCCTGAAATGGTACGTTTGATGACCTTGTAGTTTGGGCACCAGACGTGTCCCATATGAAGGTAGGTTGTTACCAAATTTGGTAAAGATCCGATGATTAGTTTGGTCGTAATGCATTATTAAGTTTTGACCATTCGATTGGCCGCCATTACCTTTTGGTAAAGATGGCGGCAATATAAAACATGACACTGAGGTGCCCTTTGCCAGTGCTACCTCTGTACCAAATTTCGTTCAATTCGGTTTAACCGTGTTCGAATTGATAGGGGGGACAGACATTCAGAGTACACACACTCACACACACATACACACACACACAGACTCACACACACACATACACACACACAGACAGACACACTTTTTTTCGCCCTGTAGTGATCTCATAAGTCTACTTTCATTTTTTGCAAAAATCGAAAGTAGGCTAAAAATTGGTATTGTTCGAAGAATGTAACAAAGACCTTATAGAAATTGGTATTCCGGGCTGCAAAATTATGAACAGGTGGGAATTCAGACACCGAATCAATAATTACCAGGGATTTAAGGTAGGGGCATAACCCAAAAGACGGAGGGGACCTCTTTCAGAAGATCGGAAGAAGGCGCTGAGTGATGGGCTCAAGAGATACTGGCAGGACATCAAAGCTGGCAGACGATCTAGAACGAAATATTGATTTTGATTGTTACTCCGTAATCCATAGAGGCTCAATTCGAATGTTAAAAAAAAGAACAGAGCCTTCCAAAGGCCGTGTCGCGGACAGGTCACAATTACTCACCGTCAGGTTTATAGCATGTACCGATTACAACAGTGGGTCGTGAAGCCCTGGATGCTGTCATAACATGTATTACATACGCAGCTGGCAAGATACCTTAGTTGTGATAACTAAGACTTGCGGTGAAGTACTGTAGCCTGCCTCTTATCCCGTGAACACGGTTAGATATGGAACAAAACATAGAATTTTCCTTGTGGAAACTTATCTTCTCAAGAAGAAGTTTGCAGTAAATCTGTTCGTGAGTTTCAGCGCCATGAGAGTTTTACTTGTGGGGGAACCTCAAACAAAAGGTATATAGAAACAATCCGCGTATTCTGGAGACTCGCATATGAAATATCAGTGAGGATGAATTACAGGAGTGTACCAATACTTCCCACGTCGGTGCAACGTGTGTTTAGGAAATGAAGGACAGCATTTCCAGCAACTACTCTGAAATCCTTGTAAGTAATGATGATTATTAAATACGTTAAAAAAAGTGACAGTCAGTCTGACTTTGTATCATTTTCAATGCTACAAATGCTGAAAAATGCTAGAAAGGCTGGAGGCTTCTCGCTTCGCTCGAAGCCAAAGACTCTTGACATGTTAGACAATGATCTGCATAATACTTATCTTGCTTATCTTGTTTCAAATTACTCGCGAACGGCAAGTGCAAACCAAGGGCAAAGCAAGGTCGAGCGCGCGGGATGCCGTCACGCTCACTAGAGCACGCGGGGACGTGCCCCTTCCATCCAGTCTAAAAACACTTATAGTGGGCGATGTATTGAAGATAGACATATGCTCTCGCAGACTTTTTTGTAGAACTTTTCATGCTGACCAATTCTTACGCTGATAGTATATTGATATTTTTAACGGTTTGTCCAGCGTAAGCTTAAGAAGCGCACGGACGCCAAGTTTGTTTTCGACTTTTTCACGGAAATCGTTACTGCTTGGCTTCCTTTGTTTATACATAAATTATTTTCTACAGAATCTTTCCTCGAGATATCCTTTACAGAATGGTGAAAACCGCATCAAAATCCATCCAGTGGTTCTCGAGATTACCCGTGACATCCAAGAATCGGGGATTTTTGTCTTATACTAACGAAGTAGAGATTGTCGGGGAACACATGCACCAAGCGGTACTATGACGTCACACACCTCAGTGCATCTGGGTACATTTCGTCCCGTCACCGTAACGTAACGCCAGACCCCAGTGTAACGATGAAGTCGACAAGATCATTTAAAATGATAAAAGTGGAAATGTGTTAAACTAGATGGGCGCTACGCTGCTGCTGGCCACAGAGCCCTGCCGCCACGCGGTCTCCGCAAGTCTTCGTTCTATTGGGAGTTTCTTCACTTTAGAAACAAATTGTCACCTCAGCAATCGCTTAAATTCTAATTAACTGCGAGGTCTATTCTCTCGCTTTTCTTACAGAGGTGACTTGAACCATTAAGCTCGTAGATATCCACACGTTTAAGTAGTCCGTTACTAAAGTACAGGGGTACCTCTCTCAACCGTATTTAGTCATTGTGGGCACTGCAATTTCAGCGGGCTCACATATTCATAAATCGAAATACACGACAAAAAGCCAGATCACCGAACTAGTATTATATTTTATGTTGGACGATGTCGAAATGTAAATATTATACGTCAGAAACTGGAACATAATGGGGGTAATTAAAGTGCTACTTTTCAATCAGAGTTCAATCGATTTAAATAGACGTTTAATGTTAATTTTAGCCTATTTTTTACCACTATCTTAAAGAGTATCCTCTGCCATTACAATCCAATCTGAGGATGGACGCTACTAGATTACCGTTGTTAGAGAGCGGGTGCGATTCCTGGCTCTGCAAAGAAATGTAATTCTGGTCTAAAAGCTGGAACGGGGTACACTGAGCCTCATGAGGCAAACACCTATTGAGAGGCAGGTTTGATTCCTACCTGAGCCATTCTGGACTTGGTTTTCCATGGTTTCCCACTTCTACTCCAGGCATGTGCCGGGGTGGTACCTAACTTAAGGCCACGGCCACTTCCTACCCAAATCTTACCTCAATTACAAATACACACACAAGTACAGCGACACAGATTATCAGACAAATTCTATACACACCCAAGTACACGGGGCTGCGTGAGTACGATGTCGCAAAACCCCTTAAAGAATCGACAACAATCCTATCCTCTTATTTCCGATCTATGGATACATTACAGTAGAATTGACTGATGGTAGTGACGTATTGGTTGTTTGATAATTCTGCCTTATGCGTACATTGTAACAAAATTTTCAAAATTGAGTAATTATTACAACAATTGTTATTAGTTTATGCAGTATGTCAAATCAGAATAATCTGGGGGGAGGGGGGGGGTCAGTCCTCTGAGGATGGGGTTGAGGGGTGGCTGCTTCCTTGAAATCTTCTAAGAAACTCTTGTGTGTCCTTATGCGCTTGCGAAGTCAGACATGAATGGGTGTATCCTGGATGCGAAGCAAGGACCCCGCCCCATCTGTCTCCAGGGAGAAGGCGTGTCGGACTGGACCAGGTAGTAATCGATCTGAAACAGGTAGCTCGTTGCCAGGGGCAACACGTGGCTTCTCCACTTCTTGGAATCATTTCAAATCATAATAATAAATCTCTGGTTGGTTCCTTAGTTTAGGGGCTGCGACAACGCGGTTATGTGGCCCCGTGTACTTTGGGTGTGTGTAGAATCTGTCTGATAACCCGTGTTAATTGTGATGGCTGTATTAGTGTGTGTTATCTGTAATTCAAGTAAGGACTGCAGACGATCAATTTCAAGTAGTTCCTACTTTTGCTACCAAATGCTACCGTCAACGACACCTAGCCGCGAACTTGGCTAATATAGAGGTGTGCATATTATTAGAATTTAATTCCTTCACATTTTATTTGTTCTAAATCATTTTATTGATCACCCGCTGACATATCTTATTACCATAGTAATGTTTTCTACCGTATTATTATTTATTATTATTATTTATTTACCAAAAATTGTGCCTACAATTTATGGACGGCAGACAGAGAAAGGGCAAGCCCCACATACACAGCAGTGTCTTACGACTTTTCCATAAGGCATTGAGTCTAGAATTCTTGGAGTTGGAGATTGTAAGGGACGCCTGACCTGAGTCCGTTTTGTCTTCTTTCAATGACTTTGGAATGTACCCTCTAAATCAGATGATTTCAATCAATGATCCACGAACCTTTTAATAGACCAAGAGCGGACCATCAGTAAACAAGATGTTCAGTAAAGAACATATAGCCTACTTTCTCCTAAATGCATGGGTATTGTTGTAACTCTTTGTCCTTTTCAAGGAGTATGATTGAAAGTTGGTTGTAGTAGCTTCTTGAAATACAACATGTTATACGGATATTAAACATGAATATGAGGTGCCCTTTGCTAGTACTACCTCTGTACAAAATTTCATTCAATTCGGTTTCACCGTGTTTGAATTGATAGGGAGAATCGATTTGCACACATACATGGCAGCCATATGCAAACTGTTGGACTGATGACCTTGTAGCTTGGTCAAACAACGCCTCTCACATAAAGGTATGTTGTTGCAAATTTTGGAAGAGATCAGATGATTAGGTTGGTCGTTATTTGATTTAAGCTTTTAACATTTGGGTGGCCGCCATTCCGTTTCCGTCAAGATGGCGACGATATAAAAAATGACACTGAATTGTATTTTGCAAGTGCTACCTCTGTACCAAATTTGGCTCAATTCGGTTTCACCGTGTTTGAATTGATAGGAGGAATCGATGTGCACACATACATGGCCGCCATCCGCAAATTATTGGGCTGGTGACCTTGTAGTTCGGTCAAAATATTCTTCGCACATAAAGGTATAATGTTGCAAAATTTGGTAGAGATCATATGATTAGGTTGGGCGTAATATGATTTAGGTTTTTAACATTTGGGTGGCCGCCATTACGTTTTCGTCAATATGGCGGCGATATAAAACATGACACTGACGTTCCCTTTGCTAGTGCTACCTCTGTACCAAATGTTGTTCAATTCGGTTTCACCGTGTTCGTATTGATAGGGGGGGACAGACATTCAGAGTAAACACACACAGACAGACACACAATTTTTCGCCCTGTGATGATCTCAGAAGTCTACTTTCATTTTTTGCAAAAATCGAAAGTAGGCTAAAAATACTTTGAGTCCCTCTTCTCCATATTTACACGAAAACTAGAATAAAGTATTCAAACCAAAACATCTCATTTTGCATTAGCAAGGTACCTCTTTTAGAGAAAATTCAAAATAGCCATTAAACTGTGAGTTTCTTAAAATAAAGTGTAAGTAAGACTATTGGTTAACATTTTAAGTAATTTTAGCGCTTTGCAGACATTTTTACTGCATTAAGTCGTGAAAAAAAAATGAAATGTTGGAAAACTGGAATCTAGTCTAATAATTAGCACACCTCTGTATATGCCACCGCAACTGCAACTGGTGACGAACGTTGGCACTTAGAGCGTTAATTAAATCCAACCTACAAATTTTAGCCTCACACAATAGTAGTTAGTGGAAGCTTCTTTAACATGCCATAAATCTGTGACATGGGCCCACCGGCTTTACTTCCCCTCCGAAGGAAGGCATACTGAGGGATCTTTAACGCTCTTAAAAAATCTGACGACGTCGGCCGGGTTTGAACCCGCATACAAGCTCGGTGTGCTACCAACTACGACACCGAAGCCGCTTGAATAAATCCGTGCAGCGCCGCAGCGTGTTCTCTGAATGTTATTAAATTGTTTGACACCGTCCTGTTAATACTCAATGTTTTGTTCTTTATTGAAACATGTTTTCGGCCCTTCAGTGGTGCCCTCTTCAGCTTATTTGCTTAACTTAACTTAACTTCATTAGTTGTAGGCTAAGTAGGCTAAGTGTAATACCCCGTTTAGACGTCCCAGTTGCGATCGCGATCAGGCGCCGATCCAGATTAAGTTGGGACGTCTAAACGCAACAGGATAACATTATCGCGATCAACTTTCCCTCCTACAGGATCAGCCCTATCCCGTTCCCACAACGAGATAATCACGTTCGTGGCCATTGCGATCGTCGGTGTGTTCTATCCTCCTGCTGTGTGAGTGAAGTAGGCAGTGGAAATGGTGGCCATTTTGTATTATCTTGTATTTTGAAAGCGAGAAGTACGTAATGTTGGCCATGATGGTTGTATTTATGTTGGTTGATATCAGATATATGAAGATTGAGAGACACGAAATGATGGATGGAGACAAACATACCAGTGTTTAAATGCTGAAAAAAAATATTAGCGTTCGGGAAAGTCGATGAAGACGATTAACAAAGACAAATTTATTGTCATAGACATACAAGGGATTCTGATAGGGCCAAATGACTCTGGACGAACAAAGAAGTATTTATGCAACAAATAGCATAGACCTGTGCATAAATATTTCAAAATATTTGTATTTCCACACCAAGAGTAGGCCTTGCCTAAACGTAACCTCAGGATTTGTATATATTTAAGAATATGCATTAGCAGGTTGAATTATGTAAAAAGAATAACTGAAATACTTCAAAACTGGAGGAAACCAACTACTGTAACACTTAGAATTCAAAAGTTGGCAGACCTTAGCGATGTCATGCTGTTTTACTCGAGTATCCTGCTGTTTCATGATGGGACGTCTAAACACGTACCAATGGCAAATGCCGTTGATCGCGATTGGACATTATCCAGATCAGAGATAATCGGGATCGCGACCGCGACGTCTAAGCGGGGTATAAGCATCGCTTACATTTCCTTCTTGTAATAACATCCGACCGTCGCCACTCATCTTACCTAGTATCAATAAATATTGAATTTTGACATCTGTATTTATGTATGTCTGTCTCTGTGATTGGGCACAAATAAACAGTGGCGTGCGGTCCAATTAGGCGTCAATAATAATAATACACCGTTCGGTATTGTTTAACTTAGCATCCACTTTTTACACATATGAACTCTCTAACCATACATAAGCATAATATTCTGCAGAGTAATAATAGGCTAGTCATCAACATCATCAACTAGAGCAGTTTCCAACCGCAGGTTGGGTCTGCTTGGAGCACAAGCCTCTCCATCCACCACTTCTCTTCTGTCACTGTTGTCCATTTAACTTCTTTTCTCTCGACACTTTTCTTCACCCCATTTATCCACCTATCCCTTAGTCTTCCTCTAGGTCTCTTTTTCTTCCACTCCTTTTCCAATATTTTCCGTGGTATTCTCTCTTCTCCCATTCTTTTCACGTGTCCATACCACTGTAGTCTTGATTTTACAATCCTATCCTGGAGGGGTTCTTCCTTTAATGTTTATCCGACTCTTATCATATCTGACCCTGTCCATTCTAGTTACACCTATACGACTCCTCTTAAACTTCATTTCCACTGCTTGTATTCTGCTTTTATCTCTCTCCCGCATCACCCAAGTTTCTGATCCATACGTTAGGATCGGCACAAAGTAAGTCTTATACATGATCCCTTTACATTTCTGTGGCACATCCTTGCTCCATAAATCATGCCTCTAACACTCTTGAAGAATCTATCAGCACACCTTCCTCTTTCATCTAATTCCATCTAATGCCTTGGAATAATGGGCTAGTAATAACGAATAACCACACCCAAGATTTATATACACCAGTGATGTACCGACGGGGGGGTTCAGGGTTTAACCCCCTCCCCCAGAGACATTTCTTTACTTGAATCTTGATATTGTCCCATCTATCAGCTGTTTTACGCTACTGCTAGTGAGGCTTCTTACTCCTGTACATGTCTTAAATGTGATCACGTTCCTCACTTGGTAAATGTTCTTCCAGCAAGACTCCTCCTTCAGCGTTGAAGCTAGCCATGGATCAGTTTTACTGTTAAAGTGTGCGATCGGTAACCTTTTTCACGTCGCTTCGGGTTGCTTTAATCGTGTGTGTCCGTTTCGTTAAAGATAATTCAGTTCATGAGGAATTTCTGCAATTTATTCCAATTAATGATACGGATAAAGACATCTAGTTAGGCAGATTTTGAGAGTCAATAGTACAGTAATGGCAGTGGGAACACGGAGAGCAAAACATTATCTTTCTCTCACATAATAGGCCTATCAATATTATAAGCAACCACGTAACTATGGTCATGATGATACCACTGCATCGTTTCACTTTTAATATTTAGTTACTGTTTTCCATATTTTTTTTTTTTTTTTTTTTCATTATTTGATTGTGTCGAAAAAATAATGAGGCCTAAAATAGTTTTCATGCACATAGAACGGTTATTTAATTATTGTTTTTTTTATGAATATTAACCGGAATGGCATTTTAATTATGATGATAACTGTTGTTTTAAGGGGCGGAACAACAAGGTCATCTGTCCCCTTAATAATGTGCACAATTACCCTATTATATTAATGACCCCCCCCCCCCCTTCCCAGAAGGAAATCCTGCGTACGCCACTGATATACACATATGGAGAAAATTACTGACGCGATGCAGAAACGATGGATTACGTTTTATGGGGCTGCTTCGGTGGCTTAGTCGGTATTATGCTGAGTATCTATTCCCAAGGTTGCGGGTTCAAACTCGGCCGAAGTCCTCGGATTTTTAAGAGCGTTAAAATCCCTCAGTATGCCTTCCTTTGGAGGGGAAGTAAAGCTGCCGGTCCCATGTCATAGATTTATGGCATGAAAAAGAACCTTCCACTTACTACACTTGTGTGAAGCCGAAATTTGTAGGTTGGAATTAATAACGCTCTATTAGTTCCAACATTCGCCGCCAGGTGCTGACTGCGATGCCATCTAGTAGCCAAGTCCGCAAGCTAGGTGCCGTGGACGGTAGTATTTGGTAGCAAAAGTAGGAACTACTTGAAATTATTGTCTGCAGTCCTTACTTGAATTAAAAACAGATAACACACACGAATACAGTCATCACAATTAACACCGGTTATCAGACAGATTTTACACACACCTAAAGTACACGGGGCTATATGACCGCGTTGTCGCAGCCCCTAAACTAAGGAACCAACCAATGTTTTATGGGCACGTGGCCGGAATGACGTCAACACGATTAACCTACCGCATTTTCAGTTCTCTCCAAGAGAAATACAAGATACAAAATACAAATACAAAATACAAAGTGAAATACAAAATGACCTGCACGAGATTGGGATCTCATGAGAAGATATCCAGCTTAAGATAAAACTCTTCGAACATCGGAGCTTCCAACCAAATCCGACGCTGAAAACTAGAAAGGCGTGACAAGAGAGAGAAGGGAACAACACCGTCTACGAATGAAGGAATACTGGACTAATTTTAAAGCTAAAATGAAGCAGTTGAAATGGCGTGGTCCTTAGTTGGCCGAAACGAAACAATAATAATAAAACATTAGACGCAAAACACCCCAGTACCGTAATATTAATTGAGCCGTTATTTGCTTACGACTCAATATTTATTTGAATTTCCCGGTCTTTCTGTGCTGTATTACCTCCCGCTTGACCTAGCGGTGCAAGCGTGAACTGTCGGTAACGCTCTGCATCTTTCAACTGTTTTAACCAGATGTTCATTCAAATATGGCGTACGCTGGTTGATCTTCAGCTTCTCTTAGATTGATTGTTACGTCTTTGGAAGGAATTGTTATCATGTGTTGAGAAGACGAGCCGAGAAGATGTAGAAATATCTCCAGAAAAGTTATAAGGGGTAGAATAGCAGCCCACTTAGCTATTCTACCCCCTAATTATATTTCATCATGATGGAATTTGTAGATCATTTGAATTCAACTGCCGCGGGAGATAAGATTTTAAAGATATTATATTAAATTTACCGATTTGCCGACAGGAAAAGATACATGTTTTTTGGCATGTGAACCGAAGTTTCGGTGAGTTTTAGATGTGACTACTTGGGTTACGTAAGTTCGTAAGTTGTATTTCTTGGGTTATTTCGGCATTGTAGCATGTTTTTCTGAAGTTATTTGGGTTTCTTTTCAAGTTAAGTCTTATAGTTTTCCAGAGATTTTCATTTCATGGTAACATCATTTTGTTTGTGTGGTTCAAGTTTCTTAAACTAGGCTATAGGCTAAATATTTTGTTTCGTAATTTCTTTCCCTTGACCACACTGTAGTTTGCTTCATTTAAGCCTGTGTTTTGTGTTTTGTCCTTGGTCTCGGGTGCCGGGTGCAAGCTTAGTTATTTGCGCCCAGAGGGCAGCTTGCATGTCAAATTTTGTCGTTCCTTGGAACGCTATGAAAGTCAAGGAGGTTAGATGTCTAAGCTCTTTGACACTACAGCGCTTTCTAGTAGAGAATGGAGGAACTTCATTAATTCTGCACACCGTGAGTGAAATACAAAATGACCTGCACGAGATTGGGATCTCATGAGAAGATATGTTCTCACGGTGTGCAGCGCTACCCTTTAACATGCCAACAACGTATGACATGCGTGCTGTAATTATTGAAATTATAGTATTTATGATTTACATACCTTTCTCGGAGTTGTTGGGAGTCGTTTCACAATCTCAACTACAACTCCCGCACCTCAATAATGGTTTTTTTTACGAAAATAAAGAATTTTTATCGTGTTCATTTCAGTTAATTTAGGAAGCCGCTAGAGTTGAAGATTCCATGGAGGTTGGACACTCGACGGACATGTGACTACGTTACCAACATGTCGCACACAAAATTCACCATTCACCATTTCACACGTAAAGACGTAAAGTACTGCCTGGCCGAAAATTACTGCTAGTACCACAAGCAAGGGGGTTTGGGGCGTAAGCCCCAGGTTAGGTTTGTTTTTGTATGTAAAACATTAATAAGATAGAATTTATGAAGTATATATAATATATAATATAATATCGTATGGCCTCGGGTGCCTGGTCCAAGCTTTGCTATTTGACACCCAGAGGGTAGCTTGCATGTCGAATTTCGTAGTTCCTTGACTATGAAAGTCAAGGAGGTTAGATGTTAGATATCTAATCTCCTTGAACACAATAGCGCTTTCTAGTAGAGAAATGAGGAACTTTGTGTTGGCGGAAACTCCCGAGATTAATTTTGCCATTATGAACTCGGCCTACTGAATTCAAATGGGTTCTTTGACATGCCAACATCGTATGAAATGCGTATCGTATTTTTGCCGCCTTTCAAAAATCACTTACCACGGTCAGGGGCGAACCTGCAATCTTGGGGTTAGTAGACCGACACGCTATCCACTCACCCCACATGTCACACAATCCATGGTTAAAGTACGACTGACGAGTTGGATTTGGCGCAATAGTATATTACATTATCGATGCTCATTTGTTTCTTTGTATACCCGGTGCGAGATAGTACCAAATGCGTGGGTTTGGCATTCCTGACTTAGTGAGAAAGATGTCTCCTAGAGACTTCATTTCAACTATATAAGTAGTGTTGCTATTTGGGATGGCTGGGTGGGTCTATGACAGCGGACGAGTCAACATCTATTAATTTATCATCTCCAGATATCATTGCTACAGGTACTTTGGCTAATTTCATTACTCAATTTTTTTTATACATATGTTCTCACGGTGTGCAGCGCTACCCTTTAACATGCCAACAACGTATGACATGCGTGCTGTAATTTTTGTCGCATTTCAAAAAGCACTTACCACGGCCAGGAGCGAACCTGCAAGCTGGGGGGGGGGTGGTAGTCCGACACGATAACCACTCACCCGCCGTGGTAAACAACACCCCAGTGAGCTCCTGGAACCAATCACCAAGCTAATCCAGTTTGATAAATATTTTCCAGTCAGCAACATAAAACTACCATAGGAGTCAATAATGTGAGATCAAAATAGTTCAAGTGCTTCCACACTGCTTCGTTTACCCAATAACAGTTTTTCATGTGTCCTGAAAAGGTAGGTCTCTAACAGACAGAGTAGTTAAAAGGGACGTAAATCCATTGAAAAGCAAAAACTAAAGTTTGATGCTTTTCAGTCGGTCAACACGATTAAATGAGTTGGGTTATTCCCTAATCCTGAAATAAATTACATGAGATTAATAAATACACTAGGATGACCAGTTTCGATCGTCAAGCGATCATCATCAGATCCATTACACTTAGGCTATAAAAACTATGTCTGAAAATATGGGTGAAAATATTTACAATATATACACTAATTTAGTTGCAGTATTAGTTGAGTTAATGGCTTAGGCGGCAGCACGCCGGCCTCTCACCGCTGGGTCCGTGGTTCAAATCCCGGTCACTCCATGTGAGATCTGTGCTGGACAAAACGGAGGCAGACAGGTTTTTCTCCGGGTACTCCGGTTTTCCCTGTCAAAATTTCATTCCAGCAACACTCTCCACTATCATTTCATTTCATCTGCCATTCATTTAATCATTGCCCCAGAGGAGTGCGTCAGGCCTCGGCAGCCGGCACAGTTCATATCCTCGCCGCTAGATGGGGGCTTCATTCATTCCATTCCTGACCCGGTCGGAGACTGGAAGCAGGCTGTGGATTTTCATTAGTTGAGTTAATGCAACTCGTCAGTATTTGTTAGTTGTGGTCTATGTGATGTTTTGTTGGGATACTGGAAGTGGTTTGACCTCCGGAATTTGCTTGTTTGGAGTGAATATGTGGTTGTTGTAAATGGTCAATTCAGATTGTATTTTACAGGCTACTTATCTGGTTGAGTCTTGCGCGGTCCTGTTGAGAGCAGTTCACTTGGTCACTATGTGTATTTGACATACATATTGTAAATATTTTGTAAATATATTCACCCATACTTTCAGACATATATTTTATAGCCTACGTGTAATGGATCTGATGATGATCGCTTGACGATCGAAACTGGTCATCCCAAGGATTAGGGAATAACCCATCTCATTTGGGTGCAATCATGTTGACCGACTGAAAAGCATCAAACTTTTGTTTGCTAAGGCAACACTGAACAATTGCTTCAAACACCATAATGTCCATTGAAAAGGTAGGAAATCTTACGTAGTGCACTTTGGACTACACATTCTCAACGCAAGACCCACATGTTATGTCGTGGAGGTTGCTCACCTCTCTGGCTCTTGTGCAAGCTTGAAAATTGGCGATGTTAGTAAAGATGGATGAACAAGCTTTCTCGAATATTTATTCAAGAAATAATTCAATATCAACTTCGTTCCGTAAATTACAAAAGTTAATTTAGGAAGCCGCTAGAGTTGAAGATTCCATCCGTCAGCTTCCAAGATTCATTAATCACTTCCACTCCATAGAACTTTGAACCGCAAGTTGACTTGACACTGAGCAAATGTTGACGAGGCAGGTCAGTTCACAAGAGTAAACTAGCCCAAACCACACACTCTGTTTCCTCACGTCACTCAAGAAGCCCTCTCCGGAGGTTAGCTACGTCCATTATTTGATATCACGTTGGAAGACGATTTCCGTACGTGCCTTGAAAGTAGTAGACATAACAAGGTTGCAGTAGGGGATTTCGTAAAAAGTGCATAGCCTATGCATATGATTATTTGAAACTACTGTAATGATGAGGAGGGGCCGGCCCCGTGGTGTAGGAGTGGCACGCCTGCCTCTCACCTGGAGGCCCCGGGTTCGATTCCCGGCTCCATCAGGGATTTTATTAACTGACGTGAGGGCTGGAACGGGGTGAATTCAGCCGCGTGAGGACAATTGAGTAGCTGACTGACAGTAAGGCTGCGCCGTGGTCACGAAAACCAAGATTAACGGCCGAGGGGACCCGATGCGCTGACCACGCACCACTCCAATATATGCAGGACAAATGGCTGGGCAGTGGTCGCTTGTAAGGCCTAAGCCCTTTTTTGCGGGGGGGATGATGAGGGGGATATTATTATTATTGTTATTACTATTTTGTACACGCTGCAGTAATTTATTCCAGCGTTCAAATGAGGATTGTTGAAAGGCGTCGGCTTTTAAATATTACCCTACTTGTCTTCTTTTTCTTTCTTTACCCCCACCTTGGAGGTTTTTCTTCTCCGTGAGCTGAGGTAGTTTCTATTAAGATCTTGGGGATCATTGTGCATTTTAGTGACTTCACTGTGTGATATGTCGCGGATAATGTATGTAGTTCGCTCCAGCATCTTTCTTACTCAGGTAAAACGGGTCGAAACCTATCTTGAAACTTGGTGGACGCAATCGTTGTACTATAAGAGGACAACGTGTGGAAAATCAGCTGCCACATTGAACTGCAAGGCTCCGAAATCGTACCTGAATCCTGGTACGCAGGCATGACGGCTGAAGGAGCTGGCCATCCCTGTTGCACTGGGAGTAGTAGCGAGGCGTATATGCTGACTGGAGCGAACGGCTGCTTCTCCCTCAGCCTTGAGTGTTTGGACCGTCATGGCTGTCCATTCCAACATGTACGGTACTCGCTACCTCCCATTGGTTTATATGAGAGATTCGCCACATGATTTCGGAGCCTTGCAGTTCAATCTGGCAGCTGATTTTCCACACGTTGTCCTCTTATAGCGTCCACAAAGTTACAAGATAGGTTTCGACCTGCCTTGCCTGATACTTCCCTTGATAGAACTGTTTGTTCGGTATTCTTTGCTTATTTTGCTACTGCACATTTTGTGAGGTTGATGAAATTTATACCAATTTGCGCGTTCCATTATTTTCATTTTCTTATTTGTGATTGATTGTCCCAATTTACACTAGGTGGCAAAAGCAAAAGATCTTAACCTCTAAATAGATACCCACTGTTTTATCTGTATTCTGAAATTGATGATTCTCTCTTTTCTGAAAAACGATGGCATGTTATGAAAGTTGTCCCAGTATTGGTGATTAAATATTTAAGAAAGGAAAGAGTTAGTTAGTTATTGTTGTTTTAAGGAGCGGATCTACGAGGTTATCTGCCCCAAGGAAGGAAAGTAGCTTGTATTTCACGTAACCGTTAATCTCGCACTCATAAGGGTAAAGGGGGCGGCCCACAGACAATGAGTAATTTTAATTATCATGCCATGTTATTTCAATAGGGGTCGATAACGTAGATGTTAGACCCTTAAAAGAACATTTATCATTATCAGTCAAGGGACCTCCTTTTTACGCTTCCTCCTAACAAAGTTTTTCCTTGTGTTCATTAATTGTATATTAATACCGACAGTGGTGGCTACGCTCGCTAAAGCGCAGCGTTAGATCATGGGGCCCAGCTCTCTGCTGACTCGGTAGAAGTGGGTTCGAGCCCCACCGTCAGCCGTACTTGAAATGTATTTCCGTGGTTTCCCATTTTCAACTCCAGGCAAATGCTGGGACGGTACCTTCTGACAGGCCAAGACCACTTATTTCCACATCCTTGCCCAGTTTCATTCACCAGCAGTCATTTGATCTCTCATTAACTCCTCTCATGAGTTTGGCGTCAGGAAGGGCATCCGGTCGTAAAGACCATCCGCCACAAAGACTTCCATCGCATATTATACCCGACCCCGTTGGAAAACGGGAATAATAAGGGGTAGACATATATAAATTGTATATTAAGTTGGTTTCAAACGCCCAAATCAGCCGTTTTTAGTCTAGTTAGTTATTCTTGTTTTAAGGAATGGAACTACGAGGTCATCTGCACCTCGGAATAAATCTTAACCGTTACTGTAGTACATAGTAAGCTTATTTTCGGCCATGTTAGCCTTGAGGTACAACAACAGGAGGTTACGGCCTCTATACCTGACATCTGGGAGATTTGCCGCACAGCAATCCGGTAGAGATTCCTCGTTGGTATCATATTTTAAAAGCGATCTGGAAACATTTTAACTATTCAGAGGGTACCGGTATTCTATTCGAGTATTATATTAATCTTATGATTCTTAAAATACCTAATTTATTTCATTGGTTTCATTGTAAACATCATTATTACTACAATTAACACCGGTTATCAGACAGATTCTACACACACCCAAAGTACACGGGGCTACATGGCCACGTTGTCGCAGCCTCCAAACTAAGAATCCAACCAACCATATTATTTTCAGAAATAAATTTTATGGAGGTCGCCTCCGTAGCGTAGCGGTCAGCATAGTTAGCTGCCGCCCCGGAGGTCCTGGGTTCGATTCCCGGCTCTGCCATGAAATTTGAAAAGTGGTATGAGGACTGGAACGGGGTCTACTCAGCCTCAGGTGGTCCAAATGAGTAGAGGGGGTTCGATTCCCACCTCAACCATCCTCGAAGTGGTTTTCCGTGGTTTCCCACTTCGTCTTCGGGCAAATGCCGGGATGGTACTGTCCCCGTTTACCTGGATAGTAGGCTGTCAGATATCCGCCCCCTCAATCGGATTGCCAATTATCAATCGCACCGGCACAGTTACATCAATGAAAATGGCACTGACAGATACTATCGAGATAAGAGCACAGAAATTCACAGGAAATCATTGTGGAACACACCAAAATAGACGGGGGTTTATACTTACCGTTGCTTACCTCTTAATTATCTCGGGGTTTGAGTTGACAACAGGATCACTAAAAGTCTGTTCACACAATAATCTCCGCCATGACATTTAAAAATGAACCAGAAACGAAGACGAGAACTTTGAACTGTACAAAAGCTTTATTTCTAATAAAGGGAATGATTTTCCTAACACAACAAAATATACGTGGCTATCAGTAGCCCAAGTCAATCTGACTGCGTCCTCCAGTAGGACTTGCAAAATTATTATACAACATGATATAAAACATTTTAGCTCCCAAGAGCTCCAAATACCGTAATATTCATAACACTATTGGATTGGAAAAGGACGTCAGGGTGTGACATATATAGAGCATTTGTTTCCTTTTAATAAACAAGAGAATGGTATTTATAGTCGCAAGGCCGGAGTGTACGACCTCACTCTCTGAAAACCATATGTTGACACAGCTGCGGGCTACCTTCCAGCCTGCTGCATACCGGTCAAATGCACTCCCTTCTCACACGCTATGTTACGTAAGAATCCAGCCTGCACTCTCAAGCTTTTAAATGTCTTACAAGACAACTCACATTATATTTACGCAAATCTTTCAAGTACTTTGATCACATCCTAATGGATCATTACATAAATTTCTTAAACTTGTTAACTTCAATCCAAATGTTTAATTAGCTCTTAAATATTTATAACAAAATCACATAAATTATTTATAACAATTAGAAATTGTTTATAATATTTGTCAAAGACAATAAAAATATTATAAGCACGCCTTTAACATCACTCTCGTTTCATATTATTTTCAAAAATATTTACAACAATTATTTACAATATTAACATTTAAATTGTTTAAATTATTAATTTAATAAATACATTAGCCACATGTTCATTCGGTTGGTAATTTTATAATCCTGTTTAATATAATCGACCAATGAAGGTTAGTTATACATATTAATGTCACAATTCGGTTTAATAAAGTTCTTAATAATGATTTGTGACGGCAACCTTCATTCAACATCTTGTCTCAAATTCTTTCAAAACTCGTGTTAATTATAACAGTAAATCACTTGATTAATTTTCAACGAACTATAACAATCTTACTCCAGCGGAAAATCCTTCGCTAACAAGTTAATGCACAATCTGCATTAAAAATATGCCCAAAATCATCATATATTAATCTATATGGCATTTAAAACTTTCACATCACTTACAAAACTTCCACAAATAATTCTTTAACATTTATTCCTGTGGGAACTTCCTTCATATTCAAGGGCATTATATCTCAGCGACTTTCAACACGCGCTGCACTAGCGATTATACATTCATAGTTCCACTTAAAAATTTTATAATCATAAATTGTTTCAAAACTGTTTTTCTTTTTAACCTTCGTAGATTTCATTCATGAACTGAAATGAAGTCAAAACTTGCCAATCACAAACAAATTTAATAGTGAATACGCTTATATACGCCTATCTGGTCTATCAAATTTTAAGATTAACATCTTAAAAGAAATTGTAGTATGAAAATACTATCTTCAAATAAAGTGCGACTAAACTGCAAAGTAGTCGAATAGAATCCAATTAGACTGGGGAATGCAAACATCGTTATATAATTCTCTAATTGAGAAAAACTCCTAACAAAAGTACTTGACTTTAATGCATTCAATAATTCATTATTAACATTACTCTTTCACAAAATTGTCTATGATGCAATGTTCATTCATAACTGACGATAAATGTCTGTGTTGCAATCAATACAAATAACGACTAGTATTTCCAAGATCGTCGATAACGTGAGAGATTTTAACGCTCTAAAATCATTTAAATGTTCTTCCTTCTTGATGATGACAGAAAATTGTTCAAAGTAATTAAACTGGGGTAGAATTACTTTAATAAAGTGACACGCTGTCTGAATTTAAATCTGCCATAAAAATCATTAACTTACAGTCAAATCGTGACTACAAAAAAAAATTATATATTACTGAAAAATCTAAATATCAGTCTCAACTGATTCAAAATCGTTAACTATGCCCATGACATAACAATGTCTTAATAAAACGTCGAAAAATGCAAAATTCAACAAGGTGTACTGAGAATAAGAATCTCAACAAGAAAATAAGTCAAAATACATGAGGGTAAAAATATGGGAAAAATGGTTGCTCAAACATTACTATGATACTCAAATACAATAAACGTTCACGACTACCTTATCTGCCGATTGACGTTCCAGAGGAAAATTCCCCAAAGAAGACTGCTGATGGATCCATTTCACCACGTTACAGCTGAGCTCCATCCTCGAAATAGGAAATAGCACCTTCGGAGAATCGAACTGCTTCCTTCTCCGTGAATCGCTCTGCTCCTCGAATACGAATAGACATCCTTCCGGCAATAATCTTCATTGTGAGTCGGGACTACCCTGACCTCTCTTGAAAAATTCCCTGAAGTTCCAGTAGACAATCATCATGACGTTTTGTAGAAATTTCCGAAGAAATTATTCATATTCAGTGTATGAAATTGTTTCTATGGCTGTTCGATGGTAATCAGCCTTTACTTACGAAACATGGGTGTAGATGGTATTCACCGCATGTTCGCTTATGTGGAATAGCAATTAGCGAAGTTCCATGTCGCTATCTTACTCCAATGAAGTATGTCCCAATTGCAATAAGCCTTCTTAGCCCTCCATTTGCACTTCAGTTGTAGTGTCAGAAGAACAAACTGCCGTATTCAAATGCTCCATTATACTGTATCGTTCTATAAGCAAGCAATCTGAAGTCTTTCTACTCCACTCACAGCGTTAGCCTTGCGTTTATTCTGGATTATACAAAAGTGTTTCTCTAGTGGCGAGATAATCACTTTTGCCAGTCGTATAAAACAGCTAATATCTTTTGAAGTACTCGGTCGAAATTGTTCAGCTTTTCTCTATAATTGCATGTAGTACTGCACAATACAATTATGTTATCGGAGACCGCTAACTGTTTGAAGCTAAACTTATATAAGCTTTCTAAGGTCCGTTTCAACTTCACCTAGTTTGACCTGGATCTCGTTACTATAGTGGCCTCGCCACGCGTTATAAAAACGATTCTTTTCACTTGCTGTTCACTTTGATGTTTCACTATATTGAATGTATAAGAAAATGACTTTCACAAATACTTCGATGATCTGAGCATTAGATCTCAGAATGATCAGCGAACGAAAGAGAAGAGACTCCTCTCTTCTGCGCAAGCCCTTTTATTACCTTCACGAGGGGCGTTACCATCCCTTCCAAAGCGTGATACTACGTCATCGCTAGAACTTCCAACTTCGTTAATTCATGACGGATTTTCAAAATTCAAAAACTGAAAATAAATTTCACCAAAATTCCAAATCAATGCTTTTACTGCAAATGGATTTCCACAATTCTGCATTCAAAAAGTCATAAAATTGCCATAGTTTCAGCAATCTCCGTCTTCCTTTAAACTATCGTTCATTGGTTCATGCCTCTCCTCCAATAGCATAGTTTCTTCCTCAGCAGAATTCCTCGTTTCCTGCGACTGCGTCGTACATCTTGGAACATTCTGGATTAAAATGCTGACGTCACTGAGAATCTCAGCTCAAGTAGCTTGCTGGCATAACATTTACGTCATCCGTGCTTACGTCATGACTACCCACGTCATAACTATGACAGCCATAACTCTAATCATAATCTCAAATATAGCCACCGTGGTCTCTACATAATTCAATTACGGGGGCATTCTCCTCCCACCACGTTTTAAAAACAGTTGCAAATTGTTTTTAAACTCATTGTTACAAGTATCTCAACTCTCTTGAACACGAAATTGAATTATTACTGGCTTACTCTAGGATAGTATCTTTTTAAATTTCCAGCATTGAACTTGCCGTAAACGACATTATTCTCTTCATCGTAGAGTTCATAACAGTTGTTTCCATAAGCGTTCGTAATCCTAAACGGCCCCAGGAACACTAATCCAAATTTGGGGTAGATTTTCTTGGTCATATCAGCCTTGACAGGTCTGCGTAATAATACAAGATTTCCAACTTGAAAGGGTGTACCAAAACGTTTTCCAGCTACTCTCTTCAATCGTTTCTCTGCTGCTTTCTGGAGTTGTTCCTTTGCCTTGTCAATCCTCTGCTGTCTTCCTATGTCGGGATCTCTCGGTATGTGGTTGAAAAGATTATCCCACGGCCTTTCTGGGTTTCTTCCTAGATGAAGTCGCATTGGCACTTCTCCTGTGCTCTCCTGCACTGTAGAGTTCAGACATTCCTCAATAAGGGGTACAAATCTCACCCAACCAGAATGATCATTAGGACAGAAAATTCGACAGAATTTCGAAAATTCAGCCATATATCTTTCTGAGGAATTCGATTCAGGGTAACGCACGCTTGAAAATAAGTGCTTAATGCCAAGCCTTTCCATATCCGCTGCAAATTCCACGGACGTAAACTGCGTTCCATGATCCGACAGTAGATATTCCGGTATACCAGCTTTAGGAAATACAGCATTTTCCAGTCTGCTTACTACGTTCCTCGTGTTAGCTTTCTGCATGGGACTCATTGTAACAAATTTTGAGAAAACATCCACGGTCACCAACAAGTACTGGTTACCCTGGTATCCCTTCGGACAGGGGCCAAATATATCCGTCGCCATGAGTTCGTTTGGCTTAGAAGGAATCATCGCCTTCGGTTTTCCTTTTAATAAAGCAGAAGCATACTTTGCTCTTTGACATTTGTCACAGGATCTAATGACCTTGGCAATGCTGGAACGCATGTTAGTCCAGATAAATCTCTCTTTAAGTGTATTAAGAGTTTTATCTAAACCGGCATGTCCAGTTGCGTGATGAGCTACCCACACTAAATTGACAACAAGTTTAGGTGGCACGACTATTCGAAGTTTTGTATGCGCAGGGTCAGCATACTTGCATACAATGTCTCCACTCAAGACAAAGTGTCGTGAATTTCTCCGTGTAGTCTCATAGTCAACATCCGTATTGTCCATGTAACCCTTGAGGAACCTGTACATTTTCCTTATTGGAGCGTGTCTCTTCTGTGACACACCGATTCGGGCTAACCTCCTAACGGTTTCTTCATCTTCTTGCTCCAATTGTACATGGTGTATCTGCACATTTTTAATAGGGTTACGTGATAGAGCATCAGCCAGTAAGTTATCTTTCCCAGGCTGGTGGACGATAGTAGCGTTAAACTGTTGGGTGAACAAAGCCCAACGTGTCAATCTATCACTCGACATGTCAGTTTGCAACATAAACTGTAGTGCTTTATGGTCAGTAATAATGATGACCTTATGTCCCAGCAGGATTTTCTTCCAGGCTTGTAAAGCTGTCACAAAAGCTAACGCTTCAAGCTCTGTCGTGAAGTAGTTTTCCTCGTGCTTTTTCAACTTCCGACTAGTGAACGCAATGTAGTGCTTATTGCCTGCCTCGTCTTTCTGGTATAAGACTGCACTAATGCCTATTCTTGATGCATCAGACTCAATATAGAACATCTTCTCAAAGTCTGGGTACTCCAGTTTCACATTATTTTTGAGCATCTCTTTTGCTTTCTCAAAAGCCTCGTCTGCAGCGGTACTCCATTTCCATCTGTTGTTCTTCTTGAGTAAGTCATACAGAGGAGCCATAATTTCCGAGTATCTTGGACAGTGGCTGCTAATAAATTGGCATGCACCTACAAATTCTCTGACTTGTTTTACCTTAGTTGGCTTTGGAAATCTCGTGATCGCATCTACTTTTTTCATGTTTGGATGATATCCATTTTTATCAATAGTATGCCCCAAGTAATTTATCTCCTTCTTCAAAAATTGACATTTTCCAAAGTTCACCTTTATGTTGGCCTCCCTTAAATTCTCGAACAACTTTCTCAAGTGCACTAAATGTTCTGCGGCGCTGGGTGAAGATACGATTAAATCGTCAATGTAGCAGATTACATTTTCTTTCACTTCGTCAGTGAGTTTACTATCAAGTGCTCGAATAAGTGCTGGTCCACTGTTAACCATTCCAAAAGGCATTCTGGCAAAGACCCATGACGTCTGGTCAAATAGGAATCCAGTGTACTGCATACTATCCTCTTCTAATTGAACTTGATAAAATGAAGACGTCAAGTCAAGAACGCTGAAACAAGCTCTTCCTTTGAATTTCCGAAGCAGATCTCTAATCTTGGGTGGTCTGTCATTTTCTGGAAGAATCTTCAAGTTGATGGTCCTGGCATCGAGACAAAGACGTATCTGACCATTACTTTTCTTCACTACTGTGATGGGGTTTATATAAGACGACGCCTGTTTTCTAATAATCCCGACTACCTCCATTTTTCTGATTAACCCTCGTACTTCTTGATAGTATTTCTCAGGAATGGGGTATATTCTCTTCTGGTAAGGGGTTTCATCTGTCAGTCTTATCTTGTACTTATAATCCTTAATCAATCCAGGCTTTTCATCGAAAATATCTTGGAATTCCTTTATCAGATCCTCAAATTCCCCCTGAATTTCTTCAAATCCTTCAGTTTTTCTACTGGGTATTTCTTCTAAGTTTTCCACTTCATTAATTATTGTATTCAAAATTTCTTCCCTAAGGTCTATATCCAGACTGTTTTTCACGTCCTGTTCTTCTATCTCTTCTGTGATTATGTACCCATCATTAAAGCTAATACTTCTGTTCTTCATGTCAATAATAGCTCCAACCTTCGATATAAAATCGATTCCAAGCACCATATCAAAATTGATCTTGCTCACCACAATGAAGATCTGTTCATAATTCCTTCCATTGATCTCAAAGTTCAATAACACTTGAATCTTGCATTTCACTGCCTTATCTTGGAATATCCCTCTCACTTTGACGGTAGAAACAGGTAGAACTGTCATGTTCTCTCCTCTTAGCAGACTTTGATAACATTCCTCTGAAATGATGGAAATAATAGCACCAGTATCCAGCAGGGCTTTGTACTGCTGTCCATCCATCCGTACAGCAATAATCGGTAAGGCACATGGTCTTTCCTCTTTAACAATACCCCTCTCTTCTAGTAAATCTTCATCGGTAACTTCGTATATCTCATTAATCGTAATCAGGTGTGGTGTGGCAATGTATTTACAGGTTCTCACTGACGTTGAGAAATCGGCGTTTTTTTTTTTGTGTTACCGACCTCAAAATTCTGTTGGCTCGTAGAAGGCCCAGGATCGATTACAACATCCTGCCTTTTCCTTTGATTGTCAGCTTCTTTATCCCTTAATTCTTTTAAGTATTGCTGGCTTTCCTTTTCTCTTTGCTGATATTGCTCAGGTGTCATAACCTGACTTTGAGTATTCTGGTTTCTATTTTGGTTTTGGTTATTCCTATTATAGTTACGATTATACCCATTATTGTTATAATATCTGCCTCTTCCATTATAGTTTCCTCGGTTGTAGTTCCAACCTCTTCTCTGTTGATATGGTCGGTAACCTTGTGATCTGTAATTTCTAAACTGATTATTCCTGTGAGGACCTACATTGTCAGTTTTCTCCTCCTCTGGCTTGTCAGTTTGTTGGACTTGGTCCATGTATACCGTATTGATTTCCTTATACTCTTGCCTTTGACCTTTCTGGACTACGTTAGGCATTGGACTTGTGTAGTCTAACCTTCTTAGTAATTCATCCATGCTGGATAAATCCCTGATGTTGGACGAAATTGTAAGTCTCCTCACCTCAATTGGCAGCATACGAGAAATCGCATCTATTAGTTGCTCCGTGGACAATGGGGGTTGCAAAAATCTCAAGCGGGACAACTGACTCGTAAAGAAATCAGCGTACCTCGTTGGAAGAGTACCTGAGTATTTTCTTGAATATACCTCCGCTCTTAACGAATTCTGCGCTTCTATGGACCAAAATCGTTTGATTAATGCCTCTGCAAACTCGTCAAAGTTACTGAATGTATATCTAAAAGCTCTAAACCATTCAAGGGGTCCTCCAATCAGATATCTCTCTACTATCTTCATCTCTCTCTCTCTGGGAATGTGAGCTTCGATGAAATAATCTTTGAGATTCCTTACATACTCTATAGGTGTCAAACTATCAGTGTTACTGAATTTTTGTGGTTTGTCCTCGAAATTCCTAATGACCGTCACGTTCCTCGGATATGAATCCGGATAGTTTTTCCCACTATCTCGATAATTCCACTCAGATTCCATATTCCTCTCGTCATCCTCCTCTCTGAATCTGGATACACGTTCTTCAGGAGTCACGTCTCTTTCTTCTGGATCTAGGTGACATCTTCTGGTATACTTCCTATTCAATTCGCAAGCTAAGCCTTCTGTATCCTTGTCGGTGATTTCTGTTAAGACTTTCTTGACTATCTCTTCCTTGTAGTTCTCCATTAAACTAGCCTCTCCTAACTTCAAGTTTTTCAGTTTACTCGTCGTTTCATTTACGTCAGAGACAACTTTATGCATCTGTTCCTCTAATGTAGATTTTAAAGTTTGCATATCCTGATCTAGTTGTGTTCTATCGTCAACTTGTTTTTCGGATAGCGAATTTATCCTGACGCTTAAATCTTTTCTAATCTGTACTACCTCATTATTAATTTCTATCTGCGTACTGGCAAGTTTTCTTTCAATCCTTTCCTGAATTTGGGTTACATGTTCCCCACTTGACTTATTCCATTCGTCTTTCCATACCGCTACGTTTGCTGTTAACATCTCGGCTATGTCTACTTCAATATCCTCTTTTAATACTCTATTGTGGTCTAATACCTGTGTTCTCATGACCTCTACGTCATACTTCAACTCTGCTAAAGACGTTGTTGTTCTAACTGATTCATCGACTAACCTAGTCGTTAATGCAGTTATATTACGCGTACAAAGAGTTTTTGAGTTTTCGATTTCTTCCCTGACTTTATTTACATCAGTTTGGACTTTAGTGATATCTACGAAAACTGTGTTGACCTCTACCTGAATCTTAGTTACATCACTTTGCACCTCAGTTATATCCGCATGAATATTGTTAATGTCTACCTGAACATTGGATACATCTGTTCTAGCTTTTTGAATTTCTTTCTGGACTTCCTCGACCTTGTCTTGGACAGTCGCTACATCGTTTTTGACAACAACTACTTCGGCTCTAGCACAAGCAATATCCCCTCGGACATTAGCTACATCTAGATTTAACATTGTAAGGTCCCTCTGTACCTTAGACACATCATTTTTAACATCAGACACATTTGTGCGGATGTCACTTACAGTATTTTCAATTCCTAGGGTATTAATCTGTAAACGCGACATATTATCCTCCAAATTAGCAGCACTAGTTTGGATACCCTTCAAACTTTCATCCATGCTAGCTTTCAAATTAGCAGACAAAGTACTAGCATTCTCCTCCATTCGACTAGTATTCCTAGCTTCCATCTCCTTCATACTACTATTCAAATTAGCAGACATATTACTAGCATTCTCCTCCATTCTTGCATTTAAATTACTAGCATTCTCCTCCATTCTTGCATTTAAATTAGCAGACAAATTACTAACATTCTCCTTCATGCTTTCATTCAACATCTGCTTCATACTGCGATTCATGTTAGCAGACATCTCCTCTAACATTTTCTTCAAACTTTCATCTGCCATTACAATATTATTCAAAATGGATTGCTGTAGGGACATACATCAAAAGAGCAAAATAACAACGTTTGAGCAACACTTTTCACCATATATAATTTTTGATCAATTTTCTGTCTTAAATCTAACTTATAACTACCTTATAATTAATATTCGAAGATACTTCATGTTGAAACAAACTCAAGCACATGTTCAAATTTCTCCGGCTCATTTTAAAATATCCTAACACAAATAATTTACATTTACAATACAAATAATTAATTTTATCTTTAATATGACTGAAGTGTCATAAGCCGGTCAAATAAAATAAGATTCCAGATTATAGGCGATTTTTCTAAGTTTCCTGCCCATTTAACCTTTCTCAAGTTGTATAAGATCTGATCTTTTCTGAGTGTAATTTTCCTAATACAATACAACATTTAATTCCTATATAATCACACTCTTAAATACTACAATTGGCCTAGACATCTAACAAAGAATCAACCTCTTTATTTGAGTCTAATCGAACCCTACGTTTTAGGTTTGTCAATCTTTCTAGTGTTCAACCTGGTAATCCAGTTTTGTCGAATTCGTCCCACATATTAGGATCAATCTTACTGTTGACTCGAGCCCCACGTTGGGCGCCAATCTTTCTGTCCCCGTTTACCTGGATAGTAGGCTGTCAGATATCCGCCCCCTCAATCGGATTGCCAATTATCAATCGCACCGGCACAGTTACATCAATGAAAATGGCACTGACAGATACTATCGAGATAAGAGCACAGAAATTCACAGGAAATCATTGTGGAACACACCAAAATAGACGGGGGTTTATACTTACCGTTGCTTACCTCTTAATTATCTCGGGGTTTGAGTTGACAACAGGATCACTAAAAGTCTGTTCACACAATAATCTCCGCCATGACATTTAAAAATGAACCAGAAACGAAGACGAGAACTTTGAACTGTACAAAAGCTTTATTTCTAATAAAGGGAATGATTTTCCTAACACAACAAAATATACGTGGCTATCAGTAGCCCAAGTCAATCTGACTGCGTCCTCCAGTAGGACTTGCAAAATTATTATACAACATGATATAAAACATTTTAGCTCCCAAGAGCTCCAAATACCGTAATATTCATAACACTATTGGATTGGAAAAGGACGTCAGGGTGTGACATATATAGAGCATTTGTTTCCTTTTAATAAACAAGAGAATGGTATTTATAGTCGCAAGGCCGGAGTGTACGACCTCACTCTCTGAAAACCATATGTTGACACAGCTGCGGGCTACCTTCCAGCCTGCTGCATACCGGTCAAATGCACTCCCTTCTCACACGCTATGTTACGTAAGAATCCAGCCTGCACTCTCAAGCTTTTAAATGTCTTACAAGACAACTCACATTATATTTACGCAAATCTTTCAAGTACTTTGATCACATCCTAATGGATCATTACATAAATTTCTTAAACTTGTTAACTTCAATCCAAATGTTTAATTAGCTCTTAAATATTTATAACAAAATCACATAAATTATTTATAACAATTAGAAATTGTTTATAATATTTGTCAAAGACAATAAAAATATTATAAGCACGCCTTTAACATCACTCTCGTTTCATATTATTTTCAAAAATATTTACAACAATTATTTACAATATTAACATTTAAATTGTTTAAATTATTAATTTAATAAATACATTAGCCACATGTTCATTCGGTTGGTAATTTTATAATCCTGTTTAATATAATCGACCAATGAAGGTTAGTTATACATATTAATGTCACAATTCGGTTTAATAAAGTTCTTAATAATGATTTGTGACGGCAACCTTCATTCAACATCTTGTCTCAAATTCTTTCAAAACTCGTGTTAATTATAACAGTAAATCACTTGATTAATTTTCAACGAACTATAACAATCTTACTCCAGCGGAAAATCCTTCGCTAACAAGTTAATGCACAATCTGCATTAAAAATATGCCCAAAATCATCATATATTAATCTATATGGCATTTAAAACTTTCACATCACTTACAAAACTTCCACAAATAATTCTTTAACATTTATTCCTGTGGGAACTTCCTTCATATTCAAGGGCATTATATCTCAGCGACTTTCAACACGCGCTGCACTAGCGATTATACATTCATAGTTCCACTTAAAAATTTTATAATCATAAATTGTTTCAAAACTGTTTTTCTTTTTAACCTTCGTAGATTTCATTCATGAACTGAAATGAAGTCAAAACTTGCCAATCACAAACAAATTTAATAGTGAATACGCTTATATACGCCTATCTGGTCTATCAAATTTTAAGATTAACATCTTAAAAGAAATTGTAGTATGAAAATACTATCTTCAAATAAAGTGCGACTAAACTGCAAAGTAGTCGAATAGAATCCAATTAGACTGGGGAATGCAAACATCGTTATATAATTCTCTAATTGAGAAAAACTCCTAACAAAAGTACTTGACTTTAATGCATTCAATAATTCATTATTAACATTACTCTTTCACAAAATTGTCTATGATGCAATGTTCATTCATAACTGACGATAAATGTCTGTGTTGCAATCAATACAAATAACGACTAGTATTTCCAAGATCGTCGATAACGTGAGAGATTTTAACGCTCTAAAATCATTTAAATGTTCTTCCTTCTTGATGATGACAGAAAATTGTTCAAAGTAATTAAACTGGGGTAGAATTACTTTAATAAAGTGACACGCTGTCTGAATTTAAATCTGCCATAAAAATCATTAACTTACAGTCAAATCGTGACTACAAAAAAAAATTATATATTACTGAAAAATCTAAATATCAGTCTCAACTGATTCAAAATCGTTAACTATGCCCATGACATAACAATGTCTTAATAAAACGTCGAAAAATGCAAAATTCAACAAGGTGTACTGAGAATAAGAATCTCAACAAGAAAATAAGTCAAAATACATGAGGGTAAAAATATGGGAAAAATGGTTGCTCAAACATTACTATGATACTCAAATACAATAAACGTTCACGACTACCTTATCTGCCGATTGACGTTCCAGAGGAAAATTCCCCAAAGAAGACTGCTGATGGATCCATTTCACCACGTTACAGCTGAGCTCCATCCTCGAAATAGGAAATAGCACCTTCGGAGAATCGAACTGCTTCCTTCTCCGTGAATCGCTCTGCTCCTCGAATACGAATAGACATCCTTCCGGCAATAATCTTCATTGTGAGTCGGGACTACCCTGACCTCTCTTGAAAAATTCCCTGAAGTTCCAGTAGACAATCATCATGACGTTTTGTAGAAATTTCCGAAGAAATTATTCATATTCAGTGTATGAAATTGTTTCTATGGCTGTTCGATGGTAATCAGCCTTTACTTACGAAACATGGGTGTAGATGGTATTCACCGCATGTTCGCTTATGTGGAATAGCAATTAGCGAAGTTCCATGTCGCTATCTTACTCCAATGAAGTATGTCCCAATTGCAATAAGCCTTCTTAGCCCTCCATTTGCACTTCAGTTGTAGTGTCAGAAGAACAAACTGCCGTATTCAAATGCTCCATTATACTGTATCGTTCTATAAGCAAGCAATCTGAAGTCTTTCTACTCCACTCACAGCGTTAGCCTTGCGTTTATTCTGGCTTATACAAAAGTGTTTCTCTAGTGGCGAGATAATCACTTTTGCCAGTCGTATAAAACAGCTAATATCTTTTGAAGTACTCGGTCGAAATTGTTCAGCTTTTCTCTATAATTGCATGTAGTACTGCACAATACAATTATGTTATCGGAGACCGCTAACTGTTTGAAGCTAAACTTATATAAGCTTTCTAAGGTCCGTTTCAACTTCACCTAGTTTGACCTGGATCTCGTTACTATAGTGGCCTCGCCACGCGTTATAAAAACGATTCTTTTCACTTGCTGTTCACTTTGATGTTTCACTATATTGAATGTATAAGAAAATGACTTTCACAAATACTTCGATGATCTGAGCATTAGATCTCAGAATGATCAGCGAACGAAAGAGAAGAGACTCCTCTCTTCTGCGCAAGCCCTTTTATTACCTTCACGAGGGGCGTTACCATCCCTTCCAAAGCGTGATACTACGTCATCGCTAGAACTTCCAACTTCGTTAATTCATGACGGATTTTCAAAATTCAAAAACTGAAAATAAATTTCACCAAAATTCCAAATCAATGCTTTTACTGCAAATGGATTTCCACAATTCTGCATTCAAAAAGTCATAAAATTGCCATAGTTTCAGCAATCTCCGTCTTCCTTTAAACTATCGTTCATTGGTTCATGCCTCTCCTCCAATAGCATAGTTTCTTCCTCAGCAGAATTCCTCGTTTCCTGCGACTGCGTCGTACATCTTGGAACATTCTGGATTAAAATGCTGACGTCACTGAGAATCTCAGCCCAAGTAGCTTGCTGGCATAACATTTACGTCATCCGTGCTTACGTCATGACTACCCACGTCATAACTATGACAGCCATAACTCTAATCATAATCTCAAATATAGCCACCGTGGTCTCTACATAATTCAATTACGGGGGCAGTACCTACTGTAAGGCCACGGCCGCCTCCTTCCCTCTTCCTAGCCTATCCATCCCAATCTTCCATCCCTTCCCATCCCTCATGAGGCCCCTGTTCGCTTTGCAGGTGTGGCTGCCTGGGCGACGTGCTGATCTCACCTCCCCAGTTGTATCCAACCCGACCAGAAGTTCCAAGCTCCAGAACACTGTCCATAGAGGCGGTAGTGGTGAGTTCCCTCGCTGAGTCCGTGGGAACCACCAACCTAAAGGGTAAATTGACTAAATAAATTTAAAAAAAAAATTATGGCATGCCTACTCAGTACAAAAGTAAGGGCACGGTCAAAAATGTTCAGTGGAAGAGGAAAATTAAAGATATGTTGTAAAAAGATTGAAAACAAATGAAATACTATTCAGGAAGGCATAAAGGCGCAATGGAATTGAGTCACGAACCTTAAAACGAAGAATGGTTTCCGGAAATCTCGATAAGGTACAGTACAATGGGTTCATATGTGTTTGTTAAATGAGGCTTGTATAAACACATTATTTATAATATGTATAATGTAAATTAAAATAAAACATAGTTTGTATTTACGAGGTGGAGATAAATTCTATTTTTCAAAATATAATTTTCTTATAGTAAGTTCTAATACTTAAATGTATTAGAGTTGAAGAAATTAGCATACATTTGATTTTGTTAATAAGTACAGGGCGCCAGGAAATGTTCTCCGCAGTGCCTACAAGTATCAGTAGTTACGTTGGCAGCACGACTGTCGCTTGTATTTAAACAAACAGTAAACTTTGTACTCACCACAGCCATTCTTAACAGATGCTGGAAGTGCTGATGACATACATGCTCGCTTATTGCAATACACACTGACGATTTCGACAGCCTATAGCCCACACGTGTGGGATTCACCCTGTCAAGGACACTGTGCTGCCAACTTAACTGCTCTGGCAGAAGCCGGCAGTCACTGCGGAGAACATTTCCTGGCGCCCTGTACTTTACTTGCGGCATCTCTGCTGAGAAAAGTAGGCATCTATAGGCTACCGGCTTCCAGAGAGAGACAATTACAACAATTGCAATTGCAACCATTTCCAAATTATGCTCTATCAAATTGCAACAATTTTAAAGTATTTCTACTGAGATATAACACAAGTTATAAAGAGTGCGGCAACACTCCCGGCTAAATATTTACCCTCTGCCTGTCTCTCCGTCTGTCTGTTGCGTAGTCATTCTCTAGGCTGATGGCTCTGAAAAAGCTAGGTTAGAATACATTTTCGGATAGTTGGTTATGGCAAGTGTCCACATATGTAGCCACTAACCATCCACGCAAAAATTTCCCGAGGAAACTTGAGCGTTGAGGGGTTAAACACGCCCAATGGACTGGACACTAGAATATTGCAATTGAACGTGACGTTGCGTGGCTGCCTATATGCAATCGTAGATGTTTCCACCATGAATGTTTCAACAATTTTGTCTTATTCTTTATGCATACATTGAAACGAGTTCAACTCCCTCCAATTCCAAACATGGAAACAATTTGTCAAATGGAGTCTCTATCTTGAGATCACACTTCAAGGCACAGTTGTGCGCTTGCTCGGCGGTCGGCGATCTACCTCGAGCTGTGTTCCTCATTTTGCTACTACTATTCTATATGGTTAAGCCACCGTTACTTCCGATTTGACGTTTCATAGCTACGCTAAAGCTATCTAGCGGTCAGAAGTGAAATCACATTAACTAGCCAATCGCAGGCAGCCATTCAAATCGATATATCACGATAAATCGAATTTCGTTCGCAAAAATCACGACATCACGTACGAAACTCTATTTGTCGTGATATATCGATTTGAATGGCTGCCTGTGATTGGCTAGTAAAAGTGATTTCACTTCTGACCGCTAGATAGCTTTAGCGTAGCTAAAGTAACGATGGCTTTACTATAGTAGACTATATTGTAGTGTCACTTCGTGGTGTCGCAGCTAGCGTTCTTGGCTGTTGCACCAGAGGTTCGGGTTCGATTCCCGGCGATGCCATAAACTTTTAATTCTGCACTGAGGGCAGAACGGGGTCCTCTAAGCCTAGTTAGGTGGGTTCGATTCCAACGTCAGCCATCCTGGAAGTGCTTTCCCGTGGTTTCCCACTTCTACTCCAGACGGATGCCGGGATAGTTGCTAACTTAAGGCCACGGTCGCTTGCTTCCCAATTCTCACCAGAATTACAAACACACACACTAATACAGCCATCACAATAACACAGGTAGCTTGCCACGGTGGGTGAGTGGTTATCGTGTCGGACTTCCAACCCCAAGCTTGCAAGATCGCTCCTGGCCGTGGTAAGTGATTTTTGAAAGGCGACAAAAATCACGGCACGCATGTCATTGGTTGTTGGCATGTTAAAGAACCCATTTGAATTCAATAGGCCGTGTTCATAATGGCAAAATTAATCTCGGGATTTTCCACCAACACAAAAAAGTTCCTCCTTTCTCTACTAGAAAGCGCTGTAGTGTCAAGGAGCTTAGATATCTAACCTCCTTGACTTTCATAGCGTTCCAAGGAACAACAAAATTCGCATGCAAGCTGCTCTCTGGGCGTCAAATAACAAAGCTTGCACCCGGCACCCAAGGCCACAGGATTAAAGAAAAAGAAGAAAAATAACACAGGTCATCACACAAAATTCTACACACTCAAAAGTACACGAGGCTAATAAATGACCACGATGTCCAAGCCGCTGAAATGAAGCAAAAGCAACAAGACTGTCAATGTAACCTAGCAGCAGGTCTGTTCTAAGTTTGGTTCATTGTAAAAATAATACCTAGTTAACCCTTTACAGGTCAGTGTTCTGCATATTTACCACCTACGATAAGGACAATTTATACTGTCAGAGATAGGCTACTAATGGTTGAATCATTCAGCCATATATCAAAGACTAGCAGTAGTGCCCGGCTTCGCCCGGTGGATTTATTCGTTTTATGGATGATAATGAATACTACTACAGAACTGAAGCGCTCAAGGATAAGGATCGGAAAGTACCAACGCTTATTGCAGCTGATAACCTGAGTATACTGCACCAACACCATCGCCCTTATACAGAGGCATACTATTGTCATGATGATAACTGTTTTAAGGAGCCTAATAAATCTTTTTGCACTAATTACTCCCCGTGACTGCAATTTATAAGCAGCTCGTAATTCTGCACCAGAACACTGGTAGGGGCGACGTGATGCAGCCCGCATTGCCAGGCAACAATAGACTTAGGTATTATTGAAGCTGGTCAGGAGCGCTTGTACTTCCAACTTACTGAACAAAAATCAATCTTTAAGGTTACCTGAGAGGTGTAACCTAATGCTACATAGCCTAAAATATTCCTCTTGAATCTGGCTATCATATAGAAAAAGAATGTTTCGAATCCAACTGGTAGTTCCAGAGATTAGCGCGTTTAAACACACAAACTCTTCAGCTTTATTATATTAGTATAGTTTTTTTATTTGGAAGTATTATTATTTCTGAAAACCAAATATTAGACCTAAGGAGCTTGATAAAATTATTTTAAATAATAACAATTAAAATTAAAGAGTGAAATAAATACGATAAAAAAAATAGAACTAAAAAGAAATATGCTTTTAAAAATTAACCATAAATAAGGTCATGAAATTAATATTATAATAATTTTATACTCTTAATTTTGACATTTAAAATAATATAAAAAATATAATTATCAAAATATGAACATTAAAACGTTAAAAAATTAAATTAATAATAATTACAATTAGGCTAAAATAATTAAAATGAAATTTATATATATACAAATAAAATATCTTCAATAATATTCTGTCCTATAAAGTGTTAATATTAAACATCCTGGAATCTTTCTTTTAAATATCCCCAAGATTTAAAACTCAATGTACATGAAATATTGCACAGATATGTACCGGCAGATTCCGCATCGGTCAGACTGCAATGCTCAGGGAACTAGGAACATCTCTGATCCCAGAAAGTGTGACCTGTTTAGTGGGATGTAGGTCAACCACCTACACAAATACTCTCCACGGAAAAGACACCCATTGTGTCCCTGAATCAAATAATGATATTCCACACTCCTCATTGGCAAGCAGTTTCTTAAAAGTTTATCTCCACTAGAGCGAATTCTGTCCAGGAATGACAACTTCTTTCTACTTAACCCCACACTAGATGTTTCATAGCAAACATACCATAATGGAAAGATGGTATATTGGCTTTCACGGCCAGTGAATTAAAACTCAACAATTTTTCTAGGTTTGTGCCGTGTCTTGTGTGGGGTTTCGCCTAGCACACCAAGCTGGCCCATCAGCGGGCTCTTGGTGCCTCCGCCCGGACACCCACAGGAGTAGCGAAATGCGCGCTACCTCCCTGTTTTATGAAGCGCACGTGCGCCTCTTTACTGCGAGAATTAAAAGCTCAAGCAGCCATAACCTCCCTATGAAGGCTTCACTGGCCGTGAAAGCCAATACACCATATTTTTGGAAGCCTTCATAGGGAGGTTATGGCTGCTTGAACTTTTAGTTCTCGCAGTAAAGAGGTGCAGGTGCGCTTCATAAAAATGGAGGTAGCGCGCAGTTCGATACACCTGTGGGAGTCCAGGCGGGGACACCAAGAGCCCGCTGATGAGCCAGCTTGGTGTCCTAGGAGAAACTCCACACAAAACACGGCACAAACCTAGAAAATTTGCTGAGTTTTAATACCATAATGGATTTTCAAACAAAGTAGGCCAACTTTTTACAACTTCCTTCATACCACGAATTAGTCTTATTTATAGACACTGATAGAAAAGTCTACAAAGCCTTATGGGGAGATTGGTGCACGTAGAATGATGTATGAGATTTTTTAAATGTGTGTGTTAGTATCAAATAGTCAAAAGTTATCTTCACATTGCAGACACAAACAAAAAGTTGTAAAGTGTGGAATATAGCAATGACTAGATTGAAAAGATAACGGGATACATTCGTGTTTGTACCGTGCAGTAAGTATATAGAGCGTCTTGAATCGGTGAGTGCAATACATAATATCCACCGAAGTTATTGTCCAAATAGTAAAATTTCTAAATGAAAATTCATTCAAAAGAAAACGTCCTCAGATTAAAGTGGCAGAACTGCAAAGCTGTCCATCAATGTGCATAATGTTCATAGCAATCATACTCAATGTCTATATCACACGATGGTCAAAGGGCACTATTCCATTTCAGAGAATGATTTCTGCTCACCATTTGAGCATACAGAGATTTGTAGAATACGGTAGATACTCAAAGAACAAAACGAAACATAAAAGTCAAAAATTCAGCGTCAAGAAAGTCATAGGAATACAAGGGAGCCACTTGATTTTAAAAATGTGCAGCTAGAGCTGTTACGAAGAACATAAAACCAATGGTAAGTTATGATTGTCTCATAATTTAAAACACAATATGCCTCAAGGGTCAAAAACTGATGTAACTTATTACATTCGCGCATTTGAAGCTGAAATATCAATATGATAAGCGCATTTATCAAAAACACAATAATGTATTATCGGTATGTAGACCAAGGTTTACATGTTTTATTTTATGATAATTAAGTGTAAATTAAAATGTGTCAACGGACATCTCATATACCGTAGTACAGATGGACATTTTGTTCAGTAGATATTTTATAATTGGATATTTTGTAGATTGTACCGTACATTCGTATGGATGGTCGTATTGTATTGGACATTTATTCTCGCAGGATTATACGATATTTACATAAACTTCATGATCGCAAATACGACCGCAATTAGAATCTGGGCCGGTATCTTCGTTCCATTTATGCAAACTTACAAAAGTGCAGCAACTAAAAGCATATATTGAGATTATAATTCATGTTTTCCTGTGTTTCCAACTTACGTAGCTGAACTTAAAGTTTAGATGTCCGACTCAAAAAACAAACTTGAAAGGTATCTGTAACTACATGGTCCATGAAATAGGAAACGAAGATTTAATTCCATAATAATGCTAATGAGAAGAACAAATATATATGTTCAGTGTTCCATGATTAATATTAACGCCTCACTTTCCTCTTGTGACTTCAAAACTGATAGCACTAGTGATAAGCTTATATTAAAGCCTGTTACAGTAGAAATCATTTACATCTCACCTGTTCCAAATTGTTTCCAGAATTTTTCAGTTTATCTTATAAGCCCAGTAATCATATCTTTAAATGGTATAGTTCCTGTTCAATTCTACTGCTGCAAAGACTTGAGTTCCACCATTCTTATCACACGGCGTGCTTCAGTACTGAAATCATTCTGAACGAAATGGGTCCACAATGAACGATGTTACTGAAGTGGAAATACAGTATTGTCGAGAAGTTTGCATGGAAAATCCACAATTGATTTTAAGGGAGTGTTAAATGAGATCCAAGCATTTTTCTTCTACTACAATCATTTTTTGGTTTTATGGCTCGCTTTCCGCACTTGTTTCTCACTTCTAAAAGATATAGTACAGGGTTCGTATTACTTTCCGAAAGTAATGTCGTTACCAAAAGTACCTGTTACTGGTAATACGTCACTCCCCAATCCCGGTACAGTAAGTTACATCTTCTTTTACTCTCATACTGACTTAACGTTTTGTATCTCATATCTCATATAAAAGGTAACTTTGCAAAGTCATTTCCTGAAACACTGTATTTTCGAAATTTAAGACGTAAATGATATTAAATGTACATATTTATTGAAGTATTGGTGACTATCTAAATTTTTAATTTTTTTAAACAATTTCAATGTAGTTTTGTGTCTTCATGGAATAGTAAATATAATCTAAAAGTATTTCGCCTTTCAGCACCTAAACATTTCTAACAAAACTCAATACGGTACATGATTCGGGCAATCTGTAGTCCTTCCTCACCCATAACAAGTCATCAAAATATAGGGTCCTCGAAAATGGTTGCAGCAATTGCAAAAAGTCATAGCTCAGGATCTATTTGAGATATTAAAACGAGTATTCTTTTGTTAAATTCACCAACTCAAAACGTTATCATTTATACCTGATAATAATGTTTCTATGTGCGCTCCCTTGGTGGCTCTGCAAACATGCAATGGATAGTCGATTTCGGCCCAAGTGAGCTGGATCATCTCAGGCTTGATTGTAGCGACAGCAGCGGTGATGCGTTGCCTTAAATGTTGCAGATCTCTGACCGGTTCGCTGAATACGATGTATTTTACGTATGCCATAAAAATAGTCTAGGGTTGTCAAGTCGGGGGCAACTGGGAGGCCATTAAATAGGACCGGTCCTACCAATCCGTTCAGAGCATTTCGAACATTAGAATTAGGGAGATTCCTACCATAACCACATCGGAAAGTGCGCTGAACAGTTATAACAGATTTAAACTCCACTAACCACAACACACACTGTGCTTTCTGCTGAACTGTCACCATTGCAATCACACTCTTGACTGAAACAGTGGCATGGCAGCTTCCTGTCGCGCACTCATTCTGCGCATCGGCTGAAGGTCACGGGCGGAGTACAGTCACATCTAAAACTAAAACTCGATGAGTTCCTGATTAGTTTTCAGGACGAATTATTAATTTATCTCACTTACAACGGGAGATGTGATTATTTTTGATGCGTAACATCTTTCCACTCGGTATCTGGATAATTTTGTGGCGCTCGATAGCTGGACATGTTTGTGGGAGTGATTTTGGAAAAGGGACGGAAATGGATGGGACGGAAGTGCATGGGACGGAAACAATAAGCGCGCGTGGTGGCGGGGATCGGTACAACGACGTACTGTAGGTCGTGTGGCTATGGGGAATGTATACAGTTTAGTTCAAGGTTTGGAGACCCCATTTAAGATATTCCCACAATAAATCATCTTCAAGTTGTCGTTCTTTGGTGTGAAAATATTCATTTTATCATATTTGCTGAAACAATTACGATTTATTAAATCTTCATACTTTTTCTGTATTCTTTTTTTTTTTTTTTTTTTTTCGTGTGGCCTCCTGAGAGGCCGAGTGCAGGTCTTTCTAGGTGACGCCCGTGGGCGACCTGCGCGTCGGGATGAGAGATGGAATTGATGAAGATGAATGAAATTGGGCAAGGATGTGGGAGGAAGCGGCCGTGGCCTGTCAGTAGGTACCGTCCCAGCATTTGCCTGGTGTTGAAAATGGGAAACCACGGAAAACCATTTCAAGGACGGCCGACGGTGGGGCTCGAACCCACGCGTCTACCGAGTCAGCAGAGAGCTTGGCCCCATAGCCTAATGCTGCGCTTTTAGCCAGCGTAGCCACTACTGTCGGTTTCTGTATTCTGTAAGCACTCGATGTACTGTCGGCCAAGTGGCTATGTGGAATCTATATCGCATCAACAAACACTCCAAACAACGTGTGTATATTGAGTATATTGACGCCGACTACTAACAATAATTGAAACTTCGTTGGTCTAAACATATCACTGGGAGAAACACATTTAATATACCTTCCGCACACCTAATTTTTAATCGCGCCTATACTTGGCAGTGCGCTCTATCAGCTAAACGAGGCCATTTTCAATAACATCGCTGGCATGGGTTCACTATCTGGCCGATATAGAGCGCAGCTCGCATCAAGTAGGCAGTGGACTGCTTCCGCCACGGCAAATAACAATTATGATTCATTCCGGTCAGGATTTGGCACTGGAGTTATACAAGTAGTTTTTTCAATGACCAACAGAGTTTACTTTCAACAAGGGATTTGCGCTCCCGGGACACACATAGTAGGATAACATGTCACATGTTACACATCATATGCGACTACTGTAAGGCTCGTATATTTTTTTTTTCGAAACATATGGCCTGCATATGGCATTGCAAGCACAGAGAGCGCATGCGTCGGTCGTTCGGAGATCTTGAAAGACAGAGATATACCCAGCGCTCGCACTGCGATCACAAAATTCAAGTGGCTGACTCTCAACAGATATTTATGAATATTTATGTTAAAACATATAATAAGGTTATAATTATTGTCGAACATAAACAGTCGTATGCAACTCGCCTATAATGGTAATTAAGACACTCGTATGGAAATTATAAAACTCGCATACGCTCGTTTTATAAAAATACTCGTGTCTTGATTATAGCCATTATAGGCTCGTTGCATAATGTATTATTAAGTAAACAAATATTCCTATCGTAATTATATTTAAAACAGGTTTGCATAACTACAAAACTGAAAATGTTCAACTAGAAATCAGGAAATCCATTTTTGTTTTTACAAAAACCACTCCCCAAGTCTTGAAATCTTGTACACAATATTATGACTTGCGGCTGATTGTCTGAGGGAGGAGGGTAGGTCAAGCTATATCTAGAGTAATTCTACTTGTCCAAAGTTAATATGACTCGTAAGATTTTCGTCGGGAAGTGCGGTGGTATGAAGGAAGGGACGTGTCTCGCAGCTGTGTGACTTGGCTTGTGTGTCAGTGTTCTCAGGGCAAGGCGGCATGGCAGGAGCGGGAACGAGAGCAACGCGTGTCGATCACCGAGGTAGCCGTCAACCACCGCATCAAGGCTACCGAGGCGCACCGACGCTGGATGAAGAGAAACCGGGTAAGTAACTAGTACACCTTATTTGTAGAACTTAGCAACTTTGTACTAGTTCAGTTGTGTTTGAGGTGTTTTAATGATGTTTATCTAAAATGATTGTGTCATCGTGCTACTTAAAGCAAAAATAATACAGTAATTTAAATTTAGCCCAATGCACTGAGAATAGGCCTAACTTATAGGTTTGTTCCAACACAGCGAAGAATCGTTCGAGAACTGTCGACGCGTGCGCAGTAGCGCAGGAACCGTTCCAACAAACTTTACGAACGAGTTCTGAACTGCTAGTTCTCTATTTGCTCTGTTCCAACATGATCTGGAACTAGTTCGGAACGAGTGAAATCAGTTCTCAGTCAAGAGCAAGAACTGGGAGTTCTGATCATGCGCACAAGCCTTCTTCACAGCTGCTTCCGTTGTTGAATGCTAAAGGAAATACATAACCCTAGCGCGCTCTTTTCAAAATACACTTAGGTAGTTCATGTTGTGTTATTAAAATGCGTGATTTAGAAGGTGACAGCGACCTCTATTATGATTCAAGTGCTGATGAAGACGATGCTAACGTAGAATGGAATGTATTAAGAAGGAAGAACGAAAATTATTTAGCTAATAAACAATGTATTGATAATAATAATATCATTATAGCCGTTCAATTATTCTTCTATATTATTATTATCTCGTCTGTTTTTACTAAAGATGTAAAAAGTATTATTATGAATATACAACTTTATTTTAGAACAAACAGTTCCTCAGTATGAAGATGATTCGTTCCTGCAACACTTTCGGATTTCACGAGGAACTGTTCATAATATTGCTCAGCAGTATGAAGGAAGTCAGCAGTATAAGAGGCACTCCGGGCAATACGGAAAAATCTCAGCCCTTAATCAGGTTGGCAATACTCTATAATAGGCTACACTTGGAGGAAAGAATCGGAGGGAGTTGCCTTCGCTGCGCTAGCTGCTGCAAGCTGTTGAAGCCAAACAGTAAACCCCCTTTCAACTGCAAACAAATGGTTTGTTCCTATGTTAATGGGGGGAGGTACACCTTTCAGGATCAAATAAATTAATAAATTATTTGAATGACTAAATATTATATCTTCCATTTGGTGAAAACAAAATTAAAATATCTTCAATACCGGTGCTTCCAAAGATATGCCCCGAAATGTTAGTTGCTGTCACGTAAGTTGTCTCTTTAAATTCTACCCCTAGGTAAGTTTGAAGCCTGTTTCCCGAAACCTTTATTTTCACACAGCGTTTACATGAAAACTCAAGTACTATTCAAGATAGCTCAATTAAATTTTGCATGATTGTGTATTGTACTAATATGATCAACATATACCAAAATAGTTTGCGTATCAAGCATATTTTCCATTTAAGAGAATATTTCTTACCCAATAGAAGTAAAAATATATATATACATTTAGAATAATAATATGAAAAAAGAAATATTTCCTGAATACGTGTATCAATTATGTTGGTGTATCTTGTAACAGTGAATATTACCAACGGCTCAAAAGAGCATTCATGACAATATCTTTAATTATGGGGTACTTATCATGTAAACGTTGTCCTACTGTACAAAATACAGCTGAAAGTTTGGTGGATCATAATGCACGACTGCAACCATATTATCAAAAATAATGTGTTTGGTGCATAATAATGAGTGAACTATGTTTAATAATCCTGAATAGTTTTATTTCTTTCCAACATATAATTTATGAGACATAAATTTATTTAACTCGGTAGAAATAGTCATGCGAAAGGTATACCTTCCTCCTTAAAGCCGCAAACCTCTCCAAGTATCGTAGTCTTGGATTTTATTGGCGTAAAACAGCAATGACAAATCAAGATGATTTTCTTGGAATGGGAGAATACAATCCGAGCAACCCATTCATTGGCTCAAAAAGCTGTGTTACATATTAAAGGCCAATTTAAATAGCAATATAAGAGCACCTATCCAAGTCTAGTTTCGTAAGAAAGACGTTATAATACGCTATAAAATTGAATACAAATGTCGAATGGTGCGAGTTTTATCAAAGGAGGAGCATCTTCAGAACTGATTTATGATTACATTAAATTGCGATTTTCAAGTTATTATTGATGTTCAGGCATTCTTCAGGTCTTAGACCTAATTCTGAGCGTAACCGACTTCGTAATAGATTTTCACTCATCGTTCGTACACATTTTAACATTCAAGAATACGGTACCTTATAACTAATAATAAGAACACTAAAACGCGTGCATATTTGCACAAAAATACGGTATTGCCTACACATTACGTTACCGTATGGTATTTTGTTTGTGGGCTAGAACTTGGTGATTGGAGGTGCACTGCTTAATTACGTACTGTGCCGGTACCATAATTATTATTGACCGATTGGTGTTTCATGATGCAGGATTTGTAGAGATCTTTATTGCTATCTTTATTTAATTATTTAGGCAAGAGATCTCGCGGTCAGTGCCCCATGCATCTACAGGTCTCCCTGCAAATTTTGCGATTCCACTCATTTAAGTTGTATGTACGGTAGTCATGCAGAGATTATAACAGAAGAGTTTCTTTTATTAATTAATAATACTACCTCAGAAAGAGTTAAGGTGAGAAAATACCCGCAAGACATCCTTCGAGGATAACCACAATAAGTGCTATTTGAATCTGAGACCTCCGGAACATACGTAGCTTTACTGTCAAGGTTGTACTGTAGACCTCAACGTGGGCGCCAGGAAGAGTACTTTTAGAATGATTAAAATATTCGAGATGATAGGCGGGAAGAAAAAAATTATGTTAGCCTTAAGTGCAGAGAGATGCAATTCTTAGAGTATTTTATTGGGATCTGAACTGATATTTTTGAAGAATATCAGAATGCCTAGTAAATATTATTTTAAAAAAAATAACAAGTATATTCAAATCCAGATTCCCCCTCACTTTGTAGATGCCCGCCAGTACACTAATTTTTCTCAGCCTGATAGTTTGTTATCGTTGTTGTTGCTTATATTAGGGGCTGCGACATCGTGGTCATATAGCCCCGTGTATTTGGTGTGTGTGTGGAATTTGTGTGATAACCTGTGTTATTGTGATGGTTTTATTAATGTGTGTATTTGTAAATTGGGGATGGAATTGGGAAGGAGGTGGCCGTGGCCTTAAGTTAGGAACTATCCCAGCATTTGCTTGGAGTAGAAGTGCGAAACCACTTTGTTCTCTATGTACTTTTTATAATTTCGATCAAAAACTTTCCACTTATTATGACAACTGTTTGGGGTTATATTACTTTTCAATTACCTCCCCAATTCTTCAGCAATAACATACCACATCTGATTTTTGTTTCTAATCTGCAGGGAATCTACCCGCTTGCTGTATTTTTCATACAAGTCTATGAGCATCTTTGTGCTGTTTGTTGTCCATTTAAAATCGTGATTTTCAACTTCAGCAGATGTAATAGTACTAGTACTAGGAATTACTGAAAATTCTGTTAATCCTGTTAGGAAGAAAATGAATTTTATTAGATTTTTTTACGCGTCAGCAACTTGCCTTTAAAACGGACAACCTATATCAAAATATAGAATCCATAGGTTATTAGCTTATCTGTGTCAATTAAAACTAATTTATGTACTTGGGATATTAATATACTGTAAACATGTAAATCTGTCTGAAGTAATTATAAAATACCGTACATTGAAAGTATGAGATTGATAATTAGGCTATATCATTTTATTATCACCGCCCAGTTCGTCCTTTTCAGAATATTTCGTCTCTTTATTCCTAGATGGCGTAGTTTACGCAGGAAAAAAAACCACTTCCAAAGTGTTCCAACAAACAAAATCCCGAACTGGTTCCGTACTCGTTCTCAATTGGCGCCTGCGCATTAAACAAAGATGGTATCAGTTCGGAATGCGTTCAGAACTTCGTGTTGGAACAAACCTTATGATTTTCAGATCTAGGTGAAGAATATTTGTTGCCTTGGTAACCATATATGAGGCCTAGATGATGAATACTTGTGGCCTTGGTAACCATATAGAAGGCCTAGATGATGAATATTTGTTGCCTTGGTAACCATATAGAAGGCCCAGATGACCGTTACACTTTTAGGTCTTATATTTACGCACCGGGGACAAAAGTATCGAGGGACGGGCAGATAGGAAGTTGCAAGAATGTGCAGTCGCATGTTCTTTGATCCAGTCACCAAGGCCTCTGTGCTGCTCTCTTTCGTAGATCGTTGTTGTGACTGATAAGGCACTAGGACCAAACTGTGACATTGACAGAGGTAGCATAAGATGATGATACGACTATTATCACTACCAACCGCTTACTAGGAAAAAGAGAAACAAACCAATAAAAATAATTAATACAGAAAATTAAATACGTAAAGAACTTAACTCAGTCCTTGAAAATTGAGAGATGAACGACTTGGTAGGAAGAAGAGCCATGAAAGGCGGACAGAAAAGGAAACGAAGATTCTTCTTAAAGTCACTGATGACAGGGAAAAACGGTCTGAGCTCAGGAATTTCTCAGGGTCGCTAACTAACGTGCTCACAAGCCGCGATGGTATATTCTATCCCCCACCCACAAAGAGAAGGGGTCTGACGCTTCAAAATATGAAGGTATTAGGAAAGAAAGAAATCAAGGGCCAAATTAGAAGAAAAGCTGTGGTGTTTGGCTCTCATCGGTAAACCTGGTAACATGGCAACCCCCTGTGCCTTTAATTGCGGTTTGCACTGAACCTCTTACCCCAGAAAATAGAATTGAACAACCCTTGCTTCTCTTACGCTATGAAGCCGAGTTATTTAGCCTCGCCAATCTCAATCGCATGACCACATACCGTTAAGTTCTGCTTCAATCGTGTTCAACCGCTTTGTTTCTTCATTTAAAGCACCTACTTGCCACCTCCACCCCACTGATTAGTACCGCTGATCATTCCCGATATAGAAGTAGTCACTCAGCAAGATCGGTCGCCGCGCATGCGTTCTTACAACTGTTCGGTGTGCCTTCCTCCTATAGTGATTAGTTCGGCCCCAGGTATACACCAATACGTCCGCCTGCGTTTGACATGCATGCGTGCTTATATTCCCTAGTGCTTGCGACTGCTAGTAAGGGTGTAGATATATTTGTATTTGTATAATAATTATGAAAGAAGTTGCCATTTATGTATCTCGTTTTCCATCTTTATTTTGTGTTCATCTCTTTGTTTTTCAAATGTTAGTGGCAGGCGATCTGAAGACAAGGACGTATTGCACCTGTTATAGAGGAGTGGACTGTACACCATTATACTAAGGGAAAGGTTAAACGTGTAGGGGAGTTTCTGTCGTCTGTCACACACATCTGTTACTTCCAGCTTATGAATGAGATAATCATGTCCACCTTGTGGTGTAGCGACTAGCATTCTTGGCTCTCACCCCAGAGGACCGCGCTCAATTCACGGCTCTGCCAAGAAATTTAATTCTGGTCTGAGTGCTGGAACAGTGTACCCTCAGCCTCGTAAGGCAAAACTGAGAAGGGGTGGGTCCCATTCCCAACTGAGCCATCCTTGACGGGGTTTTCTCTGGTTTCCCACTTGAACTCCAGCCAAACGCCGGTATGGTTACTAACGTAAGGCGACAGCCACCTTCTTCCCAATCCCCGGGTCTAAATGACAACGACGTCCAAACCCCTTCAATGATATCAGTGCTCGTCAAGAACAGTTGGCTTGAATGCTGATCGATTGCATTGTACATGTACAGTAAGCTACCACTTATTATTATTCCCCTTTCTACAGATAGGTGTGATACGTCTCAATGTGGCAAGAGTATTTTAATGCCGGATACCCTTCCTGAAGATAATCTCACCAAAGGAATGAAAGAGAGATGAAATGAAGATAGTCCTAATTGAATGAAAGTAGGCAAAGAATAAAGGAAGGAAGATTGTAGTTTTACGTGACCGTGAATCTTGTGATTATGAGCCACGGGACCTCCTTTTTACGTGGAATCCGAACCACAGGACATGGCATTTCACATCGAAAATCAGGGGCAAAGAATTGGAACGAATCTGACGTGTCCTATAAGAAGCCAAAGTTGATAATTGGAAACCTCGGAAAACCATTTCAAGGATTTGAGATGAGGTTTAAAACCACGCGTCTCCCTAATCCGGAGATAGTCTCGCCCAGTGGTTTCCAACTGGCGGTCCGCAGGCCGCATGCGTCCCAGAAAGGCTATTAGTTTTTTTTTTATCATGAAAGAATATACAGGGTGATTCTTATTAACGTTTAAAAACTCTCTGTAGCGACGTAGATGGCATTGAGACAAGTAATTTGATATGGGACACTTAGAGTCGCAAGTGTCCGGAAATACCTTAAAAGTGAACCACAACTGTTATACATATGACGTCATCAGGTGACGGCTCAGCTCCGGTCAGGTCCGTGCACTCTTACGCACACCAAACCATCCAAAGCACACGTTGAATAGCATATCACTCTGGCTCCGTGTCTGCGTGTGTGACTTGGGCGCGTGCGGTTCGAGGTTCGAGTCCGGGGCCTATACATCATCTTTCTTTGTTCTCTCTCTTCTTCTTTCAGGTGGAAGCAGATTGTTAGTTGACATTAAGAACGCTTTGTATTACAAATGTGATCAGAAGCGTTCGGGAATTTTACACTGGATTCGATAGGATGGGGCAAAATTAGTCATTCGACAAGAACTGCTGTACTAGGTAACAACGGTTTGAGAGTTCTCAGCCACACAGTTCAATACAGTACGTCAAATGAACCGCTTTACATTCCATGAGATTGCAGACATGCACCTTTGTTATGGTGCTGAAAATTCGAACGCACTTGCTCAAAGGCGGCTGTACCAACAACGATTTCCCCAACACGTTCTGCCTTCTCACGTGACCCTCAGCCGTTTGTGGGTTGTAATGTTTAACAGCAAGAAAGTTCGGTGATACATGCGCAAAAATAAAAGCGATGCTTCCCCTTGAAAGGCGAAGAGAGAGAAAAAAATATGATGGATAGGCCACGGAATTGAACCTCGAACCCCACGCCCCCGAGTCGCACACACAGACACGGAGCCAGAGTAAGAGTGCACGGACCTGACCGCTCGAGCTGAGCCGTCACCTGATGACGTCATATGTTTAACAGTTGTGGTTCACTTTTAAGCTATATCTGGACACTTGCGACCCTAAGTGTCCTATATCAAATTGTTTGTCTCAATGCCATCTACGTCGCTACAGGAGTTTTAAACGTTAATAACAATCATCCTGTATTTCTCTGCTCGTTTTAAAGAACTATGTATGTATGTCCCGCAGTCTATCGAGAAAATTCAAACTCCAACTATACAAGACACTAATTCAGCCTGTACTGCTGTATGGAAGCGAGACCTGGAGTACACGAAAAAAAAAAAGAATAATCTCCTTGTTTTTGAGCGGAAAGTTTTGAGGAAGATCTTAGGCCCCGTTCAAGATGAGGACACTGGTGAATGGCGTATACGGTACAATCGAGAGCTGGATGCCATGTATTAGACCCCAAACATCGTAGGACTAATGAGAAGCAAACGTCTGGCACGGGCAGGCCATGTCACTAGAATGGACACATGCCGATGGCCTAGAAACGGGCAGGCCATGGACACATGCCGATGGCCTAGAAACGGACAGGCCATGGACACATGCCGATGGCCTAGAAACGGACAGGCCATGGACACATGCCGATGGCCTAGAAACGGACAGGCCATGGACACATGCCGATGGCCTAGAAACGGACAGGCCATGGACACATGCCGATGGCCTAGAAACGGGCAGGCCATGGACACATGCCGATGGCCTAGAAACGGACAGGCCATGGACACATGCCGATGGCCTAGAAACGGACAGGCCATGGACACATGCCGATGGCCTCGGAAACTGTTCAATTTTGTTCCTCTTGGAAGAAGACCACTGCACTGGGTAGGCCAAGGAAAAGATGGAAGGACGGAATCCATGAAAACCAGCGACAGATTGGAATAGAGGATCACTGGCAACAGAGAGCAGGAAACAGAATCCAGTGGAGGAGAACCCTTGTAGCAGCACGCGGTCCCCTAGACCTGATCGCGTAGATAAATGTATAAATGTATGTATTGAACAAAGTAATTTGATAAAGAATTGATGGCGAACCGTTATACAACGCGCCGCATCGCACAATGACCCGGCACCCCAGGGGCTCACGACTAGTGAGACGTGGGTTGGCGACCACGGGTCCCCAGCTGAGTTCGGCATTGCTTCCACTTACTTGTGCCGGGCTCATCTCTGTCATCCATCTTATCGACCTCCCTTGGTCAACGCTTGTTCTCTTCCGACCCCGACGGTATTAGGGTATCCGAGGCCGCCTTAATTGGCCCTTTTCTCATCTTTCCTGATGCCCTCATTCTTCGAGGGGTCAGCCTTCTTTTTCTTTCATGATATCTCTTGCCTTCTGCTCAAGGCCCTCAAGGAGGCAGGGTTTGTGTAGCCCCCACCACTTGAGGTGCACCCTGGATAGTGCTACACCCTCAAGGGCTCACGGCCGGTGAGTTCGGGATTTGGCGGCCCCGAGGGATTCTTGAGCTAGGTCAAGTTTTCCCCATTTTTCCATTGCCTTTGGGGCGGACCCTCTCCTCTTTCCCTTTCCACGCTACCGTTCTTGGCTCCGCTGCCCTTCAAGTCCCTCAATTCTCATTATTCGAGGGTTGAGGGCATTTCATTTCCTCCTGTCGTTTATTTACATTCTTCTCCTTTTTGTCTCCTCTTTCCTCTTCTAGTTTGTAAGAGAGTAGTTAGCTTTAGTTGTAGGTTTCATTTGATCATCTTTCATTTACACTGTCACCCAAACCATTAGGGGCCGATAACCTAGATGTTAGGCCCCTTTAAACAACAATTATCATCATCATCATCATCATCAACAATGACCCGGCAACAGCAGGTCACTAACCTCCCTCCCATTTACTCACGGAATAATGAACCCATTTTTAATATTGATTCAAAGAAAACTTATTACTACCGAATTGTCCATTTGTAATTATTATTTTGATAACATTATTAATTTTAGTGTTTCTTTAGTTTTTTGGCTCTGTTTGCCATTTGTATATTAATTCAAATAAACTTACATTGTTGAGTGTTCTTCATCAAAACTAAATTTTTCTTGGTATCTTGGTAAAACAAAAATATTGGAATGCAGCCAAATAAATCAGAAACCTCTATGGACATCAAAATGTCAGGTGAAAAGCTAAAGGAAGTAGGAGACTTCTGTTACTTAGGTAGCAAAATAACCAGTGATGGACGAAGCAAAGAGGATAAAAAAGTAGGTTGGCTCCGGCACGGAAACCATTTCTAAAAAAAAAGGAATCTGATGACATCGAATTTAGGTATCAGGAAGTCATTTTTGGAAGCCTTTGTCTGGAGCGTGGCACTATATGGAAGTGAAACTTGGACTATTGGTGCAGCAGAAAAGAGGAGAATTGAAGCGTTTGAAACGTGGTATTGCAGGAGAATGATGAAGATCAGATGGGTAGATAGGGTAACAAACGAAGAGGTATTAAGACGAGTGGGAGAGAAGAGATGTTTCTGGCGACTGCTAATGAAGAGAAGAGATAGGTTGGTAGGACACATACTAAGACCCCAGGAATAGCAAACTTAGTTAAAGAAGGAAGGGTCGAGGATAAGAACAGCAGGGGTAGACCAAAGTTAGAATATGTTAAACAGATTGCCTCGGTTGTAGGGAGTTGTAGCTATGTAGAGATGAAACGATTAGCTCAGGACAGGCAAGCATGGAGGGATGCATGAAACCAGTCGAAAGACTGAAGACTCAAACAACAATATTGTAAGGTTCCTGTTAGGGAGGCCTGTACAAATAATTAATCTAAGGGGTGAAATTAGTCTAAATAGGGGGCGAGCTTGGCAAATGCTGTAAGAGGTAGGGCTTATTTAGAGAACTGGGATCGACAGTGCGATCAGCAAGGAGAACTCCCCAATGTACTGCTTGACGGGGTAGTTCTAGGTGAAGGGGTAGTTTAGAAGGGCTATTAAGTTGTTACTCAGAGCGCAACAGGTGCGCCACGCGGTCTACTGCGAGTCGTAGGCAGGCGAGTAAACGGGGAATTCGCTAGTGTCAGCGCGGAGCAATAGCGCTCAGCTGACGACAAAAAGCAATTAAACAAATACACAGTAAGGCTAATTCTATAAGTCCTACCTAAAGAGGAATCTAATAGGGTAGGATCTTATTAGCTAAATAAATTGTTACGGCTGTGAGTTTGTGTCATCGCTCGCCGCATGAGTCACAACTGCCCCAGGGCTGGGCTGTGCCCTGCCTCCTGTATTGCGCGCGCCTTATGCAACAGGCTACTAGGACAAAAGGGATAGTCCAGAATATTCGTGACTGGACCAGCGATGGAAACCTCGAGAAGCCGTGGACCCTGGATGGATCTAGAAGAATTTATTGAGTCACCGGCCTGCTATATAAGAGTGACCCGTGAAGCAGTGGCCGTGGTTGTGTTTTACGAGCTAGTGTGAGCGTTTATTCTGAGCGACAGAAGTGTGGTGACTTGCGAAACCCCTAGTGTAGCGGCGAAGTGAATAACATACAGGGGACTGCCGTGTTCTGAGTGAGTGTGCTTTCACTGAGTGTCAGATATTGTGGTGTCGAAATCCAGTGACATTGTTTCTCCCAGCTGGTGAAAAGCGCGCAGCAAGTGCTCGTAAGTACTGTAGTAGGCGCACATTAGGAAGAAGTTGCATGTAGTTCTGTCAAGGCCACTAGGCTCATTAGCGGCAGGATTAACTTCTGTGGTTTGTTGTCAAGTGAAAGGGGCAAGAGCTCTCCACAAGCAGGAGACTTGAGGAAACTAGAGTAAGGTTCCTATTGTCTGTAATTGCTGATGAGTAGTGTAATTTCTGGCCGCAATAAAGTTAATTACTTCTTTAAGCAGTAATTGGTGTGGTGCTTCCTACCCACCGTAATCCAGTTAACAAAAGTGCCACTAGGGGGGGGGTGGCACGTAACAAAATAAAAGAATAAGACCAGTGGCTTCTACTGTTTCTGAATTTAATGTGTACCTCGATCTTGAGGTACACTGGCAAATAGCAGTTCAAAGGATAATCAATAAAAATAATAACAGTCCAAGCACAGGGGGATGTGAGTGTTGTGTGGTGGTGAGTGTAGTGATCGCTTGAGACACTTACCCGTTCAGCCGACAGCAGAGGTTCGACACGTCGGTGCACTAAGACAGACTGACTGATTGAAAATCATCGAATGATCCTGGGTGTTTGACCTCCGGGATTTTATAGGTTTCGTGTGCTAGGTCGGCGGAATCCTTACATTCCTACCGAGCCGTACACCTCTCCCGGGTCATTGCCTGGGCTACGAGGCTACTTGGGTTCATGTATGTGCTAATTATTAGTCTTGAAATTTGTAGGTTGTAATTTATAGGTTTTTAGATTAAATCTTTAGAATTTTGAGTTGTTGGAGATTTTGTTTAGGGGATGGGAGTAGCGTACCCTAGGGGTACAACATGCGATTGATTAGGTAAAAATGTGCGCTATTTATAAGTTTGTATTAATGTGAAGTGTGTAGACATCTTCCTATGGTAAAGGAATCCTTCTGTGGTTTGCCATGTGGCCTCCATGTGGGTAATTGACCCTTTGTATCGCACGGCCATGTATGAGTGTGGTATTCTACGTGACTTAGCGGAAATTACTGTTGCTAGGCAGTGACCGTGTATGGCTGACTGCGCATTCCGTCTCTTGTTACTTCCGCATGTTGAGGTAGAGAATTGACCTCGTTTACCATGTACTGTATATGACATGTGCAAAATCCTGTCCACAATATATATCTGCAAAAACATTTATGCACTTAACATATTATAAATATAAAACTATTATTAAAAATATTACGTCGGTATCTCCTATGTGGAATTTTACAATTGAAGATTAATTATGTTGTGGGGCCAAATCTGGATTGGTATTGACCACTATTTCAGACTGTGGTTACTAGATGCCATATTGCACTTGGCGCTATTGCCAAGGTTTATTTGGCGTACCTTGTCTGTGGGGACCTATGGGAAGTGTAAGGCATATGTACTATTAAATATATATCTAGCCGTGTTCTGTCTGCAGCTAGTGTGTGTTAACAAAATTCCTTATTTTTACAAAGACATAGTACACAAGAAATATAACCTGGTATACCTTATTATACCACTTATAACTTAACATGCAACTTATATTTAATCCTCGTATCATGCAGTGTTGGGAGTTGTCGGTGACTGCCAGTTGTGAGCATGGCTACTAAATGCCATAGCGCGTAGGGCGCTGGTTTTAATTTATATGTTCCCGGGTTCGAATTATGTGGGGGAAAATATATTTTTTACTTCGTAAAAAGGGTGATTAAATGCTGTCGTTTCCTATGATTCTGGGGATTGGGGAAACGTGGATATAGCCTATGTGGGACTGCTGCGAGCGGAGCGTACCTCGACATTTCTTATCTTCTACCTACACTTAAATGCTGTGTGGGAAAGAAAAATGGGCTATGAAAGCGAGTTATATTACGCGTAAGGCTATTACGTGGACTGGTTTACTGGTATTAGAATTGAGTGTACTTTTAATTATGTAGAAATAATGTGTTCTGAATTGGGAATTTCCATTTTTAGTTATCTCAAATAATAGCATCGTCTCCCTCGGATTGCCAAAGCGGCTTTCGCACCTGGTATTCACTCAAGGGATGCATTCTCCGTGCGAGGCGTTTGGAGAAGGGTAATCTTAGGTTTATTTCTCCTACCTTCTGTTTTGGGGATTGTGATCGGAATGGTGCGGTGAATTAGTATGGCTTTTAGGCGTACCTTAGAGGACTGTTGCTAGCCGAAATAGGTGCTAAGGTCCTAGGGCCTAATGGAAGCGTGGGGATGGAAATATTACTACGCGGCATAGGGATTGTGTCTACGCGTGTCTCGTTCCCCATAGCGAGCTTTGGATGTGGCATGGCCACGGCAGTCTCCTTCCTAATAGGAGTGGATATTATGGGAATGGATGTGTTAATTACTTTTGGTGCTTTGTCTGTATTGACCGCTTCCATTGGGGTAGGTGGATGTGTTAAGAGCTCAAATGTAAGGAATTGTGCCTGGAGCTGACAGAAGCGTTGCCATATCTCGGCGTATTGCAGGGTAATCACCCTGGCCTGTTCCGCCAGTCTCGTGTTTGCTGTATTTACCCTAAGGTGTTCTATCCTAAGTTGGAAATGTTGTCTGTGAAGGGCCTCGTGGATTAAGTGAAGCTTATCCTGTGTTCGGTTAAGTTGTTGCCTGATGGCTGGGATGGGGCCCCTAATGACATATTTATGTCCTGTCTTATGGGAAAGGGCTCCCAGAATCCTCTTATACTGGGCACGCAGTATTTTCTGCAGGCGGTTCAGGTAATCCTGTTTGTCGCCTAAGGATTTGTGCCACGCAATTAAGCTTTGCAAGGCGTCTATACGCTGCAATGTATGTATGCGGTTGAGGGATGCCATGGTGTAAAAATGGGGTAGTAAATGAAATGTTATTAGTACACTACTATATAAGGTACTGGGGATCGAATTGGGTGGGCAACTAACTAATGTGACCCTATATGAACTATGTAGTGTGGGCGTAGCAAATTTGGGGTTTCACATGGCTGATTATTTTATAAGGGTGGCGTCAATGAAAGTATCTCTGTTAGGGCGGGTCTGGGTGGGTATAAAAATCTTACTGGACCCTTATTTCAAAAAAAATTCCCAATTTTGGGTGTCGTTTGCTTGGCTAATATGAGGTTTTAGGGATCTTTGCCGCGGAGGTGCGTTGTCTGAACCCCCTTAGACGTTGTTTTAATACAACGTCGCGGTACTCGGCGCGTCCACCAATTTTTAAGGTTCCTGTTAGGGAGGCCTGTACAAATAATTCATCTAAGGGGTGAAATTAGTCTAAATAGGGGGCGAGCTTGGCAAATGCTGTAAGAGGTAGGGCTTATTTAAAAAACTGGGATCGACAGTGCGATCAGCAAGGAGAACTCCCCAATGTACTGCTTGACGGGGTAGTTCTAGGTGAAGGGGTAGTTTAGAAGGGCTATTAAGTTATTACTCAGAGCGCAACAGCTGCGCCACGCGGTCTACTGCGAGTCGTAGGCAGGCGAGTAAACGGGGAATTCGCTAGTGTCAGCGCGGAGCAATAGCGCTCAGCTGACAACAAAAAGCAATTAAACAAATACACAGTAAGGCTAATTCTAAGTTCTACCTAAAGAGGAATCTAATAGGGTAGGATCTTATTATCTAAATAAATAAAAGAATAAGACCAGTGGCTTCTAGTGTTTCTGAATTTAATGTGTACCTCGATCTTGAGGTACACTGGCTAATAGCAGTTCAAAGGGTAATCAATAAAAATAATAACAGTCCAAGCACAGGGGGATGTGAGTGTAGTGTGGTGGTGAGTGTAGTGATCGCTTGAGACACTTACCCGTTCAGCCGACAGCAGAGGCTCGACACGTCGGTGCACTAAGACAGACTGACCGATTGAAAATCATCGAATGATCCTGGGTGTTTGACCTCCGGGTTTTTTATAGGTTTCGTGTGCTAGGTCGGCGGAATCCTTACATTCCAACCGAGTCGTACACCTCTCCCGGGTCATTGCCTGGGCTACGAGGCTACTTGGGTTCATGTATGTGCTAATTATTAGTCTTGTAATTTATAGGTTTTTAGATTAAATCTTTAGAATTTTGAGTTGTTGGAGATTTTGTTTAGGGGATGGGGGTAGCGTACCCTAGGGGTACAACAATATCTTGGTATCGTTAATTTCACTCCTTTATGGAATTGAACAATTTTTGAGCAATATAATCGAATCCCACTGATTGCTGTTGTAGGATTTTCAGTTGAAAAATTCTTTGTTTCAGGAAGGGAATCCAGCCTTACGTTTTATGAAAATTAGCCTATTATTAAAGTGCGGCTTGCAACCATACCCGAAGTTCCCGAAGTTTTGGCCCTAGTTGGGAACCACTGGTCTAGCCCATACACTGCGCCTTCCAACTCGGATGGGATGGGAAGTGGAGAGCCGTTCAACTCTTGCTTCCAACACTACGCGTCTTTAGTGAAGGGGGAGGGTTAACTTCTTCCAAAAGTACCGTCTCCTCCAACATTTCAAATCTTAATACATACAGTCGAACATCGATACGGTATCTCGAACCTGCATTACTCGAATTTTCGAGTACAGACGTAGTCACATTATTAGAATGATGTTCTAGGCTATATCGTTATTAGTTTAGGCGGGAAAACAAGTATTTATGTGCCCTTACATGAAACATATTACATAAGATATTTAACGCAAAATAGCACGCTTTTAAGAACAAAACAATAAGTTCCGTGACGAACTAAAGAGCCTACTTTTTTAAAATTTAAGATTCATGCCAATGATTAATCTATATGGATCTATCTAGAATAATGACGAAATTAAGTTGGTAATATCGAAATTTCTAATTAGTTCGAAATACTGTATACCTGGAATAATGTAGCCTAATAGAGAACTACAGTTGGCAGCCCTGGTGACTGAATATATTCTTAGTTCCATCTCTTAAGGTACAGAATACAAAATTTGGTTGTAGTCCAATGGATAGCACGGACGTTACAAGCAGTTAAACATTGGATCTAACAGCGCGCGTAAAATCATGTTGGCAACAATGACATATTGGTCAGAAATAATCTGAAATAATATGATCTATTGTTGTGTCAATTTTGAATGAAATCCATTAGTTTGTATAGAAGTTACATGCATTTTAAAATTGGACCTATCAGCAGGCTTAGAATCATGTTGGCAGCACTGACGTAGGGCTATATTAGTTACTCCAAATTAATCTAGAATGCCAGGTACTATACGTGTGCAAAGTTTAGAGCTATTGGCTTTCATACTTTCTGATAAATTGATATTAGGGTAAATAAAATAGAGACAGTATTTATTAACAGTTGGCAGCCCTGGTTACTCTTAAGAATCGGCATAGTCATAGCTGTTATGGTACACATAGCACACACTACATTTGGTTGAAATCCAAATGATAGTATAGAAGTTACATGTATTTAAAGTTCGACCTCTCAGCAGGCTTAGAATCATGTTGGTAGCACTGACGTATATAAGTTACTCCAAATTAATATACAATGTCAGGTACTATACGTGTGCATAGTTTAAAGCTGTCGGATTGCATACTTTCTGATATATGGGTATTTGGATAAAACAAATTGAGAGCATTTATTAACAGTTGGCAGCCCTGGTGGCTCTTAAGAATACGCTCAGTCATGTCTGTTTATGTACACATAGCACATAAAATATTTGGTTGAAATCCAATTGATAGTGTAGAAGTTATATGCATTTAAAATTTGGACCTATCAGCACGCTTGTAAGCCTCCGTGGCTTAGGCGGCAGCACGCCGGCCACTCACCGCTGGGTCCGTGGTTCAAACCCCGGTCACTCCATGTGAGATCTGTGCTGGACAAAACGGAGGCAGACAGGTTTTTCTCCGGGTACTCCGGTTTTCCCTGTCAAAATTTCATTCCAGCAACACTCTCCACTATCATCTCATTTCATCTGTCATTCATTTAATCATTGCCCCGGAGGAGTGCGTCAGGCCTCGGCAGCCGGCACAGTTCATATCCTAGCCGCTAGATGGGGGCTTCATTCATTCCATTCCTGACCCGGTCGGAGACTGGAAGCAGGCTCTGGATTTTCATTTCAGCACGCTTGTAATCATTTTGGCAACAGTGTCATGTATGGCCTCCTGGAAATTAAACTGCAATATTATTATCTATACATGTGCCAATTTTGAAATAGGTCCCATTCATACCTTCCAAGATATCCAACATGGAGCTCAAATTTCAATTGCGATTTTTCAGCAGTTGGTAGCTCTGACATCATTTTCAAATATGGCCGTGATATATTCAGGTATAGATCTTTACTCCTACCAAATTTTGTTTCGATTTCTGCAGCCATTTAGGAGTTGATAGGGGGGGACACACACACAGCCAGACAGACAGAAGGACAGACACACATTTGCCCGATCTCATAAGTCTACTTTTTCCTCATTTTTGCAAAATGTGAAAAGTAGGCTAAAAATAGGGGGTGCTTAATTGGATGACATTTTTCGAACGTCAAACGTTCATCTTCAGATCCTGTTCACTTGGGCTTAACCCTCTATAGGATAGTGGTCTCTATATTAATCACCTGTCATAAGGGCAGTTTATGGTTTCAAAGATGCTGATAGTTGAATCTTTAAGCCAAATTTCGGAGAATGTTCATGCCGAAGTGCTAGTATTTCTAAAAATAAAATATATCTACATATCTACTTGGCGTAATGTGTTGGATAAAATGTAAAAACTTTTAAACTAAAAATATTAACAACTAAAGTGTAAAAATAAAATATAAATACAGAAATAAAAATCATAAAATTACAATAATAAAAGAAATATGAAAATTAAAATAATTTTATTTATTTATCGTATGGCTTCTAGTACCGGGAGTGTCCGAGGACATGTCGGCTTGCCAGAGGCTGTAGCTGCTTCTAGCGGACACCCATAGGGTAAGCTACAAGTTCCGTTCAATTTCAAGTAGTTCCAACTTTCACTACCAGATGTCAATGATACCTAGTGGTGAACGTTGGAACTTTGATAGAGCGTTCCAGAGAAATCTAACCTAGAAATTTATCTTCACACAAGTTTAGTCTGTGGAAGGATCTTTTACATAACATAAATATATGAAATGGGACCGCCGGATTCAATCGTATGCAGCTTCTATACTTACTAAGATAATGTAATAAATCATTATGAACATCCTTTTTAGTAAATAAATTTAGACTACTATTTGTTGTAACCCTACATATTGTATTTTTGGACCAGTATATCACAAATTATAACATCTTTCTTACATATCTCCAAAATTCGAATTGTCGATAAGTCGAATTTATTTGGCCATCCCCTAATGATTCAAGATATCGAGGTACAACTGTATACAGTATTTAGTTCAGTTCACCTTTTTAAACAAGAAATTCCGTGACGAACTAAAGAGCCTACTTTTCTTAAATTTAAGATTCATGCCAGTGATTAATCAATATGGACCTATCTATAATAATGACGAAATTAAGTTGGTAATATCGAAATTTCCAATTAGTTCGAAATATACCAGGCATAATGTAGCCTAATAGAGCATTACAGTTGGCAGCCCTGCTGACAGAATATATTCTTAGTTCTATCTCTTAAGGTACACAATAAAAAATTTGGTTGAAGTCCAATGGATAGCATAGACGTTACATGCAGTTAGACATTGGACCTATCAGCGCGCGTAAAATCATGTTGGCAGCAATGTCATGCATGTGTTGGTCAGAAATAATCTGAAATATTATGATTTATTGTTGTGCCAATTTTGAATGAAATCCATTTGTTAGTATAGAAGTTACTGGTATTTTAAAATTGGACCTATCAGCAGACTAGAATCATGTTGGCAGCACTGACGTATATTAGTTACTCCAAATTAATCTAGAATGTCAGGTACTATAGGCCTACGTGCACAAAGTTTAGAGCTGTTGGCTTGCATACTTTCTGATATATTGATATTAGGGTAAAAAATATAAACAGCATTTCTTAACAGTTGGCAGCCCTGATTGCTCTTAAGAATACGCATAATCATATCTGTTATTGTACACATAGCACATACGAAATTTGGTTGAAATCCAATTGATAGTGTAGAAGTTATATGAATTTAAAAATGGGACCTATCAGTAGGCTTAGAATAATTTTGGCAATACTGTCATGTATGGCCTCCTGAAAATTAAACTGAAGTATTATTATCTCTACGTGTGCCAATTTTGGAATAGTTCCCATGTATACATTCCAAGATATCCAACATGGAGCTCAAATTTCAATTGCGATTTTTCAGCAGTTGGTAGCACTGACATAATTTTCAAGTATGACATTGAGATGTCCCGGTATAGATCTTTGCTCATACCAAATTTTGTTTCAATTGCTGCAGCCGTTTAGGAGTTGATAGGGGGGGGGGAACACATACACACACACACAGACAGACAGACAGACATTTTCCCGGATCGATCTCATAAGTCTACTTTTTCCTCATTTTTGCAAAATGTGAAAAGTAGGCTAAAAATGGCTTAATTTTAACGGCATTTCATGAACATTTCCTTCAGGCAAAATTAAACTTAAGTTAATTTCGAAAAACGGCTGTCTTAGAATATAACACATACGGTATTAGGAGAAATTACTTGCAAAACCTTCAGCTTTGCATGTTGAAAAGTTGCAGAAGAAAGGAAATTTTATGTTGAGCAATGTATTTTAGTAAGAAACTGGAATCAAAAATCTTTTCTGCTAACTGAGGAAACGGCGACAGTTTTGGATTTAGGAGGAGGCATGCTCCAACACCGCAACACCCGCTTTGTTTTCTTAAATATGTGTTTTATGTCTATTATAAAATAGGGAGAAAACTATGAAACTAGAGAGAAATCTAGTGGGAAATAGATAGAAAATAAATAAGATGGGTTTACAGATAGGACGCACAGTTTTGGGAAAGCATAAGGAAAGTAGTCTTAAAAAGAAAATTAACTTCCGTAAGAAAGCCAAGGGTCATAGCTTAATATGAGGTAAAGAAAAGAAAATTTTGAAAATTCCAGAGTCCCTTGAAGCAAGCGAAGAGAGGAGAAAATCCCTACTGTCTTTGTGGTCTAGGACTCCAGACAAATCATACCGATTCCCGGAAATAACTCTTCAATGGATCTGTTTTCTGCTGTCTGTGTTGAAACGGAGGGGCACTGAGGCTTCAAATCACAACACAGCCATTCTAGACTATGTGAATGTTTTTCTTCCTCAACCCCATAGACACCAGAACAACATGAATGATCAGACATTCTCCTCACAGGTGATGATTCTCACAATGCTCTAAGCCTCTAAATGAAGAGTGAAACAATAACGACAAGAATCCACCTGAAATTGGTCGACACCCACAACTCAAAATATATCAAAAGCAATGTACAAAATAAATGACATACCATCATCATCATCAGTTTATCTGCCTGATGGCAGGTTTCCTCATGGTCGGTCTCTCCACCTTATCCAGACTTCAGCAGCACGTTTTATCAGCTCCTACGATTTATCAATCTTGATGGAATCCAGCATCGGAAACCTTCTTCTTCCTCTTCGGATTTTCCCTTGGACTGGCCCTTCTATTTGACTTTTCACCAAACCATCTCCCCTTATGCAGTGTCCAATCCAATTCATTTTTCTTTTCCTTATCTTTAGCATTATTTTTTCTTCTCCTACTTTCTTTCTTTCTTTCTTTCAAAATTAGGTCTGGTCATAGTTAATGTTTTAAATTGGTTTTTAACATACTAAAAGTGCAAACATTTTCTGGCAAACAGGATAGTAGTTGTTGGATAGGTATTTTTATTCAACAAAACTCAAAGTTATGAAGCTACTAGACTCAAATCACTCCCATTAATAGTGCACTATTTATTAAGGATCCTTTCAGAATAGTAGAATCATTCCTAAAATGAACACATTTACTGATAGAGGGTCTTGCACCAAGCTGCATATAGTTCTTACAAGATAGATAGATATTTTTTAGATATTTTATTCAATTAATTCCAAAGATCCATAGGCTCGAACAGAGGAATTGTACAGTAATATGTGTGTTTACACACCAAGGAAGAAAATTCTGAAGGTAACACAAATTGATGAATAAGAACATAGGCCTATTAGTAAAGTTGATACTATATCTAAGATTGTTTAGACCAAGGTCTCTTAAAATGATAAGCACTTAGGGTTTTTAAGCTTATACATAACTTATTTGATGTATTAAGATGCATCAAATTTTTCCCACAATACTTTCATAGTTTTCCTCTTAAATACTGACAAAGTTGGTGCACTTTTTACTTCATCAGGAAGTTTATTATATGACTGTGATGGAGAGAACTTGAAACTATTTCTACCATATTTAGAAGAGTGCCTAGTTCCATAAGAATGATTGTCTGAGTTCAAGATGTAGGGAGAGCTATAGAGTATTGTATTGTGTTTAATCTTGTATATTAGCATAGCTGCTCGGAGATCTGTACTTACGCTGAGGGGTAGAATTTTACTACTGATGTATAGATCTTTTACTGGAGTGCAGTAAGGAAGGTTAAATATGTTTCTAATAGCCCTATTCTGAATAGTCATTAAATCATTCAGTGTGGATTTCCTGCAGTGAGTCCAAATAGCATTTAAATATTGGAGCTTGCTATGTACAATTGAAGGAAAGAAGAAGAAGGAAGATTGTAGTTTTTACGTGACCGTGAATCTTGTGATTATGAGCCACGGGACCTCCTTTTTACGTGGAATCCGAACCACAGGACATGGCTTTTCACTTCGAAAATCTCACATGCATTGACCGGGAATCGAACCCAGACCACCTTGGTGAGAGGCATACAGCTAGACCGCTGAGCCACCAGGCCCCCATATGTACAATTGAATAGTAGATTTGTTTTACAAGGTTTAGAGGAATACGATACCGAAGTTTCCTTAGGATCCCTACTATAGGTGAGAGTTTCTTAGCAATTCGTTCAACGTGTTCAATCCAGGTCAAGTATTTGTCGATGATTAGAACTAAATATTTAGCCTGATTAACCTCTTTTCTTCTTCTTCTTCTTCTGCTTTTACGGCCTCATTGGACCACTTCAGTCAATCATTTCTTGGTCCTCTTCTTCAGTAAGTTTCCTTTCCGAGTCGCCCAGTAGCTCTTCATTCGCTCTGATCGTCTCAGGCGTTCCTCATCTGTAAATACCCTTTTTACTGTATTACGTTTGTCCATTTTAGCCTGAAATCTTATTTTTATATCTCTCAGTTTTTTTAATTTTGTTGTTTTGTTTTGCAAGTCATCCAAGGTTATTTCCAATTCTTTCATATCTTCTCTAATTTCCTTAATCCATCCTACTTGTTGTTTCATATTCCAAAGTTTCACTACAATTTTTCTAGATAACCTGGTTTCTGGTGTCCTCATGATGTGACCAAAGAAAGAAAGCCGTTTCTTCCGAATAGTATCAGTGATGGGCTCCAGTTCTCTGTATACTACTTCATTTGGTACTATCCGCCACTGTCCATCTTTCTGATATTTTTTATTTATGCATGTTCTAGCTATTCTTCTTTCTACTTTTAAAATTTTGTCGATTCTGTTTTTCTGAGTAACTTTAAAAAGAGTTTCACTTCCATAGGTCACCTCTGGTTGAACCACCGTCTTGTAATGTTTTAATTTTGTTGCGATTGATAGACATTTTCTTTTATATGTAGACCATGTTAATTTTTGGGCTTTTATCATTTTATTAGTTCTTTCTTGCCATGCAGGTTTCTCATCCAAGTTGTAAGTTATAATTTCTCCTAAGTATTTAAATTGCTTCACTATTTTAACTTTCTTGTTATTTACTGTTATGTGATTGATTACAAGTGGATTTGCTACCATTATCTCTGTCTTTTCAAATGATATCTGAAGTCCAATTTTTTGTGCTGTATTTTGTAGGCTTATTATTTGATTTTTGGCTTCTTGAATATTATTAGCCAGTAACGCTAAGTCATCTGCGAATCCCAAGCAATTTAAGTCTATTTGATCTTTCTTGGTTCCAATTCTTATGTTCCTAGGATTTTCCCTGTACCATTTCCTCATTACATATTTTATTTCAATATTATTTATATATATTTTGTCATGTGAGATTTCTTTCATGCTTTGTTTTAAAATTACCATGTAATTGGTCTTCTGTAGGTTCATTGTTAATTTATTGGCCTGGAACCATTGTGAGAGAGTATTTATATCTTGTTGCACATTTTATATGATTTCAATTATGTCTTTCCCAGTGTAGAAGATATTTGTATCATCTGCATACAATACTGTATTTTTGTTAAATCTTGATAGGAAATGTTTGCTTGTGGTGTTGCAGATCCATGACTCATCATTTGGAGGCAGTAGTTCTGACGAAGACATCCCTGGACTGTACGGTCACCAGAGCGAAGCAGCCAATGCACTACTGTACGTAGGGCTCGGCACAGTGGCCATCGGCTTGGTCATCTCCTTTGTAGGCACTGGTGAAAAAGGCTTCAAAACTTTGGAGCTGCGATTAATCGGACCTTCACTTATCGGCAGTGGTTTACTCTGCTGTCTGGTGCGAATTTTCCTCTGCGTGTGTCCCTCGCGATGCCTACGTCGCCGACATAGGCACCGCCATCGCCACAAGAAGGAGTCAGTGAACAGACATTCTGGTCCTCAACACCAACATACTTTCTTTAACAGTGGCAATAAAGAGACAGTGAACGTTACCGAAGACATTGCTCTCGCAGACCAAACTTCACTCTTAATGAAAAACAATAAAAAGACAGTTCATATTTTAACTTCACCAGCAAATCAACCCTCAGGATCTTCCGCTAGTAATCAACAACACAGACACGACCCATTACCTCCTACAGATATTGTAGCCAGCACTACTCTATTCCTACAACACGAGAGAGAACGGGCATCCAGTTCGTATGGCAGCCACCAAGTTCCAGCGATCAACCTTCCAAATTTTGTTGGGAGCAATAGTGATGATGATGATGATGGATCACATCATCACAGGAGACCACCGAAGCAGTCAGAACTGAACCTTCTAGACTTGGAACTGCAACAGTTAGATGGATCAAGTTTCGATATTTGTAGTTTCGATAGTAGCAATAGTCAAGACAAGAGTGCTATTTTAAACGATAATGACAGTTTGAATAGTAAAACTGTAAGAAGTGCAAGTGGTTCGCGAAGAGAGAAAATAAACCGACCGCGAGCCCCTATAAATGCCGCAGCCACTCCAATATCTCCGGTTGGGTTGATAAACCCCGACCCAGAAGCGCACAAACTCGAGGAGGACATGTTGTTAGCCGATGAGGTTGCCGCGGAGATGGACTCGCATTCGCTGAGCAAAGCCATGCCTTGTAGCAGTAAGAGTGTTGCCTCCATATCCCCACAACACTCGGACAAAGTCGACTTGCTACAAAATGAAATCGTATTGAGCCCAGCGAAACTGCAGCAGGATATTAGGGATCAGTAACTGAGTATGAGAATTTTTACCAGTGCTTTTTTTTATCCTTAAATCAAAGGGATTGCCTACCTAACCTAGTGTGCCTCTTCATTAATTATGGTGTAAAACAAGTATTTCAGCTACTGTATGCTCCTGTAAATACGGTATGATGAGGAGAAACTCATAACATTACTTAACGACAAAATGTAAACGTCACGCAAAATATGACAGGTTGTTTACAGTCACAGCTGTAAATATTCTGATGCAATACAAAACTACAGGTATCTAATACCTGATTCTTTCCTACATCTCACTGTAACACTTTGAGAGTGGAAAGGTACAAAGCAGCAACTTTATTTGAAATAAAATTAATTTTTCTCAGCAAAAATAACAGGTGTAACTGGCTGGTATGCTACTAATTTGATGAAACTATCTGAGTGTCATGAAATATACGTTATTCATTATTTTGCTTTTGACTGCCACTTCTTTATTTTTATTTTATTTTTCAGTATAATAAGGCGATTATTAAGACGTGGACCAAGTAATTTGTGGTTTTATACTAATGGGAGCAAGTAGGCTGTCGTCATTCTCCTATTCATAACTTAATTTCATAATGAGAGCTTCACTTTTTAGCAACAGATCCTGAAAGTTCACGTAGTAAATATCCGCAGTTCTCTTCCCAAATTTTGCTAACCAGATTCAAAGATAAATCAAACACTGTGTACTCATTTACTTGATATAAACAAGTTACTTTTTAATGTGCATCTTAATGTACCCTGTTTGCTTCACTTCATAAATCACATATCACCCGCAAGACTGTCTCCTTGACAGAGGTTTTGCTTATATACAAAACAACCTCTCAATATCTAATTTGAAAACATTAAAGTACTTTACCAACAGACGTTTTGTCTCAAATTTGCATTTACCACACAGAAAGTGTTTTAAATGATTCTTAATACTGTACATTAACCTTCATGAGTTCGCACCAACCTGAGTCACACCGGCGTTCGCGCGGGCTTTCAGTTGACCACCCACGTTTCTTCACGATTATCATAATGTTTCTTGTACTTTTCATGAATGATTGAATGCAATGAAAACAATGGAATTCTGATACAACTCAGCAAACACATTTATGATCAAAATTCTTTATTTAAACAATATATAGACATCATACCAATATAGATTTTAGCTTCAAAAAAAATTTCGTCAACCATTATCTCTCAAAAGTATTATTTTTCCAATTTTTCCTTGTCATCACATTTTCCGTCAACTAAGTCAATGTCTGAGTCACTGTCATGGTCACTCACTTCGATGTGTTCGGGATCATAGTCCGGGTCATTATCAACGCCATCATCGAAGAGTGCTTCTTCCGCTTCCTCTTCATCTCCGTCATCTCTCTCGATTTCCGCCAGCACCTGAGCTATCTGATCATTTGTTATATATAGACGGTCCCTACACAAATAAATGAATAACGATTAAAAATTTTGACACAGCAGAGAAGGAAGAACAACAAAACTGATAAAATGAAGCCATAAACTTCACGCATACACAATATCTGGAGGACTGGAAAAGATATAAACTGTAGCAATCGTGCAGAAAAAAAAGATGTTACTTACATTGTGCATTGATGTGTTGAAAAATCTTCTTCTGCTTTCGTAAGGCTGTCGCCCGACAACTAGTGTGACGAAATAAATTCTCCTCGGCGTTCGCGGGACTGTCACCAGACCGCCCGACAATGCGTCTCCGAGTTTATAACTGTACTGAGTGACATGAGGGGGGTGAATCAGGGTGAGTCAATCAAACCTGTGCCGGAGTAGGCAGTCAAGAGTGTAACTAAGGAATACATGCATGTCTCACCTCACCCAAAGCTCACTAAGGGGTGCATCATTCGAAAATCCAAAAAGGCGGTCACTCGACAGCCCGCGCGAACGCTTGAAGGTTAAGCATTAAAATACAAGTACCGTACTCTGCAGACGTGGCCAATTAATTAGAATAATGTGTACTATTAACCGAAAGTCTCTCCAGAGATGGGTAAATATGGCCTAAAGTAGTCTAGTGGTACTTAGTTCTTTAAGCAAATACAGTACAATAGTCTATATACATCCTGAAATATTTGGTACAATTTGGGTCAATGGACACCGTAAAAGTTAATACAAATTCAAAACAATAAACGTGTTTACTCTGACTAAGAGGAGCGTAGAATGGAGGACAGTGGTGGAAGAAAAGAAAGGAAGATTGTAGTTTTACGTGACCATGAATCTTGTGATTATGAGCCACGGGACCTCCTTTTTACGTGGAATCCGAACCACAGGACATGGCATTTCACCTCGAAAATCTCACATGTATTGACCGGGAATCAAACCCAGTCCACCTTGGTGAGAGGCCAACAGCTTGACCGCTGAGCCACCACGTAGAAGAAGAATGGTGGCAGGACAGACAGCTATGGAAGGGGCATGTTCATTCCCACACCCGGCCAGCTGGAGTGGAGAATCGATGATGATGATGACAAATGAGGCATTCTTGCCATATGATTAGTGCTGATGTTACTCAAATATAAACGTAATTAGTTAACTATTTTACGCATTTATTTCATCCTTGACAAAAACATTTCGGTGCTGTATGAATGAATAATATCTTGAGTTTGTGAGAATGATGGACGATTAGTTCACAAAAAATGTCGGCAATGCCGACTCAAAGGTATCATAAAGACATAAAATCGCTAAGAATAGGAGTTTTACAGCTATGAATGATTGTAATCAGAACATCACAAAACAGTAGACAGAGCCTGTAATGCTTAGTTAATTGAGGAAATAAACGTTATTCTAATAATTTGGCCATATCTGTAAATATTTTATTTTCCAAAGAATAGATCAGAATGATGAATGTGAAACATACCGTAAATATTAATTATTGGGGACTGATAATCTTATACTAGAAATACAGAAGAAAGTACTTTGTTGGTCATATAAAACATGACTGGTGTGGTATAAGACTCTCTATTTCTTCCCAGTAAATTATTCTAAATTTGAGTGTTAATTTGTCATTACAACCTTCTCTAATATAATCCTTTTATTTGCTTTGAGTGTTTTTCTTGAGCTCAAACTTGGTCTAGAAAGTACAATACTCAATTTCAAAGTGTGGCTAATATTTCCTATTAGCCAGTCATATTTGTTCTCCTTGTTTTCATAAGAGGTTCTGAAATGGAGATGCAATCAGCCTGTTCACGAGTGAATAGCAAATGCTAGAGAGCAGACTGTCAAGAGGATTTTATGTTGTGACGTTGGAAACAGAGAGAGATGAGCGCTCTTTACGTTGTGCAACTTTTTTTTTTTTTTTTTGTCCACTCTATGCCATTTGTTTCCACCTTATTCCGTTTGTCTCTCTGTAGTACACTTGTGAAATCTCGCAGCAGCTCGGAGCACGGTAGGCATGGTTCTGAACTTCAGTCAATCAAAGTTAGAATCGCATTGCATGCATAGGCTACTTCTTCAACCAGTGAGCATTAAGGCAGTTATATAATATTGATTTCATTGATGAGAAAGCATATTTTATGTCTATTTTATGCTATTATTATAACTCCTAATTTGTCTGCTTTTCCTTTCCCTTCATGATTGATCAGTGTGATGTACCAGAGAGGACTGATTGTTGATCAACTATGATCTCCAATTTCAAGTAATTAGGGAATTGAAATAAGTTGCATCGGCCACTTACGTCAAGTTTGTAAAGTAAGTTAGAGACGGAATATTTTTAAGATGCCTCATTGATTCACCAAGAGAAAGAATAATAATAACACATTCTAAGGGAATGAAAGCAACAATACACAGGCACTCGTCCCGGCATGGAATGAAAACAGAAACTGAATTTCCCTCTAATGCACTTTTATAATTTAAATACACCACCCTGTGAGCACTTGTTATTATTCTTTTGTATAATGTCTTAGACTTAATTTTCAATACAGGAAGGTGATGAAATTCCAACTAATTCTATTGTATGATAATATTACCATGTACATACGTGCTATTTTAATAAGAGTGATATTCTTTTATGCAAACATATTTTCCTGACATAATAATGTTGAGATTATTTGAGAAAATAATGTAATTATGTATATGATGAAAATGTATAGTTAAGTAATCAAGTTTCATAGACACAATGTTATGGAAAAAGTGGATTTTATTTCAGGTTTCCTGTATGTAAAATATGCAAAAACATTAATCATTATAAGTAATGTTATGTCACAGGATCCGCATTGATATCTATAACTGACTCAGGTGAATGATACGTCTTAACCAATACTAAAGGATAACATCATGTCAACATATTTGGGCACTCAATGGTGCCATCTTCAGCGAACATGGGAAACGAGTGAAAATTAACCTAGGGATACATACAGTAGTTAGTTATTGTTGTTTTAAGGTGGGGAACTACGAGGTCATCTGCCCCAGTGATACATATAAAGTCCAATAAAAACCTTAATTGCTTTTCAAAATACTGACAGATCTGCAAACATAAACATCAGTAAACAAGAAGTTCCGTGACGAACTAAAGAGCCTACTTTTCTTAAAATTTAAGATTCATGCCGATGATTAATCGATATGGATCTATCTAGAATAATGACGAAATTAAGTTGGTAATATCGAAATTTCTAATTAGTTCGAAATACTGTATACCTGGCATAATGTAGCCTAATAGAGCACTACAGTTGGCAGCCCTGGTGACTGAATATATTCTTAGTTCCATCTCTTAAAGTACAGAATACAAAATTTGGTTGGAGTCCAATGAATAGCATGGACGTTACATGCAGTTAAACATTGGATCTAACAGCGCACGTAAAATCATGTTGGCAACAGTGTCATGCATGTATTGGTCAGAAATAATCTGAAATAATATGATCTATCGTTGTGCCAATTTTGAATGAAATCCATTAGTTAGTATAGAAGTTACATGCATTTTAAAATTGGACCTATCAGCAGGCTTAGAATCATGTTGGCAGCACTGACGTATATTAGTTACTCCAAAGTAATCTAGAATGCCAGGTACTATACGTGTGCAAAGTTTAGAGCTATTGGCTTGCATTCTTTCTGATATATTGATATTAGGGTAACAAAAATAGAGACAGCATTTATTAACAGTTGGCAGCCCTGGTTGCTCTTAAGAATACGCATAGTCATAGCTGTTATGGTACACATAGCACATACGAAATTTGGTTGAAATCCAAATGATAGTATGGAAGTTACATGTATTTAAACTTGGACCTCTCAGCAGGCTTAGAATCATGTTGGTAGCACTGACGTATATAAGTTACTCCAAATTAATATAGAATGTCAGGTACTATACGTGTGCATAGTTTAAAGCTCTCGGCTTGCATAATTTCTAATATATGGGTATTTGGATTTAAAAAAATTGAGAGCATTTTTTAACAGTTGGCAGCCCTGGTGGCTCTTAACAGTACGCTCAGTCGTATCTGCTTATGTACACATAGCACATACAATATTTGGTTGAAATCCAATTGATAGTGTAGAAGTTATATGCATTTAAAAGTTGGACCTATCAGCAGGCTTATAATCATTTTGGCAACACTGCCATGAATGGCCTCCTGGAAATTAAACTGCAATAGTATTATCTATACGTGTGCCAATTTTGAAATAGCTCCTATTCATACCTTCCAAGATATCGAACATGGAGCTCAAATTTCAATTGCGATTTTTCAGCAGTTGGTAGCACTGACATCATTTTCAAATATGGTCGTGAGATATTCAGGTATAGATCTTTACTCCTACCAAATTTTGTTTCGATTGCTGCAGCCGTTTAGGAGTTGATAGGGGGGGACACACACACAGCCAGCCAGACAGACAGACAGACAGACAGGACAGACAGACAGACAGACAGACAGACAGACAGACAGACACACATTTTCCCGGATCAATCTCATAAGTCTACTTTTTCCTCATTTTTACAAAATGTGAAAAGTAGGCTAAAAATGTGAATATCTTTTGTAAGGAATTCCATTCAAGCCATTCAATATTTTTACTGATATTAATGATTGCAGATCTGTCAGTATTTTCAAAATCAATTAAGATTTTCATTGGACTTTGTATGAATCCCTAGGTTAATTTTCACTTGTTTTCTATGTTCACTTGAAAATGGCACCATTGAATGCCGAAACTAGTACGATAAACATGTATGTTCATTGACATGATTTAATTCATTAGTATTGATTAGGCACATCATTCTCCTGAGAAATAAAGAAAAAGAAAAGAATAGTCATACTTTTAAAAGTCCTGTAAATGCTGATGAATGGATAATTCACTCCAAAATATTTTTTCAGAATATTAAATATTGTACCTTATTATTATTGTAGATTATGGAAAACTGGTGTTAAGGTTGCAAGAAGTCCTGAAATGTTGCACATGCCCCCTTAATACTAATAAATTACTAACTAATGGAAGAATTTGAATTATCTATTAAATACATTTTTTTAAATATTATTATCCACAACTTGATCTCATTTTACAGCTGTGAAGGTAGTCCTTCGATTTGAGTTATAAAAGAGGAGAGGAAATCTATTAGTCCATATAGCTGATAATCATAAACTCCAACCAATAATTTGGTTATTATCATTCAACATTTACCCCCCCTCTCTAGGACAGTGCAGCAAAGGAAGTAGGACGATACCACACTCAGCTATTGCACTGAAATGAAGCAGACCAACATGCATCTAAAATTAAAAGTTAGTCCTAAAACACCAACATAAAACTTGATGGGATGAATTAGACTCAATTTATATTTGGTTATACCCCATAAATATGTTACATACAAATCTAGGGGCAGATGACCTAGCTGTTTTGCCCATTAGAACACCAACATTAAAATACATCACTCCTTGTTCCATAGCTCCACTTTTTCCTAGTGTTGTGTTTATCCAATTGCAAACAGTGGTGATATTTATGTTATTACAGTATATTGTAAATAATAATTCAGTATGGTAATATGGAAAATGAACATTAAGAGCTACTGAAATGTCAATTGGCCATCATTTTCCATTTCCTTGATGAGATAGAGTACTGTATTTATGATTTAAGAAGTGGTAAGAAACCATAAATTTTACCCATTACCGGTATGTAATTACTCAAAATAAGTAAACTTAAAAGATACTGTGTGGTATTACTCAGAAATAATTCTGTTGAACAATGAAAAAACATGAACTTACTAATATTCTGACAAATAATGATCAGCCAGTGATGTTCAACAATGCAAATGGTATTGAGAAATGGGTTAAACACTTATTTTGGCACCATTAGCATTAACTTTGAAAGAATTATGTATTTTCCGCCTTCAATACTGTTTAATATTATTACTTACAGGGACTAGTTTCGGGGGTAAATACTCCCCCTTCCTCAGCCTGTCCAACAAAACTACACAATGGAAAAACTTTCCATGTACAAGTTCATACAAAATATATGAAGGTTCTTCATATATTTTGTATGAACTTGTACATGGAAAGTTTTTCCATTGTGTAGTTTTGTTGGACAGGCTGAGGAAGGGGGAGTATTTACCCCCGAAACTAGTCCCTGTAAGTAATAATATTAAACAGTATTGAAGGCGGAAAATACATAATTCTTTCAAAGTTATAGTTACGTCAATACGGACCTGATTAATCGACATTATGAACCATTAGCATTGTCATCAATTGTTACTTATGTGGTACCATTATGTTTCCTAAACAATAACTGTCCCAGTTACAACTACTTTTTTGAACAAAGGACTTTGGGTTAATAATCAATGTATAATGCTTCGAAGCTCCACCTTTCACTAAATTGTATCCTATACCGTATATTACAGACACTGTTACCAAGAGCCTTATTTCTTCGTTCAGTACTGCTTGACTGTAACAACATTAACAATAATTGCTTGACTGTTGACTTATTGTTGAGACATCACAGCCAGCGCACATTAAGATTCAGTATTTAATCATTTCGCTGCTAGTTAACTGATTTATATAAATCTACAGTAGTACGGGAACAAAACGTCAGCTTAAATGCTATAATCAGGGCCCGGATAATTAAGTGCTTAACTTTTCAGAAATATCTATTTATTTATGTGCTTAAAAGTGAAAAATATGTGATTCATCATCATCATCTTGTACAGTTTCCAGCCCCAGGCTGGGTCTGTTTGGACCATAAGCCTAGCCACTTAGTCCTTTCTTCCCACCACCTCTCCGCTGTCACTCTAGTCCAGTCCTCACCTCTCTTCTTGACACATTCCTCCACTCCTTTCAGCCATCTATCTCTTGGTCTTCCCCTTGGTCGTTTCTTCTGCATCTGCATCTCATGTATCCTCTTGGGAATCTTCTTCTCTTCCATTCTCGTTAAGTGTCCATACCACCTCAGTCTTGATGTCTCAATCCTACCCTGCAAGGGCTCCTCTTTCACTATTTCCCTGACCTTTTCATTCCTCACCCTGTCTCTTCTCGTTATTCCGATCCTACTTTGTAGGAACTTCATTTCACTTTCCTGTAGTCTGCTTATGTCTCTTTTCTTCATTATCCACGTATCTGACGCATAGGTCAGTATCGGGATATAGTAGCTTCTGTATAACACTTCCTTGCTTTTTCGTGGGACATCTTTATTCCACACTAAGCTCCTAATGCTTCTCAGAAATGCTTCTGCCTGTCTGCCACATTCCGTAATCTCTTTGTCATTTCTCCCATTCTCCTCCACTATACCTCCCAAGTACTTGAGACTTTCCACCTTCTTCAGCTGTCCACCTCCAAGTGTTATCGCACTCCTTGGTGTGTCCCTTTTCCTGGTTGTTAACAGGATCTCACATTTACTGATGTTGAACTTCCATCCGTACTCTCCCACTGTTTCTTCCCAAGCCTTCAGTTGCTCCTGAATTTCCTCCTCCTTGTTTCCCCAGACCATGAGATCATCTGCAAACACCATTACTTTCATCTTATCTTCTCCTATCTTTCCTGCTACCCATGTCATTACCTCATCCATAACCACAATAAAGACAAGGGGTGACAGCACACTACCCTGTTTCAGGCCACTCATTTGTCTGAACCAGTCTGTTCTTTCCCCTCCAACTTTCACACAACTCACACTTCCACAATACATCTCCTTCATCTGTCTACAGTCCCTTTTCCCACTCCCATGTTTTCCATTGCTTTCCAAACCTTCTCCCTACACACACTATCATAGGCCTTATCGATGTCCAGGAAGGCCATCAACAGATCCTCTCCAAATTCGTAGTGGTGTTTCCAAAATATGTTCTTAAATTTGTATCATAGTTATGTCCCCCAGTTAGTCGAAATATAGTTGAATCATCCAGCTGCTGTCTACAGTCCAAATGTTCCCGCTTAATAGGCTGGGGCTTGCCTCAGTTTCCAAATCATTCTGCAAATGTGCGATACGAAATTATGTATGTGCTGTTTTCTAATTTCATTCTAAAGAAAAGAAGAGAAGGTCACTTCAAAAACTTTCATAGCACACTGTCAATTCTCACAAGTTTCGCAGACCACTGTAATTTCAAGTAAAATTTTCTGTCAAGATTAGGACGAGACAAGGGTGCATTCACGAAAATGAGAAGCATATTACAGGTATTGCCAAGGGTTGAAAATGAGGGTAGCAGTCATCTAAGGAGTACAATATACCACCAAATATGTATTTATTTATATAAACAGCAAAAATATGATGATAAATAAAAAATATTTAAACACATAACTATCCGGGCCTTAGATATAATACACAGGGACAGAACACTCCAATGGAAATGTTGAGCAAGGGATGGAACTAACGAAAGTAATTATGACACTTTTTCTAAATTGATACCAATTCCATATAAACCACAATTAAAGAAAAGTGTTTCCTTGTTTGTGTTTAGTTCAGAGTTCAGCATATTACTAATAGTCGCGCTCGCTATCGTTTTACCCTCCAGGGTTGGCTTTTCCCACGGACTAAGCGAGGGATCCCACCTCTACCGCCACTGAGGGCAGTGTCCTGGAGCTTGAGACTCTGAGTCAGGGATACAACTGGGGTGTGTGACCAGCACTACTCCAGGCGGCCTCACCTGCAAAGCGAACAGGGGGCCTGATGAAGGGATGGGAAGAGTGGGACGGTTAGGCAAGGAAGTGGGAAGGAGGCGGCCGTGGCCTTAGAGTAGGAACCATCCCGGCATTTGCTCGAAGACGAAGTGGGAAACCACGGAAAACCACTTCGAGGATGGCAGAGGTGGGAATCGAACCCCTCTACTCATTTGGGCCACCCGAGGCTGAGTAGACCCTGTTCCAGTCCTCATACCACTTTTCAAATTTCGTGGCAGAGCCGGGAATCGAACCCAGGACCTCCGGAACGGCAGCTAACTATGCTGACCGCTACGCTACGGAGGCGACATTACTAATAGTACCGTACTAAAACATTGAGGAAAAATCAAACTTTAGGGTTTTATGGCTTCCTTACATCAACTTCATCCCTTAGCCATCATTGTTCATTCAGCTTGTTTGCCTCTCATTTCGACATGACACTGACATGAGTCTCTAGTATCGTGCGTGACAGCCCATTTGCTCAATGCCCATCACAAGCAGAGTAACCAGGAGTGGCCTACAACACACTCTTACTTTTGACCGTGTAATGTAATAACGTTTTCAGACAATAAATGTGGTATAAATTATTGCTATCCAGTTGGACATTCACTCAGTTCGACATCAGGATCGAATCTATAAGGGGACAAAACAGTTAGCCTACTTTCCCCAGGCCCTTCCATCACAGAGGTCCCTTTGTACAATAAAATTTGATTTCACTCTATTTTCTTCTCCCTGCTACTTCTCTTTTTCTGTTCTTAAAGTAGAAACTTTTTCACATTTTGGAGATTGTATGAGTAATATGTGGGATATTTCAAATTGATCACTCATTTATTACTTAGTCGTATGACATTATTTTACAAAGGAAATAAAAATAAGGTTACATTTTAATTTTGTTGCCAGAACATCAGAAGTAGCATTGTAAATGGCATTACGGTGAATTCTATAAATTAGAAAACTCAGTCTGAATGTCCCTTAACCCTAGAATATTAACATTATACAGAAGATGGACAGTACTAATATTACGTAAATATTAAGTACTTTCAAAATATTTTACTTCATCACCATTTAAAATTAAATGGTTTCTTAATGTAATACTGCATTTCTATAGCCTACGTACAGACCGCTGCATAGTTCTTTGAAGTCTAACGCGATAAGGATCATGTTTACTCAAATTAAAGTTTCTCCGCTACCATTGAATCATGTACAGTATATGGTTTTTAGGCTAGATGATGAATACTTGTTTCCTTGGTAACCATATAGGGGGTCTAGTTGCTGAACACTCACTTGTTTCCATGATGACTAAATGTCAGAATTTTGTCCACCTTAGCCCCAAAACATAGCTACGTTAGTATAGGAGTCGTGTACGTTGGCTTTCTGTTGTGCTGACTCTGATGTTACTGTTTGCTGACCCAGGGCTCTGAGATGATGTGGCACCCTATATCAGATTCTCCACCTCCTTGTTGTGGCTGCGGAGAAACTGACAACCTGTGAAACTCGAGCATAAATTCTTTGCTCCAAGACTATACTTACAGAACTGATGGGCATAAATAACATAAACATAACCACTTGTGACCAGTGAAAGAAGGACAGTTAAGTGACACATACACATAATGTATCTCAATGAAGTTGGTATTATTTTCCATGGTCCCGAACTCTGAGCAAGGGAATGATTGGTCTAGATCTTGGTCTAGTCTGACCATATGACAACACAAGCGACTGTGCTGAGCACCATGTGCTTAAATGGGTGAGTAGCCCCAATCCCCTGCTATTCCCTACCTACCTGCACTTGTTTAACAAACCACATCAACTGCTTCTATGTTCCTTGTTTCTAAATAAAACAATTTATAAACGGAAAAGTGCAATGTATGCAAATGTACAACATGTAAATCATGTGAAATTTTAATTAGGTAATCAGTATATATTCCTGGAAGCTTGCTAAAAGAGCACCAGTAGTGTATAACTTCTATCAGTTGAATTTCTTCTCTGGGCCATCATCAAAGTTTTGCTTTGCACGTAAGCTGGTCAATGTGATAAAGCTTTTGCTAAATAGGTTCAATTTAGACTTTCAGTCACAGCTTACAATCATTGCTGTCTTTACATTAAGATAAGATAAAATAGTTGCTACTATTCTTTACTTGCAAGCAAGCTAGTTTAAATTAAAGTTAGGAATCATTCATATGAACGATAATTTAAAATCATTGAACACAGAGTAATTATAAGCAACACATTTGAGACTTTGAAAGCTATTATCAATGAAGTTCAAGATTATTGGAATGTTGCAATTAACATAACCATAAGTCTGTCTTGACTCCAGTAGTGTATGGTATGGCAGTTGGCCCGTTGCTAACACACAGCCAAGCCTATAACCAGCACGCATCACGGTATGTGAATTGACCATTTGGCTTGCCATTTGTTGATTTAACTTTTGCCTTGATCAAGTCTATTGCAATAGTAGTGCAAAAAGTTGATAAATATAACATCCCAAAAATAATGAATTTCACCATGTTAAACATAAACATAATCTGTCAGAATAGGCTATATGACATTTGCTCTGAAACTTAGAAACATGTTGACCTATTTGAAGATAAATAAATAATTCAGCGTTACCACCCAAAAAGGATCATGAGAAAAATCCAGGTGAATGAACAATAATTTCTATAGCGAAAATTTGCCCTACAAGTTCCCAGACTTGCATTGATATCATCTGTCCGCGACTTTCAGAGAACAGATTCATGACTTGTGCAGTGATGTTATTAAATATCTGTATTTCTTCTGTCTATTCCTGGCAAACAAGGTGTTAATTTTTGTGTCTTTTATGTTCCATATTCAAACATTAAGCTTAGGTTATTTTAAAAATAAAGTATTGGATGAAGTTACAAATTGTACATTTTATGCATCACCAGATTTGCCATTTTAATGAGATTTATATACAAATTCCTTCCCTGATGATCACATTGTTAAGGCCTATACTGAGATTTATGCAATTTTTTAAACCTAATATATTACACCAAATTATATACAGTATACAAGTATATAAATGACATTATTGTACATATTGAATATAGTGTGATGATTTAAGTGATACTGCAAAGATTTAGAAGACTACTTAGGGGTTTTCTTGACATATCGAATAAAGAACTTTTTTAATATATTGTGTGTATTCATTATCTTAAACCTACTCCTTTAAGTGTTTTTTTTTTTTTGTGTGTGTTTCATTCACAAAAGCCATGGACACTACACAAATGATGTAGGAAATTGAAGGTATTTTTAGGAATACAAGGATTCTGGTGAGAGAATAATCAAACGAGCGTAATGATAGAACAGAACGTATGTGATGTATTGAGGAGTTGAAATGGTGAACCATGTAAGAGAAAAAAATCATTCAAGTTCCCCCACTTCACTGAGAATCATAGAATCATGGATATGTTCTACAACAACTGGGACCTAGCCTTTGTTGTCATGGTAACTACTGTAGTTGTCCATGCAACATGCTTCAACAACTGGGACCTTACCTTTGTTGTCATGGTAACTACTGCAGTTGTCGATGCAACATGCTTCAACAACTGGGACCTAGCCTTTGTTGTCATGGTAACTACTGTAGTTGTCGACGCAACATGCTATAACACCTGGGATCTAAGTCAGCTTACCTTTGTTGTCATGGTAACTACTGTAGTTGTCGATGCAACATGCTTCAACAACTGGGATCTAAGTCTGCTTGCCTTTGTTGTCATGGTAACTACTGTAATTGTCGATGCAACATGCTTCAACAACTGGGATCTAAGTCAGCTTACCTTTGTTGTCATGGTAACTACTGTAGTTGTCGATGCAACATGCTTCAACAACTGGGATCTAAGTCAGCTTACCTTTGTTGTAATGGTAACTACTGTAGTTGTCGATGCAACATGCTTCAACAACTGGGATCTAAGTCTGCTTACCTTTGTTGTCATGGTAACTACTGTAGTTGTCGATGCAACATGCTTCAACAACTGGGATCTAAGTCAGCTTACCTTTGTTGTCATGGTAACTACTGTAGTTGTCGATGCAACATGCTTCAACAACTGGGACCTTACCTTTGTTCTACTGTAGTTGTCGATGCAACATGCTTCAACAACTGGGATCTAAGTCAGCTTACCTTTGTTGTCATGGTAACTACTGTAGTTGTCGATGCAACATGCTTCAACAACTGGGACCTTACCTTTGTTGTCATGGTAACTACTGTAGTTGTCGATGCAACATGCTTCAACAACTGGGATCTAAGTCAGCTTACCTTTGTTGTCATGGTAACTACTGTAGTTGTCGATGCAACATGCTTCAACAACTGGGACCTTACCTTTGTTGTTATGGTAACTACTGAAGTTGTCGATGCAACATGCTACAACAACTGGGACCTTACCTTTGTTGTCATGGTAACTACTGTAGTTGTCGATGCAACATGCTTCAACAACTGGGACCTTACCTTTGTTCTACTGTAGTTGTCGATGCAACATGCTGCAACAACTGGGATCTAAGTCAGCTTACCTTTGTTGTCATGGGAACTACTGTAGTTGTCGATGCAACATGCTTCAACAACTGGGATCTAAGTCAGCTTGCCTTTGTTGTCATGGTAACTACTGTAGTTGTCGATGCAACATGCTTCAACAACTGGGATCTAAGTTAGCTTACCTTTGTTGTCATGGTAACTACTGTAGTTGTCGATGCAACATACTTCAACAACTGGGACCTTACCTTTGTTGTCATGGTAACTACTGTAGTTGTCGATGCAACATGCTACAACAACTGGGACCTTACCTTTGTTGTCATGGTAACTACTGTAGTTGTCGATGCAACATGCTTCAACAACTGGGACCTTGCCTTTGTTGTCATGGTAACTACTGTAGTTGTCGATGCAACATGCTTCAACAACTGGGACCTTGCCTTTGTTGTCATGGTAACTACTGTAGTTGTCGATGCAACATGCTTCAACAACTGGTACCTTACCTTTGTTGTCATGGTAACTACTGCAGTTGTCGATGCAACATGCTTCAACAACTGGGACCTAGCCTTTGTTGTCATGGTAACTACTGTAGTTGTCGACGCAACATGCTATAAAACCTGGGTTCTAAGTCAGCTTACCTTTGTTGTCATGGTATCTACTGTAGTTGTCGATGCAACATACTTCAACAACTGGGACCTTACCTTTGTTGTCATGGTAACTACTGTAGTTGTCGATGCAACATGCTACAACAACTGGGACCTTACCTTTGTTGTCATGGTAACTACTGTAGTTGTCGATGCAACATGCTTCAACAACTGGGACCTTGCCTTTGTTGTCATGGTAACTACTGTAGTTGTCGATGCAACATGCTTCAACAACTGGGACCTTGCCTTTGTTGTCATGGTAACTACTGTAGTTGTCGATGCAACATGCTTCAACAACTGGTACCTTACCTTTGTTGTCATGGTAACTACTGCAGTTGTCGATGCAACATGCTTCAACAACTGGGACCTAGCCTTTGTTGTCATGGTAACTACTGTAGTTGTCGACGCAACATGCTATAAAACCTGGGTTCTAAGTCAGCTTACCTTTGTTGTCATGGTATCTACTGTAGTTGTCGATGCAACATACTTCAACAACTGGGACCTTACCTTTGTTGTCATGGTAACTACTGTAGTTGTCGATGCAACATGCTACAACAACTGGGACCTTACCTTTGTTGTCATGGTAACTACTGTAGTTGTCGATGCAACATGCTTCAACAACTGGGACCTTGCCTTTGTTGTCATGGTAACTACTGTAGTTGTCGATGCAACATGCTTCAACAACTGGGATCTAAGTCTGCTTGCCTTTGTTGTCATGGTAACTACTGTAATTGTCGATGCAACATGCTTCAACAACTGGGATCTAAGTCAGCTTACCTTTGTTGTCATGGTAACAACTGTAGTTGTCGATGCAACATGCTTCAACAACTGGGATCTAAGACTGCTTGCCTTTGTTGCCATGGTAACTAGTTGTTGGAAATTTGTCGATGCAACAAGTGCGATCTAATTAGAAGGTATCAAGGTGAATACCGGTATACTAAGTTGCTGAACTAGAATTCATAGGCTTAGATGACGAACACTTGTTACCATGGTAACCAAAAACTGTTGGTCCTTTATCAACGCTAATCACAGATAGACACCAGACCTAAAGCATCGGCCAGATGGAGAGAGATTTTTGATAAGCTTGGCAGTTGGAGGAAGGTAAAAGTTGGTTTATTTCTGTTTGATTTTATTTTTATGGGGGATCAGGGGGAGGGAGATTTTTTTTATATAAGTCGGAAGTTCCTCATGGCCCAGTCAGTAGCGGTTGGTGTGTTTGGTATTTCTCTGTGTTTGGGTGGAGTTTAGCTTGATGTTAAAGGGGACAGATATTTTAGATTAAGTCCAGAAACTGTTCGTAACTCAGTCAGTGGTGGTTGAAGAGGGGTTCAAGTTTGAAGTTTTTTTTTCCCTATTTGTGGCTGGGGTTTAATGGAGAGTGGGGAATTTGATTAAACTTGGAAACTCATAGTAGTTCAGTCAGTGGTAGTTGAAAGGGCTCTAAGGTTGAAGATACCATATTTCATTTTCTGTTTCTGGATGGGGCTTAGCCGCTTAGGGGAGAGGGCTTTTAGATTAAGCTCACGAGCTAACCACTGACATTTTCAAACAGAACACTTGCACCTTACTTCAAAGTGTAAGTTGAAAACATGCCTGTCGTCAAGCTCAAACCTGAAATACCTTGCTCTTACCTAAACCCAATTTTATTTGCAATCCACGTGTTTCCCTGGGCAAAATATTCTAGTGACACTACTGTTGCACAGATGTTGAGTTTGAACATTTGTCCAATTTACAGTCCAAATTAATTTCCAACAGATTTACTGAAGTGTTCTCATTTGCTTCCAAAGCTGAACTATGTAAGTTAAAGTTAATGGTCTGTGACCACTTTATTACCCAGAAACCACATCAATGACTTTTCCAATGTTTCTTCCTTTTTGTTACACACACTATTCAAAGAGCTATCAGCAGATATGAAAGATATGCCATCGGCATTAAGTACTGATTTACCTGTCAGATTCTTGGGAAGGTGGTTTAGATATACTGTACAAGAAAAAGAAATGGCCCAATGACTGAACCTTGAACTACACCAGTGGTTATGCTGAGTACGTCTGATTTTTGGTTTTCCATTGCCACCATCTGGCTTCTATTAGAACGAAAGATATGATACAATTAATGTTAATTCCCAATCTCCAACTCCATAGAATTTAAATTTAGCAATTAGTATGTCATGAGATACAGCATCAAATGCATTACCAAGGTCCAAAAGTATAGCACAAGTAATTAAGTGAGACTTCATCATCATGCATCCACCTTGTCGGTAAGGTGGTGTTAAACGAACTCTCGCCAGCATTCTGTCCATGTAGGTCTCTCTCTCCATGATAACTCGCCAGTCCCCTTCTCTATATATCTATCTTTAAATTGGTCCAGCCATCGTTTGCTTGGTCGTCCAACAGGTCTCCTTTTACTGACTGACTGTTCCATGTATATATGTGGTGTTCAAGTGTTCGGCATTCTCTTTACATGCCCAAACCATATAAGTCTTGCAGACCTTAGTCTTTCTTCCAGAGAGTGCTCCACTCTAAAAGATGATTTCATATCAACATTTCTCACATGATCTAGCCATGATTTTTGCAGGGCATTCCTAAGAAATTTCATTTCACAGGCTTGCAGTTCTCTAATCTGCAATGTGCAGGTTTCTAGACCATATGTGAGTATGAGAATAAGATACAATTTATACAAGGTTCGTAGAGGTACCTTCTTGTCCCAGATCAGTGGGCATATGAGGTTATAGAATACCCATTAACCACTCTATTAAGTACCGTACTTCTTGCCCTGCTCCACCCTTGCTTGAGACCACACTCCCAAGGTACTTGATTTCTTGTTCGGTTATAATGAACAGCAACTTTGAAAGAATGATAAAATTTCCGCCTTTCAATACTATTTATTGCTAATTACTTACAGGGACATGTTTCGAGGGCTAACACTCCCCCTTCATCAGCCTGACCAACAAAACTTTAAAGGAAAACTTTCCTTGTATAAGCACATACAAATCACAATTCCCCAATTGTAAATAATGGATTGGAGAACATTTTCATTATTCATGTGATTTGTATGTGCTTATACAAGGAAAGTTTTCGTTTAAAGTTTTGTTGGACAGGCAAAAAAATGCAAAAAAAATGGCGTGGGACTGATAACCTCGAAACAACTGGAGGAGTATGTTGAAGTGGTCGAGTGTGTGAGTGACAGAATAATGAAAATTAGAATGAAGATGAAAAATGATGTGATGGACTTCATACAAGTGTATGCACCACAGACTGGAAACAGAGAAGAAGATATTGAAGTATTCCTGGAGGATGTAGAAAGAGTAATTTCAGATATAGAAGTGGTGATCATGGGAGATATGAATGCACAAGTCGGAAACGAGAGACAAGGAAAGGAAGAAGTCATTGGACCATATGGATATGGGAAAAAGAACCGGGAAGGAGAGGAACTTGTAAACTTTTGTGAAAGGAATGGATTGATAGTGGGTAATTCATGGTTTCGGAAGAAAAACAGCAGGGAAATAACGAGATACGGTTGGGGCGATAGAAGAGCAAAATCAGTAATTGACTACTTTCTGGTGGAAAGGACTAATCACAGAAAGCTGATAGATGTGACAGCTTTACCAGGAGAAGCATTTGATGGGGACCATAGAGCTGTGGTGGCAAAATTTAGATGGGAAAAATTGGAAAACTTAAAGAAGATCAGAGAAAGTAAAATAAAAGTATAGAAATTGAAAGACAAAACTGTACAGGAAGATTTTCAGGAGAGATTGAAGCAACAAATCCCAGTTACTGAAGTGGAAAACATAGAAGAGGAATGGTCCCACTTTAAAAAGGCATTTATTGGTGCAGCAGAGAGTGCTTGTGGTAGGACGTCAACAAGAGTGAAAGAGAAGGAGACACCGTGGTGGAATGAGGAAGTGAGGAAAGCAGTGAAAGAAAAGAAGTCTGCATGGAAAGAATGGAACCGAGATCAAACAGAAGAAAGCAAAAGGAAGTATCACGACAACAAACGGAGGTGTAAGAAAGTGGTAGGAGAAGAAAAGAAGAAAAGTTGGGAAGAATTTACACGAAGAATGGAAACAGATGTAAGTGGCAGTAAAAGGATGCTGTATGGGCTTCTAAGAAGTAAGAGGAAAGAAAGAGTTACCACAAAGCTGGTGAAAAAGGAAGATGGAGAGTTGTTAACACACCCAGAAGAGATAAAGGGACGATGGAAGGAGTATTTCGATAAGCTATTGAATGTGAGCAATTGTACTGGTGAGATGAAAGTGACACAGCCTGACGACTCTATAACAGAAGATGATATAACAATGCTGGAGGTGGAATTAAAAGGAAGGAAGGAAGCTTGTAGTTTAACGTGACCGTTAATCTTGAGATCATGAGCCACGGGACCTCCTTTTTACGTGGAATCCGAACCACAGGACATGGCATTTCACTTCGAAAATCTCACATGCATTGACCGGGAATCGAACCCGGACCGCTGGAGGTGGAATTAGCAGTACAGAAAATGAAGATGGGAAAAGCAACAGGGGTGGATGAAATCAGTGTCGAAATGATAAAGGCTGCTGGACCTGTTGGTATGCAATGGTTGTATCGACTGCTAAAGTGTGTGTGGAAACGGAAATGTGTACCAGAAGACTGGGAGAAAGGGCTAATAATACCAGTGTTTAAGAAGGGGGACAAGAAGGTGTGTGATAACTATAGAGGGATCACCCTCTTATCACAGATAGTAAAAATACTGGAAAGGATATTAGAAAGAAGAATGAGAAGAAAGGTGGAAGGAGAGTTGCAAGAGGAACAGTATGGCTTCAGGAGTGGAAGATCCACAGTGGACCCAATCTTTACCTTGAGGCAGGTGATGGAAAAGAACTGGGAATATGGAGAGGATTTGATCATGACTTTCATAGATCTAGAAAAGGCATATGATAGTGTCCCCAGAGAGAAGGTATGGGAAACCATGGTTAAGAAGAGACTGGGAAGAGAAATGTTGGAAATGGTGCAAGCAATGTACAACAACTGTGTTAGCAGGGTACTGACCCCAGTTGGAAAGACAGATTGGTTTAGGAACAAGACTGGACTAAGACAGGGGAGTGTGCTGTCACCTCTCTTGTTCATAATGGTGATGGATGAAATTGTAAAGGAAACAAAGGAAGCATATGGACATAAAGAAATTAAGTTACTGTTATTTGCAGATGATATTGTGGTCTGGGGAAGGAACACCGAAGAAGTGCAAAAACAACTAGACGCACTGAACGAAAATATTCAGAAGTACGGCCTGAAAATCAGTATAGAGAAAAGCAAGACCATGGTGATGACAAGAGGGGAAAGACAAGGAAAGGGCACTGTGAAAATTGGAAGTCAGAGTTTGGAAATTGTGGACACGTCCAAATACCAAGGAAGTGAATTGATGCAAACTGGTAGGTTGGACATGGAGATTGGCAGGAGGGTACAGCAGAGCAATGCATTCTATCAAAGTGTAAGGAAACTTGTTTGGGATAAGGAAGTACCAAGGAAAAGCAAGGAGGTAATGTATAAAGTGTACTATGTTCCCATATTAACTTATGCAGCTGAGACTTGGACCCTGACAAGCAGGCAAGAGAGTAGAATCCAAGCCAGTGAAATGAAATTCCTAAGAAGTATGATAGGAAAGACAAGGAAAGACAGAGTGAGGAATGAAGATGTTAGGAAGGAAGTTGGGATGGGAAAACTAAATGAGAGAATTGAGAAGAATAAACTAAGGTGGTTTGGACATGTAAAGAGGATGGAGGAAAATAGAATACCAAGACAGATGCTGGAGGCGAAGTGCAAGGGTAAGAGAGCAAGAGGAAGACCTAGAACAAGGTGGATTGATTCAGTGAAGAACAGCGTAAGAAAAAGAAATCTGGACTGGGACAAGATCGTGGAAGAAGAATGGTGGAAGGAAAGAGGAAAGTGGAGAAGTGCCATAAATACCCCGACCCGGCAGGAGCTGGATAAGGGGAAATGATGATGATGATGATGGACAGGCTGATGAAGGGGGAGTGTTAGCCCTCGAAACATGTCCCTGAAGTAATTAGAAATAAATAGTATTGAAAGGCGGAAATTTTATCATTCTTTCAAAGTTATAGTTACGTCAATACGGACCTGAATAATGGACATTATAATGAACAGACCATTGGCAACCAGCATTATCTCGACTCATTCTCATGGCAACAGTTTTTGTTTTGCTCACTCTCATCTTAAAATTATTGAACTTGGCTACCCATTAGTGAGTCAGTCTTGTACCTCCTTTTCCGTCTCTCCCCAGCTAACAACATCGTCTGCGAACACCAAGGCATTTAATTTAGGTCTTTCTTCATGTCCTTCATTAGTGCATCCATGACTAAGTGAGACTTAAAATTCGTTATTTCATTCGCAAATGATCCTACTGCTTTACTAGTTTATTGTCCTGGCCTCAATCAGAATTGCACTTGAACAGTTACATTCTATTACTTTTGTTAATATTGGCACTAATGATACAGGTCGATAGATGCTAAAACATATAGTGTTGAAATATACACACAATTTAAACAGATTTTACTGATGCTACAATATGTTGAATAATGTCTGGATATATATCAGTATTGAAAAAAATTACAGGTTGTCAGCACATTAGAGCAATTGAAGAATCTTCTTCTTCTTCATTTCACATGGCGGCTGAGTGAACAACACAGCAGTGAGTAGCTCCGAAAACATTGTGTATTTAAGAGTGTATTCGAGGAAGAAACTAAACCATATTTGTCACCCAACAATATAAGTGTATACGTTGACCAGTTATTAATAACATCATCAATTACAATTACTAACTTCCTCGTAAATTGGTTAAATAGGAGTTTTCACTTGCATCGGCAACATGGGCGACTGTGGAGAGTGTGGTGGTAGCTTGGGGAAGGCTGGAAAGGTACAGTGTGGTTCATGTAAAAAGTGGTTCCACAAGAAGTGTGTGAATACATTGAACAGATTCACCGAGTGGCTGTGTGTGCAATGTGTGGACTATAGTGCAACTATAAGTGACAGTGTAAGTGACAAAGACGCTCCATCAATGGAGAATATTTATGGAATGCTGAAAGATTTAAAAGAACAACTTAAAATCATAAAAGACGAACAAAGAGCGAGAGAGACTGATCTAGGTAATTCAATGGAATTGTGCCATAAAAAAACTAGACGATTGTGTAACATTAATTTCAAACCAGCAGATAGAAATTAAGGAATGTAAAGGACACATTGAATCATTAACTCAGCAGAATGTCAATCTTAAGGCGAAGCTAAAATCCCTTGAAAACCGCCTAGGAGAATCTGAGCAGTACACACGTAGGAATACGGTGGAAATACACGGTGTCCCGGAGGTTCCTAACGAAAACATTATTGAAACAGTGAAGAAAGTAGGTCAAGCTCTGGATGTGATCATCACTGAAACAATGGTGGATGCCCGTCATCGACTGCCTAAGTCACCTAATCATCAACACAGAGGCATCATCTTAAAATTTGTTCGGCGGGACGACAAGGAGCATCTTTTGGAGCGACGCCGGGTGAAACGGAATCTCTCCACTCATCACGTTGGTCTTCCTGGCGATAATGTAATTTATGTGAACGAGTGTTTATCCCCGGAAAAGAGGAAGTTGCTGGCACAAGTTAGGAGCATCAGAAGAGAGAAAGAGTATGCTTTCTTGTGGGTAAGAAATGGACATATTAAAATACGCAAATCTGAAGGTTCTCGGGTCATCGTAATTCGAAATGAGGATGACCTGAACACTCTCTAATGGTATCAAAACCTAGATTATCCATTTATTATCAAAATGTAGGAGGAATGAATACAAAATTAGATTTATTCAATGAAAACCTGATCACCAAACAGTATGACTTAATTCTAATTACAGAAACTTGGTTATCTAGTAAAATCGCTGACAGTGAGGTCTGTTCTGATATATACAGAGTGTACAGGGCTGAGAGGCTTGCCAGAGCACGGGGTGGGGTGGCTGTCTTGGTCAGGAGCGGATTAACGGTACTCAAGGTTGACAGAATGACTGGCACATAGGAATGTCTATTAGTGAAACTGGTCATTAGGGGAAATATTTGGTACGTCTGTAATATGTACATTCCACCAACTTCAAAAGTAAAAACATACAGGGAACTATACCGGTGGTTGGAATCCAGAACAGAAATATATGATCAAAATTTAATAATCTCCGGCGATTTCAACATCCCAACAATACAAAGTACACTAATTTAAGACGACAACATTCAAACAAGAGAACTCGTAAATTTTATTAATTATCTTCAGCTAAAGTCTTATAATTCAGTACTAAACCGTAACGGGAGGACGCTGGACTTAGTTTTATCCAACAAAACCAACATAAATGTAACTGAAAACACTGATCTACTCTTACCGCTGGATCGCCACCACCCTTCCCTGGATGTGGAAATATCTCTAATAATATGTCGACACCAAGTACATATCCAGCCTAATGATACCTTTAACTTCCGGGAAGCCAATTTTGAGCAGCTGTACACTCGGTTGAGGAATGGCGCTTGGGGTCAAATATACGAGTTCACTGATGTAAATACTGCAGTAGACCTGTTTTATCAAATTTTTAACGCAGTACTTGGCGAAACCGTTCCTCTATGTAAACGACAAACGGGCAGAAAATATCCTGTCTGGTTTTCTAAGGAAACAAAAAGTAAATTGAAGGAGAAGGAATACCATAGGAAGAGAAAAAATTACTTAGATCATCATAGACTACGTTTTGAAGAATTAAGATCAGAAATTAAAGAGGACATTCAATTATCTTATAAGAAATATATCCGTAATATTGAACAAAACATTAGCCGGGACTCAAAGAAATTTTGGACGTTTATTAAAAACAAGAAAAAAAAATAGGAACACATGTGACACCTTTAAATATAATAATGAAGAATTGGACAGGGGTGATTCCATTGTTGAAGGTTTTGCGACATATTTCAAATCAGTTTATGACTCTTAGTCAGCCCAATACAAAGTCCCAGCCTCCAATTCGAATACTCCCAACACCCTTCACACAAAACTTGTCTCAAAGGAAGAGGTTGGAAATGCATTTTTAAAAATTAAAACCTAAGTCGTCGGCTGGTCCTGATAATATTCCACCGTATGTAGTGAAAGGATGTGCTGAAAGTCTCAGGGACCCGTTGCACTTTATATTTAACTTAGCCATACAAACTTCTACGTTCCCTGACGCCTGGAAAATCACTCGCGTCTGCCCTATACTAAAATCGGGAGATCCATCACTAATTAATAACTACCGTCCTATATCTATTTTATCTGCAGTAGCCAAGGTATTTGAATTCATATTGCACGGAAGAATATCAGTATTTCTCAGACCGCTCGAAACAGATAACCAACATGGTTTCCTATCCAGGAAATCTACGGTGACGAATGCAACTAATTTTACTCAAATTATATCTAAAGAGTTAGATAAAGGAGGACAAATAGATGTCATATTTACAGATTTTGAGAAAGCGTTCGACACAATAAATCATGATATCCTTCTTAACAAATTGTGTATTTTTGGATTCTCCCACCCATTACTCAAATTATTCAGCTCCTACCTCAGAGACAGGAAACAATTTGTTTTGTTCCAGAAAATTGTCTCAAAGGAATACATAGTTCATTCCGGAATACCCCAAGGCTCGAACCTTGGACCTCTGATTTTTCTAGCAATGATAAACGATTTGCCATGTTGTATAGTACACTCAAATAGTCTTTTATATGCAGCTGACTTCAACATTTTTATCAATTTCTTCCGCTAATGACTGCACTCTACTACAAAATGACCTAAATAATATACACAAATGGAGTATAGAAAACAAATTATACTTAAATGTACCGAAGTGTGTTGTTATGACCTTTACACGTAAGAAGAATCTAAGAATCTTGTTTGACCGAGAGCTTGCTTTCACTTGTCATGTGCAAAAGACAGTCGGGGATGCTTACCGCATGTTAGGGTTTATAATAAGAAACACTAAGCCATTCATTAGGACCAGTACCTGCATAAACCTTTATATTGTCATGGTGAGATCCAAGCTCGAGTATGCCAGCCAAGTATGGAGTCCCTGGCAGAAAACATGCATTAAATCCATTGAGCAAGTTCAAAAGAAATTCCTCAGATATTTACACCTCAAAATAACGGGCAATTACCCACACATTGTACTGCCCCCGTAATTGAATTATGTAGAGACCACGGTGGCTATATTTGAAATTATAATTAGAGTTATGGCTGTCATAGTTATGACGTGGGTAGTCATGACGTAAGCACGGATGACGTAAATGTTATGCCAGCAGGCTACTTGAGCTGAGATTCTCAGTGACGTCAGCTTTTAGTCCAGAATGTTCCAAGATGTACGACGCAGTCGCAGGAAACGAGGAATTCTGCTGAGGAAGAAACTATGCTATTGGAGGAGAGGCATGAACCAATGAACGATAGTTTAAAGGAAGACGGAGATTGCTGAAACTATGGTATTTTTATTACTTTTGGAATGCAGAATTGTGGAAATCCATTTGCAGTAATAGCATTGATTTGGAATTTTGGTGAAATTTATTTTCAGTTTTTGAATTTTGAAAATCCGTCATGTATTAACGAAGTTGGAAGTTTTAGCGATGACGCAGTATCACGCTCTGGAAGGGATGGTAACGCCCCTCGAGAAGTTAATAAAAGGGCTTGCGCAGAAGAGAGGAGCCTCTTTCGTTCTCTGATCATTCTGAGATCTCATGCTCAGATCATCGAAGTATATTTGTGAAAGTTCTTTTCTTATACATTCAATATAGTGAGACGTCGAAGTGAACAGCAGTGAAAAGAATCGTCTTTATAACGCGTGGCGAGGCCACTATATTAACGAGATCCATGTCAAACTAGGTGAAGTTGAAACGGACCTTAGAAAGCTTCTACAAGTTTAGCTTCGAACAGTTAGCGGTCACCGATAAGATAATTGTATTGTGCAGTGCTACATGCAGTTATAGAGAAAATCTGAACAATTTCGACCGATTAGTTTACAAGATATTAGAAGTTTTATACGACTGACAAAAGTGATTATCTCGCCACTAGAGAAACACTTTTGTTTAGCCAGAATCAACGCAAGGCTAACGCTGTGAGTGGAGTAGAAAGACTTCAGATTGCTTGGTTACACAACGATACCAGTATAATGGAGCAATTGAATACGGCAGTTTGTTCTTCTGACACTACAATCGAAGAGCAGATGGAAGGCTAAGAGGGCTTATTGCAATTGGGACATACTTCAACGGAGTAAGATAGCGACATGGAACTTCGCTAATTGCTATTCCACACAAGCGAACATGCGGTGAATACCATCTACACCCATGTTTCGTAATTAAAGGCTGATTACCATCGAACAGCCATAGAAACATTTTCATACTCTGAATATGAATAATTTCTTCGGAAATTTCTACAAAACTTCATGACGACTGTCTACTGGAACTTCAGGGAATTTTTCAAGAGAGGTCAGGGATATCCCGACTCACAAAGAAGATTATTGCCGGAAGGATGTCTATTCGTCTTCGAGGAGCAGAGCGATTTACGGAGAAGGAAGCAGTTCGATTCTCCGAGGGTGCTATTTCCTATTTCGAGGATGGAGCTCAACTTTAACGTGGTGAAATGGATCCATCAGCAGTCTTCTTTGGGGAATTTTCCTCTGGAACGTCAATCGGCAGATAAGGTAGTCGTGAACGTTTATTGTATTTGAGTTTACTAATAATGTTTGAGCAACCATTTTTCCCATATTTTTATCCTCATATTTTGCCCTATTTTCTTGTTGAGATTCTTATTCTCTGTACACCTTGATGAGTTATGCCTTTTTCGACGATTTATTAAGACATTGTTATGTCATGGGCATAGTTAACGATTTTGAATCAGTTGAGACTGATATTTGGATTTTTCAGTAATTAATATTTTTTTGTAGTCACGATTTGACTGTAAGTTAATGATTTTAATGGCAGATTTAAATTCAGACAGCGTGTCACTTTATTAAAGTAATTCTACCCCATTTTAATTACTTTGACCAATTTTCTGTCATCATCAAGAAGGAAGAACATTTAAAGATTTTAGAGCGTTAAAATCTCTTACGTTGTCGACGATCTTGGAAATACTAGTCGTTATTTGAATTGATTGCAACACAGACATTTATCGTCAGTTATGAATGAACATTGCATTATAGACACTTTTGTAAAAGAGTAATGTTAATAATGAATTATTGAATGCATTAAAGTCAAGTACTTTTGTTAGGAGTTTTTCTCAAATAGAGAATTATAGAACGATGTTTGCATTCCCCAATCTAATTGGATTCTATTCGACTACTTTGCATTTTAGTCGCACTTTATTTGAAGATAGTATTTTTATACTACAATTTTCTTTTAAGATGTTAATCTTAAATTTTGATAGACCAGATAGGCGTATATAAGCGTATTCACTATTAAATTTGTTTGTGATTGGCAAGTTTTGACTTCATTTCAGTTCATGAATGAAATCCACGAAGGTTAAATAGAAAAACAGTTTTGAAACTATTAATGATTATAAAAATTTTTAAGTGGAACTATGAATGTATAATCGCTAGTGCAGCGCGTGTTGAAAGTCGCTGAGATATAATGCCCTTGAATATGAAGGAAGTTCCCACAGGAATTAATGTTAAAGAATTATTTGTGGAAGTTTTGTAAGTTATGTAGAAGTTTTTAATGCCATATAGATTAATATATGATGATTTTGGGCATATTTTTAATGCAGATTGTGCATTAACTTGTTAGCGAAGGATTTTCCGCTGGAGTAAGATTGTCATAGTTCGTTGAAAATTAATCAAGTGAGTTACTGTTATAATTAACACGAGTTTTGAAAGAATTTGAGATAAGATTTTGAATGAAGGTTGCCGTCACAAATCATTATTAAAACCTTTATTAAACTAGATTGTGACATTAACATGTATAACTAACCTTCATTGGTCGATTATATTAAACAGGATTATAAAATTATCAACCGAATGAACATGTGGTTAATGTATTTATTAAATTAATAATTTAAACAATTTAAATGTTAATATTGTAAATAATTGTTGTAAATATTTTTGAAAATAATATGGAACGAGAGTGATGTTAAAGGCGTGCTTATAATATTTTTATTGTCTTTGACAAATATTATAAACAATTTCTAATTGTTATAAATAATTTTGTGATTTTGTTATAAACATTTAAGAGCTAATTAAACATTTGGATTGAAGTTAACAAGTTTAAGAAATTAATATAATGATCCAATAGGATGTGTGCAAAGTACTTGAAAGATTTGCGTAAATATAATGTGAGTTGTCTTCTAGACATTTAAAAGCTTGAGAGAACAAGCTGTATTCTTACGTAACATAGCGTGTGAGAAGGGAGTGCATTTAACCAGTATGCAACAGGCTGGAAGGTAGCCCGCAGCTGTGTCAACATATGGTTCTCAGGGAGTGAGGTCGTACACACTCTGGCCTTGCGACTATAAATACCATTCTCTTGTTTATTAAAAGGAAACCAAATGCTCTATATATGTCACACCCTGACGTCCTTTTCCAATCCAATAGTGTTATGAATATTACGTTATTTGGAGCTCTTGGGAGCTAAAATGTTTGATATCATGTTGTATAATATTTTTGCAAGTCCTACTGGAGGACGTAATCAGATTGACTTGGGCTACTGATAGCCACGTTGATTTTGTTGTGTTAGTAAAATCATACCCTTTATTAGAAATAAAGCTTTTGTACAGTTCAAAGTTCTCGTCTTCGTTTCTGGTTCATTTTTAAATGTCATGGTGGAGGTTATTGTGTGAACAGACTTTAGTGATCCTGTTGTCAACTCAAACCCCGAGATAATTAAGAGGTAAGTAACGGTAAGTATGAACCCCCGTCTATTTTGGTGTGTTCCACAATGATTTCCTGTGAATTTCTGTGCTCTTATCTCGATAGTATCTGTCAGTGCCATTTTCATTGATGTAACTGTGCCGGTGCGATTGATAATTGGCAATCCGATTGAGGGGGCGGATATCTGACAGCCTACTATCCAGGTAAACGGGGACAGAAAGATTGGCGACCCAAGAACGTGGGGCTGAGTCAATAGAAAGATTGACGCACCTAAAACGTTGGGGCGAATTCGACAAAACTGGATCACCAGGTTGAACAATAGAAAGATTCGCACCTAAAACGTAGGGTTCGATTAGACTCAAATAAAGAGGTTGATTCTTTGTTAGATGTCTAGGCCAATTGTAGAATTTAAGAGTGTGATTATATAGGAATTAAATGTTGTATTGTGTTAGGAAAATTACACTCAGAAAAGATCAGATCTTATACAACTTGAGAAAGGTTAAATGGGCAGGGAACTTAGGAAAATCGCCTATAATCTGGAATCTTATTTTATTTGACCGGCTTATGACATTTTAGTCATATTAAAGATAAAATTAAATTATTTGGATTATAAATGTAAATTATTTGTGTTAGGATATTTTAAAATGAGCCAGAGAAATTTGAACATGTGCTTGAGTTTGTTTCAACATGAAGTATCGTCGAAGATTAATTATAAGGTAGTTATAAGTTAGATTTAAGACAGAAAATTGATCAAAATTATATATGGTGAAAAGTGTTGCTCAAATGTTGTTATTTTGCTCTTTTGATGTATGTCCCTACAGCAATCCATTTTTGAATAATATTGTAATGGCAGATGAAAGTTTGAAGAAAATGTTAGAGGAGATGTCTGCTAACATGAAGCAGATGATGGAGGAAAATGCTAGTAATTTGTCTGCTAATTTGAATGCAAAGATGACTAGTAGTATGAAGCAGATGCTGAATGAAAGCATGAAGGAGAATAATAGTAATATGTCTGCTAATTTGAATAGTAGTATGAAGGAGATGGAAGCAAGGAATAATAGTCGAATGGAGGAGAATATGAAGGTTCTTCATACTAGTGCTGCTAATTTGGAGGAGAATATGTCGCGTTTACAGATTAATACCCTAGGAATTGAAAATACTGTAAGTGACATCCGCACAAATGTGTCTGATGTTAAGAATGATGTGTCTAAGGTACAGAGAGACCTTACAATGTTAAATTTAGATGTAGCTAATGTCCGAGGGGATATTTCTTGTGCTAGAGCCGAAGTTGTTGTTGTCAAAAACGATGTAGCGACTGTCCAAGACAAGGTCGAGGAAGTCCAAAAAGAAATTCAAAAAGCTAGAACTGATGTATCTAATGTTCAGGTAGACATTAATAACATTCATGCGGATATAACTGAGGTGCAAAGTGACATAACTAAGATTCAGGTAGAGGTCAACACAGTTTTCGTAGATATCACTTAAGTCCAAACTGATGTAAATAAAGTCAGGGAAGAAATCGAAAACTCAAAAACTCTTTGTACGCGTAATATAACTGCATTAACGACTAGGTTAGTCGATGAATCGGTTAGAACAACAACGTCTTTAGCAGAGTTGAAGTATGATGTAGAGGTCATGAGAACACAGGTATTAGACCACAATAGAGTATTAAAAGAGGATATCGAAGTAGACATAGCCGAAATGTTAACAGCAAACGTAGCGGTATGGAAAGACGAGTGGAATAAGTCAAGTGGGGAACATGTAACCCAAATTCAGGAAAGGATTGAAAGAAAACTTGCCAGTACGCAGATAGAAATTAACAATGAGGTAGTACAGATTAGAAAAGATTTAAGCGTCAGGATAAATTCGTTATCCGAAAAACAAGTTGACGATAGAACACAACTAGATCAGGATATGCAAACTTTAAAATCTACATTAGAGGAACAGATGCATAAAGTTGTCTCTGACGTAAATGAAACGACGAGTAAACTGAAAAATTTGAAGTTAGGAGAGGCTAGTTTAATGCAGGACTACAAAGAAGAGATTATCAAGAAAGTCTTAACAGAAATCACCGACAAGGATACAGAAGGCTTAGCTTGCGAATTGAATAGGAAGTATACCAGAAGATGTAACCTAGAGCCAGAAGAAAGAGACGTGACTCCTGAAGAACGTGTATCCAGATTCAGAGAGGAGGATGACGAGAGGAATATGGAACCTGAGTGGAATTATCGAGATAGTGGGAAAAACTATCCGGATTCATATCCGAGGAACGTGACGGTCATCAGGAATTTCGAGGACAAACCACAAAAATTCAGTAACACTGATAGTTTGACACCTATAGAGTATGTAAGGAATCTCAAAGATTATTTCATCGAAGCTCACATTCCCAGAGAGAGAGAGATGAAGATAGTAGAGAGATATCTGATTGGAGGACCCCTTGAATGGTTTCGCGCATTTAGATACACATTCAGTAACTTTGACGAGTTTGCAGAGGCATTAATCAAACGATTTTGGTCCATAGAAGCGCAGAATTCGTTAAGAGCGGAGGTGTATTCAAGAAAATACTCAGGTACTCTTCCAACGAGGTACGCTGATTTCTTTACGAGTCAGTTGTCCCGCTTGAGATTTTTGCAACCCCCATTGTCCACGGAGCAACTAATAGATGCGATTTCTCGTATGCTGCCAGTTGAGGTGAGGAGACTTATAATTTCGTCCAACATCAGGGATTTATCCAGCATGGATGAGTTACTGAGAAGATTAGACTACACAAGTCCAATGCCTAACGTAGTCCAGAAAGGTCAAAGGCAGGAGTATAAGGAAATCAATACGGTATATATGGACCAAGTCCAACAAACTGACAAGCCAGAGCAGGAGAAAACTGACAATGTAGGTCCTCACAGGAATAATCAGTTTAGAAATTACAGATCACAAGGTTACCGACCGTATCAACAGAGAAGAGGTTGGAACTACAACCGAGGAAACTACAATGGAAGAGGCAGATATTGCAACAATAATGGGTATAACCGTAACTATAATAGGAATAACCAAAACCAAAATAGAAACCAGAATACTCAAGGTCAGGTTATGACACCTGATCAGTATCAGCAAAGAGAGAAGGAAAGCCAGCAATACTTAAAAGAATTAAGGGATAAAGAAGCTGACAATCAAAAGAAAAGGCAGGATGTTGTAATCGATCCTGGACCTTCTACGAGCCAGCAGAACTTAGAAAATAGAAATACTGGTCAGAAGAGAAAGTAGAGAGGAAAGAATACATTAACCACACACAACCCAGAGGAAATATCATACTAGAGTAAGCCAGTAATAATTCAATTTCGTGTTCAAGAGAGCTGAGATACTTGTAACATTGAGTTTAAAAACAATTTGCAACTGTTTTTAAAACGTGGTGAGAGGAGAATGCCCCCGTAATTGAATTATGTAGAGACCACGGTGGCTATATTTGAAATTATAATTAGAGTTATGGCTGTCATAGTTATGACGTGGGTAGTCATGACGTAAGCACGGATGACGTAAATGTTATGCCAGCAGGCTACTTGAGCTGAGATTCTCAGTGACGTCAGCTTTTAGTCCAGAATGTTCCAAGATGTACGACGCAGTCGCAGGAAACGAGGAATTCTGCTGAGGAAGAAACTATGCTATTGGAGGAGAGGCATGAACCAATGAACGATAGTTTAAAGGAAGACGGAGATTGCTGAAACTATGGTATTTTTATTACTTTTGGAATGCAGAATTGTGGAAATCCATTTGCAGTAATAGCATTGATTTGGAATTTTGGTGAAATTTATTTTCAGTTTTTGAATTTTGAAAATCCGTCATGTATTAACGAAGTTGGAAGTTTTAGCGATGACGCAGTATCACGCTCTGGAAGGGATGGTAACGCCCCTCGAGAAGTTAATAAAAGGGCTTGCGCAGAAGAGAGGAGCCTCTTTCGTTCTCTGATCATTCTGAGATCTCATGCTCAGATCATCGAAGTATATTTGTGAAAGTTCTTTTCTTATACATTCAATATAGTGAGACGTCGAAGTGAACAGCAGTGAAAAGAATCGTCTTTATAACGCGTGGCGAGGCCACTATATTAACGAGATCCATGTCAAACTAGGTGAAGTTGAAACGGACCTTAGAAAGCTTCTACAAGTTTAGCTTCGAACAGTTAGCGGTCACCGATAAGATAATTGTATTGTGCAGTGCTACATGCAGTTATAGAGAAAATCTGAACAATTTCGACCGATTAGTTTACAAGATATTAGAAGTTTTATACGACTGACAAAAGTGATTATCTCGCCACTAGAGAAACACTTTTGTTTAGCCAGAATCAACGCAAGGCTAACGCTGTGAGTGGAGTAGAAAGACTTCAGATTGCTTGGTTACACAACGATACCAGTATAATGGAGCAATTGAATACGGCAGTTTGTTCTTCTGACACTACAATCGAAGAGCAGATGGAAGGCTAAGAGGGCTTATTGCAATTGGGACATACTTCAACGGAGTAAGATAGCGACATGGAACTTCGCTAATTGCTATTCCACACAAGCGAACATGCGGTGAATACCATCTACACCCATGTTTCGTAATTAAAGGCTGATTACCATCGAACAGCCATAGAAACATTTTCATACTCTGAATATGAATAATTTCTTCGGAAATTTCTACAAAACTTCATGACGACTGTCTACTGGAACTTCAGGGAATTTTTCAAGAGAGGTCAGGGATATCCCGACTCACAAAGAAGATTATTGCCGGAAGGATGTCTATTCGTCTTCGAGGAGCAGAGCGATTTACGGAGAAGGAAGCAGTTCGATTCTCCGAGGGAGCTATTTCCTATTTCGAGGATGGAGCTCAACTTTAACGTGGTGAAATGGATCCATCAGCAGTCTTCTTTGGGGAATTTTCCTCTGGAACGTCAATCGGCAGATAAGGTAGTCGTGAACGTTTATTGTATTTGAGTTTACTAATAATGTTTGAGCAACCATTTTTCCCATATTTTTATCCTCATATTTTGCCCTATTTTCTTGTTGAGATTCTTATTCTCTGTACACCTTGATGAGTTATGCCTTTTTCGACGATTTATTAAGACATTGTTATGTCATGGGCATAGTTAACGATTTTGAATCAGTTGAGACTGATATTTGGATTTTTCAGTAATTAATATTTTTTTTGTAGTCACGATTTGACTGTAAGTTAATGATTTTAATGGCAGATTTAAATTCAGACAGCGTGTCAATTTATTAAAGTAATTCTACCCCAGTTTAATTACTTTGACCAATTTTCTGTCATCATCAAGAAGGAAGAACATTTAAAGATTTTAGAGCGTTAAAATCTCTTACGTTGTCGACGATCTTGGAAATACTAGTCGTTATTTGAATTGATTGCAACACAGACATTTATCGTCAGTTATGAATGAACATTGCATTATAGACACTTTTGTAAAAGAGTAATGTTAATAATGAATTATTGAATGCATTAAAGTCAAGTACTTTTGTTAGGAGTTTTTCTCAAATAGAGAATTATAGAACGATGTTTGCATTCCCCAATCTAATTGGATTCTATTCGACTACTTTGCATTTTAGTCGCACTTTATTTGAAGATAGTATTTTTATACTACAATTTTCTTTTAAGATGTTAATCTTAAATTTTGATAGACCAGATAGGCGTATATAAGCGTATTCACTATTAAATTTGTTTGTGATTGGCAAGTTTTGACTTCATTTCAGTTCATGAATGAAATCCACGAAGGTTAAATAGAAAAACAGTTTTGAAACTATTAATGATTATAAAATTTTTTAAGTGGAACTATGAATGTATAATCGCTAGTGCAGCGCGTGTTGAAAGTCGCTGAGATATAATGCCCTTGAATATGAAGGAAGTTCCCACAGGAATTAATGTTAAAGAATTATTTGTGGAAGTTTTGTAAGTTATGTAGAAGTTTTTAATGCCATATAGATTAATATATGATGATTTTGGGCATATTTTTAATGCAGATTGTGCATTAACTTGTTAGCGAAGGATTTTCCGCTGGAGTAAGATTGTCATAGTTCGTTGAAAATTAATCAAGTGAGTTACTGTTATAATTAACACGAGTTTTGAAAGAATTTGAGATAAGATTTTGAATGAAGGTTGCCGTCACAAATCATTATTAAAACCTTTATTAAACTAGATTGTGACATTAACATGTATAACTAACCTTCATTGGTCGATTATATTAAACAGGATTATAAAATTATCAACCGAATGAACATGTGGTTAATGTATTTATTAAATTAATAATTTAAACAATTTAAATGTTAATATTGTAAATAATTGTTGTAAATATTTTTGAAAATAATATGGAACGAGAGTGATGTTAAAGGCGTGCTTATAATATTTTTATTGTCTTTGACAAATATTATAAACAATTTCTAATTGTTATAAATAATTTTGTGATTTTGTTATAAACATTTAAGAGCTAATTAAACATTTGGATTGAAGTTAACAAGTTTAAGAAATTAATATAATGATCCAATAGGATGTGTGCAAAGTACTTGAAAGATTTGCGTAAATATAATGTGAGTTGTCTTCTAGACATTTAAAAGCTTGAGAGAACAAGCTGTATTCTTACGTAACATAGCGTGTGAGAAGGGAGTGCATTTAACCAGTATGCAACAGGCTGGAAGGTAGCCCGCAGCTGTGTCAACATATGGTTCTCAGGGAGTGAGGTCGTACACACTCTGGCCTTGCGACTATAAATACTATTCTCTTGTTTATTAAAAGGAAACCAAATGCTCTATATATGTCACACCCTGACGTCCTTTTCCAATCCAATAGTGTTATGAATATTACGTTATTTGGAGCTCTTGGGAGCTAAAATGTTTAATATCATGTTGTATAATATTTTTGCAAGTCCTACTGGAGGACGTAATCAGATTGACTTGGGCTACTGATAGCCACGTTGATTTTGTTGTGTTAGTAAAATCATACCCTTTATTAGAAATAAAGCTTTTGTACAGTTCAAAGTTCTCGTCTTCGTTTCTGGTTCATTTTTAAATGTCATGGTGGAGGTTATTGTGTGAACAGACTTTAGTGATCCTGTTGTCAACTCAAACCCCGAGATAATTAAGAGGTAAGTAACGGTAAGTATGAACCCCCGTCTATTTTGGTGTGTTCCACAATGATTTCCTGTGAATTTCTGTGCTCTTATCTCGATAGTATCTGTCAGTGCCATTTTCATTGATGTAACTGTGCCGGTGCGATTGATAATTGGCAATCCGATTGAGGGGGCGGATATCTGACAGCCTACTATCCAGGTAAACGGGGACAGTACCCTACGGTGAACTTTTGTTGAATTTCGGCATGACTAGTTTGGAGTCTCGAAGGCAAGTGAATGATATGAAATTCCTTTATAAAGTTATTAACGGTCAAATTGATAACTCATTTTTCCTATCGCTCCTAAATTTCAACATCCCTCGCTTTACTACAAGATCAACTATAACATTCAAAAATGATATAACCAATACTACTTCACATAATAATTCACCTGTATGGAGGATTTGCAGTATTTACAACGATGCGGTTCGTGTAAACTGGAAACTAGATTTCTGTCTCTCAATTAGACCGTTCTTGGAAATTATAACCCAGTCACTCTAATTCATACTTGAAATAAAGTTATCACTCAAAACAGAATCAACAATGTATATATGTGGATAGGCCTGTACCCTAGTTATCAATGTGACCTTTTAGTTTACGATGTAATAATTTCAAAACCTGCTTTTTGTATATTTGACATTAGGTAAAATTTAGATTTAATTTTTATATTACCTTTAGATTAAGCTTTTTACTACTATGCATTTCAATCTGTGTTAACTTCCTAGTTTTAATAATTACATTTAGATATTAATACTTAATGTAGAAATATCAGAAAGTGTATTTTACTGTGTAGGTGCACTGTTATTGGGGCGCACACTGAGCCCTGTTGTGTACCATCAAGAAAGAAATAAATAAATTTCCCGGTTCCAGTGATCTGGGTCGGGGCGTGAATCAAGGACCTCCATCCGAGGCTTCGACTCACACACTATCATATTTAGGCTATTTGTACGATGGGTTCGCCACACCCAAAGGTAGGACCAATTAAGAATGTGATTAGTAAATTGTAGTGTTGAAATATACACAAAATGTAAACAGAATGGCTTTGAGAATACTATGACTCAAGTTAATAAAATTTGAAAATATAGTTTAAGGGAAGCCAGAAACAAACTCCATAGAACAGTTGTCATAACATTCTCTGGCTTGTTACAGTGAATCTTGAACTAAAGTAGTTCTATGCTTGCTCAAGATGTTACTACTGTATGTCCATGTCTTATAAGTCTGTATTGTATTTTCTATCCTACTGCTTTACTAGTTTATTGTCCTGGCCTCAATCAGAATTGCACTTGAACATTTACATTATATTACTTTTGTTAATATTGGCACTAATGATACAGGTCACACTTTATTGGGATTTTAGTCATTTACTATCTGTCACGTTCATGTTGACCCACTGAAAAGCACCTAACTTTTGTTTACTAAGGCAACACTGAAAATGGCTTCAAACCCCACAATGCCATCTGTCTCTGGTATGGCATCACCCATTTATGAACACAGAATTTGTCTTTAAGCCATACAGAATAATATACAGCTAGTGCTACATAAATTTTACCTGCAACAGTATGGACCCAAAGCTCAGCAAAAGCTGGCAAAAGGAGACTCAAAACGTTCACTTGCCAACTAATGTGACTTAAGGTGTAGCCTACATGAGCCTGATGACCACAATGTCCCAAGCTCCTGAATAGCAAAGAGCAAACTGCTCCTTCTTCTATTCAACTGATGGTCCCATTGTGCTCCCCCAATAGGAAGCATGGAGAAATGTACCAAAATAATTTTGGTTAGACTTTCACAGCCCAGAATATTCTGGTTTAAAATAACCCCTGGCACTACAGCCCGTGAAAGGCCTAGGCCTACCAAGCGACCACTGCCGAGCCATTTGGCCTGCGGATATTGGGGTGACGCATGATCAGTGCATTGCATCCCCTCAGCTGTTAATCCTGGTTTTCGTGATTGAGGCGCTACCTCACCGTCAGACAGCTACTCAATTGTCCTCACGAGGCTGAGTGCACCCCGTTCCAGCCCTCACATTAGTTTCTAAAATCCCAGACGGAGCCACCACTTGTGCTGGCATATTCTGGTTTAGATGAAGTAAATCATATATTTAATGAAAATCTATCTTGTCAATACTAAATGGACTATCAAAGTTAGAGAACATCAGCATATTGATGCCTTTGAAATGTGGTATTGGCAAAGAATGCCAAGAATACCACGAATACAGCAAAAAAGCATTCATTGACAAGGCGGATTTTCATTAAATATATCAATAGTATGGATAACTATTACCACAACAAAATGGTAAATACGGTATGTATGCATTCTACCAAATACAGTAAATCATGCTCATTCCTGATGAGGTTCTCCTCCATAAAACCACTCTAGGGGCAGATGATCTGGATGCTCCATGCCATAAAACAACTATGACTTCCATCCATCAAACTACAAAATTCCAGTGTTTTAGCAATTCATGATATTTTGTGATGCCAAGAAAAATATCAATGATAAACTAGGAAATTTCACAGAATGTATTTACAAAAACCTGTTTGTTTTCCATCTTCTTGCATGGATGTGAAACCTGGACAATCAAAGCCAGAGAACATCAGCGTATTGATGCCTTTGAAATGTGGTGTTGGGGAAGAATGCCAAGAATACCACAAATACAGAGAAAAGCAAACATGTCTATCAAAAATGAGCGGCAGATGATTAGACATCTCTTTTTAACATGCTACCAGAAGATATTGCCATTCTTTGGCCACTTCACAATACGATAGTGTGACATCTTAGAAAAGGCTATAGTTCGGGAAGTAGGCAATGGAAGAACACCAAGCAGATGGAGGACTGTGACCAGCTGCTCCTAATTAAAGGAAGACCCTATGGGCAAAGCCCTGCGTTGATGCAGATATCCACGGATAAACCCACAGATATCCGCAATATTTTTCACCATGCGGATATAGTTTGCATGGCTGTGCGAATAATGTTTGGAGTAAATTCGTGGATAGTATTTAGATTACAATCCCAACTCGATGAATATCATTACTAGGACCCGGATGTTTAGGACTTAAAATATATTTTTCCATTGTTTTTTTTTTTTTTTTTCATTTATACCGTATGTAAGATGATGATTTAAGCTAATCTCATTCAAATTATGTCATTAAGCATAATCAACACTCCAAACTGAAACGGGTTGCAATTTTGGCTGTACAACATTCATTTTATACATAGCACATGGCCAAGTAGGGTTGCCAGATATTCCGTTATACCCGGAACAATTCAGTTTTTTCTTGTTTTGTTCTGCATTCCGTTTTAATATTTAACGGTATGCCAAATATTCCGTTTTTTGGTTAATTTGATAATATATTCAATTTCGCACCAATTTTCAAATGTTTCTGCTTCAGAATTGATTGCAATATCTAGCTTGTTTTCTGGTGATACCGGTGCAAGTTTGAAAGAGAAAATGATTTCTATGGCTGTGTCAAATAGATGGGTACATCTTATAGATTTATTAGGGGCAACACAATTAAGGAATATCTTAGTCCTTGTGAAGTTAATACTCAGCATTTTCTCCTCCAATACTCTTACGAAGAGAGTTTTTCTGTTATGAATATCAAATGGAGAGATGATAGAAACAGAAGCTTACAAATAAAAGATCTTTGTAAAGGGTCGTTCAAATGAAAAGCATTTGTAAGTTGCTGGTATCCTAGGCCTCTATGATATGTCAGCAGTATCTATTTTTAATTTTGTGTATTTGTTTATGTAATGCTTATTATTTATTACAACATTTCATAACCTTGATTTAAAAAAGAATCGTTTAAGGAAGTGTGTTCCGTTTTTCCATTTTTGAAATCTGGCAACCCTATGGCCTTTCTCCTCAATGTCTAAATGTGTTGCTTTAATACTTAATGCAGATGTGGATAAAAGTCGTCCGGATGCGGATAACATTTTGTTTATCCACGCAGGGCTCTACCTATGGGAGGCAGAAAATCAACAATGAAGACAGCATGTCATGCCCACATGAAAATGACACATTTTGCATTGGGTTACGATGATCAGTAATGAGCAAAACAACTGGTATTAGAGGGAGAGATGAACAAAATATTAACACAATTTGCATAATAACAAATGCATATACATCTTTACCAGTAATTCAACATTAATTTTTGGCAACATAGCTTCATAATGATAATTTCTCAGGAATGAAATAATAGGCTGTCTTGGGGTTGCTTGGTAGCACATTCTCTTTTAATACTTAAAAATGGACTGATTTACAAGTGATAAAATATATTTTTTCCACAGTATTTACAATGAGAAGAAGAAACATGTGTACTAAAATTACATTCACATATGCAATATTAAAATGGCATTGGGTAGCATAATTCACTATCTACAAACTGCACTACAAAATTCCAGAATGTAACTAAAAGTCTTTTAATTTTTTGATCATGTAACCACAACCATACAACTTTTGCCTGAAAGTCTATTAACATTCTGAATCACAAATGATCCAAAGGCAAACTAATTGCATTTCTGATGGTAACATCAATAAGATTGATTGCCGTTTTATATATTTATTGATAATTAGACAATATCTCCGTTTGGTACTTCATATAATTCGATACTAGCAGTTTATATAATCGAGAAACAACATGTTTAAAGGAAGATACTCTAGCCTTGTTGATCATAATAACAGTCTTATGAAACTAGTGGACCTCCAAGCCATTAGCTTTCAACTAACAAGTTGCTTGTCTGCTAACTATTAACTTGAATATCTGTTCTTGTATACATCATTCCTCATTTGTATTTTGATATTTGGAACCTGGCATTACATGTATAACTCAAACACTGTGCATCTAATTTTTCAGTCTAAGCATCCACAGCCATAATTGGCACATGATAAAATTTCGATAATCTACAAAGGACTAAAATTAAATGACTAAATTAAGTAGCTAGTCCATTAAATAACACATCCCTAACAAAGGTGATGTTTCAAAAAGGTATCCTTAGTTTGGACGTTGGAAATATACCTTCCTATACCATATCCAGTTTAAAGAAGGTTGGGAAAATAATGTCTTAAGCAAATTAGGTTTAGCAATACTTCAACCAAACTCAAGAACTACAATGTTAACAGTAAATTTTGGAGTGTTAGCATTTTCTCAGCTAGTGCTGAATGTCATGCACAGAGAATCCTCAAAAAATAATTTGCCAACGAATATTTTGACCACTAATAAGCTACATAGAATCAATAATAATAATAATAATAATAATGTTAATGGGTTTACGTCCGTTTTAACTATTGCTGTTTTCAGGCACACCAGGGTGCCGGAATTTTGCCCTGAAGGGGATCTTTAATGTGCCAGTAAATCTACTGACGAGGCTCCCTCTCATTAATGCACCCACAAATACCAACTGATTGCGCCATTGACTGGCTGCGTGGCTCAGGGGTAACGTTCTCGCTTGCTGAGCCCAAGGTTGCAGGTTCGAAACCTGGCGCAGTCAGCTGGCATTTGAGGGTGCGCAAATGCGAGGGAGCCGTGTCAGTAGATTTACTGGCACGTTAAAGATCCCCTTCGGGGCAAAATTCCGGCACCCCGGCGTCTCTAAAAGCCAGTGTAGTTAAAAGGGACGTAAAACCAATAACATTATTATTTATTTATTATGATTGCGCCAGGATTTGAACCTGCAACCTTGGGCAAAGCAGGCGAGAGCGTTACCGCTACACCACACAGACCAAACTGCTAGGTCCATAAGTTAAGGATAAGAATGTACTAATTGTTCCCTCAGTCACATGAGGCATTCAAAGAGTCTATTGTATTTTACCTTAGTTTGAGAGTTATAATTGCCTCCAAGTTGAGAGAATCCTGATCCCATGAAGCCATAATCTCGCCTAAGTCTAACTGGCACATGTCCCATATTAGTGAAAGTCATTTGAAAGTGAACCCTGTCACCCCAGAGGTCTGGGTTTGATTCCCAGCTCTGCCAAGAAATTTAATTCTGGTCTGAGGGCTGGAATAGCGATTCCCACCTCAGCTATCCTGGAAGTGCTTCTCCATGGTTTCCCACTTCTACTCCAGGAAAATGCCAGGATGGTTCCTAACTTAAGACCATGACCATCTTCTCCCTCATCATCACCTGAATTATAAATACACACACAACAACAAAGGTACTCAGACAAATTATACACAGCCTAAGTACAAAGGGCTAAATGATCACGATGGCCAAGCCCTTTAAATGGAACAATGAAAGAGAACCGCTTAAAAGTCAGTACTTATCCCTCATAAACCTGTCACTATGGGTTGCTGGCATCAGGTAAATAGTTCTCTACTAATGGAGCGAAGCATATATGTGAGCAAATGGAGGAGAGACAATCGGGAGGTGAGGTTGTAGTTCTTTTCTCTAGATCATCAATGAATGTCCGAGAAAGATTTATTCAAATTAAATCATTCAGCTTTAAAACCGAAATCCAAAAACAAAACATAATACAGCTTCTAATTTTATTTTAATTCTAGAGCCATTTTCTTGAAGAAGAAAAAAAAATCCAACAGCATAGTTCTTCTCTGGATGGATGTCAAAGGTTTATATAATCAAAGTGATTGGGGTGAAAGTGATTAACCATCCTCCAGACTACATCAAGCCATCTGATGCCAGTGACATTAAGGAGAGGGCAGATTTACATGCACTAAAAACATGAATATATGGCTTCATTTCTTCTTCTTTTTCTTTTATGACCGCATAGGATCAATGTAGTCAGTCCATCGTTCAGATCTTCATTGAAAGGATTGTTCGGGCTTTGCGTTCCTCCCAGTACTTCTTAGGACGGTTTCATTTATTTAGTTAAAAAGTAGTTAAAGATATGCCTTAAAAGTCAAGAAAAATGTACACACAAATAAAGTTGATGATGATGATAATTGTTGTTTTAAGAGGCCTAACATCAAGATTAAAAGTAAAATAAAGTATTACTCGACATATAAACAGGTAACACACCAATAATGGGATACATACTTCCTGCAAGAAATGAAACAAGGTATCACCAAAAGAAAATCAGAAACAATTTGAGCTACACACAATGTGAGGTTGCAGCCATTAGAAACAATCAGCACCCACCACTTGCATGTTGCTTGCTGCCAACCCAGGCGCAGATCTAGAGTTTGGCTTTAGGGAGGGGGGGACAAAATTGCTAAGAAAAATGGTATCACTAAAAACGCAATCACAAAATAACCAAACGTACAAAACCACACCAATATTTGTGCAAGCTACATGGATAGAAATTTCATGCGTTTAGCGTACCAAAAATATTCGTACGAATTGCAAAGGCGTGTTTTGCAACTTTTACATCGAGCTTCGAGAAAAGTATAAAAGTACTTTACAGTTTCGGCAAGTCGAGTTGGTACCGATAAAGGGAGAAAGCCACAGCTTAAATTGCTAACAAAGCTTGCAGTTTGGACGTCGGCAAAATTTTTTGGTGCGAAAAAAGCCCCAAATTCCTATCCGTGCATTGCTGCACATTCATCGTGACATCACTATAAACATCGATTCGGTAATCACAAGGTTTGCCAAACAAAATAGACGAGTTGATTTTGTTATATAAATAATCATTTTTATATAACAGGTATGAAGTTGTAAATATGTACAGTTGTAACAGAACATAATAATTGCAATAAAGATATTTTCAGTATTGAATAAAATGAAAAAAACTTTTTTTTTTCAGTTAAAATTCATTAAGTTTTATTTGTCTGGTTATTGTGTTTTCGTTTTTTTGAGTTTGCAAAAATATTTGGTCTCCGTTGGGGGGGGGGGTTATGACCCCCGTGATCCCACCCCCTTGAATCCGCGTCTGTGCCAACCAATCAACTTGATGTTATTTGTGCACGTTTCAAACTGACTGAGTTCTTCATCAGTTAATGTTAGAAGTACCAAGCAAGACTTAAAAATGATAAAGGAAAAAGAAACCACTGCTCTGATGAATGGGTAGAAAGAAAGGTGAAATCCATCTTGAATGAAACAAACAACATCTTGAAGTTAGTCACTTAAGCAGCCAACCACTGGAAAATCTTGAGGAGTCTTGACAATGAAGAACACTTGAATATTGTTGAATGTGACATGAAATTGATGTTATAAAACATTGCTATTGCCCCTAAAGAACTTGTTTTGACCTCCCAGTCCCATCAGGAGGGTGAAGAGCAACTAGCTTTTCTGTCACTGAAAATAGTGCATACCAAGGGCATAGTCATTACCCAACTAGATCTCCTGTCTTGAAAGCTAATCTTGTAGTTTTACACGACTGTTAATCTTGACATCATGAGCTATGGGACCTTCCAGTTTTTATTGGATTTCAAATCACAGGACGTTGTGTTTCACTTCAAAAATCCCACAGGTCTTCTGTCTAGAGATGGATGGTAATCACACAAACACAAGAGGGGAAAACTGGGAAAGAAGAAGATAACTGCAATACACAGGACAAATGTAAGAGGAGAGAAGATATTAGATTACATAAATTTATATAGGATAGCTATAACAAGGGGAACAGAGAAGCAATCATTGGACATTTTTCCTTTCTATCCATACAGATTTCTACTAAAACTAAGTTAAACACAAGGTCCCCAAAAATTAACTCAAATGAAACTTCAAATTTTTGGATGCTTGAAATCAAAAACTAAAAGGTTAAATTATTATAATATCCAACATATTGTGACATTCACTGAGGTGACACATATCAACTAGTGTTGGAAGTCCTCTACCTAAATCACCCAAGTATCTTAAAAATTTCAAGTACCGAAACAGTTGATAAATGTTGATACCTTTCATCAAATAAAAATTCATTTAGTGTTCTTTTTTTCCATTTAAGTTAAATAATCTCAGTCTCTCAAAAATGCTATATGGGGACAATGGTTAGGACAAACATTAAGAAACTCGAATGAGACATTAACTAGTGCACAAGCTCTAAGTGTTTAATGTTAGCGACAACATTACAATGTACAATGCTGCCAACCGTAAAGATCAAAAGCACGATGGTCTTTCTATATCGGAGTGGGGATATGTAATGTGGTGCCAGTAAGAACTATATGACAATACCATCAACACTGCAGAAAATGCAATGAGCCAGAAAATGTTAGCTCAAATCATACAGTAGGTTCCTATTTGTTTGGCAATAAATTAGAAACATCCTCTACATCTTCTACAGAGTAAAGGACTATCAAGTACAAATGGAAGTTTGTAGTCTTGTAACAAACTGCAGCACAATGAGAATAGACATGATCACTACTAACGAGTAAAAGAGTAACATACTAGACTCCGCTAAGACATGAATTCATGAATGCAACCAGCTGAAATTGATGACAAACCGAACATGTCTTTGCCTATAATGCTATATTACACAGAGAAATACCAGTTAAAGGAAAGATATGATAGTCAAAATGGGAACAATCTTCAAAATTGACAGATTATAAAAGATCAGTATTGACAAATTCATATACTGTGTGTATTTAATTATCTCTAACCCCTTATTAAAAAGACCAACCCAGGGGCTCAATTCAGATATTTAGATACTATCTGTACTGCAAGTTAACTGGCTCAGATCAAGTTTGTGAAACTAATTTATTACTCATTTTAGAAATATTCTTACATTACAGATAACAATATGCTTTTAGAATATTTGTCCATTATTTCAACTCTTCTTCATTCAAGACATAATACATTGTACAGTATTTTGATTATTCCTGCCTTCAGGCAGCTTCTAGGTGGAAGAAAGAAAATAATGTAAATAAAATAGTCAGCTTTGAACTTTTCACAGGATTAGTCAATGGACTTCAGATCATGCCTAGAGAGAAACCCTCCACATCAATGCAGTGCCATGCTGCTTGGGCGAGTTTCCTGTCCCTGCAGAGCAGTCTGCTTAACTTTAAATATAAGACAGAGATAAAGCGAGTTTTCATTAAAAAATAAGAAAGACCCACATGTACAGTTAATTCTGTGTATTTAGTACAAGGTAAGTAGACTATAAGGTAGGACACTCCGGTGCCTCTCGCTCCCATTGGCTGCTACGCTGTGACGCTGCTCGGATGTGGCAGGAGCATGCCAGCTGATATTTACAATGCATTCTTACGGGAAACACAGTCATATTTCGCTTCTCTTTTCCGCTCGTAGTATACAATTACAATAATGGCAATAAGCACGTTATAAAGAGAAAGGTATAAACAATATACTGCAGTGGTTTATAATGCGAAATATACTTCATAAACACACACAAAAAATATTTTAGATTAACTACGCTACTGCACCTTAGTATCAGCTGAGCCTCACAAAACACAATAAAAGACGCGCAAAGGATGGAAATACGAAATATAGCAATAGCGATAGGCTACATATCATGCGGTGTAGCCAAGCGCGTTAAATTGCTCACTGCGACCGCAATGGGAAGCTGCAGCAAGTCGGGAGTTCAGAGGTTCAAATCCCGGCGCTGACAGCGGCTTTCCACACTCTCTCCAGTTAAATGCCGAGATAGTAGCCTACCTTGTTTCAAGTTCCGGAGCACTTACCCCACTTCCGTCCCTAATGATTACGGTCACACACACACATTACAATAGTCACCTTAAAAGCACGGATTACAAATTGAACACACAAGTACACGGAGCTGATGATCAAGATGTCCCAGTCCCAACAACATACGTTATTAATGTAACATTGGTATGAAAATGATCAGTTTATAAACACTTTCTTTTTATGCGACTTGAGTTTTAGATGACGAAGCGACCCAGAGTTTGTTCTTTTATGCTGCATATTTCTCCAGTAATTAGATTGATATGCCTATTCAGGTGACGGATTCTGATAAAAGTCCTTGTCCTCACGTATAAACGAATTATCTTCTCATTCACTTCCGGGAATTTTCATTTTATTAAGGTGGTCAAGTAGGTCATTACATTTTTTCTTTTCGATATAGTTCGTCCATGAAAAGAACCGAACAAAACTTCAAATTCAATCATTTTATGGAGCCACTCATGTGTTGGACAAGTAAGTCCCCCCTTTGAAATGATGGATATCCAATCATCCCCACTCTCGTCTGTTAGACACAAATTTTCCCCCTTCACCCTTAAACTCTCATTAATGAACCTACTCTTGAATGCCGCATAACCGGCAAAGTACTTAAGTGCATCTAGCGAAACGTCATCTTCACTGGAGAATTATTACCGATGCAACTCGTAGCAAGTTTTAATTTTCAGCTTCTGGCGAGCATGTTATATGACTCAATACCAAGATAAGTAGACTATAACTCAGATGCTCACAATATTACAGGGACATTTTTATCGGTCTTGAAATAAAGCGGGGACCGGCAAAATGCGTGCGTAGCCGGGTGACTCACAGCCGAGATATTATATTAATGCAGCAGCTATATTGCTAGATAATATAATTAATGTTATTGGTTGAACGTCCCTTTCAACTGCTGCTTTTAGAGACGCCGGGGTGCCGGAATTTTGCCTCTCAGGGGATCATTAACGTGCCAGTAAATCTGTTAACATGGCTCCATCATATTTGTGCACCCTCAAATGCCAGCTGACTGCACCAGGGTTCGATCCAGCAACCTTGGGCATAGCAGGCGAGAATGTTACCGCTGAGCCACGCAGCCAGCCTATATATTACTAGACCGATAAGAAAAACCCTGTAGTTTCGTAAGCGCGAGAGTCCTTCTGTAACTGTACCACAACTTCCTGCGAGGGTGTGCCTGATTCCCGAAAACGTTAAGAACTGAGAACTAATATATTTAACCTATTTAAAAGATGTGCATTTGTATGATCTATGCATATTACGAGAGTCCAGAATGCTCTCACGTTTCAAGTTATTTGCACGATACAATGCCAAAGAATTTAAGTGTCCAATGCAATTAGCTTATTGATTATATAGCATTTTATTATATTCCTTATTTAAAACTACAGTACTTTTCAAGAAGTAGTAAATCAGTTGGGTGCAGCCCAAAATATAACTGTTGATTCATTTGAGGAGTTAAGACATCGTGGCCATATAGCCCCGTGCACTTGCGTGTGTGTTAAATTTGTGTGGTAACCTGTGTTATTGTGGGGTCTGAGTAGGTATAAATCAGATGAGGATTGAGAAGAAGGCGGCCGTGGCCTAAGTTAGGAACCATCCCGGCAGTGGCAACCCACGGAAAACCACTTCCAGGCTGGCTGAGGTGGGAATCAGATTTGCCTCACGAGGCTGAGTGTACCCAGACAGCCACGAATACTAACCGCTACACTACGTGGTGGTCACACAATAGTCTGACTTGGGACTCCGATAACCGTTTAGCTCTTGATTCAATGTTGTTTACCTCACTGATTAATTTTCAACATTACCATTTTGGAGTTCTATTTATTAGTTTTACGTGGCAGTGAATCTTGTGATTATGAGCCACGGGACCTCCTTCTTTACGTGGAATCTGAACCACAGGACATGGCATTTCACTTCGAAAATCTCACAAGCATTGACCGGATTATTTTATCAGTCTCCTGACAGGAGGGTAGCAAGTTTAATGGTACATCTGTAGTGATAAGCTCTTTATAGGGTATTAGTTGACTGCAGAAGGACATGCGAGGACCACCACATTCCTATTTCTCTTTAAAAGCGTCCCTTTTTGTTGCTAGAGACTGCTGAGAACTGTTTGTTATACATGGTAGCCATGCAAGTGCCCAACCGGTGACGTCAGGCAGCAGCCTATGCTCTGGCAAGCCGAAGCGCGGAGCCCGGAGTGGCTCCCCCTGTATTTAGTAGAAAACAGCTAAGAATCTAATGAATGCTGGTTTCAATTTAAAAGAGGAATGGAAAGAGCAATGGTTTTGTACAGCTCCGGAGTGGCCAAGCCTCTTTAATCCAAACCATGCCCCAGCTGGTGGTTATCACTAAACAGGTTTCGCACTAATTGTGGAAGATCTGCATGGGACTCTCCAGCATGTGATTGTGGTGCATTGGTCCAGACCATGCATCACATAATGGACGAATGCCCTCTGCGTGCTTATGGTGGAGACCAGAAAGACCTTGCTGATGTCTCAGTATCCCTAGTGCAATGGATAAATAATTTAGATATCCATGTGTAATTGTTCACTACTTAGTACCATGTATTCTTTGCAGATTTTTATATAATATTGCATATACTTGTCCATTATGTAAAATTCCATACGCTTAATAATAATAGTAGAAATTATTAATACATTAAAGCTTCATTCATACATATTTGGGGATATGAAGAGAAGAAAAAAGAATATACTGTATAACTGAAAGTAATTTAAATGAAATGCATAGAAAAGCACACATTGAATTGAAAAAATGCATACATTTAGTCCAGTCATTTGGTAGTTTGGACAGGAAAAAATTGCTGAAGAATTTTTATCGACGTTTCTATATGATTCTTGGGGTGCTGAATCTGAAAATCCAGTTATCAGCTAGATTCGGATATGGCTTCACCATAAAAATTGTAAAAACCCATAATATTTCGGAATTTGTTTTAGTTTTTCGCATACGACTCCAAAACGATGAATCCAGAAGAAAAATAACATTTATCAAAAGAAAAGCCGATAAAATGTCCTATGCAATAAGACTAGAACCATGACGCTAGCTCTTTTCGTTTGGCCACTAGAGCTCGCTAAACATTAACCATAGTTTTCTGGTTATCCAAAATCTTTGTATTCAGACTTTCAAAGCCTAGTATACCCCGCCAGGCTAGTGCGTCCCGCCATTTAGCCCCCTGACCCCCCTCCTAAACAGGTCACTCCGGTTCTTTCTTTTGTATGGATAGAACGCAGGTCGTTCTTTTGTCAAGGACGCCATGTTGCCTCTATCTCCCTCTCCGCCTTCCTTTGTTTTAGGTCCAATTTCCAAACCCAAACAGTCACACAGTTAGTTGACTTTTAATTACCAAGTGAGTTGTTTCAAATGTGTGTTAATATTTCATACAACCTTAGCCAAAATAGCTCTGCAATCAATGGAAATTGCCCTGAAGAAAACAATAAAATAATGGAACTGTTGTTTAGTTGTGACATGACTGATGTTCTCTGTGCACCTGAAGACGACATTCTAAGAGGAGTCTCAGATCAAATTGCTGATAAACTTTGTAATGGTTTCTACAGCCCTCACTTTGAGCGACAAGTGTAACGTTTTGCTAGCCCCTAACTGTTGGGAGATAAATGTAACTGTTTACCTTTGCCTAAGCTATGTTGTTTTAATGGGCGCCAAGACTTCAACGCAATGCTGAAATCTAAATTTGTATTTAACAACGTCTAGCTCTGGTAGAACACCTTCAAGAATCTAATCACTCAGATCGTGGTATGATTTGATCATTAACCCAACAAACAATTGTATCAGGAGAAGGAATTGGTCTATATCTAATGCTACCTACTGAAAGCAAAGATTGCATTGTAAAAGAAATGAATTTATTATATAAAACAAGTATAGCAAAATTAATAATAATAATAAGTTTAAAATTTAAATTGGAGCGTTGCGATTTTAATATTATCGATAGAAAATTACGTGAAAACGGAGTCTGATAAATTGATTTTACTCTTATTTCCAAGCTATGAAGTTACTGAATTATGAAATATAAAACAAAGAAAAATGAGAGATTGCGTATTTTCGCGTCATTTGCGCTTACCACTGGAAATTGCTAAAGCATTTCCCTCGTACTGGATGATGCTGTGTGCTTCCCACAGTCTCCTGGACGTCGCCATCTTCTTCGTTATTTGATGATATTCTGGTAGATTAGATAATTCTATGGTCCGTACCTCGGACCCAAACACTCGTATAACTACACTGGTTAAGTTTCACAAAGATCGTCGCTAACTCCATTGAACATCGGAGCGACTCCCGCGTGAACCATACTCGTTTAGTTCTACACAGATAGTCCTCGTTTCACGGCGCATCGAACGATATATCCACACGTTGGCTCCCCCACCATGGTACCGTCTTCCAGCTTACGTTGTCTCCACTGATTGGCTGAGCACGCCGCTACTTCCCCTCCTCTGGTTCATTACACACGGCGCGCGAGAGGGAGAAGTCGATTTCCGTTCCAACAATTCGCCTTTTCTTGACGATGCGACCCAAGCTTGCGTCATACTTCTCGACAGGAATCAGCTTGTATTTGAATTCCCAGTGAGTCATCTCTCTCAAATACCCTAACTGACAAAACTCCGTAAAATTCCGTAATCATGTAATTTTCTTTGATATTGTCGTTCGTAATAATTTGCTTGATAGCGTTTTCTAAGACATAGAAAACCTATCTGAATGCTAATAATTTTTATAAAATGCTCCGAAAATACCTTAATAATAATTATAATAAATTAATAATAATAATAAATTAACATGAACAATTCTCTTGGCTGAACAATTTGCCGCGTAAATAATTATAGAATGGCTTCCAACTGACTTATGCCAGTTGCATAAAAACCCCTCGAAAAACACGTTACATATTCGTGACGACGGTCCATTATCCGATTATCCCAGACACGTAAATAAACCCCATCCAACATACATATTACATAAATGAAATCACCCTAAATTACAGATATATACACTCATAATTTTTCTTCACGCACTTTGCGTCAAAGTTTGTTGTCACTATGGATTGCACTTTGCAACCAGTCCAATGTTTTACATATAGAGTAGTGTTCCACGGATATTTCCGCCTCTCAAATTGCTCTATGTTGGAGAAATAGACATAATTAATGTGTCAGCACTATGTATTTATGATGTCATATCACACGCATTGAAGGTGTTCTGATATATTTATATCACCATAGAACTTCCTAATTTCACTGGAGGTTCCTTCCTTATCGTGAAATTAATCCCACTTATCACTGAGCACACGATCACACTATTGTGGCAGCGCCTCGTGACCATAATACTTAATCTCTCTTTAAAGTAGATTAAAAAAACAGTAAATGCGCATTACATATAACACCAAATATTTCTGTGCCGTAATCGCCCTGTCTTCTTAAGTTACCGTAGACCATATTTTACTTAATACTAGTTCTCAACACAGACCATTTCTCCTCACACAAATAATACCTTTGTACAAATTACCTTAAATTACACACTTACAAATCTTACATGGCGAGGCTGTAAACAGAAATCACGTGTGCTGATATGTATGAGTTTCATGAAGGACTGTCTCGCATTCTGATGGCCCATCTTTTGCCTCGTGGACGCCTTAAGCAAAAATACCCTGTTCAAGCGCTCACCCATCTCTTGGAGGCAAATGGGAATTCACCAGCGCTACCAAATTCTGGCCTTGGTGTATCGAGACATTTTAGTGCTCAAGAGCATCCGACAATCCCGTCATATTTCCCTGTACCTTAAAAACTCTCATTTACTTACATACTACCCCCCTGTGTGACTTCTGATACGCCTGCCTTGAAGACCAGATCTTCCACGCACCAAATACCACACTTACTCATTTGATAGGCTGGCTTGCCAGCTAAACACACTCGCTTTATGACACATATTTTCGTAGACTATGTATATTATACGTCCCGTATAATCTGTTTCCCTCACTATTCTCCAGCACATATGCTGTTTTGCCAATACGTTTGGAAACTATAAATGTTTCTGCGTCACCTGCTTCCAACCTTGCCAGAGGCTCCCTTAAATGAACGTCATCACGTTGCTCTACCTAGCATATTTCTCAGTGTCTGTAACGATGCCCTGTTGCTACTGTCCACACATGCTAACCCTACTTTCCTCTGGTGTAACACCTCTACTTGACACTCTATGACCTAAAAATGTCACTTCTGACTGACAGAATGACGACTTAGACAGCTTCAAAGTGAACCCTGCCTGATCTAACTTCTGAAAAACTATATCTAAATGACGTAGATGCTCCTCAAAACAGCGTGAACTAATTACCATATCATCTATGTAAATGGTTACAAACTCTCCTGTGTCATCCCCTAATGCGATGTTTAAAGCCCTAATTAAAGCTGCTGAACTACTCTCTAACCCATAAGGTGTTCTACAAAATTGATAAAGGTTATATTTATGACTAAAAGCTGTAAATGGTCTATCTTCGTACATAAGTGGCACTTGCCAAAAACTGGAACTCAAATCTACACAAGTGAAATACTTCTTCCCCTCAAATGTTTGCATTAATTCCTCTATTGACATAGATTTCAGCTGATCTGAACTAATTCTACTGTTAACCAAACGAGCGTCTAAACAAATACGAACAGTGCCGTCGGTCTTGGGTACCGTGATCAAAGAATTAACATATGGACTGTTAGAGTGCTCAATAATCCCATCTTCAAGCATCTGATTAATTTGTGCCTCAACTGCACTCTGATAAGCGAAAGGTACAGGATATCTATGTCCTGTGAATACTGACCTATCAATAACGTTCAATGTATGTGTATAGCAATTGGCCATACCAATGCGATCCTCAAACACTCTCCTGTTACACCATAACACATCATAGAGCCGAACACATTGTTGCACCTCTATATCTCCCTGAAATGCAGCATCACGTAACGAGTCCTCTAGACTTCCGTTCGTAATCACACTGCCCACAAAACATGGAGAACCCCGCTCTACGGCTGGCGATATCTCATTTAAAGTACAAATCACACCTACAATACCACTCCTCTGAATTTGGTCATTGAACGCTACTTCTACTTCAGAATCTCCCCATTTAAATTTCAAACTCCCTACATCATAACATAAGTTACCAGACACTCTACTTAGCCACTCTGAACCCAAGATAACACTGAATACTAAATTTGGAATTACAAGGCAAATCTGCTTCTCTACATGATTATTAATTTTAATGTCTACTAAAACTTGCTTAGAAATTACTTTAGACCTCTTCCCAACAGCTGTGATAACAAAAGTGCTTTTAATTGGCATCTCCTCAAAATTTACTCCAGTTCCTTTCATTTTATCATAAAATGCACTACTTATGCAACTCTTCATACAACCACTATCAATTAAAACATCTGTGTACGCCTCGGACACGTTAAATTTAACTATGGGGCTCTTACTAACCACTTCCTGAATAATACCTTCATCATTTAGTTCATGTAATAATTCATTTCTTACATTTAGGTCATAGGGTTCCTGTATAATTGTATGGACAGGGCATGCTACAGACTGAGATTCTGACCTTACTTCACAGCCTGGTTCGCGTTTAAAGAACCGCTACAGCTGGCCGTAGTACTACTAACTACTGAACTGGTCTGGTTGTTCTGGGCTGTGTTGTCATTGTTTGGCTGTATATTACTACCACTAGGCTGTCCTCTTCCTTGACCCCTATTCTGGTTGTAATTATTGTCATTATAATTTCTCCGCCTCCGTGGCTTAGGCGGCAGCACGCCGGCCTCTCACCGCTGAGTCCGTGGTTCAAATCCCGGTCACTCCATGTGAGATCTGTGCTGGACAGAACGGAGGCAGACAGGTTTTTCTCCGGGTACTCCGGTTTTCCCTGTCAAAATTTCATTCCAGCAACACTCTCCACTATCACTTCATTTCATCTGTCATTCATTTAATCATTGCCCCAGAGGAGTGCGTCAGGCCTCGGCAGCCGGCACAGTCCATATCCTCGCCGCTAGATAGGGGCTTCATTCATTCCATTCCTGACCCGTTCGGAGACTGGAAGCAGGCTGTGGATTTTCATTTTCATTTCCCCTGAAATCATTGTTTCTCCCTTGATTTCCCCTGAAATCATTGTTTCTCCCTTGATTTCCCCTGTAATCATTGTTCCTCCCTTGATTTCCCCTGAAATCATTGTTCCTCCCTTGATACTGATTACCATAGCCATTTCCTCTGTTCTGATTTAGCTGATTATTATTATTTCTATTTTGAGCGTTGGCTCCTTCGCCACCGTTCCCTTGAACTTCTTGATGCCTGGCTTCATTAGGTCTATTATTATTATTACCCTGGTTCCGATTGAAATTGTCCTCATAACCCCCTCTCCCTAGTGCATCAAATGTGCTTAACAAATTTTCTACTTGTGATATAGTCTTTACATTCTGGATAAAAAGCAGCCTCCTTGATCCTATAGGGAAAGTGCCTAAGTAGCAACCTTACCACATCACTTTCCTCCTTCAACCCATCCAGATATTTACACACTAATACCTGCCCTAAAAAGTATTCGGTCATGGTGGAGCTTCCTTTAGGGTTATATTTACCACACACTACTCCCTCACGATGCTGAGACTGAATAACCTCATTCCAGAACTTTTCACAGAATTTCATTTTAAAATCATTAATATCAGTAAACTTGTCTCTGTAGACAGCAAACCAATTCCTCGTTTCCCCCACAAACACTTGTTCTAAAATTTCAACTACCTGGCACCACTCAATACTACCATTTTCCAACCTCTCCCCGAATTTATTTTCTATAGTGTTCATGAACTCCATTGGGCACCCCTGTCGATTGCTGAACTTACCCAGTTCTACCTCCCTGTGTGTGCTATTCACAAAAACTGGCCTATTCTGACTATTTTCTTGCCTGATCCTAGCTTTTAATTTTAATTCTAATTCTGCGATTTTCTCCTCAGCCTTCCTCTCAATACTGTTTACTGTTAATTTAATGTTTCCTTCTGATTTTTCTACTTTACCATATAGCTTTGCTTGTTTCTCCTCAATCTTGCTAATGCTCTCTCTATTACTCTCTCTTAAATCATTTACTTCTGCAACTATTTGCGAGTGGACTTTCTCAATTCTACCCCCCAGCTGTTCCTTAACCTCTTTAGTTCCTACCTGAATTTTGTCAATTTCTCCCCCCAATTGCTTTTTGACCTGCTGTGTTTCCAGTTGCACTAGTTCTTTTAAATTTTCAGCCTGTGTACTGATTATAATTTCTAACTCCTCCTGTACTTTTCCTAATTTCTTGTCTACATCTGCAATGATCTCTTTAACCTTCTCTTCCATTACTCCTCTGATTTCTCCTCTAATCTGCTCCATTTTCACACTAATTTCCTTGTTGTTCTTATCTAATTTTGCATTATTCTGTTCTAATTTTTTATTTAAGGCATCTGTACTTTCTTTATTTTCCCTACTGTTTTGTTCTAATTTTGCATTATTCTGTTCTAATTTTGCATTTAAGGCTTCTGTACTTTCTTTATTTTCCCTACTGTTTTGTTCTAATTTTGCATTATTCTGTTCTAATTTTGCATTTAAGGCATCACTACTAACTTTGTTCTGATACATGAACTCGAGAAGTAAAGTTTTTAATTCTGGTTGGCCGCCTACACTCCCTGTTTCAGTATCGGGATTTACCTCCGCTACCCCGGTACTACCATCACTCGACATACTGCTCGTATCATCACTCTCCAGTTGATGACCACTACGTAACCTCATCTGTCTTTCTTTCTCATCCCCCATAATGATATACACTGATAAAGACAAATAACCCCCAAAATACAGGCACAGAAATATATACCCTGTTTCAGTATCGGGATTTACCTCCGCTATCCCGGTACTACCATCACTCGACATACTGCTCGTATCATCACTCTCCAGTTGATGACCACTACGTAACCTCATCTGTCTTTCTTTCTCATCCCCCATAATGATATACACTGATAAAGACAAATAACCCCCAAAATACAGGCACAGAAATATATACCCTTCTCCTTCCACAAATGTTATTAGGATTTCAGCCCCAAGTTGTCGGCGACAAATGTAATGGTTTCTACAGCCCTCACTTTGAGCGACAAGTGTAACGTTTTGCTAGCCCCTAACTGTTGGGAGATAAATGTAACTGTTTACCTTTGCCTAAGCTATGTTGTTTTAATGGGCGCCAAGACTTCAACGCAATGCTGAAATCTAAATTTGTATTTAACAACGTCTAGCTCTGGTAGAACACCTTCAAGAATCTAATCACTCAGATCGTGGTATGATTTGATCATTAACCCAACAAACAATTGTATCAGGAGAAGGAATTGGTCTATATCTAATGCTACCTACTGAAAGCAAAGATTGCATTGTAAAAGAAATGAATTTATTATATAAAACAAGTATAGCAAAATTAATAATAATAATAAGTTTAAAATTTAAATTGGAGCGTTGCGATTTTAATATTACCGATAGAAAATTACGTGAAAACGGAGTCTGATAAATTGATTTTACCCTTATTTCCAAGCTATGAAGTTACTGAATTATGAAATATAAAACAAAGAAAAATGAGAGATTGCGTATTTCCGCGTCATTTGTGCTTACCACTGGAAATTGCTAAAGCATTTCCCTCGTACTGGATGATGCTGTGTGCTTCCCACAGTCTCCTGGACGTCGCCATCTTCTTCGTTATTTGATGATATTCTGGTAGATTAGATAATTCTATGGTACGTACCTCGGACCCAAACACTCGTATAACTACACTGGTTAAGTTTCACAAAGATAGTCGCTAACTCCACTGAACATCGGAGCGACTCCCGCGTGAACCATACTCGTTTAGTTCTACACAGATAGTCCTCGTTTCACGGCGCGTCGAACGATATATCCACACGTTGGCTCCCCCACCATGGTACCGTCTTCCAGCTTACGTTGTCTCCACTGATTGGCTGAGCACGTCGCTACTTCCCCTCCTCTGGTTCATTACACACGGCGCGCGAGAGGGAGAAGTCGATTTCCGTTCCAACAATTCGCCTTTTCTTGACGATGCGACCCAAGCTTGCGTCATACTTCTCGACAGGAATCAGCTTGTATTTGAATTCCCAGTGAGTCATCTCTCTCAAATACCCTAACTGACAAAACTCCGTAATCATGTAATTTTCTTTGATATTGTCGTTCGTAATAATTTGCTTGATAGCGTTTTCTAAGACATAGAAAACCTATCTGAATGCTAATAATTTTTATAAAATGCTCCGAGAATACCTTAATAATAATTATAATAAATTAATAATAATAATAAATTAACATGAACAATTCTCTTGGCTGAACAATTTGCCACGTAAATAATTATAGAATGGCTTCCAACTGACTTATGCCAGTTGCATAAAAAACCCTCGAAAAACACGTTACAACTTCAACAGCTGGCTCTGCGGGGGTCCACAGCAAAACTGTGGGTTCAATATTTTGAGATGGTTACCCTCATGGAGAGGTTTATCGAGGCAGAGATATTAGGAGATTGGAATCTTCATCTTCAAACTATTTACAACATGCTTCCCTTCTTTCATGCGAGTGGACATCTTTATATGCTGAAAGCAGTCATCTGTACCTCCAAGACATGAAGGATCTCGACAAAATTACAGTAGAGCGTCGTTTATCCGGATTAATTGGGACCGAAAGTGCTCCGGATAACGATTTTTCCGGATAATCAAACATGCGTTTATTTCATAGGAAAAAACATAAACAGTACATTATGGTAATAACCACCAAGCTTCTCATTTAGCTGCAACGCTTTCTCACATAACAAAAGTCCAGAAATGTGATCTCCCTGACTTTTTGTCTGAATAAACCATTAGTACACCACTTCTTCCAATTTTTATCCCTAGCTGATCTCTTTTTAGACCCTTCTTCCCTATCTAACTTCGATACATAATTCAGAATTTCACCTTTCCTTTCTTCAAATCATAAATTGTGGATTTTCCAACACTGAGTTTTCATTAGACACTGCACACTCTCACCTTTATCCAGTTTATCAATTATCTCCACCTTCTTCTCAATGGATAAAACATTGCGATTTCGTTTTTCTTTTTTGTCACTCGTAGAAGCCATTTTCACAACGTAATACAGTACTGTACATCACAGTACACATACACTCACATACTGTAACACATTGAAACATTATAGAGCAAACAAACGGAAGGAGACAACAATTGAAAACGAGAACCGACTCACTACTGTAGTGAGCGCGCGCTGCTCGTTTTTTTTTTGTTGCTCGTCCGGATAATTGACTTTCCGGTTGTTTGATATCCGGATAAACGACGTTCTACTGACACCAGAAGAGTATACAGTTTTTACCACTGAAGGAGTCTTCACTGTTCGTCGAACAGATAAGGTGTAGTGTGGCACCTGGAGTGATTTGACGATCGAAAGCGCCCTTATGAAATATATCAAAAGTGATGGTGGCTTGAGTCGGCTTAGAGGCTTCAATCCTGCAGTTTTCTCGAGATGGACTCAGGCAATGCCTGCACTCCGCCACGTGTGCGAGGTGATAGAGAGCTTTTGTGGTGTCAAAGTCAGTACCTCAGAACAGCACGTGGATAGTCGAAACTCTCGAGTTGTATGGGACAAAGCCGATAAGAACACCATGTCGGAGTTCGAAAAACATCCTCCTTTCCCAGCAACTCCTGATTTAGTGTCCCTCGGTTCAGGGATTGCGGGAGATGACTAAATCGATTGTTACCGTACTTAGCAAGAGAAGTAGGGAGTGAAAGAATGAAGCAGATGGCGAACATAAACTCTAAATGTAATGACAGAGTGCGATCTTGTAGCCATGAAGAACAGTGCACGATCAACCAGTTGTCATTAACCCAACTGTCACATTCCACAGAATGGCAGTTGTTAAAGAATCGGACGAAGAAGATTTCCTATGCTTCAAGCTCACACTGTATCCCATGTCCCTCTTTGATGAGGGAGGCATGAGGAAAGGAACCAAATCCACGTTGTATAAATCCTTCAAACCTGTCGAGGGAATACAGTTCCAGGAAGGGTGTGCCTTTGTTATCGATGTGGGCTTCTTGCTACATTGCGTGGTTTAGCAGACAGATGTAAGCTTGGGAGAAATTTGCTCTCGGTATGTGTATTATGTAAAAGCCCCATTACTCGTCATCAACCACTGCAGTGGTATTCGACGGGTGTCCTGATCCAAAACAGAGCACCAAAAATGTGTAGCGCTTGAGAAGAGAAACCAAGAAAATTTCGACAGACATCATCAATGAGACCACGACTATAACAGCATCTCAAGAAAATTTCTTGTCAAATTCTGGAAAACAAGGCCCAGCTGAATGAGATGCTGATGAAGAAGTTTGAACAAGTTGACAAGGAAATCAAGTGAGAGTATATGGCAGAAGATGCAGACTATCTCATAGTTGCTACTGACAACAGTCTCTCATCTAAATTCGACAGGGAGGAGGGGTAATTGTAGGCGAGGACGTTGAATTGTTGGTGATCATGATTGGGCTCCCCACAGACTCAAATGTCTATTTCCTGAAACTTGGGAGAAAGAATCTGATACCGACGTGATACCACCCACCCAGCGCTGTCACACCGCTTATGAACATATTCTGTTCCTCCAGGATATGAGTGGTTGTGACATGACATCTGCGCTATATAACAAGGGGAAAAGTAAATTCGTCAAGGCTCTCATTAACAACCTTCTTGGAACCATTCTCAAGGCCTTCAAGGACTCGGTCTGCAATCCTGAGACCATTGAACAATCAGGAGAACAGTACCTCGTCGCTCTCTACGGTGATAAAAGGTTCCACTTAATGCTGAGCGGTACAAACATTATACGCGTATAAAGTCCACATTCAAGACGAGGTTCAACAGAGTCCGCTGCACACCAGCACAGTCGCAGGGTATATCACCCAGTTCAGGCATTGCTTGGCAACACCAAAAATCCTTTGCTCTGGGGTTGGTACTTGACCAACAACAGATTGATGCTGTAAACAACCGTGCAACCAAGTGCACCGGACAAGTTGTTGCGTCTTGTTGAATGCAAGTGCACACAGGATTGCAAACGAAACTGCGGCTGCAAAAAAAGCCGGGTTGTTCTGCTCTGAAATGTGCAAAAGACTGTAAGGGCCACTGCAGCAACTTCCGACAATGATGATGATGATGTGATTTCCATTGATTGCAGAACTATTTTGGCTAAGGTTGTATGAAAGAACACATTTGTAGCAACTCACTTGGTAATTGGAAGGCAACTCACTGTATGACTGTTTGGGTTTGGGAATGGGTCCTAAAACAAAGAAAGGCATAGAGGGGGAGAGAGGCAACATGGCATCCTTGAAAAAAGAACGACCTGCGTTCTATCAATACAAAAGAAAGAACCGGAGTGACCTGTTTAGGGGGAGGGGGACGGGGGCTAAATGGCGGGACTCGCTAGCCTGGTGGGGTGTACTAGGCTTTGAAATTCTGAAATACGAAGATTTTGGATAACCTGAAAACTATGGTCAATGTTTAGCGAGCTCTAGCGACCAAACGCAAACAGCTTGTAAGCTGGTTCTAGTCTTAATTCATATGAAATTTGATCTGATTTACATTAGATAAAAAGTGATTTTTCTCTAGGATTCGTCGTTTTGGAGTTATAAGTGAAAAACTAAAACAACTTCCGAAATTTTATGGGTTTTTGCCATTTTTATGGTGAAGCTGTATCTGAATATAGTCGATAACTGGATTTTCAGAATCAGCACCCCAAAAAACATATCGAGAAAAATTCTTCAGCAATTTTTTCCTGAATCGACTATTTTCCGTCACCAAATGACTGGACTAATTTTAAAAATTAAATTGTAACTAAGAATTATATAACTAATAGGAATTACACTCCAACTAATTAAATTAGCTAAAAGTAATTTTAGTTGCGCCCCGCCCAAAGTCACACAGCTGCTGCTATTGCAATAATTCATCAATTACTAGGAACCATTAGCTTTGTGTGCATTTACAGTTTACTTCACAGACTTCTGCCAGTGACCTCAGTGCGCATCAGCGGAGCACACAGCTCATTGTTTTGTTTATTGTGACCCAGCCAAGTTTTCTGTGAGACTGACAATTTAGATACCAACATCCATGTACCAGAATTTGAGGCTTGCAGACTGTTTGGTATCCTGATGGGCATCCCAGGTCCACCAGCAGAAAATTGTGGAGTAAATTGTATTTTAACTCCAGAGCCTTACACTAACATTATGGTCAGTTCTTACAATCTCCAGCAAAGTGACAGTAAGCTCTAACTGACAGTTGGCTTTACGGTTGAAGTAAAGTCCCGGAAAATATTCGATCATTCTTACCATGTTCCAGTTAATGTTTACAGAATGTTAGCAGATCTGCACGTAATTTTCAACAGTTCGTACATTGATGGAAAATGCAAGATTGGATATGGAGATCAGTGTTCGCTTTTGCGAATAGTTTTTGTTAGTGTTACATTTCCCGTATGGTTTGAAACATTTGTTTATTAGTTCTGCCCCATTTTTCTACTTTGCCGTAATTGCAGAGTGAACGCGGTTCTTGTATATTTATTCTTTAAGTACAACTTATATTTTAATTGTATTCATGTTTTACAATTATTTATGTATCATTACTCACCGATTCTGAAGTGTGTTTTTAGTGTTCCTCTTTTGCGAACTGTCCGCCTGCCTTCCCCCGCTGGTCGGCTACCTGCACCTTGCAATGACGTCACTACCACTATAAAACCTTAGGTCTACCGGCCTACGGGTCGACTCTCCATCATCAGTCTCCTGCTGCTACAAGCCTACAACCTAGCTTTATCATGGTTAATCATTAGGGGTTCCTCTGGAGTCACACGGCCTTGCCAGAGGCTTTGCTTCAGGACAACACGGGGTCAGGCTGCAGGCCAACCTTTGCTCCAGCTGGCAGCTGAGCAATTTTCTACAATGCTGTACTCAGTTTAAAGTCTGCCTAATGGAAAAGCAACTTCTCGAACCAGCGGAGATGTTATTACCAAGAAACATCTCCCTGCTGGTCAACTCTCGTCAGCACGACTAAACATCGCCAAAACCTTGGCTCAGAACCCGCACCTCTGGAGTGTGTGCGCATTAACCTCGATCATCAGCCCTGTGCGGGCAATTCGAACTGCTACTTCAATCATCAGCTCTGTGTGGACAAACTACCTACAACCTTGGTCATCAGCCCTGTGCGGACAAACCAACTGTTTCCAGCCAAGGGTTTGCTGGCCTAACACAAAATGGTTTTGAATTTCCACCTCATTGAAGGTGGTATCATATACTAGTAGACACCTAGCTTTATCATGGTTAATCATTAAGGGTTCCTCTTTTATGTATTTTAAATTATGTGCCTTTTAATTAACAATATAAAGTTTAATCCCTCATAAGAGAATTTTGTTAACCATTTCGTTTCGTGGAGAAACTAGCGAATTTGCATTCTTATTGTCAATTCTTAAACTATATTTATTCAAAGTAACTACATATGCTCTTTAGAGATTGAATAAACGCAAAGGAAAATCTTAATCTCTGGTCTCTTCTATCACCTTCATGTAAAATTCAATCCTTGTGTCCGAAACCCTACATACTTTCGAAATCCCTAAAAGGGTGACCCCCAACCCTTTTCCAATCAGTGTTTTCTATCATCAGGTTCGGAGATTAATTTGGGATCAAGACATTCCACTGAAGGCTAAAGAAGTGAGGTACAAGACCTATTCCTTACCAATAATGACATATGGAGCAGAAACTTGGCCGATGGCGGGGAGAGTTGAAAGTAGAATGCAGGCAGCCGAAATGAAATTCCTGAGAAGTATGTAACAGAAGACTAGGATAGAGGGAGAAATGAAGACATTCGAAAGGAAGTGAATGTTGAATGTACAGAAGCTGAATGATAAGCTGGTGCAGAACAGATTGAGAAGGTATGGACATGTGAAAAGGATGAATGCTGAAACGAGTGATGGAGAGACGGATGACTGGAAAGAGAGGACGAGGAAGACCTAGATTTGGTGAAGGACAGTGTGAGAGAACATGCCGGCCCCGTGGTGTTGGCATAGCGCGCCTGCCTCTCACAAGGAGGCCCCGGGTTTGATTCTCGGCTCCGTCAGCGATTTTAGAAACTGATGTAAGGGCTGGAACAAGGTACACTCAGCCTCGTGAGGACAATTGAGTAGCTGTCTGACAGTGAGGCAGCGCCCCGATCATGAAAACCAAGATTAACCGCCGAGGGGACCTGATGCACTGATCACGCGTCGCCCCAATATCTGCAGGCCAAATGGCTGAGCAGCGTCACTTGGTAGGCCTAGGCCCTTCACGGGCTGTAGTGCCAAATAGTGTGAGAGAACGAAACCTGAGTGGAGTTCAGTGGTTGAGGAAGGACGGTGGACAGACAGAGCAGAAAGGTGTCGTATTTACTCCAAGGCAGCCGAAGCTAGAAAATGGAAATTGATGATAATGATGATGTTTCTGGTTCGATTAGCATATTTCGTGATACCTCTCAAGAGTTGGCACGCGAGGATCTACGTCAGGTAGTAAATAATAAATATCCTATATATTATTTCAGTAGTATTGATCCCTCCTGCGGCACTCACAAGCGACCGATCGTGAAAATGAGCATTCAAATGAAAGAGAATAGACATTAGCAGTGACGAATTGCACTCTAATTCTATAAATATCAATAATTTCTTTAAAAAAAAATGTACAAAGTGTGCGATTTGCAGATATTGTTGATGTATGAAATTACGCTCAATAATTGCTGTCCACTTCACATTTTGGTCGCTGTGATGCCCGTTTCATGTCATTTTAACATACTGAGGTCTTTCCTTTATTATTTTGCATGGATTTCAAAAACAGTAAATCAAAGGAATGAGTGCTCAAATCGTATAATTTCATAAATATCGAATAACCGGTGAGTGTTACAGCACACAAACGACATTATCAGTGACAAATTGTATTCTAATTTCTAAAATATCAATTTTTGTAAGAAGTGTTCGATTTGCAAAACACTTTTGTGGAAAGTGTGGTTTATGAACATGTGAGATTTCTCGCACGGGTCCGCTAGTATAGTTTAAATTCTTTGATCTGTGTTGGTGGTGCAATCTGTTTGTTTTGATTATTCACATGTTTACATTTATAAAGAGAAACATTGAAACGGAATCTGGACAATTATCTCCAAATTAGATGAATAAAGGCATGAAGAGGAAGTCCTCATCAAGGTGATGGAAGAGAAGAGGTCAGTAATCGAGAACAAAAAGTGCGATGCTGTTACATGGGAATAAAAGTGTAAGGCATAGAAAGAAGTTGCACAAACGTTTGAAGCATTGACATGTAATACAGAGCGCCAGGAAATGTTCTCCGCAGTGACTGCCGGCTTCTGCCAGAGCTAGCATCAGCAGTTTAGTTGGCAGCACGGTGTCCTTGACAAGGTGAATCCCACACGTTTGGGCTATAGGCTGTCGAAATCGTCAGTGTGTATTCCAATAAGCGAGCATGTATGTCATCAACTCTTCCAGCATCAGTTATGAATGGCTGTGGTGAGTACAAAGTTTACTGTTTGTTTGTTTTAACAAGCGGCAGTCGTGCTGCCAACGCAACTACTGATGCTAACTCTCGCAGATGCTTGCAGGCACTGCGGAGAACATTTCCTGGCGCCCTGAAGAAGACCTGTAAAAATTTAAGGGATAAATATGAAAATAACATAATAGCAAATCTGGCTGAAAGCAGTTTACGGGAGAAGAATCCTCAGGTAAAGTTAACTGCCGGTCAAGGCTTATTTTACTATGTATGAGTTTGTCGCTAACCAGGCATTGTAAGAATCAAGTTCCAGTAAACTAGCCATAAAAGTACCAGTCAACATTTAACCGGAGATCGTAAGAACGGGCCTTATACTTACTGCTACATCCAGAAGTGATGAACATAAATGTCTGGGAAGCAAGGTTCAGAAGGGAAACATCCTAGATTTAAGATTACAGTATAGCCTTTTAACAGAATGAGTGGTGGAATAACCTGAGGAATGAAAAATAAAGATGAATCTTAATAAGAAAACAAGTATTCTTCTTCTCCAGAATGTGTGCAGTGCTATACGAACTTGTATAGTCAGCGTCGCCTTACTTAAACCACTAAAAAGTGTATAGTCAGCGTCGCCTTACTTAAACCACTAAAAAGTAAGTTCCTTATTCCTTGAAGAAAACTTATTGTCCGAGACAAATACCGGTACTTCTGTACACGTTCACACAATGACAAGTAAACTTACGCCTTGCAAGTTTCATACAAACAACTTTTCAGTAGGTCAACATGTATTTAAGCTCAATTAGATTTGCTTTCTGCCTAATCCGATTGAAAAATTATCCGTTTGATAAAAAGGCAAAACTGAAAAACACTACAAAGCTTTCTATACTTTGTTGCTGGTGGTATTGTGAGTTACAAAAACATTGAATTGTGCATGAAATTAGTTAAAGTCCATACAGTCATTATTTTGAATACTGTATTTATTCTTTATGAGTAATATATCCTAACTAGAAACATCGGATGATAATACTCGGAATCCTTGATTATTGGAGGCAGATCCTTTATAAAAGACGTAAAGAAACAAGAAAGGTACTGTATTGAAAAAAATCCTTGTTCCAGTCTACTGAGAAGGAATCTGGATGAAATCAGGCACGGATCTAGAGTTTGGCTTTGGGTGGGGGGTCAGAGAATCAAAATTGTTAAGAAAATTGGTATCACTAAAAACACAATCACAAAATAACCAAATGTACAAAACCAGACCAATTTTTTTGCAAGCTACATGGATAGAAATTTGATGCATTTAGCGCACCAAAAATATTCGTACAAATTGCAACGGCGTGTTTTGCGACTTTTACATCAAGCTTCGAGAAAAGTATCAAGGTACGTTACAGTTTCGGCAAGTCGAGTTGGTACCGACAAAGGGAGAAAGTCACAGCTTAAATTGCCAACCAGGCTAGCAGTTTGGACGTCGGCAAAATTTTTTGGTGCGAAATAAGTCCCAAATTCCTATCCGTGCATTGCTGCACATTCATCGTGACGTCATTATAAACATCGATTCGGTAATCACAAGGTTTGCTAAACAAAATAGAAGAGTTGATTTTGTTATATAAATAATCGTTTTTATATAACAGGTATGAAGTTGTACATATGTACACTTGTAACAGAACATAATAATTGCAATAAAGATATTTTCAATATTGAATAAAATGAAAAAAACTTTTTCAGTTAAAATTTGGTAAGTTTCATTTGTCTGGTTCTTGCGTTTTCGTTTTTTGAGTTTGCAAAAAAATTTGGTCTCCCGTTTGGGAGGTCATGACCCGCGTGACCCCCCACCCTTGAATCCGCGCCTGGATGAAATGAAAGTCTCAGGAGCTCTAACAGCATGCTGAAAAGATCACAGACACCTTTGGAAAAGACGATTGAAGTTCTATGGCCACATTCTCAGAATGAACAATGACAGGCTCACCAAAAGGATTCTCAACCTTGCTCTCTCAATGAAAGTCAAGAACAACTGGCTCAGTGAAATTGAAAAAGACCTTCACGAAATTGGCTTTACAGAGGAAATTATACAAGATTAGTGGACCCGTGCGAGAAATCTCGCATGTTCATAAACCACACTTTCCCCAATAGGTTTTGCAAATCGAACACTTCTTACAAAAATTGATATTTAAGAAATTAGAATGCAATTTGCTACTGATAATGTCATTTGTGCGCTGTAACACTCACCGGTTATTCGATATTTATGAAATTTACGATTTGAGTGCCTATTCCTTTGGTTTACTGTTTCTGAAATCCATTCAAAATGATAAAGGAAAGACCTCAGTATGTTAAAATGACATGAAACGGGCGTCACAGCAACCAAAATGTGAAGTGGACAGCAATTATGGAGTGTATTTTCATACATCAACAGTATCTGCAAATCGCACACTTCGTACATTTTTTTAGTGATTTTTAAATAAATTATTTATATTTATGGAATTAGAAGGCAATTCGTCACTACTAATGTCTATTCTCTTTCATTTGAATGCTCATTTTCGCGATCGGTCACTTGTGAGTGCCGCAGGAGGGATCTATACTACTGAAATAATATATATGATTGATTGTAGCTCAGAACATTAAAAAACATTTCTCTGAGGAAATTACTACCAGAACCAAGAAATCTTGGACTGAAAAAAATGAGGAAGATTTTTAGTGCCCAGATGAAGAAACGTTGGGAGAAGATAAAAACATAATTAACAAAATAAGTTCTATCGCGCTCCACAGATGGGCATAACTATGAAAAAAAAAAAAAAGAAAAAAAATCTACATGTGGATAAAATAACAGACACCATTCGCAAAAGAAGACTCTTCTTTTATGGCCATTTAACACGAATGAACTCTGGAAGATAGTCCAATCGAATCTATGCCACAAAAGAAAACCTAAGGGATCTGGTTTACAGAGGTGGAAAAAGACCTACAAGAACTGGAGATATCACACGAGGACATCTTGGAACGTGACTCTTTAAAGAAGAAACTTGGGGAAATACAGAGTTTTCAGCCTAAACCTATATTGAAAACCAGCAAGAAGTGGACCGAAGAACAAAAGGAAGCTCACCGAAGAAGAATGCGCGAATACTGGGCCAATGTGAAAGAACCAGGGAAAAGGCAGTTGAAATAACGTGGTCCATAGAAAACCGTAAGATTATAAAAATAAAATAATCAATCTAGATCTCCATAACATTGATCCAGCAAGAAATCACTTTTTTAATTTGACAGGTTTCTTTGTTGGTTCTGTGCGGAATAGAGCGACAAGCTCATTCGGTAATACATTTAAAAAGATGCAGTCAACATTTATTTTACTCATAAGTCAATTATTCTCCACCTGCGGCCAATACATTCCACTTATATTTGAAGGGTCCACGGGAAGAAGGGGGAATGTCACTCTAAATGTAAAATCGAAATATCAGTGCAATCTGGTAGGCCCCTTTGAGACGTATTGAAGGCACCATTGTGTCTGGCTAAGAACAATGATGGTCGTGAGAAAATGAAGTTTCAAGTTGCCGCGTACATACAGGGTCATTATGTATGTGCGCCCCGATAAAGACGGCAAGCTAAGCCGGCTTTGACTGGCGCACGTACACGGTTCAGCGGGTGGTTGGTGCGCACTTTTACCAAACATGTTCAATAATGTGTACTTACAGTGCTCATAGTCGATTCTGAAAATGTCCTCCCTCTCTTGTAACACACACATGACATCTTCTAATGAATCTCCTTTTGAATCAACAACTATGTTTTTTGAATGTATCAAGAGAGGTAACGTAATGTGTACAAACTTTCCATTTTATACAAAATATAGCTTTGGGGCTATTAGGACGAGTGAAACTTAAAAAAAAACAATGCTTCGAGGCAACTGCTTGTCCCTTTATCAAGATTTGTCAAGAAAGAAAGCAGGAATGAGTAAACAATGGCATAGAGCCTCCATAGATAAATGTTATAAGATAGGAAGCCATGTTGAAACAAGGTTACTCCATGATCTCCTGAGACCAAGAAGATGTTGGTAATGAGACCATAGAGAGCAGCCATGATTCACTCAAGGGATAACCATCACCTTTAACAAAGTTGTGTGGCTGTTTACTTACTTCAATCGCCTCCCGAATCATACGAGTTGTGAAATGTTTCTCCGTACAGATGACAAAAGTTTACCTATTTTGTGACAAATAATGTCAATCAATTTATTGACGGAGTGATTTCCTCGACATTAGTTGCCATAAAATAGTTAATCTTATTGTCAATACGGACCTAACAAAACGATTCCAATATGGAGTCAAACAACATTAAGGATGGCAGAAGTTTCATCAAAAAGAATTCGATGGTCATTCTGTATGGCATGTTCAGCAACCGCATACTTCTCTGGTTGGCAAAGACGTAAATGCCTATGATGTTCCCCTTGTTGTGATTCTCCTACATGTCTGTCCAATATATATGTAACCACAGGAACATGGAATCTTATATACTCCAGCACAGTTAAGACCAACTGAATCCTTGACTGATTGCATGGATTTGCCTACGGTGACATGAAGCTTGAATATGGTTTTGATATTGTGTCTTAGAATATTGCTAATCCTGTCCGTGACATATTGCACGTATTGTCAAGGTACGAATCCTCAATTTCAGGACATGCGATTCTGCATAATCACATACGTATATTTTTCTGTGATGATATTTAATTTGTAATGGTTTTGTAGTGTGTTCATTCTTATGTTATGTATTTATTGTTTGAATTAATTAGATTTAAGATATAAGTTAGGTTTTAACATAGTCAATGATAATTATTTAGCATGTTGGAATTGTGCAGTTTTGGTGAGGCTACTTCAAATGTGTTAATGACTTCCTGGAAATATTTCTATTCCCAGTGCCCGGGGTTTGGACCGGAAGAGTAATGGGGAGTTTAGTGCTTGCGAGTAGCAAGCAAGCTAGCACAACATTGTAGCGAAGGAGGTGACGATTGTCAAGTACATTAATTTGTGATTGGTTAATAATCAAATAGTGGAGTATTTGAAATCATAGTTTTGGGACACATGGTGGGGGTGAAGATGTTATACTTAAGTTTGACGGTCTGTGGGGAATTCGATTTTGAATCTCTGCACAGATAGTTCTGTCTTGTTTTCGGAAATTCTTCGGAGTTACTTCTGTTTTGTAACTTGTACTTAGGGAGCTATATGCTAACTTGGCAAGGGGAACTTGTGTTATAAGGTCTTATAATGCAATCTCGTATTGGACTTGGAACTGTACACTCTGGAAAAGTAGAATTTCTTACGGAGTTCTATACCTAGTCTATATCAGCATGTCTGCCAAAACCAATTAACAGATTTCCCTGATTTTTCCAGGATAAATCAGAAAATTCTCAGAGTAATAGCGGCCATAATACAAAACAGAGTTTGTACTTAAAAAGCATCTCAAAAGTGCTCACACGATGAAGGGTAGCATGAGAAAGTTTAAAAGGCAAAAAGAAAAAATATATATATAATATATTTCTATATTATGGCAGTTTTTATTTTTTCATCCAGAGAAACTATTGTACTTGCGAGTATTGATCGTAGATAGTCAATAGTGATGCTCTCACAAATCATACAGTTACACATTTATATACAAATACGCAGTCTGCAGAGGTAATTGTGTGCTCTATCTTGCAAGAAATGAGAGCTTACTGATTTAACGTCAGTACGAACCTACATCTACAACAATCATCACTATAATCTACTTTTCCCCCCATCAAAATTTAAATGCTTAATTTCCAATTATTCAAGGTTGGACCTTGTAAAACTAAAATTCCCCGAGTGTGATTAAAATACCCTGATAATTCCCCGAGTTTTCCAATATTTAAAAATTTCCTGAGTATTCCCTGTTTTCCAGAGTAGTAGACACCCTGATAGAGGATACTACTTGTACACTAGATTCGAATAGCCATAATCAGTTTCGCGGGTCCATGTCTGAACGCAAGTTCGTGGGGAAGATATATTTTGCAGCACAAGCAAATTATGCTTGAAAGAGCATTAGCTTCAGTCAGCGCAGTGGAGGTCGTAACTAACAAATCGTTACCGCCTTTCCACACCATAAATCCACGTAATAATATCTTATGCGTGCGATTATCAAATTCAGGCTACAGTGAGCCAATCAAACCAGTATTTAAAGTCAGGCTGAGTGTGAAATAGTCAAAGTAATTCAACAAGTAAAAAAAATTGACCTAGCTCTATGGGAAAATCAACACCAGAGTTAGTAGGAATCATCAGCTACCAGAGATCATCACGAGTGAGTACCATATATCTTCAAGTTTCACCTAGGGTCCATAAGTGTGTCAATATGTGCAGCCCTGTTAATATGATAGGAAACCAATAGTCAGTCAGTATACAGCGAGGATCTTGCAAAGTGTTTATATCAGAATATAGTATGTTTTTACCAATTCAAGCGGTCACCGGTGTAGTTGGGTGTGCCCCCCTGCGGAAAGGGTCGTTGACCCAAAGGGTCGTGTTCTTACCGGATTCCAGCAGCAGACTCACTAGCTTACAGGTAGCACTGGCTACCGGACATGGTGTCAGCGCATGGAATATCTACTTAAACAGTGTTTAATCGTGTACATACAATGTCAAATATATTTCTTTATACAGTCCACCACATCTTATTCTATGTATTTGACATAAGTTTTGGTCCAATGATTATTGCTGCTATTATAATCGTACAGGTGCTTGACCCCCACGAAACCCAAATACTTTTATTTATTTATGGTATTTAATGAGAGTGGTAAGATATTATTATAATTGACTGAGTAGTGAAGAGAAGCTGCACGGTTACAGTACGCAGATAGGCCTTTATAAGTTTTATTCAGCTGCACCCATCGAACAATGGCACGCGGTTGCAATTTTTTAATGTGTTTATTTTAATTGTTTTAATATTGTTGATAATATGATGTGTACTGCATGTTTGATATGTTTTGTGACCTTGATGGTAAGTTGAGTTAAAGAGGGCTGAAGAAGAACCTACGAGGGCCCGAAACATGTACCCCACAATGTATTGATCTTCACTGAACATATGTATTCATTGACAGAAATTGTTGTTTTGGTCTATTGTCGTCTTTCATATGTATCTGTATAGTATATTTATTCATTCATTTACTTTATTTGCAAATGGGGGTAATTCCTGGTGGCAAATTGTACGATTACAGAAAATTACCAAAAATAATATCAAACACAATACAGTATATACAAGTTGCGATTTGGGAAATATAGTAATACATCGCAGTATTTACACAACATTTCATTCTTCGCTTGAACACATCAATATGTTTGGGGGATGGCTCTAAGACTGTAATAGGTGATGAGTTCCAATTATCAATACCATGATTAATGAAAGAATATTTCCCACAATTTGTACACTGCGGTCGGCCCTTAACTTTATGTGGATGATGTGCCCTGTTCATGCAGGTGGGATTTCCCAGACATTTGCTTAGTTCTCCCAATGCTGGCCGATTAGTGTAAGTGTTAAACATAGCATATACACTGGATTTCGTCCTCGATCTTCCAGAGCTTGCCACCCTAGTTTTTCTATCATTCGAGTTACACTACTTGTAGGAATAAAATTGTTGAGCACAAACCTAGCAGCCTTCCTTTGTACCATCTCCAGCTCATTGATGAGCCCTACCTGATATGGGTCCCAAACCGCTGAGCCGTATTCCAAGATTGGCCTCACCAGGGTCAAATATCCTAATTCTTTTGTGGTGGAGCTACTGCTCGCATAATAAAATGAAGTGATTTGTACACTTTGGAGACAACACAACCCACATGAGTACTCCATTTCATATCATTCCTTACATGGACGCCCAAGTATTTGCAAGAGTCTTCTTCTGTAAGTATTTCCGAGACGATATTATATTGAAAATCATGCCTTTGCCCTCTCCCCATTCACATGAGACTACATTTACTCATATTTATCTTCATTTTGTTGTCAACCGCTAGGTTGAGGTCAGTTTGTAACTGAGCGTTATATTGTGAGCTATGATTTTTTTAATATATTACACAATCATCTGCAAACAATCGGCAGTCACTTCGAATTCCATTTGGTAAGTCATTAATAAGTGCCAGAAATAACAGGGGCCCAATCACACTACTCTGAGGGACACCTGACATTATCAAACTGTCCTCCGAGAATACATTATCTATTTTAACCCTTTGCGAGCGACCAGTCGAACTATTGAATCCATAAAATTACTCTTTTATCAACCTTAGTTGCCACTAATTTACAGAGTAAATTCTTCGAAGAAAACTTATCAACTGAGTCAATGCTACCAACATAGATATTTATGTTCGTAACCGTCTTAAAATTACATAGATATATTTCTACATGAAATGAAAACGTATCGATATTCTTCAATAGGTGTTGCATTACAGATTATGTGAAGGCATTTGATGTCGTCCCACATGACGTACTGCTCCGTAAATTAGCGGCAATGAAGATAGATACAAGACTAATTTTATGGATTCAGGAGTTCTTGACTGGTCGCTCGCAAAAGGTTAAAATGGGTAATATATTCTCGAAGGACATTTTGATAACGTCAGGTGTCCCTCAGGGTAGTGTGATTGGGCCTCTGTTATTTCTGGCACTTATTAACGACCTACCGAATGGGATTCAAAGTGACTGCCAGTTGTTTGCGGATGATTGTGTAATATACCGAAAAATTCAAACATCACAAGACAACGCTCAGTTGCAAACTGACCTCAACCTGGTTCATAAATGGGCGGTTGACAACAAAATGAAGATAAATACGAGTAAATGTAGTCTCATGAGAATGGGGAGAGGACAAAGGCATGATTTCAATATATCGGCTTGGAAATACTTGTTGAATAAGACTTTTGCAAATACTTGGGCGTCCATGTAAGGAATGATATGAGATGGAGTATTCATGTGGGTTGTGTCGTCTCCAAAGCGTACAAATCACTTCATTTTATAATGCGGGTATTAAAAGGCAGTAGCTCTACCGCAAAAGAATTAGGATATTTGATCCTGGTGAGGCCAATCTTGGAATACCACTCAGCAGTTTGGGACCCATATCAGGTAGGGCTCAGCAATGAGCTGGAGATGGTACAAAGGAAGGCTGATAGGTTTGTGCTCAACGATTTTAATCCTAGAAGTAGTGTAACTCGAATGATAGAAAAACTAGGGTGGGAATGTCTGGAGGATGGACGAAATCCAGACAATAGGCTTTGTTTAACACTTACACTAATCTGCCAGCATGGGGAGAACTAAGCAAACGTCTGGGAAATCCCACCTACCTGAGCAGGGCACATCATCCACATAAAGTTAAGGGCCGACCACAGCGTACAAATTATGAGAAATATTCTTTCATTAACTGCGGCATTGATAATTGGAACTCATTACCTGCCTCAGTCTAAGAGCCATTCCCCAAACATATTGATGTGTTTAGCCTTGGGGGTTAAATATAGAGCGTCTCCTCAACCCGGTCCACGAGATCTGTATCTACATGGATAATTCTCGTCAGGCGCGTCCACGTCGCGGGGGCGGGCAACGGTACTATAGTCGAAGCTATAGTAGCGGCTAAGTTCTGACGGGGACCCAGTCCTAAGGGGTATAACATAGGCCCGTGCACAGGGTTTTGTGTGAAAATTTTAACGGCAGCGAAGGCGATAATAACAGCGGAAGAGGCAACCCGTCTCTCTGGGGGTAGTACAGAGGGAGCCCACTGCCTTGTGGGATGTGCAGGGATCCACAAAGACTAAGGGAGTAAACCCTAAAAGAAAATCCTCTGATACGTTAGGCCTATCAAGTCAGTATAAGAGTAAACAATCAATTGCTTTCAATGTTAAAACGAGCCTTGGAACGAATATATCAAATTGGTCAAGACAGCCTCCACATCTTTCCACTGATACAAATGATGGTGTTAAGCCCGATGCTAGACAATGCCACGATGTGGAAAAACCCAGAAAGAGGAAAATACCCAAGATAAGAATGGGGACATTAAATATAATGTCATTAACTGGAGACGGTGAAGAACTTGTAGATTTGATGGAAAGAAGAAAACTCGATGTGCTTGGCTTAAGTGAAACAAAATGGAAGAGATCAGGAAAGAAAAATTTGAGAAACGGGTACACCCTATATTGGAATGGAAAGTGGAAGGAGTCACTAAATGGAGTTGGCTTTATCCTGAGTAAGAGGGTGGAAGAGATTGCAGATGTCACGTATATTAATGATAGAATTATCAAAATAGAAACACCGTCTAATGGTACAATAATAACCCTTCTGCAAGTTTATGCTCCACAAACAGGATGTACATCCGAAGTAAAGCAGAGATTTTTAGAACATCTAGAGAACCAACTGGATAATGATGATGATAATTGTTGTTTTAAGGGGCCTAACATCTAGGTTATCGGCCCTTAATGATCTGGGTGATAGCGAAAATGATAATGAAATGGAAACCAGAACGAAAATTATGTGAGACAGAAAATATGTACAAAAAGGAACTCAGATGGAAACAACTCACAATATGGTCTTACAAAAGGGAATTTAGAACGAAAAGATTCACAAAAAGAATAGATTGAAAAAGACCCACAAAACGTAGGCTAGATTCAAAATACGTACAAAATGCAATGTAGCGTCGAAATACTTACAAAATGCAACTGAAATTCAAAATACTTACAAAATGCAAATGAGATCGAAAATACGTACAAAATGCAATTGAGGTTCAGAATTACAAAATGCAATTGAAATTGAAAATACACAATGCAATTCAGATTGAAATATCCCAGTTCCAATCCAAATTATTCACAAAGTGCAATTGAAATTCAAAATACTTAGAAAATGCAATTGAAATTGAAAATGCTGACAAAATGTACGGTAGATTCAAAGGACTCATGTGGATTGACAATACTTACAAAATGCAATTTAGATTGAAAATACTTGACAAAATGTAATTTAGATTCAAAATACTCACAAAATGCAATTGAGATTCAAAATATGTGCAAAATGCCCACCAAACAAAATGCAATTTAGATTCCAAATTCGTGCGAAATGCGGTTTTGGTTGAAAATACTTACAAAATGCAATTAAAATTCAAAATACTCACAAAGGTCCCTTTGCCATATTGAAAGACTTACTAAAAAGCAATTTAGATTGTCAATCTTTACAAAATGCAATTGAGGTTGAAAACAATCGCGAGATGTAATTTAGATCGAAAAAACATACAAAAAGCAACGTAGATTAAAAATGCCTTCAAAATCGCTAGAAGGGAATTTAGAAACACAGTGAACCAAGTAACAAAAACAGTGCGGGAATCGTAAAGAGAAAAGTATATATAACGAAAAGAGGAGAGGAGAGGGGAGAGAGGAGAAGGTCCGCCCCCAAAGGTAAGGGACAAAAGGGGAAAACGGAACCAGCTCAGGAATCCCTCGGGGTCGCCAACTCCCGAACTCACCAGCCGTGAGCCCCTGAGGGTGTAGCATTATCTACGGTGCACCAGAAGTGGTGGGGCTACATACACCCTGCCTCCTTAAGGGCCTTGAGCACAAGGCAGGAGGTAAAAGGAAAAGAAAAAGAAGGCTGACCCCTCACAGAAGGAGGGTGTCAGGAAAGATGAGACAAGGGCCAATTAAGGCAGGAAAGTGAAAAACTCCCTAGGCCTCGAATAACCTAATACCGTCGGGGTCGGAAGAGAACAAGAGTTGACCAAGGGAGTCGACAGGAAAGAAGACGGAGAGGAGCCCGGCACAAGTAAGTGGAAGCAATGCCGGACCCACCTGGGGTCCCGTGGTCGCCAACTCACGTCCCACTAGATGTGAGCCCCTGGGGGGCCAACTGGATAAGGAGAACATCCTGATAACGGGTGACTTGAATGCCCAGCCAGGCTGTGATAGGATTGGTGTGGAAACAGTGGTCGGTCCTTTTGGATACGGCAACAGAAACATAGAGGTAGAGGAACTGATCGATTTATGCTGCCGAAATAACGTAAAGATTCAAAACACATGGTTTAAGAAGAGAGATAGCCAGAAAATAATGAGGTACAGCTGGAATGGCATATATAAAACAATGATTGACCTTGTTATAACAACTGAGGAGGTGGGAAAACGCGTTATGGATGTCAAAGTCATTCCTAGCGAAAGTTTAGGCAGTGATCATAGACTAGTCATTGCGGTGGTATCATGCATTAAATTATTCACTACAAAGGTCGAGAAAAAATCCAAAATTAAGGTATGGGAACTGGAGACACCTGAAAAGTAAGATGATCATCAACAAAGAATCCGAGGAAAAGTTCCAAAAAGCGAAATCAAATGTGGTGATGATGAGTGGGAGGACTTCAAGAATGTTATTGTCAGAGAGGCCAGGGAAGTATGTGGTATGACAAGCTGTAAAGTCTGGGATAAGGAAACTGCATGGTGGAATGATGTAGCCAAGTTAGCTATACAACTGAGGAACAAGGCTAAGAGTCTGCTGGACATGGAAAAACAGAAGGTTGATGCCCATAGAGATGAGGACAAAATACAATCTCTGGCGCTAGAATACAGAGAACATAAACCTCATGTTAAACGTATAATAGAGAAAGAGAAGAACAAAATGTGGGATGATTTTACCACGAAATTAGAACGAGAGGCTATTGGCAATAAAGAGCTGTTATATAAAACAGTCAAAAATAGGAGAGGGAATCAGAAATTCGTGAAAACAATAGAGAATGAAGATGGTGTGCTAATAAGGAGAAGTATGTGGAGGAGAGAAGAAATGGGACAGTATTTTGATCAACTGTGAAATGGCAAAGGCATGAACATAAGACGTTAGAGATGAAACTGTGCATGCTGAATTGGGTGATGCACAACAGCTAGAACCACCTCGGACATGGTCTGAAGTAGAAGATGCTCTGAAATCTATGGTGAAAGGAAAATCAAGTGGACACGATGAAGTGAATGCAGATATGATAAAAGCGGCCGGAATTCATGGGACCCAGTGGTTATACAGGCCATTTGGAATGACAATAAGATCCCAGAGGACTGGTCTAAGGGAGTAATAATACCCTTATTCAAAAAGGAAAACAGAAAGAAGTGTGAAAATTATCGTGGAATCACTTTTCTGTCACACGGATTAAAGATTTTAGGAAAAATAATCAAGAAAAGGTTACGGAGACATCTAGAAACCTTATTAGAAGAAGAACAACATGGTTTCAGACCTGGACGAAGCACTACCGATTTAATCTTTGCTGTAAGAATGCTTATTGAAAAACACCAAGAAAAAGGTAAGGACCTCTTTATGGTCTTTCTAGATGTCGAGAAAGCCTATGAAAGTATTGTACGGTCAAAAATGTGGGAATGCCTGGAAAGACGGAATGTACCAGGAACATTAGTCAACAAAATAAAAATGCTGTATGAAAACACAAAGGCCTGCGTACGAATAGGCAATGGAGAGAGCAAAATACTACATACCCATACTGACTTACGCACTTGAAATGTGTACCCTTTCTAAAAGAGATAACAGTAGACTTCAGGTTCACGACAAGAAGAGGAGTACAACAGGGCAGCTCTATGTCACCCTTACTGTTCATTGTTGTAATGGACAACATCTTGAAGAAACTTAAAAAAGAATTGCATGGAAATGACACCAAAGCCCTGGTATTCGCAGATGATGTTATGATTTGGGGTGAAAGTGCAGAAGAGGTGCAAAAAATCTAGAGATTTGGAACAAGTTGTTTGAGGAATATGGGCTTAAAATTAGTCAGAATAAGACTGTGGCTTTGGCAAAAGGATCAGGGTGTACTAGTACAAGCATCTACCTGAACAACCATCAACTTCAAAATGTTGACCAATTCAAATATCTTGGCAGCACTTTGAGTTTGGACAATAGCAGTAAATGTGAGATAATCAACAGAACAAATAATGCAGCAATCTTCTACAACCAAGTCAGAATACTACTGTGGGATAACAAAGTACCTATACGGTGTAAACATGTACCCTTTCTAAAAGAGATAACAGTAGACCTCAGGCATCCGAAATGAAGTTTTTGCGTACCATGCTTCAGAGGACAAGAAAGGATCAAGTAAGAGATGAAATAAATCGTGCAGAAGCAGGTATTAACACCACTGTAATGGAGACCTTACAGAGGTCTCGTCTGAGGTGGTATGGACATATCCAACGGATCAAAGATGAACAAAAGGCAAAGACATACTTCAATCTGAACATCAAACGAAGAAGATGTGTTGGAAGACCTTAAAGGAAATGGATAGACCACATTAAGGGTGACTTGGCAGACAAAGGGCTGGATTGGGAGAGTACTCACGAAGACCAACTATTCATGGATAGAAAGAAATGGAGAGGGCTCGTTCACAGTACCCGGGTGACTGGGGCTGTTTGAGATGATGATGATGAAGAGAAGATAGAAACTTTGTGTAAATACTACGATGTAATTACTATAGTTCCTAAATTACGAATTGTGTATATTGTGTTTGATGTTATCGTTGGTAATTTTCTGTATTTGTACAATTTGCCACAGGGGAACTGCCCCCATTTGCAAATATTATACTGTATATAATAATAAAAAAAATTACAGTCAGTAATGAGTGGGATAACACTTGGAGGTGGACAGCTGAAGAAGGTGGAAAGTCTCAAGTACTTGGGAAGTATAGTGGAGGAAAATGGGAGAAATGACAAAGAGATTACGGTCATCGAAAAGGCCTATGATAGTGTGTGTAGGGAGAAGGTTTGGAAAGCAATGGAAAACATGGGAGTGGGAAAAGAGACTGTAGGCAGAGTGAAGGAGATGTATTTGTGGAAGTGTGAGTTGTGTGAAAGTTGGAAGGGAAAGAACAGACTGGTTCAGACAAATGAGTGGCCTGAAACAGGGTAGTGCGCTGTCACCCCTTCTCTTTATTGTGGTTATGGACGAGGTAATGACACGGATAGCAGGAAAGATAGGAGAAGATAAGATGAAAGCAATGGTGTTAGCAGATGATCTCATGGTCTGGGGAAACAAGGAGGAGGAAATTCAGGAGCAACTGAAGGCTTGGGAAGAAACAGTGGGAGAGTACGGATGGAAGTTCAACATCAGTAAATGTGAGATCCTGTTAACGATCAGGAAAAAGGACAGACCAATGAGTGGGATAACACTTGGAGGTGGACAGCTGAAGAAGGTGGAAAGTCTCAAGTACTTGGGAAGTATAGAGGAGGAAAATGGGAGAAATGACAAAGAGACTACGGAACGTGGCAGACAGGCAGAAGCATTAGGAGCTTAGTGTGGAATAAAGATGTCCCACAAAAAAGCAAGGAAGTGTTGTACAGAAGCTACTATATCCCGATACTGACCTATGCTTCAGAAACGTGGACAATGAAGAAACGAGACATAAGCAGAATACAGGCAGGTGAAATGAAGTTCCTGCGAAGTAGGATCGGAGTAACAAGAAGAGACAGGGTGAGGAATGAAAAGGTCAGGGAAATAGTGAAAGAGGAGCCCTTGCAAGGTAGGATTGAGACATCAAGACTGAGGTGGTATGGACACTTAAAGAGAATGGATGAGAATAAGATTCCCAAGAGGATACATGAGACGCAGATGCAGAAGAAACGACCAAGGGGAAGACCAAGAGATAGATGGCTGAAAGGAGTGGAGGAATGTGTCAAGAAGAAAGGCGAGGACTGGACCAGAGTGACAGCGGAGAGGTGGTGGGAAGAAAGGACTAAGTGGCGAGGCTTATGTTCCAAACAGACCCAGCCAGGGGCTGGAAACTGTACAAGATGATGATGATGACAGTCAGTCTGAAAGACTAGACGTTATATCATTTCAAATGACGCATGCTACACATGTTAGAAAGACTCAGAAGGGCTTCTCGCTTCGCTCGAAGCCCCAGTACTCTTTCAACAGACTCCATTACCTATTAACTTAGGCTTCCCGCGCGGGCACCTCTTTAAGGGTCACCCTGTATTTGAGTCTGACATCTTTTACAACTCTTTAAGGGTCACCCATTATTTGATTCTAATATTTTGCAAACCTCTTAATTGAATCTAACATACTGTATACCTCGTTAAGTGTCACCCTGTATTTTGCTCTGACATCCTGCATACCTCTTTAGGAGGCACCCTGTATTCTTATGTGGCATTCTTGTACACCTCTTTAGGAGTCACCCTGTATTCTTGTCTGACATCTTGTGCACCTCTTTACGAGTCACCCTGTATTCTTCTCTGCCATCTTGTACACCTCTTTAAGAGTCACCTTGTATTCTTATCTGGCATCTTGTATATTTCTTTAGGAGTCACCCTGTATTCTTCTCTGCCATCTTGTGCACCTCTTTAAGAGTCACCTTGCATTCTTATCTGGCATCTTGTACTGTATTTTGCTCTGACATCCAGCACACCTCTTTAGGAGGCACCCTGTATTCTTGTCTGACATCTTGTGCACCTCTTTAGGAGTCACCCTGTATTCTTCTCTGCCATCTTGTACACCTCTTTAAGAGTCACCTTGTATTCTTATCTGGCATCTTGTATATCTCTTTAGGTGTCACCCTGTATTCTTATCTGGCATCTTGTACACCTCTTTAAGAGTCACCTTGTATTCTTATCTGGCATCTTGTATATTTCTTTAGGAGTCACCCTGCATTCTTATCTGGCATCTTGTACTGTATTTTGCTCTGACATCCTGCACACCTCTTTAGGAGGCACCCTGTATTCTTGTCTGACATCTTGTGCACCTCTTTAGGAGTCACCCTGTATTCTTCTCCGCCATCTTGTACACCTCTTTAAGAGTCACCTTGTATTCTTATCTGGCATCTTGTATATCTCTTTAGGTGTCACCCTGTATTCTTATCTGGCATCTTGTACACCTCTTTAGGAGTCACCCTGTATTCTTTTCGCTTCGCTCAAAGCCCCTGGTCTCTTTCAACAGATTCCAATAACCATTAACTTCGGCTTCCCGCGTGGCTGCATGACGTCACGCACTCACCGTCCTTTACCCATTAACTTCGGCTTCCCGCATGGCTGCATGACGTCACGCACTCACCGTCCTTTACCCATTAACTTAGGCTTCCCGCGTGGCTGCATGACGTCACTTCCGTCTCCGTCCCGCATAACGTTAGACTCAAGCATAACGACGAAGTCGACAAGATCATTTGAAATGATAAAATCTGGTAAGTGGTGTAAAGAATAGCAAACATAGAATTGATGTCAAAACAATAGACGACGATCAGCACTTGGCTGCCAACTTTCCAGCTACATTATAAATGGCAGAGGTCATTTGGACTTACCTATCAATCAGACAATTAAAAGTTTGAAATCAAAGTATTTGAAAAGAGTATTGGGGGTATCAAAATTCGCTCTTTCACGATATGAGTCGTGTAGTTTCAAAACCCCCATCTCCAAGTTTCACGAAAATGGAGATAAAAGCCGTTTGGATTTTTCTGTGGACATGTCTACCGCTGTATACTACTAGTACTCATCAAAACCCGCTCTAACCGTTCGAAATTCAATGTCAAAGTTGAGGGTTATTTTCATATTCCGCCATCTCCAATGCTTTGCGCTCGGACATTAGTAACATAACCCGCCATCTCCAACTGCCAATAGGAAGGCAATACGCGGCTATGTGACAGGCACGTGAGGAGCTCTTGGCGCCACTGTGAGAGGAAGCATTTGTGTTTACAGAGTGCCGTGTAGATGTCTATTACTAATGGATTCATCTCATAAATGTATTGAGAAGTGTAGCCCTGGCAAGGGTGGGAAGAAGTTACATAATGAGCAGCAGTGGAAATGCAATGAAGCAAAAATATCAAGGTATGTTTTCTTATAGTAACATTATGTTATTACGTTCTCTTGTCAGCGTAATAGTAGTACTGTATCAGAAACTGCAATTTAAAATAAAGCTTTAGAAAACATGCACTATTGCATGAAGTCAGTGTGTGGTGTTGTGCCGGATCGGTTGTTCTCCTCTCACAGAGGTGACCGCAGTTCGAATCTCGGCCAGTGCACATTCGATTCCCTAAAGCTCGTACCATTGTGGGTGGCATTATGCAGCTTCTGATAGTTATTACCTTCTATGGTCACCTTGAGAAGACAACATCCCTTTCTTTCCCGATGCAGGCCATTCATAAATAGCTGTGATTTAAAGCATACACAATCTCGTAAGTGACATGGGTGTTTATTTACTCAGGTACTCGCCGGCTGGACCTCCTGTCACACCAAAGTGCGGCCATAAATCCAAGGCTTATCAGTGCGGAGATATTTCTTTGTTGGATGTGAAGAAGTTTCACTCGGTATTCTACTCTACATCATCAAAACTGCAGCAGGATAGTTTCATTATCAAGCATGTTTCTTGTATACCAGTGGCGAGACGCAGGCCGGCTAATAATATCAGATCCGGAAAAGCACACTATTCGGAAACGGGATGGAACGATGGTGCCAGTTTGCCGAGAAACATTTATGGGAGCTCTCCTATGGAAGAAGGACAGAATTCAAGGGGTAATAAAGCGTCATTTAGAATCTGGGGGAATGCCTGTGGAGAGAATAGGGGGAGACAGAAGAAGCTATGCCAATAGATCAAAACGTGCGGCCATCTGTACATTTATTGGATTGTTTCGTGCTAAAGAGCCGCACTACTGCCGTACCAAGTCAGCGGCACGAATGTACCTGCCATGTGACCTAAATATAAAAAAAACTTTGGAGACAATACAATACCACTGTTGAAACTGAATTGCAAGCAAATCACTCCTTCTTCAGAAAGATCTTCAATCGAAACTACAATATTGGCTTTGGAAGTCCAAAGACTGATGTTTGTTCAACTTGCTCACAACTGAAAAATTGCACATCAGAAAGTGCAAAAGTTGATTTGCAGACCAAGAAACGAGTCCATAAGTTAAAATACTGTGCATTCTATGAATATTTAAGAGAGGAAGATGAGTCTATTCAGACTGTTTCCTTTGATTGTCAGAAGAACATGCTATTGCCCAAGCTAAATGACCCAAGTGCTTACTTCAGCAGGCAAATAAATGTGTATAACTTCACCGTAGTTTTTGGAAGCTCTAAGACGTCACTGACGCCCGAAAATGTGATGATCTATTCGTGGAATGAAGCTGAATTTCGTAGAGGTGCAAATGAAATTGCAAGTTGTTTGTTTCACACTTTTAACAGTATCGATCTGTCAAAAAAGAAAACCGTGCGTCTATTTGCAGATGGATGCGGTGGACAAAATAAGAACAGTATTCTTGTGGGTATGGTTAGTAAATGGCTTCTATCTGCACCAGTGAATGTGAAAAAAAATTGAATTTTACTTTCCTGTAGTTGGTCATTCCTTTTTACCACCTGACAGGGTGTTTGCACGTATAGAGAAAGTTGTGCGAAAAAGAGAGGCTATCCTTAAGCCGGAGGTATACAATGAGATTTTCAGCGGACATGGTAAGCTTTTCCAGCCGGGTTGTGAAGTGTCAATATTTGACTGGAAGACTGCTGTTCGAGATGTTTTCAAACCTGTCGGCTCGTGGCATTTTCAATTCAGTCCTGCGAAAAGAATTTTTCTAAAAAGGAGCAAAAACAACATATTGGTACAAGGAGAAGTTGCTTACTGTTGCACATTTGGCCAGACAAAGAGTGTGTCAAAGAGAGGCAAAACCTTTTGCGGACTGATTCCACGGTTAATTGAAAAAGGTAAGGTTCCTTTAAACAATGCAAAAGTGAAGGATGTCTGCAGATTGGTTGAGAAACATTACGGGGCTAAATGGAGGGAGCTTGCAGATCTCCAGTTTTATGTTTCACTGGAAACGCATCAGGCTGAACATTGTCAGAGTATGACAGAAGAGCAAGAGGAAGAAGAATACTGTGAACCAAGGGATGACTCCGTATCCTTGTTATATTAGTTTTTCACCAATATTTTACAAACAGGGTCCATTCCTCGACTAATGAAACAGACGAAGATCATTGGTATCTTGAAACCAGGTAAACCCAATAACGAAGCCCAAAGTTATCGTCCTATTTCTCTTCTGAGTATGATGTACAAACTACTTGAGAGGCTGCTGTATAACAGAATACATAATGAATTACATGAAAAGATTCCTGTTGAACAGGCTGGATTTCGTCCAAACCAAAGCTGTGTGAATCAAGTTCTTTCATTTACACCTTATATAGAGGCAGGATTCCAGAAACAGCAAAAGACCTCTGCTGTATTTATTGATTTATCCTCTGCCTATGATACTGTGTGGAGACAGGGCATTGTTAATAAGTTTCTCCGTGTCATACCCTGCAGAAGAACAGCAAGACTCCTGAACAACATGCTGACTGATAGACCTTTCCAGGTAACCATAGGGAATGCCGTTAGTGACCAGAAGACTCTTAACAACGGACTACCCCAAGGCTCAGTCCTAGCTCCGCTATTATTCAGTCTCTATATAGCAGATGTGAGGAAAGCAATGGCAAACTACCTCACTCCTCTTCTTGCCTAGAACGCCTCAAAATAGCGCTGCCTTGGGTTTTTGTGGGTATCTACTCACATAACGTAACGGCGGTACTTTTTGAGGATCCAACCAGCCTTCGGGCTGACTACCTAACAGACATATAGCAGATATGCCAGACACCCAGTCCAGGAAGTTCGGCTATGCTGATGATTGGGTGTTAGCAACTCAACACAAACAAATCGAGGCCACTGAAGAAATATTAACGAAGGACTTATGTGCAATGTTTCAATACTTCCGTAAATGGGGACTTCAACCGAACCCTAATAAAACTGAATCCACGTGCTTTCATCTGAGCAACATCCTAGCCAACCATGAACTAAACATATATTTTGATGGAAAACGTGTGATTCATAACAAATACCCAAAGTACCTTGGAGTGACACTTGACAGAACACTGTCATTTAAACAACATCTAACAAACACTGCAGCCAAATTGAGGTCAAGAAATAACATCCTACAAAAACTGTGTGGTACAACATGGGGTTCCACTGCGTCTACCCTCCGATCAACTGCCCTAGGTCTTGTATACTCAGCAGCAGAATATTGCAGCCCTGTTTGGCTAAACAGTAGTCACACGAAGCTAGTAGATGTTCAACTAAACCAAACTATGCGGATAATTACTTGTACAATCAAGTCCACACCAGTTTTCTGGCTACCTGTCCTGAGCCGTATTCCACCTCCTACGCTGAGAAGAAAGAATATCCTCCTGAGAGAATTTAACAAAATCTGCAACAACCAACAGCTGCCAATCCATGAGGACATACCTGCAATCCAAATCAATAGACTCCGCTCCAGACACCCTGCAATCAGAACAGCCAACAACCTGGCAGACCATAACTTCAATCTTCATGAAGCCTGGGAAGAAAATTGGTACACAAACCAGAGCTACATAGTTTTCTCCATAGTAACAACAATCCATGGGAACTTGATCTGCCCCGTAGGACATGGTGTACACTGAACAGGATACGCACCAACCATGGGAGATGTGGTGATCTACTATACAAATGGGGAAAGATCACCTCTCCAGAGTGCACGTGTGGCTTCCAGTGTCAGACCATCAAGCATATAGTTGAAGAGTGCCCTCAGAACTTATATCCTGGAAACCAATTTGACTTTTTGTTTTCTACAGCAAATGTGTTAAACTATGTAAATAATATGTCTGTAAATTTATAAATTATGGTTATATTTTCTTTGTGTTCCAAAAAGTGATGTGTAATTGGCATACGATTAATAATAATAATATTTTTATTTTTCATGAGACAAATGCATTTCATATTCTCAACGAACAATAAACATTTTATATTATTTCATGTTTGCAATTCGTTATCCATCTTAGTGTGCTACATAGAAGCTAGTAAGTGAAGTAAAAGTAGTTTCTTTGAGCATTAGACAGTATGAATGTGTTTGCAATATCCATGTTTACTTCCAAACCCCGCCATGTCCACCTGTGACTTTCAAAACCCCCTATGTTCAAGACAAATATTGCCCTAGCACAAAAATGTACAGATGAAACTGCATACATATTGTATGTATTATTCAGTATGAGCTAATTTAAATAAGCGTAAAGAAAATTTTAAAATAGAATGTAAAATGCAGTCATGGCAGTTTTTCGCCCTCCCTGACAAATTGATTTACTTGGAGATAGGGGTGTTTGAAAATACACGACTCATATGTGTAAGCATTAGCCAGAGAAACCTTTTTGGTAGAAGACCTTTGACTGCTAATGCACTTACCATCCACACAGGCATGCGTAGACCTGGTAAAAGAACTTCGAAGGAAGAGAGACTTTATCCCAGAAAGATTCTTTGTAACAGATGCAATGATATATAAAGAATGGATGTGACCAGAATATGAGTTAAGGCACCTAGTGACCAGACTTGCGATTCATGGCTTCCACCATCGCATCTGCACTAGGAAGTCCTTCCATCAGCCCAGCCAGGAGTGTGTCTATTATGCAACAATCAGTGCGATAGGGTTATGGCACTATACCGTATATCGAACACTTCATACATTTCGTTGTAAAATAAGGATATCGATAAGTTTACACAGCATCTTAGATTTCTGAACTCATCCCGCCCAACTTCTCTTTATGTCAATAGATAGGTCAAAGTCGTTACTGTGTTGGTGAGCGTGGGAAAGTGTCAGAACCTTGTTGTTGGCGGGATATTGATGACAGCTTTGGATTGTTAGTAAGGGGGCGTGTCCCTGTGATTATTCATTTCTGCTCGTAAAATAGTGTCTTCAGGAGTATCCTTTAAATAATATGTTGTGTTAACATAAATACATATTTATTAATTTCTTTCGTTCTGGGTTTTAACCTTATCTTCATAATTATTCCTAAAATAAAATACTGTTCGATATTTGAATCCCGTTTTATAATATCTAAATGTCGTTCGATAAAAGAGGTTCATGCATACAAAAATAACCCTTAATATCGAACGACACTAAAATTAATGGGCTGCTACTGATTTTAATTTACAGTATTGTTTTATTTTGCACCTAAGTCTACATTTCTGTGGTCGTGACTGATGAGGTGTCTATCTGTAAATTGAGAGAGCCTGAATTTTAACCCGCATCCGGTATAGTTACATTTCTTTTACGTTGTCTTATGTCGGTTTGATGCCGTATGTTGTGCTAATCACTTAATTTGACAATCGTGTCACTTACCAGGGTTGACATCATCAGCAAATACAGTGGCGGCGACGAGAGGGGACCTTCGGGGGGCAGATTTTGTGCCTCAATTTCTTCAATTTTATACTCTAAAAGTTCCATAACCATTGACCCCTTGTAGTTCATGTAGTGCACAAAATTGTTCCCCTTCACGTCTAACTCCCAACCGCCGCTACTGGGTAAATATTGTGCAATAAACAGAGTCGAGGATTAGAAGCAGAAAATTATTATTTTTGCAGTTCTTGGTTAGTTTAACTAGTGCTTACAGCTTGGCAATGGTCAAAATTAAAGCACCCAAGGGGGGGAAATGTCCCAAAATCAAGAGTTAAACCGATTGAAAAAATGAAACGGTGTCTGTATTCGTTATCTGCCTTGACCGAAGCTGTTCAACAGGTTAAGTCCGGTATGATGTCACAAAGGCAGGCATCTAAAACATACCAGGTCCCTTTAACAACGTTAAACGACAAACTATCTGGACGTCAGAAGATTCAGACTGCCCTTGGCCGAAAGCCGTTCCTGAGTCCACGAGAAGAAGAGGGCATTAGTGAATGGGTGATCAATATGGCTAAGAGAGGATTTCCGTTGAAGAGAAAGAATTTACTTGACACTGTACAGCAAATTGTTCAGTCATCAGCAAGAAGCACACCGTTTAAGCATGGAAGACCTGGGAAAACCTGGTTCAAGTGCTTTATGGGACGGCATCCTTCCCTGTCTCGGAAGAAGCTGAAACCATTAGCAAGGGCAGGGCTGCTGTGTCGGAAGAGAGAATACGTGGTTGGTTTGCTGGACTATCGTGCTACCTGGAATCTGAGGGTGTAAGATCAATAAATGGAAGATCCAAGCAGTATCTTCAATGCAGACAAGACAAATTTTCTGTTCCATAAGGTTTCAGGAAAGTACCTTGGAGTCAGAGGGAAACAGCTTCAAATTATGGCAACCTCTAAAGAGAAAGAAGGCATAACAGTGCTCGGAAATTTCTGTGCCGATGGGCGTTGTGCCCCAACAATGATTGTCTACAGCAACATAAGACTTCAGCAACTTATCAAAGATAGTGTACCAGAGCCATGGATCTACGAGAAAACAGAGAGTGGCTGGATGAAAGCCCCTACGTTTCTGAACTACCTTCAACACTTTAGGTCATGGTTAGAGTTTAAGAAAGTTACACTTCCTGTTATTCTTTTTCTTGATGGACACAGAAGTCATTTATCCCTTCAAGTCAGTGAATATTGTCATGACCATGAAATAATATTGTAATGCCTTTTCCCTAATGCCACCCATCTTCTGCAGCCAGCAGATGTGGCGGTATTTGCACCTCTCAAGAGAGCATGGGAAAATGCTCTTCAAGATGAAAAAATACAAACTCTCAGGGCATCAGTAACAAAGGTAAATTTTGCACCCATGTTGAGGAAGGTATGGGATGATGCTGTTAGGCCAGATATCGTGAAAAGCGCCTTCCATAAGTGTGGTCTCAATCCACTAGATCCCAACGCTGTGGACTACTCAAAATGTGTTGCAGATATTTTGAAGACCTCAGATGGAAGGCAACAAGAGAGTGCAGAAGGCAGCCCTTCATCCCCTTCCACTTCCAATCATATGTTACAGTTTGTACTTAATGACCTCGAAGAATTCTTGCCTCGTATTCTCGATACGTTCAAGGAAAAACTAAGATTTGATGGAGAAAATCAAAATGATGGTGAACCAGATTTGTATGCTTATTGGAAGAGTGTTACAACTCGGTACAATGCAACACATGCAACTATATCGGCAAATGAAACTATGACAGATAGTTCATCAGAAGAAGAAGAAATAAACGATGACCAGGGCATTGATAATCGTGATTTCACGTGGAATGAAGAACGTTTAGAGGTGATTGTACCATCTCCCAAAAAGGATCTTCCTGGTGCCGTAAATTTGAAGAGTGGAGTAAAAGTTCACAAGCCGAAACTATTAAATGAGGATGAAATCTATTCGGAGCTTGCTTGCTCACCCACCTCAAGTACCGGTACCAGTAGTAGCGAGGATTCATTCAAAGATTTTCTCAAAGTTCCTCAAGTACCAGAAAAACCCCATCAGTTTAGATTAAGAAAAACATACGCGATATCTACAAAGGAGTACCAGGAAGAATTGAAGAAAAAGAAAAGAAAGAAATAGGACTAAAGACATGTTCCACTCTGTGGACTTATGGAAATAAGAAACTGATTTTTGTTTTTCTCAGGATATTTTTATTATTATTAATTGCTTTTGTGAGTTATATTTAAGAATCCTTCTGTTTTGTTCTTGTTATTACAGCCATAATAATGTCTAAAGGTTGCGTGATTCATAATAAATAGTTCTGTTCGGTATTTAAAACCTTGCTGTTCGATATAAAAAAAATCATGTTCGATAATTACAACTTCACTGATCAATATATGGAGGAATACAGCTGTTGCATTCAAAGACGCCTGGAACCTATAAATTATATATTTTAAAGGTCAGAACAAGCAAGTTGCAACCAACGGATGTTCCGTTAAGGTTTTAACTCTTTTTCAGATGTCTGTTCTTCACTGGCAAAAACTACTGATCAATTATTCGTAGACATGACCTTAAGTGTTCGATATATAGTGCCATAACCCTACATATCGCGCCATAGAGTGCAATAGGAGACTAGTGTCACTGACTCAGTTATGTTTAGACAAGGACTGATCCAGATGTAATGTTCAAAGTATAGTGTAGTGTGGTGAACAGTGTGGTATTTACTACCCCAGAATGGAATGGGTGAACAGACTCTGTGAACAAAGTCTCAGGTGTGACATGATTGATTCAAATTTTCACATTGTTATATGTTGTTCTTATCTATGGCCATTGGCCACAATAAATATTTTATTTATTATAAATGTTAGTGGAATAATGAATGTGATGAGATGATTGATAAATGACACCGAGCGTGGTTATTACACCAATCCCAAAAATCTGAAACATCTTTTCAAAATTTAGTTACACAACGAAAAGAAACAACTAAAACTTTGAGAAGAATAAAACGGCAATATCATACTGACACCCTACAAACAATTGAAGAGGAATTCAAAATTTCACAATCTCGGAATTATTACAAAATCTTTAAACAACATCTGAAAAAATATGAAGCACCTACCTTATTGTTAAAAGATGAAAATGGTAAATTGGCCCACAACAACCAGGATAATGCACAAATTATGGCTCAATATTTTAAGACACTCCTAAACTGTGAAGAACCCATAGAATTTCTCCAATTGGATGTTGACACTCCAATAACAACACCACCGGAGAACATTAACCCGCCCACATTAGAAGACGTTTACATAGCACTGAATGAGATGAAGAATTTCAAAGCCCCTGGAGAAGACCAGACTTTTGCAGAGATTTGGAAGTATGCTGGAAATTCGGCAAAAATCGCTCTTCACCAACAACTAGTCAACATCTGGATTACAGGAAAATTCCCTGAACATTGGAGATCAGCTATCATCCATCCACTACATAAAAAAGGGGATAAGACAGACTCTAACAATTACCGAGGGATTTCACTCCTGGATGTTACCTATAAAAATTTTTCTCGAATTCTTCTCAATAGAATTAAAGTACAACTTGAAAATGAATTAGGAGAATATCAAGGAGGTTTCAGGCCCTGGAGAAGTTGCCCAGATCAAGTTATGAGCCTAAAATTGATTATAATAGAAAAGGGTATAGAGATATGGTGATAACATTTATCGACTTTAAAAAAGCATATGATTGTATTCATAGAGAATCTGTAACGTGTTTTTCGAGGGGTTTTATGCAACTGGCATAAGTCAGTAGGAAGCCATTCTATATTTATTTACGCGGCAAATTGTTCAGCAAAGAGAATTTTTCATGTTAATTTATTATTATTATTAATTTATTATAATTATTATTTAGATATTTTCGGAGCATTTTATAAAAATTATTAGCATTCAGATAGGTTTTCTATGTATTAGAAAACGCTATCAAGCAAATTATTACGAACGACGATATCATAGAAAATTATATGATTACGGAATTTTACGGAGTTTTGTCAGTTAGGGTATATCGAGAGACGTGACTCACTGGGATTTCAAATACAAGCTGATTCCTGTCGAGAAGCATGACGCAATCTTGGGTCGCAAGGTCTAGAAGAGGCGAATTGTTGGAACGGAAAACGACTTCTCCCTCTCGCGCGCCGAGTGTAATGAGGCAGAGTGGGGATCTAGCGGCGTGCTCAGCCAATCAGGGGAGACAACGTAAGCTGGAAGACGGTACCATGGTGGGGGAGCCAACGTGTGGATATATCGTTCGACGCGCCGTGAAACGAGGACAATCTGTGTAGTTCTTGCGGAGTACGCTTGCACGCGGGAGTCGCTCCGATGTTCCGTGGGAGGAGGACAATCTGTGTAGTTCTTGCGGAGTACGCTTGCACGCGGGAGTCGCTCCGATGTTCCGTGGGAGGAGGACAATCTGTGTAGTTCTTGCGGAGTACGCTTGCACGCGGGAGTCGCTCCGATGTTCCGTGGGAGGAGGACAATCTGTGTAGAACTTGCAGAGTACGGTCGCAAGTGCGTGTCGCTCCGATGTTCAGTGGAGTTAGCGACGAACTTTTGTAAAGCTTGGTTGTACGAGTGTTTGGGTCCGAGGTACGGACCATAGAATTATCTAATCTACTAGAATCTCATCAAACATCGACGGAGATGACGACGTCCAGGAGACTGTGGGAAGCTCACAGCATCATCAAGTACGAGGGAAATGCTTCGGGCATTTCCAGTGGTAAGCGCTAATGACGCAGAAATACGCAATCTCTCTTTCTTCTTTGTTTTATATTTCATAATTCAGTAACTTCATAGCTTGGAAATAAGAGTAAAATCAATTTATCAGACTCCGTTTTCACGTAATTTTCTATCGGACAACGCTCCAATTTAAATTTTATACTTATTATTATTATTAATTTTGCTATACTTGTTTTATATAATAAATTCATTTCTTTTACAATGCAATCTTTGCTTTCAGTAGGTAGCATTAGATATAGACCAATTCCTTCTCCTGATACAATTGTTTGTTGGGTTAATGATCAAATCATACCACGATCTGAGTGAATAGATTCTTGAAGGTGTTCTGCCAGAGCTAGACGTTGTTAAATACAAATTTAGATTTCAACATTGCGTTGAGGTCTTGGCGCCCATTAAAACAACATAGCTTAGGCAAAGGTAAACAGTTACATTTATCACCCAACAGTAGGGGCAGCCAAAGCGTTACATTTGTCGCCGACAACTTGGGGCTGAAAACCTAATAACATTTGTGGAAGGAGAAGGGTATATATTTCTGTGCCTGTATTTTGGGGGTTATTTGTCTTTATCAGTGTATATCATTATGGGGGATGAGAAAGAAAGACAGATGAGGTTACGTAGTGGTCATCAACTGGAGAGTGATGATACGAGCAGTATGTCGAGTGATGGTAGTACCGGGGTAGCGGAGGTAAATCCCGATACTGAAACAGGGAGTGTAGGCGGCCAACCAGAATTAAAAACTTTACTTCTCGAGTTCATGTATCAGAACAAAGTTAGTAGTGATGCCTTAAATGCAAAATTAGAACAGAATAATGCAAAATTAGAACAGAATAATGCAAAATTAGAACAAAACAGTAGGGAAAATAGCGAGAGTAATGAAACTTTAAACGCCAGATTAGAACAAAACAGTAAGGAAAATAGAGAGAGTAATGAAACTTTAAACGCCAGATTAGAACAAAACAGTAAGGAAAATAGAGAGAGTACTGAAACTTTAAATGCTAAACTGGAACAAAACAATGCCAGATTAGAACAAAACAGTAAGGAATATAGAGAGAGTACTGAAACTTTAAATGCTAAATTGGAACAAAACAGCAGGGAAATGAGTGACAAATTCGAACTGATTAGAGGTGAGATCAGGGGCGTGATGGAATAAAAGGCTAAAGAGATTATTGCAGATGTAGACAGAAAATTAGGAAAAGTACAGGAGGAGTTGGAAATTAGAATCAGTACACAGGCTGAAAATTTAAAAGAACTAGTGCAACTGGAAACACAGCAGGTCAAAAAGCAATTGGGGGGAGAAATTGACAAAATTCAGGTAGCTACTAAAGAGGTTAAGGAACAGCTGGGGGGTAGAATTGAGAAAGTCCACTCACAAATAGTTGCAGAAGTAAATGATTTAAGAGAGAGTAATAGAGAGAGCATTAGCAAGATTGAGGAGAAACAAGCAAAGCTATATGATAAAGTAGAAGAATCAGAAGGAAACATTAAATTAACAGTAAACAGTATTGAGAGGAAGGCTGAGGAGAAAATCGCAGAATTAGAATTAAAATTAAAAGCTAGGATCAGGCAAGAAAATAGTCAGAATAGGCCAGTTTTTGTGAATAGCACACACAGGGAGGTAGAACTGGGTAAGTTCAGCAATCGACAGGGGTGCCCAATGGAGTTCATGAACACTATAGAAAATAAATTCGGGGAGAGGTTGGAAAATGGTAGTATTGAGTGGTGCCAGGTAGTTGAAATTTTAGAACAAGTGTTTGTGGGGGAAACGAGGAATTGGTTTGCTGTCTACAGAGACAAGTTTACTGATATTAATGATTTTAAAATGAAATTCTGTGAAAAGTTCTGGAATGAGGTTATTCAGTCGCAGCATCGTGAGGGAGTAGTGTGTGGTAAATATAACCCTAAAGGAAGCTCCACCATGACCGAATACTTTTTAGGGCAGGTATTAGTGTGTAAATATCTTGATGGCTTGAAGGGGGAAAGTGATGTGGTGAGGTTGCTACTTAGGCACTTTCCCTATAGGATCAAGGAGGCTGCTTGTATCCAGAATGTAAAGACTATATCACAAGTAGAAAATTTGTTAAGCACATTTGATGCACTAGGGAGAGGGGGTTATGAGGACAATTTCAATAGGAACCAGGGTAATAATAATAATAGACCTAACGAAGCCAGGCATCAGGAAGTTCAAGGGAACGGTGGCGAAGGGGCCAACGCTCAAAATAGAAATAATAGTAATCAGCTAAATCAGAACAGAGGAAATGGCTATGGTAATCAGTATCAAGGGAGGAATAATGATTTCAGGGGAAATCAAGGGAGGAACAATGATTACAGGGGAAATCAAGGGAGAAACAATGATTTCAGGGGAAATCAAGGGAGAAATTATAATGACAATAATTACAACCAGAATAGGGGTCAAGGAAGAGGACAGCCTAGTGGTAGTAATATACAGCCAAACAATGACAACATAGCCCAGAACAACCAGACCAGTTTAGTAGTTAGTAGTACTACGGCCAGCTGTAGCGGTTCTTTAAACGCGAACCAGGCTGCGAAGTAAGGTCAGAATCTCAGTCTGTAGCATGCCCTGTCCATACAATTATACAGGAACCCTATGACCTAAATGTAAGAAATGAATTATTACATGAACTAAATGATGAAGGTAGTATTCAGGAAGTGGTTAGTAAGAGCCCCATAGTTAAATTTAACGTGTCCGAGGCGTACACAGATGTTTTAATTGATAGTGGTTGTATGAAGAGTTGCATAAGTAGTGCATTTTATGATAAAATGAAAGGAACTGGAGTAAATTTTGAGGAGATGCCAATTAAAAGCACTTTTGTTATCACAGCTGTTGGGAAGAGGTCTAAAGTAATTTCTAAGCAAGTTTTAGTAGACATTAAAATTAATAATCATGTAGAGAAGCAGATTTGTCTTGTAATTCCAAATTTAGTATTCAGTGTTATCTTGGGTTCAGAGTGGCTAAGTAGAGTGTCTGGTAACTTATGTTATGATGTAGGGAGTTTGAAATTTAAATGGGGAGATTCTGAAGTAGAAGTAGCGTTCAATGACCGTATTCAGAGGAGTAGTATTGTAGGTGTGATTTGTACTTTAAATGAGATATCGCCAGCCGTAGAGCGGGGTTCTCCATGTTTTGTGGGCAGTGTGATTACGAACGGAAGTCTAGAGGACTCGTTACGTGAGGCTGCATTTCAGGGAAATATAGAGGTGGAACAATGTGTTCGGCTCTATGATGTGTTATGGTGTAATAGGAGAGTTTTTGAGGATCGCATTGGTATGGCCAATTGCTATACACATTCATTGAACGTTATTGATAGGTCAGTATTCACAGGACATAGATATCCTGTACCTTTCGCTTATCAGAATGCAGTTGAGGCACAAATTAACCAGATGCTTGAAGATGGGATTATTGAGCACTCTTAACAGTCCGTATGTTAATTCTTTGATCACGGTACCCAAAACCGACGGCACAGTTCGTATTTGTTTAGACGCTCGTTTGGTTAACAGTAGAATTAGTTCAGATCAGCTGAAATCGATGTCAATAGAAGAATTAATGCAAACATTTGAGGGGAAGAAGTATTTCACTTGTGTAGATTTGAGTTCCAGTTTTTGGCAAGTGCCACTTATGTACGAAGATAGACCATTTACAGCTTTTAGTCATAAATATAACCTTTATCAATTTTGTAGAACACCTTATGGGTTAAAGAGTAGTTCAGCAGCTTTAATTAGGGCTTTAAACATCGCATTAGGGGATGACACAGGAGTGTTTGTTACCATTTACATAGATGATATGGTAATTAGTTCACGCAGTTTTGAGGAGCATCTAGGTCATTTAGATATAGTTTTTCAGAAGTTAGATCAGGCAGGGTTCACTTTGAAGCTGTCTAAGTCGTCATTCTGTCAGTCAGAAGTGACATTTTTAGGTCATAGAGTGTCGAGTAGAGGTGTAACACCAGAGGAAAGTAGGGTTAATAAGATACTTAACGCAGTGGTGCCACAGAATGTTAAACAGTTAAAAACGTACCTGGGAATTTGCAACTTTTTCAGGAGGTTCGTTCTTAAATACTCAGGGTTGGTAGAACCATTCAGGGAATTGCTTAAAAGTGGGACTCGGTGGAGATGGGAGTCCAAGCATGATCAGGCTTTTAGAGCGCTGAAGGAAGGTTTTGAGAAAGCTGTAGTGCTGAAATATCCGTTAAAAGATAAGGAATATGTGGTTATGACAGATGCTTCACATATAGGCATTGCTGGAGTATTATGTCAGAAAGATGATGAGGGTAATCTGTGCATAGTATCTTTAGCCTCGCGAGGACTGACAGCAGCGGAGAAAAGATACACGATTACTGAGTTAGAGCTTTTAGGTATTGTTTTCAGTTTAGGGAAATTTAGAATGTATTTAGTAGGGGGGAAATTTGAGATCCACACAGATCACCATGCATTACTGTATATGAGGACTTGTAAACTCAGTTCTAACAGAGTTAGTAGGTGGATTCTTGCTCTGCAGGAATACGAATTCACAGTAAAATATATTAAAGGTAACATTCTAGCAGACATGCTATCGAGGGACACTAATTTATGTAGGGATTATCCTGTGGTTAAAGCAGAGGACGGTATTTTAATATGTGCATGTGTGGACAGTAGCAACAGGGCATCGTTACAGACACTGAGAAATATGCTAGGTAGAGCAACGTGATGACGTTAAATTTAAGGGAGCCACTTGCAAGGTAGGAAGCAGGTGACGCAGAAACATTTATAGTTTCCAAACATATTGGAAAAACAGCATATGTGCTGGAGAATAGTGAGGGAAACAGATTATACGGGACGTATAATATACATAGTCTCCGAAAGTATGTGTCATAAAGTGAGTGTGTTTAGCTGGCGAGCCAGCCTATCAAATGAGCAAGTGTGGTATTTGGTGCGTGGAAGATCTGGTCTTAAGGCAGGCGCATCAGAAGTCACACAGGGGGGTAGTATGTAAGTAAATGAGAGTTTTTAAGGTACAGGGAAATATGACGGGATTGTCGGATGCTGTTGAGCACTAAATTGTCTCGATGCACCAAGGCCATTTTGGCAGCGCTGATGGGTTCCCATTTATCTCCAAGAGATGGGGGAGCGCTTGTTAGCTTAAGGCGTCCACGAGATAAAAGATGGGCCATCAGAATGCGAGACAGTCCTTCATGAAACTCATACATATCAGCACACGTGATTTCTGTTTACGGTCTCGCCATGTAAGATTTGTAAGTGTGTAATTTAAGATAATTTGTACTATGGTATTATTTGTGTGAGGAGAAATGGTCTGTGTTGAGAACTAGTATTAAGTAGAATATGGTTAACGGGAACTTAACAAGACAGGGCGATTACGGCACAGAAATATTTGGTGTTATATGTAATGCGCATTTACTGTTTTTTTTTCAGAAGTCAATATTAATTTAATCTACTTTAAAGAGAGATTAAGTATTATGGTCACGAGGCGCTGCCACAATAGTGTGATCGTGTGCTCGGTGATAAGTGGAATTAAATGTCACCATAAGGAGGGGACCTCCAGTGAAATTAGGAAGTTCTATGGTGATATAAATATATCAGAACACCTTCAATGCGTGTGATATGAAATCATAAATACATAGTGCTCACACATTAATTATGTCTATTTCTCCAACATAGAACACTATTCCATATGTAAAACATTGGACTGGTTGCAAAGTGCAATCCATAGTGACAACAAACTTTGACGCAAAGTGCGTGAAGAAAAAATATGAGTGTATATATCTGTAATTTAGGGTGATTTCATTTATGTAATATGTATTTTGGATGGGGTTTATTAACGTGTCTGGGATAATCGGATAATGGACCGTCGTCACGGTAAATCATCCGATGATCCGAGGCGAATATGTAACGTGTTTTTCGAGGGGTTTTATGCAACTGGCATAAGTCAGTAGGAAGCCATTCTATATTTATTTACGCGGCAAATTATTCAGCCAAGAGAATTTTTCATGTTAATTTATTATTATTATTAATTTATTATAATTATTATTTAGATATTTTCGGAGCATTTTATAAAAATTATTAGCATTCAGATAGGTTTTCTATGTATTAGAAAACGCTATCAAGCAAATTATTACGAATGACGATATCATAGAAAATTATATGATTACGGAATTTTACGGAGTTTTGTCAGTTAGGGTATATCGAGAGACGTGACTCACTGGGATTTCAAATACAAGCTGATTCCTGTCGAGAAGCATGACGCAATCTTGGGTCGCAAGGTCTAGAAGAGGCGAATTGTTGGAACGGAAAACGACTTCTCCCTCTCGCGCGCCGAGTGTAATGAGGCAGAGTGGGGATCTAGCGGCGTGCTCAGCCAATCAGGGGAGACAACGTAAGCTGGAAGACGGTACCATGGTGGGGGAGCCAACGTGTGGATATATCGTTCGACGCGCCGTGAAACGAGGACAATCTGTGTAGTTCTTGCGGAGTAAGCTTGCACGCGGGAGTCGCTCCGATGTTCCGTGGGAGGAGGACAATCTGTGTAGTTCTTGCGGAGTACGCTTGCACGCGGGAGTCGCTCCGATGTTCCGTGGGAGGAGGACAATCTGTGTAGTTCTTGCGGAGTACGCTTGCACGCGGGAGTCGCTCCGATGTTCCGTGGGAGGAGGACAATCTGTGTAGAACTTGCAGAGTACGGTCGCAAGTGCGTGTCGCTCCGATGTTCAGTGGAGTTAGCGACGAACTTTTGTAAAGCTTGGTTGTACGAGTGTTTGGGTCCGAGGTACGGACCATAGAATTATCAAATCTACTAGAATCCCATCAAACATCGACGGAGATGACGACGTCCAGGAGACTGTGGGAAGCTCACAGCATCATCAAGTACGAGGGAAATGCTTCGGGCATTTCCAGTGGTAAGCGCTAATGACGCAGAAATACACAATCTCTCTTTCTTCTTTGTTTTATATTTCATAATTCAGTAACTTCATAGCTTGGAAATAAGAGTAAAATCAATTTATCAGACTCCGTTTTCACGTAATTTTCTATCGGTAATATTCAAATCACAACGCTCCAATTTAAATTTTATACTTATTATTATTATTAATTTTGCTATACTTGTTTTATATAATAAATTCATTTCTTTTACAATGCAATCTTTGCTTTCAGTAGGTAGCATTAGATATAGACCAATTCCTTCTCCTGATACAATTGTTTGTTGGGTTAATGATCAAATCATACCACGATCTGAGTGAATAGATTCTTGAAGGTGTTCTGCCAGAGCTAGACGTTGCTAAATACAAATTTAGATTTCAACATTGCGTTGAGGTCTTGGCGCCCATTAAAACAACATAGCTTAGGCAAAGGTAAACAGTTACATTTATCACCCAACAGTAGGGGCAGCCAAAGCGTTTCAAATCTTTATTAAAAATTCTAAGACACATGGGATTACACCCCAAATTGACAAATCTCATAAAACTAACTCTTCTTCTTCATTTCCCGTTTCCAGCTTCCTGGGTCGGGTTGTGAATCAAGGACCTCCAACGTTGCCTGTCTCTCCACCACTCCTCTCCCCCTTTAAGTACATCTTCAGGTTTTCCTCCCTTCTTCTCCACGCACTCCCACACTGTATCTGCCCATCTCTTTCGGGGCCTTCTGCGCGGTCTCTTCCCCGAAACCTTTTCCAGAAAAGCTTTCTTTGGCACTCTCTCCTCTCCTATTCTCATCATATGTCCATACCACTTTAACTTGGTTGTTTCTATCCTGTCCTGCAGCTTCAAGATTCCTGTCCTCCTTCTTATCTCCTCGTTTCTGATTTTATCTCTTCTGGTCTTCCCTTCTATACCTCTTAGGAATTTCATCTCCGCTGCTTGTATTCTACTCTCCTCTCTTTTTGTAGTGGTCCATGCTCCAGCTGCATATGTTAGTACGGGTCCATAATAGGTTGAATATAATACCTGCTTACATTTCTTTGGGACATCTTGGTTCCACAGAATACCCCTAACACTCTGGTAGAAGCTGTTCGCTTGTTGTATTCTCTTTCCAATTTCCTCAGTAATCTTTCCATCTTCTGTGATCACACTTCCCAAGTACTTGAAACTTTTCACCACTTCTAGAATTTTTCCGTTCACTTCTATCTTTCCTCTTCCCTCCTTACTTCCCCTTGACATTACCATTGTCTTGCTCTTCTCTGTGCTAACTTTCATCCCAAACTTCTCAATCTCTTGGTTCCATACATCTACTTGTTTTTGTACTTCCTTTTCATCCTCACCCCATATCACTATATCATCTGCAAACAGCATGGCCTTTATTGCCTCTTATCCCAATCTCTGTTTAACATTCTTGTGGATTTCATCCATGACTATGATGAATAGTAAGGGGGACAATACACTTCCTTGACGGAGACCCGTTTCCACCTTGAACCATTCTGTTTCTCCTATAGTGGTCTTTACGCTACTGACACAATATTTGTACATAGCTTTCACCATTTGCACTTCTGCACTGTTAACTTGCCTTTTTCTTAATACATCCCACACCACCTGTCTAGGCACACTGTCATAAGCTTTCTCAATATCAATAAAAGTCATCACCATGTCTTTTCCAAACTCCCATCTTTTCTCCATCATATGCCTTAGTGTAAAGATTAGATCAAAAGTTGATCTGTCTCTCCTAAAACCATACTGTTCTTCTTCCATCTCTCCATCTGTCTGCCTCCTCAGTCTACCTTCCAATACTCTCTCAAAGATCTTGGCTACATGGGCAATAAGGGTGATCCCTCTGTAATTGTTACATTCCTTTTTGTCACCTTTCTTAAAAAGTGGGATAATTAAACCCTTTCCCCATTCTTCTTGGATCTCTTTCTTCTTCCAAATTATTCTAAATAATCTATACAGCCACTGCAACCCTACTGGTCCTGCTGCTTTTATCATTTCTGTGGTCACCTCATCCACTCCAGGTGCTTTGCCACTCTTCATCTTCTTTATGGCTTCCTCTATTTCTAGCATAGATATCTCCTTTTCTTGTTCTTCTTCTTCCTCCATTGTTCCTTCTTGTTCCCTTTCTTCATCCAGTTCAATGTGTTTAACATTCAGTAGCTTTGAAAAGTATTCTTCCCATCTTTTCAATATACCATCTCTTTCATACAATATCTGTCCCGCTTCAGTTTTTACAAATTTTGTGTTTTCCCTACCTTTCATACTGTTTTTTACTAGCCCATATAGAACCTTTTTACTTCCTTTGATATCCTCCTCTAGAGTTTCAGTGAAACTTTCCCAGCTTTTCCTTTTTTCTTCTTGTACAATCTTTTGACATGCCTTCTTGGCTTCTCTATAATTTTGCCATTTCTCAGCATCTTTGCTGCATATCCACTTTCTCCATGCCATTTGTTTTTCTTTAACTGCTTCCTTTACCCTGTTGTTCCACCAAGGAGTCTCCCTTTCCTTTTTCCTCCCTGATAATCTTCCACAAGTGTTTACTGCACACTTCACAAATCCATTCTTAAAACATGTCCATTCCATTTCTATGCTTTTTGCTTCATCTTTGGGAATTTCCTGTTTTAGTTCCTCTTGAAACTTTTCCATTACCTCCTTCTCTTTTAGTTTCCATACCTTTATTTTTCTTTCCCTTTTTTCTACTAGTTTTGTGATTTTACCAAGCCTTACTTTGGCTATCACCACTTTGTGGTCTCCTTCAAAATCTCCTCTGGGCATAGCTGTCACATCTACTAACTGTCTTTGTTTATCCTTTTCCACCAGAATAAGGTCTTTGTCTTCCTGTCTCCCCATCCATACCTAGTTATTTTTTGCGAGTTCTTTTTCCTAAACCACGTATTTCCAACAGTTAATCCATTCCTCCTACAGAAATCTACTAACAGGTCTCCTTCTTCATCCTGATTTCCATAGCTAAACGGGCCAATAATCTCTTCTTTTCCCTGTCTATCTGTTCCCACATGTGCATTCATGTCTCCCATTATTATCACTTCTTTGTCTTCTATACACTTTTCCAGCTCTTCTAGACATTCATCTACCTTCCCTGTTTGGGGAGCATAAACCTGTATAAAATCTTTTGTACCACTCTCAAGTCCAAGCCTGACTTTGATAATCCGGTCACTAATCGGGTCAATTTTTTCAACATACTGGTCTAGGTCCTCTCTCAATATGACACCAACGCCATTCGTTGCCTTCTGTCCTCCACTCCAATATAATCTGTACCCTTTCCCTTTCTTCACTTCTTTTCGCCCTTTCCCTTTCGTTTCACTCACTCCCAGCATCGCTATATCTTTCTTCTCCATATAATCAACCAGCTCTTCTACCTTTCTATTGAGTGTCATGACATTAATGAAACCAACCTTCGTTACGTCTGGTAGCCTACTTCTCACAGCTCCCCCAGGACACCGGGAGCTGCGCGTCGCCTCCGGGGGACGCCCTAGCTGTTTCCGAGGCCTCAATTCACAAACTTTCATAATATAGGCTATTTGTTCGATGGGCTCGCCACACCCAAAGGCATTTTATAACCTACTGCCAGGTTTTTACTTTAGACCGCCCCTAACATGGGGAACAGACGCCTTTTGCAGCCGCTCCTCTGGAGTACAGACGCTGCTGGTGACAGTTCTTCCGCCTTCTCTGCCGTTGGGACACTTGTTCCTCATCCGCCTTCAAAGCCGTTCACTGCTACCTACACAAGCTGAGGAAAAATTCCCCTTCTCATTTAATCCCCAGAAGGGAGGGTTGCCTCGTCTGCCAGCTTTGCCGTACCGAAGTCTCCTCCTCCGCCGCCGCTGCCATTAAGGACTTCACCCGTAACCCTGGGCATGGGTTCCGTGCTATACCCCACGGGACTGGGTCCTTGCCTGAACTCCGCCATCCTATCACTCCGACCTACTGAAGTGTAGGATGCCCACCCCCGTGACGTGGACACGCCAGGCAAAAGGTCACAACCGGTTTACGACAGGGTGATGGCTAATCACCATTACTATTTAATTGTGCATTGGAAATGGTAATGCGAGAATGGTCTAAGAAATGCCCTCCAAATATAAAAATAGGGAGAAAAATTCAAACAAACTGTCTTGGTTTTGCAGATGACATGGCATTATTGGCGAAAGATTTAGAGGAAGCCAAAACACAGATATCAGAGCTTCAGACAATTGCAAATAAAATTGGCCTTAAGATATCATTCGAAAAAACAGAAATCATGCCACAAAAACCAACACCATTAAAGGAAATACAAATTAATGATACAAAAATAAAAATTGTAACACGATTCAAATATCTAGGAGAGCTAATAACAAACAATTTAAATGAGAAAGCGTCAATTCAAATAAGAACCAACAAGTTATCTAGGGCACAAAAATTAACATGGGAAACTTACAAAAAGAAATGCTTATCAATTAATGCAAAAATTAAACAATACAATACAGTCATAAAACCGGAAGCCACATATGCAGCAGAAACATTATTCCATCTAAATGAACATTCTAAAACCGACAGATTACAGAAGATCGAAAGGCGAATTGGAAGAACTTGTATCAATAAAGGATATAAAAAAGATGGGCAATGGCGAATAATACCTAACAATATGGTCTATAACAACCTAGAACCCATTACTGATACCATGCGAAAGAAAAGACTAGGATTCTTTGGGCACATCATGAGAATGCCAGATTCACGTCTTCTAAAACAACTAGTGCAGTACAATCTTGCTTCAAAAAACACAACAACTGGATGCCGATGGTTAAAAGAAATCAGAGAGGACTTAAAAGAAATTGGCCTAACAACAGAAGATGCTGCAAATAAGAAAAGTTTAACTACAGCACTTAAAAATATGACGTTTCATTTTCCACTCACAAAGAAGAAAATTCCTACAAGAATATTTTCCGCCGAAGAACGGGCAAGACGATCAATACGCATGAAGAAGTACTGGGAGGACCGCAAGGCTCGTACAGTTCCTACAAGTCGACGAACTAATGGTTGGGTAAAGTGATCCTTTGTGGTCTCAAAAGAAGAAGAAGTAGAAATGTTAGTTCCAGTGTCTGTAAGCATGGTGACTTTGAAACAATGAATACAGCTCTGATTCAAGACAACAGTAAGAAATTATACTATGAATCACCTTGTTTATAGTAATGGAGGTCAAACAATTAGGTTACTTCGTTAGTAACTTAAGGAGACGTGGACTGTAACAGCCCAGTCTTTGTCAAACTCATATTGCTCATGGTGCAAACACCTGAGAAAATAACACAGAATGGCTTATTGACAAACTGTGCATTAAGCAAATACATTGTAGTACTCTGACCGCAGTTCAAGATCACTGCTCGTGGAAACATCACACCCACTTTCTTGACACCCAAGTCTTTACTAATATTTGCATTCTAATGTACATTTCAGGTTTCATTGACTAACGTAGATAAAAACTGATGTTTGAACATAATTATGAACAATGCTTTATACTTTCTGAAGCTTGTTAAAGAAAAGAAAAGTGAAATTGGGATGTATAGGAACTTGGCCGAGACTTCAGGAAGAAAACAAAGAAATGTAGAAAACTAATGAGTGAAAAATGTATAAAAGGTAATTATCTCAAGGATCAAGGCCCAAGAGTTGAACAAGTATGGTTCCAAGTAGACCCATTTGAAAAGAAAGAAGAAAAGATCAATTTTATTTATGAGTTGGCCAACTGATGGGTCACCAAACTGTTTAACACAGACTTCTAATACTTCAAGTTTGTGATGAGTAAACTCCATCTCCCTCTCTCTCTTGCCCCCTCTCATTCATGCACCTAGGTAGAGTTAGTTCTAAGGGGCGGAACAGCGAGGTCATCTGCCCCTTCATCGGTCGAGTAGTGCTATTCCACTGCTGCTATAGGAAATAGGACGAGGACAAAAGGTGGGAACAATACATGAAAACTTATTTAATGCCCAGAGTAAGATTACAAAGTATGAAAAACAGTCCAGAATTCAAATTAAAATGAGCATGGAGAAAAGAACAAAAAAAGAGAATTAAGCACACTTACATTTTTACGAGGCTTGGGATCCCACAAACATAGCCGTACATACGACAGCAGTGAAAATATTCATAAAATGGCATTAACTGAAAATCAAGTAGCATAGAGATGGGAAATGATCGCTAAGTAGCATTAATACATTTCAGAAATAATGAATGATGTACTGTATAAAAGTCATCGGCCCTGATCTCTATTCTTACAGTAGTTGGACTGGAACAACGAAACAGCTCAGAAGGCATCACAATACCGTATTTGCTCGCGTATATCTTGCACCCCATTTTTTAAATTTGAAATTTCAGGGGAAAAAAAGTACTCGCATATATCTCGCATTCTCTGAGCCGTCATATAAATGACCGTAACAACCTTGAGGTAGAAACACGTTCGATTTTAGCACGCCACAATAGTCGTCACTGTCCATGAACTTACTCGAAGCTATACCTTAGCGTAATTAGCGCGCCACAACAGTCTTCGATACACAATGTTATCGTTCGTTTTGGTGGCAGAAGTTTCCTTTATTGTTGTCTGTCAGTTGCCTTGTAGGCATCAGTAGGCCTACCAGTACTCTGGCTTCGAAGATAAAGGAAATCTGTGCTATACCACTAGCGCCAACATGGTCGTATGCGTAAGTAGGCCTACTGTTACATCGCAGAGAAACGCAGTTCAGTCTTCTCGAATCTCAATGATTTCATCTTTTACGCATTGCGTCGCACCAGAGCTCGGCAGCATGCAAGAACGTGCAAACATGCGACGCGGCGTGAGTGTTATAGCACGCGGTGCATCGTTAGTCTTCGGCCACGGTCGGCAAGTTCGAGCTCGCTCGTGCATGTAGCGAGGAATCGATATGGAAGATGATCGAGCGTATCAATCGCTAAGCTTGGCTAAGCGTCTGCGCTCTAAATTCCTTTCCTGCCCTGAATCATCCTTAACAAGCGTATGACATTTATTTCATAGATTCTTAATGTCGCATAACCATAACGAATAGAAATAAATGGTGTCGACGAACATAGTTGAGAAGAGCTTCTTGAAGACGTGCATCGCAAATGCATTGGACGGAAGTCAGGATGAATCAGTATGGGATGATGACCAGAATGATGCACGCGAGAGTACCTCGGAGATTGGCAGCAGTGACAATGAATAGGGCGAATACCGTATGCGTTGTTTCAATAATGCAAATTTTGTGTTTTTACGGTCATTCCCCGCGTATATCTCGCACCGAAAATTTTTACACATATTTTTGGTCAATAAAATAGTATTAGAAAACGGAACCTGGATTGGAACACTGTGTCGGAAGAGGAATGGTAGAACAACAGAACAAAGTGGAGAGGAACCATATTTGCCCCCACCCAGTGTCAACTAGAAAAGGGGAAATGAAGATGATGATGATTTTCGGTCAAAAAAGTGCGAGATATATGCGAGCAAATATGGTACTTTAAAATAAGCTTTTTAAAAATATAATCACCTTCGTTCTTCAATATAGGAAACACTCCAACATTGAGCACAACTTTCCACAGTCATTTTCCTTCAATAACTCAATTTATGTTTCCAGCTATAGATGACAAAGGGCAATCGGAACAGCAAGGTCCCTACAGAAGACTCAATCGAACAAACATTAGCCTGAGATATACAGTTATATTTATACAAAGTCCTGGAATGCAAGTTCTGAGAATCAAACCAAATCACAGATAACAGACATTCTTCAACATATTAACTGATAACTTTTCAGTCGGTTAACGCATATTTATACGCAATTATATTAGAAGGAAAATATGAGGCGCTACTTCTTTCAACAGCAATAAAAAGCTGCCAAACGAGTTACCAGTAATGAATGACACACTATACAACCATGCATTATACAAAAAAGAGTAAGACTTGATTCACAAACTTCCCATCATTCCTGCCACGTATCCAGTAGTCATTTCTCAACATGTGCCATAAATACTTACTTAAGTCTTGTATCTCCAACCTGTTCACTTATAAAATGATCTACTTGAATGCTATTGCCTGAGGTTGCAGCACAAATGACTTGGTTGACGAGTGCATAGCACTAAAAATAACCAACTTCTAAGGAACTAAAAAATTCAGAGGTTGCTGATTTTCAAAATTTCTTTCAACTGAGGCAACTGACAACCCGACTGACTTAAGCACCAAATTTTTCACGATTTTTTTTAATTGACGCAAGTTTTAAATTGCTGTGCATACAAAGCTAAAGGAAATTTTTATTTTTTTGATTCAATTGATTTCAAATATTCAATATCATATACTACTTTACTATTAAGTACTATTACACTCTACAATATACGACTCTCGATCATCACTTTAAGATTAAAATACCGTATATACCCGAATATAAGACGACCCCGAATATAAGACGAGGCCTAGTTATCAACTGCCTCTTACAGATTTTTTCAAAAAAATACTCGCTAACTCATAACTTGCACAATAAAAGCCCTTAAGGTCGTGCTTTCATTTTTATAACGTCTTGTGTTATCGGAAATCCCTCTGCTCGCTTTTCCAAGACATACTCTATAATTTCTTTGTTCAAGAATGGAGACGTTATTAAATTATATACGTTGATCACTCAATTATTGCTCGTAAAACTGACTGGTTGTTCTTGTAAAGATTGTTTTAAAACATATTTCCGTATGCTTTCGAACATATTATTTATCCGCTTAAAATGACGTGTATGCGTAAATCCTAACCTCAAAATGTACGCTATTCGTATATGCATGGTAATTAAACATAACAAACCATATTTTAATCTTCATTAACGCATTGATTCGTTGCGAGTTACAAGATGCCAACACCACATACTACTTTGCAAATAATAACAATTTTTAAAAACCTTGATTAATTTTTTTTTATACCCTGAAAATAAGACGACCCCAAATTTTTATAACACAAAAAGTGGGAAAAAACCTTGTCTTACATTCGGGTAGGCCTATATACGGTAATACAAAAACACTTGATCATGTTTTGATAATAGGTATTAGGATTGATTATTTTCATTAGAAAAGCTTGTTATGGTACTAATGTTACTTTGGTTTTCAGTCCCTCAGTTGTGATTGTGAAAATATCTGAACAAACTAAAAACCTAAATCCCAATTCAATTAATTTTAAATTCTGATGCATTAAGTAGAATATTTTCCATACAACTGCATGATCCAACAGATATAAAAACATGTCTATACTAACAAATATTTAATTACATATTTACACAAAGTATCTTTCAATGATATGACTTCCATGCTTCTCAATTTTATAACACACTCAATACAGTTAAAATGCAGAGAGACAGAGATTATAACCAGTATTGAGAAGGAATAATCATAACCTGCTACTTTTAAACAGTACTGATGTCTAATTAGACAACACATGAACAAATGAACAGAGTTATACTGCATATATATTTAAATAATTCTTTTGTTTTATCCTAAATTCTTCACCAGCTCTAAAACTGGTTTACAGATTCAAACACTTGCAAATCATATGATGGTTTTCACAAACAAAATTTCACTTAAACTATGAACTGATACAATTTTCAGGAGATTCCCACTGGCATTTCTTAAAATGCTATTGTACAAAGCTTGAATAGCTAACTTCACACCAGTTTATGCTGAACTTCCTCTAAAATATATCACTAAACAAAGGTCTCTCTTATATCTCAAGCTTTACATAAAAACATAAAATAAATATTACAAAAGTGATAAGCTTAGAAAAGTGGAATCCATATTTTGCATTTGTAAAAGATAACAGTTCAAAAGTGTGTTTTCATCGTTCCAGAAACGCTTCAACCATTTGCCTCTCCCCATTGGAAGGCATATACTACTCACTGCCTCCATAATCTGTCAGTAATCCAAAGCCCATTCGTTTTCTTGCAAGAATGCATCCACTACCTCTTTCATCGCAAAGTTGGGAATGAGCTGATCTTGGGTCAATTTCACCCTGGTCACAGGATCGAAGTGTCCAACCCTCTGTGAGATCAAAACAAAAGCATTATTCTTCCATGAAAAATGGTGAAATAAAGCACAATTTATGGAAAAGAAAACTCATTTGAAATAGTTGAATAACAGTACATCAATGCCAACTGGAACAAACAGAAAATACATTGGGACCAATGCACAGTGGGTCAAAATCGAAATCTAGGAGGACAAAATTATTTATTTTCATAATTAAAAAATCAAAATTAATTACTTCTACAGCATTTTTATATATTTGCCGCTCACTATTCTGGGATATAAACGCATTTTAGTGTAAATCTGTCACTACTGTTCGAGCAGCTTGACTTGGAGGGTGAATGTAAGTGGCTGTGGTTTGGTTGTCTTTGTGGTTAGTGTGATGCTTTAAGTTGGAACATGCAGCTGAAGGTATGATCTTTGCAACGTGTTTCAGTTATTTATGGACGTAATTGTTACGTAATTTTAGCTATAATTGCATTATATAATATTTAACTATTATTTTTAAAATTATATTTTCACTTAGATTTTTAGTATGACGCGTCACTCTGCGTCACTTTCTACTTAATGTTAAAATGTAGATAAAGTCCTGTAGTTTACGCCTGTTATAAGATTTTTTGCATCTTTTTGCAACTTACTTAGTTATTTTACATTTTATAAGATGCCTGGCAACCAGTTCTCACACGTTTACAACTGTTTGAAGCACTGGGTTCGACGATTATGTCAAAAGTGGAACTTTGTGACTTTGTTAAAAGTAAATTAGGGGTAGAAAATCGTTCTGAAGAGATAACTGATATAGTCATAGACAATTTCTTGCATGTGTAGACGTAGCTTAAAAAAGGTATTAACTGATGTTTATTATGAAGTAAACAAATTATATACGTTGCTTTCACGGTAAATTCATGATTAAAACGTAAAAATAATTTTGTCCCCCTAGATTTCGATTTTGACCCACTGTGCAATGAACTCTGAAGTGTGTTGTGCAGCCAATCACTGTATCACATGGTCTGATCTGAGTAATAGCAGACAACTCACAACTCAGGAGGTGATAACACTTCGTTGGCGGTCACGCTGCTGCCAGAAAGCCACTTATGATATCACTTGCACTAATGCTCAACATTCTTTGGAGTGATGTAAACAACACTAGTCACTGACTGTAGAGTAGTTACAGAGTGATGCAACAGGGTACAAGTTCAGACACTAAGATTAACATGTGCGAACATAGAGGACGCTGGGCAATGGTATTTACCAGTGTATTTTATGACAAGAAATGAAATTAAGACCTAGGCCAATAGTTTTATTGAGGGGAATCAATGAATTCAGGTATGCACTAGGACATTATAGACAAGAACGCGTTTCCCACACCTGGAAACAGCTTGCAAAAGGCCATTTTCTGTACCGACCGACACTGTGGTAGGTTAAACCCGAGTTCAGGCGCTACCTATGGAAAGATGATTTGAAAAGAAAAGGAAAAAGGTTTAGGAGTGGAAACGATCTAGGCAGAGAGGAAGAGAATCCAAGCCAAAATAATAAGTGATAAGATAATGAGAAAAATATAGTTATGGTTTGCAAAGCTTGAGGAAGCAAGGTGAATAAGCAGGAGTCTGAGCGAGAATAATGGATAGAGCAGCGTGAGCTGAGGTTACCGACAGGCTGTCGTTAAGTGCTCTTTCCCTCCCAAACGAGAATTTTGGTATACTGTAGGAGAGTAGTGCACTGGCACACAAAGGTATACCAGATGAAAGTGATTTATGTACTTTCCCTTCAAAAGGGTGAGATTTTAGAAAGCATTCTGAAATGCTAGAAAGATTTAAATTAGCCGGGATATTTTTATTACCCGCCACTGTCGGATCTCCAATAGGAAGACCGAATGACCCCCGAGTGGGCAGAGATAAAGCACCTTCTGTGCTCGACTAAAAGTATAGAAAGGATGAAAAGACCCAACCTAACTTGAACAAAACCAAAATTTTAAAACAGTAAATCACAGGACAGAGCGAAAATCTCTTCAAGTAGGAAGCTAGCTGAGCGAGCTATACTTGACTTAATAATTCACTAGAATTAGCTATAATAGATAAAAGAAGCTTTTTAAGTGATGTTTGCAGAAGTTTTGCTCTAAACCCAACAAGTGATTGAGCTTGTAGTAAACTTACCATTCCGTGATTTTGTTTATTTCTTTGAATATAGAATAAATTCAAGAGAAACAAGAAGTTCCGTGAAGAACCATACAGCCTACTTTTCATGCCAATGATTATTCTACAGAATATGAACCTATCTAGAATAATGACGAAATTAAGTTGCTAATATCGAAATTTCCAATTAGTTCGAAATACTGTATACCTGGCATAATGTATCCTAATAGAGCACTACAGTTGGCAGCCCTGATGACTGAATATATTCTTAGTTCCGTCTCTTAAGGTACAAAATACAAAATTTGGTTGAAGTCCAATGAATATCATGGACGTTACATGCAGTTAAACATTGGATCTAACAGCGCGCGTAAAATCATGTTGGCAACAATGTCATGCATGTATTGGTCAGAAATAATCTGAAATAATATGATCTATTGTTGTGCCAATTTTGAATGAAATCCATTAGTTAGTATAGAAGTTACATGCATTTTAAAATTGGACCTATCAGCAGACTTAGAATCATGTTGGCAGCACTGACGTATATTAGTTACTCCAAATTCGTCTAGAATGCCAGGTACTATACGTGTGCAAAGTTTAGAGCTATTGGCTTGCATACTTTCTGATATATTGATATTAGGGTAACAAAAATAGGGACAGCACATATTAACAGTTGGCAGCACTGGTTGCTCCTTAGAATACGCATAGTCATATCTGTTATGGTACACATAGCGCATACGAAATTTGGTTGAAATCCAAATGATAGTATGGAAGTTACATGTATTTAAAGTTGGACCTGTCAGCAGGCTTAGAATCATGTTGGTAGCACTGACGTATATAAGTTACTCCAAATTAATATAGAATGTCAGGTACTATACGTGTGCATAGTTTAAAGCTGTCGGCTTGCATACTTTCTGATATATTGGTATTTGGATAAAATAAATTAGGAGCATTTATTAACAGTTGGCAGCCCTGGTAGGTCTTAAGAATACGCTCAGTCATGTCTGGTTATGTACACATACAACATACGAAATTTGGTTGAATTCCAATTGATAGTATAGAAGTTATATGCATTTAAAAATTGGACCTATCAGGAGGCTTATAATCATTTTGGCAACACTGCCATGTTTAGCCTCCTGAAAATTAAACTGAAATATTATGATCTGTACATGTGCCAATTTTGAAATAGCTCCCATTCATCCTTTCCAAGATATCCAACATGGAGCTCAAATTTCAATTGCGATTTTTTAGCAGTTGGTAGCACTGACATTTTCAAATATGGCCGTGAGATATTCAGGTATAGATCTTTACTCCTACCAAATTTTGTTTCGATTGCTGCAGCCGTTTAGGAGTTGATTGGGGACACACACACACAGCCAGACAGACAGACAGACAGAAGGACAGACACACATTTGCCTGATCTCATAAGTCTACTTTTTCCTTAATTTAGCAAAATGTGATAAGTAGGCTAAAAATAGGGAAGGAAAGGTCCTGCCTAACAGCTCTTCTAGCAATAGAAGTAGAAAAAACAAACAATAGTGATTTTATTTAACAAATAATTTAGATCTCAGATCTATTTTGGGCTAAAGAAAGAAGGTTTTAAACAATTTAAAGGTCTCAGACCTATATTTATTTACACTGTTTACACCCACATTGGAGCACCAAAAATCAAACCTTATATACAGAGTCTTCAAATACTACAGTAAGTTCAGTTCTTAATTCTTGATAATTTTTTTCTTTCCCAATACTTCTTCATTCTGGAAGATCTTGCAGCCCGTTCTTCGGCAGATATAACATATTGCTTACGCTGTGAAATTTTGAATGTTAGTCGAGTGTATTTGTTATTCAGAAGCAGTTTCTCCTCTCTATGTTCAATTTGATGCTTAGTAATTTTCAATTCATCTAAATCCATTTGTATTTCTTTAAACCACGTGTTTTTTGTTTTACTATTCCAAAAGAAGTCAAAAAGTTGTTTCAAGAGTCTAGTATTTGGCAAGCGGGATATGTGTCCAAAAAACGCAATTCTTCGTTTTCGCATCGTGTCAATGATAGATTCATTTTCCTTGTAAAGTATTGAATTGGGCAAAAGTCTCCACTGGCCCTCAACCTGGTGTTTGGAGATACATAAACAATTCGTTCTAGATTGGCAAGGCAAAATACCAATGCTTTGTGAATGTCTTTGTAGTGGGCAAGAAAGCTATAAATAATTAATTGTAAATTGCTGGACACTGCAGGAGAAGAAAAAAGAGATTAAGAAGTGGATTTATAACCACTAACATATTGAAACAGACTTTAAGAAATGCTAAATTCAAATGTGGCAGGTCCCATTAACGAAACCTGGATTACACAAAATTAATTATAGAAGTTTAACAATTGGGAAAGTATAACTTCCTGGACGCAGCAGGAAAATTACATATAAAAATGTGGGTTTACAACCACAGAGCACTCTGCTCCATGTGGTTGTAAACCCACATTTTTATATGTAATTTATAATCATTCAACAAACTTGAGTGCTACAAAACAGTGCCCGGTTAACGATCTTCCGCGCCGCGAATCGATGAGAGCAATAAAGTTGGCCAGGCGCGGAAGATCGTTATCCGGGCACTGTTTTGTAGCACTCAAGTTTGTTGAATGATTATAAATTATCACTATTGCAGTATGTATAGCTACATTGAGTTACACTTGGACGGGTTTTTAGTGTTATGGATTCTTGATATTGCAGTTAATAAGTTCACTTTGAATTGGGATTTAGCAATAATTTGAAGTTATTGAGTACAGTTTTTCACGGTTTAGAGTCTATTGCGAATGGAAATTTCCAGAGATGTAATGATAGTTGAATAGGGCAGCAGAAATCCCACGGAGGAAAAAAGTTATGTTTTAGACAGCTATAAGTTTTAGCAGTATCCCACGTTGCAGGGAAGGTATTCCCTTATTTAGTACAAGAAATGCAAGATTTCATGACTTTAGTAGCGAACCTAGTTGGCTAAGCATGACTGAAGATCCCACGGAGGGCAGTTATTGCACAATACCGTATATACTCGAATACCACCCGCACATTTTTAAACAAAATCGGACGTGAAAAATTGGGGTGCGGTCTTATTTGAGTCATCCTGATTTTAAAGATTTAAATTGCCCGCCACGCGCGATATCGGGTGTTGCGAGTATCCGCTAGATGGTGCTAGCCTTCTTCCGGCTATCACTTTGTTTTACCGTAAGCAGGCGGTGTCATACAGTCTCGCGCACGTTTTCCGAGTGTAAACATGAGTTGTTCAATGTGAGTGAGAAGCTGGAAGCTGAAGTTATTGGAAATCGTGCCCGGTAGGAAATATGATATTGACGAGTCATGTATTCGTGATTGAGCGGGATGACGTCTATGCTACAACCACTGGATGTCTGCGTGAACCGCCCGTTCAAAGCAGCCTTGAAACAGCTGTATACGGAGCAGATGGCAGCTGATAAGCACACACTGACTCCAACTGGTCGTGTTCAGCGCCCGGAAGTTCAGCTGCTATGTTCCTGCATTTTGACGGCATGGAATCGTATCTCGGGAGATCTCATACGGAAGAGCTTCAAGAAATGTAGTATTTCGAATGCTATGGATGTCAGTGATGACGACATTTAGTGGGATGGTGATAAAAGTTCCGAAGTTGGTACTTCTGATGACGATGAATGAAGTGTTTGTGCACTTTTATTTGTATTTTTAATCGTTTGATGTGTGTTATTTTAGGACGACTTCAATACTGTTAGAAACTATTTTGGATAAATGCTATTCTGTTTATTTAGTTAAGATTGTACATAATTTTGAGTTTTTTTTTTTTTTTTTAATTTTGTTCTTCAAAATCAGGGTGCGGGTCTTATTCGGAGGCGGGTCGTATTAGAGTAAATACGGTATTGCAAAAATCCCTACACTGCCTATAACTTTCCTTAAAAGCATTCAGAATTTGTTTAAAATCTTTTAAAAGATGGTTAAAATCACTTAAGATGTGTACTTAACTTTTCATGGTGTATTGAAGATTGACGTTTCCTTGCAGCCGTTAAACACAAATTTCAGACATGGCGTCCATTGGAATCACCTCTTGGAAAAAGGAGATGGGCCTTCTTGAGAGGACTGAACTTTCCACATAGCTGACTAGACGAGTAGAAAGTGAGAAATTCAGATACACGGAGAGCTTGAGCAACCAGGGAGGGAGGGGGAAACTGAGCCGTCCGGCCTGTCGCAGTGGAAGAGTGTGTTCTTATTAGCCTGGCACTGGTCCCAAGAAACCGGACTAAAGTAAAGAAGGCATCAGAGGAGGATTGAACGTACATTCACTGCGATGTGAATGCAAGTTCTATTCGAATGCGCTAATCATAAGAGCTATGGGCCTAGGTTAGGTTAGGCTAATTGCTCAAGAAATAAAGATCTAAACAACTAGTCAATAAGGTATGCAAATGCCACACTTAAAATGAGGAACGATAATGTATGTATTCTCAAAGCAAAAGGTCTTTGAGAAATGACGAGGAAGCGTATACATGTTAAAGGTAGGGGAGGGAATCGTAAATGGGAAAATATACTCGTAATGAGTAAAATTACATTGTGAAGGGAGACCGATTATAAGAGCTAGACATGGAAGTCAGGAAACGTGAGAAACGTGAGTCTGCCGTCAAAGAGGGATCGGCAGCTCTGATAGCCCCGGAGAAAGGAAGAGGTGAGGTAATCTAAGAATGGTCGGAGAATAAATAAAAGTACGCGTAGACATGACGTGAACAAAACAAACAAAAAACTGAGGCGCAAGAAACCGAAATGAAATATATAAAGGGAAGTTAACGTTGCACATTACAAAGATATCCATCAAGATAAGTTCCGTAAATAGGGAAGTCAATCTCATGGACTTGCGTATGAAAACACAATCCTAAGATAAGGTAGACTGATAAAGATAAAAAGGTAAGGTGCTGGTCTTACTGTGATGTACGTACCATCCAGAAAACCGAACCATAACCAACATAAAAGGGACGACGATAAAGAGACAAACGATAAAGGAATGATAGAGGCATACAATGGACATACTAGTAAAGGCTGAATGCCCTAGTATTCCATACAAAAGCCACATGTCCATACTCACACACAAGGAATGTTAATCCGTGACTCACCTTGATGGATCCAGCTTATTCGACATCACGAAATAGAACAAAAATAAACTAAACACACATATCTACGCGCACATTTAAATAAATAATCATAAAAAGGGGAGAAAACCGAAATAAAGAAAGGCATCTCGAATACGAGAGCGGGAACACAAACAAAAAGGTCCTACCAGGATAGAAAAAACAGAAGACTGCTCGGGAGGGTAACAAAGGGTTGTTACAGGTGACGGAAAAGAGAAAGTAAAAGGAAAGAGGTGTCACTGATCACGATTCGGCATAGTAAGAAATCACAATAACGAACCTTGATCAGCAATTATAGAAATGTCCACTGATCTGCCCGGTTACCCTGGCCAGTAATAACCCAGAAGAAAAGAGAACAATTCCGATAATTGACACGCCGAAGAAAAGAAAAGAAAAGGGTAGACTACAGGTGGAAAAGAAAAACAGTTCAAAACATAAGAAGCTAAGCACTGTAGGAAACATTAGGAAACAAAAATGTCGACACAACGAGAATTTGATACATCAAATAAAATCTTCATGGAGATGGTAGATGACGACAAGGGCGACATCTGCTTGAGTGGTTTGAAACCATTCTTGAAATTGCTGAATTCAAAAGCTTCGACAGGTTGCCGCGTGGGGTTGAGTTGCAGAGAGTACAAAACTGAAACAGACTTACATAAAATAAATACATGTTCAAAGAAAAGGGAATACATAAAGGGTCACTGTTGGTGTCTGCGAGAAGAGAAATTAAGGAACTAATGAAAAAGAAGAAGCAAAGAGCAGGGACTGCTAACTCTAACTAAACGTGTATTCCTTGGAATACACCACACTCCTCTATTTCATTCAGCATGATTAATTGCATCAGGGTTTAAAGACGATCCGGAAGACCTGCTAAATTAGCCATTTCAAAGCTCCGACTTGGATCCAAAAGAGCATCTTTGGGATGAGTGTAATGTCAGTTGTGTGCCACGACAACTATTCAATATTGACATTGTATTTTATTCAGCACTTAACAATTGCAATAGCTCTTTGCAATAAGATAGAAAAAAATAGTAATTACAACAGTCCTAAAAAACAAACCAGCAAAATTACAATCGATCTGAAACAGTTACGAGCCCAGTAGAGTAAAATCTTGGTATTCGAAATTCTATTGTTTGAAATAATAATATTATACTTGGAACTATACTCAGTATACTCTCGATTATCCATCCTAATGACCTCCTTTGATTCAGTCAATTATGGTTTTTGAAGTTCTGCGATACGGCCGGGTAACCGGAAAACACGGATAATCCAAAAGCATGTGTTTATTGCAAGAAGAATGCCTTCTATTATTTGTTTTTATACAGAACCATATGAAGTAGGCTATTATACATTTATAAAGATAACTCACCCACATTATTGTGCTCTGAAGAAGTCTGTAATGGATATCTGCTTTTGGTTGTTCATCAGCTTTCATACCTCCAGACGTAATCATTGGCTAATTTGCTTGCAGAGACTTCATTAATATCTGATTTCTGAATGATATACTTTTGACAATTAGGTGTTTTTAGTATTGATTTGGTGAATATACTGTATAACATAAGTGTTTTTAATTATTCTAAATATGCATTTACGCAATTTGCTATTACAGGGTGTCGAGCGATGACCTTTCTTCAAATTCCCGTATAATTCCCGTACGAAAATCCACCAAATTCCCGTATATTTTAGAACCCTCTAAGACTAGAGTTCGCATACAGAATGGCTGAAAAATTAATCTTAAAGAGCGAATCAAGATTTTCCAGCGTAAGTGTAACTGCATTTTAGGAGACACTACCGTACTTGGTGATGGCGAGATTTAGGCCAAATCCGTAGCGTGAGCAAAGCGCGCGCGAGTGAACTCTCACACAGATGGGATGAGATGCTACCAACACAAATAAAATACCGTTTTCCTGAGAAGAGCCGATATAAATGACTGTTTTACTGAGGAGGGTTGAGAGAGTAGAGAATAGGAGTGTCGCATAATAAATATTTACTGGAAGTGACTGAATTGTATGGTACCGCAACCGTATAGAGCTTCCACGAGTTAAAATGGCACCGAAGCTTATGCATAGCAAACTTCTGGTCCGCGAATCTCCATTTGATTTTCATTGGCAGTGAATCGTTCGTTCGTGATTATCTTCTTTATTATTTCGGATTGTGGTTTTGTTTTTAAGCGTTCAACTTATGAAATAAGAACTAGAGGGTTGGCCTTTCATGATTATTCCAAAGACAAGTGTCTCCTAAAAGAGTAATTAGTAAAACTTCGCATCAGAGACGACCATAACAAACAGCTTGCCTTACAATTGTGCGATTTGCACATTTCAAACGGCAGTGGTTTAACATAGACTACAATAATTAAGTTGGTGCAAATTAAATATGTCATATGTGAGAATATTATTATTATTTGCTATCCGGTTGTTATATGCATTAACGTGACCCGTTTAAATGCTAAATTGTGACAGATGCTACGAGTTATAAGCTATTCGCCGTACAGGTAGGCCCCTAATATTTACTAACAACGCATCGTTTCTTCTTTAATATTTATTTAATCATTATAATTATAATAGCCTATCTATTAACCCTTATTTAACCAATAATCATTTTATAATTCTATACATATTCCAGGTATTGCAAGAAAGCGATATTTGAGAGCACATATGGTTCCACCTTAAAATCCAACCGTGCCAAGTTTTCAGTACCTATGGAAAATATTACCGTAAGTTAATAAACCAAACAACTGGCGACATTTTTTTTTTTAATGCTCATTTACATCTTCACCCTAGTCTACATAAAGTAGGCCTACCATACGGTAATCACTGAAAGGGTAGGGGGGTTATGACCTCAATTTCACAAACGAACGAACCTCATTTTGCATGAATTATGGAACCCGAATCCTAATGGAGGTATGGATTGTCTGCATTTGGAAATATGTTACTCAATAATTTAAAACAAGATGCCAGAAAACTAAATACAAAAAGCTGCATGCCTACTATGGTGTGAAGTTGCTCCGTGAAAGAAAAAAAAAATACACCTCGCCAAGATTATACGACGTGCATACAGTTAAATACGATCATCCAATTGGAGAAACACTTTCTTTGTCACGATCTTATAAGCAATTAGAACATAGACTGCTGTAATTTACGGGAAAATGTGCAACATTTACAGACTACGAGTGTTGTATGTGGCACAACGTTAGCTGACATTTCGCATCACTAATACATAAGGAATGAACACATGCAGAGCTTTCAAACTGCACACAGCTGAAGATCATATAATTCTTGGTGCATTTTACGTTCTCTTAACAACAATAATTTGCTTAGTTACATGCAAGGAAAATTGTAGTACACAGCTCCCATTGCTTCCATTACCTGACTACCAAACCAGAAGCTGGTATTGCATAACCATACGCCGGTGGCACGTCCTATGGCAAATGAAAGATCGAAAGAAAATGTAAGCTCTATAGGAGCTCGGAACAAGGCGATACAATTTTATACACTACTGAAAATAGTCAAAATACCCTTTGTAATAATGAATAATAATTTTGGGGGTCATGTAGTAATAGATGTTACCCACCCACTATCCCTTTTTAGATCACGACTTTTATAGTAATATTGGAGGTATATCCGCTAGTACACGCGTGAATTATGGGACAAATACCGTATTACCCACCCCGCGCATTCGGCACTGACAGCCTTCCTGTCACATTTGCCCGCTTTTCCTCTCCGCAACCCACGGTCGCTACATAACAAGACCCTACGTCCAACCGCCACACGGCAAGAATTCTGAGCATGCTTCTCACCTACACCCTGTATTTCGAAGAAAACAACGCGAAGGATTTGTCGGGAACTTGGAACAGCTGAGCTGTGTTGCTAAGTTTTTAGTGTTATAAATCAACTGATTCGAATAATACACAGTGCTACACTTCAGACATTATTTCGATACAATTATACGTAATATATTTTAAAAAACGATCCTGAGTCAACGCCGAGAACATTCAAACAGAGAAATACGATACTTTTAGATGAATAAATAAATTACACACCGAAGCTATGATACCATTATCATAGGTATTCAATTCAATAAATACGACAAAGAGGGCAAACACTCTACAGCTAATGAATATAAAAAACTCACCATGCAATGATTATCCTTTAACATGAAACAAGAGTCTGAGTGGAGGTCGTTCACAGCTTACTACAGTAGTTGACAGATAACACCATGCACACTCACTAAACCGCGACTCTCTATGATTAATATTAGCTTTTGTGATAATACAAAAGTAAAGGTAAATACATATTTAGCACTGAGCACTCAAACAAGCTCAGGGTGTCTACTGTAAGGATGAAGTAAAAATTAGTTACTTTTTAGGTACCTTTTAGTTAATTTTAGTTACCTTTGAATTCAAGTTACGTCTGCGGTCTACAAGCATAGGCGCTCATCACGCGGTGAAGAAAAACAACAATGAACTGTTTTTAAAGAAGTTTTTTATTTATCGTATGACTGTTAGTGCCGGGAGTGTCCGAGGACATGTTCAGCTCGTCTGAGTCTGTAGCTGCTTCCAACGGACACCCTTAGGTTGAGCTACAAGTTCCGTTCAATTTCAAGTTGCTACCAGATATCAATGATACCTAGTGGTGAACGTTGGAACTTTGATAGAGCGTTCCGACGAAATATAACCTAACAATTTAGCTTCACACAAGTTTTGTCTGTGGAAGAATCCTTTACAAGCCATAAATCCATGACATGGGACCGCCGGCTTTACTTCCCCTCCGAAGGAAGGCATACTGAAGGATTTTTAACGCTTTTAAAAAATCCGACGACTTCGGCCGGGTTTGAACCCGCTATATTGGGCACAGCAGTTCAGCATGCTATCAACTACACCACCGAAGCCACTTTAAATGAAATTCACATAATGTTATAAAAATTAAAAAAATAATAAATATATGCTAGATATTTAATATCCAATGAGTTGTTTCAGCTAATATGTCGTCTTGTCCACAATATGTTGTTATTATTACGGTACCAAGAGATTGCTCAGCTCTTGACCATTTGGCGAGATTTCCTTCGTCCCCACGGTAGGTCGCGAAGAAATGTATGCGATGTTACACGATCGTCACCGAATTCTGTCTTCGCAGTCAAATGCGGAGAAATATCGAGATGTTACACGATCGGCGCTGGTCTCAGTTGTTTGGTGAGCTTCCCGTAGTTTTCACGATAGAACACGGAGAAAAATCGCGATTTAGATAATCAGCGTCACTTTTAGTCATTTGACGAGATTTCCACTGTCCTTGAGTTCGGGCACAAGAAAATATAGCATTATTACGCAATCGGCGGCACTTGCTGTCCGTTTGACAAGAATACAGTTGTCCTCGTCATTGAACGCGGAGAAATATCGCGATGTATCGCAATCGCTGCCGCTCTCGTCCGTTTTACGTTGTCCTCGAGATATTATGCAATCGTCGCCGCACCCGGCCGTTCAACGATTGTCTGCCTGTCTATCTGTCCTGATAGAATGGCGGAGGCAAGCTCAAGGTTGGGCATGGTTAAAATTCATGCGTAGTTATGAACATGTTGTTTGGTCGGCGCCGTGATTCCCTTTGTCCCTATGCTGTAGTTGGGAGTTCATGAGTTCAGGGTGGATCACGAGGAGGATTTAGTATTTCGATGCTACGTAGGCTGCCATTTTTAAGTGGGTTGATGCACTTCTCGCTCCCCGCACGCTTTTAAGTATACGGTCATGGGAAAAGTGGCAAGTAGGTTTCGTGATGGGTGCCCTGTGAAGGGTGCCCAATCACCTTTGACAGGATTCCCGCAGTCCTCGTGGTCACAAGTTCACGATAGGGAACGGGTTTTATGATTTTACGAAACTAACGTCGATCTCGGTCCGTTTGACGAGATTCCCGCAGGCAAGTCGTGCGGTCAGCCAGCCGTCTTGAGGATGCGATTTTGGAGGATGAACGTTCGAAGTAGGTACGATATCGAATATTACGAATTGTTCTGAGAGGATTGCACGAATAATACGACAAGAGGGCAAGTTTTATTTCGATTGAGAACCACGAATTATCAACAAGTTATCGAAATAATCGGTTAGATTATATATCCGATGGAACGAAAGTTCGAAGGAAAAATCGACTTATAACGGAATTTCGATTTAACCACACTGAATGTCGCAAATTTACTTGACATATTTTTTAAATAAATTATATGTATTTCGAAGATTTTTCGCATTTTTTTCGAAACGGTAACATTTCGCAAGATTGCGACATTAAATTGTTTCGCGTTTATTTCTGGACTTCAATTTGACATAGTTTCCAAATAAAAGAAATGAGAGATTTCTTTTTAGTTTCGGAAGTATTCGCGAATAAACGTCTCGCGAAAAGTCAGGTTTCCTAATACAGTAACACAGAAAAATATTTCACACGAAACTTAAGACTTCTTGATGCCTAAAATATACGTTGAACCGATGTATACCGCTCAAGGTATTCTCGGTATGTATTTCCTTGAGGTCGGGCACGGAGACATATAGCTTAGTACTATGCAATAGGCACGGCGCCGCTTGCGTGAAACTCGCAATCTCTGAGCCTAGCAGCGCGAGTTTAAATGATTCAACCCGCCTTCAGAAAATTTTCGTTACCCGTTTGTAAAATTCGTTACTTTTTCGTTACTTTCGTTACCGGTAGACACCCTGAAGCTCCTCTGTGGCGATATTATTGCCGTGGTTTTATATTGTCGAATTGTAGGCTATTGAATGACGGACGGTATTTTGAAAACTATGACGGGAAACAATAGCCTGTGCTCAATTATCGATTGACGCACGCGAACTGACACCAAGAAATAAATTATCCTGTCATTTGGCAAGGGTATCTTTGACACCCTCCATCCCTTCACTGTCCCTATCATCATCACCACCATCATTGTCTTCGTCAGAGCTTGATGAATTGCCAAGGTTAATAATTATTTCATCCACCGCGATATTCAGACCGCCTTCAGTATTTCTTTCTGTACATGCTGTACGGGATGTGTCCAGTCCTCGGGTCGAACTTCGGCGAAGTAAAAGTAACGAAACAATGACAATGAAAGGAAATCCGACACAGACAGTGGTTATCAAGTGACTGAAATGATGCCTGCCCATACGAGAAGAATTCGGTCACTTGTGTGGTGTATTTTGTAGCCACATGTTGGTGATGGGTGTTCGATAGTAAAATGTCGAGAGCTGTGAGATTTTGTTTGTAGTTTTTGAAATTTATGCATGTGTGACGCATTTGCATTGAGTATTTGAACGGACTTTGAAACAATTTGGTATGTGCATCTCCCCTGCAAAAGAAGTCCATGGAAAGGCTAAAAACAGTAAAATTCCACACGCGACACGCCACGAATACTTTTTAATTGAGATTTATTTTATCAAAGTAGATAATAGAAAATAAAATAATGCAAAACGAAATTAAATAAGTCACTTTGACAAATACAAGATTGTTACTACGAACTTCAGTTATACACAGCACAAAATTAAGTTCTTTTAACAGTACTTTTTTTTTTCCAATTCCTGGAGATCATTTGTGGCTTTTCTTTCGACTGCCACCTTAGCCGTCGCTTCGCACCTGTTTTGCTTCCTAGAACACGGCGTAGGAGTTTCGTGCAGTATGGACTCTTGCTCACGGTTATCTTTTCTGCTCCACCAGTTGCCATCACAGCGTCTTGAACAGTATGCATGCCAATCAGACTTGCTTCTTTGTGACTGACGATCATGCACTCCTTGTTCAGGGAGAAACTTCTGTCTAGAGCTGCATTGTTGTGATACAAAGTCAGTATCATTTTAACGAAGCTTGTGAGATCGTTTTTGGCAGGAACTGAGGAAGGTGCTGAAGCCACTAATTCAGACCACAACACGTCGAGCCGTGGCTCTTTTCCGTCAAACTGCTTCAAACGCTCACTGACGAAGGGCAGTCTTATAAGTGCGGAGTAGCTGCTGTTGATGCGGTCAGCCATTGCGCCAGAAGGAAGCAAATTCTTCTGATCACAAAGAATTTCCAGGGCAATGACGGTCCTAACTTCTTCCAACTTAGGAGTCTCAGCGACCCCTATAGGGTCTAGGCAGGAAATAGCACGGGTCTCTTGTGAGCAAGATTTGACCTCTCTTTGATTTTTTCTGCCATAAGATACAAATGTACAATTCTCGGCAGTTGGTGCGAAATTGCAGCACATCCGCGTCTGGAATTTTCTGATATCTTGAGCTGGCAGCTTCTTTAACCTTCAATTAGTCGCGTGAAAAATATTACGTAATAAGTCGCGCACGGAAGAAACTTCCAGGTTTGAGAAAAGGGTAGAAATTGTGGTTAAAACAATTTTTATTTGTACAACTGACTATTTTAAACATGTTAAAATTCTATAATTATTATTTGGAAGTTGAAAAATGTTTTATTTGTTTAGGTTAAGTAATTTTTTTAATAATTAAGTCAAAAACAACCTATAAAAAGTTTTAAACTACAAAACTTTAAACATGAAAAATAAAGTGTAATTCAACAATTTTAAACCTACAGGTACTGGTACTAATATTTACAAAAAAAAACATGAAGTAAAAAGAACAGAACAAAACACCTGAAATCAGTCTCTACACTTCCCCATCACTGCTGCCTTGGTTGCCATTTTCTGCACAGTTGCTACAGAGGAAAGTTGTATGCCGCTTACAAATTTATCTTGAGCATGTCACAACAGTTTTTCTGTTTTCCCTCCAAGTACAATATGCACAGCACTCGGCTGCTCCAGCCGCATGTCGTCTTTTCATATCTTCATCTTCAACACCAGCGATTTTTCTTGCTTGTCGCTTCACTTTGCGAGGTAGATTTTCCTGTAGAGCTCTTTGTCTGATATGATCCATTGACAGTTCTTTTGCGAGTGTTTTTAAAAAGTTTCTGCGGACAATATTTGTCTGAGTGTTGGCTAAATATGTTAGCATTCACTGCACCAATATTCATAAGAGCGAAAAACAGAGCCAAGGGCCATCTGTTTGTTTTTCTTCCCACATTGTAGGCTGCCTTCAACTTGTCCAGAGTGTCAACTCCCCCTTTTGTTTTGTTATAATAAGTCAGCATTTCTGGCTTCAGTGCGTCACCACTTCCAACGTCAATGTCATCAGAATCGTGAAATGATGACAGCAGCAAGACAACTTTATTTTTCTTTGCTTTGTAAGAAAGTAGAGTTTTGTCATAACCGTAAAAAAAAAAAAACTACTGTTTACTGGTCGATTATTATGCTCTTGTACTATTGGTGGTAATTCAACCTTATTTTTACGCAAGGTTCCGACAAGAGAGAGCTGATGGTCACTTGACAATTCATCACAGAGCGGTATAGAGCAGAAGTAATTGTCTACGGTCACATTCCTACCCGACTGGTACATAGGCCGTGTTAATCTAAGCACAACATCCTTTGCTCTATTGCTTACATTGAATGGTCCTTGTTGTTGCTTCCCACAGTAAACTTCCATTTTGGTGGCATAAAATGTCTTAGAATCAGTCAGGGCGTATACTTTTATGCCGTATTTAGCAGGGTTTGTTTTCATATACTGCCTAAACGGGCACCAGCCTCTAAAAGGTTCTAACATTTCGTCTATAGTGACGTTTTCTCCAAGGGTGTAGTTGTTGACGCAGCTTTCATTGAAGACTTCAGATATTTCTCGCAGCGGAGCAAGTTTGTCAAGCTGTCGCCTTTCTTGTCTTGTAGTAGCATCGTCGAATCTTAGACTACTCAATAGAAACCTCCATCTTTTCAAAGACAATGTAGATCGGAAAAATTCTACTCCAGTAAAATCATTTGCATATAAGTCATCCAGATTTAGGTGTGATGATTTCAGGGTCCCTGCCATATACAGTAGCCCTAACATAGCTTTCATTTCAATAATGTCTGTATCCTATGCATCTCTATCTCTTCCGTACTGTTGTCGGTTTACTGTAATTCGGTCATTTGTGTAGCGGACAATTGTATCTATCATGGGGTCTGTAAAAAACCAACTCCAACAATCCAAGGCGGTACGAGCTTCTCGAGCATCTATCTCTTCGTGGGCCAGGTAGATGTACTCTCAGAATGTTGTGGGGTCTACGTCTAGCATTCCTCGAAATAGGTGGGCTACACGAATACCAGCGAGTTCGTTTGTCTTTACCCAAAATAAAGTTTGTGTTTTTATTCACATCAAAAATAGGGATTGGCTGTTGAACTGGATGTACATCTGGCACTGGATCTGGCTGTTCTTCATCTTCAGATTGTTCTGTGCTCATATTGTGAAACTTCTAAATTGTCTTCAACCTCACTACCGTCAGAAAAGATGTCATCTTCGT